>CM067842.1:699211981-700434895 GCA_034509565.1 Triticum monococcum | reverse complement strand
CGCCCTATAAATCCGGCAATGCCCGAGGCACTCTCAAGCGACTCCCCAGCCAGTGACCGTCGCCAGCCCCGGCGACCGCCATTCCCGGACGGACACCCTCTCTCGGTATGGCGGCGGGAGCCCTCTTCCTCGCCTGCTTCCGCGGCGGCGGCGGCGGCGAGGGGAGCGGCGGCGGCCGCCTCGCGCTGCGGCCGCGGTACGCGCCCGTGCCGCGGCGCACCAAGGCGGCCGCGGTCGCCGGCGATCTGGAGGCCGCCGCAGGGGGCGCCGAGGAGGAGGAGGAGGAGAAGGTGGCGGTGTTCGCGGTGACCGGCATGACCTGCGCCGCGTGCGCCGGGTCGGTGGAGAAGGCCGTCAAGCGGCTCCCCGGCATCCACGACGCCGCCGTCGACGTCCTCGGCTGCCGCGCGCAGGTCGCCTTCTACCCGGCATTCGTCTCGGTGAGCAGAGCAGAGCACCCTGATTTCTGGGCCCTTCCTCATCAATTGTTAAGCACGCTCAGCTCAGCATCCGCCGGCCGCAGTTTGGCATTTTTTAGGGGGGTGGGGGGGTCGGCCGTGGGGTCGGATGAATTTAGGATTTTAGACGGTCGCGTGTGATTATTGTGAGGGGTTTTATCAGTGAAAATGCTGTGCATACTTTTGTACAAGGATTCATCCTCCGTTCATCCTTTGGGCGTGGTGGCCCATGGGTGCTGTGCTTATACGTCAAGTCACATGCATTGCTTCCTTACCGGAACCCTGAAAACTGATACACGGGCGTTTAGCTTTAGGAGGTCCCAGCATCACAAAATTGGCTGATATTGGGAGAACTGGCAACTTTCCGAGGTGATAGACCTTATGAGTGTGCATATCATACTTTGGGGATAGATTATAGCTTTATAGAGGCAAATGCGTCGCTCTGTGCAACTACTTTGGGGATTTAGGCAGTATATATCTGGGAGAATACATTGGCAGAGGCTAAACAAAAACTCCTGCTAAACAGCCAATGCTGGTACGTATGGTTAATAGCATCACTCCAGGAGGGATTCATGTGGCCTTAATTGGTTTTCTTTTTTAGATGAGAAACTTTTAAAGGGGTGGTGGCCCGGAAAGTTCTTGCATTTATTGACTTTGTGTGGTTCAGAAGGCTACAGCTAGACAACTTTGCTTCTGATGTGAAACCGCTAACTACTTCGCGTGTCTTTAAAACATCGGGTGGTCGATTTGGTTTATCATTACATTCCTAGTTGTAAATACTGTGATGTGATCAAGGCTGCAGACTCGGTATGAAGCTTGATTTGGGAAAATAGATTGACGCTTCCTACTTATTGTTTATGTTTTTTACAAGTTTTTGACTATAAGTGCAGATAGCGATGCTTGTAGTTGTAAGGCATACAGAATTTCAAAGTTTAACGACTTAAGTTTGTGTCGTACCTCTGGAGATTGTTACCCTTAGGAATCAATCTTCTCAAAAAACTTTTACTTAGATGTTTCGAACCTGTGAGCTCTTGTGCCTTTGCTGAAGTAATGGAACTTGGCTACCTATGTACACCGTGTTCACATGGAAAAATGATCTACTCTTCCAGCGACCCTTTGCTTTTTCCTTATAACCGGGTTGTGGTGCACTCTGTTGCATAACTTCCAAGTTTTTTTATCTGTTCATTTGGTCTTCCTCCCACTAGACTTGAGCTTATGTCAACTGATTATTAAATTTTCAGGCTGGTAAATATTTTCTTATTCGTGAAAATCTTGCAACTCATGTTTCTCATCTCATGATTACTTTCTTTCATCAGTGGAGCATTTGGGGTGCAATCTTGTCCCACTCCCACCATTGTTATCTCTGATTATCTTTCGGGAAAGAACTGTTATTTTTGAGAAAACAAGAAATACATAAACTTTTTATCAGTATCGTGAAAATTATTGGAATGATAGGGGTACTTTTCCTATTATTGGAAGTCCTTTTCTTGCAGCGTAAGTGCACTACTGTAGTTGGATGATGAGAGATACTTCATTTGATTGGAATTTTAGGATCCAAAAAAGGTCCATGTCTATTTCAGCATAATGGCTGCTTGCTCACACACTTCCTTGTTGGATGGCACCTATGATTGGGCTGATGTCATTTCTTGCTGCATCTAGTAACTTTAATCAGTAATTGCTAGAAGATAGTGCCACACTTAGGTGTCCTATTGAATATAGCAGTACCATCTAGGGCTAAAGTATAGTGAGTAAGAGGCCAACATAGTGAAAAGTCGAAAGTGAGCCCGAGCTACACGGAGCCCTTTTTTAGAAGGGGGGAAACACAGTATTTGGCAACCTAAAAAAATTCTGGAAACAATTGTGCATGTACAGATAGATGTTTTTTCATGAACTTTACTCGATGCTCTTACAGAGAGTTTGTGTCTATTTATTGATAATTTTATTTGGAGATTGAAGTTCATGTCTGCCTTTTTCTTTACAGGAGGAAAAAATTAGGGAAACCATTGAAGATGTTGGTTTCGGAGCTAAACTGATCGATGAGGAGCTTAAGGAAAAGAGCATTCTAGTATGCAGGCTGCACATAAAAGGAATGACCTGCACGTCTTGTGCAAATACAGTTGAATCCGCCTTGCAAGCTGTTCCAGGGGTTCAGAGAGCTTCCGTTGCATTGGCTATTGAAGAGGCGGAAATCCGTTATAATCGGAGGGTTGTTGCTGCTATCCAACTAGTCAATGCAGTTGAAGAATCTGGCTTTGAAGCAATACTGGTCACCGCAGGAGAAGATCGGAGCAGGATAGACCTCAAAGTTGATGGCATTCTCAATGAGAGATCAGTAATGATAGTGAAAAGTTCTGTCCAAGCTCTTCCTGGTGTGGAAGACATAAAAATTGATACCGAGCTCCAAAAGATAACCATCTCTTACAAGCCTGACCAAACAGGTCCACGAGACCTCATTGAAGTCATCGAGTCAGCTGGATCTGGTCATATTGCTGTATCAATATATCCGGAAGCCGATGGAAGAGAGCAGCATAGAAATGGGGAGATCACGCGGTACAGGCAGTCCTTTTTGTGGAGCTTACTGTTCACAATTCCAGTGTTCCTAACCTCCATGGTGTTCATGTACATCCCAGGGCTGAAGGAGGGGCTGGACAAAAAGGTTGTCAACATGATGAGCATTGGTGAACTATTGCGGTGGATTTTGTCAACTCCTGTCCAGTTTGTAATTGGCCGCAAATTTTACACTGGTGCTTACAAGGCAATGTGTCATGGCTCACCGAACATGGATGTGCTCATTGCTCTGGGGACCAACACAGCGTACTTCTACTCAGTTTACTCGGTTCTCCGAGCTGCCACTTCTGAGAATTATATGTCAACTGATTTTTTTGAGACAAGTTCCATGCTCATATCATTTATCCTTCTTGGAAAATACCTCGAGATCTTGGCAAAAGGAAAGACCTCTGAGGCTATTGCCAAGCTGATGGATCTTGCACCAGAAACTGCAACTGTGCTGATATACGACAACGAAGGGAATGTTGTAAGCGAGAAAGAGATCGACAGTCGGTTGATTCAGAAAAATGATGTGATCAAAGTCATACCTGGTGGAAAAGTTGCTTCCGATGGATTTGTTATTTGGGGCCAGAGCCATGTGAATGAAAGCATGATC
Organism: Triticum monococcum; assembly: GCA_034509565.1. Classification (NCBI taxonomy): domain Eukaryota; kingdom Viridiplantae; phylum Streptophyta; class Magnoliopsida; order Poales; family Poaceae; genus Triticum; species Triticum monococcum. The sequence continues at coordinate 700,431,274 of CM067842.1, read as the reverse complement.
ACCGGAGAATCACGGCCCGTGGCAAAGAGGAAGGGCGACACTGTGATTGGAGGGACGGTGAACGAGAATGGTGTCCTCCATGTCAGGGCAACATTTGTTGGATCTGAGAGCGCCCTGGCACAGATTGTAAGGCTGGTAGAGTCAGCCCAAATGGCAAAAGCTCCTGTACAGAAGTTTGCTGATCAAATCTCTAAAGTCTTTGTCCCCCTGGTGAGTTCAGTTACATTGTGTTAATCCAGTAACATTGTACTCGTACGAGTACTGAACAATCAGCTTTATGCTTGCAGGTCATCCTTCTTTCTTTGCTTACTTGGCTTACATGGTTCTTAGCTGGGAGGTTTCATGGCTACCCTAGCTCGTGGATACCATCTTCCATGGATAGCTTTCAGCTAGCTCTTCAGTTTGGGATATCGGTTATGGTGATCGCCTGCCCTTGTGCACTGGGACTTGCAACTCCAACTGCTGTGATGGTTGCAACTGGAGTCGGTGCCTCGCAAGGTGTTCTGATCAAGGGCGGGCAAGCTCTGGAGAGTGCGCAGAAGGTATTTAATAATAAGTATACAAGTGAAAACATGTTAGCAGATAGTGTTTCATATTGTTGACGAACATTATCTGTATGATATTTTACAGGTGGACTGCATTGTTTTCGACAAGACAGGAACACTAACCATTGGAAAGCCTATTGTCGTCAATACCAGGCTCTTTAAAAACATGGTCCTACGTGAATTCTATGACTACGTTGCAGCAGCAGAGGTATGCTTTCTAACTATATACTCATGTGTCTGCAGTGTCTTCTTAGTAGACTTTCTTGTACTGTCTTGGGAAGATACCTTGCTTAAATTTCATTGATTTTCAGGTCAACAGTGAGCATCCGCTAGCAAAAGCCGTAGTGGAGCATGCCAAGAACTTTCACTCGGAAGAAACCCATATCTGGCCTGAAGCAAGGGATTTCATTTCAGTCACCGGACACGGTGTCAAGGCAAAGATCAGCGACAGGAGTGTCATTGTGGGCAACAAGAGCTTTATGCTGTCGTTAGACATTGATGTCCCCGTGGAAGCTTCAGAGATCCTCATGGAAGAGGAAGAGAAGGCACACACAGGGATCATCGTGGCCATGGATCAAGAAATAGTCGGCATAATCTCTGTGTCTGATCCGATAAAACCGAACGCCCATGAAGTGATATCATACCTCAAGTCAATGAAGGTGGAGTGCATAATGGTGACCGGGGACAACTGGGGAACCGCCAACGCCATCGGCAAAGAGGTTGGCATCGAAAACATCATAGCCGAAGCGAAACCAGAGCAGAAGGCTGAGAAGGTGAAGGAGCTTCAGGTGAGCTAGACTAAGAAGATATCCTTGCTTTGTGTCAAAGGGCCATATCCTTTGCTTTATTACTTTGACTGATGGTGCTGTCACACGGTAACAGGATACAGCCACGCATCCACTCACCGCCTTTAAATCTTTTGATCGATCACTGCAGCTGTCTGGCAAAACCGTCGCAATGGTTGGCGACGGGATCAACGACTCGCCGGCGCTGGTGGCGGCCAACGTCGGGATGGCCATCGGCGCGGGCACGGACGTGGCCATCGAGGCGGCGGACATCGTGCTCATGAAGAGCAACCTGGAGGACGTGATCACGGCCATCGACCTGTCCAGGAAGGCCTTCTTCCGCATACGGATGAACTACGTGTGGGCCCTGGGATACAACATCATCGGCATCCCGATTGCCGCGGGCGTGCTGTTCCCGTCGACCCGGTTCCGGCTGCCGCCGTGGGTCGCCGGCGCCGCCATGGCCGCGTCCTCCGTCAGCGTCGTCTGCTGGTCCCTCCTGCTGAGGTACTACAAGAGGCCGTTGATCACACAGGAGCGGCAGACATAGAGAAGAGGGCCATCACCGTATAGATAATACTGGTACACACAGAATAAGCTGTAGATATCTGTAACAAGCGTGTGGTAGAATGACGAAGCAGCAGTCCTCTGGTGAAAATGTATATAATTCTAGTAGTGATATGAATGTTCTTAGTGCAAGTTATGCATGTGTCATGCTGTGCCGGTTCGCTTTAACAGGTAGGGATAAATTACGTACGTAGTAGCTACTAGTCCACTATAGATCGCAACTTTGACCTTTGATGAAGGGAATTGAACGACTTTGGGCGGGGGTCAGGGGTCGTCAAGATGCTGTGACTGACCGGGGTCAAGTTCGAAAGCAATAAGTAAAGATGCATGGTGCTCTGTGACTGCGCTAGATTCCGGCAAGAAGCATGCCATCTTCACGGTGCGTTGTCCACTTGTCCTCCCTGTCGAGGGATGCGATGCCAGCCACCTAACTGAGCCGGTTAAGAACGCAATGCTGCGCAACTGATGTAACTTTGCGACCAAAAGGAACCTGATATAAAGTGATGCAGCTTTAATTTCTTTGGAGAGGATTGTAAAGCGAGCGCAGTAATAAAGCCGGTGTTTTTCCTACAATGAATCGATGATGATGCTTGCTTTGTGGTGATGGACAGTGGTCGCAGCAAATGACGGGGCAAAAGATGCTATAGACCGGATCCATCAAACAAAGCTCGCTCAATCGGTTCTTCATCGGAGGGTAACCTGCCGTGTCGGCCTTCTTGTGGCCCGTCGGACGGCGACCGGCGAGCAGCATGCCGTCCACGTCTCTCAACGGCCCGAGGCATCGTCCATCCATCCAACCTTTTTCATATTCACCACTTGCTTGTGTTATATATTATATATATGGTTGCAGCATAAACCAACCTGATCGTCGACGTCCGTCAGTCTAAATTATCAAAGGCATCGTTGATTATGCTGTTATGCTGCTCGCTAGCTTAGCCATTCGTCGTTGATGCGCTTTGCAGCTGTTAGAATAAATCCGAGGCATACCGTCAATCATCCGAAGACCAAGCAATCACACGAGGCATGACACCGAGATTTGTTAACGAGGTTCACCGATATGGCTACATTTCCGGGGCTTGACTACGGGCGCTCCTCCCCGTGACACCGTCACAATACCGCACCCGGTCGCCCTGAACACCGGCACATGCCGCCGGCTTCCCCTGCGTTCCGGTGCTATTATGTTGGCATAGGTGTAACACCCTCGATGCGACTATATCTCCCACGTGTCGAGGCACGACTTAGAGGCATAATCGCATTGAAGGCAATGTCGCAAGTGAGGTAATCTTCACACAACCCATGTAATATAATAGGGGAAAAAGTTACATAGTTGGCTTACAATCGCCACTTCACACTATTACATGAATAAAGCATTACATCAACCAAATACACTCATGGTCCGACTACGGAACCAAAATAGAAGAAGAACCCCAAATGCGACAAAGGTCCCCGATCGACCCCAACTGGGCTCCACTACTGATCAACTAGAACGAAACAACACAAATGAACAAGGTCTTCAACGAGCTCCTCCTGAGCTGGGTTGCGTCATCTGCACGAACTCATCGGCACCTGCAAGCTGGTTTTGGAAGTATCTGTGAGTCACAGGGACTCAGCAATCTCGTACCCTCGCGATCAAGACTATTTAAGCTTATGGGTAAGGTAAAGGTATGAGGTGGAGCTGCAGCAAGCGACTAGCATATATGGTGGCTAACCTATTCGCATAAGAGAGCGAGAAGAGAAGGCAAAGCACGGTCGATAAAAGTATGATCAAGAAGTGATCCTGGACTACCTATGTCAAGCATAACTCCAACAACCGTGTTCACTTCCCGGACCCCGCCGGAAAGAGACCATCACGGTTACACACGCGGTTGATTCATTTTAATTAAGGTCAACTTTAGGTTTTCTACAACCGGACGTTAACAAATTCCCATCTACCCATAACCGCGGGCACGGCTTTCGAAAGTTCAAATCCCTGCAGGGGTGTCCCAACTTAGCCCATGACAAGCTCTCACGGTCAACGAAGTAATAGACCTCCACCCGAGACATTCCGATCAGACTCGGTATCCCAGTACAACAAGGCATTTCGACAGGGTAAAACTAAACCAGCAACACCGCCCGAATGTGCCGACAAATCCTGATAGGAGCTGCACATATCTCTTTCTCAGAGCACACTCAGATAGGTCAAGCTACGAGTAAAACCAGCCCTCGAGTTTCCCCGAGGTGGCCCTGCAGGCTGCCCGTTTCGGACCAACGCCCAGAGGAGCACTGGCCCGGGGGGGGTGTTAAAATAAAGATGACCCTTGAGTCTGCAGAACCCAAGGGAAAGAAAAGGCTAGGTGGCAAATGGTAAAACCAATGTTGGGCATTGCTGGAGAAGCTTTACTTAAGGCGAACTGTCAAGGGGTTCCCATTATAGCCCAACCGCGTAAGGGACGCAAAATCCGGGAACATAACACCGATATGACGGAAACTAGGGCGGCAAGAGTGGAACAAAACACCCGGCATAAGGCCGAGCCTTCCACCCTTTACCAAGTATATAGATGCATTAATTAAATACGATATATAGTGATATCCCAACAAGTAAATAAATGTTCCAACAAGGAACAACATCTCCATGTTCCAACAAGGAACAAACTTCAATCTTCACCTGCAACTAACAACGCTATAAGAGGGGCTGAGCAAGGCGGTAATATAGCCAATCAACGGTTTGCTAGGACATTGGTGGGTTAGAGGCTGAACATGGCAATTTGGGAGGCTGACAAGCAAGTGGTAGGCATCGTAGCAATGGCATAGCAAAAGAGCAAGCAAACTAGCATAGCAAAGATAGTAGTGATTTCGATGGTATGATCATCTTGCCTGAAATCCCGCAAGGAAGAAGAACGAGTCCATGAAGGAGATAAACAGACGAAGACGAACGGATCCTCACAAACTCGACGTTATCGGAACCAACCCGAAGAAGCAAACACCGGAAAAGAGCAAACAACATAGTAAACAACCAACACATCAACATGGCATGATGCACAATCGAGTATGATGCATGTCCGGTTTAAAGGGGCATGGCATGGCAAAATGCACAAACAATTCTACAAATTAAGTGGAGCTCAATATGCAACGAGATGCATATTGACAAAACACCACATCAATTATTTATTTCGATCTCGTTTATGTACCCAACAATGTTAAATGTTGTTAAACATGGCGAGAGGGAAAACATGATGAAACTATCTAATCTAGGCAAGTTTAAATGAGGCCGGAAGCAACGAACAACAATTCCAGAAAATCCTCATGTGCAAATATTAGGTTTGGTCCTGATCTGTCCTAAACACAATTTTAGAGTTATTTAACATGCAAATAAAGGTCACCACGATAAACTAGGCATTATTCTACCCCATTTACATATAAAGTTTATTGAAATCGGAGTTACGGTTATTTAGTTATGAATTAAATCATTTTAACATGGCATAGGAACAAATTAATGCAAACAACATTTTAAACATTTTAATTGTTGTTATCATGATGCGGATGACATGAACAAGTTTATGCAAATTTTATTAAAAGTTGATAAGAGCATTAGGAAGCATATGTCATCGTGGCGGAAGAAAGGATGCCACGGCAACGTTCCGAAAATGATGCCACGGCAACATATCGGTTCCGGTAACTCGCGGAGATACCGGCGCAAAAGGAAAAGGAGGTGGGGTGATTCCGGATACCGGGCTCCCACAAGATGGTGGCAAGGCAAAAGAGGGGCAACGTGCACCGAACAACTCCGACACGGAGCAAACACGAGCATTTCATACATCACACATGCATCCGTTCTCGGATGGTCGTCTCGGGGTTATACCTTCGAAGCGTGCATTACCGGAACGGATCAAGTTCGGTGGTAGGGGTACACTTGTCGAAGGGGAAGTAGTTGTTCACGGGGCGTCGTGGGAAGTAGAGGAAGTAGTCGTTCAAGCGTCCGATGGTAATGGTACTCGGTCGTTTCGAAGAGGTACTTGGGGTCATTCGAACTTGCCGATCTCGTCATCTCGAAGGGGTATTTGACGTTCTTAGCGATTCCGAAGACGAGGTAGAGGTACACTTGTTGTAGGGGTACTTGTCGGATCCACGGCGACGGTAGAGGTACAAATGTTTCTCGCGGTACTTGTCGGATCCAGTCTTGGTGTAGATGTACATCGCAAACATAGTGGTACTCGCGGACTTCGGCGCCGGTAGTCGTACACGGTTCGCAGGGGTACTTGGCATTTTCGTGTAGCCGAACTTGAGGGGCACCGACATCGTGGTATTTGGCGTCCATGGGTACTTGACAGTCTGTCGTGGTACTTGGCGATGTTCCTGTTCAGAGAGTTGCGGGTCTTGGCGTCCATGCGACCCACAGCGAAGGCGCGCGAACCAGCGGCAGGGGGCTGCCGAGGTGGAGACCATGTGGCTGTCACGGTCGCACGCAGCGCACCACAGGGAGATGACGAAGGCCTCGGGCATGAGAGGCTCCCTGGTGGCGGCGGTTCCCGGAGCTTGCCGGCGATGCGAGAGGACGAGCGGAGGCAGGCGCAGGTGCTCGAGGAGCTCCTCCTCGAGTGCTCGGCGACAAGGACTTCGCGAGGAGGAGGCGCGCAGGAGGCAGGAGGTGAGGCGAGCGGCGGCCTCCTGCTGGTCGCGGACGGCGGCGTCTTGGTGCGGCTCCACGCCGGCGGAGGCGCAGTAGAGGAAACAGGAGCAGAGGGGCGGCGGAGCTCTTGGTGGTGGAGGTCGGCGCCGGCGGCATGCTTGCTGGAAGGAGGGGCGACGGTGGTTGCAGGCGTCTCGAACCGGACGAGAGGGCGGCGGGGCGGCGGTTCCCGGCCTAATCCAGACGGTGGGGCTTCATGGCCGCCTGAAGAGGGAAAGGGGCGACGCAGGTCGACGACGAGGGCGACGGGGAGGCCTGGTGGCGCGGCACCAAGGGCAGCAAGGAGGAGGTCGGGCCGAAGCTTGCCGGCGGAAGGAGAGATGAGGATCGGCGCTGTGCAGGGGAGATGGGGTCGGGCCCCTGGTGCGATGCATGCGTGGGCGAGAGGGAGAGGGAGATGGGTTCGATCCCCTCTCCCTGGCGGCGCTAGGAGGGAGAGAGGGATCAAGGGGGAGATGGTGTAGCGGCTGGCCTTGAGCCGGCTAGGCCAGGCCGCAGGTGGGCCGCGGGGATGGGCCAGCGTGGTGAGGTTGGCTGGGCTGGCTCCTGGCTGCTGGGCTCCTTCCCTCTCTCTAATTCTCTTATTCTTAGCTCTTTAGGCAGAATAACAAGAGCAGAAATGCACAGGGAGATCAGGAAGAAAGTAGGCTGGGACGGAAATGTTTATAAGATCCTGGATTTATGCACAATTTGAATAAAATGGTCTGGACATTTTAGAGATAGAAAAATAATTCAAGTTTGAATTTAATTCAAACTTGAGTCATTTTTGAACCCAACCAAAACAACTTCAAAACGGATGATACTTGACAAAGAGGTATAAGGCATGGTGCATGATTATCAGGAAAATAAATGAACATTAATGGAGACACAAATAATGCCACTTGGCATGAAAGCCAAGATTTGAAAGAAAGGAAGAAGTGATAAGGATTGCACGTGGAGAAAGGTCTTGATGAAAAGATGAAGATACAAATGACCATAGGAGGAGGGGAAGGGTGATGCAAGGGGTGATCATGCATGAAACACACAATGCACATGATGAGCATGATGAAATGCAACATTACAAGAAGCACAAAAGCAACACTTGAAATGATCACAATGCAAACATGGATGACAAAAGCAAAACATTAAAGGAAATGGCAAAGTTGGGATCAAGAATTAAGATAACAAAGGCATAAGGAAATTTTGTAAGTGTGTTATGGTTAGTTCCAAATAAATGAAATATTTATTATAGCTCCCTAATATTGGGAGGATATATTATAAAAAGAAGTCATCCTTTCCTCGATTTAAATGGATCGAAAATCCATGCAATTTATTTAGTTGAGTTGCAACAATTAATGATATGATGGCATGATGATATGATGCAATGCACATGATGACGTAACATGATGCAACACGCAAGCATATGACAACGCAATAACATCGAATAACAGAACGACAGCTGGCACATCGGTCTCGGGGCGTTACAATATGTTACATCGTGTGTCTACCCCCGATATATATGAGAGTCCTAGGATACAGGTGTCCTATTAGGACACAACTCCTACCCTGTCTACACACAGTCCAAACCAAGTCCAACTGTAACCTACCTTGTACAATAATATTCGACATAATTCTAACAAACTCCACCTTTGCAAATATTCTCCACCACCTTGAATTCGTCCGTGCGTCGAACCTCCATGTACATTGGACTTGAGACACACCATGAGCACCGCTGCTACTCTCAGACTCCATGTGACTCCACCTGCAACTGTAGTCCCTTCTCGTCTTCTTCACAGTCAACCCTCGAGCAAAATTAAGTTCCTCATTACTCTACCTTGTACTCCCAACTTTCAGAGAATCCATTCAACGCCATCACACACCGATCATTAACCTGCGTGAAAGTGAACAACTCACATATTGGACGCCACACATAAGAGTTACCTGAACTCAACATCACCGCTCTTTCTTGACCGCTTGTCTGAAACTTGAAGGAATTGCACCGTCGCCCTGTGTCACCCTGAGTCAAATTCGTAGTTGTCTCACCCTTCTTCCCGGATTGTCTCTGACATGTCCCACAGCTATAGCACTCCACCTCCTTCTGTACTTGTCACCCGCACTTTGCCATGTGCACTGAACACCACAGAATATACGGCCATGTACTCTCTCCGCTTTTGACAATTTCAGACTTTCCGCCACTTTCTCAGATTCTCCATGGTCAACTCATGTCCATCAACCGGCACCAATAGACCCAGTCACCAACTTGAATCTGGTACTCGTCAACATTGCTTCAGCACCCTCTGCACAATTTATCTGACCATATGTCTGACCACCAGTGCCTTGGCCTGTCGCTGTGTCCCGTGCTTACCGCACGCCTCGCCGCTATCACTTCGTCGAGCCTCTGCTGTCCTGGTCGAGTCTCCCGGATAGCTAGCCCCCACTGCCTCAACCCCCACTGCAGAGAACCACCGATCATCACCGACCGATGCCGAGTATCACGTCTCCATCAGACCACTGGTACCCAATCTGAAACCACGTGTCTCTCGCTACCCCGCTGAAATAGGCTTCGACTCTCCGTTAACTTACGTCGTAGCCCCTCCATCAGCATAGAGTGTAGTCTTTCATCAGACTCCAACTCCATCTTCAACATGGCTCCATGGTGGTTGTACGTGCCACCCTCCCGCGCCATGTCGACTCCAAGCTCTCATGTGCACTGTCTTGAATCAACCCTGCGCAATAGTCTGTCGAAGCCGCACAAGCCCTCAAGCCTGCACCACGTGTTTCCACGCCCCAGATGTCGGCCACCATCAGCATCACGCTCCTATGTCGTCGTCGCTGGAATCACCACCGTCTTCTGATTTGACCGACATCCTCGTCTATCCGTCAGACAGTCCAGTCCACCCCAACCGTGTATGCTCGACTACAACCATGCTCCATCCTACGTCGTCTTCACCCGCACATCATCATGCATTGCTTGACGCCCTTTGTATGCATGATCTTTCATGACGCGATTGTCCGCACGCCTCCGTAGCCTGTTCACGTGTTCCAAGCCTTCTCAACAAATCGACTCCAAAAAACATCCATGCAACCTGCATAATTTTTATTGTCTTTATTTGTTGTCGTAGCTTCTCCGTGCACCTTAGCAAGAAAAAAGACCAAATTTGATCCAGCCAAATTGCTCTTGTACACACGCGTGACCCTGGCCACTCCTTTTTTTTCCTCAAACAAATCCTCACGATGCCATTGATATCTCCGACTGAATTTCAGCAACGCATCAAGGCACTCATGGCCCAGGCAGCTCTCTTGTGCAACGCACATGGGCCTCGGGCTCACGTGCTCCAGGCAACTCCTGCCAGGCCGCTGTCAGCTGGCTTTACCATGCTACGCCAACGCGCACCCCAAAATAGGCCGCTTCCAGGCGTCGCACCAACCAATCAATCTGCCAGTTGCTTCCGCGATATGCCGTCGATTTTGCCGACTCCGCTTTCGATTGCTTCTTCTAGTCGACACGCCTCCGAGTTTCCGTCGATTCCATGCTTTTCGGCAACTTCAATCTCTTCCGAGCTTCGTTGCTCGCGATCGCTCCGCATAGCACATATCAAACTGATCTCTTTTGCGATTTCTTTCGACTTCTCTTTCTGTCAAGATGATCCGTAGCCTTCGAACAACCTAGCTCATGATACCACTTGTTAGAATAAATTCGAGGCATACCGTCAATCATCCGAGGACCAAGCAATCACACAAGGTATGACACCGAGATTTGTTAACGAGGTTCACCGATATGGCTACAGCCCCGGGGCTTGACTACGGGCGCTCCTCTCCGTGACACCGTCACAATATCGCACCCGGTCGCCCTGGACACCGGCACATGCCGCCGGCTTCCCCTGCGTTCCGGTGCTATTATGTTGGCATAGGTTACATCGTGTGTCTACCCCCGATATATATGAGAGTCCTAAGATACAGGTGTCCTATTAGGACACAACTTCTACCCTGTCTACACATAGTCCAAACCAAGTCCAACTATAACCTACCTTATATAATAATATTCGACATAATTCTAACAACAACATCTCGCAAGCAGAAGGGAAGAACCGTATCGCTCGCCCACCGACCGACCGCTGGCATCGGGCCGGGCATATCCGCCCGCCCGGCCCTTCTAGACCGGCCCATTCAACTCGTGCGTCATGCGTGATGCGTGCGTCTATGGCAGGCCCGAAACGCACAACGGAAACGCCGGATTGCTGTTGTGATCGGTTGCGAGTTTGCGCGTACTAGGTGTGTGTGACTGGCGAGCAGCGACGACGGCCATACCATACGTGTGCGGTGTGAATGTGAAAGGACGTGTAGTATGTGCGTGCGTGTGCGGGACGGCCGGGGCGGCAGGAGTAAAATGCTGCGCTGAAAGCTGTCCACGTGAGTTGCTCCGTACGTCCAAGCCAAGCACCTGGCCATCTCATCTCATCTGCATGCAGGAGGCGTGACCGCGCTTGCTCCGATCCAGCCGCCGACGGATGATGCTTCCAGAAGCTTCGTGCCTTCGAGAAAATCGGTGGTGAAAGTATCTACTGCCTGCCGGGCTTTGAGGACCCCTATACATCTGGGTCCGGACAAACGGTCCGGTTTAGTGACCGATCTCAGAATCTCGATCCAGCCGCATTCCTCGTAGCAGCTCTGTATATCCGGATTGACCAGCATCCCTTAAATTCAGACCGTAGACCGTATACCTGAGCCGGATATGAGGACGCGTTCGCCACATCAGACTAGTGTGCGGGACCCATACGGACACTCGTTGAAACCTAGCGGTCCAATGAGAATGTCGCTCCAACACACCGCCCGAGAGGCAAAACCCAACTATTTAGGAGATGTTCGGAATCCATCGGCTCTGCAACTCCGCTACGGAGTGGAGCGACATGCAATTACATTTCGAAGAGCGGTTCATCGGGTGCTTCCTGCAGTCCACTCCGTATTGAAGGAGCAGAGGGTTGCCGAACACTGCCTTAAGGCAGACAGCGACCCCCAACCCTAGCCGCACTCACATTTCTCTTCCCATCCGCTCGCAGCTCGGAGCTCCTCATCCGCCTGTAGCCATGGCCCGGGAGGGGAATAATACTTACGCAATGGTCACACTGAAGCGGCGGTTAGAGCTCCTTGAAGGAGATCTGGGCCCGTGAGCGAAGCTCGGATTGTAGCCGGCCCGCCTCTGGACTCGCAGGAGCAGGAGGAGGAGGACGCGGAGCAGCAGACGTCGGACATGGCCATGAAGGGCGTGAAAGTCGGCTGAGGAGGAAGAAGATGAAGGTCATGTAGATCCGCTGCATCCGGTTGCCGGATTCGCCATGGCCAACGTGCTGGGCGAGTTTGAGGTCGCCCAAGTGAAGGAGGCGACGTAGCAGTAGGCCATCATCGACTCCTTCCACTCGGAGACAAAGGTGGAGGCAACCCATCGCTACCCTGCGAGATGCACGAGCGGAGGTGGACGCAATCTTCGGGGACATGGAGTCCAACGAGGAGCCGGAGCTGCAGGAGACGGTCATCCATCAGGAGGCTAGTTCGTCCGGCACTGCCGACACGGAGGTCAGACTTCCCGCTCCAAAATTTTCGTAAAAGAAAAAATGACTTTCAGGTCCACGACTCCGCCACAAGCTCTTTTTTTTCAGGCAATTTAAAGAGCTTTATTCATAAAAAGCAGTCCTAGGACAGTCATCCAACAGGCTGGTCACTAGGAAGCTTGGAGTATCATTGAGCCAACACTCAGTCACATTCAAAATGCAAGCACGCTTAGCACAAAGATGAGCTGGGATGTTTGCTGTCCTCATTATATGTTGAATCTCAAAAAGGGTAAAATCCCTAGCTAGCTCTTTAATTTCATCTAAAATAGGAGCCACAAGCTCTTTTCTGGCATGGTGTTGTGTCTCAAGCATTGCGAGTTTGTTTTCGCATTTTTATTCCGACGACAAGATTTGTCAGTTTTTTTTTCTTTTACAACGAGATGTGTTCATGACAGCGAGAACACGAGAATACGACACGCGGGAAAGCCGACCACGTAGGTCCGGCGACTGCACGAGACCACGTACACGTACAGGGATGCATCCGTCCGATCCGATCGGACGGCCAGGCCTCAGCCGCCCAAGTTGACCCCGGCGTCTCGATTCCGTTCGCACGGACGGGTCCCGGCGGCTACGTGCTTCCTCCGTCGCGGGCCACGCGCATTCATTATTCACTGCCGCGGGCGTTCACACCTCTGTCCATAACAAGATTCCAAGCCCCAACCTGCCCCCGGCCGTGGGCCTGGCCCTATAAATCTCCGGTGACGTCCCGGCCCACCCTCCCATCCTCGTCGTCTCCACGCTACCGCCTCCTCCCCCCAAACTCCCAACTACCCGCTCTGCTCCTGAGTTCCGAGCCCGCCCGATCTCCGCCGCAGCCATCCCGCCGACGCCGCTCCGTCAGGTCACACGGGGAACCTCGCCATGGCCGCCGCGTCCTCCGCCACCTCCGTCCACGACTTCACCGTCAAGGTCCGCCCCGCTCTCCCCTCCTCCCCTTCGGTCTCTGTATTTTCTTTCAACCGCTGCTAGATCCCCTGCTCGGCTTGCCCCCGACTCCGAGATAGTTCTAGGTGTGCTTGCTCTGCGCTTTGCCTGTTCTTGTGGATCTTCGTGTGGATTTCGCTGCCGATCCGGTGGATTTAGACTGCCGAACCGTCTGAATTCGCTGACCGGTAGTTCGTTTAGCCTGATTTCTGGAAGGCGCGAGGTGAATTGTGCGGTAGTACGACTGTGTTGAACGGCTTTTCCTTGGTGTGCAGGATTCAAGCGGCAAGGACGTCGACCTCAGCGTCTACAAGGGGAAGGTTCTTCTCATTGTTAACGTCGCATCCCAGTGGTACGTACGACTTGTAACCTCCCATCCTTCCTCACTTTCAGCTCGGCTATATGAGATATCTTCAACTTACAGGCAGTGCGTTGAATCAAATTATTTTGTCTCGTCCACAGCAAATGAAAATTACTATATGCTTGTCCTACTTGACTGTCCAAAATAATGATCGTCTATGACGTTAAACATGGACTCTGTACTAAATAAATTCCATACAGAACCTTACTTCTTCAGCTATTAGGCTACTAATTATTGTCTGTGACCAATTGTTCCAGTGGCTTAACCAACTCCAACTACACCGAGCTGAGCCAGCTGTACCCCAAGTACAAGGACCAAGGTTTTTCCTTCATCCATTGTTTTTTGTACCTTTTACCTTGTTATTATATCTATGTCGTACGGATTACTGGGTTTAATCTGCTTATTGCTTGATGATGTACTGGTTAGTCGATTTACACAACAAACTCCGGTTGTTGGATGCTAACCTCTGTGTTCTATTGCCAATTTGTGGTTTACAGGCTTTGAGATCTTGGCTTTCCCATGCAATCAGTTTGGTGGGCAGGAGCCTGGCACCAATGATGAGATAGTTCAGTTTGCCTGCACTCGCTTCAAGGCTGAGTACCCCATTTTTGACAAGGTACATTTGTGCTGTGATCTTCCTAGGCGAAAGTAATGCATTTATCTGTTTCAGTGTGACAGCGTTGCAAATGTTTCAGTGGGATGCCCATGAATCTCCATTTTATCTTAAGAGTTATCCATCCAAGAGGAATGATTTATGCTGCATTATTGAGCCCTAGTTCATATTGTCTGTCAGGTTGATGTCAACGGCAACAATGTTTCTCCCCTATACAAGTTCCTGAAGTCTAGCAAAGGTGGCCTTTTCGGCGACAGCATCAAGTGGAACTTCTCCAAGTTCTTGGTTGACAAGGAGGGTCACGTTGTGGACCGCTATGCCCCGACCACTTCCCCCCTGAGCATTGAGGTAACTAACAGCACCGTGATTCACATCCCCTTTGTACATGTTGAATCCTGAAGCGCTAGGCGGTCAACATAACACTTGCTTTGTGTATCTGCAGAAGGATATCAAGAAGCTGCTTGGGAGCTCTTAGACGCGCCGCTGGCCGGAGCGTCTCGAGAAATTGGCACTCTGTATTCTAGAAACAATAATAATGTTGTGTTGAAATAAAATCTGTACCCAGCATTTCAGAGGCTGCATCTGCTATGTTTTCAGCATCCTACTCTGTAGTTGTTGTATATGTGGTGTTAATGAATGAATTCAAATATTGTAGCTGTTCGGTATGCCTTTCATTGGATCGTGTTGTTGTCTGGTCAAGTTTCTGAAGAACATAATTTCTCACAGCTTGATAGCATGATGCAACTCTGCATTTAATAGCGGCAACCACCAATAGGTGGTAATGGGTAGCACAGAAACGTAGCCTAATTTTGTGCCAAAACCATGGATAGCATAGATAAATCCCACGTATCACAAATGTTCAGAAGATGCTTCTGTGTTCTGAATGTGCATTTCATAACCCTTCGACATAAAATGACTTGCTACTACTAGTTTATAGCTCTCACTGATAAAAATCTGCAGAACTACACCGTCGTACCCGACTTAGCAAACGACATATCAATTTTACACGTCTCTAGAAGTCTTAGTTAGAATTTAGAACTACTCTTGCTCCGCGAATTTGAGTTTGGAAGTACACTTCCGCCCACAACATATCTTTGGAAACCAAAGTTTTTAATAGCTTACCCTTACAACTGTTACGTTATATCTCCATCATGTATTATCTTCATGCATATGTCGCAGCATGGCGAAGCCAGGTGCTACTGCTAACCATTGGTCAGGTCGAAGTCATGGCGATCAAGTTTGACATCTTCAATCCTGGACCACCCAAACAGAGGCAAAGGTGAAAATGGTTCATAAGGCATTGCATCCAGCTCCCAAGGTACTTTCAGCTCATTAAGTTGGCTGTCACTGGTCTTTGGCTCCTTCTTTTCCTCTGTCACCGTGTAATTGAAGCTTCCAGCAATTACCTGAGGTAACAAAACACGATACAAAAATTCACTCTGTGAGCTTCTGCACAAGAGAGAGAACAAAGATGGAAAAGAACATTAGGAAGATGTCATCGACTGTGTCACCGCAACTATTTGGAGAATTTATGCATTAGTTTTTTTTACTGTGGCATGGGCCTGCAGTTCCACTTGGTAAGTGGCAAAATTATGTCATGTACCTGCACAGGGTCTGCAGCGATCAGTGGCCCTCCAACGCTACCTCCAAACAAGCTGCCGCAAGGAGTAGAAACCATAATGCTTAAACCCCCATTGCTGTTTCCTGAGCCACCCTCATCAGACAGCAGATAAGAGCCTTTTAGCGAAATTATCTCAAACTGACCCTGCAAAATCAGTTCAAAGTAAGACCAAGAGATGGAAATGCTTTGTTTTTAGGATATAAATGGACTAAAGGAGTGGAACCATTTCTTTCCCACGCTACATAAGGGGATTAAGAATTTGTACTGGTCTATTAGCACACATCAAACTGATATAAGACAAGCAATTAATTAATTGCTGAAAATGGGGGAATAGTAGTAGCCACTAGCCAATGTTGGACACTGAGAACACTGAGGCGAACCTGGTAAACTGCATTGTCAAGGCCACCTGAATGTGAAGATAGACGGAGAGTTATAGCTGATAATGGGCCATTGGCTGATAGAATGCAGATGGATTTGGAGTGCAGCTCTGACAACAGCATAATCTTGGAGGTAATATCCTGTGCATAAAAGTACTTTCAGTATTGCTGTTAAATTATCTACAACATATGAACAGTGTGCACTCAATGAATCTTCTACGGCCACACCCATTTTCTTTAGAAAAAGGAACTTAGTGATAAAAGTAGAAAGCAAGTGATTTTTCTACTCCCTCCGTTCCCAAATATAAGTCTTTTTAGAGATTCCAACAAGTGACTACATACGAAGCAAAATTAGTGAATCTACACTCTAAAATATGTCTACATACATCCGTATGTTGTAGTCCGTTTGAAATGTCTAAAAAGACTTATATTTAGGAACGGAGGGAGTATCACATACTGAGACCAAACACAGCCACATCAAATATCTGTGCAGAAGCCTGACAAGAGCAAAATTCTTTAGTCCATCATATACGGATCAAGGACCTACACAGTGCATAAAACACGATGAACAGAAGATCCCGTACAGACTGCACTGCACTGCACAAGAACATACGGATAGAAGCACACTGAAGTTCTGTTTGAAATGATATGGGCCTTATGGTAGTCAAATAAATATGTATTACGTTAATGTTGAGAACCTGCAGTTTGGTAGAATGAAGTTCGCACTTGTCTAAATTTGGAAATTTGCTACTCCCTCCGATCTGAAATAAGTGTCGTGGTTTTAGCTAAAATTTGAACTAAAACCACGACACTTATTTTGGATCGGAGGGAGTAGAACAAGGAGAGCAGACAAACATTAACGTTGATCATCTTGCAGACAATAAACTCCAAAGAGCAGTAAACTAAAAATAGTACTCCTACAATACACTATTTTCACACATCAGTGACATCACATAGTAAATTATCGCAAAGTAATTTTGTAATTTATTTACATCATACAGTAAAGTATCTAAAGGTTCAAGACCCAGAGAAACAGAAACAGAATAAACCAGGTTAGACGGAAAAAATGGGAACATTCCTCAGCAGCTGAAGCGCCATATTAATCTAACGAAATGAATAGTAAAGCAACACGCATACACAAAATAAAATATAAGTTAGTATTTTTCTTGTAATTTGCAACTTAAGATGGGTAGGTGCCTGAAGCTGCATACCTCTCCCCGATTGATAAGCAGTATATGTGGAGCAAATGCATTTCCAGGTGAGCACCCCCCTGTTGATCATCAAAACATAAATTCAGGGCCACTTGATGAACACACAGAAGGGCAACCCTTCTATCAAAGGAGATGAAATTTTGAAGCAGTAAACTTTGGCAGTACGATGTAACATCCAGTTATACTTATACACAAGCACAAACACATCACGTTCTTTGACTGTCAAATTTCTAGACATTTAGAGTTGACACTCGTACCCGTTCTACTGTGAGAAGAAGCTAAACGACATTTATGATCACGCGGCGTTTGCACATCTCTTGGACACCATGGTGATAGATTGCACATGGAAAAGGAGCACCTTTATTTCAGAACAGGTTGCTTTGACAGTGGCAACCATTACATCACCGCAGTAAAATCATGCGACTAAAAGCTCTAGTACTCCCTCCGTCCCATAATGTAAGACACTTTTTGACACTCACCGGAGTAGTTAGGATGTCGTTCTCTCGGCTCGCTTCCAAGATCACCCTTTTTAATTAGGGCCCCCTAATTAATTCCCCAGGCACCACCCCACAACCCCGCACCTAACAACTCTAAATAAAGACTACAGGCACGGCACCAAAACGAGGTCCCGCCACTAAAATATGGAGCTCCAAAGCCGAAAGAGCGCAAACAAATCAAGCGAACAGCGAGCAAACAAGGGGGCACTCACCGAGAAGCGCGAGCTGCGACTTCCTCCCTCGGGGCCTCGGTGGCCCGCTCCTCCGCTTCGCCGCCTTCTTCTCCGACGAGGAGGCCGTCATCGCCGCGGGCGGCGGTCGCATTGCTGCGGGGCCCTCGGCGCCGCCGCCGATTTCGATGGGGGGCGGTGCCGAACCCTAGGCGCGTGATCTTTCCGCCGTCTGCGTGCGGAACAGTGGCGTTGCAGAGAGCTGCAGGGTTTTCAGGCTGATGGTGTGGGGTTAAAGTTGTGCGGTGTTTGCAGGTTGTGGATGGTTAAGTGGAAGAAGGTGGTTAGCGTGAGTCCATCATCCCTGTGGCGAACTACTTACTGTCTGAGAGGGAGTAGAAGAAAAATTACCGCTGAGAAGTTATGGGCTTGGGCCTCGGCCATATCTTACTTTGGGCTTCGTTGGGCTCAAGTACATCCCTATCCCCGCAAAAGAAGTCAATCCAATATCTTATAGTATTTCTCAAAAAAAAATTAAAAAAGATTAACACATGTGCTGTTAGAAGCAAAGTAAGCACCCTCAATACCTAGCCACCACCCCCTTAAAAAAAGCCTAGGGTTCCTCTACCTCTTGCCGGCACCGTCGTCGGTCCGCATCATCTCCAGTGGCCCTAGAGGCCATGGAGGCATGGTGGATTCCGGCCCTTGTCGGCGGGAGGATTCCGTTTAAGATGTTTTTCTGAGTTTTGTTAGGATTTTTGTCCGGCTTAGGAAGGCGAGACGGTGGCGGCTTTCAGAAGATGAAATGAGGTTCTCCTCGCCTAGCCCGTCTCAATGGTGCATCTAGCATCACCGAAGGGCGTGTGGAGGTGTGTCTCTAGTGGATCTTGTGGTATTCAGTCGGTTGGTTGTCTTTAGTGGATCTACTCGGATTCGGTCTTCGTTCGTCTACGTTCTTTTGTTTTCAGGTTTGATCTTTCTGATCTACGTATTTCTTCATCGGCGACGGTTGTTATTCTGGTGCGTTGGTCATATGGCGCCTTAGCACGACGACTTCTCGACTATCTACTACAACAAGTTTTTTCCGGCTCCGGCAAGGGAGGGGCGATGACGGTTGAGTGCCTTCGGCTCGCTTTAATGCGTGTAGTTGTCGCTAGATGGGCTATGAATTTGGATATATTTTTTATTATTTTTTATGTTCGTTGTCCTATCATGATCCAAGATGAATAAGTTGTAAGTTTTCTTGAAAAGAGAGAAACAAAGTAAGCAGCGACAATTCATATGGATCAAAGAAATAATTTTTTTCTGGCAACAAACATTGTTAATTCTTCCATGGTGGGGTGTGGGGCGGGAGCGCGCGGATGGGAGGGTTTTGGGAGGAAATGGTGGTGACTGCCACCGACCGGCGGGCCCGAGGAGAGGAATAGGCGCGCGTGCGTCCGTCTCGTGTCTGCGCCGATGCAAATCCGGTTCAAAATTAGACTGGAAATGGGTCGCCATGCGAACGCCAAGCGAACGCGCGTCCGTTTCGGTCAGCACGTTGGGCCGTTTTTTCTGTCCACGCTGATTCAAACAATGACCAGTGGATGAAATGGGTCGCCCCATTGCCCCATTGGAATTACTCATATTGGGCCAAAGCTAGTGTCGGCGTTCTACACATGAAAGCGCGTGTGCTCTTCAACTAGTTTCTGCTTCGGGCGAGTCTCACATCATGAAAAAAACAACACAAAAGAATAACCAGTAGATAAACTTACAGAGGAAAGGGCGTGACGGAACTTGCAATATTTGACGAGCAAGCCACAAATCACATTCCAAGGGACTCTCCGGTCCAAGTGTGGTGGCGTTCCTGCAAATCTGAATATTTCGAGCTGTACACATATTTTTCGAATCGAAGATGGTCAAATCTTTTAGACCAAAGTTTGCATGCATATGCTCCATGTACATAATTTATTTGTGCGATTTTACAGATTTTGTAGAACCATAATTTGTCCTTTCGGACCGCACGCTAGGACCACGGATGGACTTTAGAGTGCTGTTCGTGAATCCGAACGGAGCGAACGAAAACGACAGGAAACAAATCTACGAACGTGACACTAGAGACACCTCAAATCATACACGTGCACTGCTCTGATTGACGCTGCAAGACACCTCAAATCACTTCAGAGTTTATTGACGCCAATCAGTCCTTCACTTTGTGATGCGAGCGACGAACTCCTCCATGTCCGCCCACGACGAGCCACCGTTCGCCACGGCGGCACGAACGTCCTCGGCGAGCGCCTTCGCCGCACTCCGCGCGGCGATGCCTTCGTCGGAGTCCATCGCCCTCTTGATGACCTCTTGGATCTCCTTGGCCGGCAGCGTCTCCCGGCTCTTCTCCCACGGCTTCATGACGATCCCGGCCTTGAGGTGGCCGCACACGTACCCAGCGTTCCATGGCTGGTCGGAGTGCATGGGCCACGCGAGGATCGGCTTCCCGTGGCTCAGCCCTTCCAGCAGCGAGTTCCAGCCGCAGTGGCTCACGAACGCCGCCGTGGCGCCGTGCGCCAGGATCTCCAGCTGCGGCGCCCACCCGGTGATCACCAGCCCCCTCCCTTCGGTCCGCTTGGTGAACTCGGACATCAGCTTGGCGTGCCGGCTCTCGCCGGCCTCCGTGAAGATGTCGGCGCGGTCGGCGTCGCGCAGCACCCAGATGAACCGCTGCTCGCAGCTCTGCAGCGCGCCGGCCAGCTCCTCGATCTGTTTGCCAGGCAGCGACGTCATTGTGCCGAAGCACAGGTACAGCACCGATGACGGCGGCTGCTTGTCAAGCCAGTCCATGCACTCATGCCGCGGCTGCACCGATAGGGCGGGCGTGGTCACGTCCAGCTCTAGCAGTGGGTTTAACGGGCCGATGGAGAATAGCTTCTTGCCGTCGAGGGACAGGGCCTCGGCTTGCGCGTCGATGAACTCCCCCTCGAGCGCGCGGCACGAGTTGAGGAGCAGCCCGGCGCCGGGCACGCCGAGCCCGCCCTGCCGCTCCACCAGCCGCATGAACTCCTCGGTGAGGAAGGACTCGGGTGACGGGACGGGCAGGCCGAGCGCGCGCACCAGGCGGTGGCTGGGGTCCTTGAACCCGGCGCCGAACGACTGCCCCACGCACTGGAGCGCGTACGCCTCGCCGTTGAGCAGCCGCGACGCCTCCGACGCGGGGAAGGCCACGAGGCTGTCGTGCACGACGACGACGCGGCGGTGCGAGGCAGCGAGGTCCTCGAGGAGGCGCCCGAGCGGGGCCGCGGCGTGGTCGCAGAACGCGTCGAAGAGCGGCTGCAGGTGGGCCGGGAACGCGACGGGGCTGTCGGGGTCGGGCGGCGGCGTGGCGTAGGGCGGGACGTCGAGGGCGGCGAAGTGGAGCGAGCGGACGGCGCGCGCGTCCCAGCCCTGCACGCGCGCGCGCGCCTGGCGGACGTGCGGCGCGGGCGCCGCGTAGTGCACGCCCAGGCCCCGGGACGCGAGCAGGAGCGACAGGTGCAGCATCTGGTTGAGGTGCCCCTGCGCTGGGAACGGCACGGCCACGACGGCGACGGGCGCTGGCGCGACCTCCATTGCCGCCGGAGCCATAGTACAGCAGTCCGGCGCCTCTCCGAGCCGCTCACCGTCTGATCGCGTGCTGGACTGCTAGTGCTGCGACCTCTTTACAGGTTCTGCATACCACAGGCGACCGTGCAACTGCATTTGTAGGGGTGTGACTGCCGGCTATTTGTAGCACGTGACTGATGGCTGACCGGGGCACGTTAGCCTGTCCCATTACTCATTCTGTAGATGTACGTGGGTGCGGTCGGAAGTGGGCCA
The DNA here is from genome assembly GCA_034509565.1 of Triticum monococcum. NCBI lineage: Eukaryota > Viridiplantae > Streptophyta > Magnoliopsida > Poales > Poaceae > Triticum > Triticum monococcum. The sequence continues at coordinate 700,409,524 of CM067842.1, read as the reverse complement.
CCCATAGCACCCGCACCTCACAGCCGCCTCTGTCCTTGAGAGATGGCACCCATACCGATCGCCGCCGCTCCTTGAGAGCTTGAGAGACGCTGCCGCCCATGCCCACTGCACTCGCTCCCAAATCTTATCAGCGCCGGGAGAAAAGTAAGGGTCCTCAAGCGGCCTCCGGGGGTCTTGGTTTGTTCTGTAGGCTGTAGCATGTGAGACATTGCCGGGTATGCATATAAACCTTGATAAAGCATCTCCGACCATCATGCCTTTTGAGGAATGGCTGAATCAGACCGTGTTCATCGAGCATCTAATGACAGAGCGAGTGTAAAAAAGCTGCACCTAATGCATCTTGTGGCTCTGACGGTGCGGGCTGGAAGGTTTGCACGTGCTTGTGTTGTGCTCGCCTGCTTGAATTAATCTTCTTCATCTAATACATTGTAGTTTACACAATAAGAGCAACTCCAACGGGCCGACCCAAACGAACGGCGATTTCGTCTGTTTTTTGTTCGTTTGGGTCGGCCGCCTGCGCAGCGTCCGTCCTATTTTTAATATGGGTCGGCAGCGCGTCCAATGTGTCAATCCATATGTGGCGGCGTGGCCACCCAATTTTGCATGATTTGCATTTAACATATTGTCAAATGAAAATGTAAACAAGCCAAATAGTCTGCCCACCCAAATAAATAGTATAGTTTTACAAGCCAAATACAAATAAAAATGTTTCACATAGTTTTACAAACGAATAAAAAAAGATACATCTATTGGTCGCCAACATGAGCCCATATATACTCAACCAAATCATTTTGCAGTTGCACGTTAGTTTCCCAATCACGCATATCTTCATGAAATTGAGTGAACTGCTCAAATGTTCCCGCTACTCCATGCTCAGGCACAACATTCTCACCCTGGAACTGAAAGACTTGATCGTATAGACGTTCCGGGCGCTCGTCTTCTACGATCATATTGTGCATGATCACACAAGCAGTCATCACCTCTCACAGGTTCTGCGTGCTCCAAGTATTAGCAGGATACCGAACGATACCCCATCGAGATTGCAAAACACCAAAGGCACGCTCTACATCCTTTCTAGCACTCTCTTGCTCTTGGTTAAATCTTTTCATTTCCCTCTAGTATGACAGTGCAAGCCCTGACATGTCCCTTATATTGCCCTTGCCAAGCAGAAGGGCAGTTCTTTCACTCCCAGTGCATGCAGTCTATGCTGCCAAGCATCCTCGGGAAGCCCCTGCTGGCATTCATCGCCAACAAACGGGCTGTATCTTCAGCAGTCGGGTCTCTCAAGTACTCAGGGCCAAACACAGCAATAACAGCCTTGCAAAACTTATACAGGGACTCTAGGCATGTAGACTCGCTCATACGGACGTACTCGTCAATGAGATCACCGGGCACTCCGTATGCAAGCATTCGGATGACGGCAGTGCATTTCTGATAAGAGGAGAAACCAATCTTGCCGACGGCATCCTCTTTGCACTCGAAGTAGTCATCATAGCCGACCACTTCCTCTCTAATACGGTTCATGTTGAGGCATATCTCTCTCGATGTGGTTTTGGTGATTGATGACAACGTGTTTGTGGACTAATCGTGTGCTTTGAGTATTTCAGAGATTCATCCTTGGCACGAGACGATTTCTTTTCCTCGGAGTGTCATTCAAGACGGTGTAGCTCTTTCGTTTCTCTTTCGGTGGGCTAGTTGCGTAGAGGGCACCGTACTATCAAGAGGGGGTCCGCTGGGGTATTGCTTGGGTGGAATCAACACGTACACATTTGCTTCTCACCCTCAGAGCTCTTCCACTTCAATGGAGAGATCTTTTCTCTCTGTTGTGTCTTGTCTGGGTCCCAGCGGTAGTACCGTGCTACCCAGCGGTAGTACCGCTGAGGGGTCACAAGCGGCAGTACCGCTCCACAGCAGTAGTACCGCCGGTGACTCCGCAACTGTACTACCACTGGCCTGCCTGGCCCTACCGCCTCGACTTCCACTTCAATGGAGAGATCTTTTCTCTCTGTTGTGTCTTATATGGGTCCCAGCGGTAGTACCGTGCTACCCAGCGGTAGTACCGCTGAGGGGTCACAAGAAGCAGTACCGCTCCGCAGCGGTAATACGGCCGGTGACTCCGCAGCTGTACTACCGCTGGCCTGTTTGGCTCCTACCGCCTCGACTCGAGGGCTCCTTTTCTCGTGTCGGGTTTTGCGGCACTAGTTGCGACAGTAGAGGCGGTAGTACCGCTTCGCAGTGGTAGTACCACCCTTACCACCGCGGTAGTACCGCTCTGGGTCCAGGTCCCTGCTTCTCTCCTCTATGCGGCAGTACCGCTAGTTGGAGCGGCAGTACCGCTGGCTCAGCGGTAGTACCGCCCCCCAAGCGGTACTACCACCCTCTGCGGGGATGGTTGGTGGGGCAACGGTTGGATTGTTGCCCCCACTATAAAAGGGGGTCCCCTTCTTCCCCGTTGACCTACCTCTTCCCACTCAAGCTCCATTAATGCTCCAAGCTCCATTTTAGCCCGATCTATCTCTCTAGCCAATCAAACTTGTTGATTTGCTCGGGAGTGGTTGAGAAGGCCCCGATCTACACTTTCACCAAGAAATTTTCGATTCCCCCACCTATCCCTAGCGAATCTTGTTACTCTTCGGTGTTTGAGCACCCTAGACGGTTGAGGTCACCACGGAGCCATATTCCATTGTGGTGAAGCTTCGTGGTATTGTTGGGAGCCTCCGATTAAGTTGTGGAGATTGCCCCAACCTTGTTTGTAAAGGTCCGGTCGCCGCCTTCAAGGGCACCAATAGTGAAATCACGGCATCTCGCATTGTGTGAGGGCGTGAGGAGAATATGCTGGCCCTAGTGGCTTCTTGGGGAGCATTGTGCCTCCACACCGCTCTAATGGAGACGTACTTCCCTTCAAAAGGAAGGAATTTCGATAACACATCCTCGTCTTCACCGGATCCACTCTTTGTTATTTCTTACATTTACTTGTGCAAGCTCTTTAGTGTTACTTCTCTTGCTTGCTTGCTTGTTTGTTGTTATTGCATCATATAGGTTGCTCACCTAGCTGCACATCTAGACAACCTACTTTGATGCAAAGTTTAATTTGGTAAAGAAAAGTTAAAAATTGTTAGTTGCCTATTCACCCCACTCTAGTCAACCATATCGATCCTTTCAATTGGTATCAGAGCCTCGTCTCTTTATTAAGGACTTTACCTTCCGAAGAGTATGGTTGATACCGTAGACGGTGTGGAGGAACACTCCGGTGTGAATCCGATCTCATCTACGGGCGATGGGGGAACCTCGGTCTCTCGTGAGGAGTTCAATGTGGCCTTGGAGACATTGAAAACCTCCATGACGACCGAGGTTGAAAGCATGTTTACTAAATTCCTTGAAGGGCTTAAACTATCCACCGCATCGTTGAAAGTGGGTAGTCCCACCGACAAGGTGACGGATGCTACCTCCGATAAGGGGGAAGCTAGTAGCGAAAAGGCTCCTTCTTCTAGTGGTAACAATTGTTGGGTAACGTAGTAATTTCAAAAAAATTCCTACGCACACGCAAGATCATGGTGATGCATAGCAACGAGGGGGAGAGTCTGATCTACGTACCCTTGTAGATCGCAACGGAAGCGTTCACACAACATAGAGGAAGTAGTCGTACGTCTTCTTCCCGATCCGACCGATCCAAGCACCGTTACTCCGGCACCTCCGAGTTCTAAGCACACGTACAGCTCGATGACGATCCCCGGGCTCCGATCCAGCAAAGCTTCGGGGAGGAGTTCCGTTAGCACGACGACGTGATGACGATCTTGATGTTCTACCGACGCAGGGCTTCGCCTAACCACTACAACGATATGATTGAGGTGGAATATGGTGGCAGGGGGCACCGCACACGGCTAAGGAACGATCACGTGGATCAACTTGTGTGTCTTGGGGTGCCCCCTGCCCCCGTATATAAAGGAGCAAGGGGAGGAGGCCGGCCGGTCAGGTGTGGCGGGCCAAGGAGGAGTCCTCCTCCTAGTAGGAGTAGGACTCCTACTAGGAGGGGGAAAGAGGTGGAGTGGGAGAAGGAAAGGGGGGGCGCCGCCCCCCTCTCCTAGTCCAATTCGGACCAGGGAGGAGGTGGCGCGCGGCCCACCTCTGGCAGCCCTTCTCTCTCTCCACTAAAGCCCATAAGGCCCATTATTTCTCCCGGTAGGGTTCCGGTAACCCTCCGGCTCTCCGGTTTTCTCCGAAATCACCCGGAACACTTCCGGTGTCCGAATATAGTCATCCAATATATCAATCTTTATGTCTCGACCATTCCGAGACTCCTTGTCATGTCCGTGATCATATCCGGGACTCCAAACTAACTTCGGTACATCAAAATGCATAAACTCATAATAACTGTCATCGTAACGTTAAGCGTGCGGACCCTACGGTTCGAGAACAATGTAGACATGACTGAGACATATCTCCGGTCAATAACCAATAGCGGGACCTGGATGCCCATATTGGCTCCTACATATTCTACGAAGATCTTTATCGGTCAGACCGCATAACAACATACGTTGTTCCCTTTGTCATCGGTATGTTACTTGCGCGAGATTCGATCGTCGGTATGCAATACCTAGTTCAGTATCGTTACCGGCAAGTCTCTTTACTCGTTCCGTAATACATCATCTTGCAACTAACTCATTAGTCACAATGCTTGCAAGGCTTATGTGATGTGTATTACCGAGAGGGCCCAGAGATACCTCTCCGACAATCGGAGTGACAAATCCTAATCTCGAAATACGCCAACCCAACATCTACCTTTGGAGACACCTGTAGAGCTCCTTTATAATCACCCAGTTACGTTGTGACATTTGGTAGCACACAAAGTGTTCCTCCGGTAAACGGGAGTTGCATAATCTCATAGTCATAGGAACATGTATAAGTCATGAAGAAAGCAATAGCAATATACTAAACGATCGGGTGCTAAGCTAATGAAATGGGTCATGTCAATCAGATCATTCAACTAATGATGTGACCTCGTTAATCAAATAACAACACATTGTTCATGGTTAGGAAACATAACCATCTTTGATTAACGAGCTAGTCTAGTAGAGGCATACTAGTGACACTAAGTTTGTCTATGTATTCACACATGTATTATGTTTCCGGTTAATACAATTCTAGCATGAATAATAAACATTTATCATGATATAAGGAAATAAATAATAACTTTATTATTGCCTCTAGGGCATATTTCCTTCAGTCTCCCACTTGCACTAGAGTCAATAATCTAGATTACACAGTAATGATTCTAACACCCATGGAGCCTTGGTGCTGATCATGTTTTGCTCGTGGAAGAGGCTTAGTCAACGGGTCTGCAACATTCAGATCCGTATGTATCTTGCAAATCTCTATGTCTCCCACCTGGACTAGATCCCTGATGGAATTGAAGCGTCTCTTGATGTGCTTGGTCCTCTTGTGAAATCTGGATTCCTTTGCCAAGGCAATTGCACCAGTATTGTCACAAAAGCTTTTCATTGGACCCGATGCACTAGGTATGACACCTAGATCGGATATGAACTCCTTCATCCAGACTCCTTCGTTCGCTGCTTCTGAAGCAGCTATGTACTCCGCTTCACATGTAGATCCTGCTATGACGCTTTGTTTAGAACTGCACCAACTGACAGCTCCACCGTTTAATGTAAACACGTATCCGGTTTGCGATTTAGAATCGTCCGGATCAGTGTCAAAGCTTGCATCAACGTAACCTCTTACAGTGAGCTCTTTGTCACCTCCATATACGAGAAACATATCCGTAGTCCTTTTCAGGTATTTCAGGATGTTCTTGACCGCTGTCCAGTGATCCATTCCTGGATTACTTTGGTACCTCCCTGCTAAACTTATAGCAAGGCACACATCAGGTCTGGTACACAGCATTGCATACATGATAGAGCCTATGGCTGAAGCAAAGGGAACATCTTTCATTTTCTCTCTATCTTCTGCAGTGGTCGGGCATTGAGTCTGACTCAACTTCACACCTTGTAACACAGGCAAGAACCCCTTCTTTGCTTGATCCATTTTGAACTTTTTCAAAATTTTGTCATGGTATGTGCTTTGTGAAAGTCCAATTAAGCGTCTTGATCTATCTCTATAGATATTAATGCCCAATATGTAAGCAGCTTCACCGAGGTCTTTCATTGAAAAACTCTTATTCAAGTATCCCTTTATGCTATCCAGAAATTCTATATCATTTCCAATCAGTAATATGCCATCCACATATAATATCAGAAATGCTACAGAGCTCCCACTCACTTTCTTGTTAATACAGGCTTCTCCAAAAGTCTGTATAAAACCAAATGCTTTGATCACACTATCAAAGCGTTTATTCCAACTCCGAGATGCTTGCACCAGTCCATAAATGGATCGCTGGAGCTTGCACACTTTGTTAGCTCCCTTTGGATCGACAAAACCTTCCGGTTGCATCATATACAACTCTTCTTCCAGAAATCCATTCAGGAATGCAGTTTTGACATCCATCTGCCATATTTCATAATCATAAAACGCGGCAATTGCTAACATGATTCGGACAGACTTAAGCATCGCTACGGGTGAGAAGGTCTCATCGTAGTCAACCCCTTGAACTTGTCGAAAACCTTTTGCGACAAGTCGAGCTTTATAGACAGTAACATTACCATCAACGTCAGTCTTTTTCTTGAAGATCCATTTATTCTCAATTACTTGCCGATCATCGGGCAAGTCAACCAAAGTCCATACTTTGTTCTCATACATGGATCCCATCTCAGATTTCATGGCTTCAAGCCACTTTGCGGAATCTGGGCTCACCATCGCTTCTTCATAGTTCGTAGGTTCATCATGATCTAGCAGCATGACTTCCAGAACTGGATTACCGTACCACTCTGGTGCGGATCTTGCTCTGGTTGATCTACGAGGTTCAGTAGTATCTTGTTCTGAAGTTTCATAATCATTATCATTAGCTTCCTCACTTATTGGTCTAGGTGTTGCAGAAACAGTTTTCTGTGATGTAATGCTTTCCAATAAGGGAGCGGGTACAGTTACCTCGTCAAGTTCTACTTTCCTCCCACTCACTTCTTTCGAGAGAAACTCCTTCTGAAGAAAGTTTCCGAATTTAGCAACAAAAGTCTTGCCTTCGGATCTGTGATAGAAGGTGTATCCAATAGTTTCCTTTGGATATCCTATGAAGACACATTTCTCCGATTTGGGTTCGAGCTTATCAGGTTGAAGCTTTTTCACATAAGCATCGTAGCCCCAAACTTTCAGAAACGACAACTTTGGTTTCTTGCCAAACCATAGTTCATAAGGCGTCGTCTCAACGGATTTTGATGGTGCCCTATTTAACGTGAATGCGGCCGTCTCTAGAGCGTATCCCCAAAACGATAGCGGTAAATCAGTAAGAGACATCATAGATCGCACCATATCTAGTAAAGTACGGTTACGACGTTCGGACACACCATTACGCTGTGGTGTTCCGGGTGGCGTGAGTTGCGAAACTATTCCATAATTTTTTAAATGTACACCAAACTCGTAACTCAAATATTCTCCTCCACGATCAGATCGTAGAAACTTTATTTTCTTGTTACGATGATTTTCCACTTCACTCTGAAATTCTTTGAACTTTTCAAATGTTTCAGACTTATGTTTCATTAAGTAGATATACCCATATCTGCTTAAATCACCTGTGAAGGTGAGAAAATAACGATATCCGCCACGAGCCTCAATATTCATCGGACCGCATACATCTGTATGTATGATTTCCAACAAATCTGTTGCTCTCTCCATAGTACCTGAGAACGGTGTTTTAGTCATCTTGCCCATGAGACACGGTTCGCAAGTACCAAGTGATTCATAATCAAGTGGTTCCAAAAGTCCATCAGTATGGAGTTTCTTCATGCGCTTTACACCGATATGACCTAAACGGTAGTGCCACAAATAAGTTGCACTGTCATTATCAACTCTGCATCTTTTGGCTTCTACATTATGAATATGTGTATCACTACTATCGAGATTTAACAAGAATAGACCACTCTTCAAGGGTGCATGGCCATAAAAGATATTACTCATATAAATAGAACAACCATTATTCTCTGATTTAAATGAATAATCGTATCCCATTAAACAAGATCCAGATATAATGTTCATGCTCAACGCTGGCACCAAATAACAATTATTTAGGTCTAATATTAATCCCGAAGGTAGATGTAGAGGTAGCGTGCCGACCGCGATCACATCGACTTTGGAACCGTTTCCCACGCGCATCGTCACCTCGTCCTTAGCCAATCTTCGCTTAATCCGTAGTCCCTGTTTCGAGTTGCAAATATCAGCAACAGAACCAGTATCAAATACCCAGGTGCTACTGCGAGCATTAGTAAGGTACACATCAATAACATGTATATCACATATACCTTTGTTCACCTTGCCATCCTTCTTATCCGCCAAATACTTGGGGCAGTTCCGCTTCCAGTGACCAGTCTGCTTGCAGTAGAAGCACTCAGTTTCAGGCTTAGATCCAGACTTGGGTTTCTTCTCCTGAGCAGCAACTTGCTTGCCGTTCTTTTTGAAGTTCCCTTTCTTCTTCCCTTTGCCCCTTTTCTTGAAACTAGTGGTTTTGTTAACCATGAACACTTGATGCTCCTTTTTGATTTCTACCTCCGCAGCTTTCAGCATTGCGAAGAGCTCGGGAATAGTCTTGTTCATCCCTTGCATATTATAGTTCATCACAAAGCTCTTGTAGCTTGGTGGCAGTGATTGGAGAATTCTGTCAATGACGCAATCATCTGGAAGATTAACTCCCAATTGAATCAAGTGATTATTATACCCCAGACATTTTGAGTATATGCTCACTGACAGAACTGTTCTCTTCCATCTTGCAGCTATAGAACTTATTGGAGACTTCATATCTCTCAATCCGGGCATTTGCTTGAAATATTAACTTCAACTCCTGAAACATCTCATATGCTCCATGACATTCAAAACGTCGTTGAAGTCCCGATTCTAAGCCGTAAAGCATGGCACACTGAACTATTGAGTAGTCATCAGCTTTGCTCTGCCAGACGTTCATAACATCTGGTGTTGCTCCAGCAGCAGGCCTGGCACCCAGCGGTGCTTCCAGGACGTAATTCTTGTGTGCAGCAATGAGGATAATCCTCAAGTTACGGACCCAGTCCGTGTAATTGCTACCATCATCTTTCAACTTTGCTTTCTCAAGGAACGCATAAAAATTCAACGGAACAACAGCACGAGCCATCTATCTACAATCAACATAAACAAGCAAGATACTATCAGGTACTAAGTTCATGATAAATTTAAGTTCAATTAATCATATTACTTAAGAACTCCCGCTTAGATAGACATCCCTCTAATCTTCTAAGTGATCACGTGATCCAAATCAACTAAACCATGTCCGATCATCACGTGAGATGGAGTAGTTTCATCGGTGAACATCATTATGTTGATCATATCTACTATATGATTCACGCTCGACCTTTCGGTCTCCGTGTTCCGAGGCCATATCTATATATGCTTGGCTCGTCAAGTATAACCTGAGTATTCCGCGTGTGCAACTGTTTTGCACCCGTTGTATTTGAACATAGAGCCTATCACACCCGATCATCACGTGGTGTCCCAGCACGAAGAACTTTCGCAACGGTGCATACTCAGGGAGAACACTTCTTGATAATTTAGTGAGAGATCATCTTATAATGCTACCGTCAATCAAAGCAAGATAAGATGCATAAAAAGATAAACATCACATGCAATAAATATAAGTGATATGATATGGCCATCATCATCTTGTGCTTGTGATCTCCATCTCCGAAGCACCGTCATGATCACCATCGTCACCGGCGCGACACCTTGATCTCCATCGTAGCATCGTTGTCGTCTCGCCAATCTTATGCGTCCACGACTATCGCTACCGTTTAGTGATAAAGTAAAGCATTACATCGCGATTGCGTTGCATACAATAAAGCGACAACCATATGGCTCCTGCCAGTTGCCGATAACTCGGTTACAAAACATGATCATCTCATACAATAAAATTTAGCATCATGTCTTGACCATATCACATCACAACATGCCCTGCAAAAACAAGTTAGACGTCCTCTACTTTGTTGTTGCAAGTTTTACGTGGCTGCTACGGGCTTAAGCAAGAACCAATCTCACCTACGCATCAAAACCACAACGATAGTTTGTCAAATAGACTCCGTTTTAACCTTCTCAAGGACCGGGCGTAGCCATACTCGGTTCAACTAAAGTTGGAGAGACAGTCGCCCGCAAGCCATCTATGTGCAAAGCATGTCGAGGGAACCGGTCTCGCGTAAGCGTACGCGTAAGGTTGGTCCGGGTCGTCTCGTCCAACAATACCGCTGAACCAAAGTATGACATGCTGGTAGGCAGTATGACTTGTATCGCCCACAACTCACTTGTGTTCTACTCGTGCACATAACATCAAACCATAAAACGTAGGCTCGGATGCCACTGTTGGGTAACGTAGTAATTTCAAAAAATTTCCTACGCACACGCAAGATCATGGTGATGCATAGCAACGAGGGGGAGAGTCTGATCTACGTACCCTTGTAGATCGCAACGGAAGCATTGACACAACATAGAGGAAGTAATCGTACGTCTTCTTCCCGATCCGACCAATCCAAGCACCGTTACTCCGGCACCTCCGAGTTCTTAGCACACGTACAGCTCGATGACGATCCCCGGGCTCTGATCCAGCAAAGCTTCGGGGAGGAGTTCCGTCAGCACGACGGCGTGATGACGATCTTGATGTTCTACCGATGCAGGGCTTCGCCTAAGCACTACAACGATATGATCGAGGTGGAATATGGTGGCAGGGGGCACCGCACACGGCTAAGGAACGATCACGTGGATCAACTTGTGTGTCTTGGGGTGCCCCCTGCCCCCGTATATAAAGGAGCAAGGGGAGGAGGCCGGCCGGCCAGGTGTGGCACGCCAAGGAGGAGTCCTCCTCCTAGTAGGAGTAGGACTCCTACTAGGAGGGGGAAAGAGGTGTAGTGGGAGAAGGAAAGGGGGGGCGCCGCCCCCCTCCCCTAGTCCAATTCGGACCAGGGAGGAGGTGGCGCGCGGCCCACCTCTAGCAGCCCTTCTCTCTCTCCACTAAAGCCCATAAGGCCCATTACTTCTCCCGGTAGGGTTCCGGTAACCCTCCGGCTCTCCGGTTTTCTCCGAAATCACCCGGAACACTTCCGGTGTCCGAATATAGTCATCCAATATATCAATCTTTATGTCTCGACCATTCCGAGACTCCTCGTCATGTCCGTGATCATATCCGGGACTCCGAACTAACTTCGGTACATCAAAATGCATAAACTCATAATAACTATCATCGTAATGTTAAGCGTGCGGACCCTACAGTTCGAGAACAATGTAGACATGACTGAGACATATCTCCGGTCAATAACCAATAGCGGGACCTGGATGCCCATATTGGCTCCTACATATTCTACGAAGATCTTTATCGGTCAGACCGCATAACAACATACGTTGTTCCCTTTGTCATCGGTATGTTACTTGTCCGAGATTCGATCGTCGGTATCCAATACCTAGTTCAATCTCGTTACCGGCAAGTCTCTTTACTCGTCCCGTAATACATCATCTCGCAACTAACTCATTAGTCACAATGCTTGCAAGGCTTATGTGATGTGTATTACCGAGAGGGCCCAGAGATACCTCTCCGACAATCGGAGTGACAAATCCTAATCTCGAAGTACGCCAACCCAACATCTACCTTTGGAGACACCTGTAGAGCTCCTTTATAATCACCCAGTTACGTTGTGACGTTTGGTAGCACACAAAGTGTTCCTCCGGTAAACGGGAGTTGCATAATCTCATAGTCATAGGAACATGTATAAGTCATGAAGAAAGCAATAGCAACATACTAAACGATCGGGTGCTAAGCTAATGAAATGGGTCATGTCAATCAGATCATTCAACTAATGATGTGACCTCATTAATCAAATAACAACACATTGTTCATGGTTAGGAAACATAACCATCTTTGATTAACGAGCTAGTCTAGTAGAGGCATACTAGTGACACTAAGTTTGTCTATGTATTCACACATGTATTATGTTTCCGGTCAATACAATTCTAGCATGAATAATAAACATTTATCATGATATAAGGAAATAAATAATAACTTTATTATTGCCTCTAGGGCATATTTCCTTCAAGAATGGCACCGGCATATTTGCTCATGTGGAACCACCACTTGTTTATGGTGGACCGGTTCCTTCCACTCATTTGAATCATGCCGGTCCTCCCCCTAAGATTGTGAAAAATGAGGACTTTGATTCTTGGGTTTACCGCTTTAAACGTCATTTAAATCATGTGAACACTAATCTTTGGAGAATCATTTAAGAAGGTTTCTATCCGCATGATCCAAGCAACTTCACTCCTCGAGAAGCCGCGGATAATCAATTCAATGAGAATGCTCTCTTCATCATTCAAGATGCAATTCCACCCGAAGATCTACCTCATTTTCGGCCCTTCGCCTTGGCCAAAGACGCATGGCTTTGTGTTGTCTCACTCTACCGGGGAAGCGCAAGCATTCAACGCTCGAACTATGAAGTTGTGCAAAATGAGGCCAATGAGTTTGCAATGAAAGAAGATGAAGAACCTCATGAGCTTTATCGGAGAGTAACCAAACTCGCGGTCTCACTCCGAGATCATGGGAGCAAGGACACGGATGACAATTGGATCAAGCACAAATTCCTCAAGGCAATGATGCCCTACCACAAGGCCATGTCCTCCGTCATTCGTCAAAGGCTGGACTTCCACACTTTGACCTCAAGCGAAGTGTTGGATGAGTTTGTGGCCATGAACATTTTGGACAAGACCGCCGACAATGGGGTGCTTCGTTCTCAAAGGGCAAAGAAGCCCAACCTTGCATTGAAGGCCAAGCTCTGCATTGAAGAAGAAGAAGAGGAAGAAGAGGAGAGCAATCCCGAAGATACAAAGTATGCATATCATGAACACTTGGAACTTGCTTCAAGGCAATTTTGGAGCAAGAAAAACTCAAGGCCAAACTTTAACAAAAACAACTCAAGTGGCACGAAGAGCGAGCAACGTGTAAGGACTTGCTACAATTGTGGCAATGTGAGTCATTTTGTTGCGGAGTGCCCATATGAGAAGAGGGAAGACAATGGTGGCAAGCTCATCCGAAAGGACAAGGCCAAGTCGTTCCCCAACAAGAGCAACTTCACCAAGAAGACTTCCCCCAAGGCATTGGTGGTACAAGAAGAGTACAACGAGGATGATGACAATTATGAAGATGGTGAGTCGGTTGCCATGGCCTCTGCTGCCATTGCGACGACTCCACGGGTGTCTCTCTTTGACTCACCCAATGAGAGCATCACCGCTAAGTGCCTCATGGCTAAATCCACCAACAAGGTAACCTCCAACATCAAAACTACCATCATTAATCATCCTTCTTCAACGGATAGCATTGATGAACATGAGGGAGCTCATGTGGAGGTGAATGAGTTTGATGCCTTTATGGGCAAACTTCAGGGTAAATCCAAGAAGCACTTTGTTGCTCTCTTGGAACAACTTGGTGAAGCCAATGACATGATCGAGGCTCACGAAGATACCATCTCTAAGATGGAAGGGCATAGTCGTGACTATGCCGATGAGATCTCGAATCTTTCCAATGCTCTTGAGGAAGAGCGTGGTCTTCGTTTGTCTCTTGAGGAGTCACACAACGTTGATCATGCTAAGTTAAAGAAAGATTGTGATCATGCTCTCATTGTGTCTCGTGTGCTAAAATCCGAGAAGGCCGAACTTGAGGTTGATCTTGCTAGACTCAAAGAGGAGTTTGATTTACTTGACAAGGCTCACAAGGTCTTGAAGGGTGCTCATGCTAGCCTCAAAGAGTCTCATGATCAACTTCAAGTAAAGCTAACCAAGGAAAAAGCCACTTTTCCTCGTATGATATTAATTGATAATGCAAATGCTACTAACCCGTGTTGTGAGCATGTGCATTTTGTTGAGGAGAACGCTAAGCTAAAGGTGCAACTTGAGAAAGGTCTTGCGTCTTGCATACAAGGCAAGAAAAACCTCAACGACCTCTTGACCAACCAAAAGGGAGTTGTGGCCAAGGAAGGGATTGGGTACGTGCCCGAGTCCAAGAATAAGAAGAAGAATGACAAGACCAAACAACCTCCTCCTCTCATGCAAACCTTTGTGAAGGAGGGAGAGAGTGCTTCCAAGGAGAAGAAGAACAATGCGAAGGGTGGCTGTGTCAAAAAGGGCAATGCCACTCCTCCCATCAAAGTCGGCGACTTTAATCCTTCTTATGTGTTATGTCGGGCTAGTGATGGGCATGTCTATGCCAAATTTGTTGGTTCCCCTCATGAGTACATTGAATGGTCTATTTGGGTTCCAAAGACCCTTGTTACTAACATCAAAGGACCCATTACAAAATAGGTACCTAAAACCAAGCATTGATCTCTTGTAGGTGTTTGCTTCCGGTGGGGGATCATGGTTGCTCGATAGCGGAGCCACAAATCATATGACCGGAAGCAAGGACTTGGTGGTGGATGTGCACACGATTCCATCTATGCCCACCAATGTCGAGTGGGGTGACGCCTCATCTTCTAAGGTATTGGGACTTGGCAAGGTAGTCATTTCTCATGATCTCATGATCGAGAAGGTCATGCTTGTTGAGTCCCTTGCATACAATTTACTTTCCGTTCGTCAACTTGCAATCATGGGCTTTGCCACTTTCTTTGATATCGATACCGTGGCCCTTTTGTGGAGCAAGACTCTTAAAGTAGCCTTTGTTGGGCATGTCGAGAACGGTCTATATGTGATTAACTTTTCGAAGCGACCCACTAAGACCGCGACATGCCTAATGGCTAAAGTTGATGTGGGATGGCTTCGGCATCGCCGTTTAGCCCATGTCAATATGAGATCTTTGCAAAGTCTTCTCAAAGGGGACCATGTCCGTGGACTAACGAATGTTAGTTTTGCTAAAGATCGTGCTTGCAGTGCTTGTATCGAAGGAAAGCTACATGAGAAGGCTCACCCTCCCATGACTATCATTTACTCAAAGATGCCTTTGGAGCTCCTTCACTTGGATATATTTGGGCCTCCATCCTTCGATAGTCTTGGGGGTAGTAAGTATTGCTTGGTGATTGTGGATGACTACTCAAGATGCACTTGGGTGTATTTCTTCAAGAGGAAGAGCGAGACCCAACAAACTGTCATTGACTTTGCAAATGAAGCACAACGTCAACACAATGCAAAGATCTTGACAATAAGAAGTGACAACGGGACCGAGTTCAAGAACTACACCTTGGATGAGTTTCTTAGTGGTGAGGGGATCAAGCATCAATATTCCGCACCTTACACCCCTCAACAAAACGGTGTTGCGGAGAGGAAGAACCGGACGTTGATGGATGCGGTAAGGACCATGATGGCGGAGTTCAAGTCTTCATACAACTTTTGGGCCGAAGCCATCAACACCGCGTGTCATGCATCCAATCAGCTCTACCTCCGCAAGGGCTTGAACAAGACTCCATATGAGATACTCACCGGTAACAAGCCCAACCTCAAGTACTTTCGGGTGTTCGGGTGTAAGTGTTTCATTCTCAAGAAAGGTGTTCGGTTGTCTAAATTTGAAGCTAGAGCTTATGAGGGCATATTTCTTGGTTATGCTACAAACTCTCATGCTTACCGTGTCCTCAATAAATCTACGGGACTTATTGAGGAGACGTGTAACGTGGATTTTGATGAAAATAACGACTCCCAAGTGGAGCAAAGTGGCACTTGTGATGTAGGTGATGAAATTCCTCCTTAAGCCATAAGAAGAATGGGTGTTGGCTTTATCCTACCCATTGAGGAACCCCTTGTAGCCGAAGGAGAAGGACAATGCTCCACTCAAGTGGAGTCATCACCAACCCAAGGCCCACACGCTTCCGAAGAACAACATGAAGGCCCTCATCCTCAAGAACAATACCAAGGGCAAGATCATGCTCAAGACGGTGTTGACACACCAAGTGATGCCCAAAGTCAAGTTCTCTCCTCCGAGCAAGTTCAAGAACAAGAACAAGCTCAAGACGACGCTTAAGATGATCAAGTGACCACTTCTCGTCTCACCCCCGAGGAGGAATTGGAGCGTCGTGCCGCCAAGGTTGCTTCCAAGCTCTCCACCAAGGATCATCTCATGACGAATGTGCTTGGAAGCTTAAGAAAGGGGGTAAGCACTCGTAGACAATTAGCAAACTATTGTGAGCATCACGTGTTTGTCTCTTGTGTCGAACCCCACAAGGTCTATGAGGCGCTCGAAGATCCGGATTGGCTCAATGCCATGCATGAAGAACTCAACAACTTCGAGCACAACAAAGTGTGGAGATTGGTGCCAAGACCGACGGGGAACCACAATGTCATTGGAACCAAGTGGATATTTAAGAACAAGCAAGATGCCCATGGGATTATCATTCGCAACAAGACTCGTTTGGTAGCACAAGGCTACTCCCAAGTCGAGGGTATCGACTACGGTGAAACCTTTGCTCCCGTTGCTTGTCTTGAATCCATTCGCATGTTGATTGCATATGCTTCTCATCACAACTTTAAGTTACAACAAATGGATGTGAAGAGTGCTTTTCTTA
Organism: Triticum monococcum; assembly: GCA_034509565.1. Classification (NCBI taxonomy): domain Eukaryota; kingdom Viridiplantae; phylum Streptophyta; class Magnoliopsida; order Poales; family Poaceae; genus Triticum; species Triticum monococcum. The sequence goes on along the minus strand of CM067842.1, from coordinate 700,392,884 downwards.
ATGGTCCTATTAATGAATTGGTTTATGTCAAGCAACCCCCCGGGTTCGAGGATCCCTACTTTCCCGATCATGTGTATCAACTCGATAAGGCACTCTATGGCCTTAAACAAGCCCCACGTGCATGGTATGACCACCTTACCGAGTTGTTACAAGACCGTGGTTTTGAAGTTGGGCTAATCGACCCACTCTTTTTACTAAGAAGGTCAAAGGGGAGTTGTTTGTGTGCCAATTATATGTTGATGATATTATCTTTGGTTCCCCTAACAAAGCTTTCAATGAGGAATTTATCGCTCTCATGACCTCAAAGTTCGAGATGTCTTTCATGGGAGAGTTGAAGTTCTTTCTAGGGTTTGAAGTGAAGCAAAGAAGAAGAGAAGGAACCTTCACAAACTCATAAGCGGTACTACCACCCCCAGCGCGGTACTGCCGCTGCGGGACGGGACCAGGGGGTTATATCGGGGCAGGGGGAGGTTTCTTCTCCCCCATACCCATTCGCTTCGCCCCCTCGTTCCTCTTCCTCTCTCCAGCCACGCATCGCCATGGGAGGGCTCCGGCGGATCTTTGTCTCCGGGGCGTCCCTCTCCATTTCCTTCGGTGGAGTCGATCCCCACCTCGTTCTCTTGCCATGGATGCCGGTATTGCCCCCGTTCCTTCTCTCCTTTTGTCTCATTTTCAGATCTTGCTTCTTAGGGGCAATGGTGGTTGCATCTCTAGATTTTTTGCTAAATCTAGGCTTGAGTAGGTTGGAGAAGGCAACTAGACTTTCTAGATTAGAGTTTGGTAGGAATATTTTTGAATTTGGCAGGCCGGTAGTGCCAGATCTGACCACGGTAGTAGGGAACTGTTGTTTCCCCGCCTCGAGCGGTACTACCGCTCTCTTTGGAGCGGTACTACCGCTTGGCCTCGAGCGGTACTACCGCTTGGGCGGTACTGCCGCGTGCATGTCACGGTACTACCGCTGCCTGCCAAGTTCCATCATGTTCCTGCCATACCTTGATCCTTTTGTTGAGTTTGTTGGCTTATGCTCGTTCTTTCTGGTTGTTTTGCGTGTTCTTGTGTTTGGTTCCAGGTGATGAACATCCTGAGCATAAAGCTCGCTGTGTCAACCCCGGGCGTGCAAGGTCGAAGCGCTACCACACCTCTGAGCCACCAGGTGGTTCTTCTAGCACTCAACCGCCACCAACAGGCGCATCCGCAAGTGCTCCTCCACCACCTCAGCAGTCGAAGAGATCCGCCAACAAGCCAAAGGGAAAGACTGTGACTGAGATGACTGCCAAGGAGTTTTGGGAAAAGTATCGTCGCAACCCCTATGAGGCGGACCAAGATCCCACTTTGGTCAACCGCCCGTTCTGGAACCGCTTTCAGTTTGCCATCTATTTTGATGTGATCAAGGCCAAGAAGAATCTCTATGTGGATGTTCGCTCCATCGACACTGATGTCATGGAGAAGGACCCTGAGTACTTTGGCGAAGCCCTTCAGATGTGTAATCAACTGAACATTCTCAGGATCATGCAGTTCAACAAGGATTTCGATGCAGACTTGGTGGCCCAATTCTTTGCTACCGTTCATCTTGGAACTGATGCCGACAGGACTCTGACTTGGATGACCAAAGGCAAGTTGCTCTCCGTCAAGTGGAAGGCCTTCATGGAGTTTCTTGATGTGGAAGATCGCGGGCTTAAGACTCCAGTAGGCTTCCGACCTCACCGCAATACTACATCCACTCACAAGCAAGCCCTTTGGCCCTACTGCTCTGTGAAGGTTCACCCAGTGACTAAGAAGGAAACCTATGAGCTGTCTACGTATCTGGACATTCTTCATCGTGTCTTCCGTGAGACTCTCTTCCCTCGCATCGGGAATCTGGATATGGTCCACTCCTATCTCGTGGACATGCTTCTTTTCTGCCAGCATGAGAAGGAAGCAAACACTGGAGAGAGCCTGGACATTTCTCATGTTATGTGGTCTGAACTTCTCTCTGCCGTTTCTGAGCACAAGTGCCCGATATATGGTCCATTCATCATGAGGCTCATTGAGAAGGCCTGGGCACATGTCTATCCCAGAGTGATGCTGGAAACTGGAGACTTGGTTTCTCATGAGATCAAGCGTCTGAGGAAGAAGGACAATTGGGGCACCCCAGTGCCTAAACCCGGGGGTCCATCGACTGTTGTTGCTGCCATGGAGACTGAGGGTGGGGCTGCCACTGATGATCACGAGGAGGACTTTGGGCCCTCTAGTGCAAAACCTTCTTGGGCAAAGAAGCTTAAATGCAAGATGAAGAAACTTTTCTGCATGGAGTCTCATGGTCAGTACATGACTCATGTGGCGGAGACGCAGGCTAGGGTGCACCACAAGGAGCTCATGCGTCACTTGGGTGCGACCGTTGCCAGCGGTTCTGAGGGATAGATCACTGAAGAGGAGGAATGGATTCACCAGCATTGCCCTTGGACCGATTCAGACGCCGAGCAGTTTCTGACCAACGACGGAGATGCAGACGATCATGCTGAGATGTGATGTTCGAGATCCTCAGCTTGCCATCACCTGGAGTCGTAGCGTCGCTCTTTGCCCTTTTGGTGTCTCGATGCCAAAGGGGGGGGGAGAGTTTAGGGATTTGTGTTTTTGCCGTGCTGCGAGTGTGTCTTTGTGTCTTGTGTTTTCTCGTGTGTTCTCTCGTTGTCTTTGTTTGGTTTGGTTTGGTGCCTGTGAGACCTAAGTTCTAGACATATGGTGTGAGACATATGCTCCCTATCGCTACCTTATTACTTATGTCTATTCAGCACTGTAGTATCTTATGAGTTGCATGCTTGTCCTGTTTTATACCCTACTCTCATATATCATGAGTTTAGAATTGCTGGACTATAAAATATAGGGGGAGTGTTGATCCGGATGTGTGTGTCTTGCATTCCAAAGGCTCCACTAACTAGGTGCACACATTCAGGGGGAGCCTTGTGCAAATCCCTAGTTGTCATCAATCCACCAAAAAAGGGGAGATTGTTGAGGCATATCTCTCTCGATGTGGTTTTTGTGATTGATGACAACGTGTTTGCGTACTAATCGTGTGCTTTGAGTATTTCAGAGATTCATCCTTGGCATGAGACGATTTCTTCCCTTCGGAGTGTCATTCAAGACGGTGCAGCTCTTTCGTTTCTCTTTAGGTGGACTAGTTGCGTAGAGGGCACCGTACTATCAAGAGGGGGTCCGCTGGGGTATTGTTGGGGTGGAATCAACACGTACACATCTTCTTCTCACCCTCAGAGCTCTTCCACTTCAACGGAGAGATCTTTTCTCTCTGTTGTGTCTTGTCTGGGTCCCAGCGGTAGTACCGTGCTACCCAGCGGTAGTACCGCTGAGGGGTCACAAGCGGCAGTACCGCTCCGCAGCGGTAGTACCGCCGGTGACTCTACATCTGTACTACCGCTGGCCTGCCTGGCCCTACCGCCTCGACTTCCACTTCAATGGAGAGATCTTTTCTCTCTATTCTGTCTTGTCTGGGTCCCAGTGGTAGTACCGTGCTACCCAGCGGTAGTACCGCTGAGGGGTCACAAGCGGCAGTACCGCTCCGCAGCGATAGTACCGCCGGTGACTCCGCAGCTGTACTACCGCTGGCCTGTTTGGCTCCTACCGCCTCGACTCGAGGGCTCTTTTTCTCGTGTCGGGTTTTGCAACACTAGTTGCATCAGTAGAGGCGGTAGTACCGCTTCGCAGCGGTAGTACCGCCCTTATCACCGCGGTAGTACCGCTCTGGGTCCAGGTCCCTGATTCTCTCCTCTACGCGGCAGTACCGCTAGCTGGAGCGGCAGTACCGCTGGCTCAGCGGTAGTACCCCCCCCCCAAGCGGTACTACCGCCCTCTGCGGGGCTGGTTGGTGGGGCAACGGTTGGATTGTTGCCCCCACTATAAAAGGGGGTCCCCTTCTTCCCCGTTGACCTACCTCTTCCCACTCAAGCTCCATTAATGCTCCAAGCTCCATTTTAGCCCGATCTATCTCTCTAGCCAATCAAACTTGTTGATTTGCTCGGGAGTGGTTGAGAAGGCCCCGATCTACACTTGCACCAAGAGATTTTTGATTCCCCCACCTATCCCTAGCGGATCTTGTTACTCTTCGGTGTTTGAGCACCCTAGACGGTTGAGGTCACCACAGAGCCATAGTCCATTGTGGTGAAGCTTCGTGGTATTATTGGGAGCCTCCGATTAAGTTGTGGAGATTGCCCCAACCTTGTTGGTAAAGGTCCGGTCGCCGCCTTCAAGGGCGCCAATCGTGGAATCACGGCATCTCGCATTGTGTGAGGGCGTGTGGAGAATACGGTGGCCCTAGTGGCTTCTTGGGGAGCATTGTGCCTCCACACCGCTCTAAGGGAGACGTACTTCCCTTCAAAAGGAAGGAACTTCGGTAACACATCCTTGTCTTCACCGGACCCACTCTTGGTTATTTCTTACCTTTACTTATGCAAGCTCTTTAGTGTTACTTCTCTTGCTTGCTTGCTTGTTTGTTGTTATTGCATCATATAGGTTGCTCACCTAGTTGCACATCTAGACAACCTACTTTGATGCACCCCCCCCTTCTAGTCGACCATATCGATCCTTTCAGTTGAAAACATGCCTACTCATATGGAACCGGCGGCGGAATTTGTGATGTTTGAACGACGGGTTTGTTGTATCAAAGTAGTCCTTCCAGAGAAGGAAATGCCCACTCTCTCGGTTGCGATTCAACGTCGGAAGGTGGCCCGGAATGGAGCCATGGAACAACGGCCGCTGGTTGTTGAGGTGGTGATGGACCAACACGGCAGCCAATATCTCCTCCTCGTCGTCGGACGACGAATCATCGGAGTCGCAAAGAAAATTCTGGAAAAAGAACTCGTCGACGGAGTCCATTTCGTGCCTTGGCAAACTGTCGAACAATTTGCGGGCGTCGACATTGGAGACGACCGGCGAGGGGAGTCGCGCCGCCCACAAACAAGCTAGCTGCCCTGCCGACGTCCGACGAGTGTGACGGCGTCCAACGAGCGTGCCGGTCGGATGTGGCAGGGGCGGCGAGGCGGCTTCTTGGTCGTAGGCGGCTGTGCGGTGGGGGAAGCGGCGGTGGGAAGCAGTTTGCTCCTCGGCGGCAAAAACGGCATCGGAGGGCGACGGGGGGAGGGGGGCGTTGCTGGGCGGATGTGGAGGCGGCGGCAGCTAGAAGAGTCGCCGGAAAAAATGGACGGCGACGGAGGAGGCAGGAGGGTTGCTTGTTGGCCAGAGGGTGTGAGACAGGAGGTCAATGTGCCACGGACCAGCGGGCTCGGGAAGAGGAGTAGGCGAGCGCGCGCGTCCGTCGCGTGTCCACACCGACGCAAATCCGGCTCAAAAATGGGCCGAGAATGGGTCCCCGGCGGACGAAAAACGGACGCGCGTCCGTTTGGGTCGGCGCGTTGGGCCGCCTTTTGGGTCGGCGTGTTGGGCCGCCTTTTGTGTCCGCGCCGACCCAAACGGATGACCGCGGACGAAATGGATCGTCTTATTGGAGTTGCTCTAATGCTTCGATTTGAGATAAACTCTACACCAAAAAGATCAAAAAGATGCACGTTAATGTTGTGGTTTCTTTCGCACGGTCGATTTCTAGTTTCATTGGCTGTAAATCTTCCATTTTGCGTCTATGTTTGAAGATTTTATAGACGAGTTTGTCAAATTTGTCTCGCAAGGGTGACCATTTGAAATTTTCTTTTAGGAGTAGCTTCATCTCGCATTTTCACATATTTTTCGCGTTGTAAATATTTTGTTTTGACGATCATAGTCGAATAGACCTATAATATCTCTCCACTAGACTGTACAAATGTGCTAAAGTGTGTATGCTGTTCTAGACACATTTGAGTAAATTCATCGCACGTGGTTGAACATTGTTTGACCATTCATATAACTTTCATGTAAGCTTTTTATTTTGACGCTCATAGACAAAGTTGTTCAAGTGTAGTGATGTGGGGTAAGTTCACGGTGCGAAAAAGATGAGATTAATCATGGTTAATCAAACAATCACATGTTGCATTTGAGGGGCACAAACATACAACCAAACTTCGTGTTTGTGTTTTTACTCATACACTTAGAGGCTTCGTGTGCAATCAAATAAGATGCAAAACATGACCAAGAATTTGTATCAACCAAGCTGTATTGAGCCACACACGCAAGGAAGACGATATCCGTCTACTTATTAATTTGTATCAGACCCTGAGTGAACCGCCACTTGTCTTTCCGGCTACCATGGCCTCATCGCACAACCGTCCGTGTCGATCACCTCGCCAACCATGATGACGCCAGAAGTCCAGCCATGGTTTCCTTAGGGCATCTCCAACGCCGGCTCTCAAATCGCCCGCAACTGTTCGGATGTAGTTATCTGGACCCCGAAGCCATCTAACGCCAACCCCATCCGTCTGCGGAGCAGTCCAGGCCACGATTTTTCTGTAAAGCGGAACCAAACATTGGGAGATTCGCGGGAGTCTGGACACGAGACACATCAGACTCTGACGCCCATGCTCCGACGCGTCCCTCTTCCGTGCATGCTGCCTCTTGCGGCTCGCGGTGCGCCCCGGAGTGCGCGTGCGGGCCGGCGGCGCGGGCACTAGCACCCACCGCTGCCCGCATGGAGGAGCGGACGGCGGGGGAAGGAGATGGCGTGAGGGCGGTGCGGACTGCGCTGTCCTGACGTCGATGCGCGCGGGTCGAGATTGTCCAGCTCTGGCGTCCGCGCTACGCCGACATGGGACCTGCAGCGATGCTCCAGATCCGGAGATGCCACCGGTCTCCACCTTGAACCGCTCTGACGCAATGCGGAGGGCCATCTCCTCCTCGTAGTCGAGCTCAGAGCCGGATTCGTTGCCGGAGCTAGACATCGTAGTGGATGGGATCGGAATCGACGAGGGAGAGGAGAGGAGGGAGCGAGAGAGAGTGAGCTAGGGTCCGTAGTGAGGCGTCCGGGCTGGGGGTTTTGTGGGGTAGCTATGGGGTCGATGGTGGGTCTCGCCTGTGAGGTGAACGCGCTGCGTGTCTTGGCAGCACCATGTCCGCTTTATATTTGGGCTAAATATGAGGGGTGCCGGTCAGTCCGGACATTTGTACGTGGTTTGAAAAGTTTGGTTGGATTTTTTTTACCGGTCAGTGACCGGATGGTCTGTTCAAACGTTTGAGACGGGTACAATAGATCCGACTGTAGATGCTCTAAAAACCGGAGAATCTAAGATGGTAGCAACGCTTTTTCAAACTCATTTTATGTTTGTTTTTTCGCGCAACCATGTGCCAATCCTTGCAATCTGAACACTTTGGTCAAACAAGATATTTTTTAAGATAGTCAAAGATTACAGGAAGAATACATTAGAAAAGGCAGACAGGTCTTCTAATCCGTGATCCCAAAGAGACAGTGTCAACCAAAGAAAATACTGGGCCATTCATGCTTGTTTAGTACTACTCCTAATACTATCACTCCGTTCCATAATTCTAAACTAAAACCACGACAAGAATTACAAAATGAAATTTCCTCTCAAGTGATACAATCCAAGCTCAACTCAAGCTGCTCAAAGTTTATTTAAACGGAAACTACGGCATTCTTCAGTGTAAAATTTCCATCATCATACATCACCTTGTCATGTATGCTATCAAGTCCTCCATTTCCTTGTGCGATGATCCGCCCTGAGCCGCCGACGAACGGACGGCCTCCCCGAGCGCCTCTGCCCGCTGCCTCACCGCGACCCCTTCCTCGGCGACCATCATCGTTTCAATGGCCTCCTGTATGGTTGTCGCCGGTATCACCTCGCCGTGTTTCTCCCACGGCCTCACTAGGAGGCCGGCCTTGAGGTAGCTGCACACCAGCTCCGCGTCCCACGGCTGATCTGAGTGCATGGGCCAGGCCAGAATTGGCTTCCCGTGGCTCATGCTCTCCATGGTCGAGTTCCAGCCGCAGTGGCTCATGAACGCTGCCGTGGCGCGGTGTGCCAGGATCTCCAGCTGCGGCGCCCACCCCGTGATCACCAGCCCCATGCCTTGGGTCTGCTTGGTGAACTGGGACAGCAGCTCGGCGTGCCGGTTGTCGCCAGCGTCCGTGAATATGTCGCCGCGGTCGGCGTCACGCAGCACCCAGATGAAGCGCTGCTTGCTGCCGTGCAGCGCCGCCGCAAGCTCCGCGGCTTGCTCCTCCCGGAGCGAGGAGCTCGAGCCGAACGACACGTAGAGCACCGATGACGGCGGCTGCTGGTCAAGCCAGTTCAGGCACTCGTGCCGCTGCGTCTTCCCCTGGTTCGACGCCGTCGCCTCGAGCAGCGGGTTCAACGGCCCGATGGCAAAGAGCTTCTTGCCGTCGGCCGCCATCTGCTCCGCAACAACGTCGACGAACTCACCCTCAAGCGCGCGGTACGTGTTGACGACGATGCCGGCGCCGTCCGAAATCGACCGCGCCACCATCGCGCGCTTGCTGGCGTAGTCCAGGAACTCCTCGGATACGCGGGTGGGGAGGTGCGTGAGGCCGTTGTCGCGCAGGAGCCGGTGCCCGGCGTCCATCCGCCCGACGATGGACGACACGGCGGTGCAGTAAAACCCGAAGGCCTCCCCGTTGGGCAGCTGCGCCGCCTCCTCGGACGCGAAGGCGTTCATGAGGTCGTGCACGACGACGACGCGGCGGCGAGAAGCAGAGAGCTCGCGCAGGACGGCCGCGAGCGGGGCGCGCGCGCCCGCGGTGAAGGCCTCGAACATGGGCATGAGGTGGGAGGGGAAGGGCGGGTCGGCGGCGGGGTCTGGAGGCGGGGAGACGTAGGTGGAGATGCCGAGGTCGTGGAAGTGGATCGAGCGGAGCGCGTCGTCGTCCCAGCCGTGCACGCGCGCGCGAGCCTGGCGGACGTGCGGCGGGGACGCGGCGTAGTGCACGTCCAGCCCGCGCGAGGCTAGCTCCAGAGACAGGTGCAGCAGCTGGTTGAGGTGGCCCTGCGCCGGGAACGGCACCGCCACGACGGCCACCGACGCCGCTGGGTTCTTCGCCCTCCCTTCCATTCTCTGTGTTGACCGTGAGTGTAAGTGGAGACGGAAAGAATTGGACGTTGTGGAGTACTGGAGACTAGGAATACGATTTATGCTCCTGGCGCTTGCTTGCCTCTATGGTGGGCGCAGTAGGAGTAGGTAGTGGACTAGTAGTGAAACCAAATTACTGGCAGATTTTTCTTGGCAATGCGAGTGTACAGTTTATTCGTTGTTTGTTCTTTCTTTTCACAAGGAAGTCTTTCGATGTAGGAGTTTTTTTATAATATATAACAGCATGAAAAGGGTTAAAAAAATATAACAGCTATAAAAAGATCACAAAAGTATCAAAAAAAATTATAATCCCGTCCATGAAAATGGACCACCTAGCGATGGCTACAAACGTTGATGTTGTGATTTCATTCGCGCCTTCCATTCCTAGTTTCGTTGAGTGTAAATCTTCCATTTTGCGCTTATGTTTGGAGATTTTATAGGTGAGTTTGTCAAAATATTCTCACATGGGCGACCATTTGAAATTTTCTTTTAGGAGTAGTTTCAGCTCGCCGTTTCACACAATTTTCATGTTGTAAGTCTTCTGTTTTGATGGTTCTAGTCGAATAGATCTATATCCCTGTACTAGACTATACAAAATGTGCTATACTTGTGCCAACTCCCCCAAGTTCCTGCCTCGTCAGTGCCACTTCCTGGTGTAATAATTCAATGTACCTATCCAGGTCTTGGATCTTCGTGGAGCTTCGTGAACGGCTCATCCCATTATCTGAGAGCTCCCCAGGGCATTCTGCCGGGAACTTTGCATCACTGACTGATGAAAGTCTTTCCTGAAACAAGAATGGATGCAGATAAGAGTTGCTCATAATTCCTACACAAACAAACGGTATATCTGCCTCGGCCGACGGCCCTTTGAACTCACACCCAGAAAAAGTGAGAAAAGGGGCTCACATTTGTGCCCTCCATCGCATCTCCATTGTACAGACTTGTCAAGAGCGTATACGATATCCAGTCTCCACTCTGTGAGCCGGAGCTTGTCGAGTATTTGCTCACACGTCTAAAATGACTCATAGAAGCAATTAAAGAGATAAAGAAATATCAGAAACCTTTGGCATATGTGTTCTTAACAACTTGATAAGAACACTTGCTACCTTTTAGGGATTTGCACCAGAGAGCATAAAAGGTGAAGGCAAGCTCCGCTAGCTCAATAGTTTTATGTAGCGCCGACCTCCAGAACATGCGCATTGTAGCAAGCTTAACTGCAATTAACTTGGAATCAGATTGCAAAGAACATGAATCGAGATCAAGCATTCCAAAATCGGCATTGCTTGCCGCCTATTTCGGTATGGTTTCGATATATACCTAATTTACCAAAGTTGACATGAATTTGAAAGTGATGCAAGAACTTTGCAGTTATGTTTGTAACTTCTGATGACTAAATATCTCCATATCTATCCTTTTTTAACCAAATGGAGGCATCTGCATTCTGCTGTCTGCAGTTCTGTACGTACAGCGCAAAAGGCAAGCATAACTACTAGCTATGTATAACCAAGTAGTAATATAACACGACCTCCCACGGCGTATGGTCATTGGGTTCGGTTTCAGTATATACCATACTAGTATTTCGGTATGTTTTGACAGATGCCAAACTACAATGTTCATGGCAGGTTAGCTTCATGACAACAGTTCAGTCCAATTCAGAAATATAACGACAGTAAGTTGAACTGTAACAATCATCTCAACATATACACACGCATAGCCAGGAATCAGGAGAATGCAACTCAGAGCATTGTTTCATGGTGGTAAGAAAAATACTAGAATGTACAAAGAGGAAAAAGCAAAGATAGGGAGTAATAAACTTTGTGTTCTCAAAGCATCTCTATGGCACTCCCAACTTTTACCAGCAGAAAGAACCTAAAAGAAGTTCAGAAAAATGTTCCATTGGTGCAGCTTCACATCAGCAACTGCCATTGCAACCTATAATTTTTTAATTTTTATTTTTGGATTCACCAATGGTGAAGAACTGCATATCGGACAGTGTACCATCAGCAGGTAGAAACTGTGTCGGCATGAAAGGCCATCGTCCCAGATGGCATTTTGTCGATCACCTTGTGATGTAAGCAGTGAAATCATCTAGGTCCTGGCGCGACGAACCGCCGACAACCACGGAGGCGCGGACGGCCTCCCCGAGCGCACTTGCCCGTTGCCGGACGGCCATTCCTTTGTCGGAGAGCATGGCCTCCTCGATGACTTCCTGGATGGCCTTCGCCGTGACCACCTCGCCGTGCTTCTCCCATGGCCGCACGAGGACGCCGGCCTTGAGGTAGTTGCAGACAAGCTCCGCGTCCCACGGCTGGTCGCAGTGCATGGGCCAGGCCAGAATCGGCTTGCCGTGGCTCATGCTCTCCATGGTCGAGTTCCAGCCGCAGTGGCTCATGAACGCCGCCGTGGCGCTGTGCGCTAGGATGTCCAGCTGCGGCGCCCACCCGGTGATCACCAGCCCCGTCCCTTCCGTCTGCTTGGTGAACTCTGATAGGAACTTGTCGTGGCGGCTCTCGCCGGCCTCGGCAAATATGTCGCCGCGGTCGGCGTCGCGCAGCACCCATATGAACCGTTGGTTGCTGCCGTGCAGTGCTGCTGCGAGCTCTTCAATTTGCTCCGCTCGGAGAGACGACGTGGTGCCGAAGGACACGTACAGCACCGACACCGGAGGCTGCTCGTCGAGCCAGTTCAGGCACTCGTGCCGCTGCTTGCTCTCCTTCGGCGCGCTGGCGTCGAGCAGTGGGTTTAACGGCCCGATGGCGAAGAGCTTCTTGCCGTCGGCGGCCAGGTGCCCGGCGACAACGTCGATGAAATCACCCTCGAGCGCGCGGCATGTGTTTGCCAGGATGCCCGCGCCGGTCGAGATGTGTTTCGCCGGTCTGGCCCGGTTGGCGTACTCTATGAACTCCTTGGTCGCATAGCGCTCGACGGCGCCGAAGACGACGCCGTTCTGACGCAGTAGCCGGTGGTCGGCGTCGATTCTTCCGACGAGCATGGAGACGGCCACGCAGTTGAGCCCGAACGCCTCGCCGTTGGGCAGCCGCGCGGCCTCCTCGGCGGCGAAGGCGTTGATGCGGTCGTGCACTACGACCACGCGGCGGCAGGAAGCGGAGAGGTCCTGGAGGAGGGCCGCGAGCGGGGCGCGCGCGCTGGCGGTGTAGGCCTCGAACAGCGGCATGAGGTGGGAGGGGAAGGGCGAGTCGGCGGTGGGGTCTGGAGGCGGCGAGACGTAGCTGGCGATGCCGAGGTCGTGGAAGTGGATCGAGCGGAGCGCCTCGTCGCCCCAGCCGTGCACGCGCGTGCGCGCCTGCCGGATGTGCTGCGCCGCCGCGGCGTAGTGCACGTCCAGGCCGCGCGACGCCAGCTGCAGCGACAGGTGCAGCAGCTGGTTGAGGTGGCCCTGCGCCGGGAACGGCACCGCCACGACGGCCACAGAATCCATCGCGTGCTTCTCTCTCCCCATCGCCGTTCGTTGTGTGGTGCTGAGTGGCCGATGGGACTGAACGGCACAGTGTGGGCGGGCTATATGTAGGAACTGTGGAAGCCAGCAAATGTCGGGTGAATCTCCAAATCTCCGGCATTTATTTTCTCAGGATCGAACATGATTCGCAGATTAACTCACTTACCAAGTCAAATCTTCCACGAAATGGTTATCGTCATGGCTCATGTCATGGCATGGCAATCGCCGGGTCGCCGACTAATACACTTACCAGATCTCTACTCCTACAGCGTGTTTGGCAATATTTGGAAAGAGGAATGAGAGTTTAGAGGAAAAGTTGTGTTAAAATTAGACATAAGATGAGTCGTTTTATTCCCATTCCTTTATTTGGTGCGTGATAGAAATTATGTGTGAGAACATGAAGAGAAATTACATTCCTTTGTTTGGTTCGTAGGAATTGACATGAGACTAAACAAGGGAAGTTAGGATGAAGGGTTAAGATTGACTCACTAAAACAATTCCCATCCAACTTCCACCCCTCCCCTGTTAATAAAAACAGTGGGAGTTGGAGTCTCAAGTCCCATGTCTATTTCTTTGGGAATTCCCAATACCTCCAACCAAACAATAGATTTGAAGTCTTGTACTCCTTCACTTCCCATTCCCTAACTCTAAGAGGGTGCTTGGATACATTTTAGTCCCATGACTAAAAGTAGTGGAACTAAAACTTGCTAGCCTCACCCATGCTTGGATCCAAATACTAAAGAGACTAAAATCAAGTTATTGAACATTTATTATCCTCCAAACCCTTCAATCCAGAACTCGCATGTGTTAAAGGAGAGGAATTAAATGAGGAGAGAGAGGACTAATACATATTTTAGTAGGTTTCCTATGACTAAATTTTTTTAGCCTCAAGACTAGTCCTAGCCTCTCTTTAGTCAGGAGTGCTTGGAACTTTAGCCTCTAAAAGAGACTATTTTTAGTCAGACTAAAAATAGTCCCTTGGATCCAAGCACTCTCTAATTACCCCCAACCAAACACGTTAATGTAAAAGGGGAAGTTGGTAGTCCCGTCCATTTATTTTCTATCGGTTTTTTGTCTCATCTCTTAGCATCCCTTCTCATTGATTTTTCTCTTTCCCATTAAAAATCAAATCCCATTAAAAGGGGAGATCTTGTTTTGTGCTTGATTTGGAGAGTGTTGATTCATTTTAATCACGTTAATAATAAGTAATTAAGAATTCAAAAATCGCATTACAAAGCAAAATATAGATTTTTTTGGTAACATTACAAAACATAATAGGATATTCCTTGATAATAAATCATTAATCCCGCGCACTATGTCATTTATTATTATCGTTATCTCTGCTATTAATTGACAATCACATTTTTAATACAATAGAAATAACATATCTTTTTCTTATGGACATATGCATCCGCGCGCCTGCGGAGGGACGTCGTACGCGACATCATGGAGGATGCAGTGGCCGGGCCTGATGTCGGCGCGATACTCGAGAATGCCAGGGCGTGGATCTCGGCGTCAAGGAACATCGTGACGGAAGGCTGGTCGTCGGACCACCACTTACAGGCATTCGTGGACGTGGTCTTATTATTTTTCTTCTTAGTCATACAAAGGGACAGACATGCTACATTCTCAAATCAAGTGTGTCCATTTAAATCAAGAATTTCGTTAAGGAAATGTGTCCTACAATACTGGGTAGTGGTCGTCGTTCGTAGCATTTATTCATGCAAAAATATTTTGAAAATCGAGCATTGAATCAATTTGGAAATCAAACCATTAATGTAATTAATTAGGTAGACAGATAATTACATATGCAATTAATTAGGTCAATTTAAGTAGAAATTATTTTCGCACCAAATTAATTTGGAAATCAAGTCATTAATGCAATTAATTAATTAGATAAACACTCAATTATGTCTATAGATAATTAAAAGTAGGAACATTTTCCAATTAGGAAGATAATTAATTGATTTGGTGGGAAGTTCATTAGGCATACAAAGAATTAGGTTGGCTATTAATTATCTGTGTAATTAATTAATTAAGCAAGCAGTTAATTCCCGTCGAATCATTTTGAAAGCGCTTGTGGGAAATGACGATCAACATGTTCTCAATGAAATGGCCGAGCACCGCTTGCCATCATGGACAACGGCCACCATGCACTCATAACGTGGCGACCTAGCGTTCAAGGTGGATGACGACCATGCTCTACAGGATGTCTACACGCTGACGGTTGTCAAAAGGTTCGCGAGTGTAACGCCCTCGATGCAGCTATATCTCCCATGTGTCGAAGCACGACTTAGAGGCATAACCGCATTGAAAGCAATGTCGCAAGTGAGGTAATCTTCACAAGCAACCCATGTAATACAATAGGGGAAAAAGATACATAGTTGGCTTACAATCGCCACTTCACACAATTACATGAATAAAGCATTACATCATCCAAATACACTCAAGGTCCGACTACGGAACCAAAATAAAAGAAGAACCCCAAATGCGACAAAGTCCCCGATCGACCCAAACTGGGCTCCACTACTGATCAACTAGAACGAAACAACATAAAGGACAAGATCTTCATCGAGCTCCTCCTGAGCTTGGTTGCGTCATCTGCACGGACTCATCGGCACCTGCAAGCTGGTTTTGGAAGTATCTGTGAGCCACGGGGACTCAGCAATCTCGCACCCTCGCGATCAAGACTATTTAAGCTTATGGGTAAGGTAAAAGGTATGAGGTGGAGCTGCAGCAAGCGACTAGCATATATGGTGGCTAACATACGCAAATGAGAGCGAGAAGAGAAGGCAAAGCACGGTCGATGAAAGTATGATCAAGAAGTGATCCTTGACTACCTACGTCAAGCATAAGTCCAACAACCATGTTCACTTCCCGGACTCCGCCGGAAAGAGACCATCACGGTTACACATGCGGTTGATGTATTTTAATTAAGGTCGACTTCAGGTTTTCTACAACCGGACGTTAACAAATTCCCATCTGCCCATAACCGCGGGCACGGTTTTTGAAAGTTCAATCCCTGTAGGGGTGTCCCAACTTAGCCCATCACAAGCTCTCACGGTCAACGAAGGAATAGACCTCCCCCCAAGACATTTCGATCAGACTCGGTATCCCGGTACAACAAGACATTTCGACAGGGTAAAACTAAACCAGCAACACCGCCCGAATGTGCCGACAAATCCCAATAGGAGCTGCACATATCTCTTTCTCAGGGCACACTCAGATTGTCCTAGGTACGGATAGGCCAGCCCAGAGTTGCCCCTGATGGCCACCGGTAGCTGACAGGTGGACCAAAACTCAGAGGAGCACTTGCCCGGGGGGGGGGGGGTAAAATAATGATGACCCTTGAGTCTGCAGAACCCAAGGGAAAGAAAAGGCTAGGTGGAAAATGGTAAAACCAATGTTGGGCATTGCTGGAAGAGCTTTACTTAAGGCGAACTGTCAAGGGGTTCCCATTATAGCCCAACCGCGTAAGGAACGCAAAATCCGGGAACATAACACCGATATGATGGAAACTAGGGCGGCAAGAGTGGAACAAAACACCAGGCATGAGGGCGAGCCTTCCACCCTTTACCAAGTATATAGATGCATTAATTAAATAAGATATATAGTGATATCCCAACAAATAAACATGTCCCAACAAGGAACGACATCTCCAAGTTCCAACAAGGAACGACATCTCCATGTTCCAACAAGGAACAAACTTTAATCTTCACCTGCAACTAACAACGCTATAAGAGGGGCTGAGCAAAGCGGTAACATAGCCAATCAACGGTTTGCTAGGACATGGTGGGTTAGAGGTTTGACATGGCAATTTGGGAGGCTTGAAAGCAAATGGTAGGCATCATAGCATTGGCATAGCAAAAGAGCGAGCATCTAGCAAAGCAAAGATAGTAGTGATTTCGAGGGTATGATCATCTTACCTGAAATCCCACAAGGAAGAAGAACGAGTCCATGAAGAAGACAAACGGACGTAGTCGAACGAATCCTCACAACACGACGTTACCGGAACCAACCCGAAGAAGCAATCACCGGAAAAGAAGCACACAACATAGTAAACAACCAACACATGAACATGGTATGATATGCGAGATGCGGTATGCGATGCATATGCATGATTGGACAAGGAATGCATGAACCTGGCCTCAACTTGGGAAACCAAGTGTGCGACTGGAGAGATGAGATGAAATCGCTTGAAAACGATATAAAGATCACCGGAATCGGAGTTACGGTTTGAAAATGGCAAGCGATTCAAATATGACACCGGTCTGCGATTTACAGCAAGTAGTCATCTAAATGCAATAAGATGAACATGCTACAGCACTCAAACATGGCAACAAAATACATGGCAGGGATGCATTCAAGATGCTTAACAAAAGTCTAGCACTGAGCTACGGCCAATTCATCCATTAACAGGTTCAAACAAGCATGGCAAAAATGCAAACGGTAAACAGATCTCAGACTTAGTGAAATTAACACTTGTCTGGAGTTTCAGATCAGATAGCACTTTTCGGAGCAACAAAACTACATGCTACAGGACCTGGACATGGCAAAGTAGAACATGGCATGGAGCTACTCAAAGAGCTTAACAAAAGTCCCTTAGTGACCTTGAGCCAAAAGGGATCACAAAATACATTTGCAAGCATGTGAACATAGCAAAAACATAATCAGTTTTCAGACTTAGTGAAAACTGGGACATGCTGAAATCAGATATCAAGTAGGCATGTTTACGAGCTCGATGCACTCACTACGGAGCAAGTCATGGCAAGACAAGCATACATCCATCAAGAAGGCACAAAATGCAAACTATACATGGCAAGAACAATGACATAGCATGCACGGGTCAACTACAACAATATCGGCAAAATCGCAAACAAGTTGACGATCTGCCCAGAATCACAAAGTAGCAAAAGTAGAGCTCGATTGACTCAAGCTAGGGTGCTCCATATATGCAAACAAAGACATGGATGGATAGAGCACTACAAGGTTAACAAAACATCCTTACTGATCATTCTCAAAAGAGGCACGGATCACTAGGAAACAACATGAACATATGGCATCATGAACTAAATAGCTCAAGGACTTAGTGGAAATGCTAAGTCCCTGAAAACAGAATTACCAAGTGCCTCACTTTGGAAGCTTGCACTAGTCACCACACACATCACAAAAATACATGGGTTACACCTCTGGAAAGATGACAAAACCCTTAACAAAACATATGTAGAGCTCATGGTCATAACATGCACACAATAATCATGGCAAAAATGACAAAAGTCTAAGATGGAGTAGCAGATCTGACAATTAACTCAAGTAGCCTCCTTCTAACAGCATTTCGGGCATCAAGATGAGCTCAAATGAAAATGATGCAATGTAATGAAATGATGTACTCTCTGAGACGAATATTTTGATATGCTATATGTCCAAAACGGATTTACGGATGATGAATTATGACATGATGAACATGGGCATTTGAAACATGGAAATCTCGGGGACTTAGTGAAATTTATACCTCCCGAGTAAGTCAACGGGACGGAGCGGTGCGGGACAGCTCGGTCCAGGCGTGGGCGTGGTGTTTGGTTGGACGCGTGGGTGGATCTGATCCACCCCGCGGTGGATCCGGACGAGGCGAACGCGACGGCTCCCGGGCGGCGGATCTCGCCGGCGCGGAGGCGGTGGCGCTCGCCGGCGGCGGCGGCCGGCGAGACGAACGGCGGGAGGGAGACAAGGCGGCGCCGGGCGGCTGATGCAGGGCGGCGGCGGCGAGCAAGTGCGGCGGCACGGGTCGGCTGAGCACGGCCTCCGGCGGCGACGCGGGGAGGCGCAAGGCGGCGGCGGAGATGACGCGGCGGCGGTGGAGCGCGCCGGCGTCGAAGGCGATGGCGGCGGATGGCGCCGGCGAACGGGCGGACGCAAGGTGCGGCTCGCGGGGTCTGGCCCGGTTCGGCCCAGAGGCGGGCCGGCGATGGGCCTCGGGCGGTTCCGACGGCGCGGCGAAGTGGGCACGCGGGCGCGCGAATCAGACGACGCCATGTGGCGGCGGACGGCGAAGTCGGACGTGTCCGTCGGCGGGATGTTTGTCCGGTGGCGCGAGGATGAAGGGATCTAGGGTTTGCACCGCGAATTTGGAAAGGGTTGCACATATTTATAGGTAGAGGGAGCGAGGAGAGTCCAAATGAGGTGCGATTTTCGGCCACGCGATTGTGATCGAACGACCGAGATGATGGAGCAGGTTTAGGTGGGTTTTGGGCCAAATTGGAGGGGTGTTGGGCTGCAACACACACGAGGCCTTTTCGGTCCCTCGGTTAACCGTTGGAGTATCAAACGAAGTCCAAATAATACGAAACTTGACAGGCGGTCTACCGGTAGTAAACCAAGGCCGCTTGGCAAGTCTCGGTCCAATTCGGAAATGTTTAATCCCCACATAGGAAAGAAAGGTAGAAAGAGACACCGGAGGAGAACGAAGCGCCAGAATGCAAAACGGACAACGGGGAAAATGCTCGGATGCATGAGACGAACATGTATGCAAATGCAATGCACATGATGACATGATATGAGATGCATGACAACAACAACAACAGCAACAACACAAGGAGACAAAACCCGAACCCGAGAATATAAATAACTTAAGGCCGGAAACAGCAAGAGTTGGAATACAAATTGGGAAAGTTATATCCGGGGTGTTACAGCGAGTGAGAACAACACGACACTACATTGACCGGGTGGTTCATGCTTTAGTTGAAAGGGAGGGTGTTTCAAAAATAAGAAGGAAAATGAACTAAAGCAACCAAGTAGTCCATCGTGTTCGAGAAGGAAAGAGTGTTCCAAAAAACAAATCGAAATAACAAAGAAAGAGTATTATAGAAAATAAGTAGGAATGAAAACTAAAACTGACGAGGAAGGAGGAGGAAGAAGAAGAGGTGTCGCCGATGAACACACCGATTTTGTCGTGATGCTGGTTGGCACTAGCAGAATGGGTTGGCGAAGAGGTTAGCAGTAGACGAAGTACGGAAAGACAAGGAAGAGAAGAACGCCGGTTATCCCTTCTAGCAATGAATGGTATCTAGTCTAAAGTTGGAGCTTATTCGTGACTAGAAATATATTTAGGTTGCCACTCACCTCCCATGTCGGTGTGCATTTACAAAGTTGAATATACCTTTGAGACTGATCACTATAGTTATTTGTTGTTTTGTGTCAATAGTATGGGTTAGTTTAACCTACTACTCCGTCCGTTCTCAAATGTTTGTCTTTTTAGATATTTCAACAAGTGACTACATATGAAGCAAAATGAGTGAATCTACACTCTAAAATATGTCTACATACATCTGTATGTTGTAGTCTATTTGAAATGTCTAGAAAGACAAATAATTAGGAACCGGGGGAGTATATTATATTGTAAATATGAATAAAGCATCTATGTTGCAACGCACGACAAAGATGTGGCGGGCGTCATTACAAAACAGTAAAAGGCACCTAGCTAGGAGCCCCCACACTAATTTGAAGGTCTCCACCGTTAGATCAGTGTGACAGACTGAAAGAACATGTGGTGCCCCCATATTTGGTTTTGGTAATTGATGACAATCTCGATGTACTAATGGTTGCCTTGAGTTATATTTGAAGGTTTTGTCCATAGGATTTTCTTGGAGTACATGTGTTGGTTTCAAGGAGAGTTTGTGTCGACCAAGGTGTTATTCAAGGAATTATCCAAAGATTGGTCATGTGAGAGTTGAGCTTATTTGTAACGCCCCGAGACCGATGTGCCAGGTGTCCTCCAGTTATTCGTTGTCGTTGCCATGTCATTCGCTTGCGTGTTGCATTTCATCATGTCATCATGTGCATTGCATCATCATGTTTTCAAAACTTGCATCCGTCCCGGCCTCCTCGTTCTCTCCGTTGTCCGTTCTGAGCCCAGACACACTTGCACGCGCCCGCGGCATGTCCGAAATAGTATTTTATAAGTGACCGGAAAATGTTCTCGGATTGGGATGAGAGTTGGCGTGTGGTGTTTTTTTGTTGTCAGTAGGCCGCCTGCCGAGTTTCATCGCGTTCGGAGTTCGTTTGATAGTCCAACCGTTAAACTATAGCGGCAATAGTAGCCGGTCTAACGTCGGACGTTATCGGTCTCCGGAAACAGTTGCCGGGCTGCACTCCTCTTCTCTCATCTCAGGCCAACCTCTCTTCGCAGCCCACTAGCCCACCTATCTAACCCCCCTCCGCTCCGGGTCGTCCGATCGAGATCGAACGGCTCCGAAACGGACAAAACCCCCCACCCCTAGCTCCTCCTATTATATATAGCAGCCCCCCTTGCCATTTTGGGCCTTCCCCTTCCTCCTCCTCGAAATCCGCACCCCCAAATCACCAGCCAGCCGCCTCCCACCTCCTCTCCTCAAATTCCGCCGCCGGCCACCTCGTCCCTGCCACTTGGCGCCAACCTAGTGGCCAGCTGCCACCATGCAGGGCGCCCGCGGCCAACGGGAAGGCGCCACGCGTCCCTTGGGCGCCCACTTCGTCGTGGACCGCCCGAGCCCGCAACCGGCCCGCGCCGGGCCAGATCTGGGCCTGTACGAACCGTCGCGCACCGCCGCCTTCGTTTCAGATCGGGAGAGCCCCGATCCCCTCTTTCTCACGCCGCGTCGACCCTGCCGCTCCTCCGCCGAGCACCTCGCGCCTCGGACCGCCCTGCGCCGCCGCCTCACGACGCCACCGTCGAACGCCGCCGTGGCTCCAGGTCCTCGCCGGTGTTGTGTCTCCCTTTTCCCTCTGCCCTTCCTCACTTCTCTCTCCCACGCCCTGCAGGATCTGCCATGGCCGCCCGACCCCGAAGCTCTTCTCGTCATCGCCGGTCATCTCTTGGGCGGCGCCTCCACCAGATTTGGATCCCCCTCGCCGGATCTGTCCATTTCCGCCGTCCCGGCCTCCTTCCGGCAACCGCCGCCGCCGTCGTCCACTCCCGGAGCGCCGACGATGCCTTCCTGCGGGAGGAGAGCGACGACCCATGAGTGGGCTGCCCCTCCGTTCATGGGCCCTGCACGGTCCAGCCGGCCCGATCGACTTCCTCCTCTGCCGGGCCAAGGCCCACTGGGTGAGCTGACCCCAGCGCCCCACCCTTTTTTCATCTCTCTCTCTGATGGCTCGGACTTGCACCAGATTCAGCCCATTAGTTGTTTTTTTGTGCGCTGCGAATTTGTCCATTTAACCTGAGATTACAGTTTTACAGAAACGACCCTCCATGTTCATGCATATAATAACTTCAGAACCGTGCATCGGATTAAAATAAGTTATATATGAAACTTGCTCAGAATTATGTGTAGATTAATAATATGCCATTTTCTTGCCATGTTAAAATGTTTAAAATGCTGTTTGGTTAAATTTGCTCCTATGCCATGCTAAAATGCTTTAATTCATAACTAAATAACCGTAGCTCCGATTTAAATAAACTTTATATGTAAATGGGGTAGAATTTTGCCTAGTTTATCATGGTGACCTTACTTTGCATGTTAAACAACTCTAAAATTATGTTTAGGGCAGAACAGCACCAAACCTAATTTATGCTCATGAGGAGTTTCCGGAACCGTTGTTCGTTGCTTCCGGCCTCATTTAACCTTGACTAGATAGGTAGTTTTCATTTGCTTCACCCCTTGCCATGTTAATCAACATTTAATATTGTTGGGTACATAAACGAGAGAGAACTAAATAACTTGATGTGGTGTTTCGTCAATATGCAACTCGTTGCATATTGAGCTCCATTTAATTTGTAGGATTGCTTGTGCACTTTTCCATGCCATGCATACTTATACCGGACATGCATCATACTTGATTGTGCATCATGCCATGTTTATGTGATGGTTGTTTACCATGATTGTTTGCTTCTTTCCAGTGTTGCTTCTTCGGGTTGGTTCCGTTAACGTCGAGTTTGTGAGGACCCGTTCGTCTATGTTCGTTTGTCTTCTTCATGGACTCGTTCTTCTTCCTTGCGGGATTTCAGGCAAGATGATCATACCCTCGAAATCACTTCTATTTTTGCTTGCTAGATGCTCGCTCTTTTGCTATGCCAATGCTACGATGCCTACCACTTGCTTGTCAGCCTCCCAAATTGCCATGTTCAGCCTCTAACCCACCATGTCCTAGCAAACCGTTGATTGACTATGTTACCGCTTTGCTCAGCCCCTCTTATAGCATTGTTAGTTGCAGGTGAAGATTGAAGTTTGTTCCTTGTTGGAACATGGAGATGTTGTTCCTTGTTGGGGCATGTTTACTTGTTGGGATATCACAATATATCGTATTTAATTAACGCATCTATATACTTGGTAAAGGGTGGAAGGCTCGGCCTTATGCCTGGTGTTTTGTTCCACTCTTGCCGCCCTAGTTTCCGTCATATCGGTGTTATGTTCCCGGATTTTGCGTCCCTTACGCGGTTGGGCTATAATGGGAACCCCTTGACAGTTCGCCTTAAGTAAAGCTTTTCCAGCAATGCCCAACATTGGTTTTACCATTCACCACCTAGCCTTTTTCCCTTGGGAGTTGCGCATCCCGAGGGTCATCTTTATTTTAACCCCCCCGGGCCAGTGCTTGTCTAAGTGTTGGTCCGAACTGAGCTGCCTACGGGGCCACCTCGGGGAAACTTGAGGGTTGGTTTTACTCGTAGCTAGTCTCATCTGAGTGTGCCCTGAGAAAGAGATATGTGCAGCTCCCATCAGGATGTCGGCACATCGGGCGGTGTTGCTGGTTTAGTTTTACCCTGTCGAAATGTCTTGTTGTACCAGGATACCGAGCCTGATCGGAATGTCTCGGGTGGAGGTCTATTCCTTCGTTGACCGTGAGAGCTTGTCATGGGCTAAGTTGGGACACCCTGCAGGGATTTGAACTTTCGAAAGCCATGCCCGCGGTTATGGGCAGATGGGAATTTGTTAATGTCCGGTTGTAGAAAACCTGAAGTTGACCTTAATTAAAATGAATCAACAGCGTGTGTAACCGTGATGGTCTCTTTCCGGCGGAGTCCGGGAAGTGAACACGGTTGTTGGAGTTATGCTTGATGTAGGTAGTCCAGGATCACTTCTTGATCATACTTTTATCGACCGTACTTTGCCTTCTCTTCTCGCTCTCATTTGCGTATGTTAGCCACCATATATGCTAGTCGCTTGCTGCAGCTCCACCTCATACCTTTTACCTTACCCATAAGCTTAAATAGTCTTGATCGCGAGGGTGCGAGATTGCTGAGTCCCTGTGGCTCACAGATACTTCCAAAACCAGTATGCAGGTGCCGATGAGTCCGTGCAGAGGACGCAACCAAGCTCAGGAGGAGCTCGATGAAGATCGTGCTCTTTATGTTGTTTCGTTCTAGTTGATCAGTAGTGGAGCCCAGTTGGGGTCGATCGGGGACCTTTGTCGCATTTGGGGTTCTTCTTTTATTTTGGTTCCGTAGTCGGACCTTGAGTGTATTTGAATGATGTAATGCTTTATTCATGTAATTGTGTGAAGTGGCGATTGTAAGCCAACTATGTATCATTTTCCTTATTATATTACATGGGTTGTGTGAAGATTACCTCACTTGCGACATATGCCTTCAATGCGATTATGCCTCTAAGTCGTGCCTCGACACGTGGGAGATATAGTCGCATCGAGGGTGTAACATTATTGCAAGCATGTCTTGGAGAAGAAGATTGTGTGATCATTCATGTCTACCTTCAAGACATCATCCAAATGAAGAGAATTGGAAAGGTTCAAGGTTGATCAAGACTAAGTCAAGAGTGAATCAAGTTGATCAACTCATAAAGAGCAGAAGATGTACCGAGAGGGATCAACTGATCCCATGGTATGGTAAGCATTGTCAATTACGCTTTGTGTACTAACCCATGGTCTTCGTGGGAGTTCTGTGTGGGGTTAGGTTGCCGTGTGCAAGTTCAAGTGATGCATCACGAAGAGATCAAGTGCTAGAAGCCTGCCGTCCATTGTGGTGACAATGGACTTGTGAAGATGTGCGGAAGAGTTGAGCAATCTACTAGTCTTCACCAAGCCAACACATTCAAGAAAGGTGGTCCAACTTGAGGAAGTCAAGATCGACATCATCTAGCTCAAGTGGACTATGTGCAAGACAAAGATTTGCCCTTGACAGGTTTTCTATTTTACCGGTCACATAGTGGTAGTTGGGAGACCGGGTTATAGGATCGATTCCCGTACTATCAAGAGGGGCTCTCGATGAGTAGCTTGATCGTATCGTTCGTAGAAAGCTCAAACCATTGCATTCTTGCATCATCTTTATTGGTTCTTCTGTTTGTGAGTTTTGGAGCTTATGGTCATCTTGGTGACAAGCTCGAGTTCATCGAAAACGGAGTTCACTCGCATCTTCTATGATGTTTTCGATGTTGGAGGTTATGCCGGTTCTTCTCGGTTGGAGGTTTCACTCCTCTATTTGTTGGAGGTTTCGCTGTTTTGATGCTACTCGTCGTCTTGTTTCCAACAAGCTTGAGTTTGCTCAATTCGGAGCTCATATGCAGAAGTTATGGTAGTTCTGGTTTTCCATGGAGTATGCTTGTTTTTCTTGGAAGTAGATTTTGTCTGGTCCGAGCGGTAGTACCGCGAGCCCAAGCGGCAGTACCGTTTGGAGCTCTCAGCCATAGTACCGCTCTACTACCACCTCGATTTTGAGTCCTGCACTTTTCGTGTCGGGTTTAGCAGTAGTTGCACGGCAGTAAGGCATGGTAGCACCGCCTATAAGCGGTAGTACCGCTCCGGTCGGGCGGTAGTACCGCTACTGGATTACTGCCACCGTACTCTGCTCTGCCCTTCCTCTTTTGGTCCCGTGTTTTGCTCCTCCAGCGGTAGTACCGCTGGGGTGAGCGGTGTGCTGCTTATATGCGGTACTACCGCCCCAAGGTTCATATTTTGTTGCTCCCTTTCCCTACTTGTTCCGCCCGAACGGTAGTACCGCTCCCCTGAGCGGTAGTACCGCTCGTGCGCGGACTGAGCACATAACGGTTGGATTCGGGAGCTCCTATAAAAGAGGGTCTTCTTCCCCATTCAACATATATCTCTTGAGCTCATGTTCTTCCCCCATTGTTGACCTTCTTCAAGCTTGCTAACTCTTTATCCCTCCATGGATTCTTGCTAGTTTTTGAGGGAAAAGAGAGAGGAGATCTAGATCCACATTTCCACCAATCACTTTCTCCTCTATGTGAGGGGAACCCCTTGGATCTAGATCTTGGAGTTCTTGGTGTTCTCCTTCTTGTTCTTCTTCTCATTTTTCTCCCTAGCATTAGTTGTTTCGGTGGGATTTGATAGAGAAGGACTTGGGCACTCCGTGTGCCCTTGCCATTGCATTTGATGCATCGATTTGAGTTCTCCACGGTGATACGTGGAAGTGAAGTTTGAGAAGCTTATTACTCTTGGGTGTTTGGGCACCCTAGAGCTTGTTCCTCTTGGGTGCCTTGGCGCCCTAGACGGTTGGTGTTGTTCAGAGCTCAATCATTGTGGTGTAAAGCTCCGGGCAAGCATCGGGGTCTCCAATTAGGTTGTGAAGATCGCCTCGAGCAATTTGACGGGTACTGGTGATCGCCCCCAAGGGTTGCCAAAGTGTACGGGTTCGGTGACCCCCCCAAGGGTTGCCATTTGTACGGGTTCGGTGACCGTCCTCAAGGGTCCCTTAGTGTAATCACGGCATCTTGTATTGTGCGAGGGCGTGAGGAGATTACGGTGGCCCTAGTGGCTTCTTGGGAAGCATTGTGCCTCCACACCACTCCAAACGAAGATTAGCATCCGCAAGGGTGTGAACTTCGGGATACATCGTCATCTACGCGTGCCTCGGTTATCTCTTATCCGAGCCCTTTACTTATGCACTTTACTTTGTGATAGCCATATTGTTTCTTGTCATATATCTTGTTATCACTTAGTAGTTTATCTTGCTTAGCATAAGTGGTTGGTGCACATAGGTGAGCCTAGTTGTTGTAGGTTTTGTGCTTGACAAATTAACCACTAGGTTTATTCCGCATTTGTTCAAGCCTCAACCATAAATATTTTAAAACGTCTATTCACCCTCCTCTAGACGACATCCACGATCTTTCACAGACGTGTAGGATTTTCGCTCGGTCACTCCCAGCTTCTTTACACTAATTAATCCCTTCAGACGTTACACGGGCCGTTGCTCCGCCGAGCGTCCTGCCAGACACATGGTTAATCAGGCCCTGGAGATTGAAGGCCCATGGGGTCCAGTCAAATGCAAAACCTTTACAGCCTGATTCCTTCGCTATCGCATGGCAGCTCGTCTCGAATTTTAATCGAAGGGCCATTGGCCGAATCGTCTCGAATTTTAATCACCAGCCCTATCATAGGTTGCTTCCTGTTACTCGACGCTGCGTCGCCGCCGTCGTGTGTCACGTCGGCGAGATTACACTACACGCGTGCCTCGTCGTTTGCCCTCTACTGTTCCTCCGCGGCCCCCTACGATGGACCTCTTCTTTCCGGTGTATTTCCTTGTAGCGTTCTTACATGGGGGCTGCGGTGGCCGCACGCGCCGTGGGCATCCATCCCAGGCTATCCTCCGTGGGCGTTCGCCTCTGTGCTCTTAGCAGATGTAACGCCACGCCATGTCCACGTGCTTTCCTATACGCCAGGTCTGCCATGCCCGTTGCTTAGTTTCGATCTTGCAAACCTTCTATCTTCATGTAATATATTGGCGTGATGCTGAACTGGTAAATCTCATAGCTATTCTTTTTTGCGAAAAATCTCATAGCTATTTTGTTGGCGTGCTTCAAACACTGGAGGTAAGATTGACTAGATGAGGTTCTGTTTGTACGCGCATTTCATTCGGTATCTGGTCATTCTGGTTGATGCTGAGATCCAAATGCCCTATCGGGTTTGAGGTATGGTGTGCCTCCTCTCAGATTACAATATACAAACCTGGCTAATTCTATCTAAAATTTAATGTTTGGAAATTTTTACACGACTGAACAATTCAAGATGTTTTGATTGCTGGTCTATCCTATGACGATGAAAGTGCTCTCTCAGACAATGTCGGTGTTAGATCCATGAACTTTGTTGATTAATTATAGATTGTTCTCTAACTGATGGATGTAAAGTAATATGCCATCCTGTGTATAAGAAACTCAAAGGACATGGTTTATTCAAATTCTAGAATCATCAATAACATTCTGAAAGATGAGTGATGACGTACATATAATTTAGTACAAGCCAAGTCCTTGCAGGATAACATGCAGCCATCAGTGCGATTCTTTTCCTTATGCTAACACAATTTGTGCACATATAATTGTTTCAACTGCTTGATGGAACGAACAAATTAATATATGGTGCACTATGCAAGCAACTGACAATCTGATCACCGCCGTCAATATCACTAAGGTGCTTATTTGGTATATGATTTCTTCTGTTCTGAATAAGTGATGTTGAATGGAGCCCTTGACATCGACCATGGATTTCAGACATTTGCATGACCACTAATACATATTATAAGTTAAGTCCTCTGCCACTACATCAGTTTGCATAACAACCTCAGCAAGTTCAAAGTAATTTCATTAACTTCAGAAGTATAGCAGTTGATAGCCCAACTTTATATTTATATTGTTCATTCTTTCCTTGGGATAGCAAAAGTACTTATGTTGTCTTAAAAAAAGATGTTTGAGCCTTTGTGACACTCTTTCTTTCCTAGGTTTTTGTGTGGTGTCCATTTGATCTAATAGCCACATTTGTTCATTATGTGAATTTAGACGGTCTTTCGACGATGTTTATAAATACTAATGTTCAAATGAACAATCCAGCATTCTATGTCATTTCTGTACTTTGCGGCACAGCTCATAATTACATCTCATTGTTTTTTTGCAACTAATTATCTCTCATTGTCAATCTTTTAAATGTACTCCTTATAGTCATATGTCCTCTTATGGATTTGCAAATGATTTATAAAATTTCATGTGGGCTGAGGACTTATGCAAAGATATTTGAGGGTTGTTTAAATTGGCCCTTCTATAAGAGTTATTCTAAATGTATCATAGTCCCCACTACAAACTAAGGTACTGTAATTCAAATCTCCATTGGTAATTATACCTTCCATTTATTTTCACCAATATTTATATTGTCTTGATATTCCTTCGTCAAGATGGCGGGCACGGCAACACGCACCTTGATGTTCTAGTCTGGTTTTAAAGGAGGAGGTTCCAACTAGAAATGTCCCACTACGACGCGAAACTAAGCGAGAAGGGGAGGGTCCGACAGAAAAATGAAATGGTGCGTTGTGGGGTGGTTTTTTTATGTGTTGGGCCATGTGTGGGAACACTAAAAAAAAGACACTTTGATGACATTATGGGCCAAACGAAAACTGTTTATGTCATGTAAACTCAGAAGTCTATGTCCTCCTGAGTCAATTTCTAACATTCAATTGTATTCATAGTAGTATTTTTTTTTTACCCGGAGAATCTTGATTTGTAGACTTGTAGTTACATCATGTGGACCAGACAGAACTCTATAAAAGTCAAAGTTAGTGACATGTTTAAGTATACATCGTGATCCCCATTCACTTCATCAACATCATAATACCGTTGATACTATGATTATTTATTTTCCCTTCCCACTTGCTTTTAGATGAAGATACTTTGTAGATTATCATCTCCTTCAAATCTTTCTTCTTGGACCTTTGTGTGAATTAAAATGAGTACATGAATACATTGAAAACGACAAATCATTGTATACTCAAATCCATTCATAGTTTCAAACACACCCGATGAGACCAAACCGCCCAATGCGTATCTGTGTATGGCACGCACGGATACGCTGATCACCTTGTGACGTAAGCAACGAAGTCGTCGAGGCCTTTGCTCGAGGAGCCGCCGTCGGCCACGGCGGCGCGAACGGCCTCGCCGAGCACCTTCGCCCGCTGCCGCACCGCCATCCCTTTGTCCGTGAGCATCGCCTCCTCGATCACCTCCTGGATGGCCGCCGCCGGCACCACCTCGCTGTGCTTTTCCCATGGCCTCACGAGGAGCCCGGCCTTGAGGTACTTGCAGAGAAGCTCCGCGTCCCACGGCTGGTCGGAGTGCATTGGCCATGCCAGAATCGGCTTGCCGTGGCTCAGGCTCTCCATGGTCGAGTTCCAGCCGCAATGGCTCATGAATGCCGCCGTGGCGCCGTGCGCCAGGATCTCCAGCTGCGGCGCCCACCCGGTGATCACCAGCCCAGTCCCCTCGGTTTCTTTGGTGAACTCAGAGAGCAGCTTGTCGTGCAGGCTCTCGCCGGGCTCCTTGAATATGTCGGCACGGTCGGCCTCGCGCAACACCCAGATGAACCTCTGCTTGCTGCCCTTGAGTGCCGCCGCCAGCTCCGCGATTTGCTCTCCCAGGAGAGACGACGTCGTTCCGAAGGACACGTAGAGCACCGACGCCGGCGGCTGCTTGTCGAGCCAGTCCATGCACTCGTGCCGCGTCTTGGCCGGCGTCCGGGCGCTCGCGTCCAGCAGCGGGTTCAGTGGCCCGACCGCGAAGAGATTCTGGTCCTTGAACGCTGGGTGCGCCGCGATGGCGTCCATGAAGTCGCCCTCGAGTGCGCGGCACGTGTTCATGACCATGCCGGCGGTGGGCACGCCCCCCCGCTCCTGCATCTCCTTCTCCGTCTGGAAGACGTACTCGAGGAACTCCTTGGACATGCAGGCGTCGATGGGGTGGAACCGGAGGCCGTTGTCGCGCAGGAGCGGGTGCTCGGCGTCCAGCCACCCGATGTTGTACGAGATGGCGACGCACTGCAGCGCGAAGGCCTCGCCGTTGCTCAGCCGCGCCGCCTCGACGGCGGCGAAGGAGTTGAGCCTGTCGTGCACGACGACCACGCGGCGGTGGGTGGCGGAGAGGCTCTCCAGGAGGGCGGCGAGCGGGGCGCGCGCGGCGGTGGTGAAGGTCTGCCACATGGACATGAGGTGGTTCGGGAAGGGGCACGGGGCGGCCGGGTCGGGCGCCGGGGACTCGAACGCCGAGACGCCGAGGTCGTGGAACCGGACGGAGCCGAGGGCCTGCGGGTCCCAGCCGTGCAGGCGCGAGCGCGCCTGCCGGAGGTGCGCCGCGGGCGCCGCGTAGTGCACGGAGAGCCCCCGCGACGCGGCCAGCAGCGACAGGTGCATGAGCTGGTTCAGGTGGCCCTGCGCCGGGAAGGGCACCGCGACCAAGGCCACCGATTCCATGGAGTCAACCGCCATCGAATTCCCTCCGCGTGTGTACAGTAGTGCACGACAGTGTAGTATAACTGCTTGCAGCGTGCAAGCTAGATTGTCCGGCGCCGTATATATATTAGACGAGATGGATGGATGGATCGATCTCTCCGCTAACAAGAGCAAAGGGGCTGTGATTATCCGATTAATCAAGGCCAGCACACTGCACGCGAGTCCAATTCCCTCCATTGGTGACGTCGCGTACCTAGGATCTTAGGATCCGGGATACGATACAATATGGCCCAGCTTCGCTGCCGGTCATTGGCACCAACCATATGTATGAAATGACGCCAACAACCAAGCAGGCTAGCGGCACGCAGGGCACGAGCAGTGGATGGCAGAGAGTGGCCGGAGCCCCGGCTCGAGGCATTCCTAGAAGGCTCCTTGGGATGTCACCCTGCGGAAGCGACGCGCCGGCCTCGTCATCGGTGACGACCGGCCACCCGCCGATCTATTGTAGCCGACGAGGCCCGAAAGGCCGAAACGGAACATGCGGCTAACGCTGAGAGACGCACACGGTGACGTGCGGGCTACCTCGTGCGTGAGTTCTCCAAGAACTGGCTAGGCTAAGCTCGTGCGCTGTTCCTCTTCCTGTAAAAAAAATAAACACTAGTGCCCGCTTCTCCAAGAACTGGCTAAGCTCGTGCGACCGTTCCTCTCCCTCTAAAAAACACTGATGCCTGCTTCTCTAAGAAAAGTTGGTCTGACTTTGTACATGTGCGGACACGTCGTTGTTCCAGTAAGTAGTAGTCGCTGAGCAGGTAGAGGTGAAATCGAAAGCTGGAGTGAAACATTCTACGCGCGTGCGCAGCAGCATCGCCATTTTTTACCTGGTCTCGTGATTGAATCGGGGAGCTTCCGCCGGACGAGCGTGGGTCCGGGAAGCGTGGAGGCTCCCCGTGGGACAAGGCGCGCGCGTCCACGCCAAGGGGGAAAATGCCACCGCCGTCCGCGTCAGACACAAAACTGATCCATCGCCGTGCTCTGTTTTCGCCGCAGTAAGAGCGAATATCCAACTGCATGTTGTACTCCTACGTAGGTACGCTATCGAATACAGCAGTAGCAAAGATACAGGCAGAATTCGTCTGTCTTTCATGGTGTCGTTAGAGCAACTCTAACGCGTCGATTCAAACGGATGATAATTTTATTTGTTTTTTTGTTTGTTTAAATCGGTCTGGCGAATAAACATGTTCGCTTAAAAAAAGAGCAACTTCAAAGCGTTGATCTAAATGAATAGCGATTTTGTTTGTTTGAATCGGCCCAGCGGACACTCATGTTCGCTTTCGCGTTTGGGCCGGTGTTTGTGCCCAACACCGACCCAACCCATTTTTAAGGTCGCGCGAAAAAAATTACCGCAAATTTTTTGAAAAAATAAAAATGTTAATAAACATTAATGCCGGCAACAAAAGCTGGCGAGAATCCATGACTTTTACATTAATTAAAACATTAAATAAAACTAAAAACTACAAGGAGGCGCGCTGCCATAGGGGTCCTCATCGTCCTTATCGGAGCTGGTGAGGTCGATGAGCATCGGTGCCCGGCCAACCCAAGGGAACGCCGTCGTCCAGTGTAGCACCCATGATACGGTTATATCTCCCACGTGTCGGGGCACGACTTAGAGGCATAACCGCATGATAGGCATGTCGCAAGTGGGGTAATCTTTACACATCCTATGTACTGAATAAGGAAGGGATAAATCGTTGGCTTACAATCGCCACTTCACACAATACATAAATATAGCATACATCATCCAGAATACAATTAAGGTCCGACTACGGAACCAACATAAATAAAGTCAACCCCAAATGCTAGATCCCCGATCGTCTCGACTGGGCTCCACTACTGATCAACAGAAAATGAAACAAAACAACGACCAAGGTCTTCATCGAGCTCCTCCTTGAGCTTGGTTGCGTCACCTGCACTGGTATCATCGGCACCTGCAACTGTTTGGAAATATCTGTGAGCCACGAGGACTCAGCAATCTCACACCCGCGAGATCAAGACTATTTAAGCTTATGGATAGGAAAAGGTAGTGAGGTGGAGTTGCAGCAAGCACTAGCATATATGGTGGCTAACTTACGCAAATGAGAGCGAGAAGAGAAGCAAAGCATGGTCGTGAACTAGAAGTGATCAAGAAGTGATCCTGAAACCACTTACGTTCAAGCATAACACGAGACCGTGTTCTCTTCCCAGACTCCGCTGAAAAGAGACCATCACGGCTACACACGCGGTTGATTCATTTTAATTAAGTTAAGTGTCAGGTTTTCTACAATCGGATATTAACAAATTTCCATCTGTCCATAACCGCGGGCATGGCTTTCGAAAGTTAAAACCCTGCAGGGGTGTCCCAACTTAGCCCATCACAAGCTCTCACGGTCAACGAAGGATATTCCTTCTCCCAGGAAGACCCGATCAGACTCGGAATCCCGGTTACAAGACATTTCGACAATGGTAAAACAAGACCAGCAACGCCGCCCGAATGTGCCGAAAAATCCCGATAGGAGCTGCACATATCTCGTTTTCAGGGCACACCGGATAAGCAGTCCGTACAACTAAAACCAAACCTCAAGTTTCCCCGAGGTGGCGCGGCAAGGGGCTCTAGTTTGGACCAACACTCAGAGGAGCACTGGCCCGGGGGTTTAAAATAAAGATGACCCTTGAGTCTGCAGAACCCAAGGGAAAAAGGCTTAGGTGGCAAATGGTAAAACCAAAGTTGGGCCTTGCTGGAGGAGTTTTATTCAAGGCGAACTGTCAAAGTGTTTCCATTATAACCCAACCGCGTAAGGAACGCAAAATCAAGGAACATAACACCGGTATGACGGAAAACTAGGGTGGCAAGAGTGGAACAAAACACCAGGCATAAGGCCGAGCCTTCCACTCTTTACCAAGTATATAGATGCATTAAAGTAAACAATATATGTAATAATGATATCCCAAAAATATCCATGTTCCAACAAGGAACAAACTTCATCTTCACCTGCAACTAGCAACGCTATAAGAGGGGCTGAGCAAAAGCGATAACATAGCCAAACAACGGTTTGCTATTAAAGGTGGGTTAGAGGCTGACATGGCAAAATGGGAGGCATGGTATAGCAAGTGGTAGGTATCGCGGCATAGCAATAGAGCGAACAACTAGCAAGCAAAGATAGAAGTGATTTCGAGGGTATGGTCATCTTGCCTGCAAAGTTCTCAGAGTTGACGAAAGCTTGATCCTCGTAAGCGTACTCAACGGGTTCCTCGATCACGTACACGTCTCCTGGCTCTACCCAAAGCAAGAACACAAGCAAAGGAAAACAAAATCAACCACGGTGCAATGCGCAAGCAACATGATGCAAAACATGACATGATATGCGGGATGTGATATGCAATGCATATGCATGCTCCGGAAGAAAAAGATTGAATCAGGCCTCAACTTGGCAAACCAAGTGTGCCTCTGGAAAGATGAGATGATTTTGGTCGAAATCGATATAAAGATCACCGGAATCGGATGCACGGTTTGTAAATGGCAAGCAAAACAAGAATGGCACAACTCTGCGATTAACAACACGATGCCATATAGAATGCAATAAGAAACTAAGCTGCTGCACTCCAACATAGTAACAAAGCACATGACAGTGATCGACTCAAGATGCTTGACAAAAGATGAACACTGAGTTACGGCTAAATCACACAAGATCAAGTTCAAACAAGCATGTCAAAAATGCAAACAATATCAGCATCACAGACTTAGTGAAAATTATAACATGCCAGGAATTAACATCAGGAAGACATGTTTAGAATAAGCTAACAACATGCTACAGGAACAGAACATAGCAATACAAGGCATGGCATGAATCTACTCAAAGCATATATCAAAAGTCCCTTACTGAGCATGAGCCGAAAAAGATCAGAAGATATGATGGTATCCATGTAAACATAGCAAGTTTCGTTAATAGATTCAGACTTAGCAGAAAACAGAGCATGACATAAACAGAATTATGAAGGCCTCTTTGCGAGCTCGATTCACTCATCACATGACAAGATAAGCATAGCAATAGCAAGAAGACATGTTCATAAGGCTAAACATGGCAAGAACAAGTTTATAGCATGCCTGGATCAACTACAACAACCATGGCAAAATTGATTAACATGTAAAGAATCTGCCAGGAACATTTTATAGCAAAAGTAGAGCAAGATTAATGTTGGGGAACGTAGTAATTTCAAAAAATTCCTACGCACATGCAAGATCATGGTGATGCATAGCAACGAGGGGGAGAGTCTAATCTACGTACCCTTGTAGATCGCAACGGAAGCGTTGACACAACGTAGAGGAAGTAGTCGTACGTCTTCTTCCCGATCCAACCGATCCAAGTACCGTTACTCCGGCACCTCCGAGTTCTTAGCACACGTACAGCTCGATGACGATCCCCGGGCTCCGATCCAGCAAAGTTTCGGGGAGGAGTTCCGTCAGCACGACAGCGTGGTGACGATCTTGATGTTCTACCGACGCAGGGCTTCGCTAAGCTCTACAACGATATGATCGAGGTGGAATATGGTGGCAGGGGGCACCGCACACGGCTAAGGAACGATCTCAATGATCAACTTGTGTCTCTAGAGGTGCCCCCTGCCCCCATATATAAAGGATCCAAGGGGGAGGGGCTGGCCGGCCAAGAGGAGGGCGCAGGAGGAGTCCTACTCCTACCGGGAGTAGGACTCCCCCCCCCCAATCCTATTCCAAATAGGACTCCCAAGGGGGAAAGAGAGAGAGAGGTGGCCGGCCACCTCTCCTAGTCCTAATAGGACTAGGGGAGGGGGGAGGCGCGCAGCCCACCATGGCAGCCCCTTTCACCTTTCCACTAAAGCCCAACAAGGCCCATATGGCTCCCGGGGGGTTCCGGTAACCTCCCGGTAATCCGGTAAAATCCCGATTTTACCCGGAACACTTCTGATATCCAAATATAGGCTTCCAATATATCAATCTTTATGTCTCGACCATTTCGAGACTCCTCGTCATCTCCGTGATCACATCCGGGACTCCGAACTACCTTCGGTACATCAAAATGCATAAACTCATAATAACTATCATCGTAACGTTAAGCGTGCGGACCCTACGGTTCGAGAACAATGTAGACATGACCAAGACACGTCTCCGGTCAATAACCAATAGCGGGACCTGGATGCCCATATTGGCTCCTGCATATTCTACGAAGATCTTTATCGGTCAGACCGCATAACAACATACGTTGTTCCCTTTGTCATCGGTATGTTACTTGCCCGAGATTCGATCGTCGGTATCCAATACCTAGTTCAATCTCGTTACCGGCAAGTCTCTTTACTCGTTCTGTAATACATCATCCCGCAACTAACTCATTAGGTGCAATGCTTGCAAGGCTTGTGTAATGTGCATTACCGAGAGGGCCCAGAGATACCTCTCCGACAATCGGAGTGACAAATCCTATTCTCGAAATATGCCAACCCAACATCTACCATTGGAGACACCTGTAGAGCTCCTTTATAATCACCCAGTTACGTTGTGACGTTTGGTAGCACACAAAGTGTTCCTCCGGCAAACGGGAGTTGCATAATCTCATAGTCATAGGAACATGTATAAGTCATGAAGAAAGCAATAGCAACATACTAAACGATCGGGTGCTAAGCTAATGGAATGGGTCATGTCAATCAGATCATTCAACTAATGATGTGACCTCGTTAATCAAATAACAACTCTTTGTTTATGGTTAGGAAACTTAACCATCTTTGATTAACGAGCTAGTCTAGTAGAGGCATACTAGTGACACTCTGTTTGTCTATGTATTCACACATGTATTATGTTTCCGGTTAATACAATTCTAGCATGAATAATAAACATTTATCATGATATAAGGAAATAAATAATAACTTTATTATTGCCTCTAGGGCATATTTCCTTCAGTCTCGCACTTGCACTAGAGTCAATAATCTAGATTACACAGTAATGATTCTAACACCCATGGAGCCTTGGTGCTGATCATGTTTTCCTCGTGGAAGAGGCTTAGTCAACGGGTCTGCAACATTCAGATCCGTATGTATCTTGCAAATCTCTATGTCTCCCACCTGGACTAGATCCCGGATGGAATTGAAGCGTCTCTTGATGTGTTTGGTCCTTTTGTGAAATCTGGATTCCTTTGCCAAAGCAATTGCACCAGTATTGTCACAAAAGATTTTCATTGGACCCGATGCACTAGGTATGACACCTAGATTGGATATGAACTCCTTCATCCAGACTCCTTCATTCGCTGCTTCCGAAGCAGCTATGTACTCCGCTTCACATGTAGATCTCGCTACGACGCTTTGTTTAGAACTGCACCAACTGACAGCTCCACCGTTTAAAGTAAACACATATCCGGTTTGCGATTTAGAATCGTCCGGATCAGTGTCAAAGATTGCATCAACGTAACCTCTTACGGTGAGCTCTTTGTCACCTCCATATACGAGAAACATATCCTTAGTCCTTTTTAGGTATTTCAGGATGTTCTTGACCGCTGTCCAGTGATCCACTCCTGGATTACTTTGGTACCTCCCTGCTAAACTTATAGCAAGGCACACATCAGGTCTGGTACACAGCATTGCATACATGATAGAGCCTATGGCTGAAGCATAGGGAACATCTTTCATTTTCTCTCTATCATCTGCAGTGGTCGGGCATTGAGTCTGGCTCAACTTCACACCTTGTAACACAGGCAAGAACCCTTTCTTTGCTTGATCCATTTTGAACTTCTTCAAAATCTTGTCAAGGTATGTGCTTTGTGAAAGTCCAATTAAGCGTCTTGATCTATCTCTATAGATCTTTATGCCTAATATGTAAGCAGCTTCACCGAGGTCTTTCATTGAAAAACTTCTTATTCAAGTATCCCTTTATGCTATCCAGAAATTCTATATCATTTCCAATCAGCAATATGTCATCCACATATAATATCAGAAATGCTACAGAGCTCCCACTCACTTTCTTGTAAATACAGGCTTCACCGAAAGTCTGTATAAAACCAAATGCTTTGATCACACTATCAAAGCGTTTATTCCAACTCCGAGATGCTTGCACCAGTCCATAAATGGATCGCTGGAGCTTGCACACTTTGTTAGCTCCCTTTGGATCGACAAAACCTTGCGGTTGCATCATATACTACTCTTCTTTCAGAAATCCATTCAGGAATGCAGTTTTGACATCCATCTGCCATATTTCAGAATCATAAAATGCGGCAATTGCTAACATGATTCGGACAGACTTAAGCATCGCTACGGGTGAGAAGGTCTCATCGGAGTCAACCCCTTGAACTTGTCGAAAACCTTTTGCGACAAGTCGAGCTTTATAGACAGTAACATTACCGTCAGCGTCAGTCTTTTTCTTGAAGATCCATTTATTCTCAATTGCTTGCCGATCATCGGGCAAGTCAACCAAAGTGCATACTTTGTTCTCATACATGGATCCCATCTCAGATTTCATGGCTTCAAGCCACTTTGCGGAATCTGGGCTCACCATCGATTCTTCATAGTTCGTAGGTTCATCATGATCTAGTAGCATGACTTTCAGAACTGGATTACCGTACCACTCTGGCGCGGATCTTGGTCTGGTTGATCTACGAGGTTCAGTAGTATCATGTTCTGAAGTTTCATGATCATTATCATTAACTTCTCACTTATTGGTGTAGGTGTCGCAGAAACAGTTTTCTGTGATGTACTACTTTCTAATAAGGGAGCGGGTACAGTTACCTCGTCAAGTTCTACTTTCCTCCCACTCACTTCTTTCGAGAGAAACTCCTTCTCAAGAAAGTTTCCGAATTTAGCAACAAAAGTCTTGACTTCGGATCTGTGGTAGAAGGTGTATCCAATAGTTTCCTTTGGATATCCTATGAAGACACATTTCTCCGATTTGGGTTCAAGCTTATCAGGTTGAAGCTTTTTCACATAAGCATCGTAGCCCCAAACTTTCAGAAACGACAACTTTGGTTTCTTGCCAAACCATAGTTCATAAGGCGTCGTCTCAACGGATTTTGATGGTGCCCTATTTAACGTGAATGTGGCCGTCTCTAGAGCGTATCCCCAAAACGATAGCGGTAAATCAGTAAGAGACATCATAGATCGCACCATATCTAGTAAAGTACGATTACGACATTCGGACACACCATTACGCTGTGGTGTTCCGGGTGGCGTGAGTTGCGAAACTATTCCACAATTTTTCAAATGTACACCAAACTCGTAACTCAAATATTCTCCTCCACGATCAGATCGTAGAAACGTTATTTTCTTGTTACGATGATTTTCTACTTCACTCTGAAATTCTTTGAACTTTTCAAATGTTTCAGACTTGTTTCATTAAGTAGATATACCCATATCTGTTTAAATCATCTGTGAAGGTGAGAAAATAACGATATCCGCCACGAGCCTCAATATTCATCGGACCGCATACATCTGTATGTATGATTTCCAATAAATCTGTTGCTCTCTCCATAGTACCGGAGAACGGTATTTTAGTCATCTTGCCCATGAGGCACGGTTCGCAAGTACCAAGTGATTCATAATCAAGTGGTTCCAAAAGTCCATCAGTATGGAGTTTCTTCATGCGCTTTACACCGATATGACCTAAACGGCAGTGCCACAAATAAGTTGCACTATCATTATCAACTCTGCATCTTTTGGCTTCTACATTATGAATATGTGTATCACTACTATCGAGATTTAACAAGAATAGACCACTCTTCAAGGGTGCATGACCATAAAAGATATTACTCATATAAATAGAACAACCATTATTCTCTGATTTAAATGAATAACCGTCTCGCATTAAACAAGATCCTGATATAGTGTTCATGCTCAACGCTGGCACCAAATAACAATTATTTAGGTCTAATATTAATCCCGAAGGTAGATATAGAGGTAGCGTGCCGACCGCGATCACATCGACTTTGGAACCGTTTCCCACGCGCATCGTCACTTCGTCCTTAGCTAATCTTCGCTTAATCCGTAGTCCCTGTTTCGAGTTGCAAATATTAGCAACAGAACCAGTATCAAATACCCAGGTGCTACTGCGAGCATTAGTAAGGTACACATCAGTAACATGTATATCACATATACCTTTGTTCACCTTGCCATCCTTCTTATCCGCCAAATACTTGGGGCAGTTCCGCTTCCAGTGACCAGTCTGCTTGCAGTAGAAGCACTCAGTTTCAGGCTTAGGTCCAGACTTGGGCTTCTTTTCCTGAGCAGCAACTTGCTTGCCGTTCTTCTTGAAGTTCCCCTTCTTCTTCCCTTTGTCCTTTTTCTTGAAACTAGTGGTCTTGTTAACCATCAACACTTGATGCTCCTTCTTGATTTCTACCTCCGCACCTTTCAGCATTGCGAAGAGCTCGGGAATAGTCTTGTTCATCCCTTGCATATTATAGTTCATCACGAAGCTCTTGTAGCTTGGTGGCAGTGATTGGAGAATTCTGTCAATGACGCAATCATCTGGAAGATTAACTCCCATCTGAATCAAGTGATTGTTATACCCAGACATTTTGAGTATATGCTCACTGACAGAACTGTTCTCCTCCATCTTCCAGCTACAGAACTTATTGGAGACTTCATATCTCTCAATCCGGGCATTTGCTTGAAATATTAACTTCAATCCTGGAACATCTCATATGCTCCATGACGTTCAAAACGTCGTTGAAGTCCCGATTCTAATCCGTAAAGCATGGCACACTGAACTATCGAGTAGTCATCAGCTTTGCTCTGCCAAACGTTCATAACATCTGGTGTTGCTCCAGCAGCAGGCCTGGCACCCAGCGGTGCTTCCAGGACGTAATTCTTCTGTGCAGCAATGAGGATAATCCTCAAGTTACGGACCCAGTCCGTGTAATTGCTACCATCATCTTTCAACTTTGCTTTATCAAGAAACGCATTAAAATTCAACGGAACAACAGCACGAGCCATCTATCTACAATCAACATAAACAAGCAAGATACTATCAGGTACTAAGTTCATGATAAATTTAAGTTCAATTAATCATATTACTTAAGAACTCCCACTTAGATAGACATCCCTCTAATCCTCTAAGTGATCACGTGATCCAAATCAACTAAACCATGTCCGATCATCACGTGAGATGGAGTAGTTTCATCGGTGAACATCATTATGTTGATCATATCTACTATATGATTCACGCTCGACCTTTCGGTCTCCGTGTTCCGAGGCCATATCTGTATATGCTTGGCTCGTCAAGGATAACCTGAGTATTCCGCGTGTGCAACTGTTTTGCACCCGTTGTATTTGAACGTAGAGCCTATCACACCCGATCATCACGTGGTGTCTCAGCACGAAGAACTTTCGCAACGGTGCATACTCAGGGAGAACACTTCTTGATAATTTAGTGAGAGATCATCTTATAATGCTACCGTCAATCAAAGCAAGATAAGATGCATAAAAGATAAACATCACATGCAATCAATATAAGTGATATGATATGGCCATCATCATCTTGTGCTTGTGATCTCCATCTCTGAAGCACCGTCATGATCACCATCGTCACCGGCGCGACACCTTGATCTCCATCGTAGCATCGTTGTCGTCTCGCCAATCTCATGCTTCCACGACTATCGCTATCGTTTAGTGATAAAGTAAAGCATTACATCGCGATTGCATTGCATACAATAAAGAGACAACCATATGGCTCCTGCCAGTTGCCGATAACTCGGTTACAAAACGTGATCATCTCATACAATAAAATTTAGCATCATGTCTTGACCATATCACATCACAACATGCCCTGCAAAAACAAGTTAGACGTCCTCTACTTTGTTGTTGCAAGTTTTACGTGGCTGCTACGGGCTTAAGCAAGAACTCATCTCACCTACGCATAAAAACCACAACGATAGTTTGTCAAATAGACTCCATTTTAACCTTCTCAAGGACCGGGCGTAGCCACACTCGGTTCAACTAAAGTTGGAGAGACAGTCGCCCGCAAGCCATCTATGTGCAAAGCACGTCGAGGGAACCGGTCTCGCATAAGCGTACGCATAAGGTTGGTCCGGGTCGTCTCGTCCAACAATACCGCCGAACCAAAGTATGACATGCTGGTAGGCAGTATGACTTATATCGTCCAGAACTCACTTGTGTTCTACTCGTGCACATAACATCAAACCATAAAACCTAGGCTCGGATGCCACTGTTGGGGAACGTAGTAATTTCAAAAAATTTCCTACGCACATGCAAGATCATGGTGATGCATAGCAACGAGGGGGAGAGTCTGATCTACGTACCCTTGTAGATCGCAACGGAAGCGTTGACAAAACTATAGAGGAAGTAGTCGTACGTCTTCTTCCCGATCCGACCGATCCAAGTACCGTTACTCTGGCACCTCCGAGTTCTTAGCATGCATACAGCTCGATGACGATCCCCGGGCTCCGATCCAGCAAAGCTTCGGGGAGGAGTTCCATCAGCACGACGGCGTGGTGATGATCTTGATGTTCTACCGACGCAGGGCTTCGCCTAAGCTCTACAACGATATGATCGAGGTGGAATATGGTGGCAGGGGGCACCGCACACGGCTAAGGAACGATCTCAATGATCAACTTGTGTCTATAGAGGTGTCCCCTGCCCCCGTATATAAAGGATCCAAGGGGGAGGGGCTGGCCGGCCAAGAGGAGAGCGCAGGAGGAGTCCTACTCCTACCGGGAGTAGGACTCCCCCCCCCCCAATCCTATTCCAAATAGGACTCCCAAGGGGGAAAGAGAGAGAGAGGTGGCCGGCCACCTCTCCTAGTCCTAATAGGACTAGGGGAGGGGGGAGGCGCGCAGCCCACCATGGCAGCCCCTTTCACCTTTCCACTAAAGCCCAATAAGGCCCATATGGCTCCCGGGGGGTTCCGGTAACCTCCCGGTAATCCGGTAAAATCCTGATTTTACCCGGAACACTTCCGATATCCAAATATAGGCTTCCAATATATCAATCTTTATGTCTCGACCATTTCGAGACTCGTCGTCATGTCCGTGATCACATCCGGGACTCCGAACTACCTTCGGTACATCAAAATGCATAAACTCATAATAACTGTCATCGTAACGTTAAGCGTGCGGACCCTACGGTTCGAGAACAATGTAGACATGACCGAGACACGTCT
Source organism: Triticum monococcum (assembly GCA_034509565.1). Lineage (NCBI taxonomy): Eukaryota > Viridiplantae > Streptophyta > Magnoliopsida > Poales > Poaceae > Triticum > Triticum monococcum. The sequence continues at coordinate 700,350,104 of CM067842.1, read as the reverse complement.
CCAGTCAATAACCAATAGGGGGACCTGGATGCCCATATTGGCTCCTGCATATTCTACGAAGATCTTTATCGGTCAGACCGCATAACAACATACGTTGTTCCCTTTGTCATCGGTATGTTACTTGCCCGAGATTCGATCGTCGATATCCAATACCTAGTTCAATCTCGTTACCGGCAAGTCCCTTTACTCGTTCTGTAATACATCATCCCGCAACTAACTCATTAGTTGCAATGCTTGCAAGGCTTGTGTAATGTGCATTACCGAGAGGGCCCAGAGATACCTCTCCGACAATCGGAGTGACAAATCCTATTCTCGAAATACGCCAACCCAACATCTACCATTGGAGACACCTGTAGAGCTCCTTTATAATCACCCAGTTACGTTGTGACATTTGGTAGCACACAAAGTGTTCCTCCGGCAAACGGGAGTTGCATAATCTCATAGTCATAGGAACATGTATAAGTCATGAAGAAAGCAATAGCAACATACTAAACGATCGGGTGCTAAGCTAATGGAATGGGTCATGTCAATCAGATCATTCAACTAATGATGTGACCTCGTTAATCAAATAACAACTCTTTGTTTATGGTTAGAAAACTTAACCATCTTTGATTAACGAGCTAGTCTAGTAAAGGCATACTAGTGACACTCTGTTTGTCTATGTATTCACACATGTATTATGTTTCCGGTTAATACAATTCTAGCATGAATAATAAACATTTATCATGATATAAGGAAATAAATAATAACTTTATTATTGCCTTTAGGGCATATTTCCTTCAATTAAGACATGCTAAGGCACTCCATAATTGCAAACAGGGGCATGAATGGATAGAGCACACCCATATGTCAAAATCATCCTTACTGACATAACTCAAATAAAGCATGTATCTCACTATAGCAACATGAATACATGGCATAAAAATAACAGCAGAGCAAAGACAGTAAAATTCCGAGTCTCTGAAATCAGCAATATTACGAGAGCTACTTTGCATGCATGTGCTAGTCACCACAAAGATCACAAAGAAACATGGCAAACACCCCTGTAAAGATGGCATGGCATAGATCAAAATACATGTAGGGCTCATGTTCATATGCAGCACACAACAATTGTAGCAAAAATGACAAATGCTCATGCTCTGCTAAGAATCAGCACCTAACATTTTGTAGTACTCTTGCATCAACGATTTGGGCATCAAGATGGACTCAAACAAGCAGGTCACAATGGAACAAAACTAAGAGCACATCATGATGAACATTTTGATATATCATTCATGCAAAACGAACCTACAGATGAGGAGTTATGGCATGATGGACAGGGCCATAAAATATCACAGAGAAAATCAACCTCCGGAAAAGTCAACGGGCGAGACGAAGAGATCCGAGATGGAGGGAACCGGGACGCGGTGGTGTGGCGTTTGGTTCGGGGATGGATTGATCTCGTCCAACCCGGCCCAGATCTGGCCGGATCCGAACTCCGGTGAGGGCGGCACGGGGAGGAGGACGTCGGGGGCGACGGGATCCGGCGAGGTCGCGGCGGCCGGACGGTGGAGCAGTGGCGGCCGGGCGATGGAGCAGCGGCGGCCGGGCGATCGGGCGGTGGCAGAAGCGTGCAGGGGCGAGGGTCGTCGGTCGCGGCGGCGTACGGGCGGTGCCGGCGAGAAGGCAGCGACGGCGGACGGAGGTGCGCACTCGCGGGTGCTGCGGCAAAGCGGCGGCGAGGGCGCTGGGCGGCGGAGCACGGGGAACGGCGAGGCGCGCGGCCGGACGACGAGGCGACAGGGTTGTTCCGGCCGGCGGGCGGCGGAGTAGCTCGACGACGGGTGGCGGCGACTCCCGGGCGGCGGCGCATAGATCCGGGCCCGGGTGGGCCCGTGATGGGCTTCCCCGGGCCGCGTGGTGGGAGGCGGCGGCGAGGGGCGGACACGTCCGGCGCGGAGAGAGAGTTGGACCTAGGGTTTCAGGACCCGAATTTGAACGGGGTGCACATATTTTTAGGTAGAAGGAGGTAGGAGTGTCCAAATAGAGTGTAGTCATCGATCACGCGCTCGTGATCCGACGACGGAGGACATGGGAGTGGTTTGGATGGATTATTGGGCCACTTTAGAGGGGTGTTGGGCTGCAACACACACGAGGCCTTTACAGTTTCCCGGTTAATCGTTGGAGTATCAAGCGGACTCCAAATGGTACGAAACTTGACAGACGGTCTACCGGTGGTGTGCCAAGGCCACTTGGCAAATCCCGGTCCATTCCGAGAAAGTTTAACACCCGCATACGAAAAGAGACAAAAGGGGACGCCGGAGGACGTGGGAGTGTCGGATTGCAAAACGGACTACGGGGAAAATGCTCGGATGCATTAGACGAACACGTATGCAAATGCGATGCACATGATGACATGATATGAAATGCATGACATGGACAAAATGCAAAATGAAGACAAAACCCAACCACGAAGGGAATCTCATATCGCATCTTCGGAAAAGGCAAGAGTCGGAGTACAAATCTAGAAAGTTGTATCGGGGGCGTTACAACCAGCCACTAGCGACTTCATCCGCTGCTGGTTGTACCGCCGCCGGTTGGGTTGCCCCACCGCGGGCAAGGCGCTCATCCTCTGCGTCACGCTCCAGCTGATCATGGTACTCCCCCTCACGGCGCTCCTCGGCCAGCCTTTGCTGCCGCCATTGCTTGAGGCAGAGCTGCTCCTGAGACGGTGTCGCCTCGAACCATATCGGTGGCGTGCTGACCCACTCACACACCACCCTGGTCCATGAGTAGCGCTCAATGGGGGTCGGCCCTGCTCGTGCCCATGGCGGGGCAGACGCGGCTGAGCCCCTGCACGTGGCCATGGCGGGGCGGACACGGTTGAGCTACTGCTCGCGCACGACATCGTTTCTCTTTTGTTTTGCCGGAATCGAGCTTGGGAGGCAGCGGCGCCGGTTGCGACGAGAGCAGTTGGTGCTAAAATTTTCCTCCCACCAACTCACGCGAAGGATAGAGCGAACGGCAAAAGGAAGGAGTAAACAAGAGATATAGAGGAAGTGGGCCGATTTTTGGAGCTCGTCACAAAAAAATTACGGGTTGGGCCTATATATGGTACATGTTTTGGGACATCTTTTTCGTCCCGGTGCCATATATCGGCGGGTATTTTGTGGGATGGGCTAATTTGTGGCATCTGCTAGGGTTGCTCTAATAATTTTAGGCTTTTTTGTAGCCTTCGCTCCCATGTAATTTTGTAGGCTTATGTGTTGTATGCTTAGGGATTTTTGCAGGATTAGCCGGTGCTTATAGAAATCTGTTAAGAATTTAGAGTTAACTCAAACTATTCTAATGACGTCGCACTAGCCACTAGACCGGTGATGAAACTTGTTACCTTTACACATAACTAAGTCATGGTATGTCTTGAAGAATAACTGATTTTTTTTTCTGATGTTAGCCAAAGCAGTTATGTCTTCAATGTGGAAAATAAAAGTTCATTCTGTTATCTGAGGTTTGTACGTTCTCCACCTCTATATTAGTTGAAAAATATATAACAACTATTATCTTGAAACTGACATCCATTTTCGTTGCACTGTACAAAGAACTTTGGTTGTGGATTTGATTTGAGATTTCGTTGAAAAGATTTTGTTGGATGACAACCATCGACGACACCAACATAGTCTGTTGGTTTGCCGCCGCCACCTGTTTCTCGGAGAAGTCAAGGAGTTTGCAATTTTTATTTCTTTTCCACGAGCAGTAGGAAGGACACTACTCTAAAATCGGTGAACATGATCTGAACAAGTTTGAAGAGTTTTGTCAGTTCTAATCACACCACTGCCTAAGTCAAGTTTAATAGTATTAACTAATTGATGGAGGTCATCATCATGTAAACCTTTTCTTTATCATTTAATGGTCCATGTCTTTTGTAATAATATTATAGGATCACACCCTATTTATATGTACGCAACATTAAAAAATATTTGTTAAATTTCCTATATATCAGCTATGAGTTGTGTATATTGTCATAACTTTCCTTTCCAACATGGTCGTTGAATTGCCTACAAATATACAAATCGACATTTTATAGTCAATTAACATATAAACATATTCTTTCATTACAAACAGTTCATGTCAAATCTCTAGTTTCATAGTTGTTTCAACCAAACAACTTACAGCTTTTCCATGACTCTCAGCTCACGGCTCACAACAGTTTTATTTTTCTCATAATCCAGGGCTCAAGGAAACACACCCTTGGTCTCAGCCTCCACAGAGCGCTTCTCACTATCACTGTTGCAATCCCCATTGACGTCGGCCCCCTCGTTTGCGGCCCCAGTCTCTGCAACCTCCTTCGCCTTGACCGTCGCCGGCACCGTCGTCGCGCCAGAATCAGCTGGGACCGCCCAACTGCACTGCCAATTCTGAACTTGGACTGATTGATTGTTGCAAGGCAGAAACTGAGGGGCCACATGATGATTATTGACTCCATCGCCAAAGTATGGTTGCTGCTGCTTCTGCTTCATGGACGCCATCGGCCGCGGCTGCTGCGCAGCGTGAGCCGCATCTCCAGGCTGTTGCATCATGCCACACCTCACCATTTCGTTCACATGTTGCTGGTACGCTCGCTTCTGGCGCATCTCCTCCGTCTCCGGCTGCTTCTGCATCATCTGTGGACGTCGCGCGAGAGTCACCAGCGGTGGTCCGAACGCTTGGCTGGACGGGGCGCCCAAGTGGCGTCCCATCATCGTTGCCTGGGCGAAATAGCCATGGGGAGGTGCGGCGGCCCCGGACGCGGGCATCTGGCCGGTGAACGCCACCGGCGGCCGCGCCATTGATGTATGGGGGTTGTATACCATCGTCGTCAGCCCGGTTCCACCGTGGGGGTACCCAGTAGCAGTCCCGAAACGGCGCAACTGCATGCCGTCTTGTGGTCCGAAGCATCGGTCCAGAGGCTGCTCCGGCTCGACGGGCCTCTTGCCCGCCTGTCGCTCCGAGAGCTTCGGCCCCGCCGTCTCCACCGGGCCGGGCTCCAGCGACGCAGCCAGCAGACACGTAAATTCTTCCGGCGTGCCGCTGGGGCCCGCCTCGTCGTCGTTCCTTTTCCGCTTCCTCGGCGTCACGTAGATCCTGCACATGACGTACTCGTCCAGCTGCATGCATGCATGCATGCCGCCGCGCTCTCAAGTCAGGTCAGGCCAGCAATTAGCTAAGTACTCGTACGTAGAAAACATAGTACATGTGGTGGAATGGAACTGACCGTATCGGTTTTGGGCCGGTCGACACCGCTCTTGTCGAGCTTGTTCTCGTACTCGGGGACGGTGAGCTCGTGCATGAGCCACTTGGTCTTCCTCTCGGTCTTGATGGGGCCTTCATGGTAGGCGAGGCCGCTCTCCTTGTACGTGACGGTGGCGCCGACGACCTCCGTGGTGCCCGTCGACGCCTTCCACCGCCCCCGGCCGTCGTCCGTCGTCCGGGCCGGCCGGCCACCGTTGACGTACTTGCGGGTCCTCGACGTCAGGAAGAACCAGTTGTTGTCCTGCCCCTTGTCCTTGTACTTGCCTACGATCAAACAACAAGCACTCGTAAAACACTCGTAAGTTGAGTCATGATGCACAGCGAGAGCCGAGAGCGAGGTAAGTACCGTTGACGAGGTCGTCGGGGTGGCACTGGTAGACGTTGTCCTGGATGATGGCGAGGTTGGGCACGTGCTGCCGGCCCTGCAGCCGGGGCAGGAGGTAGTACTCCACCAGCTCCTCGTCCGTCGGGGCGAAGCGGAACCCAACCGGGTAGTTCATCTTCTTCTTCCCGTCCTCCCCTTCTGCCATGTCGCCGAGGAAGGTTGCGAAAAGAGGTAGGTGGCCTTTTTTTTTCTTTCAAATTCGACACGAGTAGCAACCCCGAAACGACACGAGTAGGATGCGTGTTCGATGCCGAGGTGTTTTCGCTCAGGGATTCCTCTGCGCTTTTATTTTATGGCAACGGCGCTAGCGCTTGTTGTATTTGGACAAGGACACGCCGCGTCCGATGCCATGTTGGACAAGGATTGGAATTTGGAACCGAGGCCGCCAGGCACACGATCTTCTGTTCAGGCCCAGTGTCAATGTAGAGCGCACACCTTTTTCTGTTTCTGTTTGTTGGGCCCTGCATTGACACCGGTCCAGCACGCCTGGCCCAACAACGAAGGCGGGCGCACCCCCACACAGCTAGCGCTCCCTAAACCGGCCCAGGTCGCCAGGCCGAACAACTTTTTGTAATCCAATAATTTTCACGAAGTCTACAAAAAATATTTGAATTCAGTAATTTTTTCAAATCGATTAATTATTTTTAAAAATCATAAAAAATTCTGAATTTGTGATTTTTATGAAATTGTGAACTTTTTGAATCCATAAACAGTTTTTCAAAATCATGAACATTTTATGAATTCATGACCAATTTTGTATCTGTGGAGTTTTTTCAAATTCTTGAACTTTTTTCATCCATGGACATTTTTAGAAATGCACAATTTTTTAAATTTTTGAATCCATGAACATTTTATGAATTCGCAAACATTTTTTATTGTTTCAATTTTTTTTGAATCGGCGGGCCTTTTTCAAATTCATGGACATTTTTTTAATCCGTCAACCCTTCTTAAAATCTGAGATTTTTTTTAGAAACTTGTTTATGACCCTCACAAACAATTTTAGCCCTTTTTGAATAAAAATAACTGTAAACCAATCAGGTCAGGTCCTGTACGTCGCCTACCATCCATGCGTCGTTCTTCGCCTCTTCCTCCATCAGTCGAAATTGCACTTCATCCTTCTGCTTGCAATGTTCCACTGCAAATTTGGTGCAGCACTCATCCGCAGCCTGACCGGATCCGTGTGTTAAAATTTCAATACGAACTTCACAGGACCTGCACCAATCTGAACATCGAAAAAGGGCATCGTCCCGCTTTATGTACAAAGCAATGACCTCCAACAGACAGGGGAAGTATCTAGTGCACCAATGCTTGTGGTGCTACCAGTGCACCGGATTTCTGTAGCACATTTTAAAATGTTTAAAAAAATGTGAAAAACATTGGGCACATTCACACAACATCGATGTTTGTCGCCACACAATTTCAAATCAAAATTCAAAACATTGCTCGAGATGAAAGAGGTGCACCCTGAATATCATTCCTCAGTATCATCTCATTCCACAGCACATGTTACAACCCTTTGCAAAACCAGTCGAGTCCATCACAATTCACAGAAACATGACGCCATATGCTTTTGGACTTGCTTAAAGAAGAAAATGCATCGATCATGCCAATTTGCTTAAGCTACTTCCTGCTGTACCCATTCCTGAATCGCAAAATCATGACAAGAGCAGCGGCTTTGACCGGTTCAAAATACAAGAAAAATCACGGTATGCCTACTACTGAATAGTCACCGCGCTGTAGATTCACCGAAAAGCTTTCCAAAATGATGCTCGCTGATGATACTCTCGCCATGTCCAGGACCTCAGGTGCCAAGAACTCGTATGTCTAGTCTGATGTACTCCTATCCAGTTACTACTAGTACCTCACAGCGGGCTACTTGCAACAGCTAGGTTATCTCTGAATATTTCAGAGCGAACTACATGTTAGACTGCAGAGTGGAAGTGAGATTTCACTCTGCAGCTTGACGTGCCAACCACTCTGCTTTGGTCAAGCCATAGTAGACTGCTTTACCTCCAGGCCACATGAGAAAATTCCAGCCCATGGGAGATCTACCAACGACGTAAGATCCTTGCAAGCGCCCTCCCAGCAGCTGATTGCCATGGTTTGCCGTCTCAATTGAATTGGCTTCTCGATGAATCCCCACGGCAGGAGTCTGCGAGCTTACAGGCTTGAGTGGTACCTTCTCGCCTATATCCTGGCCTATCTGGGGCACTTGATTCTTCCGTCCAGATGGAACTTTTCCTGCGGGTTTGAGCTTGACATCTCTAACTGCAGGTATGTCCGATGGTTTAACAGGCTCAGCAGCAGCAGAGATATCAAGTCGCATTTTCTTGGATAATTCCATGACAACTTTTACCTCTGCAACGCAAAATGAGCAGGGGCAGACTAATTAGCCTTATTTATCTTCAATAGATGCATGCATATGCAAGATCAAGAACCCATATGTTCAGAAGACCCTTGAAATCATCAGGTATAAGCATTGAGCCCTACACGGTCATCAGAAGTTACTAATCCAAAACAGAGCACACTTTTAAGTAGCTATCCAGAAAGGTGTAAACATATTTAGGTTCATATTGTTTGTGCCAATAGCATATGCGTGTATGTTTCATTATAACTACTAAGAATCCTGACAAAGTACATTACGACCCTAGGTACTATTGAAGCCCAACACAATATATCAGTTATGTTACAAAAACTGTAGGGATTTGTCAAGCGCTGGGCTATGAAATGTAACATATCAATGTGAATTTTGTCAATGGTTCAACACAATATCCTACACTATATCCTACAAATACTGTAGGGATCTGTCAATGGTTCAACACAATATCCTACGCTATATGTACCTGACCAAAAGCACACTCAACGCATCAGAGAAGTTCAACACATCTCTGTAAGATCTGACAACAGTATGAACTGAACATTTACCTTTCAGGATCTCGAGAGCAGCAGCTTTCTTTTGGGAATCAGTAGCTTGGCAGACCTTCAACAAAACAAATGTACCATTTCAGAGCGGCTTCCTGTTTTAACCAGTATAAATCATACGACATTTGACAAGTGAATAGCACGTGAGGGTATTTCAAATTAGTAGAAGTTTTGATCCAATATCAGCAATGGCAATAGACGATTGCACAGAACAATCGCGTAGTCCGAAGATACAAGCTATAGTGGTCACCGCCGTCTTTCTGTGCTCCAATCTCTATTTTGCAGATATATGCCCTTTTCTCCGTCGCACCAACATCATACATTTCAACTGAAACTAGCATGAGCCGAACACTGAACCTTGGAAATTTTCCATTCAGTCGCTAATCGAATTTCCAACAACTACACTAGCAAGCATAGCATTTCTACCGGCATTCTATCCTGAAGCATTACTAAAAAAAAGCCTGGTAAAAAACCCCCAACAAATAGCACGATTATGCAAGTTGCTGCAGTTACCAAGACTGAACGGAGTGCAGGGAGAGATTAAGGGTTTGGTGTGCAGACCTGAAGAAAGCGGCCGCGGAGGTTGGCGACGGCTTCTCTGATCCTGTAGTAGGGCGAGTCGTGAAACCCCAACTCCTCCAGCTTCCGCTTCTTTGGCGGCGCGTCGGACTCATCGGCCGAAAGCGGCGGCGGCGGCGGGCTAGGTGGCGGCTTCGTATCGAAGGCGGCCGTCGGCTCCGATGGCGGCGGAGGAGGCGCGGCGGCGGTGGCGTGAGCTGCCGCCATCCCGCGTGCGCGTGGGAGGGAAATGGTTGAACACCGGAAGGTTGAAGGCGAGATAAGCAATCGATGTGCTAGTTGATGGACGATTGATATTCTCGAAGAGAGGAAGCGTGCAGTTCCAGTCAAGCATTTCTAAATTAATGACTGCTAAAGGCCGAAATCATTTACTTTTAGCTAGGGAAAAGGGTCTCGATTCTCGAAGGACCCAGACTGCAATAGATAACATTATTTCCTTCCACCCTAAGAAAGAAGGCAATACAAAATTGCCACAAATTGAACTACTAGTACTCTAGTAGTAATATGTTATAGTGTGCCACAAAAATCATATCATTAAATTCATATTTGATTTTTTATCAATGATAAAATAATTTTGAAGTTACATGGCGTATGTATTATTGGTTAATTGATGTTTGAAATTACAACAACAATAACAACAACAAAGCCTTTAGACCCAAACAAGTTGGGGTAGGCTAGAGGTGAAACCCATAAAATCTCGCAACCAACTCATGGCTCTGGCACATGGATCATTGTTGAGGAAATTGTTAACTGGTAGCTGCTCGGTTGGCTAGCGAGTAGGGGATTAATCGGCTAATCGGCAAGTTAATCGGCCATTTAATCAATTAATCGGATGATTTTTTGGTTTATCGGCTACTCGGTGACCCTATGAGTAGGGATTAATTTGCAAGTTAACTGGTTAATCGGATGAATTCTTGAACAGGGACATGGATAGCAAGCTTTCACGCACCCCTGTCCATAGCTAGCTCTTTGGTGATACTTCAATCCTTCAGGTCTCTCTTAACGGACTCCTTCCATGTCAAATTCGGTCTACCCCGCCCTCTCTTGACATTCTCCGCACGCTTTAGCCGTCCGCTATGCACTGGAGCTTCTGGAGGCCTGCGCTGAATATGCCCAAACCATCTCAGACGATGTTGGACAAGCTTCTCCTCAATTGGTGCTACCCCAACTCTATCTCGTATATCATCATTCCGGACTCGACCCTTCCTCGTGTGGCCACACATCCATCTCAACATACGCATCTCCGCCACACCTAACTGTTGAACATGTCGCCTTTTAGTCGGCCAACACTCCGCGCCATACAACATTGCGGGTCGAACCGCCGTCCTGTAGAACTTGCCTTTTAACTTTTGTGGCACTCTCTTGTCACAGAGAATGCCAGAAGCTTGGCGCCACTTCATCCATCCGGCTTTGATTCGATGGTTCACATCTTCATCAATACCCCCATCCTCCTGCAACATTGACCCCAAATACCGAAAGGTGTCCTTCCGAGGTACCACCTGGCCATCAAGGCTAACCTCCTCCTCCTCACACCTAGTAGTACTGAAACCGCACATCATGTACTCGGTTTTAGTTCTACTAAGTCTAAACCCTTTCGATTCCAAGGTTTGTCTCCATAACTCTAACTTCATATTTACCCCCGTCCGACTATCGTCAACTAGCACCACATCATCTGCAAAGAGCATACACCATGGGATATCTCCTTGTATATCCCTTGTGACCTCATCCATCACCAATGCAAAAAGATAAGGGCTCAAAGCTGATCCCTGATGCAGTCCTATCTTAATCGGGAAGTCATCGGTGTCGACATCACTTGTTCGAACACTTGTCACAACATTATCGTACATGTCCTAGATGAGGGTAATGTACTTTGCTGGGACTTTGTGTTTCTCCAAGGCCCACCGCATGACATTCCGCGGTATCTTATCATAGGCCTTCTCCAAGTCAATGAACACCATATGCAAGTCCTTCTTTTGCTCCCTATATCTCTCCATAAGTTGTCGTACCAAGAAAATGGCTTCCATGGTCGACCTCCCAGGCATGAAACCAAACTGATTTTTGGTCACGCTTGTCATTCTTCTTAAGCGGTGCTAAATGACTCTCTCCCATAGCTTCATTGTATGGCTCATCAGCGTAATTCCACGGTAATTAGTACAACTCTGGACATCCCCCTTGTTCTTGAAGATTGGTACTAATATACTCTGTCTCCATTCTTCTAGCATCTTGTTTGCCCGAAAAATGAGGTTGAAAAGCTTGGTTAGCCATACTATTGCTATGTCCCCGAGACCTTTCCACACCTCAATGGGGATACAATCAGGGCCCATCGCCTTGCCTCCTTTCATCCTTTTTAAAGCCTCCTTCATCTCAGACTCCTGGATTCACCGCACAAAACGCATGCTGATCTCATCAAAGGAGTCGTCTAGTTCAATGGTAGAACTCTCATTCTCCCCATTGAACAGCTTGTCGAAGTACTCCCACCATCTATGCTTAATCTCCTTGTCCTTCACCAAGAGTTGGCCTGCTCCGTCCTTGATGCATTTGACTTGGCCAATGTCCCTCGTCTTCCTCTCTCAGATCTTGGCCATCTTATAGATGTCCCTTTCACCTTCCTTCGTGCCTAACCGTTGGTAGAGGTCCTCATATGCCCGACCCCTTGCTTCACCAACAGCTTGCTTTGTGGCCTTCTTCGCCATCTTGTACTTCTCTATGTTGTCTGCACTCCTATCCAGGTATAGGCGTCTGAAGCAATCTTTCTTCTCTTTAATCGCCTTCTGGACGTCATCATTCCACCACCAGGTATCCTTATCTTCGCTTCTCCTTCCCCTGGACACTCCAAACTCCTCCGAGGCCACCTTACGAATGCAAGTCGCCATCTTTATCCACACATTGTCCGCATCCCCTCCTTCCTCCCAAGGGCCCTCCTTAATGACCCTCTCCTTGAACACCTGAGCTACCTCCCCCTTGAGCTTCCACCACTTCGTTCTAGCGACTTTGGCACGCTTATCCCGCTGGACACGAATCCGAAAGTGGAAGTCAGCAACCACCAGCTTATGCTGGGGTACAACACTCTCTCCAGGTATCACCTTACAGTCTAGGCACGCACGCCTATCTTCTCTTCTCGAGAGGATGAAATCAATCTGGCTAGAGTGTTGGCCACTACTAAAAGTCACCAGATGTGATTCTCTCTTTCTAAAGAGGGTGTTAGCTACAATCATGTTGTAGGTTAGAGCAAAGCTTAAGACATCTTCTCCTTCTTGATTCCTGATGCCATGGACAAAGCCCCCATGCGCCCCTTCAAACCTGTGTTAGATGTACCCATGTGGCCATTGAGGTCTCCTCTTATGAAGAGCTTCTCACCAATCGGTACACTCCTAACCATGTCTTCGAGGCCTTCCCAGAACTCCCTCTTGGTGTTCTCATTGTGGCCTACTTACGGGGCATACACGCCGATAACATTGAGAACCAAGTCCTCAACTACTAGCTTGACCAAGATAATCTGGTCCCCATGTCTCTTGACGTCTACCACTCCATACTTGAGGCTCTTGTTGATCAAGATGCCTACGCCATTTCTGTTTGCAGCCGTCCCCGTGTACCACAGCTTGAAGCCGGTATCCTCCACCTCCTTCGCCTTCTGTCCTCTCCATTTAGTTTCTTGGACGCAAAGGATATCAACACATCTCCTCACCGCTGCATCAACTAGCTCCCGAAGCTTCCCTGTCAGAGACCCTATGTTCCAGCTACCTAAGCGAATCCTCCTAGGCTCGGCTAGCTTCCTTACCCTTCGCACCCGTCGAGTCAAATGCAAAGACCCTTGCTCATTTTCCACTACACCCGGGCGCCGATGTAGCGCGCCACTAAGGATGCGATGACCCGATCCTCGCTCACTTGCCATCGTATCCGGATCAAGATACGGCGCGCCACTTGGGGGGTGACGGCCGACCCTTTCCCACTTTCCACCACATCCGGGTTCCGATGTGGCGCGTCGCTGAGAGGGTTATGCCCCAACGAAAATATTTTGGGTCTCATCTCCATAAGAGTGGCTGAGTTTTTACGTTGGCTCGCCAAGCCTATCACAACCCTCCTCCTTTACCCGGGCTTGGGACCGGCTATGTTGAGACCACATAGGCGGAGTTTGATGTTTGAAATTAAATCTAAAAAAATGCCACACCTTTTTTTGGAGTATTTGAGATGATACAATCGGTACAAGGACGTAATAGAAAAGAAAAAAGTATAAGTTAGTCAGTCCATTTTACCAAAGAGGCCCCGACGAAACTAGGTCACAACTTAATCCTTGCAACATGCTTCAATATAGCCCAGAATCCACCATCATTGGGGACGAAACCACTTGGGACAAAAGGCTGACCACAGCCCCACCGTGAGAGGATTTTGTGAGGAAGGAGTTGTAGGCGCAAAGCTAAGGCCGAATTGCATCCCTTTTGGCTCAAAGGCCAGGAGGAAGGAAAGGAAGCATCGTCGAGGGATGTCGGAGCTCCATGTTGTTGCCTTTTGACCAAAAGATACAATGGTAGGATATCATAGGCCGCCCATTGAACATCAAAGGAAGATCCTTCCAAAGGGGGCGATTGCTTCGCCGGGTGTCATATCTCTAAACCTCGCGCCATTGGGGTTGAGCTTCAAGGAAGAACTGAACTCATAAGTCGTCGACGGCTTGATCTTTCCCCTTCCACCTCTCCACCTCTTCCACCATGGCGGTTAGAAAAAGATAGGGTATGGTAAAGTACTTAGCTCCATATCCATGTTAATGGTCTCGGTTGATGGTAAGTACTCGAGAATAAACTTGACAATAAATCAAAGTAAGAAAGTGTTTTTTCAAAAAAGGATTACTCCTATCTATAATAAAAGTACAAAGCATCCCAAAAAAATAAAAATTACAAGGTCCCTAGACCAACAGACGACCACTATCGGCGCTAGAACGAGCCGCCGACGCAACGTTGTCGTTGCTGCCCTACCGGAGTTGACTTGACCTTGTCGATGATAGTCGAAAAGTCTTCATGCATGTTCCCCTAAAGACCAGTGCCCGGAGATACAATCGTCGTCGTTGAACCCTTGAGTGTATCTGAAGAACTTGACATCAAGTCTCATTGTCATGTACGCATGACGAGAAACCCTAACCTTGATGCCCGAGGAGTCGTGAGGAATCTATGCCAGAGCTCTGTCTAATCCATCCCAATGGATGAACTTGAGAAGTATCAGAGTCTAGAAGACTGACGCGAAGAAGAAGCGTCGTCATCCGTCTGGGCACCACCCCTATGAGAAATAAAAACCCTAACCTATCTACTAGATGGAGCCGAGGCATCAAGATCCCCCTCTCTACCACCGGCCATCGAAGCGGCGGACATAGCGCAGGCGAATCCCACGGGCTCACCGACGAACATCGAGGGAAAAAAACTTTGCCATGGTTGCCTTGCGAGAGGGGAAAGAAATAAAACAAACTGCCAAAAAGTAAGAAAGATTACATTGCTGTAATCTTTTCCCTATAATAATAAAGCACAAATTGACTTTGTCAGGTTCACCATCACAATTCGCTTTCTTTCTATGAATTTACGCTTTCAATTTGAATTTAAAACATATACGCGAGGTGGTACTAAAGCGTTGATCGATTTCGCTACAGCCATGGGCCGAGCTGGGCCTGGTCCTACTTTTTTGGAAAACAAAAAGAAGGTGCATTATGGATATTCAAACTCACCACCAGCCCTTCTGTCTTAAGTACTACGACCAAATAAGCCAGCTCTATTGATTGTTCAAATTAGAAGATTGTCTTATACTAATAGTCCCACCTAGCTTCCTTCCACTAAATCCTCCTAATTTATATATGTCTTCCAGGTTCCTGGGTCTCAAGGAGGTGTTTGAGGAATCAAGAGGATTTCAAACGATCTAGAGAGATATAGCCAGGGAAAAGGATCGTGTGGAAGAAGAGAGACCGGCAAGAGGGGTAATTGACGAGGGAGAAGGAAGGCTGCGTGATTAGAGGAATCACGTGTGCTAATTAACAAGGGGAAAGGAAGGAAGGGCTAAGTGAGGAATCACGCATGCCAATTAACGAGGGAAAAAGGATGCATGCCTATGTGTCTAAGACAAGACCTAATTGCGAGTCGCCTAGGTATTTCAATAAGCCATTGCCGCTACCCGGGGAACTCCAACGAACGAAGTCCTCCTCCCCGATCGACGCAGTCCGCTACCGCCACCGGAGAGAACTCAGACTAACAGAGTACGTGCTACATAGCACGGACATCCGGGTTCATCGGCCCACCGCGTGCTCTAGGTGCATTTCCCTGCCGCTGCGTGCATGTCTGGCTCGCTTGCGCGTGGTGCCAATACAATAGCTAGATAGAATATGATCTGTATTTTAAAGTTCTTGCAAATTGAACTGGCTATTTATTATTTCTTCTATACAATTGCAGAGGAGAGATATTGATATGTTTTTTTTTAGCAAAAGGAGAGTATTAATTCAACGGCCGTGCTTCATCTATTATGTGATACACCGTCGTACAACACGAGTACCATTGGGGATATAACTATTGAGTATAAACCGCCCAGGAGCGGCCGGGTTATACTCATAGTGGTTTACTCTTATTGAAGCCCATGAAGACAAGGAATATGGCGCTTCACGGTGGAGATTAACAAGAAGGCCCAAAGCCCAAAGGCGGATTAGGGCCTGTAGAGGTAAACCACCATATGGTGTGTAACTTGTATTGTAAGATAGGAAAGGGTAGAAACCGAGCCGGACACATTTATGAGCCAGCCGGGATTCTGTAAACCGCCGGGCGTCAACCTATGTATATAAAGGGGCGACCCGGCGGCAGTTCAAAGACAAAAAAGAACAACAACTCGAGAACCAGGCAAAGCGTATTCGCTCCTTGGTCATCGAAACCCTAGCAATCCCATCACAACTGGAGTAGTCTTTTACCTTCACCACAAGGGGCCGAACCAGTATAAACTCCTTGCGTCCTTTGTCCCACTTTAACCCCTTTAAGCTAACTATGTTGCGATGGCTCCACGACTAAGTCCTCACACTAGGACATCTGCCGTAACAACCCCACGACAGTTGGCGCCCACCATGGGGCTATCGCATGTTGGTTTCAAGTTCTTAGAGGGCAGCTTCGAAGGGCTCAAGGGATACGTTGTGGGCCAGATGACCAAGAGTCGTCGCGGCAAACTCTACATCGATGATGTAGGCTGGGGCCCCGAGGCCGGCTCAATTGAGTATGGATATTGGGTCCCCTTCGGCGGTATTCACGTTTTCATTGGCAAGATCGGCGAACCGGGTCCTGAGCCGGATATCTGCACTGACATCGTCAAAATGGCTCAGTGTACCTTCATGAGAGTTGTCCACGGAGCGGAGTCTGAGGATATATCAGTATCTGGTGGTGAAACCATCGTTTACTCTGATGACGAGTCATCTAGAGGAGAGACCGAGTCATTGTACCAACTGCAAGATGGCCGGTTTGGGGGCTGTTCCGATGGCGACAGTATTCCGGACCCCTTTGATCCGCTGAGCCGAGTTGCGATCTTCATGGCCGATAGACAGTCAGCACAACATTCATCAACCGCAGCAGCAATGATCTCCGGTTCAGCAGCAGCGACAATAGCTGGGGCAGGAGGCCCTGCGCAACCGCCGACTCAGGTTTTGTCCGATTTATTTGACGCTCTGGCAACACTACTGGTGGCTGAAGTTAACCCGACGAATTAGGATCAGCATAACGTAGAAGTCACGAAGGTGAAGGATCAGATAGCTCAAGCCAAGGAAGACCTGGCAGCCAAGAACACCAGGATGGCTGCGGAGCGGGCCGAGTTGGATGCGCAGGCTTACCGGCTTATGTTGGATCAAAACGCGTCAAATGATGTAATAAGGAGAAGGTACCGGTCTCACCTGCCTCCGGTTTATGAGCCAAGAAATCTCTTTAACACACCAGGAGCAGGAACCAATAGCCAGCCAGTGGTAAACCGGGTCGAAGCACCTGGAACAGGGGCACCGGTTCAGCCGCGCACAATGGATCTGCCTCGTCCGAATATCCCGTCGCATCATGTGTCAACGCCTCCGGGTCATTTCTCCAACCCCTTGGATAACATAGTCACCGCCGCTTCACGATTAGCAGCCCTCCTAATCGAAGGCGAGTCCCCCGTAGCGGTTGAGACGTGACGGGCTAGGGAGCTCCTTCAGACAACTTTGACTCAGCAGCAGGCTTCTTCGTACAGTCGTGAGAGGATTCATTCCACCCCTCGCCCAAGCCGGAGTTACAGCAGACATATCGATGAAGCAGCTGTGTCAAGCAGTGCACGGAATCGTAATCCGCCTCGTGGTCATAACCCGGCAGGCGGTGGTTGATAACCCACAAGTATAGGGGATCGCAAAAAGTTTTCGAGGGTAGAGTATTCAACCCAAATTTATTGATTCGACACAAGGGAGCCAAAGAATATTCTCAAGTATTAGCAGCTGAGTTTTCAATTCAATCACACCTGCTAATACTTGAGAATATTCTTTGGCTCCCCTTGTGTCGAATCAATAAATTTGGGTTGAATACTCTACCCTCGAAAACGGTTGCGATCCCCTATACTTGTGGGTTATCAAGACTATTTTCTGGCGCCGTTGCCGGGGAGCATAGCTCTATCCTTTGAGTCACTTGGGATTTATATCTGCTTACCATTATGAAGAACTTGAAAGATCCAAGAACCAAGATTTATCCCTCAACCACGAGGGAAGGTAAGGAACTGCCATCTAGCTCTGCACTTGATTCACCTTCTGTTTTGAGTAAGCTTGCGACACCTAAATCTGCTTCTGCTATTAATTCTGGTATGTCGCATGTTATAGATGATGCCACTTCTGCTATGCATTATACTTATGATGAAACTATTTCTATGCTTGATACTACTGTGCCACTTGGTGAATTTCTTGATGAACAACTTGCTAGGGCTAGAGAGAATGAAATTATTGAAACTGATAATATTGATGAAAGTGATGATGAAGATTCTCCCCCTAGATATGAATTACCTGTTGTGCCTGAGGGCTACATTATGGATGAAAAAACTGCTAGAGATTTTCTTGCTTGCAATGATAGGAGTGATCTCAAGAAATTACTAGCTAAGCTGAAACAAAAAACTCTAAATGCTAGAATGAAATATGATCCTGCTTATGCTACTTCACCTATCTTTGTTACTAATAAGGATTATGAATTCTCTGTCGACCCTGATATAATTACTTTGGTTGAATCTGATCCTTTCTATGGTTATGAATCTGAAACTGTTGTGGCACATCTTACTAAATTAAATGATATAGCCACCTTGTTCACTAATGATGAGAAAACTCGCTACTATTATATCCTTAAGATATTTCCGTTCTCATTATAGGATGATGCTAAGATATGGTTTAATTCTCTTGATCTTGGTTGTGTGCGTAGTCCCCAGGATATGATTTATTACTTCTCTGCTAAATATTTCTCTGCTCATAAGAAACAAGCTGCTTTAAGGGAAATATATAATTTTGTGCAAATTGAAGAAGAGAGTCTCCCACAAGCTTGGGGGAGGCTTCTCCAATTACTTAATGCTTTGCCTAATCATCCTCTTAAGAAAAATGAAATACTTGATATCTTTTATAATGGACTAACTGATGCTTCCAGAGACCACCTGGATAGTTGTGCTGGTTGTGTTTTCAGGGAAAGAACACAAAATGAAGCTGAAATTTTATTGAATAATATGTTGACCAATGAAAATAATTGGACACTTCCTGAGCCAACTCCTAAGCCAACTCCGAAGAAAAGGGGTGTTCTATTTCTCAGTCCTGAAGATATGCAAGAGGCAAAGAAATCTATGAAGGAAAAAGGTATAAAAGCTGAAGATGTTAAGAATTTACCTCCTGTTGAAGAAATACATGGTCTTAATTTACCGCCTGTTGAAGAAATACATGGTTTTAATCCATCACCTATTAAAGAAACACATGGTCTTGATAACCGACACAGGTAGTAAAGGTAAATTCTCTCTATAGATATGATAAAGCTGAAATCCCTCCTACTAAGTTTGCTAGCCAATGTTTGGATGAGTTTGATAACTTTATGGTTAAGCAAGAAGACTTCAATGCTTATTTTGGTAGAGAATTAAAATGCAATGCTTATATGATTGAACACTTGAGTGATTATATGTCCAGAGTTAAAGGTAAACTAAAACTTATTAGTAAACATGCTTCTATGGTTACCACTCAAGTAGAACAAGTACTTAAAGCTCAGAATGATTTGCTCGATGAATTAAATAGTAAGAAAAATGATAATGCTGTTAGAGTTATGACTAGAGGTGGTAAAATGACTCAGGAACCTTTGTATCCCGAGGGCCATCCTAAGAGAATTGAGCAAGATTCTCAGAGAAATAATATTGATGCACCTTGTCCTTCTAAAAGGAACAAGAAGAAAAATGATAGGACTTTGCATGCTTCTAGTGAACCTGTTGTTGACACACCTGAGAATCCCAATGATATTTCTATTTCTGATGCTAAAACCCAATCTGGTAATGAACATGAACCTAGTGATAATGTTAATGTTGATGTTCATGTTGATGCTCAACCTCGCAATGATAATGAGGTAGAAACTGAACCTGCTGTTGATCTTCATAACCCACAATCAAAGAATCAATGTTATGATAAGAGAGACTTTGTTGCTAGGAAGCACGGTAAGGAAAGAGGACCATGGGTTTAGAAACCCATGCCTTTTTCTCCTAAACCATCCAAGAAAAAGGATGGTGAGGATTTTGAGCGCTTTGCTGAAATGATTAGACCTATCTTCTTGCGTATGCGTTTGACTGATATGCTTAAAATGAATGCTTATTCTAAATATATGAAGGAAATTGTTACTAATAAAAGAAAGATACCGGAAGCTGAAATTTCCACCATGCTTGCTAATTATACTTTTAAGGGTGGAATACCAAAGAAACTTAGAGGTCCCGGAGTACCAACTATACCATGCTCCATTAAAAGAAAGTATGTTAAAACCGCTTTATGTGATCTTGGAGCCGGTGTTAGTGTTATACCTCTCTGTTTATATCGTAGACTCGATTTGAATAAGTTGACACCTACTGAAATATCTTTGCAAATGGCTGACAAATCAACTGCTATACCTGTCGGTATTTATGAGGATGTGCCTGTTGTGGTTGCAAACATTACTATTTTAGTGGACTTTGTTATTCTTGATATTCCCGAGGACGATAGTATGTCTATTATTCTTGGAAGACCCTTTTCGAATACTGCAGGGGCTGTTATTAATTGCAGCAAAGGCAATGTCACTTTTCATGTTAATGGCAATGAGCATACGGTACACTTTCCGGAAACAACCTCAAGTTCACAATATCAATTCTATTGGAAAAATTTCAACAATCACTGTTGGAGGTTTTGAATTTCCTCTTCCTACTGTCAAGAAGAAATATGATATTCTTATTGTTGGGGACATGCATATCCCCGTTGAGGTAACCTAGTGTTATTAAAAAATTCTCCGCTTCCATGTTATTCGGAATGAGTTTGTTAACAAGACCTGATCAACCTTGTTAGTGGATTCCTTTTGATGAGCATGAGATGGATGAATTTAGAAAACACAACTCTCTGTACCCTCTTTTTATTTTCTGTTATTTATATTAAATAAAGCAAAAATAGTAATTTCTGTCTATTTTCTGAATTATCCATGCAATAAAACAATACCCCAAAAATAAAAGTTCTCCAAATGCCCTGAAAATTAAATATGATTTTTTCTAGAATATTTGAGAATATCTGGCACTGAGAACACAACAGGGGGAGCAAGCACCTGGCCATGAGGGTCCAGGGCGCACCCTACCCCCTAGGCACGCCCCCTGCCTCATGGGCCCATGGTGGCTCCCCTCCACTTATTCCATCCACCACACACTCCTTCTTCCTCCCAAAAAATCACCAACCAGCTCAAACCCGAGCCCAAGCTCATTTTGCTGCCATTTTCGATCTCCTTACTCAAAGCTCCATTCAAAAAACTGCTTTGGGGGATTGTTCTTTGGTATGTGACTCCTCCAATGGTTCAATTAGTTTTTGTTCTAGTGCTTTATTCATTGCAAAGTTTTGCTGCTTAGGTGACCCTGTTCTTGAGCTTGCATGTCAAATTTATATGGTCAAAAGTAGTTTTAATGCATGATATAGTCTCTAGGCACTTGTGGGAGTAGTTGCTATCAATTTTGTTGAGTTTGGTTCACTTTTATTTAGAAGTTACTAAAATTTCAGAAACTTTTTAGAGGAAGAAATATGTTTAGGAAAGTGTACCAAGGTGGTCCTTCGAGGAAGCAAGGACCCAGGCTCGCAATACGCGATGGCGACGATGAACCACCGAGGGAAGCTCAGGTGTGGGCTTGTGAATGGCCGTCAGAGGACTTTATGGATCGAGCAGGAATCAAGGAAGAATTTAACGCGTATGTGCGTAATGCCAATCTTGAGAGCTTCGAGGCAGATAAGTGCCGCCAATACCACTATCTTACTGATTCCTTCGTGAGAAGGTTTGAATTTTCATCATCATGCAATTCTCAAACTGTCCTATTTGATCTTTATGAAAATTCTTATACTATGGACTTAGAGGATTTTAATACTGCTTGCAAACTTCCACAATGGGGCAGCACTAGTGAGCCTCGCAAATATGAGTTTAGAGATTTTCTTGCTAGTATAACTGTGGGGGAATCTAGAGATATAACACAAGCTACCATAGGGAGCATTCATTTTCCTGCTATACATTATTTTGCTCTCTTCATAGGTAGGTGCATAAATGGTAAAGATGAAGCATGTCACATGTGTGTACCTGATCTCAGCATTCTCAGGAGCGCTGTTTTAGGAGATAAACAATACAACTTGGGGGCTATTGTTGCACGTAGGTTGCATAATAATCGTATTCATGGAGATTTCTTTGGTGGAATTTATGCAACTCGTATAGCTAACTTTCTTGAGATACCCATACGTAGATATGATATTGAGTTGCCTCCTACTTATTTAGATTATGATGCTATGGTTCATTATCAGTTTGTTGAGAGGAACGATCAGTTCCTCCAGTACCGACTAATCTTTGAAAGATGACACACCTATCATGTCGCTCTCCCTGCTCCTACTTTCTTTGACTTTCAGGCAAAGGGGAGATATGTTATAACCAGGGAGGAGGCTACCGAGTACGAGAGGAGGGCGGAGATAGCTCGTCTCCAAGCTGCAGCTCATCAGGCAATTGCCGCTGCATCTCAGTACGACCCCAGCTACAAATTTGGATATCTGTGAGACCAGCCGTGGCCATAGACCAACTTAGGCCAAAAGCCTAAGCTTGGGGGAGTACGTATTTCTCACCGACATTACATTCATGTTCACACACTCATGCTAGTTGTCGGTGCTCATACTTTTTCATTGTATCATCCATGCTAGTTATTTTCCCTTTTTATGATTTCTTCTTGTGTGTTTGATAAACCTTGGAAAAACCAAAAAAATTAGTTGTAGCTTTTAGCTAGTTTACTTTCCATGCCTGTAGTAGTAGTAATTAAAAAGAAAACCCAAAAAGATTTCTCGTTCTTCTTTTGCTTGTTGGGAGCTTTCCCGTGTAAATAGTTTTGTTTCTTTTCTTTGGGGGTCGAGAGGAGAAGACCATAATTAAAATGTTAAAGTGGCTCTTGTATGCATTATTGTTGATCTGACAAAGAGCCCATATTACCTTGCCTTCTCTCATGAATTAAATGCTTGCAGATTCCAGCTTAGTCCAATGCGCGTGCACTATTATTATTATTCACATCGTTTGATCGTGCAAGTGAAAGGCGATAATGATGATTATATGATGAACTTATTGAGATGAGAAAAGCTGGTATGAACTTGACCTCTCTTGTTTTTGTAAATATGATTAGTCCATCGTTCCTGATTCAGCCTATTATGAATAAACATGTTTGCAATGACAATTAGATATTATAGTTTCTTATGCCATGCTTAATTAGCTAGGAGCTTATAATGGTTTACCTTGAGTGCCAACATGCTATTAAAATGGTTGTGATGTGGTATGATAGGGTGGTATCCTCTTTTGAACGATTCGAGTGGCTTGACTTGGCACATGTTCACACATGTGGTTGAAACAAAATCGACATAGCCTCTATGATATTTATGTTCACGGTGCATTATATCCTACTCATGCTTGCATTCGGTGTTGATTAATTTTAGTGCATGTTCATGACTGTTGTTGCTCTCTAGCTGGTCGCTTCCCAGTATTTTGCTAGCCTTCACCTGTACTAAGCGGGAATACTGCTTGTGCATCCAATTCCATAAACCCCAAAGTTGTTCCATATGAGTCCACCATACCTATCTATATACGGTATCTACCTGCCGTTCCAAGTAAATTTGTATGTGCCAAACTCTAAACCTTCAAATAAACATTCTGTTTTCTATGCTCGAATAGCTCATGTATCAACTAGGTCTGTCCGTATCTTCCATGTTAGGCGGGTAATTCTCAAGAGGAGTGGACTCCGCTCCTCACTCACGAGAACATGGCTGGTCACCGGGATGCCCAGTCCCATGCTTTATGCAAAATCAAATCAAAATAATTTGCAAACAAAACTCCCCCGGGACTGTTGTTAGTTGGAGGCACTCGTTGTTTCGAGCAAGCCATGGATTGATGCTTGTTGGTGGAGGGGGAGTATAAACTTTACCATTCTGTTTGGGAACCGCCTATAATGTGTGTATCATGGAAGATATCGCCATCTCTCGGTTTTTATGTTGACAATGAAAGTATACCGCTCAAAATATTATTCATATCTATTTCAAAACCGAGCTCTAGCACCTCTACAAATCCCTGCTTCCCTCTGCGAAGGGCCTATCTATTTACTTTTATGTTGAGTCATCATCCTCTTATTAAAAAGCACCAGTTGGAGAGCACCACTGTCATTTGCATCCATTACTGTTAGTTTACATTGACTATGACTTGACTGGATCTCTTTTACCATGAATTACAATGTCTAGTCAGTCCTTGATCTTTAAAGGTGCTCTGCATTTATGTTTTGCAGTCTCAGAAAGGGCTAGCAAGATACCATCTTGTTATATCATATCATGATTGTTTTGAGAAAGTGTTGTCATCTAAGATTCATTATTATTGCTCGCTAGTTGATTATGCCATTGATATGAGTAAACATGAGACCTAAATGTTATTGTGAATATGGTTAGTTCATAATCTTTGCTGAAAACTTAAATGCTGTCTTTACATATTTACAACAGCAAGAGCAAACAGAGTTTGTAAAAGTTTTTCTTTATCACTTTCAGTTTATCAACTGAATTGCTTGAGGACAAGCAAAGGTTTAAGCTTGGGGGAGCCAAAAAATAGTCTTGATAACCCACAAGTATAGGGGATCGCAACAGTTTTCAAGGATAGAGTATTCAACCCAAATTTATTGATTCGACACAAGGGGAGCCAAAGAATATTCTCAAGTATTAGCAGTTGAGTTGTCAATTCAACCACACCTGGAAACTTAATATCTGCAGCAAGGTATTTAGTAGCAAAGTAATATGATAGTAGTGGTAACGGTAGTAAAAGGTAACAGTAGCAAAAGTAATATTTTTGGTGTTTTATAGTGATGATAACAATAGCAACAGAAAAGTAAATAAGCGAAGAACAATATATGGAAAGCTCATAAGCATTGGATCGGTGATGGAGAATTATGCCTAATGCGATCGATCATATAACAGTCATAACCTAGGATGATACAGAACTAGCTCCAGTTCATCAATGTAATGTAGGCATGTATTCTAAATATAGTCATACGTGCTTATGGAAAGAACTTACATGACATCTTTTGTCCTACCCTCCAGTGGCAGCGGGGTCTTATTGGAAACTAAGGGATATTAAGGCCTCCTTTTAATAGAGTACCGGACCAAAGCATTAACACATAGTGAATACATGAACTCCTCAAACTACGGTCATCACCGGGAGTGGTCCAGATTATTGTCACTTCGGGGTTGCCGGATCATAACACATAGTAGGTGATTATAGACTTGCAAGATAGGATCAAGAACTCTCATATATTGATGAAAACATAATAGGTTCAGATCTGAAATCATGCCACTCGGGCCCTAGTGACAAGCATTAAGCATAGCAAAGTCATAGCAACATCAATCTCAGAACATAGTGGATACTAGGGATCAAACCCTAACAAAACTAACCTGATTACATGATAAATCTCATCCAACCCATCACCGTCCATCAAGCCTACGATGGAATTACTCACGCACGGCGGTGAGCATCATGAAATTGGTGATGGAGGAAGGTTGATGATGACGATGGCGACGGATTCCCCTCTCCGGAGCCCCGAACAGACTCCAGATCAGCCCTCCCGAGAGAGTTTAGGGCATGGCGATGGCTCCTTACTTTAAAACGCGATGACTCCTTCTCTCTGGTTTTTTCTCCCCGAAAGTGAATATATGGAGTCAAGGTTGAGGTCGGTGGAGCGTTAGGGGGCCCACGAGGCAGGGCGGCGCGCCCAGGGGGGTAGGGCGCGCCCCCACCCTCGTGGACAGGTGGAGGCCCCCTGACGTGGATCTTCCTTCTAGTATTTTTTATATATTCCAAAATAATTCTCCGTTGATTTTCAGGTCATTCTGAGAACTTTTATTTCTGCACAAAAATAACACCATGGCAATTCTGCTGAAAACAACGTCAGCCCAGGTTAGTTCCATTCAAATCATGCAAGTTAGAGTCCAAAACAAGGGCAAAAGTGTTTGGAAAAGTAGATACGACGGAGACGTATTAGTGGTGCCGATGTTCAGAACATGGGGGACCAAGGTGGAGCACGTCGAGAGGCCGAGTTAGCAGCATAGTATGCGGCCCGTCAACCTTCTCCGTTCCATCCAGCGACTTCGGTTGAAACAGGAGTAACTTTCAGATCTCTGGGTGTGCTGTGTTTGGCCCCGGCTTTGCGGAACGTACCGTTGCCCAAGGATTTTAAGGGCCCCATAAGGTACCCAATTATACGGCCTATTTACCTCCAGAACCGTGGGTCGAGAGTTATGAGATGGCAATGGAGCTATTGGATGTTGATGAGGCTGCATGTGCTAAGTATTTTACCATGATGTTAGAAGGAACGGCTCATACATGGTTGAAGGGACTACCAGCTAACTCCATTGGGCCGTGGGCCGAGTTAAAAACCCGGTTTATCCAGAATTTCAAGGACATGTGCAAGCAGCCCATGTCGATTGTGGATTTGGCCTCCTGTGTCCAAGAAGAAGGTGAATCAACAACCCATTGGGTGTGCCGAGTTTCAATGACATTGCATTCTTCAGACCGGATCAATGCCGATTCAGCAGTCCTGACGTTGGATAAAAACTGCTGTTTATGCCCCTCAAGCAGAAATTAGGGTGGCTCAAACGTCATTGCAATGAAATGGGGACACTTATGGCAGCTCTGGTTAAGTACGCTGACCCTGATAGTACCAAGGACCCCGAATCTGATGATGACAAACCGGGAAGGAGAAAGAAGAGCAGCACCACCAAAGGGCAGCAGCATAACCCGACGGTGAATCAAGGAGGTAATGGTAAGCGCAAGGCTGATAACAACCTAGACTTTGTAGAGAATACCAATACAAAGAATGATGGCCAGGGCCGCAAGGGTAGAACGCCCCCCCAAACCGGAGGATCAGGCATGAATCTTGAGCATCTGTTGAATCAGCCCTGTCCGAAGCATGGTACATGTCAGAGACCGTCTACTCATCTCTGGAAGGATTGTTATATCCTGAAGGAGTTCAAGAATTCAAATCTTTTTCAAGATAACCATGGACCGGGAGGTGGTCCAGGATCTGGTTCACAGAGGTCGGGTTACGGTGGTAGTGGTTCAGGCTCTGGATTTCAAGGTCATCAAGGTCATCAAGGCAGTCAGAGCAATCAGGGGGGGGGCTATCATCAACAGTCCGGTCAGGGGAATCAGCAGCAGTAGTCTGGATATCAGAGTAACCCGAAACAGCTGAATAGCGGGCAATACCACGTCTTCACCACAAGTTTGTGTAAGCGGGATCAGAAGCTTCATAAAAGGGCAGTAAACTCCATTGAACCGGTCGTACCCTGTTACTTGCACTGGTCTGAGCAGCCCATTGTGTGGAGTCGAGAGGATCATCCGCCCCGGGTTGATAATCCGGGTCATCTGGCATTGGTGGTTGCACCTCAGGTTGGAGGGTATAAGTTCACCAAGGTGCTCATGGATGGAGGGAGTAGCATCAACATCCTCTATTATGAAACCTTCCGTCGTATGGGGTTGACAGATAAAAACCTTAAACCGCCCAACACTGTTTTTCATGGTGTGGTGCCTGGTAAGTCAGCATATCCGGTTGGTAAGATAGCTCTGGAAGTTGCGTTTGGAGATGAGTATGACTCCTGATCCGAGACATTGACCTTTGAGGTGGTAAAAATCAAAAGCTCTTATCATGCTCTGTTTGGACGGCCGTCTTATGCTAAGTTTATGGCAAGGCCCTGTTATGTTTATCTGCAGCTCAAGATGCCGGGTCATAAGAGGACCATCACGGTACATGGGAGCCGAAAGACAGCCTTGGAATGCGAGGAAGGTGATGCGGCTTATGCTGAGTCGGTTTGTGCAACAGAGGAGTTGAAATTTTATAAGGACAATGTTGATCCGGCGGATATGACTTCTTTGAAAAATCCAACTACAGAGCATGAATCGGCATTGAAGTTTAAATCGGCTGAGGAAACCAAGTCAGTTGATTTTGTTCCTGGTGATTCATCCAAGCAGTTTAGCATCAGTGCTAATCTAGATCCGAAATAGGAAAGCGCGCTCATCGAGTTCATCCGTGAGAACCGGAACATCTTTGCATGGAAACCTTCTGACATGCCAGGTGTACCGAGGGAACTCGTTGAGCACACTCTTAATATTGATCCGAAGTTTGAACCAGTCAGGCAGTTTCTCCGCCGCTTCAATGAAGAAAGGCGTAAGGCTATTGGTGAAGAGGTAGCCCGGCTCTTGGCAGCAGGTTTTATTGTGGAGGTTTTTCGCCCTGAGTGCTTAGCTAACCCGGTGCTAGTACTTAAGAAGAACGGCACTTGGCGTATGTGTGTGGACTACACAGATTTGAACAAAGCTTGTCCGGCTGATCCCTTTGCTCTCCCTCATATTGATCAAATCATTGATGCTACGGCGGGTTGTGAGCGTTTGAGTTTTATAGATGCTTACTCTGGTTATCATCAGATCAAAATGGCAGTTAAGGACCAGGAGAAGACGGCTTTTATAACTCCCTTTGGAGACTTCTTCTATGTATCTATGCCTTTTGGGCTCAAAAGTGCCCAGGCGACTTATCAGCACTGCGTGCAGAATTGTCTTCATAATCAGATTGGGCGCAATGTTCATGCTTATGTGGATGATATAGTTGTCAAGTCCAGGAAGGAGGAAATGTTGATAGATGATTTGATGGAAACTTTTGATAATCTTCGAGTTTATAAGATGATGCTTAATACGGCCAAGTGTACCTTTGGTGTACCGGCGGGCAAGCTCTTCGGTTTTCTAGTGTCTAACAGGGGTATTGAGGCTAACCCGGACAAGACCAAAGCAATCACTGCTCTAGCTAAACTGGTGTGCATCAATGATGTTCAATGTTTGGCGGGTCGTATTGCAGCATTGAGCCGGTTTATCAGCCGGTTGGGGGAGAAGGCTATCCCTCTGTATCAGATGATGAAAAAGACATATAATTTTGTCTGGGGTGATGCGGCTGATGCAACATTTGAGGACTTGAAGAAAAAATTAGCCGAGCCTTCCGTGCTTGCTGCTCCCATTGATAAAGAGCCACAACTGTTATATGTGGCTGCTAATGCCCGGGCTGTCAGTGTGCCTATTGTGGTAGACCAGAAGGAGGCAGGCAAGGAATATCCGGTTCAACGGTCGGTTTATTATATCAGTGAGGTACTCATTGAGTCCAAATAGAGATACCCACATTGACAGAAGCTGGTGTATGGAGTTTTTGTGGCAAGCCGGAAGCTTAAACAATATTTTCAGGGTCACCCCATCACTGTGATCAGCTCAGCTCCTTTGGGGGATATAATCCAAAACAGGGAAGCAACTGGCCGGGTTGCCAAGTGTTCCATTGAGCTTGGACCTCATGGGTTAAAGTATATGCCTCGAACGGCAATCAAGTCCCAGACACTTGTGGATTTCATCAATGACTGGACAGAATTGCATACACCAGAGGAAAATCCGGATAAAACATATTGGACTCTTCACTTTGATGGGTCCAGGAAATTGGAGGGCTCAGGGGCTGGAGTTGTGCTAGCTTCACCTCGAGGTGATAGATTTTGTTATGTCCTCCATTTAATGTTTCCTTGCACTAACAATGCAGCTGAATATGAGGCTTTACTCCACGGTCTTCAAGTGGCTAAGGAGACGAACTTGAGCCGGGTTAGGTGCTTTGGTGACTCAGATTTGGTAGCTCAACAAGTATCATGTACTTGGGACTCTAAGGATCCACTCATGGCGGCTTATCGACGGGAGGTGGATATTATCGCTGGTCATTTCAAGGGTTACCAGGTTGAGCATGTGGACCGGAGGAAGAATGAAGCGGCAGACGCTTTAAGCCGGCTGGGTTCTCAACGTAAAGCGGTGCCGCCCAACGTTTTTCTTGATGTCCTTCATAACCCGTCAGTCAAGTTACCTATAGAGGAGGATTTGGCTATTCCTGACCTGGAGGCTCAATTGGTGGCGGCTCTTCATGTTATCCCGGATTGGACGGTTCCCTATTTGGCATATATGACCCGGGACGAGTTACCTGAGGATGAGGTTTTGGCCCGACAGATAATCCGGCGGTCCAAGTCAATGACTATTGTCAACGGAGAGTTGCATCATTGCAGCGTTACAGGGGCGTTTCAGCATTGAGTGTCTCCGGAAGAATGCTGTGAGATCCTCCGTGAGATCCATGAAGGGGACTGTGGGCATCATGCCAGTTCAAAGTCTCTGGTAGCCAAAGCTTTTCGTCATGGTTTTTATTGGCTGACGGCTCATGCTGATGCTGAGGACTTGGTTAGAATGTGTGACGGTTGTCAGAAATTTGCACGTCGAGCTCATGTTCCGGCTCAGGAGTTAAGGATGATTCCAATCACTTGGCCATTTGCAGTCTGGGGGCTTGATATGGTGGGGCCTTTTAAGAGATCCAAGGATAAGAAGATCCATCTCTTGGTGGCAGTTGACAAGTTTACTAAATGGGTAGAGGCTGAGCCAGTGAGCAAATGTGATGCAGCGACAGCGGTTTAGTTCATGAAGAAAGTGATCTTCTGTTTTGGCTTTCCACATAGCATTATCACTGACAATGGCACTAACCTTTCCAAGGGAGCTATGGAAGATTCTTGTCAACGTGAGCATATATCCGATTTGATATATCATCAGTAGCTCACCCCCGGTCTAATGGTCAAGCTGAGAGAGCCAATTAAGAGATCTTAAGAGGTATTAAACCCCGGCTTATGGTTCCTTTGCAGAGGAGGCCGGGTTGTTGGCTCGAGGAGTTACCTTCCGTATTATGGAGCATTAATACCACCCCCAACAAGTCTACGGGTTATACGCCCTTTTTCATGGTTTATGGAGCAGGAGCAGTTCTCCCTAGCGACATCCATCATGACTCGCCCCGTGCGGTGGTTTATGTTGAAGCTGACAATGAAAAGGCACGCCAGGAAGCACTTGACCTGTTAGATGAAGAGCGTGATATTGTAGCAGCTCGTTCAGTGATTTACCAGCAAACCTGCGCCATTACCATAGCCGCCGGGTTAAACCAGAACTTTTCAAGAAGGTGATCTGGTGCTCCGACTCATCCAGGATCTGACTGATATGCACAAGCTATCCCCGCCTTGGGAAGGACCCTTTGTGGTCAGAAAGAATCTAAAAAATGGGTCATATTACCTTATAGATGTTCGAGACCACAAGGACTCACGCACGTTGGAGGAGGAGACCCGCCGGCCCTGGAAAAATGCTTAGCTTAGGCCATACTGCACGTGAGCCACAGGCTCTCCGTATGTACATATTTAAAATAATGTATATATTATGATTGATATAATAAACCGACATCCTTGCTAAAGTGGGGCTTCTGTCATTCTCTTACATGAGTTTTTGATTACCTTGGTAATCCGACTATCAAGCCCATATTATAAGAGCACAGCTCTGTTACCTTGGTAATCCGGCTATCAAGCCCGTATTATAAGAGCACAGCTCTGTTACCTTGGTAATTCGGCTGTCAAGCCCATATTATAAGAGCACAACTCTGTTACCTTGGTAATCCGGCTATCAAGCCCATATTATAAGAGCACATCTCTGTTACCTTGGTAATCCGGCTATCAAGCCAATATCACAGCTTCATATGAGCAGGGTTCTGATCTACTTCAGGCTTAATGCCCAGATTAAAGGGACTAAAGAGAGTCTGATCCATAGCACATCTCAAACATAGGAATCCCTTGAGCACAGCTCACAAGATCACTTGGGGTCTTGGTCATATTCGAACCATAGCTACACCTCTTGATAGGCATAAGGCCACCAGGGAAATCACTTGGGGGCTTGGTCGTATTCGAACCATAGCTACACCTCTTGATAGGCATAAGGCCACCAGGGAAATCACTTGGGGGCTTGGTCGTATTCGAACCATAGCTACACCTCTTGATAGCATAAGGCCACCAGGGAAATCACTTGGGGGCTTTGGTCGTATTCGAACCATCGCTTTAACCCTCTTTGTCGATGTAATGGGACACGGATACCCCGAAGACGGCGAGATAATATTTCAAGACATCGGGGCTAGCAAAGCCCCTCAGTCCGACTGCCCGACCGCTCCTGCCGGCTCCCCGTCCGACTGCACTACCCGGCCGGCTGCCGACTGCACTACCCGGCCGGCTGCCGACTGCCGACCGCCGACTACGCCGACTAGTCGGCTGCCGACTGCAGCCCGACCCGACATCGACGAGACAACCGTACCGCGGCACCATCATCTACAGTGTACCGTGTCCCCTGGGTACTGATTTATAAAGTATCACAGGGGACAAGCCTGGCATGTGCCATGCCACTAGCCATGCCTACTTGGCTTGGCATGTAAGCTACCCCAGGTAGCTTACATCCCACGCCACAACCCATGCCACTAGCTAGCTAGCTAGCTACATGCCTACATGGCTTACATGGTAAGCCAACCCCCACTATATATACCACCACCCATCCATCCATCCAGGAGATGGCCATTCACGCCACACACAAGCAAGCAAGCAAGCTAGCTTCCCATCCATCCATGCACATGAGCATATGTGCTCACGGCCATGAGTATGGCCGGAGACTAGCACGCCTCATACATGCATTTATACAGCCAGATGCCTACGGCACTGGGCTGAGATACAGCTCTAGGAGCACTTTGTACTGCCCGATGTACACCTCAGATATATATTCAGACATGCAGGAGTAGGGGTATTATCTCCCCGGAGAGCCCCGAACCTGGGTAAACCGCCGCGTGCTACTCGCATACCCGCTCCCGGTCCTATCAGCAGCAGTCCTACCCACACACTAAGCCCTTGTGGCATCTGTCGACTCGCAAGTACCCTGTGAGAAATACCACGACAGTTGGCGCCCACCGTGGGGCGGTACTATGCTACCGCGCTGCTGCTGGTTTCGCTGTCCGGGCGGGACCATCTTCATCATCTACACCGCGGCGTCACACCGTCTCTCCGGTAGCGCTCGGGGGCTCGACTTCGACCCGCCCCCGGAGCGGCCGCGTGGGACGGCGCGTCCTTGTCGGCGGCTTCACCGCCTTCGTCACCACCGTTGCGACGCCGGCCGTCCGTCCGCGCCTACGCCGCGCGCGGGGCCTCGCCTCGGTCGGCCGTTTCGCGGTCGCTCCTCCATACACGCTAGCTAGCAAGCCACTCAATCCCCATACTCACTTCCTTGACTATGGTCAGATAATGGCCAAGCACACGAGCTTGCCTGCTTTCTTCTTCGTCGCGCGTGCTCACTGCTCCGGCTCCGCCGCGTCTGCCTGCTACTTCGCCAGCTCTGCACTAGCGCCGGCCCTGCTCCTCCGAATCCCGCGCTGCTCTGCTGGGCTCCGGAGTCGCTGGACGGGTCGCGCGTCCTGCGCTGGCTTCCACGGGCCCGCCGCCGCGCTGGTGCCGCCCGTGGCTCCCGTCCCACTGCTGCCCCTCACCAACCGCGCCGCGTCCGGCTTCGCCTGCGCCTGGCTGTCGGGTTGTCGTGCTGGGCTCTCTCCGGCTCCATCCGCACTCCCCTATCGCCGCTCCGGCTCTCGTCAAACCCGGCGTCCGCGCCCGTTTCCCTCCGCCTACGCATGCTGGCTCCCCATCCGGTTCCCGCGCCTCTGGCCGCGTCGGCCCCGCCCGACTTGCCGGCTGGGTTCCCGCGTGCTGCTCCACCTCGCACGGCCGTCACTGCCGACTCCGGTCCGCCCCATTGCCGGCTTGCCGCCCCCGGCCGCCTCCTGCCTCGCCAGCCGCCGCGCCGGCTGCGCCACCCCCATCACCGACTCCGGGCGGCCGGCTCGCCGCCCCGCCTTCGTCTGGCCGGCCGCGCCACGCCGGACCCAGCCTCCCCTGCGCCGTGGCTGCTGCGTGCCCCCCGCCCGCGCCGGCTGTGGCCCCGTGCGGGCCCGGCCGCCTGCCGGCTCTGGCCGGCCGCCTCCCGCGCCGCTCGACCCGGCGCCTGCCGCGCCCGTGCCTCGCGACTCCGCCGCCTCCGGCCTCCCCCGCGCCAGCTTCGCGCATCTGGGCCGGCTCCAGCGCGTCCGGCTCCACAACGTCGCTTCCGCCCGGCCGGCCTGGCCGAGTGCTGCCCCCCACCCCCCCACCCCCCCGCCCGTGGCCGTCTGCCCCTGCACGGGCCGACTCCTCACCCGGCCGGCCTGGCCGGCTGCAGGCCCCCGCCTGCCCCGTGTCCGGCTTGCCGGGTCTGGCCACTCCCGCTTCGGCACGCGCCCACGCCCGGCTGGCTTCGGACCCCTCCGCCCTGCCGTCTCGCCCCCGCGCCTGGCCGGCCTCCCCCGCGCCGGCTGCCCCGGTCGGCTCCGCCCGTCGCCGGCTGCCCCCGGGCCGGCCTCCCCTGCGCCGCGCTGCTTCGCCTCCCGCCGCCTCCGGCCTCCCCCGCGCCGGCTTCGCGCGTCCCGCCGGCCACGCTACCCCGTCCCGCCCGCCCCGCTGCTGCCGACTCCCGCACGCCTCTCCATCGCCGGCTGCTGGGCTCGCCCCCACGCCGCGCTGCCTCGCCGGCTGCCGGGCTCGCCTCGGCGCCGCGCTGCTCCGCCGCCTGCCGGACTCGCCTCCGCGCCGCGCTGCTCCGCCGCCTGCCAGCTCCCCCGCGCCCGCGCCGCGCTGCTCCGCCGCTTGCCGCCCCCCGCCCCCCGCGCCTGCGGCCGGGTGCCCCGCACCGGCCGGCTCCCACGCGCCCGGCTTGCTTCGCCCGTGCGCTCGCAGCCGGCTGCTCTGGTGGCCGGTTGGGAGAAAAGTCAAGGGGCGGCTGCCCAAAAAAAAAGAGAGGGAGCCGGCTGAGAAAGAAGTAGGCACCCGGCCGGCTTCAAAAAAAAAAGAGAGCAGCCTATACGTCTGCCCGCTACAAGAGAAGAAATGAAAAAACATCCGTCTATCCGTCCGCCTGCCTCGCCACTCGGACGGCTAGACGCAACCCGGCCTGCTTGCCTGCTTCAACATCAGACCGGCAAGAGCGCCGGCACTGCTGCCCGTTTGCCTACACCCAGCGGGTGCGCTGACGCGCCCCCGCGAGAGAAGAGAAGACAAAGTAGTTGCCGGAAGATCCGGCCCGACTGCTCAGCAGTCGGCCCGAATCTCGGGGACTACACCCAGCGGGTGCGCCGACGCGCCCCCGCGAGAGAAAAGAAGACCAAGTAGTTGCCGGAAGATCTGGCCCGACTGCTCAGCAGTCGGCCCGAATCTCGGGGGCTACACCCAGCGGGTGCGCTGACGCGCCCCCGCGAGAGATAAAGACAAGGTAGTTGCCGGAAGATCCGGCCCGACTGCTCAGCAGTCGGCCCGAATCTCGAGGGCTACACCCAGCGGGTGCGCTGGCGCGCCCCCGCGAGAAAGAAGACAAAACAGCTGCCGGAAGATCCGGCCCGACTGCTCAGCAGTCGGCCCTACACCCAGCGGGTGCGCCGGCGCACTCCGCGAGCGCCGAGTCGCGCCGGCTATCTTCGACGACCGCGACTACACGAAAATCAATGTGAGCTCCTCACCCGCATATTTTTGCATTACGCAAGCACGGATAACCCCGAGCGTTGCTCGGGGGCTGCCTCCGCATTTTATTACAGTAGCATCACTGTTTGCCCCGGCGCCAGCCAGAGTTGGCCCGGAGGCTGGCCGCTTGGCCTGAGACGTTAGTTCCCGCAGACGGCTTAGTACCGTGCGCGGTACCAAAGGCCCACTCTTAGTCACAGACCGCAGAGCGGCTGCCGACTAGCAAGAGTGAACGCTGGAGGCCACCCACGCGAAAAACGTCCGGGAAGAAAAACGTTCGGGCGACCCGACCGTTTTCCTTTACAAGTATCTACTCGGTTGAATCTGCTCCCAGACTCTGAGTACTGTACACTCCACTACGCGGCCCACTCTCAGCCACAGACCGCAGAGCGGCTGTCCGGCAAGCAAGAGCACAAGCCAAAAAGCGGAGGGAACACGAAAAAGATTAAGGGGGCTCGGACGAAACCGAGTCGGCACCCTCCGCATAAAACTTGCAATGCTAAAAGCAAGCATTCGATATATCTGCATGGACTAACTCTGTCCTTTTTATGATTATTTTCATGAACATTTGCCAAAAAACCTCCGCCCAACTTTGCCAAGTTGCCCGGAGGCTCGGGGGCTACTGTCGGTGTAATGGGACACGGATACCCCGAAGACGGCGAGATAATATTTCAAGACATCGGGGCTATCAAAGCCCCTCAGTCCGACTGCCCGACCGCTCCTGCCGGCTCCCCGTCCGACTGCACTACCTGGCCGGCTGCCGACTGCACTACCCGGCCGGCTGCCGACTGCCGACCGCCGACTACGCCGACTAGTCGGCTGCCGACTGCAGCCCGACCCGACATCGACGAGACAACCGTACCGCGGCGCCATCATCTACAGTGTACCGTGTCCCCTAGGTACTGATTTATAAAGTATCCCAGGGGACAAGCCTGGCATGTGCCATGCCACTAGCCATGCCTACTTGGCTTGGCATGTAAGCTACCCCAGGTAGCTTACATCCCACGCCACAACCCATGCCACTAGCTAGCTAGCTAGCTACATGCCTACATGGCTTACATGGTAAGCCAACCCCCACTATATATACCACCACCCATCCATCCATCCAGGAGATGGCCATTCACGCCACACACAAGCAAGCAAGCAAGCTAGCTTCCCATCCATCCATGCACATGAGCATATGTGCTCACGGCCATGAGTATGGCCGGAGACTAGCACGCCTCATACATGCATTTATACAGCCAGATGCCTACGGCACTGGGCTGAGATACAGCTCCAGGAGCACTTTGTACTGCCCGATGTACACCTCAGATATATATTCAGACATGCAGGAGTAGGGGTATTATCTCCCCGGAGAGCCCCGAACCTGGGTAAACCGCCGCGTGCTACTTGCATACCCGCTCCCGGTCCTATCAGCAGCAGTCCTACCCACACACTAAGCCCTTGTGGCATCTGTCGACTCGCAAGTACCCTGTGAGAAATACCACGACACTCTTGGTCGTTGTAACACCACAATTATGACTATTTCAAACTTTTTTGATTTTTTCTTCGGTTTATAATGCTTTATGAGTGTAATTTATTTATGCTATTTAAACTTGGTCTGGGCCCATTCATAAACCGGCAACAGCTGAGGAATATCAATATTCAAGTTATGGGTTATCACCCTTATTATACTACCTTGCCGATCCAGCAGTGTGATAAAATATCACAGGTATGATATCTTTCATATTTGGTTACTCTTAAGTACAACTTTTGTCGTGGGTTTGTCACGGCAGATGTCCTTGTGAAAGGACTTAGTTGTGGAGCCATCGCTACGGGTTAGCTTAAAGGGGTTAAACCGGACAAGGGACACGAGGGATTTTATACTAGTTCGGCCCCTTCGATGAAGGTAAAAGCCTACGTCTAGTTGTGATTAGTATTGCGAGGGTTTCGATGACCAAGGAGCGAATCCGCTTTGCCTGGCTCTCGAGTTGTTGTCTGTTGTCCCTAAACTGTGGCCGGGTCGTCCCTTTATATACATAGGTTGACGCCGGCCGGTTTGCAGAGTCCCGAGGCCAGATCATAAACGTGTCCGGCTCGGTCTCTATTCCTCTAACTTACAATACAAGTTACATGAAAGAGTTGGTTTACATCTACATGCCTTAACTCACCTTTGGGCCTTGGGCCTTCGTAAAACGCCACCATCCTCATGTCTTCATGGGCTTCTATATTCATGGAGTTAACTCGGCCACTCTTATCCGGTTTACCTC
The DNA here is from genome assembly GCA_034509565.1 of Triticum monococcum. Classification (NCBI taxonomy): domain Eukaryota; kingdom Viridiplantae; phylum Streptophyta; class Magnoliopsida; order Poales; family Poaceae; genus Triticum; species Triticum monococcum. Next base: position 700,312,486 of record CM067842.1, on the reverse strand, counting down.
CAGTAGTCATATCCCCAACATTAGGCCCCAGATTGATTTGAACTTGTTCATGTCAATCTGATGAGGACATCTCTGCCACAGTTGCACCCACCGCGACATCAGTTATTCCATCTGGACCTATGACTAGAGCACGAGCGAGACAGATAAATGACCAGGTACTATCGCTCCTTTGTACATATGATTTAACTAATGAGAATATTATATTACACTCATGTTTGGATTTACTTGTACTCAGGAACGAAGGTGTTGGAGAGATAAGGAGGAAAAGCCGCATGTAGATGGAAGATGAAAAATGTTGCACGTTGATTCCACAAGCAGCAACACTATTGACATGCAAGAAGGTAGCTAGCCACGTACGCGCTGAAGTGCAAAAGGAGGAGAAGGAGTATTAGGCTTCCTGGACCGGAGAAGGCCACGTCCGCGTGCAGCCCACACCATCAACAGCTAAACAAGGAAATAAACTACATGTGGGCCGGCTCATGATTATGATTTCTTTCAAGTCATAGCCGACCAGGATTCGTCTACGGGCAGGCGGCCGTACTCTAATAAATAGTTAGCTACTGTTAGGTTTAGACTTCGGGTTTTATTGTATTGTCTAGCCATCGCTACAATTCGCATCTACGAGACGTGTAGGACTACGGCCTTGTCAGATCCACAGTGGAACCCCAACTTTTCATCTAGTTCGTGTGCTCAGTTTATTATCCGCAATTTCAGTTGCAATTCACCTTTGTTCTTGCCGGTTCTTCGGTTGCTTGCAGGAACTCGAACCTCGTTGTTCAGGTTGATCGTGCCTATGGCAAGGTCAATAATCATCGGAGATTGGTTTAGCGATTGTCGAGGCATATCGTCAGGTATGGTATAGCCGGATCGTCAAGGTCAAAATCCACCAAATCGATAATTATCCCCACTCTCATCGAAAGATCGGGCCGCCATCACATCACAATCTTCAATACTTAGAAACATTCTTGCCCTGGCACCTTCATATGGATCTGGTAAACCGCCATGATGTCATCCTTTAGATCCGTAGTAAACCGTCATGATGTCATCTATCCGTTAAAGCCGAAGATACCCTTCATTAATGAATATCCAACCCTTGAGGCAACATCCTTATTAACTATCCATTTTAAGCTCCTCGATTTACGCACTTGTCGCTTATCGGTTCACCTTATAAATAGGCCTGGCGGGCCATTCTATTTTCCCCCTTCGCCTCCTTTGCTTCTTCTTCCTCATTGTGACACCTCTGCACCCGAGCGCCACCGCCGTTGCCGAGCTTCGCCTCCGCCTCTCCGTTGGCCGCTGCATCAACCTGGTTGCACCAAAGAACCGCGATGTGCCTCCGTTGCTTCAACAGTCGCTGTAAGTCCCTTCCTTTCCTCCTTTGTAGATCTGTCTAGGGTTTTCTTGTTCATCTCAGTTCGCTGAAGTTCATCGGGGATCCGGTGCTGCTCTTCCCTGTTCCTCCTTAGTCCATGGATAAAAAACCTCAAGCTTGATATATTCCGTGTAATGGCTTATCTTCCGCTACCACAACAAACCCTTGTGCGCATAAAAACTAATCTGAACCTTTGCGACCCGCTTCGGGACCAACCCTTTTTTGGTCAAAATATTTTTGCTTTCCTGTCTTATGGTAGATCCAAAATTTCCATGCAACCTTGTGAAATTTGTTTTACCTTACTTAGTCATTTTTGCCTCAGATCTGTATTCTCTTTATCACATAGGCGATTTACCTTTGTAAAAGCAATCTATCACATACCATTAGTCCCCTGGTGAACCGACAAGCCCGTTATTTCCGTTGTCATACTCTGGTTTAACATCATACATATACCTTTGTTCCGACATTGCTTTGTTATTCATTATTGTAGCAGCCTCCGGTTTACGAAATTTACATACTTGTATATCTTTATTCCATTGCACCTCATGCACCATCGTGAATGAATTGTAAGCCGGTATTTCTTCTTAGCTTTTCACTTGCAATGGCCAAACAGTTTTATGCCTGTAACTGGGCTCCTTCCCGGGTTACCGAGGAGCAGCTCAATGGAATGGTCAGAATTGGTACCTTACCAAAAAAGAATGAGATCGGGTGGCGAGTTCCTGGACCGGAGAATCCTCCCACCCCTAAGCAGGGTGAGGTAGTGGTATTTGTTGATCACATAGGCCGTGGTTTCAAACCGCCCGGGTCAATGTTTTTTCGGGATGTGCTTGCTAGTTTCCAGCTCCACCCTCAAGATATTGGACCTAACTCAGTATCCAATATATGCAATTTCCAAGTCTTCTATGAAGTGTACTTACAAGAAGAACCAACTGTTGAGCTGTTCCGGGATTTTTTCCATCTGAATCGGCGCACTGAATTTGTAGACGGACCCAACACTAAACTGTTGGGGAACGTAGTAATTTCAAAAAAATTCCTACGCACACGCAAGATCATGGTGATGCATAGCAACGAGAGGGGAGAGTGTTGTCCACGTACCCTCGTAGACCGAAAGCGGAAGCTTTAGCACAACGCGGTTGATGTAGTCGTACGTCTTCATGATCCGACCGATCAAGTACCGAACATACGACACCTCCGAGTTCAGCACACGTTCAGCCCGATGACGTCCCTCGAACTCCGATCCAGCCGAGTGTTGAGGGAGAGTTTCGTCAGCACGACGGCGTGGTGAAGATGATGATGTTCGACCGACGCAGGGCTTCGCCTAAGCACTGCTACAGTATTATCGAGGTGGACTATGGTGGAGGGGGGCACCGCACACGGCTAAAAGATCAGACGATCAATTGTTGTGTCTATGGGGTGCCCCCTGCCCCCGTATATAAAGGAGCAAAGGGGGGGTGCGGCCGGCCTAGAGAGGGGCGTGCCAGGAGGAGTCCTACTCCTACCGGGAGTAGGACTCCCCCCTTTTCCTTGTTGGACTAGGAGAGAGAGGGGAAAGAGGTGGAGGAGAAGAAGGAAGGGGGGCGCCCCCCTCTCCTTGTCCTATTCGGACTAGGGGGAGGGGGCGCGCCCCATGCCCTGGCCGCCTCTCCTCTCTTTCCACCAAGGCCCACTAAGGCCCATTAAGTCCCCGGGGGGTTCCGGTAACCTCCCGATACTCCGGTAAAATCCCGATTTCACCCGGAACATTTCCGATATCCAAACATAGGCTTCCAATATATCAATATTCATGTCTTGACCATTTCGAGACTCCTCGTCATGTTCGTGATCACATCCGGGACTCTGAACAACCTTCGGTACATCAAAACATATAAACTCATAATATAACTGTCATCGAAACGTTAAGCATGCGGACCCTACGGGTTCAAGAACTATGTAGACATGACCAAGACACGTCTCCAGTCAATAACCAATAGCGGAACCTGGATGTTCATATTGGCTCCCACATATTCTACGAAGATCTTTATCGGTCAGACCGCATAACAACATACGTTGTTCCCTTTGTCATCGGTATGTTACTTGCCCGAGATTCGATCGTCGGTATCTCAATACCTAGTTCAATCTCGTTACCGGCAAGTCTCTTTACTCGTTCCGTAATATATCATCCTGCAACTAACTCATTAGTTGCAATGCTTGCAAGGCTTAAATGATGTGCATTACCGAGAGGGCCCAGAGATACCTCTCCGACAATCGGAGTGACAAATCCTAATCTCGAAATACGCCAACCCAACAAGTACCTTCGGAGACACCTGTAGAGCACCTTTATAATCACCCAGTTACGTTGTGATGTTTGGTAGCACAAAAAGTGTTCCTCCGGTAAACGGGAGTTGCATAATCTCATAGTCATAGGAACATGTATAAGTCATGAAGAAAGCAATAACAACATACTAAACGATCGGGTGCTAAGCTAACTGAATGGGTCAAGTCAATCACATCATTCTCCTAATTGAGTGATCTCGTTAATCAAATGACAACCCATGTCAATGGTTAGGAAGCTTAACCATCTTTAATCAACGAGCTAGTCAAGTAGAGGCATACTAGTGACACTCTGTTTGTCTATGGATTCACACATGTATTATGTTTCCGGTTAATATAATTCTAGCATGAATAATAAACATTTATCATGATATAAGGAAATAAATAATAACTTTATTATTGCCTCTAGGGTATATTTCCTTCAGTCTCCCACTTGCACTAGAGTCAATAATCTAGATTACACAGTAATGATTCTAACACCCATGGAGCCTTTGTGCTGACCATGTTTTGCTCGTGGAAGAGGCTTAGTCAACGGGTCTGCAACATTCAGATCTGTATGTATCTTGCAAATTTCTATGTCTCCCACCTAGACTAAATCCCGGATGGAATTGAAGTGTCTCTTGATGTGCTTGGTTCTCTTGTGAAATCTGGATTCCTTCGCCAAGGCAATTGCACCAGTATTGTCACAAAAGATTTTTCATTGGACCCGATGCACTAGGTATTACACCTAGATCGGATATGAACTCCTTCATCCAGACTCCTTCATTTGTTGCTTCCGAAGCAGCTATGTACTCCGCTTCACATGTAGATCCCGCCACAACGCTTTGTTAAGAACTGCACCAATGATACGTCTCCAACGTATCTAGTTTTCCAAACACTTTTGCCCTTGTTTTGGACTCTAACTTGCATGATTTGAATGGAACTAACCCGGACTGACGTTGTTTTCAGCAGAATTACCATGGTGTTATTTATGTGCAGGAGCAAACGTTCTCGGAATGACCTGAAACTTCACGGAGACACTTCTCAGAAAATAAGAAAAATACCTGCCAAAGATGAAGGCCAGAGGGGCCACCACCTTGCCACGAGGATGGGGGGCGCGCCCCCTACCTCATGGGGCCCCTGTTGCCCCTCCGACTCCGACTCCACCTCCATATATTGAGTTTCGGGGAGAAAAAATCAGAGAGAAGAAATCATCGCGTTTTACGATACGGAGCCGCTGCCAAGCCCTAAACTCTCTCGGGAGGGCTGATCTGGAGTCCGTTCGAGGCTCCGGAGAGGGGAATCCGTCGCCATCGTCATCACCAACCATCCTCCATCACCAATTTCATTATGCTCACCGCCGTGCGTGAGTAATTCCATCGTAGGCTTGCTGGACGGTGATGGGTTGGATGGGATCTATCATGTAATCGAGTTAGTTTTGTTAGGGTTTGATCCCTAATGTCCACTATGTTCTGAGAATGATGTTGCTATGACTTTGCTATGCTTAATGCTTGTCACTAGGGCCCGAGTGCCATGATTTCAGATCTGAACCTATTATGTTTTCATCAATATATGAGTGTTTTTGATCCTATCTTGCAAGTCTATAGTCACCTATTATGTGTTATGATCTGTTAACCCCGAAGTGACAATAATCGGGATACTTACCGATGATGACCGTAGTTTGAGGAGTTCATGTATTCAATATGTGTTAATGCTTTGTTCCGGTTCTCTATTAAAAGGAGACCTTAATATCCCTTAGTTTCCATAAGGACCCCGCTGCCACCGGGGGGGGGGGGGTTAGGACAAAAGATGTCATGCAAGTTCTTTTCCATAAGCACGTATGACTATGTTCGGAATACATGCCTACATTATATCAATGAACTGGAGCTAGTTCTGTGTCACCCTAGGTTATGACTATTACATGATGAACCGTATCCGGCATAATTCTCCATCACCAATCCATTGCCTACGAGCTTTCCATATATTGTTCTTCGCTTATTTACTTTTCCGTTGCTATTGCTATCATCACTACAAAATACCAAAAACACTACTTTTACTACTGTTACCTTTTGTTTCTGTTATCACTACTACCATATTACTTTGCTACTAAACACTTTGCTGCAGATATTAAGTTTCCAGGTGTGGTTGAATTGACAACTCAGCTGCTAATACTTGAGAATATTCTTTGGCTCCCCTTGTGTCGAATCAATAAATTTGGGTTGAATACTCTACCCTCGAAAACTCTTGCGATCCCCTATACTTGTGGGTTATCAAGACTATTTTCTGGCGCCGTTGCCGGGGAGCGTAGCTCTATTCTTTGAGTCACTTGGGATATATATCTACTTATCATTATGAAGAACTTCAGAGATCCAAAAACCAAGATCTATCCCTCAACTACGAGGGGAGGTAAGGAACTGCCATCTAGCTCCGCACTTGATTGACCTTCTGTTTTGAGTAAGCTTGCGACACCTACACCTGCTTCTGCTATTCTTTCTGATATGTCGCATGTTATTGATGATGCCACTTCTGCTATGCATGATACTTATGATGAAACTACCTCTATGCTTGATACTACTATGCCACTTAGTGCTTTTCTTGATGAACAACTTGCTAGGGCTAGAGAAATTGAAAATATTGAATCTGATGATACTGATGAAAGTGATGATGAAGAACCACTTGCCATTCCTAAGGGTTATGTTTTTGATCAAGATGCTTCTTTAGCTATTTTAGCTTGCAGAAATAGAACTGAACTTAAAAGATTATTAGCTAAATGGAGTAAGCAATCTCTAAATGCTAGAATGAAACCTGACCATACTTTTGCTACTTCACCTATCTTTGTTACAGATAAGGATTATGAATTCTCTGTTGATCCTGATATAATAACTTTGGTTGAATCTGATCCTTTTCATGGTTATGAATTTGAAACTGTTGTGGTACATCTTACTAAATTAAATGATATAGCTACCCTGTTTACTAAATATGAGAGAACTCGTTACTTTTATACCCTTAAAATATTCCCGTTCTCATTAAAGGGCGATGCTAAGATATGGTTTAATTCCCTTGATCCTGGTTGTGTGCGTAGTCCCCAGGATATGATTTATTACTTCTCTGCTAAATATTTCCCTGCTCATAAGAAACAAGCTGCTTTAAGGGATATATATATTTTTGTGCAAATTGAAGAAGAGAGTCTCCCACAAGCTCGGGGGAGGCTTCTCCAATTACTTAATGCTTTGCCTGATCATCCTCTTAAGAAAAATGAAATACTTGATATCTTTTATGATGGACTAACTGATGCCTCCAGAGATTACCTGGATAGTTGTGCTGGTTTTGTTTTCAGGGAAAGAACATCGGATGAAGCTAAAATTCTATCGAATAAAATGTTGACAAATGAAAATAATTGGACACCTCCGGAGCCAATTCCTGAGCCTATTCCTAAACCAACTCTGAAGAAGAGGGGTATTCTATTTCTTAGTCCTAAAGATATGCAAGAGGCAAAGAAATCTATGAAAAAAGGGTATTAAAGCTGAAGATGTTAAGAATTTACCTCCTATTGAAGAAATACATGGTCTTAATTTACCGCCTGTTGAAGAAACATATAATCCAAATCCTTTACCTATTGAAGAAACTCATGGTCTTGATAACCCGACACAGGTAGTAAAGGTAAATTCTCTCTATAGATATGATAAAGCTGTAATCCCATTCACTAAAATTGCTATCCCATGCTTAGATGAGTTTGATAAATTTATGGCTAAGCAAGAAGATTTTAATGCTTATTTTGGTAGACAATTAAAATACAATTCAAATATGCTTGGACACTTGGGTGATTATATGGCTAATGTCAAAGGTGAACTTAAACTTATTAGTAAACATGCTTCTATGGTTACCACTCAAGTAGAACAAGTACTTAAAGCTAAAACTTATTTGCTCAATGAATTGAATAATAAGAATAATGATAATGCTATTAGAGTTATGACTAGAGGTGGTAGAATGACTTAGGAACCTTTGTATCCTGAAGGCCATCCTAAGAGAATTGAGCAAGATTCTCAGAGAAATAATTTAGATGCACCTAGTTCTTCTAAAAAGAAGAAAAATAAAAATGATAGGACTTTGCATGCTTCTAGTGATCCTATTGTTGAAACACCTGAGAATCCAAATGATATTTCTATTTCTGATGCTGAAACACAACCTGGTAATGAAACTGAAACTAGTGATAATGTTAATAATAATGTTCATGATGATGCTCCACCTAGTAATGATAATGATATAGAAATTGAACCTTCTATTGATCTTGATAACCGACAATCAAAGAATCAACATTATGATAAGAAATACTTCGTTGCTAGGAAACATGGTAAAGAAAGAGCGCCTTGGGTTCAGAAACCCATGCCCTTTCCTCCCAAACCATCCAAGAGAAAGGATGATGGGGATTTTGAGCGCTTTGCTGAAATGATTAGACCTATCTTTTTGCGTATGCGATTAACTGATATGCTTAAAACCAATCCTTATGCTAAGTATATGAAAGATATTATTACAAATAAAAGAAAGATACCGGAAGCTGAAATTTCCACCATGCTTGCTAATTACACTTTTAAGGGTGGAATACCAAAGAAACTTGGAGATCCAGGAGTACCCACTATACCATGCTCTATTAAAAGAAACTATGTTAAAACTGCTTTATGTGATCTTGGAGCCGGTGTTAGTGTTATGCCTCTCTCTTTATATCATAGAATTGATTTGAATAAGTTGACACCTACTGAAATATCTTTGCAAATGGCTGATAAATCAACTGCTATACCTGTCGGTATTTGTGAGGATGTGCCTATTGTAGTTGCAAATGTTAGTATTTTAACGGACTTTGTTATCCTTGATATTCCCGAGGACGATAGTATGTCTATTATTCTTGGAAGACCCTTTTTGAATACTGCAAGGGCTGTTATTGATTGCACTAAAGGCAATGTCACTTTTCATGTTAATGGTAATGAGCATACGGTACACTTTCCGAGGAAACAACCTCAAGTTCATAGTATCAACTCTATTGGAAAAATTCCATCGATTATATTTGGAGGCTTTGAATTTCCTCTTCCTACTGTCAAGAAGAAATATGATATTCTTATTATTGGGGATGTGCATATCCCCGTTGAGGTAACATAGTGTTGTTCGAAATTTCTCTGGTTCCATGTTATTCGGAATGAGTTCGTCAACAAGACTTGATCAACCTTGTTAGTGGATTCCTTTTGATGACCATGAGATGGATGAAACTAGAAGGCATAACCTTCTGTATCCCACTTTTACTTTTTGTTATTTATATTAAATAAAATAAAAATAATTATTTGTCTGTGATTATCCGTGCAATATAAAAATACCTCAAAAATAAAAGTTCTCAAATGCCCTGAAAATTAAATATGATATTTCTAGAATATTTGAGGATTTATGAAACTGAGAACACACCAGGGGGGCGAACCACCTGCCCACGAGGGTGGAGGGCGCGCCTACCCCTCTAGGGCGCGCCCCCTGCCTCGTGGGCCCACTGTGGCCCTCCTCCACTTATCCTTTCACCCATACACTTCATCTTCCTCCCACAAACACGAATATCCAGCTCAAGCACGAGTTCTAGCTCATCTTGCTGCCATTTTCGATCTCCTTGCTCAAAGCACCTCTCACAAAACTTCTTGGGGAGATTGTTCCTTGGTATGTGACTCCTCCATTGGTCCAATTAGTTTTTGTTCTAGTGCTTTATTCATTGCAATTTTTTGCTGCTTAGGTGACCCTGTTCTTGAGCTTGCATGTCAAATTTATATGGTTCCAAGTAGTTTTGATGCATGATATAGGCCCTAGGCACTTGTAGGAGTAGTTGCTATCAATATTATTGAGTTTGGTTTACTTTTATTTTGAAGTTACTAAAAAATTTCAGAATTTTTCAGAGGAAGAAAAATGATTCGGAAAATGTTCCAAGGTGGTTCTTCAAGGAAGCAAGGACCCAGGCTTGCAATGCGTGATGCTGATGAAGAGCCACCAAGAGACGCTCCAGTGCATCCTTGTGAGTGGCCTTCTGAAAATTTTATGGATCGAGCGGGAATAAAAGAAGAATTCAACGCATATTTGCGTAACGCTGATCTCGTGAGCATCAAGGAAGAGAAGTGCAGTCAGTATCATAATCTCACTAGTTCCTTTGTGAGGAGGTTTGAATTTTCAACTTCACGTAATTCTCCAACTGTCCTGTTTGATCTTTATGATAAATCTTATACCATGGACTTAGAGGATTTTACCACTGCATGCAAACTTCCACAATGGGGTAGTATAAGGGATCCTCGCAAATCTAAATTTAGAGATTTTCTTGCTAGCATAACTATGGGAGAATCTAGAGATATTACACAAGTTACCATAGGGAGCATTCACTTTCCTGCTATACATTATTTTGCTCTCTTCATAGGTAGATGCATAAATGGTAAAGATGAGGCATGTCACATGTGTGTCCCTGACCTCAGTATTCTTAGGAGTGCTGTGATAGGAGACAAATCTTATAATTTGGGAGCCATTGTTGCACATAGGTTGCATCTTAATAGATTTAATGGAGATTTCTTTGGTGGAATTTATGCAACCCGCATAGCTAATTTTCTTGGTATAGATGTACGCGAAGATGATATTGAATTACCTCCTGCCTATCTAGATTTTAATGCTATGGTTCACCACCAGTTTGTCGAGAGGAACAAATCACCTCTCTAGTGTCGACTAATCTTTCATAGACGCCGTGCTGTCCGTATTACTCTCCCTGCTCCTTCTTTCTTTGATTATCAGGCAAGAGGAGGATATACTATTACCAGAGAGGAGGCAGATGAGTACGAGAGGAGAGAGGAGGCCGCTCGTCGCCATGCTGCACTCAGTCTCACGCTTAGGTCCAGACTTGGGTTTCTTCTCCTGAGCAGCAACTTGCTTGCTGTTCTTCTTGAAGTTCCCCTTCTTCTTCCCTTTGCCCTTTTTCTTGAAACTGGTGGTCTTATTGACCATCAACACTTGATGCTAATTCTTGATTTCTACCTATCCATCCCTTGCATGTTATAGTTCATCACGAAGCTCTTGTAGCTTGGTGGCAGTGATTGGAGAATTCTATCAATGGCACTATCATCCGGAAGATTAACTCCCAGTTGAATCAAGTGATTGCAGTACCCAGACATCTTGAGTATATGCTCACTGACAGAACTATTCTCCTCCATCTTGCAGCTGTAGAACTTATTAGAGACTTCATATCTCTCAATCCGGGCATTCTTTTGAAATATTAACTTCAACTCCTGGAATATCTCATATGCTCCATGACGTTCAAAACATTGTTGAAGTCCCGATTCTAAGACGTAAAGCATGTCACACTGAACTATCGAGTAGTCATCAACACGTGTCTGCCAGGCATTCACAATGTTTGCAGTTGCTGGTGCAGGTGGTACACCTAGCGGTGCTTCCAAGACGTAATTCTTCTGAGCAGCAATGAGGATAATCCTCAAGTTATGGACCCAGTCCGTGTAATTGCTGCCATCATCTTTCAACTTTGCTTTCTCAAGGAGCGCATTAAAATTTAACGGAACAACAGCACGGGCCATCTATCTACAATCAACATAGACAAGCAATATACTATCAGGTACTAAGTTCATGATAAATTTAAGTTCAATTAATCATATTATTTAAGAACTCCCACTTATATAGACATCCCTTTAATCCTCTAAGTGATCACGTGATCCATATCAACTAAACCATGTACGATCATCACATGAGATGGAGTAGTTTCAACGGTGAACATCACTATGTTGATCATATCTACTATATGATTCACGCTCGATCTTTCGGTCTCCGTGTTCCGAGGCCATATCTATTATATGCTAGGCTCATCAAGTTTAACCTGAGTATTCCGCGTGTGCAACTGTTTTGCACCTGTTGTATTTGAACGTAGAGCCTATCACTCCCGATCATCACGTGGTGTCTTAGCACGAAGAACTTTATCAACGGTGCATACTCAGGGAGAACACATATACTTTGATAATTTAGTGAGGGATCATCTTATAATGCTACCGTCAATCAAAGCAAGATAAGATGCATAAAAGATAAACATCACATGCAATCAATATAAGTGATATGATATGGCCATCATCATCTTGTGCTTGTGATCTCCATCTCCGAAGCACTGTCATGATCACCATCGTCACCGGCACGACACCTTGATCTCCATCGTAGCATCGTTGTCGTCTCGCCAATCTTATGCTTCCACGACTATCGCTACCACTTAGTGATAAAGTAAAGCATTACAGGGCGATTGCATTGCATACAATAAAGCGGCAACCATATGGCTCCTCCCAGTTGCCGATAACTCGGTTACAAAACATGATCATATCATACAATAAAATTTAGCATCATGTCTTGACCATATCACATCACAACATGCCCTGCAAAAACAAGTTAGATGTCCTCTACTTTGTTGTTGCAAATTTTACGTGACTGCTATGGGCTTAGCAAGAACTGTTCTTACCTACACGTCAAAACCACAACGATAGTATGTCAAGTTGGTGTTGTTTTAACCTTCTCAAGGACCGGGCGTACCCACACTCGGTTCAACTAAAGTTGGAGAATCTGACACCCGCCAGCCACCTGTGTGCAAAGCATGTCCGTAGAACCAGTCTTGCGTAAGCGTACGCGTAATGTCGGTCCGAGCTGCTTCATCCAACAATACCGCCGAACCAAAGTATGACATGCTGGTAAGTGGTATGACTTATATCGCCCACAGCTCACTTGTGTTCTACTCGTGCATATGACATCTACGCATAAAACCTGGCTCGGATGCCACTGTTGGGGAACGTAGTAATTTCAAAAAAATTCCTACGCACACGCAAGATCATGGTTGAAAGTGCGTTGTATCGACTAGAGGGGGGGTGAATAGGCGATTTTTATGAAAGTCTTCAAAACGTGAAGGTTATGAAGACAAACAGTAGAGATTTGCCTATCACTATGCAGCGGAAGTTAGATTACACTAGGCAAGCCATGGTCAAATATTCAATAGAGTGAAAGCACAATGACAAGTAGCTGTAGTGTAATAAGGATCAGGTAGGAAGAAGTTATGAAGCCAATCAAATCATACAGTTATGTTGTGAAGACAAAAGATAGAGCAAGCATGCAATGGCTTCACAAAGAGTAACAGTAAGTAAAGGGAAGTGAAGATGAAACCAGTGACTCGTTGAAGACAATGATTTGTTGGACCAGTTCCAGTTGCTGTGACAACTGTACGTCTGGTTAGGGCGGCTAGGTATTTAAACCAAAGGACACACAGTCCCGGACACCCAGTCCTGAACACGCAGCTCAGGACACCCAGTCCTCACCGTATTCCCCTTGAGCTAGGGTCACACAGACCTCGCCCAATCACTCTGGTAAGTCTTCAAGGTAGACTCCCAAACCTTCCCAGACTTCATTCACCGGCAATCCACAATGTCTCTTGGATGCTCAGAACGCGAGGCCTAACCGTCTGGAGGATGCACAGTCCTCAAGTGTAATAAGTCTTCAGATCACTCAGACAAGAAGACTTAAGTGATGCCCAATTCTCTCTGGCTCTGGGTGGTTAGGGCTTTTCTCCTCGCTAGGAAATTTTCTCTCAAAGGCTTCGAGGTGGGTTGCTCTCGAACGACAAAAGCCGTGCACTAAAATCTGAGCAGCCAACCGTTTATGGTTGAAGGGGGTGGACTATTTATAGCCACTGGGCAACCCGACCTGATTTGTCCGAAATGACCCTGGGTCATTAAGGAACTAACACGTGTTCCAACGGTCAGATTTTGAACTCACACGGGAACTTTACTTGGGCTACAAGTAAAAGCTGACTTGTCCGACTCTGGACAAGATTTGCTCTCATAGTCTTCGCTCGAAGACATAGGATTTGAATTAGGCATCACTTCAGTCATTCCGACTGGTTCTCTTGGACCCCACTTAACAATACGGTGGTTCCTATGACTCAACACAAATGAAATAAAACTACGAAGGATCTAAGTCTTCGAGTTCCATAGGCTTCACGTGGTGTCTTCTCTTGTCATAGTCTTCAATGTGAATATCTTCATATACCACCATTGTCTTCAATGTCATTGTACATTTTTAGGGGTCATCTCTGGTAGTAAAACCGAATCAATGAGGGACTTCTACCTGTGTTATCCTGCAATTCTCACAAACACATTAGTCCCTCAACTAGGTTTGTCGTCATTACTCCAAAACCAACTAGGGGTGGCACTAGATGCACTTACAATCTCCCCCTTTTTGGTGATTGATGACAAACTAGTTGAAGTTTTCAACAGGGAATATAATTTGTGAAATTGTAAAGGAATTGTCTTCATAAGCTGCAAGGGCTCCCCCTAAAGATGTGCATATAAGTAATTTGCTTCTTGAATGCAAATGGACATGGCAGGTTGTACTTGTGGAGATCCACTTCAACTTATGATGAAAATCCGCTATGCATGAAAAGGTATATGAAGATAATGACATGCATAATGAAAAATGGACGTCTGCAGAATGATCTAAGTGCGGAATTTATCGTCGTACATGCGGAATTTATCTTCGCAAAGCAGAGTGACAAACAGGTAGCAGATGACCATCGAGTCTAAGTGTTACAACTCAAAGAAGCAAATGTAGCAAAACGGGAGTTGTAAGCACGAAGCAGAATGTAGCAAAGTATAAAGGCACCCGCCCATAGTGACCCGCTTGAAGACTATAAATATCATATGCTTCTCCCCCTTTTGTTAGTGATGACCAAAAAGGTTTGAAGACATAGAGTTTTCTATGCATTTCCATGCGCAGCAGGGTCGTTGGAGTTGTTTGGCGGTGCTGAAGAGCTTGGTGCAGAGTCGACGTGCGCTGAAGGAGGTGGTGGTGATGTAGCATCTTCTTCTTCTTCGATGATTCTTGCAGTCACCATGGCAGCAAATGAAGAGAACTCTGAGTCTTCAAGGGACGGAGTTCCGCGGAGCACAACTCTTTTGGGGGGTGTGGAGTCAAACTTGAATCTCTCGCTGAAGCCATCCTCATGAAGATCAGCTTCAGGGCACAGCATTGTGAGGCCTTTCCAGGTGCGGCGACAAGTTTCATGAGCAACGAATGCATTCTTGGTGGCAAGATTTCTGATGCGATTGACATCCACCAAGAGGCTTTTCATCTGTCTCTTCAACCAGTCGTGATGCCTATCTTGCTTTTGGTGAAGGGCCACTAGAAGCTCTCGGTCATTGAGGGCACGAGCGCGCTTCTTGGGTCGCTGAGCAGTTGTGCTGTCAGTGGCTTCAATGGATGCAGGTGCACGTGTAGTGCCAGCCAACGGATACACCCTGGAGATGGCTTCAACACCTTCAACGTTCTGCGTGAAGCTCTGGTGTTCTGCATTCTGAAGACTTAAGGGTTGCTTGGCAGGCTCGGGATATACATCTTCAGCAGAGGTGTCCACATCTAGCAAGAAAATCCGGTGGTTGCGGGCTGAGGGCTGATATGAGATCGCAGAGTGCAGTTTGATCAGCCTCATTATCCAAGGAGCATAAAACTTCAAACCAAATAAGTCTGAGCCTGACGCTGCAAGTTGGCGGATGAAGAAATCCTGTGCGTTGAAGCATTTGCCATGAAGGATATAGAATATGAGAGTCTTCATTGCACCCTCAACCTTGGCATGTGGAGAGTGTCCCTTAATGGGCCAGAGAGTCCGCCGGATGATGTGATATATGGTTCTGGGCAGGTACTCTAGGTCTTCAACAAAGAACTCAGTTGGCTAGGGTGCATCATGGGGCAATGGCTTCATCATTGAGAGCATCTGACTCATATTCGGTTCAGGCCTCTGGAATATGCTCTCAATAGCTTTAGCATGTAGTTGACAGCCTTCCTCGAAGAATTCGCCAGGAGTGGGCAGGCCAGTAAGCTCAATGATATCAAATGCATTGGCTTCGTGATGGACATTGCCAGTCATCCACTCCAGGACCCAAGTCTTCGGATCTCTATTGTATCCTTTGATATGGAGGGTGGCATAGAATTGCAGCAGAAGCTCTTTGTTCCAGTGCTCTTCATCTGTCACAAACGGCAGCAGACCCACTTGCTTAAAGCAGTCCAAAGCTTCCTCTAAGCAAGGCAGACCAGCAATGGCTTCAACGTCAAGGCGCTTGTGGGGGAAGATGCGACCTTGGTTGTATAGGATGCAGGAATAGTAGCTGCGCTGAGGATAGCTCCAGAACCTATCTGATACAATCCTTTCCCTTGAATAGGGGTTCTTGGAGCTGTTGAAGAACGTGTTATCTGCCTTGAAGCTAGTGATGTTGAAGGAGCCAGGAGCTGATACAGGACCTGGGAACCTTGGCAGTCATAGGATTGGCGTCTGGACCTGAGGCCTGTGCTCAACATGGTAATCAAATTGAGGACCTGCAGCAGACTTAGTAACAGACGTATCTGGATCGGAGCTTCATTGTCTTCAGAAGCTTTGGGTGGGGAGGGCTCCACATTGGCTTCGGTGTTGGTTGTGGTAGCCTCAACATTTTCAGCCTCCACTTGTGTAGTTGGAGGGACAGACTCAGGCACGTTCTCCTGGAGAACGGCTTCTTGTTGGAGCGGGGGAGTTGGAGCTTGTGGTACTTCTTCATGCTCTTCGGCTGATGCAGCCAGAGTGTCTTCAGCCGAATCTTGAGGCCTTGGTCCTTTGCGAAGCCTGCGGTATGCAGACGACGCCTGTGGAGTTGGAGTGGGCTGGACCTCAGATTCTTCTTCCACTTGTGGGCGATCCGCCCATGATGCATCTTGTGCAATTGGCGTCAGAGGACGACCAATGCTGATGAGTTCGCTTGTCTCAAGCTGAGGAAGGGCTGCATCATCTTGTACATTGTCTTGGTGACCAATGTCTTCAACAGCGATGGGGTCGGCTGCTGGAATGTCTTCATCTTCAGGAGCCTCTGTGGGAGCAGGCTCATGAACTGTCAGCTGACGATCTGCGTCAGGATAGATGACAGAGAGGGGTTCAACCATCAAGGGCTCTGTGGGAGCAGCCCGAGCTTTCTTGATCTTGCGCTTCTTCTTGGTGGGGTCAGAAGGAGAGGCTTCAGAGTGTTTTTATCTTCCTAGCTTCAGCCTCTCAGTTCGTGTCTTCTTGAGCTCTGAAGCGGTTGACCGGCTCTTTGGCTTCGAGCCAGTCGTAGCAGTGGGGAAGACAATCGGAACAGCTTCTTGCCTTGGTGCCTCTGGTTCAGCCACAGCAGGCTTCTTCTTCTTCTTCGCGGTCATCCTGGGGTCGATGCCGGGACGCCCAAGTGCCTTGCGCTTCTCGGCCTCATTGTAGGCCTACACACATCAATCAGCCAGAGTCTTCATTCGCTCCCGCGAACCTTGAGCTTCTGCACGCTTCTGCAGAAAGTTCTCCTTTACCTCGTGCAACATGATCTTGAAATTCTTCACTTCTTGCACGCTGAGCTTAGCCATGTGCTTCTTGAACTGAGCCTTTTCAAAATCAATTTTCTGCTTCAGTTCAACAATGCGTTGAGCAATTGCGAGTTCTGAAGCAATAGCACCTTGGAAGGCGACACTGAGGCCTATGGGCAGCTGCAGATCATCGAAGCTTATGTTTGGTGTGGCAAACCATTCATCGATGAAGTTGTGGATGATGGCAACATCAAAGAGAGGCAGGTTGTTGAAGATTTTTGCTTCTTCCTTGCTTTTGATGAGCTGCTCAAGAGCGTCATCTCCAAGATCTTCATCACTTGATAGATCAATGGTTTCACTGCGCAGAATGGCAGCAGCAGTGAGCTCTTTGCCGGTGTGTGGCTGAGGCATCTTGGCCTTTTGGGGCTTGGAGACTCATGATAAGTCTTCAGACTGCACACTGGCTTCAGGAGGTGTAGTTACCAATGGCTTCGCCCTTGAGATTTTGGGTGAAGGGGCCTGCTTTGAAGCTTTTGGCTTCTTTGACTGCTTTGGCTTCGGTACAACAGGCGCTTCATCAGACTCAGAGTCAGCAGGAGGGTCATTGACTGCAGTCCCTTGGACTAAGATGCGGGTGATGAGGCCCTCAAGATTTGCATATGGATCGATGATATTGGGTTCTGCGTCGCGTGTGCCATCTGCCCTTGGTGAGGAGGGACCAGGATTGAAGTCTAATCCCAGCTTCTTCTTGTTTTGCTTCGCAGAGTTCTGGGCAAACTGGAAGTTGCGCTTGAACAGATTGTCATCGCGACACCAGAGGAGTGATGACGGATGCGCTTCAGCTGGCTGTGGTCCTCGGACCATGCATGGGTAGAAGCCTTGAGCAATGGCCTCATCTCTGGAGCTGCGTACGAGATTTTTGTATAGTACGTCTCCCCACGGTCTCTTGATGGCATTTTTCTTCGCATACTCCTGGGTGACGAAGCGGTATTGAAACCATTGCTCAGCCCAGTAGCGTCGAATCCATTGGATTCGTGTCTTGCGCTAACCATAACTTTCTTCAGGATCTGTTTTGTACATGTCTGCCAATTCATCAGGCAGATCTTTGGATGTTTCTCCATGTCTCTGTCTGCCCCCCTTCCTTGCTGCTGTTTCTGAAGCCATAAACCTTAACTTGGAAGGCTTCAAGATGTTCAAAGGCTTCAAAGTCTGTCTTTTGCTTGACCAACAGGAACTGGCTTCAGGAGAATTGATGTGATGCTGTAAGAACTCTGCAAATGAATGCAGACTATGAGAACCAAAGGATTCTCCCACGGACATGTACCTGTGACAGCATTAAGGTGCGAGGGAAGGGGAAGAGGTCATATGCATTCTCAGAAGATTTTGAAGATAAATCGGTTTAGAAGACATTAACCTCATCGTGCGAAGACATTCACTTATAGAAAAGAAGTTGGTTCCAGATTTGTACGAACCCACAGATCAGTACAAGTGAGGAATCTAACTACTTCATGAAGCATAAGTGAATATACTAGGCATGTTATGAGATGTAGACTGAGAGAGATCTAACTTGTGTGAATAGAAACTTCTTATGGCAGAAAGTGACAGAACCATAGGATCAAAAGGGGCTGTAAAAAGAAGATTTTTTACCACACTTGGAACTGCTAGACAGAGTAAGAGATGAGGCCAAGCAGTTCAATCCTCCGTGCCCTAACTTGGCGACGGAAGACACCTACGGCGACGGCGGAGAGGACGATGTCTGCGGTCGGCGTGAAAACGGCGTCGGAGAGGTCGCGGCAGTGAAGCGCTTCGTCGCCGGCGTCATCGAGAGCTAGCGGTGGCGCTAGGGTTCGTGCGAGGGAGGAAGAAGGAGATAATGACCGTGGTGAGTGTGTATTTATAGTTACAGGGGCGGCACTGCGCTATTACACAGGTGCCCCTGGCGATTCGCATCTGAACAGCACGTGGCCACCATGCGGAATATCGGGGGCAGTTCCATATCCCACGCACGCCTGGATTGTCGGGTGGTCGTTCCTACTTCTCCGGATGTCTTGTGGATGAATGAGCATTGAAAATGATTTTAAAGTTTGTCTCTGTGTCTTCTGCTGACAAGGACGCACAGAAGACATTCGATAGTTTCACTAGAATGCATATGACTTGGAGAGATAGAGTTTGAGGTAGAAAGCATAGAGAGGTTAGGGTCCGATCACATTCACTTAGTTCAAAAGATTCAAACAAGAAGACATAGCTATAAGTGAATGCTGTAGAGGACAGAACACTAGTACATATATATCTATATAATCCACGTAGTGAAGATAATCATGAAGACATGTTTAGATTGAAGCCAAACCAAATGTGAAGACATTGTAAGGTAACGCCATGAGTGAAACACTTCAAAATAGAACGTTTGGTGGTGGCGTTGCCCACCGTATAGGAAGTATTAGACTCAGACACGGCGCACAATTATCGTGGCGCTCTGAAGTCAATTTCCACATTAATGTATTCACACTTAGAATATATGTCTTCATTGATTGAAGATATACGTTACTTCATGTGTTGCACATCTAAGTCATCAATGTGCATAAGTGTTAGGATGTGTGCCTGATCACAGGACATTTGAGGATTCCAAGATATTTAGCTCACACCGTAACTTGCAAAATCTCTTCTCATCCAAGGGCTTGGTGAAGATATCTGCCAATTGCTCTTCAGTGTTGACGTGTATGATATCAATATCTTCCTTTGCAACATGATCTCTGAGAAAGTGATGACGAATTTCAATGTGCTTTGTCTTCGAGTGCTGAACTGGGTTGTTGGCGATCTTGATGGCGCTTTCATTGTCGCAGTAAAGTGGCACTTGCTTCAGATGAATGCCATAGTCCTTGAGAGTTTGCTTCATCCACAGAAGCTGAGCGCAGCAAGATCCAGCAGCAATGTATTCAGATTCAGCAGTGGAGAGGGATACACAGTTCTGCTTCTTTGAAGACCAACATACAAGTGATCGTCCCAGAAAGTGACATGTGCCTGATGTAGACTTCCGATCAACCTTGTGACCAGCATAATCAGCATCCGAGAATCCAACCAGATCAAACTCTGAGCCCTTTGGATACCATAATCCTAGAGTTGGGGTGTGAGCCAAATATCGAAGAATTCGCTTCACTGCTAAGTGATGCGACTCCTTTGGTGCCGCTTGAAATCGAGCACACATGCAAACACTAAGCATAATATCTGGCCTAGATGCACATAAATAAAGTAAAGAACCAATCATGGAGCGGTATACCTTTTGATCGAACTCTTTACCATTGTCGTCAGGACCTAGATAATGTTTGGCTGGCATTGGTGTTGTGAAGCCTTTGCAGTCTTGCATACCGAACTTCTTCAGGCAATCTCTAAGACACTTCTCTTGAGATATGAAGATGCCATTGCGTTGTTGCCGTATTTGAAGACCGAGGAAGAACTTCAGCTCCCCCATCATAGACATATGATATTGCTCTTGCATCATATATCCAAACTCCTCACTGTACTTCTGATTGGTGCAGCCGAAGATAATATCATCCACATATATTTGGCACACAAATAGTTCACCATCATATGTCTTCGTGAAGAGAGTGGGATCTAGGGAACCAGGTATGAAGCCTTTGCTCTTCAGGAAGTATTTGAGTGTGTCATACCAGGCCTGAGGGGCTTGTTTGAGGCCATACAGTGCCTTATTGAGCTTGTATACCATGTCAGGATGTTTTGGATCTTCAAACCCTGGTGGTTGTGCGACATACACTTCTTCTTCAATCTTGCCATTGAGAAAGGCACTCTTCACATCCATTTGATACAGAAGTATGTTGTGATGATTTGCATAGGCCAGCAGTATACGTATGGCTTCAAGTCTAGCCACAGGAGCAAAGGTTTCATCGAAGTCAATGCCTTCCACTTGAGTATATCCTTGAGCAACGAGACGAGCTTTGTTTCTGACAATTTGACCATGCTCATCTTGCTTGTTGCGGTATATCCATTTGGTGCCTATTATATTGTGCTTCCGTGGATCAGGACGCTTAACCAGTTCCCATACATTGTTCAGCTCAAACTGTTGAAGCTCTTCTTGCATAGCTTGAATCCATTCAGGTTCCATGAAGGCTTCTTCAACTTTCTTAGGTTCTGTGATTGAGACGAATGCGAAGTGCCCACAGAAATTTGCCAGTTGAGTTGCCCTTGAACGAGTGAGTGGACCAGGTGCATTGATGCTGTCAATTATTCTGTCAATCTGCACTTCATTGGCAACACGAGGATGTATAGGGTGAAGACTTTGCTCTTGCTGATCTGTGTTGTCGTTGGGAGGAATGTCTTCAGGCTGAGCATTGTCTTCATGTGGATCAGGTGCTGAGATGATAAGTTCTTCTTCAGGATGAGCTTCAGAAGGTATAATCTCTCCAGTTCCCATGAGCTTGATTGATTCACTAGCTGGAACTTCATCTAGCACATTTGGCAGTTGCTCTCTTTGTGAGCCATTGGTCTCATCGAATCGCACATCTACTGTTTCAACCACTTTGTAGTGAAAGAGATTGAAGACTCTGTAGGAGTGCGAATCCTTTCCATATCCAAGCATAAAACCCTCATGTGCTTTTGGTGCAAATTTTGAGGTGTGGTGTGGATCCTTGATCCAGCATTTTGCGCCAAATACTCTGAAGTAACTAACATTTGGCTTCTTGCCAGTTAGGAGTTCATAAGATGTCTTGTTCAGAAGCTTGTGAAGATAAACGCGATTGATTGTATGGCATGCAGTGTCAATGGCTTCAGGCCAGAATTTTCTTGGAGTCTTGTATTCATCTAGCATTGTTCTGGCCATCTCAATGAGTGTTCTGTTCTTGCGTTCGACGACGTCATTCTGCTGTGGCATGTACGGAGATGAGAATTCATGTGTGATGCCCAAAGTATCCAGATATGTATCAAGGCCAGTGTTCTTGAATTCAGTGCCATTGTCACTTTTGATGTGCTTTATCTTGGCGCCATAATTGTTCATAGCACGATGGGCGAAGCGTCTGAAGACATCCTGCACTTCGGTCTTGTAAAAGATTATGTGCACCCAAGTATATCTAGAGTAATCATCAACAATGACAAAGCCATAGAGGCAAGTAGTAATGGAAAAGGTTGAGTAGTGAGTGGGACCAAAAAGATCCATGTGAAGCAGTTCGAAGGGTCGAGTAGTGGTCATGATTGTCTTCGAAGGATGTTTTGCCCTTGTCATCTTCCCTGCAACACAGGCACCGCATAAGTGATCTTTCTTGAACTTGATGCCCTCGATGCCTATGACATGCTTCTTCTTCGCAAGGGTGTGGAGGTTCCTCATGCCAGCATGCCCAAGCCTCCGATGCCAAAGCCAGCATTCTGAAGCCTTTGCCAGAAGACATACTGCAAGCTGTGGCCCTGCTAAGAAATCTACCACATACAAATCATCTTTCCGATACCCTTCAAACACTAGAGACTTGTCAGATTCCATTAGTACCAGGCAACGATATTTTCCAAATATTACGATCATGTTCAAATCGCAAAGCATTGAGACAGACATTAAGTTGAAGCCAAGGGATTCAACAAGCATGACTTTATCCATGTGTTGATCCTTTGAGATTGCAACTCTACCTAGACCCAATACCTTACTTTTACCAGTGTCAGCAAATGTGATGTGGCTCTTGTCGGATGGACGTAAGGTTGAGTCCATAAGAAGGCTTCTTTTGCCAGTCATGTGATTTGTACACCCACTGTCAATAATCCATTCTGAAGACGCTGGTGTCGTACCCTACAGTGCAGTTAGGGGGATAGGCTTCACGAACAGAATTGTGAAGCAAAAACATTTGACGAACCAGTGGGTTATGAAAACTTAGATCCAGGTTAGGACTAATAGGGAGAGTAGCATGCGATTCAGGAACGAAATACATAGTGATGCCATTCGGGCATTTGATCTTGCACCCCACAAGATTTTTAAGGTCCCCAGCACTAGCGTCAGAAGATTTTGGTTTTCTGCTGGAGACCTTTCCCTGCAAAAGAGAGTTAAGTTTTCTTAACCACCCACATCTTCAAGGGTGGCTTAGAAGCAATAAGTGTAAGTGCAGCATCTGAGAATTTTGGCTTTGGAGCCCTAGCAAACAGTCTAGCAGGTGGGCAATAGTACTCATAAGAATAGGCAGAATAGTTCTTAGTCATATGAACATGACGGTTTGAAGAACCGCTCTCATATTCATATGCCTGAGTATGGTTTCCCTGCAAAACATTTGCGTTAGTGTGACTCAGGTGAGTCCTCTGTCTGTATGAAGCCTTTGGACCATATGAAGCCTTTGGTCTGAGGTTTGTCTTCTTCATGTGAGGTGTCATGAGGACATTCACAGGAAGATTCTCCAGACACGTTTTTGGAACCCAGATCTTCTTCATAGGCAGTCCATTCCTGCAGTTAGTACCAATGTACCTGGCAAACACTTCACCATTCTGATTTTTAAACAGCTTATAGTTTGCATCAAAGGATTCATCAATGATAATTGGGTTAGCACAGGTGAAGCCAGACAAATTGGATGGATCTGCTGAGGATTCCTTTGCAGCAACCCATGTGGTTTTGGGGTACTGCTCAGGTTTCTAGTAAGAGCCATCTGCATTTATTTTCCTCACGAACCCTACACCCTCTTTCCTAGGGTTTTGGTTCAGAATCTGCTTCTTGAGGACATCACATAATGTCTGATGTCCTTTGAGACTTTTGTACATCCCTGTTTCAAGCAATGTCTTCAACCTAGCATTCTCATCAGCAATAGCAGTGGTATCCTCAGCAGAGGGGTTAGTTACCACTTCGACAGTTGAAGATATTGCAACAGCAGTAGCAGTGGAACATTCAGCAACAGAAGTAGCATTATCACGCTCAATGCATTTAAGGCATGGTGGTTCAAATCCTTCCTGAGCGGAACTGATCTGTTCGGCACGAAGTGACTCGTTTTCCTTTTGAAGATCTTCATGAGCCGCTCTCAATTTCTCAAGATCTTGCTTCCTTTGAAGATAATCATAGGAGAGCCTCAAGTTCCTGATACTTAACGTGAAGATTTTTTATGTCTTCAATTAAGGATTCAGATCGAGTCATTTTAGCACCCAACAGATCATCGCTTCTGTCTAACAGTTTTTGAATATGTTCCATGGCTTTCTGTTGTTCAGTTGCAATTTTAGCAAGTGTTTTGTAGCTGGGTTTTGAATCACAATCAGAATCATCGTCACTGGATGTTTGATAGTGAGTAGTGCGTGTGTTTACCTTGGCACCACGTGCCATGAAGCAGTAGGTAGGAGTGGAGTCGTCCTTGTCATTTGCATCGGTGTTGGTGATGAAGTCATTGTCTTCAGTGTTGAAGATGGACTTAGCGACGTATGCTGTAGCCAGACTCGCAATGCCAGAATCAGATTCCTCCTCAGACTCCACCTCTGCCTCCTCAGAAGTGGACTCCTCCTCTGAATCCATTTCCTTGCCAACAAACGCACGAGCCTTGCCAGTTGAGCTCTTCTTGTGTGATGAAGACTTTGAGGAAGACTTGGAAGAAGACTTTGAGTATTTTTTCTTTTTCTTGTCGTCAGAGTCATATTCCTTGCTCTTCTTCTTCTTTCTGTTCTCATTGTCCCATTGTGGACACTCAGAGATGAAGTGTCCAGTTTTCTTGCACTTGTGACATGTTTTATTTTTGTAGTCATGAGCAGAAGCTTCATCATTCCTTGAGCTTGATCGTGAAGACTTTCTGAAGCCTTTCTTCTTGGTGAATTTCTGGAACTTCTTCACTAGCATTGCAAGTTCCCTTCCAATGTCTTCAGGATCATCAGAACTGCTGTCAGATTCTTCTTCAGATGAGGACACAGCTTTTGCCTTCAAGGCACGAGTTCGCCCATAGTTTGGACCGTAGATATCTCTTTTCTCAGAAAGCTGAAACTCATGTGTGTTGAGCCTCTCAAGTATGTCAGACGGATCGAGTGTCTTGAAGTCTGGACGTTCTTGAATCATCAGGGCTAGAATGTCAAACGAACTATCAAGTGATCTCAGCAGCGTCTTGACGATTTCATGTTTGGTGATCTCAGTGGCGCCGAGGGCTTGAAGCTCATTTGTGATGTCAATGAGCCGGTCAAATGTGTGCTGGACATTCTCATTGTCATTTCGCTTGAAGCGGTTGAAGAGGTTACGAAGAACACTGATTCTCTGATCTCTCTGAGTTGAGATGCCTTCATTGACCTTGAAGAGCCAGTCCCAGACCAGCTTGGATGTCTTCAAGGCACTCACACGGCCATACTGTCCTTTGGTCAGATGACCGCAGATGATATTCTTGGCAGTAGAGTCCAGTTGAGTGAACTTCTTGACATCAGCAGGAGTGACACCTTCTCCAGCCTTGGGAACGCCGTTCTTGACGACATACCATAGGTCGACGTCAATGGCTTCAAGATGCATGCACATCTTATTCTTCCAGTAGGGATATTCAGTTCCATCGAAGACGGGGCACGCACCGGGGACTTTAATTTTCCCTGCAGTCGACATAGCTAAAACTCCAGGTGGTTAAACCGAATCACACAGAACAAGGGAGCACCTTGCTCCGATACAAATTGAAAGTGCGTTGTATCGACTAGAGGGGGGGTGAATAGGCGATTTTTATGAAAGTCTTCAAAACGTGAAGGTTATGAAGACAAACAGTAGAGATATGCCTATCACTATGCAGCGGAAGTTAGATTACACTAGGCAAGCCATGGTCAAATATTCAATAGAGTGAAAGCACAATGACAAGTAGCTGCAGTGTAATAAGGATCAGGTAGGAAGAAGTTATGAAGCCAATCAAATCATACAGTTATGTTGTGAAGACAAAAGATAGAGCAAGCATGCAATGGCTTCACAAAGAGTAACAGTAAGTAAAGGGAAGTGAAGATGAAACCAGTGACTCGTTGAAGACAATGTTTTGTTGGACCAGTTCCAGTTGCTGTGACAACTGTATGTCTGGTTAGGGCGGCTAGGTATTTAAACCAAAGGACACACAGTCCCGGACACCCAGTCCTGAACACGCAGCTCAGGACACCCAGTCCTCACCGTATTCCCCTTGAGCTAGGGTCACACAGACCTCGCCCAATCACTCTGGTAAGTCTTCAAGGTAGACTCCCAAACCTTCACAGACTTCGTTCACCGGCAATCCACAATGTCTCTTGGATGCTCAGAACGCGACGCCTAACCGTCTGGAGGATGCACAGTCCTCAAGTGTAATAAGTCTTCAGATCACTCAGACAAGAAGACTTAAGTGATGCCCAATTCTCTCTGGCTCTGGGTGGTTAGGGCTTTTCTCCTCGCTAGGAAATTTTCTCTCAAAGGCTTCAAGGTGGGTTGCTCTCAAACGACAAAAGCCGTGCACTGAAATCTGAGTAGCCAACCGTTTATGGTTGAAGGGGGTGGACTATTTATAGCCACTGGGCAACCCGACCTGATTTGTCCGAAATGACCCTGGGTCATTAAGGAACTGACACGTGTTCCAACGGTCAGATTTCGAACTCACACGACAACTTTACTTGGGCTACAAGTAAAAGCTGACTTGTCCGACTCTGGACAAGATTTGCTCTCATAGTCTTCGCTCGAAGACATAGGATTTGAATTAGGCATCACTTCAGTCATTCTGACTGGTTCTCTTGGACCCCACTTAACAGTACGGTGGTTCCTATGACTCAACACAAATGAAATAAAACTACGAAGGTTCTAAGTCTTCGAGTTCCATAGGCTTCACGTGGTGTCTTCTCTTGTCATAGTCTTCAATGTGAATATCTTCATATACCACCATTGTCTTCAATGTCATCGTACATTTTTAGGGGTCATCTCTGGTAGTAAAACCGAATCAATGAGGGACCTCTACCTGTGTTATCCTGCAATTCTCACAAACACTTTAGTCCCTCAACTAGGTTTGTCGTCAATACTCCAAAACCAACTAGGGGTGGCACTAGATGCACTTACAATGGTGATGCATAGCAACGAGAGGGGAGAGTGTTGTCCATGTATCCTCGTAGACCGAAAGCAGAAGCGTTAGCACAACGCGGTTGATGTAGTTGTACGTCTTCACGATCCGACCGATCAAGTACCGAACGTACGACACCTCCGAGTTCAACACACGTTCAGCCCGATGACGTCCCTCAAACTCCGATCCAACCGAGTGTTGAGGGAGAGTTTCGTCAGCATGACGGTGTGGTGACGATGATGATGTTCTACCGATGCAGGGCTTCGCCTAAGCACCGCTACAGTATTATCGAGGTGGACTATGGTGGAGGGAGGCACCGCACACGGCTAAAAGATCAAACGATCAATTGTTGTGTCTATGGGGTGCCCCTACCCCCGTATATAAAGGAGCAAAGGGGGGTGCGGCCGGCCTACAGAGGGGCGCGCCAGGAGGAGTCCTACTCCTACCGGGAGTAGGACTCCCCCTTTTCCTTGTTGGACTAGGAGAGAGGGGGGAAAGAGGTGGAGGAGAAGAATGAAGGGGGGCGCCGCCCCCTCTCCTTGTCCTATTAGGACTAGGGGGGAGGGGGCGCGGCCCATGCCCTGGCCGCCTCTCCTCTCTTTCCACCAAGGCCCACTAAGGCCCATTAAGTCCCCGGGGGGTTCCGGTAACCTCCCGGTACTCCGGTAAAATCCCGATTTCACCCGGAACACTTCTCATATCCAAACATAGGCTTCCAATATATCAATCTTCATGTCTCGACCATTTCGAGACTCCTCGTCATGTCCGTGATCACATCCGGGACTCCGAACAACCTTCGGTACATCAAAACATATAAACTCATAATATAATTGTCATCGAAACGTTAAGCGTGCGGACCCTACGGGTTCGAGAACTATGTAGACATGACCGAGACACATCTCCGGTCAATAACCAATAACGGAACCTGGATGTTCATATTGGCTCCCACATATTCTACGAAGATCTTTATCGGTCAGACCGCACAACAACATACGTTGTTCCCTTTGTCATCGGTATGTTACTTGCCCGAGATTTGATAGTCGGTATCTCAATACCTAGTTCAATCTCGTTACCTTTACTCGTTTCGTAATACATCATCCCGCAACTAACTCATTAGTTGCAATGCTTGCAAGGCTTAAATGATGTGCATTACCGAGAGGGCCTAGAGATACCTCTCTGACAATCGGAGTGACAAATCCTAATCTCGAAATACGCCAACCCAACAAGTACCTTCGAAGACACCTGTAGAGCACCTTTACAATCACCCAGTTATGTTGTGACGTTTGGTAGCACACAAAGTGTTCCTCCAGTAAACGGGAGTTGTATAATCTCATAGTCATAGGAACGTTTATAAGTCATGAAGAAAGCAATAGCAACATACTAAACGATCGGGTGCTAAGCTAATGGAATGGGTCAAGTCAATCACATCATTCTCCTAATGGTGTGATCCCGTTAATCAAATGACAACCCATGTCAATGGTTAGGAAACTTAACCATCTTTGATCAACGAGCTAGTCAAGTAGAGGCACACTTGTGACACTCTGTTTGTCTATGTATTCACACATGTATTATGTTTCCGGTTAATACAATTCTAGCATGAATAATAAACATTTATCATGATATAAGGAAATAAATAATAACTTTATTATTGCCTCTAGGGCATATTTCCTTCATGAACTTGGTGGCGTCTCTATTCAAAAAATAAAAGAGGTTGAATTTCCTCATGCGAAGCTGCACAGTCACCCCAAAGAGTGGAACCAAACTTGGTTCTACTGTAAAGACACTTCCCCTGAAGACGAGAACCCTCTGCCGGGTTATCGTGCCCACCGGCTTTCCAACACTCATCCACTGCCGCAACGTCTAAGTGCCTAGGAATGGGCCTCATATGCCCCTCAACTCGCCAAGCTCCGAGCCTTTATGGCCAACGGCTTATCAAGCGTCGACTTTGTGCGTTGCTGGATATCTTGGAGCATCTTGCCATTAAGTCGCCGCTCTGGTTTAATGTGTGAGTACACTCGTGAAGTAGAAGACCCTCAACGTCACATCAACATTTAGTTAACCGATGAAGAAGTCACTGAGGGTGTCAAGAAGATTTTGAATGAATCGGAGTCTGTCTGCTGCCAAACCGGCTTAAACCCCTTTTACGCAAAAAAACAAACCGCCTGCTATAAGTATTGTCTTCCACTTTACACTTGATATCCTTGTACTGTTCAATCTGTGAATATCCCTTGTCCCTCTTTGAAACAGGGTGATGATCCGTTCTGGAAAAGGAAACCTTAGGAGAAAGCGGCAAAGCCTTCCCGCCCTAAAACAAAAGCCGTCAAGAGAACCTCAAAGCGGAAGGCAGCTAAACGCATCAGCATGGAACTTGATGACGATGCGGATGAACTGTAAGTTGAGGTAGAACTTGATTCACTTGGCTCCCTTTTCATGCATCTCATTAACAATGATACTTATCAGGAGGACGTGGAGGGCAGCCAAGCTGACGATGTAGAGGTAATTACCCTTTCCTCTGGTTCAGACTCTATGCCAACACAAAAAATCCGTCAAGCAGTCCGGAAAGTAAGCTTTTCTCATCCTCTTGCTCATTGGACCCAACATTTATTATGAAGACACAGCAGCACGAGGCTCGCTGCACCACCCAGCATAGCGGCCAAAAGGTCACGTCCGCCGGTTTACCGGACACTCCGGTTCGAAAGCGCCGATCTGAGGTCTCACCCACTTCTGACAATTCTTATCCGAAGGCAAGTTATTTCCGACAACCACTTAATCCGTCCGATTCAAATTATCAGGTGAAACCCCCCTCATCCTCTGGCGAGTCAACAACGACCCAACTTCCTCCTCTCAAAACTGTAGCTAGGTAAGTACTTGAACCCCTTCCTTGAATGTTTCCATACTTTGTATGCTATGCTTTAACTGTTGCATCTTTTTCTGTTTTTTAGAGCCAAAGCCAGACCCAGCAAAAAGGCTCGGGTAGACAATCCGCCCGAAGAGCAAGTAGTTCTTGAACCAGAGCAAATAGTTGAACCGGAACAAACTGTTGAACCGGAGGGTCCCAATCCGGAAGCTACTTTTGATGAACCACCCCCTCAAGATCACAATATCAATGAACAACCAGAAGTTGACATTGTTGCGCCTGATGCTGAACCGGCGTATCCAAACCGGGCCGATGATAGGTCTTCTAGTCCGGTGAGAGCTAGTGACACTCCATCAACTCCAAAAACAGCTGCCGGAGACAAAGAAGGCGAGGTGACCATTACTGGCATTGGCCACACCTCTCCTGGCCATCCTGTAATCTTGGCCAAACATAGTGCCAACGAAGAGCGTGCTGCCATGGAGAAAGGCAAATGGAGCACTAACTTGTCAAGCTACGTCCATCTCAGTGCTGAAGAACTCCACTCCGGTTTTCTAAACCGTCTACACTCAAACCGTGATTATGAAGCCGGTTTGGTGAACCTGATGAAGGAACGCTATGAGGTATTCTCATCCCTTTTCCTTTCCTAGATTCAAAGTATAACCATCATCCCAAGTAGCCCCCAAGGGCCGGCTTATGATTTTAATCATAAGCCAGGACTTTGTAATCTCTGAATCCTTGCATGCTGATCCTCCATACGTCAAGTCATCGTTAGAAACAAAACAATACTTTATCGTTGTATTCATGTAGTGTTCATCGGCGTAGCCCCCAAGGGCCGGTTTAGCTTTGCAAGGTAAACCGGGTCTTGAATCAATGCGTCAGCTTTGAACAGATGTACATTAGCCCCCAAGTGTTAAGGATAATGCTTGCATTGTACTTGAGACTTGTGAAAAGTATGTTAATGATAGAGCAAATAGGCATTGGCCCCCAAGTACAAAGTGCATAACTTGTTATACGCTTGGTACTTCATGACATGTTTTGATAGTATGTCTCACCTTTGTAGGCTGAGCTGAATAAGAGGGATGCTCAAACTGCTGAGCTTCAAGAGAACGTCAAATCTCAGCAAACAGAGGCTGCCAAAGCCAAAGAAGAGCTGACCAACGCCTTAGCAGCTATGGAGAAGCTGAAAGCAACTTTTGATAAAGAGCGTGCAGACTGGGAAATGGAGAAGGCCGGTTTAACAAAGAAGGCCGAGGACGCCAAAGCAGCCCTGAAGCCAGTGGTTGATGAACTGACTGGGTTGAAGCGGTAGATTGACGCCATGACTTCCGCTGTGTTTGGTAAGTACCTTCTTGTGCAGTTTGTCTAAGTTATAAGATCTTATCAATGGCCGGTTTACTGATGCTGAACTATGACAGGGACCCGCATTGCTCATCTAGGCTCTGACATGCGGATGAAACTTAAAGCGGCCTACACCTTAATAGAGCAGCTGTTCTCTGGATCCCAACGTGCCATTTGCACTACAGCCTATAACAAGCCGGCGCCATCGTTGATAAAGGAAACAATTGAGAAGTTGGCCATGCTACCTACCCAGATCAACAAATTGAAGAGATCAGCCGCAAGATCAGGAGCGCTGACCGCGCTAATCCAGGCCAAGGCATGGATTCCGGATCTTGAACCGGCAGATATCATCAAAGGGTATCCTGGCGTGAAAGAAGATGGCTCAGACTTCAACAATGATGATCTGCAAAGGCTGACAAAGGAGGTGCGGCCAAAAGCAAGCAAACTGGTGGAGGACACAGATTTATCTCATTTCCAACCGGTTTATGATGCTGAGGGAAAGAGATAGCCCGCAGTGATCCATGATGTTGAAGATCTTGTGCCTCCAATCCATAAGCATACTTACGCTCCTGACATTAACCCCTCCAGCCTTATCCATGAAGAGGCCGTGTTTCAAGCTTTAATCGGAATCGATTGGTCGACGGTTGATTTCCAGCGTCTGGGGAGGGATGAAGAGGATGTAACTGCGCAAGATGACCCTCAATCGTCAAGCCGTCCCAATGAAGAATCCTAAACCGGCGGCCGGTTTATTAGCTATAGTCCGCCACTTCTTGAAAACAATTATGCAATTTGGGCCGTTTTGAAACGCCTTGTAATAGGATAGCAGAAACACCTTTATCTGCCATGCCATCGAGCATGTTTGGGTTGCTTGATACCTTGAAAACTTGTTCCACTTTTGGGATCTATTTATGCATAGTCGATTATGATTTGTGTGCCTGCATATAAGAACTTGAAAGCGTCCTAGTGGTTTACCGCTGGACGGGTCATGATGCCCAAAATATATACATAACTTGGACGAATAACCAAGATTTGTATTAACCAGATAAAATAGATGATATCTGTGACATACCTCGTTGGCTGACCAACTGCTTGTATAGTAATGGTGAAAAATACCAATTCGGAGTGTTGATGACTCCTGCCCTCTTGCTGGTTCACATAAAAACCGCTCTGCGCTATAATAGCCGCTTATGTATAAGACTGGTGACATCTAGTCAAAACCAGACCGGAGCAATGTAATACCGGTTTTTAAAACTGACCATGTACTGACAACTAAGCGTTGAAAGTCATGCCGGGTTGTAATAAACACTGGTTTATCAGAAAATATTCATAAATCCCTTATCATAAAAAATAGCAAAGACAAAAGAAATATGCAAGGCTTTTCATGGGCTGTCAGGCCCTAAATCGAGGCTTTTCATGGGCTGCTAGGGCACTGAGTTAAACCATTTTGCAAAGCCTTTTAAGATGGACCTCAAGCTTTAACCAATCACCATTTTAACTTTGATAAGTTCAGGGTCCATGGGATTGACTTGTCAAATGTTCGATGGGTCATAGCAGGTTTACCTGGACGGAGTAGCTTACTTAAAGAGGCAGGATAACCCGGGGTTTTAGGTGAATACACCTGGCTTCCAAGCCTGGCTTGATAGCCTATTACAAGGGTGCAAGCTCATTTGTTCGTTGAGAAGCAAGGAGCCCCCAGGTAATATTT
This sequence comes from Triticum monococcum, assembly GCA_034509565.1. Classification (NCBI taxonomy): domain Eukaryota; kingdom Viridiplantae; phylum Streptophyta; class Magnoliopsida; order Poales; family Poaceae; genus Triticum; species Triticum monococcum. Next base: position 700,279,565 of record CM067842.1, on the reverse strand, counting down.
GAGTTGTGCTCAGTGGTTACCTATGTTTGAGTTGTGCTTGATGCTATAGACTCTCTTTGGTACCCCATAATATCCTTTTGGCTTGAAGCCTATCAAGAGGTGTAGCTATGGTGTGAAGACAACCAAGCCCCCTAGTGATATCCCTTTTCAGTTTTAAACCGATCAAGAGGTGTAGCTATGGTTCGGATACGACCAAGCCCCCTAGTGATTTTATTTATATCTGTGTGGCCGTATAGGCCGGGTTAATAAAACGCCGCTTTGTCAGTAGAAGCTCCTGTAGGCACACACATGATGTAAAAGAAAAGAGACCCCGCTTTATTCGAGGCTCCGGTTTATTATATAATATATACATTGTCATAAGTATGTACATAAGAAGAGCCTGTGGCTCAAGTATAGTAAGGCCGAAGAAGAGCTATATTCCACGGCCGCTTGGTCTCCTCCTCCGATTTACATGAGTCCTTGTGCTCTCGAACATCAATGAGGTAGTATGACCCGTTGTGCAGATTTTTGCTGACCACAAAAGGTCCTTCCCAAGGTGGGGATAACTTGTGCATATCAGTCTGATCCTGGATGAGCCGGAGCACCCGATCGCCCTCTTGAAAAGTTCTGGTCTTAACCCGGCGGTTGTGATAACGTCGGAGATCTTGTTGATAAATTGCCGAACGTGCTTCTGCGAGATCATGCTCCTCATCTAACAGGTCCAGTGAGTCCTGATGTGCCTTCTCATTATCAGCTTCAACATAAGCCGCCACACGGGGCGAGTCGTGACTGATGTCACTAGGAAGAACCGCCTCTACTCCATAAACCATGAAGAAAGGCGTGTAACCCGTAGGTCTATTAGGTGTGGTGTTGATGCTCCATAACACAGAAGGTAACTCCTCCACCCAACAACCCGGTGTCCGCTTTAAAGGAACCATAAGCCGGGGTTTAATACCTCTCGAAATTTCTTGATTTGCCCTCTCTGCTTGTCCATTAGACTGGGAATGAGCCACTGATGCTACATCAAGCTGGATGTGCTCACGTTGGCAAAATTCCTCCATCTCACCCTTTGACAGATTAGTACCATTATCAGTTATAATGTTGTGTGGGAAACCAAACCGGAATATCACCTTTTTGATGAATTGAACTGCCGTGGCTGCATCACACTTACTGACTGGTTCTGCTTCCACCCACTTGGTAAACTTGTCAACTGCCACTAACAGGTGGGTCTTTTTGTCCTTGGATCTTTTAAAGGGTCCAACCATATCGAGCCCCCAAGTTGCAAATGACCAAGTTATTGGAATCATCCTCAACTCCTGAGCCGGAACATGAGTGCGGCGTGCAAATTTTTGACAATCGTCACACCTTTTGACCAAATCCTCAGCATCAGCATGAGCTGTCAACCAATAGAAGCCGTGACGAAAAGGCTTAGCCACCAAGGATTTTGAACCGGCATGGTGACCACAATCTCCTTCATGGATTTCTCGTAAAATCTCACAACCCTCTTGAGGAGATACACAACGCTGAATTGCTCCTGTGATGCTGTAACGATGTAACTCCCCATTGATTATGGTCATTGACTTGGAACGCTGGATTATCTGCCGGGCCAAGGTTTCATCCTCCGGTAACTCGCCCCATTCATGTAAGCCAAGTACGGGACTATCCAATCTGGTATAACATGCAAAGCTGCCACCAATTGAGCCTTCGGGTCAGGAATAGCCAACTCCTCCTCTATGGGTATCTTGTCCGACGGATTATGCAGTACGTCGAGGAAGACATTAGGTGGCACCGGTTTACGCTGAGAGCCTAGGCGACTGAAAGCGTCCGCCGCTTCATTCTTTTGCCGGTCTATATGGTCAACTTGATAACCCTTGAAATGACCAGCCACTATGTCCACCTCTCGTCGATATGCAGCCATGAGTGGGTCCTTAGAATCCCAAGTACCAGATACTTGTTGAGCCACCAGGTCCGAGTCACTAAAGCACTTAACTCGGCTTAAGTTCATCTCCTTAGCCATCCGAAGACCGTGGAGTAAGGCCTCGTACTCAGCTACATTGTTAGTACAAGGGAACATTAAGCAAAGAACATAACAAAACTTGTCACCTCATGGGGAAGTTAATATGACTCCAGCCCCCGAGCCCTCCAATTGCCAGGACCCATCAAAGTGAATAGTCCAATAAGTGTTATCTGACTTTTCCTCTGGTGCTTGCAACTCTATCCAATCATTGATGAAATCCACGAGTGCTTGAGATTTGATCGCTGTGCGAGGTGTATACTTGAGCCCGTGAGTTACAAGCTCAATGGCCCACTTTGCAATTCGGCCAGTTGCTTCTCTGTTTTGAATGATATCTCCCAAAGGGGCTGAACTGACCACTATGATAGGATGAGCCTAAAAATAATGCTTGAGCTTCCGGATTGCCATGAACACCCCATATACTAGCTTCTGCCAATGCGGATACCTCTGCTTTGATTCAATAAGTACCTCACTGATATAATAAACCGGCCGTTGAACCAGATACTCCTTTCCGGCCTCCTTGCGCTCCACCACAATAGCCACACTAACAGCCCAGGCATTAGCAGCCACATATAACAGTAAAGGCTCTTTATTGATCGGAGCCGCAAGAACAGGTGGTTCAGCTAATTGCCTCTTCAATTCCTCAAACGCTTTATCAGCCGCATCACTCCAGACAAAGTCATCCGTTTTCTTCAGCATCTGATATAAAGGGATAGCCTTTTCTCCTAGATGACTGATAAACCAGCTCAAAGCCGCAATCTGACCCGCCAGACGCTGAACGTCATTGATACATGCCGGTTTAGCCAAAGAAGTGATAGCTGTGATCTTCTCCGGATTAGCCTCAATGCTCCTGTTAGACACCAGAAAACCCAAGAGCTTGCCTGCCGGAACACCAAAGACACATTTGTCCGGATTAAGCATCATCTTATAAACCCAGAGGTTATCAAAGGTTTCTCTCAAGTCATCTATCAATGTTTCCTCCTTCTTGGACTTTACCACAATATCATCCACATATGCGTGAACATTGTGCCCAATCTGCTTATGAAGACAATTCTGAACACAGTGTTGATAAGTCGCCTGGGCACTCTTGAGCCCAAAGGGCATGGAGACATAGCAGAAGGCTCCAAAGGGAGTTATAAAAGATGTCTTCTCCTGGTCCTTAACTGCCATTTTGATCTGATGATAACCAGAATAAGCATCCAGAAAACACAAACAGTCACAACCCGCCGTAGCATCAATAATCTGATCAATACGAGGTAGGGCAAAGGGATCTGCTGGGCAAGCCTTGTTCAAATCTGTGTAGTCCACACACATACGCAAGTGCCGTTTTTCTTAAGAACCAGCACCGGATTAGCCAACCACTCTGGGTGAAAGACCTCCACGATAAACCCTGCGGCCAATAGCCGAGCTACCTCCTCACCGATAGCCTTGCGCCTTTCTTCGTTGAAGCGGCTGAGAAACTGTCTGACCAGTTTAAACTTAGGATCTATATTAAGTGTGTGCTCAGCGAGTTCCCTCGGTACACCTGGCATGTTAGAAGGCTTCCATGCAAAGATGTCCCGGTTCTAATGAAGGAACTCGATGAGCGTGCTTTCCTATTTGGGGTCCAAGTTAGCACTGATGCTGAACTGCTTGGGTGAATCGCTAGGAACAAAATCAACCATCTTAGTGTCTGTGGCCGATTTTAAACTTCAACACCGGATCGTGCTCCATGGTTGGCTTTTTCAAAGAAGTCATGTCTGCCAGATCAACCTTGTCCTTATAAAACTTCAGCTCTTCTGTGGCACAAACTGACTCAGCGTAAGTCGCATCACCTTCCTCACACTCCAAGGCAATCTTCCTGCTCCCATGTATTGTGATGGTCCCCTTGTGACCTGGCATCTTAAGCTACAGATAAACATAACACGACCTTGCCATTAACTTGGCATAAGTCGGTCGCCCAAACAGAGCGTGATATGGACTCTTGATTTTCACCACCTCAAAAGTCAATGTTTCTGACCTTGAATCATGATCATCTCCAAAGGCCACTTCTAGAGCTATCTTGCCCACTGGATATGCATACTTACCGGGCACCACACCATGAAAGACGGTGTTCGACGGTTTAAGATTCTTATCTGTCAACCCCATACGATGGAAGGTATCATAGTAGAGAATATTGACACTGCTTCCCCCATCCATGAGCACCTTGGTGAACTTATACCCCCCAACCTGGGGTGCCACCACTAAGGCCAGATGACCCGGATTATCAACCCGGGGCGGGTGATCCTCTCTACTCCATAAAATGGGTTGCTCAGACCAGCGTAAATACTGAGGCACTGCCGGTTCAACAGAGTTCACGACCCTCTTATGAAGCTTCTGATCACGTTTACACAAGCTAGTGGTGAAGACATGATACTGCCCACTATTCAACTGCTTCGGATTGCTCTGATAACCCGATTGTTGTTGCTGCTGATTCCCCTGATGGTTATAACCTCCCTGGTTGCCCTGGTTCCCTTGATTGCTATGTCCGGTTTGGTTGCCTTGAAACACTGAACCGGAGCTACTGCCTCCATAACCCGGCCCATGAAAACCACCTCCTAAACCGCCGGGCGGGCCATTGTCATATTGAAACATATTGGAGTTCTTAAACTCTCGCATGATATAACAATCCTTCCAAAGATGCGAAGCTGGATTTTCCTTCGATCCATGCTTTGGACAAGGTTTATTTAACAGGCGCTCCAGATTGGGGCCTGAACCTCCGCCCCTCTGGGGTTGTTTGCCCTTACGATGCTGACTGTTATCCTGAGCATTGGTGTTAGCCACAAAGTCCAAACTATTGTCTGCCTTGTGCTTACCATTGTTCCCATGACCTGTCGGGTTATGCTACTGTCTCTTGGTGTTGTCGTTCTTTTTCCCTTTCCCCGGTTTGTCCTCCTCTGAGTCAGGGTCTTTGGTATTATCTGAATCGGCATATTTAACCAAAGCGGCCATAAGCGTTGACATATCATTGCAGTGACGTTTGAGCCTTCCTAACTTCTATTTTAACGGTAGAAACCGGCAATTGCCCTCCAACGTTAACACTGCTGTATCCGCATTGATGCGATCCGACGAATGCAGAATAGCTGAGACCCGCTTCACCCAATGGGTTGTAGACTCCCCATCCTCTTGAACACAAGCGGCCAGGTCCACAATCAACATAGGCTGCTTACAAGTATCCTTAAAATTCTGGATAAACTAGTGCTTTAGCTCAGCCCATGATCCGATAGAGTTAGCTGGTGAGCTCTTCAACCATGTTCGAGTTGTCCCCTCCAACATCATGGTGAAGTATTTAGCACACACCGCTTCATCCACGTCCAGCATTTCCATTGCCATCTCGTAACTTTCCACCGATGACTCTGGTTGCAAATCGGCGGTGTAATTGGGCATCTTACGAGGTCCCTTGAAATCCTTGGGCAGCCGCACATTACGCAAAGCGGGGGTAAGACACGGTACCCCTAAAGAACTGAAGACCACCCCGGGTTCCACTGAGGTGGTAGGGAGAACCAGAGTATGCTGAAGAGCGGCGTGTAGAGCTGCTAACTCGGCTTCTCGACGTGCACGACCATGATCCACTACATCCTGCGCATTAACACCACCACCTTCCGGGTTGTGCCCTCGCGGCGAGTTACGGTGACGTGCACTGCTTGATACGGCCGGTTCATCCTCAACATGCCTGCTGTAGCTCCGGCTCGGACGGGGGTGGAATGAATCCTCTCGCGACTATGTGAATAAGCCTGCTGCTGGTTTAAAGCTGTCTAAAGGAGCTCTCTGGCCCGTCGTGTCTCGATCGCCATAGGTGACTCGTCGTTAGTTAGGAGGGCTACCAATCGTGAAGCGGCGGCCACAATGTTATCCAACAGGTTGGAGTAGTGCCCCGGAGGTGTCGGAACATACTGCGGCACAACGTTGTTCTGACGAGGCAGGTCCATTGTGCGTGGCTGAACCGACGCTCCTGTCCCCGGCGCTTCCGTCCGGTTTACTACTGGTTGGTGACTGGCTCCGGCTCCTGGCGTGTTGAAGAGGTTTCTTGGCTCATAACCCGGCGGGAGGTGCGATCGGTATCTCCTTCTCATGACCTCATCTGAGGCATTCTGATCCATCCTAAGCCGGTAGGCCTGAGCTTCCAACTCAGCCCGTTCTGTAGCCATCCTGGCATTCTCTGCTGCCAGGTCCGCTTTAGCCTGAGTTATCTGATCCTTCACCTTTGCAATTTCCGCATTGTGCTAATCTCGGGCTGCGGCATCCACTTCTGCTGCCATCAACGTTGCCAAAGCGTCGAACAAATCAGACAATATTTGAGCCGGAGGCGGCGCAGAGCCCCCTGCTCCCGCTGGAGTTGCTGTTGCTGAACCGGAGAGCATCGCCGCAGCGGTGGAAGAGTGCTGTGCTGGCTGTGTTTCGGCCATGAAGACCGCGACCCGATTCGGCAGATCGAGGAGGTCTGGAATACTGTGGCCATTGGACCCTCCGCTAATCCGGCCATCCTGCAACTGATACAGCGATTCGGTTTCTCCGGTTGAAGACTCGTCATCGAAATGGATAAGGGTTTCTCCATTATATGCTGGCCCATCCTCATACTCCGTCCCATGGATGACACCTACAAAAACATGCCTTGCTGCGGGTTGAACCAGGGCAGGGCTTGCACGCTGAGCTGTCTCGATGATGTCAGTGCCGGTGTCCGGCTTAGGGCCCGGTTCACCAATTTTGCCAATGAAGACGTGAATTCCTCCAAAGGGGACCCGGTACCCGTATTCGATCGAACCGGCCTCGGGACCCCATCCTGCGTCGTCGATGTAGAGCTTGCCGCGACGACTCTTCGTCATCCGGCTCACAGCGTATCCCTTGAGTCCTTCAAAGCTACCCTTCAAGAACTCGAAACCATCGTGTGATAGCCCCACGGTGGGCGCCAACTGTCGTGGGTTTGTCACGGCAGATGTCCTTGTGAAAGGACTTAGTCGTGGAGCCATCACTACGGGTTAGCTTAAAGGGGTTAAACCGGACAAGGGACACGAGGGATTTTATACTAGTTCAGCCCCTTCGATGAAGGTAAAAGCCTACGTCTAGTTGTGATTGGTATTGCTAGGGTTTCGATGACCAGGGAGCGAATCCGCTTTGCCTGGCTCTCGAGTTGTTGTCTGTTGTCCCTAAACTGCGGTCGGGTCGTCCCTTTATATACATAGGTTGACGCACGCCGGCTTACATAGTCCCGAGGCCGGATCATAAACGTGTCCATCTCGGTCTCTATTCCTCTAACTTACAATACAAGTTACATGAAAGAGTCGGTTTACATTTGCAGGCCTTAACTCGCCTTTGGGCCTTGGGCCTTCGTAAAACACCACCATCCTCATGTCTTCATGGGCTTCTATATTCATGGAGTTAAACCCGGCCACTCTTATCCGGTTTACCTCCAGTAGTCATATCCCCAACAACTTTGGTTATAAACCCGGGTTATATGTTGGGCCTTATGACCCGTACGGCGGTAAACCGCCAGGACACTTTACACTTGTTTTATGCAGAAATAGGTTGAATAAAACTGCTAAAAATCATAAGCAGACATAGCATAATCATGGCGGATTAACAGTGTCGAATATGCACAATGGCATAGCAGACCAAGTGTTTAAACTAGCCTATTACAAGGCGTTCTGATGCCCAAAAGGATAATTGTTTTCAACAAGTGTTGCAGTATGCAGAAGGCTAAACCGGCCTCCAGATCATGATTCTTTGCCGGGCTGACTTGACGGTTGTGGATCATCCTGTGCCAGTTCATCCTCCTTCTCTCCACCCAGTGGCCGGAAGTCAATGGTTGCCCAGTCGATTCCAGTTAGGGCCTTGAATACAGCTTCGTCGCTTATAAGTGTGGAGGGATCAACATCAGGGGCGTAGGTATGCTTACGGATAGGCGGGATAAGATTTTCCACATCATGAGTTGGCGCATTAACCGGTTTGTTGTTGGCATCATAAATCGACTGGTAATGAGAACGATCCATCTCTTCAGCCAATTTGCTCGCTAATGGGCGCATTTCCTTCATCAAAGCTCGGAGATCATCATTGTCAAAATTTGACCCTTCCTCCTTTATGCTCGGATAGCCGCGTCCTATATCAGCCGGGTTAAGATCTGGTATCCATGCTTTAGCCCGGATTAGCGCAGTTAGAGCACCTGCCCTTGCAGCTAATTTTTTAACTCCTCAAACCGGGCAGGCAGCATTGACAACTTCTCTAATGTTTCCTTGATCAAAGTTGGGGGCGGTTTGTTATGAGAGGCAGTACAAATGATCTGTTGCGCGCCGGTATATAATTGCTCTATAAGAGTATAGGCAGCCTTCAATTTCTTCTGCATACCAGAGCCCAGATGGGTAATGCGAGATCCTGCATCATTAAGCACACCGATAAACCGGCAGTTCATAGGATAATACATGTTGACAGCTTATACTAAGGGTACTTACCAAACACAGCAGGGGTCATGGCATTTATTTGCCGCTTCAAGCCAGTCAGCTCTCCTACCACCGGATTAAGGGCTGCTTCTGCATCCTCAGCCCTCTTTTGTAGTGTGGCTTTTTCTATGTCCCAGCCTGCCCGTTCCTTCTTGAAGTTTTCCTTCAATTTCTTCAAGGCTACTGATGACCCACAAGTATAGGGGATCTATCGTAGTCCTTTCCATAAGTAAGAGTGTCGAACCCAACGAGGAGCAGAAGGAAATGATAAGCGGTTTCCAGCAAGGTATTCTCTGCAAGTGCTGAAATAAGTGGTAACAGATAGTTTTGTGATAGGATAATTTGTAACGACCAACAAATAACAAAAGTAAAATAAGTGTCGCAAGGTGGCCCAATCCTTTTGTAGCAAAGGACAAGCCTGGACAAACTCTTATATGATGTAAAGCGCTCCTGAGGACACATGGGAATATCGTCAAGCTAGGATTCATCACGTTCATATGATTCGCGTTCGGTACTTTGATAATTTGGTATGTGGGTGGACCGGTGCTTGGGTGCTGCCCTTACTTGGACAAGCATCCCACTTATGGTTAACCTCTATTGCAAGCATTCGCAACTACAACACAAGTATTAAGGTAAACCTAACCATAGCATGAAACATACGGATCCAAATCAGCCCCTTACGAAGCAACGCATAAACTAGGGTTTAAGCTTCTGTCACTCTAGCAACCCATCATCTACTTATTACTTCCCAATGCCTTCCTCTAGGCCCAAATAATGGTGAAGTGTCATGTAGTCGACGTTCACATAACACCACTAGAGGAGAGGCAACATACATCTCATCAAAATATCAAACGAATACCAAATTCACATGACTACTAATATCAAGACTTCTCCCATGTCCTCAGGAACAAAAGTAACTACTCACAAAGCATAAACATGTTCATAATCAGAGGGGTATTAATATGCATATAGTATCTGAACATATGATCTTCCACTAATTAAACCAACTAGCATCAACTACAAGGAGTAATTAACACTACTAGCAACCTACTAGCACCAATCCCGGACTTGGAGACAAGAATTGGATACAAGAGATGAGCTAGGGTTTTGAGATGAGATGGTGCTGATGAACATGTTGATGGAGATCGCCCTCTCCCGATGAGAGGAGCGTTGGTCATGACGATGGCGGTGATTTCCCCCTCCGGGAGGGAAGTTTCCCCAGCAGAACAGCTCCGCTAGAGCCTTAGATTGGTTCCGCCTTGTGGCGGCGGAGTTTCATCCGAGAAGATGGCTTACGATTTTTTTCCATCGAAAGACTCCATATAGCAAAAAATGGCCACCAGAGGGCCACCAGGGGGCCCATGAGGTAGGGGGCGCGCCCAGGGGGTAGGGCGCGCCCCCACCCTCGTGGGCAGGGTGTGGCCCCCCTGGTGAAGTTCTTGCTCTCAGTATTTTTATATATTTGGAAAACATCTTCCGTGAAGTTTCAGGACTTTTGGAGCTGTGCAGAATAGGTCTCTAATATTTGCTCCTTTTCTAGCCCAGAATCCCAGCTGCCGTCATTCTCCCTCTTTATGTAAACCTTGTAAAATAAGAGAGAATAGGCATAAGTATTGTGACATAATGTGTAATAACAGCCCATAATGCAATAAATATTGATATAAAAGCATGATGCAAAATGGACGTATCAACTCCCCCAAGCTTAGACCTCGCTTGTCCTCAAGCGAAAAGCCGAAATCGAAAAGTATGTCCACATGTTTAGAGATAGAGGTGTCGATAAAAATAAAGTACGGACATGAGGGCATCATGATCATTCTTAGAACAACAACTCATATAATTCTTTGTCATATAATCTCTAATGCTATTGTAATAATTCAATCACAATATCAAGTATGAATCGTAAACTTCATTGAAAACTAACTAACTACAATCTCAGTCATTGAAGCAATTGCAATTTATCATAACATAGGAAAGAGTCAATGTATAAGAGCTTTTCAGCAAGTCCACATACTCAACTATCATATAGTCTTTCACAATTGCTGACACTCATGCGATACTTATGGGTATGGAGTTTTAATCGGACATAGAGAAAGATGGGGGTTTATAGTTTTGCCTCCCAACGTTTTACCTCAAGGGTAATGTCAATAGTAATAGTTCATGAAAACTCACATCCAATTAGCCATATATACCAGGATCTTTCCAACATATTGTGCTTGCCAAAGGATAAAGTGTAAAAAGGAAGGGTGAAAATCACCATGACTCTTATGCAATGTAGGAGATAAAAGTAAAAGATAGGCCCTTCGCAGAGGGAAGCAGAGGTTGTCATGCGCTTTTATGGTTGGATGCACAAAATCTTAATGCGAAAGAACATCACTTTATATTGCCACTTGTGATATGGACCTTTATTATGCAGTCTGTCGCTTTTATTACTTCCATATCACATGCTCGTATAAAGCTTATTTCCTCCACACCAATCAATCATACATATTTAGAGAGCAATTTTTATTGCTTGCACCGATGACAACTTACTTGATGGATCTTACTCAATCCATAGGTAGATATGGTGGACTCTTATGGCAAGACTGGTTTAAGGGTATTTGGAAGCGCAAGTAGTATCTCTACTTGGTGCAATGAATTTGGCTAGCATGAGGGGGAACGGCAAGCTCATCATGTTGGAAGATCCAAGACAATATAATTTATCTCAGATGTAAGAAAACATAACCCATTATGTTGTCTTCCTTGTCCAATGTCAACTCTTTAGCATGTCATATTTTAATGAGTGCTCACAATCATAAAAGATGTCCAAGATAGTATATTTATATGTGAAGACCTCTCTTTCTTTATTATTTCCTATTAATTGCAATGATGACCAAAACTGTGTTTGTCAACTCTCAACAACTTTTATTCATCATACTCTTTCTATGTGAGCTCATTACTCTCCATAAGACTCACATGATCTCTTTGTTTCTTTTTATTTCTTTCTCTTTTCTTTTATTCACTTAGGATCATGGCAAAATAATCAAGCCCTTGACTCAACACTAATATTTATTATATAGATCATGGACTCGATTACATAGAAGGATAATAAAGCAAAATTCACAACTAGATCACACTAAGAACTTTTATTCTACTAGATCAAGATATTACCAAAAGGATCGAACTAAGAAAAACAGTAAAGATAAAAGTGATGGTGATACGATACCGAGGCACTCCCCCAAGCTTGGCAGTTGCCAAGTGGAGTGCCCATACCCATGTGATTATGTGTCCTTTGTTGGTGAAGAAGGTGGGGATGTCGATGATGTATAGTCGCACATTGAGCGTAGGAGGTCTTCTAACTTGCGGATAATGCCCTTGAGTGCGATGATATGCTCCTTCAACAAAATATTTTCACGTGTGAGATACTTATTTTGTATATGAGCTAACTCAATCATCTTGAAAGCTTCGATTTCTGTTGGAGTAAGAAGATTGTGATCCAGTTGAAGGCTGTTTTCTGTTGCCGGAACTTGGTCCTCCATGGCCTTCTTGATCCCTTCATCCTTGTTGATCTCCATGGGTTCTTCTCTCTTCAGCTCTATCTTCATTAGCCAAGCATTGTTACCCTCATGGTTGGAGGAGGAGGGAGATGACATAGTGCATGGCCTTGACAACCCTGACAGAAAACAGCTCAAAACAAAGACAGGAGATTTTTGCGTGATACGGGAGTCAAAACCCCCGGGAGATTATATAATGAATTTTTACTGACCAAATTAGGTGTCGTGTATGAAAACGGAGTCCGGAGAGCACACGAGGTGCCCATGAGGTAGGGGGCGCGCCCAGTAGGGTAGGGCGCGCCCTCCACCCTCATGGAGCCCTCGTGTCCTTCCCGGACCGCTGCTTAATTTTCTATTTTTCTAAATATTCCAAACGGAGAAATATTGCCTTAAAAATTGTTTTGGAGTCGGTTTACTTACCGTACCACATACCTATTCCTTTTCGGAGTCTGAAATGTTCCGGAAAGTGTCCCTTATGTATTCCTCCCGGGTTACGGTTCAATAACATTGGTTTCAACATTTATGGGATTACCTGAGCTATAATGTTTGATTCTTTGACCGTTCACCACCTTCGGATTTGTGCCTTCAAAGTTGTTGATTTTTGTGGCACCGAAACGGTAGACCTCTTCGATAACGTAGGGACCTTCCCATTTATAGAGAAGTTTTCCTGCAAAAAATCTTAAATGAGAGTTGTATAGCAATACATAATCACCTACATTAAACTCACGCTTTTGTATCCTTTTGTCATGCCATCTTTTAACTTTTTCTTTAAACAACTTGGCATTTTCGTAGGCTTGGGTTCTCCATTCATCAAGTGAGCTAATATCAAATAACCTCTTCTCACCGGCAAGTTTAAAATCATAATTAAGTTCTTTAATAGCCCAATAAGCCTTGTGTTCTAATTCGAGAGGTAAGTGACATGCTTTTCCATAGACCATTTTATACGGAGACATACCCATAGGATTTTTATATGCAGTTCTATAGGCCCATAATGCATCATCAAGTTTCTTGGACCAATTCTTTCTAGACCTATTAACAGTCTTTTGCAAAATTAATTTGAGTTCTCTATTACTCAATTCTACTTGACCACTAGACTAAGGGTGATAAGGAGATGCGATTCTATGATTAACATCATATTTAGCAAGCATTTTACGGAAAGCACCATGAATAAAATGTGAACCACCATCAGTCATTAAATATCTAGGGACTCCAAATCTTGGAAAAATAACTTCTTTAAGCATTTTAATAGAAGTGTTATGATCAACACTACTAGTTGGAATAGCTTCTACCCACTTAGTAACGTAATCAACAGCAACTAAAATATGTGTATAACCATTAGAGGAAGGAAAAGGTCCCATATAGTCAAAGCCCGAAACATCAAATGGTTCAATAACAAGTGAATAGTTCATAGGCATTTCTTGACGTCTACTAATATTACCAATTCTTTGACATTCATCACAAGATAAGACAAACTTGCGGGCATCCTTGAAGAGAGTAGGCCAATAAAAACTAGATTGTAGTACCTTATGTGCAGTTCTATCTCCAGCATGGTGTCCTCCATAGGCTTCGGAGTGACACTTGCATAGGATCTGTTCCTGTTCATGCTCAGGTACACAACGTATAATAACACCATCCACTCCTTCCTTATAAAGATGTGGGTCATCCCAAAAGTAATGCCTCAAATCATAGAAGAACTTTTTCTTTTGCTGGTATGTGAAACTAGGTGGTATAAACTTAGCAACAATGTAATTAGCATAATCAGCATACCATGGAGCAGTATGAGAAGCATTTATGACATTTAATTGCTCATCAGGAAAGCTATCATCAATAGGTAGTGGGTCATCAAGCACATTTTCTAACCTAGACAAGTTGTCTGCAACGGGGTTCTCAACTCCTTTTCTATCAACAATATGCAAATAAAATTCTTGTAGCAAGAGAACCCATCTAATAAGTCTAGGTTTAGCATCTTTCTTTTCCATGAGATATTTAATAGCAGCATGATCAGTGTGAATAGTTACTTTAGAATCAACAATATAAGGTCTAAACTTATCACAAGAAAATACAACTACTAAGAATTCTTTTTTAGTGGTAGCATAATTTCTTTGAGCATTGTCTAGAGTTTTACTAGCATATTGAATAACATTTAGTTTCTTATCAACTCTTTGTCCTAGAACAGCGCCTACAGCATAATCACTACATCACACATAATTTCAAAGGGTAAATTCCAATCAGGTGGCTGAACAATAGGTGCAGAGATCAATGCTTTCTTAAGTATTTCAAATGCTTCTACACAATCATCATCAAAGATGAACGATATATCTTTTTGTAATAAATTAGTCAGAGGCCGAGAGATTTTCGAGAAGTCCTTAATGAACCTCCTATAAAAACCGGCATGACCAAGGAAACTTCTTATACCTTTGATGTCCTTGGGACATGGCATCTTTTCAATAGCATCAATTTTGGCTTTATCAACTTCAATACCTCTTTCAAAAACTTTATGACCCAAGACAATACCTTCATTAACCATAAAGTGGCACTTTTCCCAATTCAAGACAAGATTAGTGTGACGCCCTGAGACCGATGCTTGAGAAGACTTACATATGTTCCGGGTTTCGCCGTGTGTTTCATTTGTGCCTGCCCTTTTATTTTTGCATTGCATCACGTCATCATGCCATCATCTCATAAATCTTTTGCAACTCAACTAAATAAATTGCATGGATCTTCGGTCCATTTAAACCGAGGGAATTCACATGGTGATTCTCTTTATAACATATCCTCCCGATATTAGGGAGCTATTTTAAATATTCCATTCTTTTGGAGTTAACCATAACACACGTGCAAAAATAATCCTCATGCCTATTCCACTTCGAGTTTGACCTTCAAATCTTGTCCACAATTATGTGTCTCTTTTATCGAGGCTCCTCTAAAAAAACCGAACATTTTTGGACCTTCCAAACCTCCACTTCCTATTCAAATGTGTTTGAATCTAAACCTTGCATCCATGCCCACTCCTATTTTCTTGGATTAAACTTATTTTTCTGAGTTTGAGAATATTAACCCCGTGCCTAATTCTTTCTCCTACCATCTTATTTTCTCTCTTTTCTTTCTTTCTTGTTTTTCTTCTCTCTAATGGAAAGGAGGGAAGAGGGAGATCTTTTTTTCTTTTCTTTCGTTGAATCCAGTCGGCCCGGTCCCTAGGCCCAACTCCTGCGGCCGGCCCAACCTTCTCCCATCCCCGCAAGCCCACCTACCCCCGCTCTAAACCTAGCGCATCTCTCCTCTCTCCCTCAACCCTTTTTCTCTGCAGCCAGCGCTAGGAGCCCGCGTCCCGACCCCCTCGCTCTTCCTCCCCTCGTCTTCCTCTCCTCTCTTCCACCTCGAGCCAGGGGAGGAGCCCCCGCGCCCAATCCCCTCCAGCGCCGCCGGCGACGACCGAGCCTCCCCCGGCGCGCCCCTGCTTCTCCTTCGCCTCCCCATCACCATGGCCTGACGCCCGAGCATCTCCTGCTGCGAGCTCCACCAGGAGCGCCGCCACCAGTTCTCCGCCTCGCCTGGAGCTCCAAGTCCGCCGGCCACCGGTGCCGCTGCCGGCTGACGCCCCGTCACCATGCGGTCCTCCTCCACCTTCGTCCCATGGCGCTGCAGCCCTCGTCGTTTTCCTGCCTCTCTATTGCGCCAGGGACTCGAGCCTTCCATCGAGCGTCGCCGCCTTGCTGCCTTCCCCGCCATCGGTTGCTACCTCGCCGGAGCTCCTCCGGCCTCCCCGTCCTCTGCTTCATCTCCTCGCGCCCCTGCCTTCTACGCCCACGCCGTCCTCCACCAGCAGCGTCGCCACCCTCGCTGGACCTCGTTCCTCAGCCCGCAGCCATGGCCTCAAGTTCGTCAAGCCGCTGCTCCGCCTCTGCCTCGTTCGAGCGGAGAGGAGGACGCGCCTCTGCTCGCCCGCTATGACCAGTGCCATGAACCACAGCTCTTTGTACCGGCCTCCGAACCGCAAGACAAGAACACCCACCGACCTGAGCGTCCCCTTGGACACGTCAAGGTCGACTCCATCACAAAAAACGACTGCATGTTTAACCCTGGATATGGGATTGCAAAATGCCAAGTACCCTTCAGTTCGGCAAGACCGGCAAGTTCGACTACAGCACTGATCAAGTACACGACGAACCTCGAAGACTTTGGACGTGCAAAGTTGCTCTTCAAATATGAACGACTACATCCGATGTGGAATTCGTCAAGTACCCTGGAGGCCACATTGACGTCAAGTACCTCTACCGCCGCCCGAACTTTTACAGAACGTGTACCACAACCATCGCTGAAGACCCGTGAACAACTAGTTCCTCCTCGACACGTGTACCCCTACCGCCGAACTCGATCCATTCTGATAATGCCCGCGTCAAAGGTATAACCCCGAGACAACCACCCGTGGACTGTATGCATGAGTTGTATGAGATGCATGTTGGTTGTGTTGGGTAACGTAGTAATTTCAAAAAAAAAATCCTACGCACACGCAAGATCATGGTGATGCATAGCAACGAGAGGGGAGAGTGTTGTCTACGTACCAACGCAGACCGACTGCGGAAGCGATCACACAACGTAGAGGAAGTAGTCGTACGTCTTCCCGATCCGACCGATCCAAGCACCGTTACTCCGGCACCTCCGAGTTCTTAGCACACGTTTAGCTCGATGACGATCCTCGGGCTCCGATCCAGCAAAGCGTCGAGGAAGAGTTCCGTCAGCACGACGGCGTGGTGACGATCTTGATGTACTACCGATGCAGGGCTTCGCCTAAGCACTACAACGGTATGATCGAGGTGGAATTTGGTGGCAGGGGGCACCGCACACGGCTAAGGAACGATCTCAATGATCAACTTGTGTGTCTAGAGGTGTCCCCTGCCCCCGTATATAAAGGATGAGAGGGGGAGGGCTGGCCGGCCAGGAGAGGAGGCGCAGGAGAGTCCTACTCCCACTGGGAGTAGGATTCCCCCTCCAATCCTAGTCCAACTAGGATTCCCAAGTGGGAAAGGGAGAGAGGGGGGCCGGCCACCTTCTCCTAGTCCTAATAGGACTAGAGAGAGGGGGGAGGCGCACAGCCCTATGTGGGCTGCCCTTTCAACTTTCCACTAAGGCCCATGTTGGCCCATTTGGCTCCCGGGGGGTTCCGGTAACCCTCCCGGTAATCCGGTAAAATCCCGATTTCACCCGGAACACTTCCGATGTCCAAACATAGGCTTCCATTATATCAATCTTTATGTCTCGACCATTTCGAGACTCCTCGTCATGTCCGTGATCACATCCGGGACTCCGAACAACCTTCGGTACATCCAAATGCATAAACTCATAATAACTGTCATCGTAACATTAAGCGTGCGGACCCTACGGTTCGAGAACAATGTAGACATGACCGAGACACGTCTCCGGTCAATAACCAATAGCGGGACCTGGATGCCCATATTGGCTCCTACATATTCTACGAAGATCTTTATCGGTCAGGCCGCATAACAACATACGTTGTTCCCTTTGTCATCGGTATGTTACTTGCCCGAGATTCGATCGTCGGTATCCAATACCTAGTTCAATCTCGT
Source organism: Triticum monococcum (assembly GCA_034509565.1). Lineage (NCBI taxonomy): Eukaryota > Viridiplantae > Streptophyta > Magnoliopsida > Poales > Poaceae > Triticum > Triticum monococcum. The sequence continues at coordinate 700,262,008 of CM067842.1, read as the reverse complement.
TACCAGCAAGTCTCTTTACTCGTTCCGTAATACATCATCTCACAACTAACACATTAGTTGTAATGCTTGCAAGGCTTATGTGATGTGCATTACCGAGAGGGCCCAGAGATACCTCTCCGACAATCGGAGTGACAAATCCTATTCTCGAAATACGCCAACCCAACATCTACCATTGGAAACACCTGTAGTACTCCTTTATAATCACCCAGTTACGTTGTGACGTTTGGTAGCACCCAAAGTGTTCCTCCGGCAAACGGGAGTTGCATAATCTCATAGTCATAGGAACATGTATAAGTCATGAAGAAAGCAATAGCAACATACTAAACGATCGGGTGCTAAGCTAATGGAATGGGTCATGTCAATCAGATCATTCAACTAATGATGTGACCTCGTTAATCAAATAACAACTCTTTTGTCCATGGTTAGGAAACATAACCATCTTTGATTAACGAGCTAGTCAAGTAGAGGCATACTAGTGACACTCTGTTTGTCTATGTATTCACACATGTATTATGTTTCCGGTTAATACAATTCTAGCATGAATAATAAACATTTATCATGATATAAGGAAATAAATAATAACTTTATTATTGCCTCTAGGGCATATTTCCTTCAGTCTCCCACTTGCACTAGAGTCAATAATTTAGATCACATCACCATGTGATTAACATCGATAGTTCACATCATCATGTGATTAACACCCATAGTTTACATCTCCATGTGACCAACACCCAAAGGGTTTACTAGATTCAGTAATCTAGTTCACATCGCTAAGTGATTAACACCCAAAGAGTACTAAGGTGTGATCATGTTTTGCTTGTGAGAGAATCTTAGTCAACGGGTCTGCCACATTCAGATCCATATGTATTTTGCAAATCTGTATGTCAACAATGCTCTGCATGGAGCTACTCTAGCTAATTGCTCTCACTTTCAATATGTATCTAGACCGAGACTTAGAGTCATCTAGATTAGTGTCAAAAGTTGCATCGGCGTAACCCTTTACGACGAACCTTTTTATCACGTCCATAATCGAGAAACATATCCTTATTTCACTAAGGATAATTCTGACCGCTGTCCAGTGATCTACTCCTAGATCACTATTGTACTCCCTTGCCAAATCAGTGCAGGGTATACAATAGATCTGGTATACAGCATGACATACTTTATAGAACCTATGGCCAAGGCATAGGGAATGACTTTCATTCTCTTTCTATCTTCTGTCGTGGTCGGGCTTTGAGTCTTACTCAACTTCACACCTTATAATACAGGCAAGAACTCTTTCTTTGACTGCTCCATTTTGAACTACTCCAAAATCTTGTCAAGGTATGTACTCATTGAAAAAACTTATCAAGCGTCTTGATCTATCTCTATAGATCTTGAAGCTCAATATGTAAGCAGCTTCACCGAAGTCTTTCTTTGAAAAACTCCTTTCAAACACTCCTTTATGCTTTACAGAATAATTCTACATTATTTCCGATCAACAATATGTCATTCACATATACTTTATCAGAAATGCTGTAGTGCTCCCACTCACTTTCTTGTAAATACAGGCTTCACCGCAAGTCTGTATAAAACTATATGCTTTGATCAACTTATCAAAGCGTGTATTCCAACTCTGAGATGCTTGCACCAGTCCATAGATGAATCGCTGGAGCTTGCATATTTTGTTAGCACCTTTAGGATTGACAAAACCTACTGGTTGCATCATATACAACTCTTCTTTAAGAAATCCATTAAGGAATGCAGTTTTGTTTATCCATTTGCCAGATTTCATAAAATGCGGCAATTGCTAACATGATTCGGACAGACTTAAGCATAGATACGGGTGAGAAACTCTCATCGTAGTCAACACTTTGAACTTGTCGAAAACCTTTTGCGACAATTCTAGCTTTGTAGATAGTAACACTACTATCAGCGTCCGTCTTCCTCTTGAAGATCCATTTATTCTCAATTGCTTGCTGATCATCGGGCAAGTCAACCAAAGTCCAAACTTTGTTCTCATACATGGATCATATCTCAGATTTCATGGCCTCAAACCATTTCGCGGAATCTGGGCTTATCATCGCTTCCTCATAGTTCGCAAGTTCGTCATGGTCTAGTAACATGACTTCCAGAACAGGATTACCGTATCACTCTGGTGCGGATCTCACTCTGGTTTACCTACGAGATTCGGTAGTAACTTGATCTGAAGTTACATGATCATCATCATTAGCTTCCTCACTAATTGGTGTAGGTGTCACAGAAACTGGTTTCTGTGATGTACTACTTTCCAATAAGGGAGAAGGTACAATTACCTTATCAAGTTTTCCACTTTCCTCCCACTCACTTCTTTCGAGAGAAACACCTTCTCTGGAAAGGATCCATTCTCGGCAACGAATATCTTGCCTTCGGATCTGTGATAGAAGGTGTACCCAACAGTCTCCTTTTGGGTATCCTATGAAGACATATTTCTCCGATTTGGTTTTGAGCTTATCAGGATGAAACTTTTTCACATAAGCATCACAACCCCAAACTTTAAGAAACGACTACTTTGGTTTCTTGCTAAACCACAGTTCAGATTGTGTCGTCTCAACGGACTTAGATGGTGCCCCTTTTTTTAACGTGAATGCAGCTGTCTCTAATGCATAACCCCAAAACGATAGTGGTAGATCGGTAAGAGACATCATAGATCGCACTGTATCTAATAAAGTACGGTTATGATGTTCGGACACAGCACTATGCTGTGGTGTTCCAGGTGGCGTGAGTAGTGAAACTATTTCACATTGTTTTAACTGAAGACCAAACTCGTAACTCAAATACTCTTTTCCACGATCAGATCGTAGAAACTTTATTTTCTTGTTACGATGATTTTCCACTTCACTCTGAAATTATATGAACTTTTCAAATATATCAGACTTCTATTTCATTAAGTAGATATACCCATATCTGCTCAAATCATCTGTGAAGGTCAGAAAATAATGATACCCGCTGCAAGCCTTAAATATTCATCGGACCACATACATCAGTATGTATGATTTCCAACAAATCTGTTGCTTGCTCCATTGTTCCGGAGAACGGCGTTTTAGTCATCTTGCCCAAAAGGCATGGTTCGCAAGCATCAAGTGATTCATAATCAAGTGATTCCGAAAGCCCATCAGCATGGAGTTTCTTCATGCGCTTTATACCAATATGACCTAAACGGCAGTGCCACAAATAAGTTGCACTATCATTATTAACTTTGCATCTTTTGGTTTCAATATTATGAATATGTGTATCACTACGATCGAGATCCAATGAACTATTTTCATTGGGTGTGTAACCATATAAGGTTTTATTCATGTAAAACAGAACAACAATTTATTCCTTTACTTAAATGAATAACCGTATTACAATAAACATGATCAAATCATATTCATGCTCAACGCAAACACCAAACAACACTTATTTAGGTTCAACACTAATCCCGAAAGTATAGGGAGTGTACGATGATGATCATATCAATCTTGGAACTACTTCCAACACACATCGTCACTTCACCCTTAACTAGTCTCTGTTTATTCTGCAACTCCTGTTTCGAGTTACTACTCTTAGCAACTGAACCAATATCAAATACTGAGGGGTTGCTATAAACACTAGTAAAGCACACATCAATAACATGTATATCAAATATACTTTTGTTCACTTTGCCATCCTTCTTATCCGCCAAATACTTGGGGCAGTTCTGCTTCCAGTGACCAGTCCCTTTGCAGTAGAAGCACTTAGTCTCAGGCTTAGGACCAGACTTGGGCTTCTTCACTTGAGCAGCAACTTGCTTGCCATTCTTCTTGAAGTTCCCCTTCTTCCCTTTTGCCCTTTTCTTCAAACTAGTGGTCTTGTCAACCATCAACACTTGATGTTTTTTTTTATTTCTACCTTCATCGATTTCAGCATCACGAAGAGCTTGGGAATCGTTTCCGTTATCCCTTGCATATCATAGTTCATCACGAAGTTCTACTAACTTGGTGATGGTGACTAGAGAATTCTGTCAATCACTATCTTATCTGGAAGATTAACTCCCACTTGATTCAAGCGATTGTAGTACCCAGACAATCTGAGCACATGCTCACTAGTTGAGCGATTCTCCTCCATCTTTTAGCTATAGAACTTGTTGGAGACTTCATATCTCTCAACTCGGGTATTTGCTTGAAATATTAACTTCAACTCCTGGAACATCTCATATGGTCCATGACGTTCAAAACGTCTTTGAAGTCCCGATTCTAAGCCATTAAGCATGGTGCACTAAACTATCAAGTAGTCATCATATTGAGCTAGCCAAACATTCATAACGTCTGCATCTGCTCCTGCAATAGGTCTATCACCTAGTGGTGCATCAAGGACATAATTTTTATGTGCAGCAATGAGGATAAACCTCAGATCACGGATCCAATCCGTATCATTGCTACTAACATCTTTCAACACAATTTTCTCTAGGAACATATCAAAATAAACATATGAAAGCAACAACGCGAGCTATTGATCTTCAACATAGATATGCTAATACTACCAGGACTAAGTTCATGATAAATTAAAGTTCAATTAATCATATTACTTAAGAACTCCCACTTAGATAGACATCCCTCTAATCCTCTAAGTGATCACGTGATCCAAATCAACTAAACCATAACCGATCATCACGTGAGATGGAGTAGTTTTCAATGGTGAACATCGTTATGTTGATCATATCTACTATATGATTCACGCTCGACCTTTCGGTCTCCGTGTTCCGAGGCCATATCTGCATATGCTAGGCTCGTCAAGTTTAACCTGAGTATTCTGCGTGTGCAAAACTGGCTTGCACCCGTTGTAGATGGACGTAGAGCTTATCACACCCGATCATCACGTGGTGTCTGGGCACGACGAACTTTGGCAACGGTGCATACTCAGGGAGAACACTTCTTGATAATTTTAGTGAGAGATCATCTTATAATGCTACCATCAATCAAAGCAAGATAAGATGCATAAAAAGATAAACATCACATGCAATCAATATAAGTGATATGATATGGCCATCATCATCTTGTGCCTGTGATCTCCATCTCCGAAGCACCGTCATGATCACCATCGTCACCGGCATGACACCATGATCTCCATCATCTTGATCTATATCAATGTGTCGTCACGTGGTCGTCTCGCCAACAATTGCTCTTGCAACTATTGCTATCGCATAGCGATAAAGTAAAGCAATTATTTGGCGCTTGCATCTTATGCAATAAACAGACAACCATAAGGCTTTTGCCAGTTGCCGATAACTTCAACAAAACATGATCATCTTCTACAACAACTTATAACTCATCACATTTTGACCATATCACATCACAACATGCCCTGCAAAAACAAGTTAGACTTCCTCTACTTTGTTGTTGCAAATTTTACGTGGCTGCTACGGGCTTAGCAAGAACCAATCTTACCTACGCATCGAAACCACAATGATAGTTTGTCAAATAGACTCCGTTTTAACATTCGCAAGGACCGGGCGTAGCCACACTCGGTTCAACTAAAGTTGGAGAGACAGTCGCCCGCAAGCCATCTATGTGCAAAGCACGTCGAGGGAACCGATCTCGCGTAAGCGTACGCGTAAGGTTGGTCCGGGTCATCTCGTCAAACAATACCGCCGAACCAAAGTATGACATGCTGGTAGGCAGTATGACTTGTATCGCCCACAACTCACTTGTGTTCTACTCGTGCAAATAACATCAAACCATAAAACCTAGGCTCGGATGCCACTGTTGGGTAACGTAGTAATTTCAAAAAAATTCCTACGCACATGCAAGATCATGGTGATGCATAGCAACGAGAGGGGAGAGTGTTGTCTATGTACCAACGCAGACCGACTGCAGAAGCGATCACACAACGTAGAGGAAGTAGTCGTACGTCTTCCCGATCCGACCGATCCAAGCACCGTTACTCCGGCACCTCCGAGTTCTTAGCACACGTTCAGCTCGATGACGATCCTCGGGCTCCGATCCAGCAAAGCGTCGAGGAAGAGTTCCGTCAGCACGACGGCGTGGTGACGATCTTGATGTACTACCGACGCAGGGCTTCGCCTAAGCACTACAACGGTATGATCGAGGTGGAATTTGGTGGCAGGGGGCACCGCACACGGCTAAGGAACGATCTCAAGGATCAACTTGTGTGTCTAGAGGTGTCCCCTGCCCCCGTATATAAAGGATGAGAGGGGGAGGGCTGGCCAGCCAGGAGAGGAGGCGCAGGAGAGTCCTACTCCCACTGGGAGTAGGATCCCCCCTCCAATCCTAGTCCAACTAGGATTCCCAAGTGGGAAAGGGAGAGAGGGGGCCGGCCACCTTCTCCTAGTCCTAATAGGACTAGAGAGAGGGGGGAGGCGCACAACCCTATGTGGGCTGCCCTTTCAACTTTCCACTAAGGCCCATGTTGGCCCATTTGGCTCCCGGGGGGTTCCGGTAACCCTCCCGGTAATCCGGTAAAATCCCGATTTCACCCGGAACACTTCCGATGTCCAAACATAGGCTTCCAATATATCAATCTTTATGTCTCGACCATTTTGAGACTCCTCGTCATGTCCGTGATCACATCCGGGACTCCGAACAACCTTCGGTACATCAAAATGCATAAACTCATAATAACTGTCATCGTAACATTAAGCGTGCGGACCCTACGGTTCGAGAACAATGTAGACATGACCGAGACACGTCTCCGGTCAATAACCAATAGCGGGACCTGGGTGCCCATATTGGCTCCTACATATTCTACGAAGATCTTTATCGGTCAGACCGCATAACAACATACGTTGTTCCCTTTGTCATCGGTATGTTACTTGCCCGAGATTCGATCGTCGGTATCCAATACTTAGTTCAATCTCGTTACCGGCAAGTCTCTTTACTCGTTCCGTAATACATCATCTCGCAACTAACTCATTAGTAACAATGATTGCAAGGCTTATGTGATGTGTATTACCGAGAGGGCCCAGAGATACCTCTCCGACAATCGGAGTGACAAATCCTAATCTCGAAATACGCCAACCCAACATCTACCTTTGGAGACACCTGTAGTACTCCTTTATAATCACCCAGTTACGTTGTGACGTTTGGTAGTACCCAAAGTGTTCCTCCGGTAAACGGGAGTTGCATAATCTCATAGTCATAGGAACATGTATAAGTCATGAAGAAAGCAATAGCAACATACTAAACGATCGGGTGCTAAGCTAATGGAATGGGTCATGTCAATCAGATCATTCAACTAATGATGTGACCTCGTTAATCAAATAACAACTCTTTTGTCCATGGTTAGGAAACATAACCATCTTTGATTAACGAGCTAGTCAAGTAGAGGCATACTAGTGACACTCTGTTTGTCTATGTATTCACACATGTATTATGTTTCCGGTTAATACAATTCTAGCATGAATAATAAACATTTATCATGATATAAGGAAATAAATAATAACTTTATAATTGCCTCTAGGGCATATTTCCTTCAGGTTGTTGTAATCCGCTTGTGAACGTTAGTTGTTCCCTCGTTTGACACCATCGTCGACTGATGGGACATCCGGTATTCGGGAGCGCCCCACCATCTTTTGCACGCATCCGCACACTTCTCCTTTGCATCGGTATCTCAATCGAGTTACCGAAACCGGAACGTTGTCGTGGCACCGTTTTCGTTATCGTTGTCATGGCACCTTCTTTTTCTGTCCACCACGGTGACAAATGCTTCATAATGCTCTTGTCAACTTTTAATAAAACTTGCATAAAACTTGAACATGTCATCCGCATCATGTTAACAACATTAAGATGTTTAAAATTGTTGTTTGCTTTAAATTACTAAATGCATGTGGGGATTTACGGAAATTGTTGTTGTTGTTTCCGGCCTCATTTAAAATGCCTAACTGTGTATTTTACTCATGTTTCAGCTCTTGCCATGTTAACCAACATTTAATTTTGTTGAGTACCTAATCGGGAGTGAACTAAATAATAGAATGTGGTGTTTTGTCAATATGCATCCCGATGCATATTGAGCTCCACTTAACGTGTAGTGTTGTTTGTGCACTTTGTCATGCCATGCATATTTAAACCGGACATGCATCATACTTGGTTGTGTATCATGCCATGTTTATGTGATGGTTGTTTACTATGTTGTTTGCTTCTTTCCGGTGTTGCTTCTTTGGGTTAGTTCCGATAACGTCACGTTTGTTATGATCCGTTCGACTACGTCCGTTTATCTTGTTCATGGACTCATTCTTCTTCCTTGCGGGATCTCAGGCAAGATGACCATACCCTCGAAATCACTTCTATCTTTTCTTGCTAGTTGCTCACTCTATTGCTATGTCGCGATACCTACCACTTGTTATATCATGCCTCCCATAAATGCCAAGCCTCTAACCCACCTTTCCTAGCAAACCGTTGTTTCGCTATGTTACCGCTTTGCTCAGCCCTCTTATAGCGTTGCTAGTTGCAGGTGAAGATGAAGTTTTTTTCATGTTGGACGTGGATTTTGTTGGGATATCATTACTATATTTTTGTTTACTTTAATGCATCTATATACTTGGTAAAGGGTGGAAGGCTCGGCCTTATGCCTGGTGTTTTGTTCCACTCTTGCCGCCCTAATTTCCGTCATACTGGTGTTATGTTCCTTGATTTTGCGTTCCTTACGCGGTTGGGTTATAATGGAAACCCCTTGACAGTTCGCTTTGAATAAAACTCCTCCAGCAAGGCCCAACCTTGGTTTTACCATTTGCCACCAAAGCTTTTTTTCCCTTGAGTTCTGCAGACTCAAGGGTCATCTTTATTTTAAACCCCCGGGCCAGTGCTCCTCTGAGTGTTGGTCCAACCTGTCAGCAGCCGGTGGCCACCAGGGGCAACTCTGGGCTGGCCTACCGGAATCTTGGACAATCCGGTGTGCCCTGAGAACGAGATATGTGCAGCTCCTATCGGGATTTGTCAGCACATTCGGGCGACTTTGCTGGTCTTGTTTTACCATTGTCGAAATGTCTTGTAACCGGGATTCCGAGTCCTATCGGGTCTTCCTGGGAGAAGGAATATCCTTCGTTGACCGTGAGAGCTTGTGATGGGCTAAGTTGGGACACCCCTGCAGGGTTTTGAACTTTCGAAAGCCGTGCCCGCAGTTATGGGCAGATGGGAATTTGTTAATATCCGGTTGTAGAAAACTTGACACTTAACTTAATTAAAATGCATCAATCACGTGTGTAGCCGTGATGGTCTCTTTCCGGTGGAGTCCGGGAAGTGAACACGGTTCTTGTGTTATGCTTGAACGTAAGTAGCTTTCAGGATCACTTCTTGATCACTTCTAGTTCACGACCGAGCTTTGCTTCTCTTCTCGCTCTCATTTGCGTAAGTTAGCCACCATATATGCTAGTGCTTGCTGCAGCTCCACTTCACTACCTTTTCCCTACCCATAAGCTTAAATAGTCTTGATCTCACGGGTGTGAGATTGCTGAGTCCCCGTGACTCACAGATTCCTTCAAACAGTTGTAGGTGCCGATGACAACCGTGCAGGTGACGCAATTGAGCTCAAGTGGGAGCTTGATGAAGTTCGTGTTTGTTGTGTTGTTTCGTTTCCAGTTGTTCAGTAGTGGAGCCCAGTCGGGGCGATCGGGATCTTTTGCATTAGGGGTTGTCTTTCTTTATTTGGTTCCGTAGTCGGACCTTGATTGTATCTGGATGATGTAATGCTATATTCATGTATTGTGTGAAGTGGTGATTTCAAGCCAACTATTTATCCCTTTCATATTCAGTACATGGGATGTGTAAAGATTACCCCTCTTGCGACATGCCTACTGTGCGGTTATGCCTCTAAGTCATGCTCCGACACGTGGGAGATATAGCCGCATCGTGGGTGTTACAAGTTGGTAATCAGAGCCTTCCCCGACTTAGGAGCCCCCTACTTGATCGAATCGCTGGCGTTGTTGAGTCTAGAAAAATGTTTTGAGTCTTATAGTATTATATATATCGGAGAGTAGGATTCTTTTTACTCCTCAGTCCCTTCGTCGCTCTGGTGAGGCCTCCTGACGTAGAGTTTTGACTCTTCTCTCCTCAAATTTCACGAATTTTTTTAGGATCACGCGGGTATCTTGGAATCGTTCCGATGGTTTTGTGACGAGAACATTGTTCTTGGTGCCTCCTGATATTTAGGGGTTGTGGCAGTGTCCCGAGGAATTGAGCTCCGAGGTGTTGTCGTCACAATTTTATCGTTGTAGTTCTAGAATACCTGAGTTCGCCGATATCGAAAATCTTTTTTATGCAGTTGTTGGTGAGATAACCTCGACGCCACCCAGTACTGGGGAGGGAGTTCGGGAGTATTGCCATAACTCGTATAACGGATGCTTTTTGAAGGTTGAGGTAATGATTTCCGAAGATTTCTTGGTTATGTGTTGAAGGATGGATACAGCTGGATGTAGGATTTGCTAGTTTTGTGTGAGATATTATGCTTCCCCTGTATCCCCAACACCTGATTGCATAACTAGAAAGTTTCGGGAGTTTATAAGTGGTAATTCAAGTAGATCCTAGAATATCTTCCAACAGACACATGATACGATATGGGATCTATCATATGTTTGTTCCGGCTTATTTTGCAAGCCAATCCTTTGTTTTGTTCTCAGTTGTGGTATTCGAGTTGCTTCGAAGCCAAATGTTGATTCCATACTTTTCCTAAACGGTGTCCTCATATTTCTATGTGAATACTAATCCTTTGTGATAATCGAGATTGTCATGTCAATACTTTTCAACCGGTGTGTTTCTCTTCAAGCGGATCCGATCATTTCAACATCTGCAAGATCAATTATTAGTTCTTCTCAACGGTGCTCATTTCTTCCGCCCCAAGTTGCCTTTGTTTTTCCCGCCCTCCCACCCTTTTCCTTCAAGGATTCGGATTTCTTAATCAACTATCATGTTATTGATGAGAAGTCTCTCCATTCTTTTCCGCCAATGTTCTTATCTGTTGATTCTCAGGAAGATACTAAGGAAGTTTCAAGTTCATCATTCGTCATTCTTTTCTTCTCCGGTGGATTCAATTCAAGCTTTGTTGATCATATCCCTTTTCCTCGTTTCAAATATTTTCCCATACCGGTGCACCTCATAATCATTCCCAGCTTTCTATTCAATTGTTCCGGAGTGTTCAAGATATCTCGAAGATTCGTGTTTCCACTCTGCATTTGTTCAAGCTCTTTCGAGATTGGTATCTCATTCAAGCCATTTAATTCAGTCGGTGCAATCTCCCTTTCAAGCAATCGTTCAATGGTGTATCTTTTGAGTGGGCCCTAACCCACATGTCTTTTCCCAGGATCTTACCCGACTCTTCTTTTTCGGAGTTATTCTCAAAGTCATTTCAAAGTTTGACGTAAGAATGAGTTATCATCAGTCAAATGCCTTTCTCCAAGATCTGTCAAATTCTCATCACCATTGGCTCAACCTTTAAATTCGTCATCCCGGAGTATCTCAACAATTCATGGTGGTGTTTCTCAGCGTCATTCTCAACATTTGAAGACCGAAGAAGAGTTTCCCTCTAAATCTTGCTCCTTTCTCTTCAAGATTCATGGTGCTAGCTTTATGCCATCCTCTCATCATTGTTTTCGATTGTGAGAATTCTTTTCACCCATCCGGAGCAATTCAAGAGTCTTTCGAGTTTGATTCTCCGGAGCCCATCATCTCAGAATTATTCATTCTCAGCTTTCAGCTCTCGTTCCCAAAATCTTACCGGTGCATCATTCAAGTATATTCTTATCAGTTCATGATCTCTTCGTGCTCATGTATCAAATCCCCTCAAGTATTTTTATTCGTTTTCTAATTCTTCCTAGTGAATTGTGTCTTTGGCACTTTCTTTTTCAATTCTTACGGTGGTTCGTTCAAGATTTCTCTTCCTTCGTTATCATATCAATTCATTCGTTGTTTCCAAACCCTACCAGTGGTTCATTGAAGACCTTTCCAAGTTGGCGCTATATCTATGTTAATTCTTTCTACGAGAATAAGTAGTATGCCAAATCTGTTGCTTGTCATCAATCTAAATTGGTGAAGGATACGCATAACATAATTCTTATTCTCGGTTCATCCATGTGATTCATCTTTCTCTTTGGAGTTGTCCTTCATATCACATTCTCGGTTCGAGATGCTTCATCTTTTCTTTTTCGGAGTTTGTTCATGATGAATAAATTCTCGGTTTCACTTGATTCATCTTTCTTTTCCCGGAGTTCCAAGCTCTCTCAATTTTCTTGTCATGAAGATCCATCTAATCATTGCAAGTCTTCACCTTGTGTTTTCAACTTCTCTTTCCTTTCGTTTGATCATTCTTTTATCACCAGAGTTGTTCATGGAGGCTCCACATGGTGGTTCATCAAGGATTTAAATTCCTTCTCAAAGTGCTCATCAATTTCTTTTCAGAGGAGCTCAAGTATTCTTCATCTTGCATTCCGAAGTGCAATTCTTTCTATCTTATCTTTTGAGGTGGTGTTATGCCATTCGTGACGATTTGGGTTCGTGTTTCATGATTCAACAATTGTCAAGAATGAGATATTTAAACCCACCAATCTCTTCATTGGAGTTATTTTGGGTTATATTTCACCTAAAGCTTTTCCCCAAGGATTGTTGCTAATTATGGTGCTTATAAATGATCCAAGTTCTTCATTTATCCTCTTGGTGAAATAAGCTTCTCGCCTCCTTGTTGATATCAATCCAACCTAATGTTTCCGTTAGTGGCAGAATTTCACCTCATAGTTTTGAGATGTTCTCCATAAGCCCACTACAACCTTACTCTTTTCGTTGTTGGTTTTCTAACAACTCCGATCGAACATTCTCCTAAAGATGCTTTTTCAAGCTCATTTGAGGTAGAAGATGTTGTTTTCTTCTATGTTCCTTTAATTCCGTTCTTTAATTTGTTCCAGAGGCATTGTGATGTTGCTCTCTTTGACCCATCATCTTGTTTTGTCAAGATCATGTTCAATTCCTTTCATTTACAGTCGGAGTGTTGTCCAATTTATATCATTCTTACTCCTTCTCAATCTTGTTTAACCGGAGTGTTGTCGTAATTGATCCTTATCGTCCCTTGTACATCTTGTTTCTACCGGAGTGCTTGCATGTACTTCTTGTCCATTGCAACCCTTTTTTCTTATGTCTTTCAACCTACAAGGTTCTACTAATGTTCCTTGTTCCTATTTTCTAATAGAGTGTTTTCAACTTTGTTCATCTCCGTTGTATTCTTATTTCCAATTGTTTAACCTCTCAAGGCTCATTGGTTTCACTCGTTTGTCAAAGAAGCAACTTTGTTTTACCTCTTCCTCTTCCGTTTTTTCTATCCGGTGCCATCCTAGATCTCGGGACGAGATCCTCTCATAGTGGTGGAGTGTTGTGACGCCCGAGACCGATGCTCGAGAGGATTTCCATATGTTCCGGGTTTCACCCTGTGTCTCATTTGTGCCTGCCCTTTTATTTTTGCATTGCATCATGTCATCATGCCATCATCTCATAAATCTTTTGCAACTCAACTAAATAAATTGCATGGATCTTCTGTCCATTTAAACCGAGGGAATTCACATGGTGATTCTCCTTATAACATATCCTCCCGATATTAGGGAGCTATTTTAAATATTCCATTCTTTTGGAGTTAACCATAACACACGTGCAAAAATAATCCTCATGTCTATTCCACTTTGATTTTGACCTTCAAATCTTGTCCACAATTCTGTGTCTCTTTTATCGAGGCTCCTCTAAAAAAACAAAAAAAAATTGGACCTTCCAAACCTCCACTTCCTAGTCACCCATTTGAATTTAATTCAAATGTGTTTGAATCTAAACCTTGCATCCATGCCCACTCCTATTTTCTTGGATTAAACTCATTTTTCTGAGTTTGAGAATATTAACCCTGTGCCTAATTCTTTCTCCTACCATCTTCTTTTCTCACGTTTCTTTCTTTCTTGTTTTTCTTCTCTGTAATGGAAAGGAGGGAAGAGGGAGATCTTTTTTTTTTCTTTTCTTTCGTTGAATCCAGCCGGCCCTGTCCCTGGGCCCAACTCCTGCGGCCGGCCCAACCTTATCCCATCCCCGCAAGCCCACCTACCCCCGCTCTAAACCTAGCGCATCTCTCCTCTCTCCCTCGACCCTTTTCCTCTGCCGCCGCCTCCTATCGATCCCCACAGCGCCCCCGCAGCCAGCGCTAGGAGCCCGCGTCCCGACCCCCTCGCTCTTCCTCCCCTCGTCTCCCTCTCCTCTCTTCCACCTCGAGTCAGGGGAGGAGCCCCCGCGCCCAATCCCCTCCAGCGCCGCCGGTGACGACCGAGCCTCCCCCGGTGCGCCCCTGCTTCTCCTTCGCCTCCCCATCACCATGGCCTGACGCCCGAGCGTCTCCTGCCGCGAGCTCCACTAGGACTGCCGCCACCAGTTCTCCGCCTCGCCTGGAGCTCCAAGTCCGCCGGCCACCGGTGCCGCTGTCGGCTGGCGCCCCGTCACCATGCGGTCCTCCTCCACCTCCGTCCCATGGCAATGTAGCCCCCGTCGATTCCCTGCCTCTCTATTGCGCCAGGGACTCGAGCCTTCCACCGCGCGTCGCCGCCTTGCTGCCTTCCCCGCCATCGGCTGCTACCTCGCCGGAGCTCCTCCGGCCTCCTCGTCCTCTGCTTCGCCTCCTCGCGCCCCTGCCTTCTACGCCCATGCCGTCCTCCACCAGCAGCATCGCCACCCTCGCCGGACCTCGTTCCTCAGCCCGCAGCCATGGCCTCAAGTTCGTCAAGCCACTACTCCGCCTCTGCCTCGTTCGAGCGGAGAGGAGGACACGCCTCTGCTCGCCCGCTATGACCAGTGCCATGAACCGCAGCTCTTTGTACCGGCCTCCGAACCGCAAGACAAGAACACCCACCGACCTGAGCGTCCCCTTGGACACGTCAAGGTCGACTCCATCGCAAAGAACGACTGCATATTTAACCCTGGATATGGGATTGCAAAATGCCAAGTACCCTTCAGTTCGGCAAGACCGGCAAGTTCGACTACAGCACTGTAATATCAAGTACACGACGAACCTCGAAGACTTTGGACGTGCAAAGTTCCTCTTCAAATATGAACGACTACATCCGATGTGGAATTCGTCAAGTACCCTGGAGGCCACATTGACGTCAAGTACCTCTACCGCCGCCCGAACTTTTACAGAACGTGTACCACAACCATCGCTGAAGACCTGTGAACAACTACTTCCCCCTCGACACGTGTACCCCTACCGCCGAACTCGATCCATTCCGATAATGCACGCGTCAAAGGTATAACTCTGAGACGACCACCCGTGGACCGTATGCATGAGTTGTATGAGATGCATGTTGGTTGTTGTAATCCGCCCGTGAACATTAGTTGTTCCCTCATTTGACACCGTCGTCGACTCATGGGACACCCGGTATCCGGGAGCGCCCCATCATATTTTGCACGCATCCGCACACTTCTCCTTTGCATCGGTATATCAATCGAGTTACCGGATCCGGAACGTTGCCGTGGCACCGTTTTCGTTATCGTTGTCGTGGCACCTCCTTTTCTTTCCACCACGATGACAAATGCTTCAGAATGCTCTTGTCAACTTTTAATGAAACTTGCATAAAACTTGAACATGTCATCCGCATCATGTTAACAACATTAAGATGTTTAAAATTGTTGTTTGCTTTAAATTGCTAAATGCATGTGGGGATTTACCGTAATTGTTGTTGTTGTTGTTGTTGTTGTTGTTGTTGTTGTTGTTGTTGTTGTTGTTGTTGTTGTTGTTGTTGTTGTTTCCGGCCTCATTTAAAATGCCTAACCGTGTATTTTACTCATGTTTCACCTCTTGCCATGTTAACCAACATTTAATTTTGTTGAGTACCTAATCGGGAGTGAACTAAATAATAGAATGTGGTGTTTTGTCAATATGCATCCCGATGCATATTGAGCTCCACTTAACTTGTAGTGTTGTTTGTGCAGTTTTCCATGCCATGCATATTTAAACCAGACATGCATCATACTTGGTTGTGCATCATGCCATGTTTATGTGATGGTTGTTTACTATGTTGTTTGATTCTTTCCGGTGTTGCTTCTTCGGGTTAGTTTCGATAACGTCACGTTTGTGACGATCCGGTCGACTACGTCTGTTTGTCTTCTTCATGGACTCGTTCTTCTTCCTTGCAGGATCTCAGGCAAGATGACCATACCCTCAAAATCATTTCTATCTTTGCTTGCTAGTTGCTCGCTCGATTGCTATGCCGTGATACCTACCACTTGCTATATCATGCCTCCCATAAATGCCAAGCCTCTAGCCCACCTTTCCTAGCAAACCGTTGTTTGGCTATGTTACCGCTTTGCTCAGCCCTCTTATAGTGTTACTAGTTGCAGGTGAAGATGAAGTTTGTTCCATGTTGGAATGTGGATTTTGTTGGGATATCATTACTATATTTTTGTTTACTTTAATGCATCTATATACTTGGTAAAGGGTGGAAGGCTCGGCCTTATGCATGGTGTTTTGTTCCACTCTTGCCGCCCTAGTTTCCGTCATACCAGTGTTATGTTCCTTGATTTTGCGTTCCTTACGTGGTTGGGTTATAATGGGAACCCCTTGACAGTTCGCTTTGAATAAAACTCCTCCAGCAAGGCCCAACCTTGGTTTTACCATTTGCCACCTAAGCCTTTTTCACTTGGGTACTGCAGACTCAAGGGTCATCTTTATTTTAAACCCCCGGGCCAGTGCTCCTCTGAGTGTTGGTCCAACCTGTCAGCAGCCGGTGGCCACCAGGGGCAACTCTGGGCTGGCCTACCGGAATCTTGGACAATCCGGTGTGCCCTGAGAACGAGATATGTGCAGCTCCTATCGGGATTTGTCGGCACATTCGGGCGGCTTTGCTGGTCTTGTTTTACCATTGTCGAAATTTCTTGTAACCGAGATTCCGAGTCTGATCGGGTCTTCCTGGGAGAAGAAATATCCTTCGTTGACCGTGAGAGCTTGTGACAGGCTAAGTTGGGACACCCATGCGGGGTTTTGAACTTTCGAAAGCCGTGCCCACGGTTATGGGCAGATGGGAATTTGTTAATATCTGGTTGTAGAAAACTTGACACTTAACTTAATTAAAATGCATCAATCACGTGTGTAGCCGTGATGGTCTCTTTCCGGTGGAGTCCGGGAAGTGAACACGGTTCTTGTGTTATGCTTGAACGTAAGTAGCTTTCAGGATCACTTCTTGATCACTTCTAGTTCGCGACCAAGCTTTGCTTCTCTTCTCGCTCTCATTTGCGTAAGTTAGCCACCATATATGCTAGTGCTTGCTGCAGCTCCACTTCACTACCTTTTCCCTACCCATAAGCTTAAATAGTCTTGATCTCGCGGGTGTGAGATTGCTGAGTCCCCGTGACTCACAGATTCCTTCAAACAGTTGCAGGTGCCGATGACAACCGTGCAGGTGACGCAACTGAGCTCAAGTGGGAGCTTGATGAAGTTCGTGTTCGTTGTGTTGTTTCATTTCCAGTTGTTCAGTAGTGGAGCCCAGTCGAGGCGATCGGGGATCTTTTGCATTAGGGTTGTCTTTCTTTATTTGGTTCCGTAGTCGGACCTTGATTGTATCTGGATGATGTAATGCTATATTCATGTATTGTGTGAAGTGGCGATTTTAAGCCAACTCTCTATCCCTTTCATATTCAGTACATGGGATGTGTAAAGATTACCCCTCTCGCGACATGCCTACTATGCGGTTATGCCTCTAAGTCGTGCTCCGACACGTGGGAGATATAGCCGCATCGTGGGTGTTACAATTAGTTTTTTCACATCTCTGCAAAACTCGATCAAGGTTGCTCAAGCAATCATCAAAAGAAGATCTATAGACGGAAAAGTCATCCATGAAAACCTCACAAATCTTTTCACAAAAGTCAAAGAATATACCCATCATGCATCTTTGAAAGGTAGCAGGTGCATTACATAAACCAAAAGGCATACGTCTATAAGCAAAAATACCAAAAGGGCATGTAAAAGTAGTCTTTGATTGATCTTTGGCTGACACAGGTATTTGAGCGAAACCAGAATAACCATCTAGAAAGCAAAAAATGTGTATGTTTGGATAGTCCATTTGATCGATAAAAGGTAAGGGGTAATGATCTTTTTAGTAGCCTTATTTAATTTTCGGAAATCAATTACCATCCTATAACCTGTGATAATTCTTTAAGGAATCAATTCATCTTTATCATTAGGAACAACAGTAATACCTCCCTTCTTAGGGACACAATGGACAGGGCTTACCCACTGACTATCAGCAACGGGATAAATTATACCTGCCTCAAGGAGCTTTGGTATCTCCTTTCTTACCACTTCTTTCATTTTAGGATTCAGCCGGCGTTGATGATCACGAACTGGTTTAGCATCTTCTTCCAAATTAATTTTATGTTGACATAGAGTGGGACTAATGCCCTTAAGATCATCAAGAGTATACCAAATAGCAGCGCGGTTCTTCAAAGTTTTCAATAATCTCTCTTCCTCATGCTCTGAAAGGTTAGCACTAATAATAACAGGATATATCTTTTTCTCGTCACGATACGCATATTTAAGAGTATCAGGTAACGGTTTAAGCTCAAACACGGGATCACCCTTGGGTGGAGGAGGATCCCCTAGGATTTCAACAGGTAAATTGTTTTTCAGAATAGGTTCCTGTTTAAAGAATACTTCATCTAATTCCCTTCTTTCATTCATAAACATGTCACTTTCATGGTCTAGCAAATATTGCTCTAAAGGATCACTATGAGGTACGACAATAGAAGCAAAACCAATAATTTCATCCTTACCAGGTAATTCTTCTTCGCGGTGTTGTCTACTAAATTTAGAAAAATTAAATTCATGAGTCATATCATCTAAACCGATAGTAACAACATCTCTTTTGCAATCCGTGGTAGCATTAACAGTGCTCAAGAAGGGTCTACCAAAAATAATGGGACAAAAGCTATCTTGTGGGGAACCAAGAACAAGAAAATCAGCAGGATATTTAGTTTTCCCACACAAGACTTCAACATCTCTAACAATTCCCATCGGTGAAATAGTATCTCTATTGGCAAGTTTAATTGTAACATCAATTTCTTCTAACTCAACAAGTGCAATATCATGCCTAATTTCTCTATAAAGGCTAATAGGTATTGCACTAGCACTAGCACCCATATCACATAAGCCATGATAACAATGATCTCCTATTTTAACAGAAATAACGGGCATGCCTACCACAGGTCTAGGTTTATCTTTATCACGGGGTTTAGCAATTCTAGCAGTTTCATCACAGAAATAAATAACATGCCCATCAATATTATCAGACAAGAGATCTTTAACGATAGCAATATTAGGTTCAACTTTAACTTTCTCAGGAGGTGTATATGTTTTAATATTTCTTTTACGAACCACAGTTGAAGCTTTAGCATGATCCTTTATCCTAACAGGGAAAGGTGGTTTCTCAACATAAGAAGTAGGAACAATAGGATCATTATAAGTGATAGTCTTTTCTTCAACTTTAATAGGTGAAGCTACTTTTACTTCTATGGGAGGATGATATTTAAACCACTTCTCCTTGGGGAGATCAACATAAGCAGCAAAAGATTCACAGAAAGAAGCTACTATCTCAGAGTCAAGTCCATATTTAGTGCTAAATTTATGAAAAATATCGGTATCCATAAAAGATTTAACACAATCAAAACTAGGTGTCATACCTGACTCCTTACCATTGTCGAGGTCCCAATCTTCAGAGTTGCGTTCAATTTTTTCCAATAAATCCCATTTGAATTCAATAGTCTTCATCATAATAGAGCCAGCACAAGAAGTATCAAGCATGGTGCGATTGTTACCAGAAAGCCGAGCATAAAAGTTTTGAATAATCATTTCTCTTGAGAGCTCATGATTGGGGCATGAATATAACATTGATTTAAGCCTCCCCCAAGCTTGAGCGATGCTTTCTCCTTTGTGAGGCCAAAAATTATATATATAATTGTGATCACGATGAACAAGATGCATAGGATAAAATTTATGATGAAATTCCAATTTCAATCGTTTGTAATTCCAAGACCTCATATCATCACATAGCCTATACCATGTCGATGCATCTCCCCTCAAAGATAAAGGGAAGACCTTCTTAACAACATCTCCGGGTACACCTGCAAGCTTCAATAATCCATAAACTTCATCCACATATATCAAATGTTCATCAGGGTGTTTCGTTCCATCTCATAAAAAGGATTAGCTAGCAGTTTTTCTATCATACCCGCAGGAACTTCAAAGCAAGCATTTTCATTTTCAGTAGGTTCGGTAGGTTGAGGAGCAACTCTTTGCTCTACTGGTCGGGGTGAAGATACCCCGAACAAGCCCCTCAGAGGATTACTTTCCATAGTAACAAGTGACAGTAAATTTCAGCACACTATATAAAATTTTCCTTACCAAATTCCACCTACAAAAGGCGCTTCACTCCCCGGCAATGACGCCAGAAATGAGTCTTGATGACCCACAAGTATAGGGGATCTATCGTAGTCCTTTCGATAAGTAAGAGTGTCGAACCCACGAGGAGCAGGAGGAAATGATAAGCGGTTTCCAGCAAGGTATTCTCTGCAAGTACTGAAATAAGTGGTAATAGATAGTTTTGTGATAGGATAATTTGTAACGACCAACAAGTAACAAAAGTAAAGAAAGTGCAGCAAGGTGGCCCAATCCTTTGGTAGCAAAGGACAAGCTTGGACAAACTCTTATATGATGTAAAGTGCTCCCGAAGACACATGGGAATATCATCAAGCTAGGTTTCACCACGTTCATATGATTCACGTTCGGTACTTTGATAATTTGGTATGTGGGTGGACCGGTGCTTGGGTGCTGCCCTTACTTGGACAAGCATCCCACTTATGATTAACCTCTATTGCAAGCATCCGCAACTACAACAAAAGTATTAAGGTAAACCTAACCATAGCATGAAACATATGGATCCAAATCAGCCCCATACGAAGCAACGCATAAACTAGGGTTTAAGCTTCTGTCACTCTAGAAACCCATCATCTACTTATTACTTCCCAATGCCTTCCTCTAGGCCCAAATAATGGTGAAGTGTCATGTAGTCGACGTTCACATAACACCACTAGAGGAGAGACAACATACATCTCATCAAAATATCGAACGAATACCAAATTCACATGACTACTAATAGCAAGACTTCTCCCATGTCCTCAGGAACAAAAGTAACTACTCACAAAACATAAACATGTTCATAATCAGAGGGGTATTAATATGCATATAGGATCTGAACATATGATCTTCCACCAATTAAACCAACTAGCATCAACTACAAGGAGTAATTAACACTACTAGCAACACTACAAACAATACACTTCCGTGATGATACGTGTTTGTGACAGTAGGTCACTTTTTTTGTCATGCATGTACATCCATGACAAAATTATGACAGATTCAAGATAGTCATACCTGTGGTGTCGTAGAAGTGTTCCATGACATTACCAAAATTATCATCATGGAACTGTCCACTTCTATGACGATAAATCGCGCGTCACAGAAGTGCTTTCGTCAAGGGTGATCGACACGTGGCATCCACCGTAACGGAACGCCGTTAAGCTATCGGGTCAGGTTTTGGATCCGATAACCCGTTAACAGCCCCAACCAATGGGGATTTTCCACGTGTAAAATCATCATTGGCTAGAGGAAACACGTGTCGGCTCATCATCGGGACAGATGTCATCCACTCACTGGACAGAAGGCGCCAATGATACGTCGACACATGGCACGGCCCAACAAGTTTAAATGGACCGGCCCAACTAGAGGCCCACAAGATTTTGCGGACCATAATGGGCCGGCCCAGCTAAAGGCCCACGAGATTTTGCGGACCATAATGGGCTGGCCCAGCTAAAGGCCCACAAGATTTTGCGGGCCATAATGGGTCAGCCCAGGTAAAGGCCCACAAGATTTTTGTGTGCCATAATGGGCCGGCCCAAGTAAAGGCCCACAAGATTCTTGCGGGTCATAATGGACTGGCCCAGCTAAAGGCCCACGAGATTTTGCCGACATTAATGGGCCGGCCCAGCTGTAGGCCCACAAGATTTTGAGGTCCCTAGTAGGCCAGCCCATTAACTGGCTGCCATGTTTTGGGCCAAATGCCGGCCCATATTTGATCCGGTCCATTAATGGCCTGCCACGCTCCGGGCCTAATAGTGGCCCATATGAGATCCGGCCCGTTAAAAGCCTACCACGTTCTGGGCCTAATTATGGCCCAGATCAGGTCCGGCCCTTTAAGAGGCTTTGGGCTCAATTATGGCCCATATCAGATTCGGCCCGTCAACTGGACACTATGCTTTTGGGCCCACTTGCTAAAGGCCTACTTAGTAATTCGGCCTGATATTAGTTTTGGCCTGTTAAGGGCCCATTTAACATTTCGGCCCTATATTAATTTCGGCCTGTTAAAAGCCCGTCATATAGTTGGGCCTAACTACGCCCCGGTTTGCATCCGGCCTGCTCGCAGCCGATATCTGATTGGGCCAAACAAGGACCCAGACAATTTTGGCCTGTTAAAAGCCCGTGATTTGATTCGCACAATCATGGGCCGGGGTTCATTTCGGGCTGCTGCGTAACTAGTAGGAATTAAGAACAAACCTACTCTATACAATAAAGAAATTACGACATAGTAACTAAGAATAAACCTACACTACACAATAGAGGATTTAAGGTATATTACATCCACTGGGCATCAAAGTTCGCCACCAGTGATCATAAAGCGCAACAAAGAAGCAGATTACAAAAACCGGGCACCATTGCAGCATAACAAAATAATACTGAACCGAGACCACTTCCAAGACAGTTCAAGAAAGGTTAGCCTTGCGGGGGAACTGCTGCGCAAGCTGCTGAGCAAGGCTGTGAGACCGGCCTAGCATGTCGGTCATAGCTTCCAGGTGTAGCTGTTTAGCGATGAGGTTCTCATTGGTGTTCTCTGCAATCTTTCTTAGAGATAGGACTTCAAGTCGAAGTTGAGTTGCAGAATGCCTTTCTGCTAGAACTTGGGACTGAAGAAGTCGAACTGATTCAGACAACGAATTCTGTGAGCTTGTCTAACTGTTAGTCTCAAGTAACTTGAACACTGCATCAAGACAAGACTTTGGGGTTGTCTCGCTATCTTCAAGATGTTTTGCCTTCTTTGCTGCAATATATGTTGGGTTTGTCTCACAGCCTTTAGCAGACTTGTGCATGCCATCAGGCATATCACCCTGAAACAAAGCAAAGAGATGGCATGTTTTGCACACTGTTCTGTCAATTCTATCCAATTTCAAATTAGAAAATAAAGAGTATGTTCAAAATATCAATAGCATAATTTGGCATTGTTCATAATGCAGGGAGCTTCACCACACTACTGGATTACCATGTCAACATAACAAGCATAGATGAAGGGCAAAGAAAATCATTGTATCTATTTTGGATAATGTGCATGGCATGTTGTTCATATCATCAGCCACATCAGTAAGATAAAACAGGAGATGACAAGGTGCAAACGTGGGCTGCTTCACCACACACTGGATTATAGATCCACAAAAACAAGCATACATATAGGGAGTATTAAGTAATGTGCATGGTATGAATAAGGAATTTGGTTTTACAAGTAAAACTTAGAACTTACGGTTCTTACGAACATGCATTTTGGTAGAAACAGCGAACTAAACAGCAGTAAACGATAGGGAGTACGAGCAAATTAAACAGCAGTTGAGGATAAAGGCTTTAGAAGGACTGACTTACATTAACAGTTAACACCGGCTTTATAATGACCTTCTCCATGGCAAGGGAAGGATAACTCAAGAATTTCAGCACAAAATCTTCTTCATAAGCATTGCCTGTACTCTACATTTTGTAGAGAGTAATTATAGATATGATAATACTGGAAGGGATAGAGGATAATGAAGATAAGATGCAGATTGATGCTACATAATCAACTACCAATCCCTGGAAGTACAAGCGTTACAGGACAAAATGTACTGACAAGAGCAATGGGCTACACTTTTGCACTGGCATTGTCTGTGTATTCTACTTGTTGGTAAGATTAAATATAGATCTGATCTTTTTTAGTAAATGGTGGGCGAGGGAGATAAGATGCAGAATGCTACAAAATGAACTAATCCCTCTTCCCATAATACAAGAGTGTTTTGAGCACTTCTGTACTGTACAAAATGTTCTTATATTATTTGACGGAGGGAGTAGCTGTTAATGTAAGTACAGTGATAGACCATGTTCAGTCCTTACAAGAGGACTGCAGAGCTAAACCTCTTCAAAAGCATTGGGTTGATTCTAAATTTATGTAAGAGTCCATACAGATCTTATAATGTCCACCAAATGGACGATTACGAGGCTAACATGTGCAGTGATGCTACATAATCAAACATCTATGAAAGTAAGTATGGTCATACAGGGCAAGAGGTACTCACAAGAGCAATGCAGTGTGCAGTATAGTTGCGAGATTCTGTGGTCCCTTGAGAATGAATGTTCTTCTGTTAACAGTTTCCATACAAATGAGACATTAAGGCAAATGCAGAAATGTAGTTCAAATTGTGATGTGATATCATAGACAGTACCTTACGCTGCAGCCGAGACCAATGTGTAACAAGATTATTCCAGTCACCGTCGGATAAATGTAGCACCGGAGACTTTACAGAAATTTCGTTCAAAGGCTTGCCATCGAAGTGCGCTTGCCTCAGGTAGGAATGATACTTCATCAACGAGTGCTTGAAAAGCGCAACCAACCCTTGCTCGTCATCACAATCCAGTTTGCGCCTCGCCTATTTAAAAGAATGAAATCTTGTGTCTTCTGTCAGCAGAAACATATGCAGTAATGACCATGAATAACATTAGTACATTACTTACGCGTAAGTTGCGGAGGAAGACTGGAAATTGTTCTGTGTCTATGGTATAATCTTTCCATGAAGGAAAGATGCACACAAAGTTCCTGACAACAACATAAGCTTCGTCTTCTAAACTGGGAAGAAATGGAATAGGGGTCCTATTTGCTGCAATTGGGGCTCTCTCTGGTTCGAAAAGGGATTTGGCAACTGGATTTGGTGTACTCTTTGCTGGAATGGGGGTTTTGTGTCGTACAGATGGTGCTACGTCAACTGGCATAATCATACTGTTTGCTGCAGTTGGGGTCTGCTGAGTTGGGGCGTCAGAAATGACCAGTGTAGTAGGGCTAGAGTCTGCTAGAGTTGGGGTATTTTGTGGGTCAGGTGATATTGCAACTACACCTAATGGGCTATTTGATTTATCAGGTGCCACTACCTTTTCCAAATACTTTGCTTGTGCTCCTCCACGATCAGCAATCGCCCTCTTCCTTTTGAACGTCTGATACACAAGAACAACATTTGAATGGATAAATATGGTATGATGACAGATGGAATATGTACTGAAAATGGATAGGCAGGGCATATTCACATACACAATGTGTAAACTAAGCTAACGGCAGTTCAACAAAGTAGAAGCAATGCAAAGCATCAGTTGCAAGATATGTGCGAGTAATGTAACCTTGGAAAGTTAGAGCAAGTACCTTGATGGGTGAATAAGATAGGGCATCTTCCTCTGACTCCTCCACTAGGGAGCTACATTGACTTAGGTCTCCCTCTAGCTCAGAATCATTATTAGGATCACATTCTGAGCATGAATCTGTAGGTGGAGAGTGTTTGCATTGCATTGCATCCAGACTTGATTTCAGTCCCTTAATGCCAAGTTTGACATCCATGGCATTGTTCTGCTTTATTCTTTTCATGCGCGCAAGCTCATAATCATTACGATGTTGTTCAGAATCTGAGATTCATGAAAACATAAAAAGTAGTCAGATTATCTATGGAATGCATTACGGTTTCAACTCGGAGAGTGTCTCCCTATAAACCCCTGCATATGCAAAGTTCACCTCCCCAACCGTGCTGACCAGACCATACATAGAGATACACACCCGAGCGGCGAACATGCATTTTCGAAACTAATTTAGGAACATTTAGCTGGCCAATTAAACAACTCTATTTTAATAATATCATATTCGTATTTGAACAACTAAGCTTGTTTAGCTTGACGGGTGGAGCAGTGTTATTATGACACGAACCATGTATTCTGATCGTATAGTGATCATAAAAGGGGGAAACTCTAAGCATATATTTTTTAGCAAAAGAGGGTTTCCCCTCTGATTTCTATTAAAGAAACCACCACGGAACCAACATGATCAATTAAACCCTAAGCATGATCAATTAAACTGTATTATGCCTGTGCCATGGCAGATTTGAAGCTGCAAACCGGAGAAATGATATTTAGCATCCATTGTTTGCTTCGAACTAAGAACTAAATTCTAAGAGCTGAAAAGAAAGTAGAGTAACCAAGTTAAGATCTATTTTCTGGTTGAGATCAAAAAGTTGAGGAGATATGAAGTACCACCTCTGTTGCGGCGCCGTGTAGGCATCGGGGGTGCGATGGCTGTCGGTGGCGTTGAAGCAGATCTGCGATGGTAGATGGGTGCATCGGGGGATAAGTCCCGTTGCGGTGGAAGAGAAGGTCGTGTGAGCGGCCCCGGCAAAGAGGACGATGGCGCCGATGAAGCAAGAGGACACGATGCAAGGCTATTGGTTCATCGCCGTGGATGAGAAACGTCCATCTCTAGCAGTGGACAACACGGTCTTGGTAGGCGCTCCGGCATGGTGGAGGACGGTGGCGATGGATGTGGTGGAGGACGGCGGCGATGGATGGGGTGGCGGACGGAGGCTGGTGTAGGAATGGGGTGTTCTAGCGCGGACGGTGTATGAATGGGAAAATGGAGGGAGAGGTACGGGGAACCATGTTTTTGGCACGCGCCTGTCTGAAATATGGGAAAGTTACAAACTTATCCCCCGTTTCAAATTTGGACGTCTCGTCGGTTGGGGATAGGACGGTAATCTCGCATCTCCCAAATATTTGCCGGTAACTATTTCGGGCGAGGAGAGGGTGTTTTGCCGCCCACGGTTGGCGCCCACGGTGTATGAACGGGGCTGACAGGTAGGGCGGTTGTGTCACGTCTGATGGAAGTTACACATCTGCCCCTATTTAAAATATTAGCATACATCTATTTCGGACGAGAGGGTGTTTTGCCGCCCACCGTGTATGAATGAGGAATGGAGGGAGAAACAGAGGTCTTTCGGACGAGCTTGAATCAAATGAGTTTTGCCGCCCATGTTTGACGCCCACCTGTCAGAATGGGCTCAGAGGCGGTCGTGTCACGTCTAATTGAAGTTACTAACCTACCCCTATTTATAGCAATGGAAATCGGGCCAATGGATTGTCCGTGTAATGGGTAGACAGTAATTTCCATCTCTCAAACACTTGGCTTCGGGCAGCCGATGTGGGAGTGGACATTTTGCTGTTTCTTTTGAATTTTGGGACAATAAGCATCCACGTTCACCCTGGCAACTAAATTCGAATCCATTTTGTATTCCTATAAGAATCTTTATAAATCATTCTATGTGTTTTTATATATCTTCAAAAGGACGACAAAGATGTATTCCACTGTCATATATGAATATGGTTTACAAATGCCGATACTCAAATTCAGAAACTAGAATCCAGTTTAAGGTGAATTCGAATATTTGGAACACTTCATGTCCAACTCAAATGTCACACGCAACATAATGTGTACTCCCATTTAGATATGTACACAAGCGATGTATCAAGATTCAAATACCGAGTCAATCAACAAAGAATGTACGGAACTAACAGACATATAAACACTTATAGATTATATGGATCAATAATATCAACTAACATACATAAGCCAGGCCAATGTACTTTTTTTGGCTACAACAACATCCTTTTTCTAGCCAGCATCTTGGCCCTTTCCGATGCGTGCCACTTATGGTCCATCTATACTACTATTGTTGAATGCACATTCAGCCCGATTGGCATATTTGTAGGTCTGGCACAGCAATCCAAATGAAATGTCTCCGAGTCTTATCAATTAATACAGACTTGTGCTCAAATAAAATTACAAACAAAAAAACAAAAATACAATTATTACATGATCTCTAAAACAAATGGTTTGATTGATTACATGAACAAACAACACAAAGGTTATTCAACTATGGAAAGAACATTTCACCTATGATTCACCAAGTAGGAATTTAATTTCCTTTTTTCCTTCAGGACCTTAATAATCTGGTCAGTCTCAGCTTGCTTCGTTTTGAAATCCACCAAATATTTAATGGTTGTCTTGAGTACTGCTTGTGATTGTGCTGTTTGCTTCCTCAACATGTCAACTTCATCTCTAAGTGCAGAAGCAGAATCTCTTTCTACCACTAGTTTAGCCTCTAGAGCATCAGCAGTTGGCAATTCATAATGCACAACTGGGCCGGTGCCACTGCTGTGGGATGATGCAACGTCCATGGGGACCTCGCTCTTTGATCTTGGGCTAACCTGTTTTGCCATTAAAGTTCCGATTGGATTCAGAAAAGTTGAAGTTAGCAAAACATCTCAACTAGGAGTTATAACAGCAAACCAGTTAAACAAACAAGGAATTAAAGAGTTCCAATTGGATGTTGAAAAGTAGTTATTAACATCATTGTAACCCGCTGTTGTAGGAGCAAAGTAATTAAACAAACAAGTAAATATTTAAGTTAAGGCAAACATGTAATTCTTAATAGTAAGTATCAAACACATAGATAGGCGCAGTCTACAATATGATTAACAGGTTGTCCCATTATGTAATCAGTAGCAAACTAAATTAAGCCAAGCAACATAATTGAACAATTTTGCAGTAAGTGGCTAACTAAAATTCTGAGAAGCAGGTAACTGAACTTACGCTAGTTCTTTGTATAGGCACACTGCAACTTCTTTTTCGCTTACAAGGTTGTACGAAGGAGTCCATGGCATCAATTGCTTGGATACGCAGTCCCAATACTTCTTTCTTCCCACACTGCATGGGTAAGTCTAAGGATGGCAATTTTATCCATGGACATGGATATCCATGGATATCCATGGATATCCGACCCGAATGGATAGGGTTTGGATATGCTTTTGTGTCCATGGGCGGCGCCCAAACCCGACCCGATTGTTCGTGGGCAGGGCATGGATATAATCTTGTACCATGGATATACCCAAACCCGACCCGATAGTATGACTTAATGGGAAAAAATCTGCTATCCCTGCCCCATGTTCACATGTCCCACGATAATTTTACAATTTTTTA
This sequence comes from Triticum monococcum, assembly GCA_034509565.1. Lineage (NCBI taxonomy): Eukaryota > Viridiplantae > Streptophyta > Magnoliopsida > Poales > Poaceae > Triticum > Triticum monococcum. The sequence continues at coordinate 700,232,829 of CM067842.1, read as the reverse complement.
TCTAAAACATGCATAAGAAATTACACAATCCCCATCGTAACTTTTATAAGTTGACAGTCAATCCCCTCCGTAACATACTCCAACACCCCTTCCCTTATTTTTATCTCCTTCTTAAATGACTCGTCATTCTCATCTGTTAGAAACATACTAAATGATCTTAGGTTGTTACTAGATGTTGATTTACCATAAGTGAAGCCTAGCCTGCCACGAGGTGAAGAATGGAAGAGTTTATGTTAATATTGTGTTAAGTCTTATTTATATGTCTTGAGAGGACCCAATGGATATCTAGTGGATATGGATATCCATCGGATTTGGACATGGACACAATTTTTCACCCATGGATTTTTTCATGGGCGAGCAAAGACTGTCTTCATGGATATGGATATGGATTTGATATTGTTCAACTCGACCCATTGCCATCCTTAGGTAAGTTGAATGGTTAATCTGGTAAGATGGTGCATCCTTGATATGTTATATGAGGACGTGTAGTCAGACTAGTTGTAGCCAAACACATCACACTGGCTTTTACTGTATATTTCATGCGATTACTTTTGGCATATTGAGATCTAAACAATCTACAATAGGATGAAAAGACTGGCATCCTTCACATTATTGGCGAACTCGGTTCATAGAAACACGCAATTCAACCATTCTGTGGGTAAATCAAAAGCGCCGCTGGAATTTTTTTTACTATCCAATCATACATGCAAAAAGGGGCGACGCCACCATAGGGGCTGGTATGGGCGGCCGCCTCAGGTGGCTGGAAAGTGTGCACCTAGTTTGAGTCGTCCAGGTTGGCTCACGCTAGTTTTGTTCGTCCCAACGCACGAGCAAGCAATGTAAAAAATGAAGAAAAATGATTCAATTTGGATGGGCCAATAACATAAGTGCAAGGCAGGCCCTATAGCAGGCTCACGGCCCAAACGAGCGCCTCCCATATCGATCGACAGCAGGAAAAATCCCAATTCATTCACTCCAGCCTCCAGTCTGGTTCGCTCCTAACCTAGCTGCCGCTGGACAGACCGACACAGCACTTCCTCGCGCCCTCGTTGGAGGGTGGTTGCCGGGCTTCAAGCGAACGGAAGGACAAGAAGATGAAGATCCAACCCTGGGTGTAGCATGCGTGGGAGGTAGCGACGGCAGCACGGGCATGGCATCGAGCTTGCGCAAACGGACAGTCGCAGCTTGCAAGAGTAGCAAGCGCAACGAGCAGGTACATCACATCCCTGATTATATCTAATTCAACTCTTCAATTTCTAGCCAATAGTTAAACCTGACGGTGTTGTAAAACTGCTTGTATGTAGGGAATCTATGAGAAAATGAAACCAATTTTTACTTATTTTATAATTCCCCCAATCAATACTGAACTGACTGAATCTGATATATCTAATCAAGTTTCCAGTGCAAACATACAAGCTCATGTTGTTCTTGAGCCTGAAGTGTCTAATGAACAGACTGCTAATGAAGGATTTGATGCAAACATTTTACATGCTCCTGGTGATGAACATATAGTGTCTAATGAGGGATCTAATGAAAGCATTTTGCAAGCTCATTGAAGGATTTAGTGTCTAATGATGATCTACTATGTTGAGAGAGACAAAGATTTGCAGGCATTGATGACAAGCAAATTATAGTGCATTTTCATAGCTTGAGGAAACGTCGAGGCCATCTACCAGAAAGTCCCTGTATCATGACAACATAGCATAAATACTTTTATAATATGTTGTTTGAAACTATTAGCATACTTGTGCAGGATAGATATATTGATATGCAGTTTGCGCATTGGTTATACGTGCAATTACACTTCGATATTTTCAGCCAGAGAACGAATGATTCAAGCAGGTACAGACCATGTTTGTAGTCCTTATACACCATGTTGCATTTTGTGTTTTTTGGTGCTTTCATCATTTAGTGTTTATAATCTAAACTACTTTGGATCATTAGCTGGTTTTCAAAGTGCATGTAGCTTCACATTCTCAAGTTATGTTGATTTCCGGAGTGCAAGTGCCTTCGTATTTTTTAAGTTAAATATTCGCCCCTGGTAACTTGAATTCGTGGATCAGCCACTGCATACAAATCATACATGAATGCCAGTATGAATTAAATGAAATGCAGGGACTTACACTAGCTCGTTGTATAGGCTCACTGCAGCTCTGCTTGCGCTTGGGATGTTCCATGTACAAGTCCATGTTACCACTTGCTTGGATGTGCAGGCCTTGTGCTCCTTGCATCCCCCTCTGCATTTTTGACACGGCGAATGGTTGATCAAATAAGAGGAATCGACCTTGATGTTGTACCGGAGGACAGATACTTACAAGGTTATACGGGTGTGCTGGATATGTACCAGATCCCGTAGCGCCGTCATGCTTCGCTAAAATATGGATTTGCTTGTTTCAGATGATATCTCCAGAAGAAATAAGAGTTAAGGTCAGAGTTGCATAGGCGTGTAAGCTAAGAGAGCAGTGAAGGGATATCCAAACATCGTCGGAACAGTGCACAAGGGAGTGATATGTGGATACCTAGTTCAGGCCGGCGTTTGGGCATGCTCGCCTAGCTAGAGTGCGGGTCACTTCAGAGCCGTTGAGGGTGATGCGCTGGCGTTGGCTGGCCGCGCACGGATTCAGATCTTTAGTGGCAGCGGAGCGCTACGATGCGGTGGACGAGACCGTTGGTGAAGCCCCAACGGCCTCGGGGGGCGGAGGTATGAGGATGTGCTCAGTGAAGTAGCCCCGGTGAGCTGGGAGATGGCGTCGGTGAAGCGCACCTGATGCGGTGGAACTTGGTGTCTGTGAGGCACATCGGTTGCGGCAGCCGACATTGTCGGTGGACCACCCGGTGTGGTGGACGAGGGCGTAGATGAGGTAGCTCCGGTGCGGTGGTGAAGCGCGACTGTCGACTTCGTCGTTGTCGTCCGGCACAGAGGTGGGGAACGGTGGGGAAAGAGACGAGACGAGGGGTGATTCGAGGGTTGGCGGCAAATTAGGGATTTGAGCAATCTGGGCACAGAAGGGGACGGTGGAGAAGAGAGATTTTACAGGGCTGGAATTGGGGCCGCCAGATATTTCAATCCGAAACGTGGAAGCGCGAACTTATATTGCCATCGTCCTTTTGGGGGGGGAGGGGATGGGTGGCTGGGTGCTACGCGTCCGTCCGACACATGCGACCACCCCGACAGGACTATGCTTCGGTGCCTTAAGGCACCTGCCTTTGTGTCCATGACATATGGGCCCAACAGGTGGCTGGCCCACATGTCAGTGACCCAAAGGCAGTTGCCTTTAAGGCACCGAAGCAGCATCCACCCCGACACGACCCTGGTTTGCCTGGTGCACCTACATTTGAGAATGCAAACGAATCTGTATGTATTACCATGCCCGTGTTTTCCTTGCAATAATTAGTCATTCGAAACGAGATACTCCATCCGTTCACTTTTGTAAGTCGTTTCAGACAACTTAAAATGAACTGTTTTGCACATTGTCTGAAATGTCTTCAAGGTCTTATAAAAGTGAACAGAGGGAGTACTATAAATTAATGAGGAGTTATTTGAAAAAATCGAAATGGTACCCACGCTAACGTGGATTAGAGTGTGTGTCGCATAATTAGTTATTTGAATTAGAGTGTGTGTTACGTAGTTAGTTATTTGAATTAGAGTGTGTGTCACGTAGCGATATCCAATTCTAACATGGATTTCGCATTTCAATGTATCCACGCTACTTTTTTAATACAAATTCATATGTATATGATGAACACCATGGTAGTGAGAAAACTTTTGGATGGATTCAAACATATGACCTACAAAATAGCACAACAAACTGAGTCAATGTCAACTTTTCGAAACTTAGTATGGCATGATTTCGAAATAATTACCCGTATGCCTGGGCCTCGATTCAAATCTTACAATGTACACCGAATTGAAACATCGATATTAAGTCTCGTACTATGTACATTCAAATGTTGTTTTTAGCCCCCCCCCCCCCCCCCCCGCACAAACGCTACATACTTCCTGTATCGGTCAATCTTCCTCTCTTAACCACCTTAGGAAGCTATCGGTTTCCAACACACGTTCATTCTTTCTCTCCATGTTTCGATCTCTAAGTCTCTTAACTACACAACCCCTTTTTCCACTCTGTTATCAAATGTATTTACCTCACACACCCGCCATTGCACCCCATGTCGAGCTCTCTCTCTCCCCCCTCTCCCTCTCACCCTCTCGCGCTAAATACATGCATTGCCTATCTAGCCCCCAACCTCTCGTGCATGCGCACGCACGCACGTTGTATATCTAGGTCACTCCCTCGAGACTGTCTCACTCTTTCTTCCGCACGGCGGGCCACACTCGCTCAATCTCGCTCTCTTTATCTGAGTCTTGTTTAACCTTGTTTTCTTTCACACACAAATGATATATCTCCCTGTTCGGGCCTCGATCGACACACTCTATACTCTCTCACACAGATTTTCTATCTAGGTCAGTCCATCCAAGCCGCCACCACTCTTTCGACCTCATGGTGGGCCATGCTCACTCAATCTCTCTCTCTCTCTTTCCCTACCCGTATGTCTCGATTGACCTCGCTCTTTCTCGGACAAAAACGATATGTCACCATGTTTGAGCCCAATTCGACCTATTCACATTGTATACTCTCTCACGCACATCGTCTATCTAGGTCACACACTCCAACCCGTCTCACTCTTTCGATCGCACGACGACCCTATGTGATCGGTTGACCTTGCTTCCTCCCACGCACAAAATATATCTACACGTCTGTGACTGGAACATCTCTCAAGCTCTATCTTACAGCCCTCACCCTTGCCAAAAAGATCAATCGGACAATATCTCTCCAGAGCATATATATTTGTTCAATGAATGTCGGACCACACTCACTTTGTCTCTCTATCTATATGTCTCTTGATTGACCTTGCTTTCTCACACCGTATCTTCCACGCATTGAAGTTACTACCTCTCCATCCCTCGCAAAGCCGGAGCTATTTACATTGCGAGGGGCACTCCAACCATGGATTAATTTGTGTAGGCATTTATTCCGGTCGATTTAGATTATATTTTCGTAGCATTCGGCCCACAACTACTCCAATCACTGTAGCAGGTAATTAAGCTATGGGGAGCACCTAATATGAGCACCGGGGAGCCGTTGGATTGAAGATGCAGCGGCACACACGAGGCCTGAATGTTTTATTTGCAAAAAAACCTTTGGAGAGTTTGGAAATTGCGGATAATTACAAGGACTACTCCCAAGCCATTGGATCTCACTTCCAACGGTGTAAAAACTCGTATCACCATAGTATCTAAGCTGCGGGGTGGATGTGATATTCTATGCCGCTGTCATTTTTGTTCGTAAACTTGCAAAAAACGTGTAACTCGTGCCGTTACTTGTCTAACTGCGCAAAGTGTTTGTTCAAAAAACCATCCTACACTAAAATATCGGAACAACACACGGGGGTCCCACTTGTCATTAATCAAATTTGGACCTAAAACTAACAAATCTGAATGACGAGATTCGAACTGGCAACCTGGACTACAAAGCGTAAGTCGATAGCCTGAAAAAATGAACGGTTGTTGGCTTTGTCCCATAACTTGATTTTATACAGTACTTGCGTTGAGTAGAGTAGAGGGAGTGCCTCGTCAGCACGTGCATGACCGTTATCTCACTTACTGGTGGGTCCCAGGTCTGCGATCTCAATCTCTGTTCTCTCCATCATCTAACCTTTGCACGAGCACACACGAAGAGCGGCGCTAGCTTGCCGTGGTGTTATTACAACTAAAAAAACTTCGAAAATAGAAGAATCGCCTAGAACAAGAGACGTTGTGGCTGGTCGAGATGGAGCTAACAACATCTATCCTCCATGCCACGTTTGCATGATGAAGCTGTGTGGCTAGTGGGGTGTTTTCAACTGACTGGCTGGGTCCCGAGGTCGAACCATAGGTACTATGTCTAATACAGTATATTTTTACACGCACATTTTTCCTCCATGCCGAGACGTGGCACACCCTACCGCGCGGTTTCGGGGTCCTCCCGGGTGGTGCACGCATATATTCTTCCTGACGTGGGACGCCCTACCGCGCATTTTCTGGGTCCTCCTTGGTCGTAGCACCGAAGCAAGTAAATGAGTCATCAAATCACGAAAGACCACCTTTCCTGCCGAGTACATCAGTGAAGCACGGTGGCTAGCTAGTTGGGCTAGTTCGACCGATTAGCTAGGCCGCCACCACATTTGTTTTTTCACCCCTTTTTTATCTACTTACCGGCAGGTAAATTTAAATATCCACCGCGGCGTTGCTCTGGTGTTTGGGTGCGGCAGGATTTTTAATTTTTTGATTGACGGGAGCAGGCGCGGCAGGATTTTTAATTTTTTGATTGACGGGAGCAGGCGCGGCAACAATTACTCACGATGACTCCGCCTGTACCCACTGCTCCCTGATGTGAGAAGTCGTCGACTGGTGTTTTACCGTGGTGAAAACTAAAAGATTCCCCGCTCCCTCCGCCTTCCCGTAGAATGCATTGCCTTTCAGCCATTTCACCTCCTTTGCTTCCTCTCCCCATTGCTTCTACCTGGTGCCATGGCGGCGCAGCAGATCATGGAGTCCGAGGTGAGGCTCCTGACAAAGGAGCTCCATGCCAAGGATGCGGAGCTCAGGGCCAAGGACGTGGAGCTCCGTGAGCTCAAGGAGGAGAGGAGCGCCATGCTCCTCCGTTATGTGCGGGAGTTCACGGAGCTTCAAAAGCGGCAGGCGTCCACCACAAAGATGCTCGAGGCGTCGGCGGCGTTGCTGCAGAAAGCGGGAGATATGATAGGCCATCAGGGGAGCCGGCTGGAGCGCGAGCGGGCCGATCGTGACGAGGTCCAGGATCGCCTCAGCCACTTGGTGAACCAAGTTGCCACGCACATGTTACGGCTGTGCGATGCCTACCATCGTGCCAGCGCGACGATGCCGGCCAGCGGGCTAAACCCGTTCGACCACCCGGTCGACTTCAACGAGTTGCGGCGTCCTGACTTGGTCTCCTTCTTCACCTATATCTCCGAGGAGCTGAGCTGTCTCCGTGCGATGGTGGGGGATGAGCTGAACAAGGAGGGGTTGCGGGCTGCCATCGCCGTTGCCGGGCGAATCCTTTCAGGGCTCCGTCACCGGAATCCATTCGTGCCATTGGATGCCGTCTTTGACAAGCTGGCTCCCGTCGACCGGGAGCGGGCTCTGCGGGCGGTTGCACCCTGCATCACCAAGGTTGTGCGCCTCGAGAAGCAGAGGGACTTCGATGGTGTTTAGGCGCCCTCTGCATGGGCATGTCCATGTCTCGACACAACATGACTGTTGGATCAAACTCAGATGGTGCAGAAGCGTGTGGGTGTGTTTGGTTGCATTCTCATCTCAATATAGTTGTTTCCTCTTCGTGTATTTTTGTCAACCTACTACTGTGGACTCATGCACCCTTCATGCACTCTGCCAAACACCCAAAAGTGGGTCGAGAAGGGAACTTTTGCTCCCATCCCGTGCACCCTTCATACACCCTGCCTAACACTATTCGTGCTTCATATGGTTCATGTTTCGTGGAGTACTGTAGCACCGTACTCTCCATGCGTTGTGGACCTAGGTCTGTTAACATTGATCTCACCGTCCATTCTCGACGGGACAATCGAAAAAGCGGTACTATGTTACATATAGGAGTAGTTGACATGCGCACAACATCATTTGTTATCGTCATATCTTACTACACTAGCAACAACATTGTGTAGTACTGACGTATGAACCACTGCACATGCCTAGTAGTAGGAGCACTGTGTATGTTCAAGTGGCTGCCGTGTTTCGCACTCCTCCGTCGTAAGAGTGGAAACGCTTGCTGTAATCATTTTTTTCTTCTGAAAAACAGTGGACACGCTCTACCATGCAGATCCTCCTCCAGCCATGCACTAAATTACTCACTTTCGCCGACATGTGGGACAGCCAGCATCGGGGTCCACCAGCCATGCACTAAATTACTCCGTAGTAGAGTGACGGTAGACTACCCCGATCGAAGCGCCGCAGTAATGCCCAATGAGCCGTTAAATCACAAAACCCCCTCCTTTCCAGCAGTAAGTTGGACGGACGAAGCAACCATCATTTCACTCTTCTCTCTCAGCTTCCTCTCTACCCAACCCTCGCTTCTGCCTCATCTTGTTCCTCATTTCTTCAAGAAAACCCCGACCTGCTTCTGCCATTGTTCTTCTCTCCCAAAGAAGGAAAGGTGAGCGCATCAATGGTGTTGATTCTGGCCAAGGCCCGGTCTTGCAACCCCGAGACTGATCTATAACTCCCTCTCTTTTCTTCTTTTGGGTTTGTGATTATGGTTTCTTTTCTATTATTTCTATCTGACTGTTTCTTGATGGACGCTGGAGCACCGGCCGAAGTGATGTCTATGGCTCCGGCCAAAACCGTCGAGGCTCATGGTACGAAGAAGCGCAAGCACTCCGCCGAGACTACCGCAGACAAGCTCAAAGCCATCGCCATGTCCCCCCCTCTCCGGGATCCCTCATTAAGCAAGTCCAGGTAATATCTCTTCTTGACGATCTTTTTCTCGATCTTGATCATGTTTTTTCATCTAACACGCAATACTAGTACTAGTAGTACAACTTTCTGGGTGATCTTGCATGTGATTTTTGTGTGCCAAATGACGGTTCTAAATTCCTCTTTTGACCAAAACATGCGAGAGGTTAACACTGATTTCTTATAGATTACTTTCAACTACTCCATCTGTCCCAAATTTCTTGTCTTAGATTTTTCTAGATACGGATGTATCTAATACTAAAATGTGACTTGATACATCCGTATATAGACAAATCTAAGACAAGAATTTTGGGACGGAGGGAATACTTTATGAACATCAATGCTACCTTTCAAGAGGGTATATTTGCCTCAGTAACTTGTGTTATGGATATTGCATGTAATTCCTCTGCTCTCATGCCTTTGAAGACATGTTCTAGTGTCTTTGTTCACTCATTTTTGTGCGTATATGTAGTCATATATGGAGTATAATATCGAAAATCATCTTATATTTCTAAACGGAGGTAGTAATAAAATATGGTTTCTGTTTGAATTAAAACCAGTTCCGCAGTGGAGATGAAGTTCTCAAAGTCATGCCATGTGAACTGGAAGACCTGATGATGAGTTCTGCTGCTGAACTATCCAGCTGCTGTGTCCTTGTCGCCACGTGTCCTGAACTAGTGTTTTCCTGTAGCATTGTTGTCAGGCGTGTTCTCGAGGCTGTACTTGACCACAACAATTTCCTGGATGTGCATTTGATTACGAAGGATGTGGTTCTTGTAAAGCTTCCCAACAATTCTGATGCGGCCTGTCTTCATCATCATGTTTATGAGTGGAAAGACCACTCTGTTAGGTTCTCCAAGGTTGACAAGATGGTGATGGTGCATGTAGACATCTCACACGAAGTCCATGGCCTAGTCAGTTATGTGGGGTTCATCCTGTAGGTCGGTGGCAAAAAATAGTCTGCAGAGTTTAGTTAGTGCAACTTTGCTTGTCTGTAGTAAGTACTATTGTTCAGTACTTGATTTGTGTTTGTGAACCCTGCATTGTTTATTAGTACTGCCGCTTTTGGAATGTGGTCAGTCCTGAGAACGGTCTATGTTAATGTCTGTCCACTTAATTCAGTCTGTATATTTTGAAGTATCCATATCATATTTTTGTGAGGACGGTCTATCAATTATGGTTACACTCCAATATCTGTATGCATTGCAGGGTTTATCGCACCCACCAGTATTTGCATCCCCATGGATGTTCGGTCCATACGATTTGTCACGACCTTTGGACTGTCCTGCTTGTGGGAGTAGGCGGGGCCCCTGCATGCCACGTGTAGTTGGAGGATCAATCTTCTGTTTAGTACTTCAACATAGTGATTTCCTAGTAAGGATTCAGTCGTGTCACATCAAGTAAATCTTATCGATTTACTGTCTAAATCTTATTGATTTAATGTCATGTTTTCTTTCTTTTCCTGCAATTTTACGATGCAGGTTTTGCCATGTGACATTCATCACAGAATAAACCGTTTGGTTTGCTCTACGATGGCTATTTTTGCAGGTTTCACTTCTTATATTGTGTCAGTAACGAAGGCACTGTCCATCACTTATATTACTGGAAAAAATGGATCAGTATGTTGTCTGAGTACAAGCTGAATCCCTATGATGAACTGCAGTTTGGTTTAACAAAAACACCACAATTAGTCCTTCTTGCATTTAAAAGAAATGAAGAAAAAAACTGGATCACGGTCACGGATCCTAGTCAATTTAGAAAGCTGATCATAGAAGACTAGACACGATCGTCGCTGTCTCGCACAGATCGAGCACCGATAGTTGCTCTAGCACTGACAGCGGCAGCAGCTCAGTCTGATCCAGCTGAGGATTGGGCACTGACCGCGTCAGCGGATCAGTCTGATCTACCGGAGGATCGGGCATCGACACCTGCACCTGCTCCGACACCGGCACTAGCTCTACAAGGAGCACCATCTCTGGCAGCAGCGGCGGCTTTGGCACCTGCACCAACACTTGCACTTGCATCTACTCCGGCCCGTGCAGTTGCACCGGCAACAGACTGGGCTGCAGTTCGCACTTCATATACCAAAGTCCATACAAAAACCGACATGTCCACCTTCTTGGTAAGCATTGGCCGCCCAAGTGCTTCGTTCTTTTTTATTTCCATGTTGTTTCACATGATTCACTGTGTTGATCTAACTGTTTGGGTATGTCTTCTTGTTTGCAAACAGAGAATTCCTAGAGCAACGAGGGAGTCGTTCAACAATCCGGGCGACCGTGGCCAAGTTTCTCTTACCATGCACAGTCTTGGTGTGAATGAACCTGCTCAATATATCGTAAGTACAAAGGATGGTCGCATGATGATTGATGCTAAAGGATGGTCAAGGTTAAAATCTAAATCATATCTTGTGGTAGGGGATGATGTCAAAATCAAACTTTCTCGGCAAGGAGAGCTGGTCCAAATCAACTTTGAAATTCTTCAGTAGCAGCACACAACTGCCTAACTGATCTATCCTCCGAGAGATTTTGATGTAATAATCTAGCATGGTGAAACAAGTGTCATGTGTGTATAAGTAGTACGATAGTATTATTTATCACATGGTATATCGTTGATAGAATTGCAACTCTGATTGCTGGTTAGGAACTGTCGTTCGATTTCATTCCAACAGTTGTCGTGCTTTATTCAATTTTGTGTATTCGCCTTGCGATAGCATCTAAAACCAGCGCCGTACCAATCGCTTGCAATATGAAAAGCGCTGAGGTAGAACACATGGGCCCCCAAACATGCAGGGTCGGCCTGCGGCCCAAAGTCCAGAACCTAGTTTCGAGAAGCACTAGCTCAGTGTAGAAGTGGCGTCCTCCTCCTGCTGTGGGTTGGGCGAAGATGAATGTTGATGATGCGTTATCTCGCAATGGTGAAAGGGGAGCCCTGGCGGTTGTGAGCCAGGATCATACAGGCTTCTTCCTTGGAGCATCAGCACTGGTGTGCGAAAGTGTTACTGATCCAGAGATCCTAGAGGCAATGTCATGTTGCGAGGGGCTATCTCTGGCTCTTGACTTAAACCTGCAACAAGTTTAGACTAGCACCGATTGTTCAGCAACAGTCAAGCATATTGGAGAGGCATACTTGGGGCCCAGCAAAGTTATTATGGATGAGATCAAGATGAAGAAGAATATGTTCCAAACCATGGAGATCATACATGAAAAACGCGAGTGTAATGTTGAAGCGCATGTGCTCACAAAAGCTGCTACTTCTTTGCCATGTGGACGCCATCTTTGGCTCACAGGAACCCCCGAAATTATTTGTATATCTATGACTGTTAATCTTCAATAAAGCAGCTTTTATCCCTCAAAAAAATCTGAGTATTATATTCTCAGCTGAACCTCCATAATGCCCGTGCGTTGCAGAGGGAGTATATTTCTCGGCAAGGTGAGCCTATGATATAAAAGATTTGTATATTTCTTTACAGAGGGAGTATCTCTCTGTCAAAAAATATATTTATGTGTAACTAGTTACTCCTGTCTTTCTACTTCCTTTCGCTGATATGTGGGGAAGCCGGCAACGGGGTCCACGCGCCATATGCACAAATTAGAGTGCACAACTTCACGGTACACACACCCCGGTGGTAGCGCCGCAGTAATGCCCAATGAGCCGTCAAATCACAACCCCCCTTTCCAGCTTTAGCAGTAAGCTGGACAGACGAAGCGGCAATATTTCACTGGGCCTGAATCCCCTTCTCCCTCGTCTGCTTGTTCAGAGAAAACCCCCTCTCGGCAATTGCATAGGGTTTTCTCATGGAGAACCAGGTACGAATTCTTCATCCATCCCCGATAAACCCAAGTCCCTTGGTCGCAGGTAATCCTAGGATGGCAGCCGCCGCCGTTGATGCATTTTTCTTCCTACTGAATCTAGTGTGTTTCATTTGCAGTGCCCAAAGTGCGAGTACCCTACAGGTTTCTGCGCCCTCGGCGAGACGCCACACTTGTTCCTTCTCATCCTAACACAGCATTTTGAAACGCGCACAGTATGTTCCTAGAATCCTCTTTTCTATCCGGGAGGGTGGGGTTTTTTTGAACATGCTGTGTTCTCATATTATTTTTCCTGCAGTGTATTATTTGCTCTGCCAGAACACATGTACTCAAGATGCTCAGCCTTGCCATAACTAAATACACTAGTTTAATGGTCACAGTGAAGACAAGCCATGGATATAAGTTCCGAGTTGGGTTCATGAACCAAGAAGATCGTTGCTTTTTTATGGCCGAACATGGATAAACTTTCTCAAGTGTTACGGACTGAAACTTGGCGCACGAATGTTGATGGAAATAACAGAACCTGGTCTCATCTTCACTATGATCTTCCACCCCGGCTTCGTTCCAATTGTTCATCCATGTTAGTTTTGTATCTAGTTCTTGCTTGTTGCCTCGATTACTTCTTAATCCACATATTCTGTCTAACTAATCACAATTTAACTTTAGAAGTAGCACCGAATCTCTCACGAAGATGCTACTTCTAACTAATATTTTCTTATAATTGGTGGCATGTGTAGGTTTTTTCAGAGTTAAGCAGTCTGCTTGTTTGTAACTCTGTAATAACTCGGCTGTTACTAATGGCACTGAAGTTGATTGGATCAACATCCACAAGTTCCTACACTTTATTGATCGTCTTGAGGTCCTTGTGGGGCGTTTCAATGGTGGAAGGCCACGTGGGATATGTGTGCCACTGTTGCACTCGTTGAACAGGTCCAACTGTGTTGAGAAACTTATGGTATGAGCTGTTTTCTGTTATATATGTTGTTCATAAACTATTGCTTATACATAGTTTTACAGCTATGATCTTCTTGAAACAGGAACTGTCGAGTTCTATTGTTCCTATGCAGATGCCTGACCATGGTCGAGTCAGACTTGCGCTTGGTCACAACATGATGTTTATGTCGACCTACTCAATTCCCCTTGGAGGTGAAAAGATACTTATTCATGGGTGGTCTCAAATAATGAAGGCCCGTCCATCTTGGAGAATAGGACAGAAGATTATGTTCATGCTTTTCCATGGCTCTAAAGCGAATATCCTGTTTATTGACCATGTTGCGAGATGAAGCCGCTTTCAGAAGGTTGTGGATGCGTGGGGTGGCGCCTGGGCCTTGTCCTGGGGCTTGGCGGCCTCACCCTTGGTTAATTGTAGGCAAATTAGCACTGTTCAAGGCGTGCTTGTACGGTTGAACCTGTATAAGTACTCATACTGCTTTCAGCTTTGGTTGTTAAGTGCCCCTGCTAGTTTCCGTTAAGGTTGTTAAGTACTCCTACTGCTTTTACAGTCTGTCGTGTTTCTTCAGTCCTGTCTTCCTCCAGCCGCCAAAACCAAACCAGCGCCGGCGGGGCCGCCTGCTTCCGCCTCCCACGGCTGGCTGCGCCTCAGCGCACGCATCGCCGCCCCACCGTCTCCTAAATCGTTAATGCCGATGTCCTCCGCGCGCTTTGGTGCGCTCGCCGCGGCGCCGCCCTCTCGCATTGTCAACATGGTCAACAAACAACAGGAATCGGCAGAAGTACGTGGAGAGGATGACAGTAGGGGCCCACCACGTCAGCGTATGGAAAAATAAAATGCTTCCTCCTAGTGTTTTCCTGACATCTGGGACCCACGACATTGTGAGCGTATATAGTCAATAGACAAGAGAACAGCACAAGATCGACTGACACCTGGGACGTAGCTACTCGAGTAGTATTTTTTTGTTTGGTATTGTTGAGACGGAGCAGGGTTTGAATTGGGCTGTGGCCCGTCTAGCCCAGGCTTATATTTTATGTTCACCATGTGATCAGCCCGGCTATTTTTTCTTTGTGAAAATGAGCTCAGTTTATTTTTTTTGAAGAATACCCAATCCAGGCCTACTTATTTTTCTACGCCCTGATGGGCTGCAACTCTTTCAAGACGCCTGCAAATCTTGAAAGTAATATGAAATGGGTTGTAAATATAAAAACAGATGACAAATTGGCAATTACTTTATAATTTCTGAATTTTATTACATTTTCAGATTCCTATTTCACTGGGCATTACCTAATTTAAATATATCTTCAAAGTACTTTAAATCTGGCTGGACATTTTGGTATTAAAAATAGTTTGGAACCCACAGAAATATGCGAAATTGGCCCTGGCCAACAAAAAACGACTGCAATAAATTGCATAAGAAGTTGCCATGAGCTATATATAAATTATTAAAAAAGAGGGAGTGGTCTGACTTGTGGGCCTGTTTAGTTGACGCGTATGCAAGATTTTTTTACTTATTATATACGTCAACAAACGATTCTAGCAGACATAACCATTGGATGTCAATCCAACGGCCGTCGTGTTTCTTCAATCTCTGCTCTTCTTACTCCAACCGCCAAAGCAGCGCCGGCGGGACCGCCTACTCCAGCCTCCCGTGGCCGGCTGTGCTGTCGCGCAGGACTCAGCGCCCCCTACTACTCCCACCGCTGGCTAGGGCATCCCTTTACTCACCCACACCCCCTGTTATTCTGCGGTGACGACAACCTCACACCGCAGCCGAACTGGTGAATGCTCATACTCCTCTCCGCATGGGCATCCACTGCCGCGTCTTCCCCAGCTCCGCGTCGTCCCCTTCCTATGCCTCGCCGTCGTCCACCGCCGTGGTGCTCTCGGCGCGGCGTGGTCAATGTGGTCAACGACCAACTTCCATCGGAAGAGTACTGTACGTGGAGAGGCTGACAGCTGGGTCCACGGCAGCCGCAAGGAGGTGCCTCCTTATTACACAGAAAATAATTATTCCTCCACCTGACAGCGGGGACCCACCGGACGGGCCACCGGTATTTTGCGAAAAAAATCGTTTCCCCCTGACTGCTGGGACCCACCGGACGGGCCACCGTATTTCATGAAAAAAAACATTCCCCCCGCTGTCAGCTCGGACCCACCGGAAGTGCCTCCTTATTACGCACAAAAATGAATACTCCCCCGGCTAGCTGGGACCCACCTTGGTGGGAGACTGACTTGTGGGCCTACTAAGTTGACAGGGACGAAGGGCTTTGTCAACTTAGTCAATATGAACGATTCTATCTCCAGTGACCGTACGATGTCCATCCAACGGCCGTAGTGCTTCTTCAACCTCTGGTCTTCTTGCTCCAGCCGCCCAAAGCAGCGCCGGTCGTGCCGCATGCTCCTGCCTCTCGTGGCCGGCTGTGCTGCCGTGGAGGCCTCACCGCCCCTACTATTCCCACCACTGGCCAGGCCCTGCGGCGACGGCAGCCTCACACCGCAGCCGAACCACTGAACCCTCGTACTTCGCGCGGGCTTCCACTGCCGCGTCTTCCCCGGCTCCGCGTCGTCCCCTTCCTAGGCCTCGCCGTCGTCCACCGCCGTGGTGCTCTCGGCGCGGCGTGGTCAATGTGGTCAACGACCGACTTCCGTCGGAGGAGTATTGTGCATGGAGACGCTGACAGCTGGGTCCACGGCCGCAGCAAGGAAGTGCCTCCTTATTACACGCAAAATAATTATTCCTCCACCTGACAGCGGGGACCCACCGGACGGACACCAGTATTTTGTGAAAAAAATCGTTTCCCCCTGACTGCTAGGACCCACCGGACGAGCCACCGTATTTCGCGAAAAAAACGTTCCCCCCGCTGTCAGCTCGGACCCACCGAAAGTGCCTCCTTATTACGCATAAAAAAATGAATACTCCCCCGGCTAGCTGGGACCCACCTTGGTGGGAGGCTGACTTGTGGGCCTACTAAGTTGACAGGGACGAAGGGCTTTGTCAACTTAGTCAATATGAACGATTCTAGCTCCAGTGACCGTACGATGTCCATCCAATGGCCGTAGTGCTTCTTCAACCTCTGGTCTTCTTGCTCCAGCCGCCCAAAGCAGCGCCGGTCGTGCCCCATGCTCCTGCCTCCCGTGGCCGGCTGTGCTACCGCGGAGGCCTCACCGCCCCCTACTATTCCCACCGTTGGCCAGGCCCTGCGGCGACGGCAGCCTCACACCGCAGCCGAACCAGTGAACCCTCGTACTCCTCTCCGCGCGGGCTTCCACTGCCGCGTCTTCCCCGGCTCCGCGTCATCCCCTTCCTAGGCCTCGCCGTCATCCACCGCCGTGGTGCTCTCGGCGCGGTGTGGTCAATGTGGTCAACGACCGACTTCCATCAGAAGAGTACTGTGTGTGGAGACGCTGACAGCTGGGTCCACGGCCGCAGCAAGGAAGTGCCTCCTTATTACGCGCAAAATAATTATTCCTCCACCTGACAGCGGGGACCCACCGGACGGGCCACCGTATTTCTTGAAAAAATGTTTGCCCCTGACTGCTTGCACCCACCAGCTACATCTTCGCACGCAAGGAAGTGCCTGACAGTTGGGACCCACCTGGTCGAAGCGTACGTAGCGTTGTCATTCTGGTCGCGAACGTATACGTACATATATACTGGTCGATGTAGAGGCGCACGTGTCGTAGTAGAGGCGCGCACGTAGCATGTACACATACGTACAACGGCCAGGGTGCGAGAAAGAAAATACGGCCACATATGTGTACATACGGGCGGGGTCTCGAACGCCTACCCGCACATACGCACGACCAGGGCTCGTGTACATGGCTGGGTCGGAACGGAGAAACAGCATCGTCATCATGTTCATGGGGAGGCAACAGAATGCGTCGTGTTCATGGGGAGGCAACGGAATGCGCCGTGTTCATCGGGAGGGCTTGGACGGAACAGGCGATGGAAACGAGGCTTGGCGTACCGCAGAACGGAGGAAACGGCCTTGTGTTCGACCGGCCACGTTCGAAATGGGATCCTGTTGATCGAGAGGGGTCTGGCGTACCGCAAAACGGAGGAAACGGACCTCCTATGGTCGAAACGGGGGTCCTATTGATCGGGAGGGGTGTGGCGTACCGCAAAACGGACGAAACGGACTTGTGTTGGAGCGCTACGGTCGAAATGGGGGTCCTGTTCATCGGGAGGGGTGTGGCGTACCGCAAAACGGGACTCCACAGGATACTGTTCATCTCCACCGTCGACCCCCTCCAGCCTCCACGAGCTATTGTTCATCCACCGTCGACCTCCTCCAGCCTCCACCTGCAACTGTTCATCCACGGGCTCCTGTTCATCCAGCCTCCACTGTGCGCTACTCCACCGGCTACTGTTCAACCAGCCCTCTCCACGGGCTCCTATTCAACCACCCCTCCACGGGCTACTGTTCATCCTGCCCTCCACCGTCTACTGTTCATCCTGCCCTCCACGGGGTGCTCCTGTTCATCCAGCCCTCCACGGGGTCCTGTTCATCCAGCCCCAACCGGCTCGATCGATCGGGGTCCTGTTCATCCAGAGGCAACAGCACGGGGTCCTATTCATCCACCCCACCGGGAACTGTTCATCCACCCCCCCACAACGCTCACTGTTCATCCAGAGGCAGCATTGATTGGGTTCAGTTAGCAGCAGTAGCGAAGGAATCGCTCGATCGGATTCAGTTAACAGCCATCGGTCGATCGCTCGGGTTCAGTAACGTGTAGCCTGTAGTGCAATCGCTCGGATTCAGTTAGAGCCCAACGCCTTCGCTCGGGTTCAGTTAGAGCCAACGCCTCGCACACCCGCGCGTACATGTACGAGAGAAGCGCACATCCCTCGGCCCCGACCTCCCACCGTAACCGGGAACTCCCTGAAATTTTCCTCGCCCTCGCTTCTACCATGGTTTTTTCCGTCATGGACAGCCCAAAGAATGCCATGCAGCTGCGTCTCCGGCCCGCCCAGGACGAAAAGCCCATTTTCTGTCATGATTTTTTGTCATAGAAGTAGGAGCCCACCACATCTATGATGATACCGGGTTTTGTCACAATTATCGTCATAGAAGTGTCATATGTATGACACAAAAAAATTTCGTCCGCCCCAAAATGATACAGATGTGTCTTTTTTTGTAGTGCAACCTACTAGCACCAATCCCGGACTTGGAGACAAGAATTGGATACAAGAGATGAACTAGGTTTTTGAGATGAGATGGTGCTGATGAAGATGTTGATGGAGATTGCCCTCTCCCGATGAGAGGAGCGTTGGTGATGATGATGGTGATGATTTCCCCCTCTGGGAGGGAAGTTTCCCCAGTAGAACAGCTCTGCCAGAGCCCTAGATTGGTTCCGCCAAGGTTCCGCCTCGTGGCGGCGGAGTTTCGTCCGAGAAGATGGCTTATGATTTTTTTCCCATCGAAAGACTCTATATAGTAGAAGATGGCCACCGGAGGGCCACCAGGGGGCCCACGAGGTAGGGGGCGCGCCCAGGGGGTAGGGCGCGCCCCCACCCTCGTGGGCAGGGTGTGGCCCCCCTGGTGAAGTTCTTGCTCTCGGTATTTTTTATATATTTGGAAAACATCTTCCGTGAAGTTTCAGGACTTTTGGAGCTGTGCAGAATAGGTCTCTAATATTTGCTCCTTTTCCAGCCCAGAATCCCAGCTGCTGGCATTCTCCCTCTTTATGTAAACCTTGTAAAATAAGAAAGAATAGGCATAAGTATTGTGACATAATGCATAATAACAGCCCATAATGCAATAAATATTGATATAAAAGCATGATGCAAAATGGACGTATCAGCTACTAAGGCACTGGTCAGCTCCTCTTTGGCTTTGGAAGTTTCTGCTTGTTGGGACTTGATATTTTCTTGAAGATCAGCGGTTTGAGATTCCTTTTTGCTCAGCTCAGCCTGTAAGAGACATACATGTTATGAGTTGGCAACGTTTTGAAGTACCAAGCACCTAACAAGTTATACACTTGGCACTTGGGGGCTAATGCCTATTGCTTCTTATTAAATTTCTCTTCTAAAGTCCCAAGATCAATTCAAGTATTATTCTTGGCACTTGGGGGCTAATGTGTATTTGCTCAATAATACAGACCCGATTCATCTTGAAGAGATAAACCGGCCCTTGGGGGATACACAAAAAAACTTGCAGGATTAATACTCTAAAGTCCCGGTTCATCCTGAAAAGATAAACCGACCCTTGGGGGCTACGCAGGCAAAGTTGAAGTATTACAAAGTCCCGGTTTACAATGATATCATAAATCGGCCCTTGGGGGCTACTGGAGTTGATATTAGAAATTAGATACAAGAGAGAAACAATTATGGAGAGTTAAGAGTATTTACCTCATATCGCTCTTTCATCAGGTTCACTAAACCGGCTTCATAGTCGCGGCTTATGTACAGGTGGTTTAAAAACCCAGAGTGGATATCTTGGGCGCTGAGGTGGGCATAGCTTTCCAAATCTGTTTTCCACTTGCCCTTATCCATAGCAGCAAATTCTTCCTTGGCACTATGTTTTGATAAAGCAACGGGATTACCAGGAGTTGTGTAGCCTAAACCAGTAACAATGACATCATCTGATTGGTCATCGGCTGCTTTGACTGGGCTTGGCGGTTTATCTGCAGCCTTAGCTGGGCTTGGCGGGTCAGTAGCATGGCCCGTGGGATCATCTTCCATCTGTTCAGTAAAGGTTTCATGATGTTGCGTTGGCGGATCATCAAGAATAGCGTCAGCATTTGGCTCAAACTTTCTGGGATCTTTTCTAGTTCAGTGTCCGGATTATCATCAGCCGGTTTATTCAATTTTGCCTTTTTCCTGGGCTTAGCTTTGGCTCTGAAATGAATGGAAATAAAGGTTAGTAGATTAAACAGGTGCAAGGCATAAAGAGCTAAGTGTAGTATGCTTACCCAGGAATAATCTTAAAGGGAGGAAGTTGTGTCCTTATTGATTCGCCACAGGATGAATGGGAAGTTCCCTGGTAGTTTGAGTCAGATGGATTAAGAGGTTGCCGAAAATAACCAGCCTTGGGATAAGATGTGTCAGGAATGGATGAAACCTCTGGTGGGCGTTTACGAACCGGCGTGTTCGGACCGGATGAAGTAACCAACTGGCCACTATGCCGGGTTGTGCGGCGAGCTTCATGCTGCTATTTCTTCAAAAGAAAGTTTGGATCCAGATAAGCTAGAGGGTGTGAAAATTTTACTTTACAGTTTGCTTGACGGGTTTTCTGTGTTGGCTGAGGATCTGAACCGGAGGAAAGAATAATTACATCTACATCATCAGCCCGGCTAGCTTCAGCGTCATCCTGATAATGGTCATTGTCAATGAGGTGTATGAAAAATGAACTAAGAGAGTCAAGTTCTACCTCTGATTCCGGGTTGTCAAGATCTTCGTCGAGGTTCAGCTCGGTGGACTCATCTGCTTTCTTCTTGGTAGGCTTTTTGACGACCTTTGTCTTGGGTCGAGGGGTCTTGGCCGGTTTGTCCTGAGGTTTCTTCTTCCAAAATGGGTCGTCACCCTGTTAAAAGATTGGCAAATGTTATAAGGAAGAGTTAAGAATGTCAGGTTCAAATAGGAGTTAAGCAATTCTTACAGCTGGCGGTTTATTCGAAACGCAGAAGGGACTTAGCCCTGTTTTGCTGCAGACAGCCACCGATTCATCCAGTATCTTTTTAACAACTTCAGTGATTTCAGTGTCAGTTAACTGAATGTTAGTGTGCCATTGAGGGTCTTTTAAGTCCCCTGTGTACTCACACATTAAATCGGGGCGACGTCTTAAAGGAAAAATACCCCAAGATATCCAGCAATGAACAAAGTCAATTCATGTTAAACCGTTAGCCATAAAGGCTCTGAGCTTTGCAAGTTGTGGTGCATATTTGGCCCATTCTTTTGCAGTCAACCTTTGGGAAATGGATGTGTATTAGTAAGTCGGTGAGCACGATAATCCGGCAGAGGATTCTCATCATCAGGGGAAGTATCCTTGCAATAGAACCAAGTTTGGTTCCAATCCTTAGGGTGACTATGATGCTTGGCGTGAGGGAAGCTGACGAAACGCCGCCAAGTTTAGTATTGGGTCCGTCTACAAATTCGGTACAACGGTTTAAATAGAAAAAGTCCCTGAACAGTTCAACGGTAGGCTCTTCTTGCAGATAAGCCTCGCAAAACACTTGAAAATTACATATATTGGACACAGAGTTAGGTCCAATATCTTGAGGGTGGATCTGGAAGCTAGCAAGCACATCACGGATTTTTTTTTGATCCGTGACGTTTAAAACCACGGCTCAGATGATCAACAAACACAACTATCTCGCCATCCTTGGGTGTAGGAGGATTTTCTGGACCGGGGGCTCGCTAGTGGATTTCACTCTGTTTTGGTAAAGCGCCAGTTATAACACATCCTTTCAGATCTTCTTCCGTAATCCGGGATGGAACCCAGTTACAAGCATAAAAAGTCTTGGCCATTTCTTAGACAACCTGAAGGAAGGTTTGTGCCGGTTTAAGATTCATGGTTAACAAGCATAAAGTGCTGCGGGTTAAGAGACAAAAGGTATTCAGGCATGCAAAAATGTTAAACCGGAGGTTGATGCTATTATAAATGATAAAGCGATTGGCGGTTACAAGGGGACTAATGGTAGATGGCAGGTTATTTTCTAAAAGATAAACCGCCTACACGGACAATGAGAGTATAGATCTGAAGCCAAAAAATGACTAAGTGAGGAAGAACAAGTTTCACAGTTTCACATTAGAATTTCAGATCTACCACATGTCAGGAAAAGGAAAATATTTAGACCTAAAGGTTGGTGCTTGAGCAGTTCATGAAGTTCCAGATCGGGTTTTTCTACACAAAAGAGATAGTCTGATGGCAAAAGAAGGACTATCATTGCTACCGCATAAGGATATATCAGGTTTGGAATCTATCATGTAGGCTATGATGAAGAACAGGGGAAGAACACCACAAAACTTTCATGAGCCCGTGCGAACCCTAAACGGATCTATAGAGGAGAAGAAAAACTTACCGAAACTATTGAATGGCGGAGGTGCGTGAGCAGGGTCTGGTCCGAACAGGTCAATGCAGCGGCCAAAGTCGAAGCAGAGGTGAAGTCCGATGGCGGCGGCGGAGCTCGAGCGCTGCGGCGATGTGAGGAAGACGACGAGACGAAGAGGCACGAAGGGAAAAGTGAAAACGACCCTCGACCCTATTTATAAGGTGAATGGATAAGTGGCAGGCGCGAGAATCGAGGAGGTCGAAAAATGGATATGCAGAAATGCAGACGCCTCGATTTTCGGAGATCCATTAAAGGAGATGCATTAAAAGATTTGGGTTATGTGTAAAGTTAATAGCGGATGACGTCACGGCGGGTTATCATGGTCTTGGAAGATGACATCACGGCGGTTTACAAGATTTTTATGAAGATATTGAAGAAGGAATTTTTCTAAGTGCTGAAGATTGACATGAACAAGTTCAAATCAACGTGGGGCCTAATGTTGGGGATATAACTACTGAGTATAAACTGCCCAGGAGCGGCCGGGTTATACTCATAGTGGTTTACTCTTATTGAAGCCCATGAAGACAAGGAATATGGCGCTTCACGGTGGAGATTAACAACAAGGCCCAAAGCCCAAAGGCGGATTAGGGCCCGTAGAGGTAAACCACCATATGGTGTGTAACTTTTATTGTAAGATAGGAAAGGGTAGAAACCGAGCCGAACACGTTTATGAGCCGGCCGGGATTCTGTAAACCGACGGGCGTCAACCTGTGTATATAAAGGGACGACCCGACGGCGGTTCAAAGACAGAAAAGAACAACAACTCGAGAGCGAGGCAAAGCGTATTCGCTCCCTGGTCATCGAAACCCTAGCAATCCCATCACAACTGGGAGTAGACTTTTACCTTCACCGCAAGGGGCCAAACCAGTATAAACTCCTTGCGTCCTTTGTCCCGCTTTAACCCCTTTAAGCTAACTACGTTGCGATGGCTCCACGACTAAGTCCTCACACTAGGACATCTGTCGTGGCAACCCCACGACAAGTACTTTTTTTAAAACGGTGGCAAAAGATTTACCTCGTCGATTAATTACAGCATGAGTACTATATTCTATTCGATCAGATTATGGGTAACTTGAAGTAGCATGCTCTGTTGTAACTCTCAACATGGACTTTTGCCATTGTACTTTTGTGTTGTTAGTTTGATCCAACCGGAATTCATAGTGTTCAAGAATAATGCCCATTTTGTTCAAGTGCAATGTGCTAGCAGCGTCACTGTTATGAGTTTTATGTGACTTGTGCATATCCGTGGCCACTTCTTTCAATGTTCTTCAGTTCTTTAATGGTTTCGTTTTGAAAGTCTGGAATTTAGGACAACTTATTTCAGGCGCACTAAACCGTTGTTTGGACATCATTCATGGCCCCTCATACTTTTGATTGCTTTTAATATTCTTTTGCTTCTTGTGAAATTGTTTGAATGATAAATTATTTTCAGGTTAATCAGCTTATATTTATTTATTTTCTTCCGTTGTAACGCACGAATATGTTTGCTTTAAAAAATATATAAACGGAGCTGAATTTCTCCATTTTTTTCATCTGTCATGGTATTTACCCGACACAAATGAATTGATGTCCCGTGAAGTGAGAGAGGGGCTAAAACACATTATTTAACCCAACCGTTTTAGCTAGATTTTTTCATGACTCCGTGCAAAATTCGGAAAAAGTATTGTTGCTCAGTGCAAATTTTGATTTTTTTTCATGGCGCAGTGCAAATCTCAAAGAGTACTCCAACTTTCCAAAATAATACTCCCTCCGTTCAAAATTACTTGTCTCGGAAATGGATGTATCTAGAACTAAAATACATCTAAATACATCTATTTCTTTTTTTTTCGCGAATACACATTGATGCATATCTTTGTATTGATATGTGGAAGAGAGGGTTACAGGGTGCAGCCCCGTTGGACATGTGGGAGTCCTTTAATATCAGAACCGTCATACAAAATTCATACGGAAGTATCATATGTGTAGCATGATTTTTTATGTATGACTTATACGCATTTCTGCTAGCTTTTGGCATGTGCCTCCCTGCAGCCACCAGATGACACCGTTTAGTTATTGTTGCGTTGTGCTTATAAATGACACGTTAATCATCTCTTCCGTTGCGACGCACGGACATTTATGTTAGTAATAATAAAATCAACTAAAGTGTATACCATAAAACAGATGGAATTTCGTCAAAATCTGATTTGGTGTTTCTTTTTGGAAGAAAAGCAAGGGGTGGAGCTTGTAAACTGCCCATTCTTAAATGCTCTCTGGAAGATGGCCAGCCGGATTAAATGGGACCGGACCAACCCGTGTTTGACGGCGCTTCTTTTCATGGGCTGACGCGCGCATGCTGCCCAAGAAAACGAAGCGACTGCGGCCCATAGCGAAGCGCCGTCTCCTCGGCTCTAGAGCACACCCCTCACAAGTCCCCGGCCCCACCCCACACGGCCGACGCACAGGCTGACAAGCGGCCCCTCGCCCCTCGTGTCCCAGCTGCCATGGACACGGAGCAGCCGCCGCGAGGACCAATCGACATCGACAAGGCAGCCGGCCGCATTATTGCCTATTCGGATGGAGGCCATCTCCACCATCCAAAGGGAAGAAGCGCCGGGGACCGAGCGGGGGCGCCTCCTCTACTCCCCCCCACTCCCGATGCTCTCTTCAGCTCCTCCTCCGACCTCCGCCTCCTCTTCTTCTTCCCCGGTAAGCAAGATCCCCCTCTCCCCCCCCTGGATTCGTAGCCTTTTGCTTGTGCTAAGATATACTGGAGCATTCATTCTCTCTCTTTCTGCCATGTGCTGTTGAGTATGTGTTCAAGAATGGTTCGCATTTGGCCGTTTGGTGCTTAGCCGGATTGAATGTAGCACCAAATAATCGTTTTAATGATTAAGTTTGCTATAAGAGAAGTAGCATATTACCATTTTATGGAGTCTCTCGGTTCATAGGCTGAGCAGCTCTGTTCCAATGTGTGCCTCCTTTTATGCTAATAAAGTGTATGTCTCCCCTTGCACGAACAGTAAGACTGCGTAGAAGCGCAGAAGGATCTTTTTTAGCAAATGGCACCGTGAAGTCCTCAAGTAGTCTTTTACGGCCACATAGCAACTTTTAGTCCATGTTTTGGTTCATATGCTGCGGAAAATTGGGGCTCTGCGTTTATTTTGTTTCTTGCATTTCTATAAGTCAATAGGAGTAGGAGTTTGAATAAGTTTGTCCTCACAGTGCTAGAATGTACTAGTAGATTTACAAATCAAAGGTGCACACTAATCTAGTGAACGATATAATGGAACAAAAACATGTCCCCTTTTTCTTCAGACCACCATACTGAAGTAAAACCCAACTGAAGCCGAGCTGTTCAGGTTGAGGGATTAAACACAGCAGGCACAGTTTTCTGCTCCGTTTAATATACGTGTGCATCGTGTGCTTATACTACCATTTGCTTGGTTCTTAACACAGGTGAAGTGTTCAGCTATGCTTCTCATTGACCAGTCACACCTGAACTGAATCGACCTTGCTACCAAGCGCTTGACAGTTTCAGTGGAAGTATACAGGACTTCGAAGCAATGATCTCATCCATCAGCTTACTTGACAGTTCCCACCAGCTCATCCACAAACTGTACAGAAAATGCTGGCCAAGTAACTCAAATGCCAAACTGAACATGCATTCAACCGCGAAATCTGGGGGTAAGAGCATGAGGGTGAAGATGGCACTTCTGAAGCCCCATGCAACTGACTTCAAGAGGAACCATCAAGCCCACGAGGAAGACAATGTGTTCTACAAATTAGTGTATAGGCTCCCTGAAAGCCTTAGCTGTCTGTACTCCAGTCAGAAACCAGTCAGAAAGAAGAAACAGCAGAAGCAAGGAACTGTGCCTAGTAACCGGTTTGGTGTGATCTTGGAGTGGGAGGGAGTTGTTGTGGAAGATGATGACCCTGACCTGGAGCCCCGAGTGTGGTACGTACTATCACTTGAAGAGGCAAAGTCTTTTCCTCCGGATGAAATGCTGAAGGAAATCGAGGGAATGAGAACTGATCAGGCTATCTCAGAAGTCTTATGTTGGTCGAAAGATGCAAAAGAAATTGAAAGGTTAGCAGCACGCAAGGAGGTAATATATCAGAAACTCCGAGGCACTTTCTACCAGCTGCGACCAGGTGTTCTCGACTTCTTGAACGCCCTTGTGGATTCTGACATTCCAATAGCAGTAACAGCTTCTCGCCCAAGAATGAGCCTGGAAGAAGGCATAAAAGCTGTTGGTCTGCAAGGCTATTTCGATGTCGTAGTGGCGGCGGAGGATTTCCGCCGAGGGAAACCCGAGGCCGACATGTTTGAGATCGCAGCAGAGCAACTTGATCTTGAGCCTGATGCCTGTCTTGTGATGGGTAGCTCAAACTTGACGACAGAGTCTGCGCATACCGCTGGGATGAGGTGTGTGGCGGTTGCAAGCCGGCACCCTGCCTATGAACTCCATGCAGCAAACCATGTTGTGAGATGGCTCGATCAGCTCTCTGTTGCTGACCTGCAGAGGCTTGCCAATGGCGAGGTTCTTGGACGCAGGGGCAGACGGTCTGACATGGACATGGAGATTATGATCGAGGAGTGATGTTTCTGCAGGCACTTATCTGCTACTAATATATAATCATGCTGTAACTTCAGTACTGCATTACAACATTTTGTAACAGACCAAGTAGTGTAACAGATCAGCGTTCACCTCTTGGTTTCTTGTAATGCATAACTGAAACTCGTCTAGCTTAGATGCTTTCAATCATCAGAAAGGAGTTTGAAGCGAAGAAACTTCCCACCGTGCAAATCTTTTGCTGTGTAGTAGATATATTACCTCTTCTATTTTATTCCTCGGGTTTCTCAGAGATGATCGCTGGAGTTGTTTAGTACTGCTACATTGGTAAGTGCCGATTAACTGAAAATGTGTGGAAGGTTTTATTTACAGAAAGAACAGATGATGCCCATCTCTACGCATGGGCGTTATGCTAGCATTCATTAGGACAATCTAAACAATTTGCATATCAGTAGTGTGTAAAAATCTCAAAATTTTATCACGCTCCAGTAAAAAATGTAAATTCAATTACTACAACAAAAGTTTATGTTTTTGCACTGCCCACACCAAACAAGCAATTTAAACATTCTAAAACTAAAACTTGGCATATTATTTTTATAATACAATGGATATATACAAGGGGATAATTATTTTTGAGAAACTTCCATGAAAAATTCTACATTGTTTTCATGAGCATGAACACAAGTGTTCAAGGTTGACCCTCACTTCTCCAATGCATAACCTTCCAATCACTTCTCTTTTTGAAAAAGTTTTTAAGCATAAGAGGCAAGTTTTTTTTTGTATTTTCATTCCTTTAATTTTTTTTGTTTGTTTCACCCACAACTAAAAAAACAAAAACAAAAGGGAAAACAAAATATATTTAGTGAAGAAAGCAAACAAGCATACACGAGAATATTAACCCCACGCTACTGCCCCGGCAACGGCGCCACAAAAGAGCTTGATAATCCCCAAGTGCAAGGAATCACCGTAGCAATTTCCACAGGGCTGGCCCTGGGTAGGGGCAAGAAGGGCGATGCCCTAGGGCCCAGCCCGATGCCCCCCCCCCCCCCCCCCCCCGACCCTGTGCATATATATACTACACAGCCGAACAAAACGGGCCTTAAAACATGTAGCCCAATCAGTTAGGTTATGTTGTGCTAAAACAAAACTAGTAGGTTACGTGAATTGTGAAAGACCGAAGGGCACTATCCCAGTTTTTTTTGAACATTAGTACAAACACAAGTGCTCATATACACACGCATACACTCACCCCTATGAAGGCACACACGCACACCCTACCCCTATGAACACCTCCGAAAGACTGAGCCGGCATATCATCTTGAAATTTACGAAGTCATCGTAGGCACCTCGTTGTCGACGTGAACGTCTCCTCCCACTGAATGCGCATCGCCGGAAATCCTGAAATAAATCTAGAAATAAATGCGAGCACCAGGATTTGAACCCTGGGGGGCTGGGGATACCATAGTCCCTCTAACCATTCAACCACAGGTTGGTTTGCCACTACCCCAGTTTCATTCAATCAATCCATCTCCTAACACCAGCCGCCGTCATTTCTTCTTCCTGTGTCCTCGTTCCCCGTCCCGCTCCTACTCTCGAAGCATGCAACTTGCCTAGGAAATTAATGGATATTGCCGCTATAGTTGATTTATTTGATACGCTTTCAGTTTCTCCATCTCACTCCTCTATGGATTTGCCTGTAAGTATTCTCATCTAGTGGATGCTCATAAGCTCAATCACTTTGGAAGTTGCAATAGGACAGTTTCTTGGGTCAAAGGCCTACATAGTTCTTGTAATTTCATAGTCCTTTTCCGGTTGATCTTTGTACTATTTTTCTTTGTTTTGTAGCGATTCCCTGACCGATCTTCTATTTCTGTACAAGTTGCTCATTTGAGGATACGAGGACCCTAGGAAGATCCGATATGCTTGCGATTGGATAGCTAGATTTCTTCTATTTTTTCACCGACAAATTCAGGTATTTCCATTCCTTTCTTGTAAAATGTTGGCTAAAAACATGAGAAAGAAGAAAGAAAATGCTAGCAGATAAGTTAGATCTGATATATTTTATTTAGTAATGAAAAAAAGATGGTTTTAGGGCATAAAAACATTGTGCTTTGTATCTTTTTTTTGCACCGATTGTGCTTTATATCGATGTAATTTATATTTTCACTATATTAGGCCCACTTTTTAAGTTCGCCCCGGGCTTTCGAAAAGTCAGGACCGGCCCTGAATTTCCAAAGGTGGAAGTGATAAGTACGGAGTGTCGAACCCATAAGGAGCTAAAGATAAAGATCAATATTCTCTCAAGTCCTATCTGTCACTGATACGACTCTACGTACATCGAACGTTTGCTTTCATCTAGAAACGAGAAATAAAACTACGTTGTGGGTATAAAGAGGATAACTTTGCATGATATCGGAGAACTAAAATAAAATAAGTGTTGTTAACATAAAGTTAGAATATATTACTATATATTATAAGTAGGGAGTGTGGAATAATGATGGGTTGGTGTGCGGAATTGTCCTAGGCAATTGTTAACAAGATCGGTGATCGTTATTGCAATTTTATATGAGGGAGAGGCATAAGCTAACATACTTTCTTTCCTTGGATCATATCCACTTATGATTGAAACTCTAGCAAGCATCCGCAACTACTAAAGATCCAACCATAGCATTAAAATATCAAGTCCCCTTTATCCCATACGCAACAACCCCCTTACTCGGGTTTATGCTTTTGTCACTCAAGCAACCCACTATAAGCGAATCATGAACGTATTGCAACACCCTACAACGGTAATCCCTCACGTGTGCGCGGCACAGAAGGCACCATAGGACAGCACCAAAATAAAACATACAACTCAAACCAATCTAAATCATCAATCAATCCAAAGACAATAGAAATCTACTCAAAACATTATAGGATGGCAACACATCATTGGATCATAATATGTGGCATAAAGCACCATGTTCAAGTAGGGGATTACAGTGGTATGCGAGAGAGTGGACCGTCGAAAAGAGATGAGGAAGATAATGAAGATGGTGATGTTGATGAAGACGATCACCGCGGCGATGGTTCCCCCGGTGGCACTTGTTGGGGAACGTAGCAGAAATTCAAAATTTTCCTACGTGTCACCAAGATCTATCTATGGAGAGACCAGCAATGAGGGGAAGGGAGTGCATCTACATATCCTTGTAGATCGCTAAGCGTAAGCGTTCAAGAGAACGGGGTTGATGGAGTCGTACTCGTCGTAATCCAAATCACCGAAGATCCTAGTGCCGAACGGACGGCACCTCCGCGTTCAACACACGTACAGCCCGATGACGTCTCCCATGCCTTGATCTAGCAAGGAGAGAGGGAGAGGTTGAGGAAGACTCCATCCAGCAGCAGCACAATGGCGTGGTGGTGGTGGAGGAGCGTGGTACTCCAGCAGGGCTTCGCCAAGCACCGCAAGAGACGAGGAGGGAGATGTGTCACGGGAGGGAGAGGGAGGCGCCAGGGCTTTGGTGCGGCTGCCCTCCCTTCCCCCCACTATATATAGGGCCAAGGGAGAGGGGGGGGGGGCGCAGCCTTGGCCCTTCCTCCAAGGAAGGGTGCGGCCAGGGAGGAGTCCATCCTCCCCAAGGCACCTAGGAGGTGCCTTCCCCCTTTAGGACTCTTCCTTTCCCTTATCTCTTGGCGCATGGGCCTCTTGGGGCTGGTGCCCTTGGCCCATATAGGCCAAGGCGCACACCCCTACAGCCCATGTGGCCCCCGGGGCTGGTGGCCCCACTTGGTGGACCCTCGGGACCCTCCCGGTGGTCCCGGTACATTACCGATAAACCCCGAAACTTTCCCGATGACCAAAACAGGACTTCCCATATATAAATCTTTACCTCCGGACCATTCCGGAACTCCTCGTGACGTCCGAGATCTCATCCGGGACTCCGAACAACATTCGGTAACCACATACAAACTTCCTTTATAACCCTAGCGTCATCGAACCTTTAGTGTGTAGACCCTACGGGTTCGGGAGACATGCAGACATGACCGAGACGTTCTCTGGTCAATAACCAACAGCGGGATCTGGATACCCATGTTGGCTCCCACATGTTCCACGATGATCTCATCGGATGAACCACGATGTCAAGGACTTAATCAATCCCATATACAATTCCCTTTGTCTAGCGGTATTGTACTTGCCCGAGATTCGATCGTCGGTATCCCGATACCTTGTTCAATCTCGTTACCGGAAAGTCTCTTTACTCGTTCCGTAACACATCATCCCGTGATCAACTCCTTGATCACATTGTGCACATTATGATGATGTCCTACCGAGTGGGCCCAGAGATACCTCTCCGTCACACGGAGTGACAAATCCCAGTCTCGATTCGTGCCAACCCAACAGACACTTTCGGAGATACCTGTAGTGTACCATTATAGCCACCCAGTTACGTTGTGACGTTTGGCACACCCAAAGCACTCCTACGGTATCCGGGAGTTGCACAATCTCATGGTCTAAGGAAATGATACTTGACATTAGAAAAGCTTTAGCATACGAACTACACAATCTTTGTGCTAGGCTTAGGATTGGGTCTTGTCCATCACATCATTCTCCTAATGATGTGATCCCGTTATCAATGACATCTATTGTCCATGGTCAGGAAACCGTAACCATCTATTGATCAACGAGCTAGTCAACTAGAGGCTTACTAGGGACATGGTGTTGTCTATGTATCCACACATGTATCTGAGTTTCCTATCAATACAATTCTAGCATGGATAATAAACGATTATCATGAACAAGGAAATATAATAATAATAATCAATTTATTATTGCCTCTAGGGCATATTTCCAACAGTCTCCCACTTGCACTAGAGTCAATAATCCAGTTCACATCGATATGTGATTAACACTCAAGGTCACATCCCCATGTGACTAACACCCAAAGAGTTCTGGGTTTGATCATGTTATGCTTGTGAGAGAGGTTTCAGTCAACGGGTCTGCAACATTCAGATCCGTATGTACTTTGCAAATTTCTATGTCATCTTGTAGATACAACTACTACGCTACATTTGGAGCTATTCCAAATAACTGTTTTACTATATGAATCCATTTTACTACTCAGAATAATCTGGATTAGTGTCAAAGTTTGCATCGGCGTAACCCTTTACGACGAACTCTTTTACCACCTCCATAATCGAGAAAATTCCTTAGTCCACTAGTTACTAAGGATAACTTTGACTGCTGTCCTGTGATCCATTCTTGGATCACTCTTGTACCCCTTGACTGACTCATGGCAAGGCACATTTCAGGTGCGGCACACAGCATAGCATACTGTAGAGCCTATGTCTTAAGTATAGGGGACGACCTTCGTCCTTTCTCTCTATTCTGCCGTGGTCGAGCTTTAAGTCCTAACTTCATACCTTACAACTCAGGCAAGAACTCCTTCTTTGACTGATCCATCTTGAACACCTTCAAGATCATGTCAAGGTATGTGCTCATTTGAAAGTACCATTAAGCGTTTTGATCTATCCTTATAGATCTTGATGCTCAATGTTCAAGTAGCTTAATCCAGGCTTTCCATTGAAAAAACACTTTCCAAATAACTCTGCATGCTTTCCAGAAATTCTACATCATTTCCGATCAACAATATGTTAACAACATATACTCATCGGAAATTCTATAGTGCTCCCACTCACTTCTTTGGAAATACAAGTTTCTCATAAACATTGTATACACCCAAAATCTTTGATCATCTCATCAAAGCATACATTCCAACTCCGAGATGCTTACTCCAGTCCTTAGAAGGATTGCTGGAGCTTTGCATACTTATTAGCATCTTTCAGGATTGACAAAACCTTCCGGTTGTATCACATACAACCTTTCCTCAAGAAAATCGTCGAGCAAATAATGTTTTGACATCCTATCTGCAAGATTTCATAAATATTGCAGTAATCGCTAATATAATTCCAACAGACTCTTAGCATCGCTACGAGTGAGAAAGTCTCATCGCAGTCAACTCCTTGAACTTGTCGGAAAACATCTCAACGACAAGTCGAGCTTTCTTAATGGTGATACTTACCATCATTGTCCGTCTTCCTTTTAAAAACCATATGTACCTAACAGCCTTACGACCATCAAGTAGTTCTTCCAAAGTCTACACTTTGTTTTCACATATGGATCCTTTCTCGGATTATATGGCCTCGAGCCATTTTGGAACCCAGGCCCACCACCGCTTCTCCATAGCTCGTAGGTTCATTGTTGTCTAGCAACATGACTTCCAAGACAGGATTACGTACCACTCTGAAGTAGTACGCATCCTTGTAATCCCACGAGGTTTGGTAGTGACTTGATCGGAAGTTTCATGATCACTATCGTAAGCTTCCACTTCAATTGGTGTAGGTGCCACAGGAACAACTCCCTCTGCCCTGCCACACACTAGTTGAAGAGACGGTTCAATAACCTCATCAAGTCTCCACCATCCTCCCACTCAATTCTTTCGAGAGAAACTTTTCCTCGAGAAAGGACCCGATTCTAGAAACAATCCCTTATTGCTTTCGAATCTGAGACATGAGGTATACCCAACTATTTTGGGTGTCCTATGAAGATGCATTTATCCGCTTTGGGTTCAAGCTTATCAGCCTGAAACTTTTTCACATAAGCGTCGCAGCCCCAAACTTTTAAGAAATGACAACTTGGGTTTCTCTAAACCATAGTTCATACGGTGTCATCTCATCGGAATTGCGTGGTGCCCTATTTAAAGTGAATGTGGTTGTCTCTAATGCCTAACCCATAAACTATCGTGGCAATTCGATAAGAGACATCATGATATGCATCATATCCAATAGGGTGCAGTTATAATGTTCGGACACACCATCACACTATGGTGTTCCAGGCTATATTAGTTGTGAAACAATTTCCACAATGTCTTAATTCTGTACCAAACTCGTAATTCAGATATTTATCTCCATGATCATATCATAGATCTTTTATCCTCTTGTCACGACGATCTTTCAACTTCACCCTGAAATTACTTGAACCTTTCAATAATTCAGACTCGTGATTCATCAAGTAAATATACTCAACATCTACTCAAATCATCTGTGAAGTAAGAACATAACGATATCCACTACACGCCTCAGCACTCATTGGACTGCACACATCAAAATGTATTACTTCCAACAAGTTGCTTTCTACTTCCATTTTACTGAAAACGAGGCTTTCAGTCATCTTGCCCATGTGGTATGATTTGCATGTCTCAAGTGACTGAAAATCAAGTGAGTCCAAACGGTCCATTTGCATGGAGTTTCTTCATGCATATACACCAATAGACATGGTTCGCATGTCTCAAACTTTTCAAAAATGAGTGAGCCCAAAGATCCATCAACATGGAGCTTCTTCATGCGTTTTATACCGATATGACTTATGTGGCAGTGCCACAAGTAGGTGGTACTATCATTACTATCTTATATCTTTTGGCATGAACATGTGTATCACTATGATCGAGATTCAATAAACCATTCATTTTAGGTGCAAGACCATTGAAGGTATTATTGAAATAAACAGAGTAACCATTATTCTCCTTAAATAAATAACCGTATTGCGATAGACGTAATCCAATCATGTCTATGCTCAACGCAAACACCAATCTCGATGGTAGAGGGAGCGTGCGATGCTTGATCACATCAAGCTTGGAAAAACTTCCAATACATATCGCCAGCTCACCTTTAGCTAGTCTCCGTTTATTCCGTAGCCTTTTATTTCGAGTTTACTAACACTTAGCAACCGAACCGGTATCTAATACCATGGTTCTACTAGGAGTACTAGTAAAGTACACATTAACACAATGTATATCCAATATACTTCTATCGACCTTGCTAGCCTTCTCATCTACCAAGTATCTAGGGTAATTCTGCTCCAGTGGCTATTCCTCTTATTACAGAAGCACTTAGTCTCGGGTTTGGGTTCAACCTTGGGTTTCTTCACTAGAGCAGCAGCTGAATTGCCGTTTCATGAAGTGTCCCTTCTTGCCCTTGCCCTTCTTGAAACTAGTGGTTTCACCAACCATCAACAATTGATGCTCCTTCTTGATTTCTACTTTTGTGGTGTCAAACATCGCGAATATCTCAAGGATCATCATATATGTCCCTGATATATTATAGTTCATCACGAAGCTCTAGCAGCTTGGTGGTAATGACTTTGGAGAAACATCACTATCTCATCTGGAAGATCAACTCCCACTCGATTTAAAAGATTGTTGTACTCAGACAATCTGAGCACAAGCTCAACAATTGAGCTTTTCTCCCTTAGTTTGCAGGCTAAGAAAATCATCAGAGGTCTTATACCTCTTGACGTGGGCACGAGCCTGAAATCCCAATTTCAGCCCTCGAAACATCTCATATGTTTCGCGACGTTTCAAAACGTCTTCGGTGCCTCAACTCTAAACCGTTTAACTGAAGTATCACGTAGTTATCAAAATGTGTATGTCAGATGTTCGCAACATCCACAGACGACGTTCGAGGTTCAGCACACTGAGCGGTGCATTAAGGACATAAGCCTTCTATGAAGCAATGAGGACAATCCTCAGTTTACGGACCTAGTCCGCATAATTGCTACTATCAACTTTCAACTAAATTTTCTCTAGGAACATAACTAAACAGTAGAACTGCAGCACGAGCTACGACATAATTTGCGAAGACCTTTTGACTATGTTCAGGATAATTAAGTTCATCTTATGAACTCCCACTCAGATAGACATCCCTCTAGTCATCTAAGTGATTACATGATCCGAGTCAACTAGGCCGTGTCCGGTCATCACGTGAGACGGACTAGTCAACATCGGTGAACATCTTCATGTTGATCGTATCTTCCATACGACTCATGCTCGACCTTTCGGTCTCTTGTGTTCCGAGGCCATGTCTGTACATGCTAGGCTCGTCAAGTCAACCTAAGTGTTTCGCATGTGTAAATCTGGCTTACACCCGTTGTATGTGAACGTAAGAATCTATCACACCCGATCATCACGTGGTGCTTCGAAACGATGAACTTTCGCAACGGTGCACAGTTAGGGGGAACACTTTCTTGAAATTTTAATGAGGGATCATCTTATTTACTACCGTCGTTCTAAGCAAATAAGATGTATTAACATGATAAACATCACATGCAATCAAATAGTGACATGATATGGCCAATATCATATTGCTCCTTTTGATCTCCATCTTTGGGGCTCCATGATCATCATCGTCACTGGCATGACACCATGATCTCCATCATCGTGTCTTCATGAAGTTGTCTCGCCAACTATTACTTCTACTACTACAGCTAACGGTTAGCAATAAAGTAAAGTAATTACATGACATTTATGTTGACACACAGGTCATAAATAAATTAAGACAACTCCTATGGCTCCTGCCGGTTGTCATACTCATCGACATGCAAGTCGTGATTCCTATTACAAGAACATGATCATCTCATACATCACATATATCATTCATCACATCCTTTGGCCATATCACATCACATAGCATACCCTGCAAAAACAAGTTAGACGTCCTCTAATTGTTGTTTGCATGTTTTACGTGGCTGCTATGGGTTTCTAGCAAGAACGTTTCTTACCTACGCAAACCACAACGTGATATGCCAATTGCTTTTTACCCTTCATAAGGCCCCTTTTCATCGAATCCGATCCGACTAAAGTGGGAGAGACAGACACCCGCTAGCCACCTTATGCAACTAGTGCATGTCAGTCGGTGGAACCAGTCTCACGTAAGAGTACGTGTAAGGTCGGTCCGGGCCGCTTCATTGAAGGAAATATGCCCTAGAGGCAATAATAAAGTTATTATTTATTTCCTTATATCATGATAAATGTTTATTATTCATGCTAGAATTGTATTAACCGGAAACATAATACATGTGTGAATACATAGACCAACAGAGTGTCACTAGTATGCCTCTACTTGACTAGCTCGTTAATCAAAGATGGTTATGTTTCCTAACCATGAACAAAGGGTTGTTATTTGATTAACGAGGTCACATCATTAGTTGAATGATCTGATTGACATGACCCATTCCATTAGCTTAGCACTCGATCGTTTAGTATGTTGCTATTGCTTTCTTCATGACTTATACATGTTCCTATAACTATGAGATTATGCAACTCCCGTTTACCGGAGGAACACTTTGGGTACTACCAAACGTCACAACGTAACTGGGTGATTATAAAGGAGTACTACAGGTGTCTCCAATGGTGGATGTTGGGTTGGCGTATTTCGAGATTAGGGTTTGTCACTCCGATTGTCGGAGAGGTATCTCTGGGCCCTCTCGGTAATACACATCACATAAGCCTTGCAAGCATAATAACTAAGATGTTAGTTATGAGATGATGTATTACGGAACGAGTAAAGAGACTTGCCAGTAACGAGATTGAACTAGGTATTGGATACCGACGATCGAATCTCGGGCAAGTAACATACCGATGACAAAGGGAACAACGTATGTTGTTATGCGGTCTGACCGATAAAGATCTTCGTAGAATATGTAGGAGCCAATATGGGCATCCAGGTCCCGCTATTGGTTATTGATCGGAGACATGTCTCGGTCATGTC
Organism: Triticum monococcum; assembly: GCA_034509565.1. NCBI lineage: Eukaryota > Viridiplantae > Streptophyta > Magnoliopsida > Poales > Poaceae > Triticum > Triticum monococcum. Next base: position 700,195,350 of record CM067842.1, on the reverse strand, counting down.
TACATTGTTCTCGAACCGTAGGGTCCGCACGCTTAACGTTACGATGACAGTTATTATGAGTTTATGCATTTTGATGTACCGAAGGTTGTTCGGAGTCCTGGATGTGATCACGGACGTGACGAGGAGTCTCGAAATGGTCGAGATGTAAAGATTGATATATTGGAAGCCTATGTTTGGACACCGGAAGTGTTCCGGGTGAAATCGGGATTTTACCGGAATACCGGGAGGGTTACCGGAACCCCCCGGGAGGCAAATGGGCCTATTAGGCCTTAGTGGAAAAGAGAAAAGGGGCAGCCCATAGCTGGCCGCGCGCCCCCCCATTTCCCCAAGTCCTAGTAGGACTAGGAGAAGGGGCCGGCCCCCTCTCTCTCCTTTTTCCCTTGGAGTCCTAGTTGGAATAGGATTGAGGGGGGGGGGAGTCCTACTCCCGGTAGGAGTAGGACTCCTCCCGCGCCCTCTTCCTAGCCGGCCGAACCCCTCTCCCTGCTCCTTTATATATGGGGGCAGGGGGCACCCCATAGACACACAAGTTGATCATTGTTGATCGTTCCTTAGCCGTGTGCGGTGCCCCCTACCACCAAATTCCACCTCGGTCATATCGTTGTAGAGCTTAGGCGAAGCCCTGCGTCAGTAGTACATCAAGATCGTCACCACGCCGTTGTGCTGACGGAACTCTTCCTCGACGCTTTGCTGGATCGGAGCCCGAGGATCGTCATCGAGCTGAACGTGTGCTAAGAACTCGGAGGTGCCGGAGTAACGGTGCTTGGATCGGTCGGATCGGGAAGAAGACGTACGACTACTTCCTCTATGTTGTGTGATCGCTTCCGCAGTCGGTCTGCGTTGGTACGTAGACAATACTCCCCCCCTCGTTGCTATGCATCACCATGATCTTGCGTGTGCGTAGGAAAATTGTCGAAATTACTATGTTCCCCAACAGTGGCATCCGAGCCTAGGTTTTATGGTTTGATGTTATTTGCACGAGTAGAACACAAGTGAGTTGTGGGCGATGCAAGTCATACTGCCTACCAGCATGTCATACTTTGGTTCGGCGGTATTGTTGGACGAGACGATCCGGACCAACCTTACGCGTACTCTTACGCGAGACCGGTTCCCTCGACGTGCTATGCACACAGATGGCTTGCGGAAGACTGTCTCTCCAACTTTAGTTGAACCAAGTGTGGCTACGCCCGGTCCTTGAGAAGGTTAAAACGGAGTCTATTTGACAAACTATCGTTGTGGTTTTGATGCGTAGGTGTGATGTGTTCTTACTTAAGCCCGTAGCAGCCACGTAAAACTTGCAACAACAAAGTAGAGGACGTCTAACTTGTTTTTGCAGGGCATGTTGTGATGTGATATGGTCAAGGCATGATGCTGATTTTATTGTATGAGATGATCATGTTTTGTAACCGAGTTATCGGCAACTGGCAGGAGCCATATGGTTGTCGCTTTATTGTATGCAATGCAATCGCGATGTAATGCTTTACTTTATTACTAAGCGGTAGTGATAGTCGTGGAAGCATAAGATTGGCGAGACGACAACGATGCTACGATGGAGATCAAGGTGTCGCGCCGGTGATGATGGTGATCATGACGGTGCTTCGGAGATGGAGATCACAAGCACAAGATGATGATGGCCATATCATATCACTTATATTGATTGCATGTGATGTTTATCCTTTTATGCATCTTATCTTGCTTTGATTGACGGTAGCATTATAAGATGATCTCTCACTAAATTATCAAGAAGTGTTCTCCTTGAGTATGCATCGTTGCCAAAGTTCGTCGTGCCCAGACACCACGTGATGATCAGGTGTGATAAGCTCTACGTCCATCTACAATGGGTGCAAGCCAGTTTTGCACACGCAGAATACTCAGGTTAAACTTGACGAGCCTAGCATATGCAGATATGGCCTCGGAACACAGAGACCGAAAGGTCGAGCGTGAATCATATAGTAGATATGATCAACATGACGATGTTCACCATTGAAAACTACTCCATCTCACGTGATGATCGGTTCTGGTTTAGTTGATTTGGATCACGTGATCACTTAGAGGATTAGAGGGATGTCTATCTAAGTGGGAGTTCCTAAGTAATTTGATTAACTGAACTTAAACTTATCATGAACTTAGTACCTGATAGTATCTTGCTTGTTTATGTTGATTGTAGATAGATGGCTCGTGCTGTTGTTCCGTTGAATTTTAATGCGTTCCTTGAGAAAGCAAAGTTGAAAGATGATGGTAGCAATTACACGGACTGGGTCCGTAACCTGAGGATTATCCTCATTGCTGCACAGAAGAATTACGTCCTGGAAGCACCGCTGGGTGCCAGGCCTGCTGCTGGAGCAACACCAGATGTTATGAACGTCTGGCAAAGCAAAGCTGATGACTACTCGATAGTTCAGTGTGCCATGCTTTACGGCTTAGAATCGGGACTTCAACGACGTTTTGAACGTCATGGAGCATATGAGATGTTCCAGGAGTTGAAGTTAATATTTCAAGCAAATGCCCGAATTGAGAGATATGAAGTCTCCAATAAGTTCTATAGCTGCAAGATGGAGGAGAACAGTTCTGTCAGTGAGCATATACTCAAAATGTCTGGGTATAATAATCACTTGATTCAGATGGGAGTTAATCTTCCAGATGATTGCGTCATTGACAGAATTCTCCAATCACTGCCACCAAGCTACAAGAGCTTCGTGATGAACTATAATATGCAAGGGATGAACAAGACTATTCCCGAGCTCTTCGCAATGCTGAAAGCTGCGGAGGTAGAAATCAAGAAGGAGCATCAAGTGTTGATGGTTAGCAAAACCACTAGTTTCAAGAAAAAGGGCAAAGGGAAGAAGAAGGGGAACTTCAAGAAGAACAGCAAGCAAGTTACTGCTCAGGAGAAGAAACCCAAGTCTGGACCTAAGCCTGAAACTGAGTGCTTCTACTGCAAGCAGACTAGTCACTGGAAGTGGAACTGCCCCAAGTATTTGGCGGATAAGAAGGATGGCAAGGTGAACAAAGGTATATGTGATATACATGTTATTGATGTGTACCTTACTAGAGCTCGCAGTAGCACCTGGGTATTTGATACTGGTTCTGTTGCTAATATTTGCAACTCGAAACAGGGACTACGGAATAAGCGGACGCTAGCAAAGGACGAGGTGACGATGCGCGTGGGAAACGGTTCCAAAGTCGATGTGATCGCGGTCGGCACGCTACCTCTACATCTACCTTCGGGATTAATATTAGACCTAAATAATTGTTATTTGGTGCCAGCGTTGAGCATGAACATTATATCTGGATCTTGTTTAATGCGAGACGGCTATTCATTTAAATCAGAGAATAATGGTTGTTCTATTTATATGAGTAATATCTTTTATGGTCATGCAACTTTGAAGAGTGGTCTATTCTTGTTGAATCTCGATAGTAGTGATACAGATATTCATAATGTAGAAGCCAAAAGATGCAGAGTTGATAATGATAGTGCAACTTATTTGTGGCACTGCCGTTTAGGTCATATCGGTGTAAAGCGCATGAAGAAACTCCATACTGATGGGCTTTTGGAACCACTTGATTATGAATCACTTGGTACTTGCGAACCGTGCCTCATAGGCAAGATGACTAAAACACCGTTCTCCGGTACTATGGAGAGAGCAACAGATTTATTGGAAATCATACATACCGATGTATGTGGTCCGATGAATATTGAGGCTCGTGGCGGATATCGTTATTTTCTCACCTTCACAGATGATTTAAGCAGATATGGGTATATCTACTTAATGAAACATAAGTCTGAAACATTTGAAAAGTTCAAGGAATTTCAGAGTGAAGTTGAAAATCATCGTAACAAGAAAATAAAGTTTCTACGATCTGATCTTGGAGGAGAATATTTGAGTTACGAGTTTGGTGTACATTTGAAAAATTGTGGAATAGTTTCGCAACTCACGCCACCCGAAACACCACAGCGTAACGGTGTGTCCGAACATCGTAATCGTACTTTACTAGATATGGTACGATCTATGATGTCTCTTATTGATTTACCGCTATCGTTTTGGGGTTATGCTTTAGAGACGGCCGCATTCACGTTAAATAGGGCACCATCAAAATCCGTTGAGGCGACGCCTTATGAACTATGGTTTGGCAAGAAACCAAAGTTGTCGTTTCTTAAAGTTTGGGGCTGCGATGCTTATGTGAAAAAGCTTCAACCTGATAAGCTCGAACCCAAAGCGGAGAAATGTGTCTTCATAGGATACCCAAAGGAAATTGTTGGGTATACCTTCTATCACAGATCCGAAGGCAAGACATTCGTTGCTAAGAATGGATCATTTCTAGAGAAGGAGTTTCTCTCGAAAGAAGTGAGTGGGAGGAAAGTAGAACTTGACGAGGTAACTGTACCTGCTCCCTTATTGGAAAATAGTACATCACAGAAAACTGTTTCTGCGACACCTATACCAATTAGTGAGGAAGCTAATGATGATGATCATGAAACTTCAGGACAAGATACTACTGAACCACGTAGATCAACCAGAGAGAGATCCGCACCAGAGTGGTACGGTAATCCAGTTCTAGAAGTCATGCTACTAGATCATGATGAACCTACGAACTATGAAGAAGCGATGGTGAGCCCAGATTCCGCAAAGTGGCTTGAGGCCATGAAATCTGAGATGGGATCCATGTATGAGAACAAAGTATGGACTTTGGTTGACTTGCCCGATGATCGGCAAGCAATTGAAAATAAATGGATCTTCAAGAAAAAGACTGACGCTGACGGTAATGTTACTGTCTTTAAAGCTCGACTTGTCGCAAAAGGTTTTCGACAAGTTCAAGGGGTTGACTACGATGAGACCTTCTCACCCGTAGCGATGCTTAAATCCGTCAGAATCATGTTAGCAATTGCCGCATTTTATGATTATGAAATATGGCAGATGGATGTCAAAACTGCATTCCTGAATGGATTTCTGGAAGAAGAGTTGTATATGATGCAACCAGAAGGTTTTGTCGATCCAAAGGGAGCTAACAAAGTATGCAAACTCCAGCGATCCATTTATGGACTGGTGCAAGCATCTTGGAGTTGGAATAAACGCTTTGATAGTGTGATCAAAGCATTTGGCTTTATACAGACTTTTGGAGAAGCCTGTATTTACAAGAAAGTGAGTGGGAGCTCTGTAGCATTTCTGATATTATATGTGGATGACATATTGCTGATTGGAAATGATATAGAATTTCTGGATAGCATAAAGGGATACTTGAATAAAAGTTTTTCGATGAAAGACCTCGGGGAAGCTGCTTACATATTAGGCATAAAGATCTATAGAGATAGATCAAAACGCTTAATTGGACTTTCACAAAGCACATACCTTGACAAGATTTTGAAGAAGTTCAAAATGGATCAAGCAAAGAAAGGGTTCTTGCCTGTGTTACAAGGTGTGAAGTTGAGTCAGACTCAATGCCCGACCACTGCAGAAGATAGAGAGAAAATGAAAGATGTTCCCTATGCTTCAGCCATAGGCTCTATCATGTATGCAATGCTGTGTACCAGACCTGATGTGTGCCTTGCTATAAGTTTAGCAGGGAGGTACCAAAGTAATCCAGGAGTGGATCACTGGACAGCGGTCAAGAACATCCTGAAATACCTGAAAAGGACTAAGGATATGTTTCTCGTATATGGAGGTGACAAAGAGCTCACCGTAAGAGGTTACGTTGATGCAAGCTTTGACACTGATCCGGACGATTCTAAATCGCAAACCGGATACGTGTTTACTTTAAACGGTGGAGCTATCAGTTGGTGCAGTTCTAAACAAAGCGTCGTAGCGGGATCTACATGTGAAGCAGAGTATATAGCTGCTTCAGAAGCAGCGAACGAAGGAGTCTGGATGAAGGAGTTCATATCCGATCTAGGTGTCATACCTAGTGCATTGGGTCTAATGAAAATCTTTTGTGACAATACTGGTGCAATTGCTTTGGCAAAGGAATCCAGATTTCACAAAAGGACCAAACACATCAAGAGACGCTTCAACTCCATCCGGGATTTAGTCCAGGTGGGAGACATAGAGATTTGCAAGATACATACGGATCTGAATGTTGCAGACCCGTTGACTAAGCCTCTTCCACGAGCAAAACATGATCAGCACCAAGGCTCCATGGGTGTTAGAATCATTACTGTGTAATCTAGATTATTGACTCTAGTGCAAGTGGGAGACTGAAGGAAATATGCCCTAGAGGCAATAATAAAGTTATTATTTATTTCCTTATATCATGATAAATGTTTATTATTCATGCTAGAATTGTATTAACCGGAAACATAATACATGTGTGAATACATAGACCAACAGAGTGTCACTAGTATGCCTCTACTTGACTAGCTCGTTAATCAAAGATGGTTATGTTTCCTAACCATGAACAAAGGGTTGTTATTTGATTAACGAGGTCACATCATTAGTTGAATGATCTGATTGACATGACCCATTCCATTAGCTTAGCACTCGATCGTTTAGTATGTTGCTATTGCTTTCTTCATGACTTATACATGTTCCTATAACTATGAGATTATGCAACTCCCGTTTACCGGAGGAACACTTTGGGTACTACCAAACGTCACAACGTAACTGGGTGATTATAAAGGAGTACTACAGGTGTCTCCAATGGTGGATGTTGGGTTGGCGTATTTCGAGATTAGGGTTCGTCACTCCGATTGTCGGAGAGGTATCTCTGGGCCCTCTCGGTAATACACATCACATAAGCCTTCCAAGCATAATAACTAAGATGTTAGTTATGAGATGATGTATTACGGAACGAGTAAAGAGACTTGCCAGTAACGAGATTGAACTAGGTATTGGATACCGACGATCGAATCTCGGGCAAGTAACATACCGATGACAAAGGGAACAACGTATGTTGTTATACGGTCTGACCGATAAAGATCTTCGTAGAATATGTAGGATCCAATATGGGCATCCAGGTCCCGCTATTGGTTATTGACCGGAGACATGTCTCGGTCATGTCTACATTGTTCTCGAACCGTAGGGTCCGCACGCTTAACGTTACGATGACAGTTATTATGAGTTTATGCATTTTGATGTACCGAAGGTTGTCCGGAGTCCTGGATGTGATCACGGACGTGACGAGGAGTCTCGAAATGGTCGAGACGTAAAGATTGATATATTGGAAGCCTATGTTTGGACACCGGAAGTGTTCCGGGTGAAATCGGGATTTTACCGGAATACCGGGAGGGTTACCGGAACCCCCCGGGAGGCAAATGGGCCTATTGGGCCTTAGTGGAAAAGAGAAAAGGGGCAGCCCACAGCTGGCCGCGCGCCCCCCTTTCCCCAAGTCCTAGTAGGACTAGGAGAAGGGGCCGGCCCCCCTCTCTCTCCTTTTTCCCTTGGAGTCCTAGTTGGAATAGGATTGAGGGGGGGAGTCCTACTCCCGGTAGGAGTAGGACTCCTCCCGCGCCCTCTCCCTAGCCGGCCGAACCCCTCCCCCTGCTCCTTTATATACGGGGGCAGGGGGCACCCCATAGACACACAAGTTGATCATTGTTGATCGTTCCTTAGCCGTGTGCGGTGCCCCCTGCCACCAAATTCCACCTCGGTCATATCGTTGTAGAGCTTAGGCGAAGCCCTGCGTCGGTAGTACATCAAGATCGTCACCACGCCGTTGTGCTGACGGAACTCTTCCCCGACGCTTTGCTGGATCGGAGCCTGAGGATCGTCATCGAGCTGAACGTGTGCTAAGAACTCGGAGGTGTCGGAGTAACGGTGCTTGGATCGGTCGGATCGGGAAGAAGACGTACGACTACTTCCTCTACGTTGTGTGATCGCTTCCGCAGTCGGTCTGCGTTGGTACGTAGACAATACTCTCCCCCTCGTTGCTATGCATCACCATGATCTTGCGTGTGCGTAGGAAAATTTTCGAAATTACTATGTTCCCCAACATTCATTCCACGATGCCGCCGAATCAAGATAAGACTAGTAACGGCAAGTAAATTGACAAAATCAACGCCCACAACTACTTTGTGTTCTACTCGTGCATAGAATCTATACAATAGACCTAGCTCTGATACCACCGTTGGGGAACGTAGCAGAAATTCAAAATTTTCCTACGTGTCACCAAGATCCATCACATCATTCTCCTAATGATGTGATCCCGTTATCAATGACATCTAATATCCATGGTCAGGAAACCGTAACCATCTATTGATCAATGAGCTAGTCAACTAGATGCTTACTAGGGACATGGTGTTGTCTATGTATCCACACATGTATCTGAGTTTCCTATCAATACAATTCTAGCATGGATAATAAACGATTATCATGAACAAGGAAATATAATAATAATCAATTTATTATTGCCTCTAGGGCATATTTCCAACAGCACTCCGGCGCCACCGAGAGAGAGGGGGAGAGGGCCTCCCCATTGTGCTTCCTCCTCCATGCCCCCCCCTAGACGAGGAGAGGTTCTCCCTCTGCTCCTTGGCCTCCATGGTGATGATGGCCCCCTTCGGGATCCTCCTCCATGGCCTCCGGTGATGATGGCCCAATCCGGCAGGGTGCCGAAGAGGGTCTAGATTGATTTTTCGTGGCTACAGAGGCTTGCGGCGGCGGAACTCCCGATCTAGGTTTATTTCTGAGGGTTTTGGTACTTGTAGGAATTTTTGGCGCCGGTCTCACATCAAAGGGGTCCACGAGGCAGCGGCAAGGCAGGAGCACCCTCCCGTGGGGTATGACGCGCCCCCTACCTTGTCGTCGTCTCGGGACTCTTCTGGTCCAACTCTTGTGCTTTGGGGTTCTCTTTTGGTCCATAAAAATCACCGCAAATTTTTAGCCCATTCCGATAATTTCTATTTCTGCACAAAAAAGACACCACGGTAGTTTTGCTGAAAACAACGCCGGTCTGGGTTGGTTCAAATCAAACCAAAATCATATAAAATTGTTATAACATGGCATGAATACTTTATAAATTATAGATACGTCAGAGACGTATCAATCTACTATCAGGCATCAATTGATTCACATAGTAGATGATAAATTTGTGATAGGCTCACTATGCATATCAATGGACCTGGATCTTATTGAATTTCGGATGGTAAAAAGTTTATTTATCAGTTTACTTATTATGATATTTTGAACTTTTTTGGTTTTCTATTTATATGGTGAAAAAATGGTTTGTTCACAATTTTGTAGATGGTAAAGTGTAAGTTAAAAAGACATTTCAAATTACTTTTGTATATTGTGCTGCTTCCGATAGTTGTTTCATCCCTGGAGACAACACCAGAGCAATATATTTTACCCTGTTTACAAAAACCTGGTTGTTTCCAACAGTAGAGATTGAGGCTCTCTTGCAGGTTTCTTTTTGCACGCTGACCAGTTTGCATTATATCCTTCTGATATAGGGATAAAATTGCAAGAGACACACATTTTTCCTCGCCTACGAAACACAAATTTTCTGATTAACTCATCTCACATGTCTCATCTTCTACCACAGGCAAATATATGTGTTCTTTGTACGCGTTTAGCCACAGGTAAATATATGCATTCCTTGTACGCATTCTTTTACTTGACTAATCTTCATATGTAATGTCCTTCTTGGTCGTGCAAAGGGGTAAATCTATCACCTTGGCTGGATGCACTGATGAGCAGCTCAGTCTCACGCTCAGCTGACAGATCGACGGGCTGATGCGGGCTTCCATCAGAGAATAGAAACGGGGAATGGCCTTTGAGCTGATGGAGGGATCACTCACATGTTTGTGTTGGCTTTATCCAGGGAACACCTTTTGCGAATATTATCCAGGGAACGCATCAGGGCAAGGTGCACTCTGCACTGATGGATGATTAGAGAGCGTCAAATAAAGATCATGTGTTAAAATTGTATATTTAACTCTAGATATTGCATTATTATGTTATGTTATATGTATCAAAATGCATGTTTGGCATCCATGCTCATGTCAACCACCACGGGTGGGATGGCATGTTGAAATGGAGGGTGTGGACCCATGAGGGTATTGTGTCATGCATACCATAGTATATTTTTTATTTTTTTATCTTCCGTTATAATGCACGGACATATTTGCTAGTGGTATAGTAAATGATAAAATCCCTTGTTTGAAAATCCTGTTGTTTCCCTCGAAAAGGAAAATTTGGAGCACGAGACGTTGAAACTTCCCGCATGAGCCACCCACCGTCGAAGCTAGCTGGTGTGCAGTACTTCACTCGGACTGCTATTCGTCGGCAAACTAAACGTACGCGTCACAAGACAGTACTAGTACCTCCGCGGTCCGCACAGGTCCAAACGATGAAAGAAATCGCCCAGTGACGGGACGACGAACAGGTGTTCGGCGCGCCAGGGGACACCGCGCCCCGGCGCGTGGGACGCCGCGCGTGTGGTTCCACGAACAACCGCGCGCCACCTCCAGCCAGGTCGCCACGGCCCACGCCACGTACGCATCCGGCGTTACATGACGCGCAGGGGTACGGCCAGGAGCCTGCGACGTGTGCGAGCACCAGCCGGGCCGGTCGGCGTCGCCAGCGCACGCGCGCTGTCGCGCAGCCGAGCGAGCGAGCGGGCAAGCGGGGCCGACCGGAGCCCTCGCGGTCGCGCCCCGTCGCGTTATCGAGACTTGCCCCGCGAGGTGCAGCCCTCGCCATACGCCGTCGAGCGGCCGGCATGGGCGAGGCTGGTGGTTGTACCGCGCTCGTGACGCGCATCGCGCACCGACGACGGGCTCGGCTCACATGATTTCAAGTGCATACAATCCAAATAATCGGAAATCTTTTTGTCACGTCCCACATTACTGCACAACCGGACGAAAGAAATAATGCCATGTCTGAAGAACAATAGCCACAGTTAAAAAAGAAGAAGAAGAAGAACATAGCCACCAGATTTACGGATCTACAGTGCCCGTGTCGCGCTTTCAGCGGCGTCCTTTCAGCGCATGCGTATAGCTTTCTGAAGGGCCTCGCTGATCATCCCGGGCTCCACGGTGCCAGGACCGGCAAACTGCAATAGTTAGCCATAGCCACACGAGCGTTAACGCTGCATTTCTACTGCTGGATCAAGCTTAAATTAGCTTAATTAATCAGGTGCTGCTACATGCTACCAGACCTGAGCTCGTATCTTGAGAGCGAGGAGGCCGTCGGGCGTGGACGCGCGGACGGAGAGCACGTCCAGGCGGAGGTTCTTGATGGCGTCGAACACTTGTGTCATCAGCAGCTCCTTCCACCGACATTGCACCTCAAGGAGCACCTCTTTGTCCGTCACGGTGACGTTGACGATGTTGCTCGGGCCGTCCTCCGTGGGGAGCACCCTCTCCGCGTCGCCCCCGATGAGCTCCGACGCCTTTCTTTTAGAACCAGCTAACACCTTCTTCCCGCCGACTTCATGGCGTTTCCTGACAGTTGTTGTTCCGGCAGCCCTATTGGATTCTAGCTCCTCCACCTTCTGTTCCAGCTCTCTGAGATATGCTATCGTCTCAGCTAGGATGGATGCCTTGTCCACCTACAATTACAATTCAGAAAGAAAGAAAGAAGAAATGTACTCTTTTCAGTATGGAACACATATGTCTAGTACTCCCTTTTTTTTTACGTTTTTGGTGGTGTGCGTGTGTTACCTTGTGAATGGACGGGACCAACGACTTAAGAATCAGAAACATCTCGTTGAGCTTCTCCCGGCGCCTCCTCTCCGAAATGACATGGTTTTTGGTGTTGGTGCTTTCCTGAGCTCTAGCGGTGCCGTCGTTGCCATTATTTGCCCATGCCCCACCGGCCAAAGCTTTCTTTAGCAACCTCTGCGACTCCCCGGCGACCGGCACAACCACGTCTTCGGCCGAGTGCCATGATCTCTTCCAAGCCGCAAAGCACGATGGGTGAAAGGGTCCAACGGAGCTAAAAGCAACAACACCATCAGTGACCTCGTCCGCGGCGACAGGCGCTGGCGGCGCTTCCGACGAAGACATGACCTCGAAAGACCCGCCCATGATCCAGTTTTCCTCGAGAGCCCCCACGTCCAGCTCATCGCAGAGGCCGTAGAACCCGTTGATCTCCTTCGTGATCCGCTCGAGGTTGCCATCGGGTAGGCACTCAACCTCCCCTGGCTCGAGTTCCCCGGGTATCATCGTGGCCATGGTGTCATGGTTGAGGACATCGAACACGATGTCAGTGTTCCCAGTATCGTCTACTGATGGGCTGGAGTTTGGCTCCTCCGACTTCGAGCATGTTGGGAACTTCAAGTCCCAGAAAGATGTGCCGATCCGGTTCACCATGCCCATGTCTTCCAAAACCTAGCAAATGGATTGAAATCACCTAGCTTATTAACAGAATTAATCACTACTTCACTAGCATTTCATTTGGTGAAGAAACTGAAAAACTCGTGGATTGGTTTGTTCTTTGGTCTTCATGACTTGATGAGGGGGTCTTGCAGGCGAATGGTACATTCTTATATATTCGGCTTTATTAATGTATCTCGAGGATAAGAATCTATATGCACTACGTTATAAAACGAAGGGAGTAGTGTTTTTTTATAAATTTTGTCAAAGTTTGCAAAGTTTGACTTTAAAATATCTATGCACTACATTATGGAATGGAGGGAATAGTATTTTACCAAAGATACCGGCAAAAACTAAGGGACATCCAGTCAACACGAATGAAAAAAAAACAGTTTCAATCGATTATGTTTGAACCGTCCAACAGCTGCCCTCCCCGGCCCGGAGCACACTGTTTATCTTCCCCACAAACCCCTCCTTCTACCTGCATTGCCTCCGCCCTAGCCCACGATTAGATTGCGAAAAAACTAATGGGTTTAACTCAACCAAATTGTTGCAGATGAGATTTGCCCCTGTAAGGGACGATGTGTATGCCTCCTTTGTGGAGAAAAATGGAACAATGTGGATGCACCACCATTGCTAAATCCTACCAATAAAGACTAGAACAATGACCTTCCCAACTACGCCAGGTTCAACAAAACTGCAGAAAGGCCAGGCCTGAGGTTGTTAGTTTTACCGCCGCACTTGCCAAGCCAACATTGCCATTCTCAAGCAAATGCCGGTGGAGCCCCATGCACTTAAGAGAAGAAGTGCCATCTTAGCATGGACAACTTGGGAGCTCACATATGGAAATGCAATGTGCATGTGATCTCACTATACCCATGAAAGAGTTTAAAGTTTTTCCAAGTCCGTTGGTCAAGCCACATGTTTCCATGGTGACATAGTTGCGCCAACACCCGATCCAAGTCATACTTGATAAGGAAAGAAGTCACCAAAAAATAAAGGCATCCTACCACACCTATCAAAAAGCATGCCACAAACAAATATGTTGAAGCACGTGGGCAAAACCATTGCACTAGGACCCAAAATGATGTGACGCTAGAAACCAAGCACCGTGATATCGAGATGAACAACCGAGTGCCAAAGGAGAGATGGGCGAGTCAGAGGTACGACACCATCCATTGCCGCATGCCTCCTATGTTACAAGACCTAGCCAAGCGACCACTGGAGCGGTGTATGATTTCGCCCTTTGTATTCCTCACCCTAAGAAAATGGAGTCTTGCTGACAGCAACGAGAGGAGTGACCGACTACGAGGGTGGGGGGGGGGGGGGGGGGGGTGGACAAACTTGCAACAAACTTAAGTGCATCAGTCAGAGCTCAAGACTGTACTCAGCCTGAAACTTTGGAAAAACAAAATAATACTTACATGTTTCAAAAGAATTATGAGCATAAATCTACACGTAAATATAGATCTCTTGTACATATATGTAACGTTTGATTAAGAGATATTGTAGCATGCATGTGGGCTACACAAAAAGACAGATGTCTGGATCTGGAAATACTAGTGCATCTATTATTTGCACTCTTTAGATCTACACATGCATGTGAGTATTTGTCTTTGTTGTCTAGCCATATATGGAAAGATGTAGTATTCAAATAAAATATATAGATACATATATCTAACACATTTTGCATTTCAATCTTACTAAATCTCAGTCGACTGAGACTTGTATGTCTCAGTTGATTCTATATTTATGAGATCTTACATTGAGACATGTGTACATTTTTCTTTTTAGCCTTTTTTTTTCTTTCTTGCATGTTATGTCACTTGACTGAGATTTGGTTAAGTCGCAGTATGGCCGGGTTCACTTTCCATTTTTTGGGGGTAGTTTGTTTGTCTTAGCTCATGCCGAGAGGAGAGAACCACATACAGTTTATACAAGTAGACTATGACAATATGTTAACAAGGTCAAACAAAGGTGAATATCAGGTGCTTGATGGGACGAAAACTCACTGTATCTGTTGTCCCGAGCTCAAGCACACCACCCATTAAGGGAATGCAGGCGACTGTCTGAAAAAATGTGACCCAAGACACGTGCAGTTGGGTTCAGAAATCTGATCTTAACAGTATATATGCACAGGTGATACAGTGCATGGCGTGCGCTAACCTGGATAGACGCCGTCTGGGTAGCATGCGTGGCCGCCATACATGGTGGACATCATGATATTAGTTAACAATAGCCACAGATATATTGGAGTACATATATAGATCGGGTGCAGATTAATCAGATAGTACTCCGTATATTAGAGAGTGGGCTAACAGTTCGATTAACCGTAGTAGGTACCTTTGCTAAGAGTGCGCGCTGGAAGGTTTTGGTGTCTGCGCACTGAGCATTGCACAGCCAAACATGCTCGTTGCTCGCAAAGCTTCTGCCTGGCAACCTTGACCAAACAATAAACACTCTTCAGTAAATAGCACTACGTCTAATATATCTTACCAAGACAAAGTTACTAGCTCTTTCCTTGTGGATTGGTAATGGATTAGAAGAGTTGTTCTTGAGGTACATACCCTTGGCCAGGGCGGAAGGCGTAGCTCATGCAGACCGTGTAGTACCACTCGGCGTCCCCGAGGTCCTCCGGCGACAGCGCGGCGGCTGGACGCCTGGCCCGGTGGTCGCACTGGCCGGAGAGGAGAGACTCGTAGAGCTCCCGCAGCTGCTCGCTCCTCTGCAGGACGAGCTGGTCGGCGGTGAGGTCCGCCGAGCTGGTGACCTTCCTCGTCTTTACCTCGCCGTTGTAGAACCCGTCCTTCCACGTCAGAACCCTATGCACAACAAACGGCCGGTATCGTAAGAGGAAAGAAAACGGGTTGCTTTTGACAAATTGAAAAGTATTACAGCTAGTTGGAGTGGTCATCAATCGGATGTACTCTCCGTGTATAAATTATTACCCTGGACGGCTGGTTGAAACGGACCAGAATATGGCGTAGCTCCAGTTGATGCTCCTCACAGCAGCAGCGAGCTGGTTGCTGAATTGCTTCCCGGCCGGCGGCGGTAGAGTGGCTTCTTCCTGGCTCGGACGAATTACTGGCAGCGCCATTACCACACTATTTCCTTCCTTCCTACATATGCATGCAAACGAGGTGAAGTTAGAGCAAGCAAGGAGGCAAAAAAATAAAAAATCAATGGAGCTATAGCTTCATTTCTTGTATTTATAGTAGCTAATTTAGTCCATGCAAGCTGAAATCTCTTTGTTCTGTTGCACCGGTGCTAATTAAAAAACTTCACACGGCATATTTTCTCAACCAAGATTACAAAAAACATACTAGATCGAAAGCTAGAACAAACTAAGGAAGTAAGAGATATTTAAGCTAGGTAGCTAGCCATGAGTGGAGGAGAAACTTCCAACTAAATTAAAGGCGGTTAAAGGTTTACTTGAGCTATGGAGACCAAGAAGCTCAGAGGCAAACCTGTCGTCCGGGGAGGAAGATGGAGCCGCTATATATGCAATGCACCAAGAATCCAGGGCATAATATAGATCTGTCCTTGCAGCGCAGACGAGGAACGAGTGACTGCGACGTTCAACAGCAAAGTACTGTTCGGACACTACTGTACTGCGCCAACATACAATTAGGCCCATCACTTTCTAGCTAGTGTAGTAGTACAATGCATGCCTGCTTGGTTTTCTGACTGCTAGTAAAAATGGAGTGAGATGCACGCAGTCCTCACCGATCTCTGTTTCTGTTTGACAGTGAAGTGAGCGGGGCAAGTCAGTTGTAGGGCCAATAGGCACTGAATATTCGACGTCTCGACGACGCCTGAGGAAACACGGTGTGCATCACTGCCGATGCAATTATAGTGTCACCAAGAGTAGTGCAGAGACGTTCTACCAAGAGAACTATACTTTAGCCTATTACTTAGAGTGTACTCCCTCCGTTCCGAATTACTTGTCGCAGATATGGATGTATCTCCAAATTACTCATCGCAGAAATGAATATATCTAAAACTAAAATACATTTATATATATCCATATTTGTGACAAGTAATTCGGAACGAAGGGAGTAACTGCGAAAGTCTTGTACTACGTGTCTTCCAGAACCTCCATTAATTTGCACGCCACCTAGGAATCTACCATCGGCACCAAAAGGATAATGCATCTATCTATGGAAGAAAATTACCAACTGGATTTACAGGTGTGGTGGTTCGCTCGCAGTGAAAATTACAAGGAGGTTAGTGGGGATTGGGACACCAAATGTCCGTGGAGATGTCCGAATGTATCTGCGGACAGCGGGTGTGGCGCCGGCCATCCAACCGTAGGCATCAAATGTATGCATGTCCACTAGTAGAAAAAGGGCCTAATGTGAAGCACATTAGTCCCGGTTTGTAGCTGAACCGGCACTAATGTGACCATTAGCGCCGGTTCCAACGGCTAGGTGGGTGGCGAACATTAATACCGGTACGTGACGAACCTTTAGTATCAGTTCGTGCCACAAACCGGTAGTAATGAGGTGGTGGCAGGCTTGTGTCGGGCTGGGGCCCATCAGAACCTTTAGTACTGGTTGGTTATATGAATCAGGACTAGAGATGCACCTTTAGTCCCGGTTCGTATCACCAACCGGTACTAAATGTCATCCTATATAAACCCCTTAGTCGAGCTCGAGCGCTCTGTTCTTCCCCTTTTCCCTCTCCTCTGTTTTCTTCCTCTTCCTCTCGAGCTCACACTCCATTTTTGCCAAAATTTGTGAAGATTTGAAGGCACCCCATCCACCCAAGTGATCACAAAGGTTATCAACTTTGTCCTTTCATCTCTCATTGCTAGATTAGCTCTTGCAATGCTCTGTAAGTATAGCGATTTGTGGGTTTTATTTTGGGAGAAATTATATGTGGTAGTATTTGATTTATATGCAATCTGAGGTCAAAATAACTCTTAGTTTGCATATGTAGGTGTGGTTTACTCAGTGCCTTCCTGTCTCCGTCGTAACCACCGTCGATCGCCCACATTGTCCCGTCGCTGGCACCACCTTGTGGTGAGCCTCTTGTTCTTATCTTTTCTATATAAAAAATCATGTTTGTGTGATTTAGATATATAGTTACTCGTATAATTATCTTACCCGTACGTTGTTTGTTATACATAGTGCCATGGCTTTGATATCCGTCCCGGTCGGCCCTCATCCGGGTTATGATTCGGATGTGGTACATTCTCTTTTATAACTATTTATTGCATTTCGTGTTTATGACAAATTATGCCCATCAAGTTGACATAGACATTTTTATATAGGAGGTATGTGAACCGGAAATTCCAACCGGCCCTATTGTCGAGAGGTTAAATTTAGTTGAAAGAGAAAACGAGTATTTGAATTATTTTTGAAAAGAATTGAGGGGGAGAAGATGGAATTGGAGTTGCATGTTGCCGATGTCGTCGATGACCACAAGATCAAGATGGAGAAAATGCGCTTGAAGATTAGAAAGATTAGGAAATATGCCAATAGTGAGGCTTGGTATCATTATGCTATTGGATCAATTGTTATCTTAGTTGCGATCTTGATCGCATTTGTTGTTGCATTTAAATGCTTTAGCTAGAGAGTTATTTGTATGTTTGTTTTATGAGAATAAGTGTTGTATGAACTTTATGTATGAACTTGTATTAATTTGGTCTTTTCGGTGTTGTGTAATGAAGATGAGCCGGCAATGGATGTACGATGACCGATGCTCTCCCCAGTTCGTTAATGGCGTGCATACTTTCTGCTTGCGGCTGAGGCAAACAAGCGGGCGGATGGTTTTATGCCTTGTCCATGTGCTGGCTGTAAGAATGGTCAGAATTACTCTAAGTTAAAAACCATTCATGTCCATCTGTTTGAGTCCGGTTTCATGCCCTACTATAATGTTTGGACCAAGCACGGAGAAAAAGGGGTTATGATGGAAGACAGTGAAGAAGAAGAGAACGACGGCAACTATCCTGGCCATGGGTTCCCTGAATACGATGATACAACAATGGTGGAAGAAGCTGAGCCGGCAATGCGGGAAGAAGCTAAAGAAGAGGCATCATATGAGCCCACTGATGGATCTAGGTCGGGCCATTGCCGCTGCAAAGAGAAACTACGCAAGTGAAAAGGAGAAGAAGAAGTTGCAGCTCATGTTAGAGGATCACAAGAAATTGTTGTACCCGAATTGCAAAGCTGACAAGAAAAAGCTGGGTACCACACTCGAATTGCTACAATGGAAGGCAGAGAATGGTGTATCTGACAAGGGATTTGGAAAGTTACTGGTAATGTTAAACAAGATGCTTCCAAAAGACAACGAATTGCCCGAGAGTACGTACGAAGCAAAGAAGGTTGTCTTCCCTCTAGGGTTACAAGTGCAGAAGATACATGCATGCCCTAATGTCTGCATCCTCTACTGCGGTGAGTACGAGGATTTGAAAGCGTGCCCGGTATGCGGTGCATTGTGCTATAAGATCAGCCGCGATGACCCTGATGATGTCGAGGATGAGCGCCCTAGGAAGAAGATTCCTGCCAAGGTGATGTGGTATGCTCCTATAATACCATGGTTGAAACATTTGTTCCAAAAAAGAGCATGCCAAGCTGATGTGATGGAACAAAGAAGATCGTAAGAAAGACGGGAAGTCGAGAGTACCCGCTGACGGGTCGCAGTGGAGAAAAATCGAGAGAAAGTACAGGGAGGACTTTGCAGGTGACATAAGGAACGTATGGTTTGGTCTAAGCGCAGATGGCATTAATCTTTTTGGGGAGCAGAGCAGCAACCATAGCACCTGGCCCGTGACTCTATGTATGTATAACCTTCCTCCTTGGTTGTGCATGAAGCGGAAGTTCATTATGATGCCAGTGCTCATCCAAGGCCCTAAGCAACCCGGCAACAACATTGATGTGTACCTATGGCCATTGGTTGAAGAACTCTTAGAACTGTGGAATGGAAAAGGTGTACGTGCGTGGGATGAGCACAAACATGAAGAATTTGACCTAAAGGCGTTGCTGTTCGTGACCATCAATGATTGACCTGCTCTTAGTAACCTTTCAGGACAAACAAACAAGGGATACCGCGCATGCACTCACCGTTTGGATCATACCGACAGTATATATTTGAATAATTGTAAGAAGAATGTGTACCTCGGACATCGTCGATTTCTTTCGAGCAGGCATCCCGTAAGAATGGAAGGCAAGCATTTCAAAGGTGAGGCGGATCACCGGGCGAAGCCTCGCCACCGTACTGGTGCTGATGTACATGATATGGTCAAGGATTTGAAGGTAATCTTTGGAAAGGGTCCTGGCGGACAACCTGTTCCGAATGACACTGGCAGACGCACACCCATGTGGAAGAAGAAATCTATATTTTGGGACCTGCCCTATTGGAAAGACCTAGAGGTCCGCTCTGCAATCAACATGATGCACGTGACGAAGAATCTTTGTGTGACCCTGCTTGGCTTCTTGGGTGTGTATGGGAAGACAAAAGATACACCGGAGGCACGGGAGGACCATCAACGTATGCATGGAAAAGATGGCATACATCAGGTGTCGTGGTTCTAAGTATGACAGTAGAATGGGGGGGGGGGGTAGGAATGTAGAGGCAAGATCCTAGCTATGGAGGAGTTGTACACGTGAGTTTTACGAGTTTAGGCCCTTCTCGGAGGAAGTAACAGCCCTATGTCTCGGAGCCTGGAGGCGGTCGACTGGATTATGCGTGTGTGTGTTACAGGGGGTGCGAACCCTTGTCCCTGAGGAGGGGGGTGGCTTATATAGAGTTCGCCAGACCCCTCCCGCCCTCAGTTATAAAGGGTTTAAGGTACATAAAGGCAGAGACGTTACTGGTAACGCCTGTAATAAAAGTACATAAATGAGCATTAACACTGTGACTTAAATCCCGACCGTTGCAGAGTGAGTGGCTCTTAGTCTTCTGGTAGTCGAGTGGTTGTTTGTATGGTCGAGTGTCTTCAAGACTGTCGAGTGGATCATGGCTTTATGGTCGAGTGGACGATGATTTTTCTTCGACCGCTTCTGGTTCTTTAAGGGATGTCCTTGGGAAGGGTATCTTGATCAGATCCATGACCCTATCCTAGGTACATGACTTCATCATTAGCCCCCGAATGGATCAGGGTTTGAGTGAGGAAGGAGTTGAGAACACTTCCGACTCATTCTTCGTGCTATGAATATATCCTGCTCTGGACCAATGAACTGAGGGAATAACATCAACTTCTGTTTCAGTCGCCTTGGTCCATTCTTAGTTTTTGTCGAGTGAGCTTTCACGGTAGAATTCCGAATGACGATGTGGAGGATGTTTTCCGTTTGACAAGTTGCTCTGCTCTCCGCGGATTTCACGGGATTCGAATTTTGGGAAGCGCGCCGGACGGGCGAGGCCGTGGTAATCGGGACGGATTAGGCAGGTCGCCTCGATCCCCGCGCCACCTTTTTCGCCACGTATCGCGTGCGCGACTGTTGCGGGATTTGTTTAGATCGTCTGGGCCTACAAGTCAGTCACTCGGGAATGACCATATAAAAGACATTGGACCGGGCCTTTGAGCTGTGCGCTCTCATTCTCTTCCTTCTTCCTCAGACTTCTCCGCCGCACCCGCTTCCATTCTCGGCGTCGCAACCTCGCTCGGGCTCGATCCGCCGCCATGGGAAAAGAGAAGACGGTGGCGTTGGAGCGCGCGAAGAAGGCGACCGTGAAGGCGAAGGGCAAGAGGACCAGCCAGGGTGGATCCTCGTCAAGATTGGCCTGCCGCCGGGCTGGATCCAGGGCGACTGTATCCGCTCGACGATCAGCCAGGACGACCTCGACGACCTGGTGGAGGGGGGACTGATCCCCCACGAATCGGCGCGGCTCCCGGGGAACGACACCGAGCCAGAGCTGCGGGAGGGTGAGTGCGTTCTCCTCGCCACTCACGTCGACTGCGGGTTTTCCTTGCCTCCCCATCCTTTCTTTCGTGGCTTTTTGAACTTCTTCGGGGCTCAACTCCACCACTTCACTCCAAACACCATAGTTTATCTGGCTGCCTTTGTGTCAATGTGCGAAAATTTCTTGGGTTGTCGACCGCACTGGGGTCTCTTCAAACACATATTCACCTGTCGCTCCCAGTCGGCCAAGAAGGTCAATCCGAGTGATGAGAGGACACACGTGATCCAGATGTGCGCGGGCCTCGGGATCCAGATGAGGAACAAGAGTACCTTCCCAGCGATGATCCTTCCCAACTCGGTCCGGGGCTGGCAGTCGACTTGATTTTACTGTAAGGACCAGCCGACCCCGGGCCAGTCGACTGGACTTCCCCCCTTTTCCCTGGCTCGAGTGGAGAAGCCCTCCTCCTTGAGGGTGATCCCAGAAGAGAAGGCACAGGTCAAGGCGTTGGTCGAGCGGGTCGTCCAACTTGTCCGCGATGGAGTGACTGGGATGGACCTGCTGGAGGTCTTTCTCAGTCGACGCATCCAGCCGCTTCAGGCCCGTGACCATCCGATGTGGATGTACTCGGGACTCGAGGACTCCACTCGGATCCACCCGGAGGACGTCAACGAAGACACGGTGGAGAAGTGGTTGAGGGGAATCACCAGCAACAAAGACAACCCCCGGGGTCTAGGAGGGTGATTCCATTCGACCACTCGCGCCAGCCGGACCAGGTATGATTCTGCTTTGCCAAGTATGTTCTTGGTTCATTGTGTGACACCTTGTTGATGGTCAACTGTATCTCCTTTGCTTGTTGTCCTTTCAGGCCCTCATTGATATGTACTCGATTCCCAATGGAGTGTAGGAGCAAGGCGTCGAGGAAGGAGCGAGCGGGGGCGAGAGCGGCGAGTGGCACTCGGATGCCGAGGAGGACGAGGAGAGCGACGACTCGAGTGATGACGAGGAGGTCGACTCGCCTCCTCACAGAGAGAGGAGATCCAAGCATGCTCACGACCCGGCGAGCACCCCGGTCCGGGCGACCGCGCCGACTGGCAATCTTCAAAGCGCCCCCGGACGTCTTCCCCAGCGCCGATTGAGAAGGCTCCGAAGCAGCTCAAGGTTGTACCGCCTCCTGCACCAAAAGCATCGAAGGCCACCTCCAAACTACCGAAGGCTCTGCCCAGGATCAAAGTGACCGTCCCCACCATCTCCAGGTAATCATCTGATCTGTTCTTTTCGTCGACTCGAGCAATAGAATGTAACCGACTGAGTGTGGACATTTGCAGTGCTGCTACATCAGGAACCTCTTCCTACCACTACCGAGACGAGGAGATGGAAAATGCGGTTACCTCCAACCCAGGTAAAAACTCTTATGATCTTGTTCTTGATTACTTGGCCGATTGAATTCTAGCGGTTCACTTGGGGTTGACTAAACTTCTCTGCAGCTCCACCCAATGTCATTGATCTCCCAGACGACGATGAAGATGTGGCTCCTAGGCCCAGAAAGAACAAAAACGTAGCGGCTGGCAAGACATCTCAACAGGGACCAACGACAACACCGACCGTCCGTCAATCTAAAGACGCGGGTGGGGCCTCTGTAACTTTCGCTGTACCCTTGTTGAGTGAGCGCCACGCACCGTCGACTGCACCGGCGTTTCCTTCAGTCGTCCAATCTCCCGCCCCGGAGCTCCAAGCTGCTGCACCTGGGTCGTCTGCCCCCTTCTTCACCAGCTACCCTGTTCTGGAAAACCAGTCGGATGCGGCTACGGAAGTCATCCGTCAGGCTGACGTGATGATGGAGAGGATGAAGACGGTGCACGAGAATAGCCAGGCTTCTTATGACGCTAGCGCTGCTCTTCGGGCCAATGTCCAAGTAAGTAGACTTTCGACTGACCTTGTTCTATTAGGATATGCTACCCGAAATATTTTCTTCCATACAATCTCCTATTGTTTGCGTCGAATCTGTACACCCACTAGGTGTTTTGTTGTCTTTGGTACTTGCGCTCTTCCACTCGGTCTGGGCGAGTAGGATCTGAACCGGTGGGGGCACGCTAAGTGCACCCACTGGGTGTAGTCCCCGAGATCATAGTCGACTGCTGGCAGTCGACTGGGGTCTGAATAGTTTTTTTCCTTTCTTTTCTTCCACTCGACCCGAGCGGACCAATCGAATGAGATCTGAACCGGTGGGGGCATGCTAAGTGCACCCACTGGGTGTAGTCCCCGAGAGGGCAGTCGACTACTGGAAGTCGACTGGGGTCTGAATAGTTTTTTTTTAACTTGACCCGGGCGGACCGGTCGAGTTGGGTCTGAATCAGCGGGGGCACGCCAAGTGCACCCGCTGGGTGTAGTCCCCGAGACTGCAGTCGACTGCGTGCAGTCGGCTGGGGTCTAAGTGAACTCTTGATCTTGTCGATTGACACGTCTTTTGCCTCCTGCTGAAATCTTGTACTCTCATTTCCAAGTTTGCTGAGCTCGAGGAGAAGCAGAGGCAACTCAACCTCGACTTGGAGCTGGCCCAACAGAATTTGAAGAAAGCTCAAGATGAAGCTGCTGGTATGGAAGGTAACTGCCTGTAAAACTGTTCACGTCGATTGTCTTTAAAATATTTCTTCGATCTCCTGTTTGATCCGATTGCTTCTTTTGCAGAGAAAATGAAGTTGGCTCTAGAGAAAAAGGGCTCAGACCTTGCAGCTGCACAGAAGGAAGCCCAGGATAAGACTGCCCTTGTAGACCAGAAGCTGGCTTCAGTCGGAGCATTGGAAGGGGAGGTGAACAAGCTGAAGTCCTGTCTCAATGAGTCTAACCGAGAAGTGAGTCGTCTGAAGAAGGATAAAATTGTCCTGAATGAAAAGCTGGAGTCTGCGGTCCACAAGAGGAATGACACGGAAGCTTATCTGCGAACTCTTGCCAAGAAGCTCTATCTTATGCTGGAAGGTACTAATTTTAAACCGACTTTGTTGATGCTTGCAAATGAATCCTGTCCAGTCGACTCACTAATTTTTTGACTGCAGAATTCTGTCAAGACTTTGACGAGGAAACCGGAAGGGTCGAGATGGGTTTGGACCCTATCGCTTCTCTAGTTTGCGACAAAACTGCCATGAACGTGCTCCGACTAGAGTCTCGTGTCGCTAGCGTCACAAGTTACCTCGCGCATCTGAAGGTGGCAGTCTCGCGAGTCGACTCATCGCTCTGGCCAAGGGCGACGCTTGAAAATGACCTGGAATCTCTGATGGCTCGACTCGACGAGGTCCCTGATCGAGTGCAAGAATGGAAGAAGTCATCCGCCCGGTGTGGTGCTGATGTGGCGCTGTCCTTGGTGCGAGTCCACTGCAAGGAAGCTCGTGAAGACAAGCTGGCGGCGATCAAGGTCGCTAAAACCAAAAGGCATGACTTCCAGTCCTTTATGGATACTTTCATCACTGCTGCCACTCGGATCGCGGATGGGATCGACTTGGATGAATTCTTCGAACCTTCCAGCCCTCCTCCTCCTGAGTGAACAAACTTATGAAATTTGAATCTGTCTTAAATTTGCCTCGGAATGCCGAGTGATTGCTATAACCGTTAAACTCCTTCGGGCTTGATGCTCGAATACTTTTGATTTGCTGCTTGGAACTTTAGGATTTATCCGAATTACCTTTGAGTATACTTGCAATTGCTTTTGGGATCTGCTCCGTTGTGTTTGTGGTGAAGCTCGGAGGAGAAGGTTGCAGTCGACCTGCGCTTCATCGTCCTTGCGGACAAGGATGGAGCGTACGTTGTATTTGTGGCGTAGCTCGGAGAAGAGGACCGCGGTCGACCTGCACCTCGTCATCCTTGCGGATTTTATAAACTTAGGAGAGCACTGGACTGCAGCTAAGCCCCCGAGTTGGAGGATTTCTCGCCACTCGGTAGGATTTTACAAACTTAGGTGAGTACTGGACTGCAGCTAAGCCTCCGAGTAGGAGGATTGCTCACCACTCGGTAGGATTTTACAAACTTAGGCGAGTACTGGACTGCAGCTAAGCCCCTGGGTGGGAGGATTGCTCACCACTCAGTAGGATTTTACAGACTTAGGCGAGTACTGGACTGCAGCTAAGCCCCCGAGTGGGAGGATTACTCGCCACTCGGTAGGATTTTACAAACTTAGGCGAGTACTGGACTGCAGCTAAGCCCCCGAGTGGGAGGATTGCTCTCCACTCGGTAGGATTTTACAAACTTAGGTGAGTACCGGACTGCAGCTAAGCCCCCGAGTGGGAGGATTTCTCTCCACTCGGTAGGATTTTACAAACCTAGGCGAGTACTGGACTGCAGCTAAGCCCCCGAGTGAGAGGATTGCTCTCCACTCGGTAGGATTTTATAAACTTAGGCGAGTACTGGAATGTAGCTAAGCCCTCGAGTGGGAGGATTGCTCTCCACTCGGTAGGATTTTACAAACTTAGGCGAGTACTGGACTGCAGCTAAGCCCCCGAGTGGGAGGATTGCTCTCCTTCTGGTAGGATTTTGTTTCGAGCTTAGGTGAAATGGATTCGCGGCTAAGCCTCCCGAGTGAGAGGCTTGCTCATCACTCGATAGGATTTTCTTTCGAACTTAGGCGAAATAGATTCGCGGCTAAGCCCACCCACTAGGGATTTCGGAGGTAAATAAAAACAACAACAATCATGCGAGAAGACCGAAAAGCTCTTGTCTTTGATGAACAAATTACAAAGGTACTTCTTATTACATTTTATTCGAACGAGTGCTTAAGTATAAAAGGGGCGAAGCAGCTCCGAGTTCCAAGCCCGTGGCTCGTCCTTTTGATGCTCAACGCTGTAAATATGGTATGCTCCATTGTGGAGAACTTTGGTGACGATGAAGGGGCCTTCCCAAGCCAGGGCGAGCTTGTGTGGTTTCTGTTGATCCACTCGAAGAACCAGATCTCCTTCTTGAAAGGTTCGACCCCTCACGTTTCTGGCGTGGAATCGACGCAAGTCTTGCTGATAAATGGTCGACCGGATCAAGGCCATCTCTCTTTCCTCCTCTAAGAGGTCGGCTGAATCCTGCTGGGCCTGCTCTGCTTCCTCTTCGGAGAAGAGCTTGACTCGGGGTGTGTTGTGGAGCAGGTCACTTGGTAGAACAGCTTCGGCTCCATAGACCAAAAAGAAAGGAGTTCGTCCAGTCGATCGATTGAGAGTTGTCCTCAAACCCCATAGAACTGACAGAAGTTCATCGACCCAAGCGCCTGCTGCATGTTTGAGATCATGCATCAGTCGGGGGTTCAGTCCTTTGAGAATTAGGCCATTCGCTCTTTCTGCTTGTCCGTTCGACTGCGGGTGAGCGACTGAAGCATAGTCGACTCGTGTGCCTTGAGAAGCGCAGAAAGCTCTAAACTCATCAGAATCGAAGTTCGACCCGTTTTCAGTGATGATGCTGTGTGGAACTCCATATCTGAATGTCAATTCTCTGATAAAACTGGCAGCGGTGCTGGCTTCAAGACTCTTGATAGGTTTAGCTTCGATCCATTTGGTAAACTTGTCGACTGCCACGAGCACATGAGTGAAGCCGCTCCTACCAGTTCTCAGTGGTCTAACCATATCCAATCCCCAAACAGCAAAGGGCCAGACAAGGGGAATGGTCTTCAGGGCTGACGCTGGCTTGTGAGACATGTCAGAGTAAAACTGGCAGCCTTCACATCTGTCAACTATATCTTTCGCCATTTCATTTGCTCGTGGCCAATAGAATCCGGCTCGGTATGCTTTAGCCACGATGGCCCGAGAGGACGCATGGTGACCACAGGTCCCCGAGTGGATGTCGTTGAGGATCATTCGACCTTCTTCTGGCGTTATGCATCTCTGACCGACTCTAGTCATGCTTTCCCTGAACAATTGTCCTCTTTTCACAGTAAAGGCCTTGGATCGACGGACGATCTGCCGAGCCTCTTCTCCGTCCTCTGGGAGTTCCTTTCCGAGGATGTACGCCATGTACGGCACTGTCCAGTCAGGAGTAATGACCAGAACCTCCATGATTAAGTCGACCACGGCTGAGACCTCGACTTCAGTCGGATCTGTGGCGCTCTTAGGCTGCGGGGGCTCTTCAGTAAAAGGATCTTCTTGAACTGTCGGTGTGAATATGTTCCAAAAACACATTGCTGGGAATGGCTTCTCTCTTGGAACCTATCTTTGCCAAGTCATCGGCTGCTTTATTTTTCAGACGGGGTATGTGATGGAGCTCTAACCCCTCAAACTTCTTTTCCAACTTCCTCATCGCATTGCAGTAACCAGTCATGACTGGGCTTCTAATGTCCCATTCATTCATCACTTGATTGACCACCAAATCTGAGTCGCCGTAAACCATAAGGCAACGGACCCCGAGTGAAATGGCCATACGTAACCCATATAGGAGTGCTTCATATTCTGCTTCATTATTGGAGGAATCGAAGTGAATCTGGAGGACGTATCTGAGCTTGTCTCCTCGGGGGGATACTAGTACCACCCCAGCACCAGAACCATTCAGCATTTTGGACCCATCAAAGAACATGGTCCAGTGCTCCGAGTGTACTTGAGTCGGTAGTTGCTGTTCGATCCACTCGGCGAGGAAATCTGCTATTGCTTGGGACTTGATTGCTTTCTTTGCCTCAAACTTGACATCTAAGGGAAGGAGTTCAATCTGTTGGGAACGTAGTAATTTCAAAATTTTCCTACGCACACGCAAGATCATGGTGATGCATAGCAACGAGGGGGAGAGTCTGATCTACGTACCCTTGTAGATCGCAACGGAAGCGTTGACACAACGTAGAGGAAGTAGTCGTACGTCTTCTTCCCGATCCGACCGATCCAAGCACCGTTACTCCGGCACCTCTGAGTTCTTAGCACACGTACAGCTCGATGACGATCCCCGGGCTCCGATCCAGCAAAGCTTCGGGGAGGAGTTCTGTCAGCACGACGGCGTGGTGACGACCTTGATGTTCTACCGACGCAGGGCTTCGCCTAAGCACTACAATGATATGATCGAGGTGGAATATGGTGGCAGGGGGCACCGCACACGGCTAAGGAACGATCTCAATGATCAACTTGTGTGTCTAGAGGTGCCCCCTGCCCCCGTATATAAAGGATCCAAGGGGGAGGGGCTGGCCGGCCAAGAGGAGGGCGCAGGAGGAGTCCTACTCCTACCGGGAGTAGGACTCCCCCCCAATCCTATTCCAAATAGGACTCCCAAGGGGGAAAGAGAGAGAGAGAGGTGGCCGGCCACCTCTCCTAGTCCTAATAGGACTAGGGGAGGGGGGGGGGAGGCGCGCAGCCCACCATGGCAGCCCCTTTCACCTTTCCACTAAAGCCCAATAAGGCCCATATGGCTCCCGGGGGGTTCCGGTAACCTCCCGGTAATCCGGTAAAATCCCGATTTTAGCCGGAACACTTCCGATATCCAAATATAGGCTTCCAATATATCAATATTTATGTCTCGACCATTTCGAGACTCCTCGTCATGTCCGTGATCACATCCGGGACTCCGAACTACCTTCGGTACATCAAAATGCATAAACTCATAATAACTTTCATCGTAACGTTAAGCGTGCGGACCCTACGGTTCGAGAACAATGTAGACATGACCAAGATACGTATCCGGTCAATAACCAATAGCGGGACCTGGATGCCCATATTGGCTCCTACATGTTCTATGAAGATCTTTATCGGTCAGACCGCATAACAACATACGTTGTTCCCTTTGTCATCGGTATGTTACTTGCCCGAGATTCGAT
Organism: Triticum monococcum; assembly: GCA_034509565.1. Classification (NCBI taxonomy): domain Eukaryota; kingdom Viridiplantae; phylum Streptophyta; class Magnoliopsida; order Poales; family Poaceae; genus Triticum; species Triticum monococcum. The sequence continues at coordinate 700,166,503 of CM067842.1, read as the reverse complement.
CATCGGTATCCAATACCTAGTTCAATCTCGTTACCGGCAAGTCTCTTTACTTGTTCTGTAATACATCATCCCGCAACTAACTCATTAGTTGCAATGCTTGCAAGGCTTGTGTAATGTGCATTACCGAGAGGGCCCAGAGATACCTCTCCGACAATCGGAGTGACAAATCCTAATCTCGAAATACGCCAACCCAACATCTACCATTGGAGACACCTGTAGTACTCCTTTATAATCACCCAGTTACGTTGTGACGTTTGGTAGCACCCAAAGTGTTCCTCCGGTAAACGGGAGTTGCATAATCTCATAGTCATAGGAACATGTATAAGTCATGAAGAAAGCAATAGCAACATACTAAATGATCGGGTGCTAAGCTAATGGAATGGGTCATGTCAATCAGATCATTCAACTAATGATGTGACCTCGTTAATCAAATAACAACTCTTTGTTTATGGTTAGAAAACTTAACCATCTTTGATTAACGAGCTAGTCAAGTAGAGGCATACTAGTGACACTCTGTTTGTCTATGTATTCACACATGTATTATGTTTCCGTTTAATACAATTCTAGCATGAATAATAAACATTTATCATGATATAAGGAAATAAATAATAACTTTATTATTGCCTCTAGGGCATATTTCCTTCAGTCTCCCACTTGCACTAGAGTCAATAATCTAGATTACACAGTAATGATTCTAACACGCATGGAGCCTTGGTGCTGATCATGTTTTGCTCGTGGAAGAGGCTTAGTCAACGGATCTGCAACATTCAGATCCGTATGTATCTTGCAAATCTCTATGTCTCCCACCTGGACTAGATCCCGGATGGAATTGAAGCTACTCTTGATGTGTTTGGTCCTTTCGTGAAATCTGGATTCCTTTGCCAAAGCAATTGCACCAGTATTGTCACAAAAGATTTTCATTGGACCCGATGCACTAGGTATGACACCTAGATCGGATATGAACTCCTTCATCCAGACTCCTTCGTTCGCTACTTCCGCAGCAGCTATGTACTCCGCTTCACATGTAGATCCCGCTACGACGCTTTGTTTAGAACTGCACCAACTGACAGCTCCACCGTTTAAAGTAAACACGTATCCGGTTTGCGATTTAGAATCGTCCGGATCAATGTCAAAGCTTGCATCAACGTAACCTCTTACGGTGAGCTCTTTGTCACCTCCATATACGAGAAACATATCCTTAGTCCTTTTCAGGTATTTCAGGATGTTCTTGACCGCTGTCCAGTGATCCACTCCTGGATTACTTTGGTACCTCCCTGCTAAACTTATAGCAAGGCACACATCAGGTCTGGTACACAGCATTGCATACATGATAGAGCCTATGGCTGAAGCATAGGGAACATCTTTCATTTTATCTCTATCTTCTGAAGTGGTTGGGCATTGATCTGACTCAACTTCACACCTTGTAACACAGGCAAGAACCCTTTCTTTGCTTGATCCATTTTGAACTTCTTCAAAATCTTGTCAAGGTATGTTCTTTGTGGAAGTCCAATTAAGCGTCTTGATCTATCTCTATAGATCTTAATGCCCAATATGTAAGCAGCTTCACCGAGGTCTTTCGTTGAAAAACTCTTATTCAAGTATCCCTTTATGCTATCCAGAAATTCTATATCATTTCCAATCAGCAATATGTCATCCACATATAATATCAGAAATGCTACAGAGCTCCCACTCAATTTCTTGTAAATACAGACTTCTCCAAAAGTCTGTATAAAGCCAAATGCTTTGATCACACTATCAAAGCATTTATTCCAACTCCGAGATGCTTGCACCAGTCCATAAATGGATCGCTGGAGTTTGCACACTTTGTTAGCTCCCTTTGGATCGACAAAACCTTCTGGTTGCATCATATACAACTCTTCTTCCAGAAATCCATTTAGGAATGCAGTTTTGACAACCATCTGCCAAATTTCATAATCATAAAATGCGGCAATTGCTAACATGATTCTGACAGACTTAAGCATCGCTACGGGTGATAAGGTCTCATCGTAGTCAACCCCTTGAACTTGTCGAAAACCTTTTGCGACAAGTCGAGCTTTATAGACAGTAACATTACCGTCAGCGTCAGTCTTTTTCTTGAAGATCCATTTATTCACAATTGCTTGCCGATCATCGGGCAAGTCAACCAAAGTCCATACTTTGTTCTCATACATGGATCCCATCTCAGATTTCATGGCTTCAAGCCACTTTGCGGAATTTGGGCTCACCATCGCTTCTTCATAGTTTGTAGGTTCATCATGATCTAGCAGCATGACTTCCAGAACTGGATTACCGTACCACTCTGGCGCGGATCTTGCTCTGGTTGATCTGCGAGGTTCAGTAGTATCTTGTTCTGAAGTTTCATGATCATTATCATTAACTTCCTCACTTATTTGTGTAGGTGTCGCAGAAACAATTTTCTGTGATGTACTACTTTCTAATAAGGGAGCGGGTACAGTTACCTCGTCAAGTTCTACTTTCCTCCCACTCACTTCTTTCGAGAGAAACTCCTTCTCAAGAAAGTTTCCGAATTTAGCAACAAAAGTCTTGCCTTCGGATCTGTGATAGAAGGTGTATCCAATAGTTTCCTTTGGATATCCTATGAAGACACATTTCTCCTATTTGGGTTCGAGCTTATCAGGTTGAAGCTTTTTCACATAAGCATCGCAGCCGCAAACTTTCAGAAACGACAACTTTGGTTTCTTGCCAAACCATAGTTCATAAGGCGTCGTCTCAACGGATTTTGATGGTGCCCTATTTAACGTGAATGTGGCCGTCTCTAGAGCGTATCCCCAAAACGATAGCGGTAAATCAGTAAGAGACATCATAGATCACACCATATCTAGTAAAGTACGATTACGACGTTCGGACACACCATTACGATGTGGTGTTTCGGGTGGCGTTAGTTGCGAAACTATTCCACAATTTTTCAAATGTACACCAAACTCGTAACTCAAATATTCTCCTCCACGATCAGATCGTAGAAACTTTATTTTCTTGTTACGATGATTTTCCACTTCACTCTGAAATTCTTTGAACTTTTCAAATGTTTCAGACTTATGTTTCATTAAGTAGATATACCCATATCTGCTTAAATTATCTGTGAAGGTGAGAAAATAACGATATCCGCCATGAGCCTCAATATTCATCGGACCGCATACATCTGTATGTATGATTTCCAACAAATCTGTTGCTCTCTCCATAGTACCGGAGAACGGTGTTTTAGTCATCTTGCCCATGAGGCACGGTTCGCAAGTACCAAGTGATTCATAATCAAGTGGTTCCAAAAGTCCATCAGTATGGAGTTTCTTCATGCGCTTTACACCGATATGACCTAAACGGCAGTGCCACAAATAAGTTGCACTATCATTATCAACTCTGCATCTTTTGGCTTCTACATTATGAATATGTGTATCACTACTATCGAGATTTAACAAGAATAGACCACTCTTCAATGGTGCATGACCATAAAAGATATTACTCATATAAATAGAACAACCATTATTCTCTGATTTAAATGAATAACCGTCTCGCATTAAACAAGATCCAGATATAATGTTCATGCTCAACGCTGGCACCAAATAACAATTATTTAGGTCTAATATTAATCCCGAAGGTAGATGTAGAGGTAGCGTGCCGACCGCGATCACATCGACTTTGGAACCGTTTCCCACGCGCATTGTCACCTCGTCCTTAGCCAATCTTCGCTTAATCCGTAGTCCCTGTTTCGAGTTGCAAATATTAGCAACAGAACCAGTATCAAATACCCAGGTGCTACTGCGAGCATTAGTAAGGTACACATCAATAACATGTATATCACATATACCTTTGTTCACCTTGCCATCCTTCTTATCCGCCAAATACTTGGGGCAGTTCCGCTTCCAGTGACCAGTCTGCTTGCAGTAGAAGCACTCAGTTTCAGGCTTAGGTCCAGACTTGGGCTTCTTTTCTTGAGCAGCAACTTGCTTGCCGTTCTTCTTGAAGTTCCCCTTCTTCTTCCCTTTGCCCTTTTTCTTGAAACTAGTGGTCTTGTTAACCATCTACACTTGATGCTCCTTCTTGATTTCTACCTCCGCAGCTTTCAGCATTGCGAAGAGCTCGGGAATAGTCTTGTTCATCCCTTGCATATTATAGTTCATCATGAAGCTCTTATAGCTTGGTGGCAGTGATTGGAGAATTCTGTCAATGACGCAATCATCTGGAAGATTAACTCCCATCTGAATCAAGTGATTGTTATACCCAGACATTTTGAGTATATGCTCACTGACAGAACTGTTCTCCTCCATCTTGCAGCTATAGAACTTATTGGAGCCTTCATATCTCTCAATCCGGGAATTTGCTTGAAATATTAACTTCAACTCCTGAAACATCTCATATGCTCCATGACGTTCAAAACGTCGTTGAAGTCCCGATTCTAAGCCGTAAAGCATGGCACACTGAACTATCGAGTAGTCATCAGCTTTGCTCTGCCAGACGTTCATAACATCTGGTGTTGCTCCAGCAGCAGGCCTGGCACCCAGCGGTGCTTCCAGGACGTAATTCTTCTGTGCAGCAATGAGGATAATCCTCAAGTTATGGACCCAGTCCGTGTAATTGCTACCATCATCTTTCAACTTTGATTTCTCAAGGAACGCATTAAAATTCAACGGAACAACAGCACGAGCCATCTATCTACAATCAACATAAACAAGCAAGATACTATCAGGTACTAAGTTCATGATAAATTTAAGTTCAATTAATCATATTACTTAAGAACTCCCACTTAGATAGACATCCCTCTAATCTTCTAAGTGATCACGTGATCCAAATCAACTAAACCATGTCCGATCATCACGTGAGATGGAGTAGTTTCATCGGTGAACATCATTAATTTGATCATATCTACTATATGATTCACGCTCGACCTTTCGGTCTCCGTGTTCCGAGGCCATATCTGTATATGCTTGGCTCGTCAAGTATAACCTGAGTATTCTGCGTGTGCAACTGTTTTGCACCCGTTGTATTTGAACGTAGAGCCTATCACACCCGATCATCACATGGTGTCTCAGCACGAAGAACTTTCGCAACGGTGCATACTCAAGCAGAACACTTCTTGATAATTTAGTGAGAGATCATCTTATAATGCTACCATCAATCAAAGCAAGATAATATGCATAAAAGATAAACATCACATGCAATCAATATAAGTGATATGATATGGCCATCATCATCTCGTGCTTGTGATCTCCATCTCCAAAGCACCGTCATGATCACCATCGTCACCGGCGCGACACCTTGATCTCCATCGTAGCATCGTTGTCGTCTCGCCAATCTTAGGCTTCCACGACTATCACTACCGCTTAGTAATAAAGTAAAGCATTACATCGCGATTGCATTGCATACAATAAAGCAACAACCATATGGCTCCTGCCAGTTGCCGATAACTTGGTTACAAAACATGATCATCTCATACAATAAAATTTAGCATCATGCCTTGACCATATCACATCACAACATGCCCTGCAAAAACAAGTTAGACGTCCTCTACTTTGTTGTTGCAAGTTTTACGTGGCTGCTACGGGCTTTGAGTAAGAACCAATCTCACCTACGCATCAAAACCACAATGATAGTTTGTCAAATAGACTCCGTTTTAACCTTCTCAAGGACCGGGCATAGCCACACTCGGTTCAACTAAAGTTGGAGAGACAGTCGCCCGCAAGCCATCTATGTGCAAAGCACGTCGAGGGAACCGGTCTCGCGTAAGCGTACGCGTAAGGTTGGTCCGGGTCGTCTCGTCCAACAATACCGCCGAACCAAAGTATGACATGCTGGTAGGCAGTATGACTTATATCGTCCACAACTCACTTGTGTTCTACTCGTGCACATAACATCAAACCATAAAACCTAGGCTCGGATGCCACTGTTGGGGAACGTAGTAATTTCAAAAAATTTCCTATGCACACGCAAGATCATGGTGATGCATAGCAACGAGGGGGAGAGTCTGAGCTATGTACCCTTGTAGATCGCAACGGAAGCATTGACACAACGTAGAGGAAGTAGTCGTACGTCTTCTTCCCGATCCGACCGATCCAAGCATCGTTACTCCGGCACCTCCGAGTTCTTAGCACACGTACAGCTCGATGACGATCCCCGGGCTCCGATCTAGCAAAGCTTCGGGGTGGAGTTCCGTCAGCACGACGGCGTGATGACGATCTTGATGTACTACCGACGCAGGGCTTCGCCTAAGCACTACAACAATATGATCGAGGTGGAATATGGTAGCAGGGGGCACCGCACACGGCTAAGGAACGATCTCAATGATCAACTTGTGTGTCTAGAGGTGCCCCCTGCCCCCGTATATAAAGGATCCAAGGGGGAGGGGCTGGCCGGCCAAGAGGAGGGCGCAGGAGGAGTCCTACCGGGAGTAGGACTCCCCCCCCAATCCTATTCCAAATAGGACTCCTAAGGGGGAAAGAGAGAGAGAGGTGGCCGGCCACCTCTCCTAGTCCTAATAGGACTAGGGGAGGGGGGAGGCGCGCAGCCCACCATGGCAGCCCCTTTCACCTTTCCACTAAAGCCCAATAAGGCCCATATGGCTCCCGGGGGGTTTCGGTAACCTCCTGGTAATCCGGTAAAATCCCGATTTTACCCGGAACACTTCCGATATCCAAATATAGGCTTCCAATATATCAATCTTTATGTCTCGACCATTTCGAGACTCCTCGTCATGTCCGTGATCACATCCGGGACTCCGAACTACCTTCGGTACATCAAAATGCATAAACTCATAATAACTGTCATCATAACGTTAAGCGTGCGGACCCTACGGTTCGAGAACAATGTAGACATGACCGAGATACGTCTCCGGTCAATAACCAATAGCGGGACCTGGATGCCCATATTGGCTCCTACATATTCTATGAAGATCTTTATCGGTCAGACCGCATAACAACATACGTTGTTCCCTTTGTCATCGGTATGTTACTTTCCCGAGATTCGATCGTCGGTATCCAATACCTAGTTCAATCTCATTACTGGCAAGTCTCTTTACTCGTTCTGTAATACATCATCCGGCAACTAACTCATTAGTGGCAATGCTTGCAAGGCTTGTGTAATGTGCATTACCGAGAGGGCCCAGAGACACCTCTCCGACAATCGGAGTGACAAATCCTAATCTCGAAATACGCCAACCCAACATATACCATTGGAGACACCTGTAGTACTCCTTTATAATCACCCAGTTACGTTGTGACGTTTGGTAGCACCCAAAGTGTTCCTCCGGTAAACGGGAGTTGCATAATCTCATAGTCATAGGAACATGTATAAGTCATGAAGAAAGCAATAGCAACATACTAAACGATCGGGTGCTAAGCTAATGGAATGGGTCATGTCAATCAGATCATTCAACTAATGATGTGACCTCGTTAATCAAATAACAACTCTTTGTTTATGGTTAGGAAACTTAACCATCTTTGATTAACGAGCTAGTCAAGTAGAGGCATACTAGTGACACTCTGTTTGTCTATGTATTCACACATGTATTATGTTTCCGGTCAATACAATTCTAGCATGAATAATAAACATTTATCATGATATAAGGAAATAAATAATAACTTTATTATTGCCTCTAGGGCATATTTCCTTCACAATCGCCCACTTTGCCACTCGACGAGTTGCATCTCTGTTGTGCAGAATCTCCGACAATGGAGCGTCGCTGACGACTGTAATAGAGTGATCAGAGAAATAGTGTGCAACATTCTTCGTGGTCATGTAAATCCCGTAGACAAGCTTCTGATAGTGTGGATATCTCTGCTTTGACGGAGTCAGAACTTCAGAAATATAATAATCCGGGCGCTGAACTTTATAAGCTTTTCCCTCTTCTTCCCGCTCGACCGTAAGTACTGTACTGACGACTTGTCTAGTGGCGCTATATAAAGTAGTAAAGGCTCTTTGCTGATTGGGGCAGCAAGCACCAGCTGGGTGGAAAGGAGGGCTTTTAGCTCTGCAAATGCTGCATCAGCTTCAGGAGTCCACTCAAACTTATCTGATTTCTTCATCAGTCGGTAAAGAGGCAGTTCCTTTTCACCGAGGTGAGAAATGAATTGACTTAGGGCGGCCAAACAACCAGTAAGCTTCTGGACATCATGCACACGCACAGGGCGTTTCATCCAGAGTATAGCACCCAATTTCTCTGGGTTAGCATCGATCCCTCGTTCGGAAATGAGAAAACCGAGTAATTTTCTGCCCGGAACTCCAAACGTGCACTTTGATGGATTAAGCTTGATATCATAGCTTCTGAGGTTGGCAAAGGTTTCAGCAAGGTCAGTCAGTAGGTCGGAACCTTTACGTGACTTGACCACAATGTCCTCCATGTATGTCCACATTCTGACTGATCTGAGTGAGCAGACACTTCTGAATCATCCGCATGAATGTGGCTCCAGCATTCTTCAAACCAAATGGCATAGTCACATAACAGAAGCACCCAAATGGGGTGATGAAAGCTGTTTTTATCTCGTTGGGTCCGTACAGATGGATCTGGTGGTACCTGGAGTAGGCGTCCAAAAAGGACAAACGCTCGCACCCCGCAGTCGAGTCGACTATCTGATCGATGCGAGGGAGAGGAAAGTGATCTTTTGGGCAGGCCCGATTGATATGTTTGAAGTCGATGCACATGCGAAGTGAGTCGTCCTTCTTTGGGACCATGACAACATTGGCTAACCACTCAGAGTGGTAAATCTCACGGATAAACTCAGTTGCCAAAAGCCGAGCCACCTCTTCACCGATTGCCTTCCTCTTCTGTATGGCGAACCGTCGAAGATGTTCTTTGACTGGTTTCACTTTTGGGTTGACTCGCAAACGGTGCTAAGCCAGTCCCCTGGGAACACCTGGCATGTCCGAAGGTTTCCATGCAAAGATGTCCCAGTTCTCACGGAGGAACTGGATGAGCGCTTCTTCCTATTTGGAGTCGAGTGTCGTTGAAATGTGAGTCAGAGCAGCATTGGGATCCGTTGGGTGAATGTGAATCGACTTTGTTTCGCCAGACGACTGGAATGCTGAATCCGTGGCGGGCTTATTGGCTCGCAACAAATCACTCGGATCTGCATTTTTTTGATATTCTTGCAATTCTACTACGGCCATCTGTGCATCGGCGATCTTTGAGCCCTTTTGGAAGCACTCTTCCGCCTTCTTCCGACTACCAGTGATAGTGATCACCCCTTTGGGACCAGGCATCTTCAATTTGAGGTACACGTGACATGGTCGAGCCATAAAGCGTGCATAAGCCGGCCTGCCCAGAATAGCATGATAGGCACTCTGGAAATCCACAACCTCAAATGTCAACTTTTCTCTGTGGTAATTCTTGGAATCACCGAAAACCACGCCGAGGGCAATTTGGCCGAGTGATGCAGCCTTCTTGCCAGGAATGACCCCATGGAAACTCATATTACTTTCACTGAGTCTGGACATCGGAATGCCCATTCCTTTTAACGTCTCTACATACAGTATATTCAGGCCACTGCCACCATCCATCAGAACCTTAGTCAGTCGGGTGCCTTCGACTACTGGGTTGACCACCAACGCTTGCCTCCCAGGGGTGGCTATGTGCGCTGGGTGATCAGACTGGTCGAATGTAATGGCAGTCTGGGACCACTTCAAATAACTGGGTGTCACCGGGGCGACCATGTTCACTTCTCTGTTGATGACTTTCAATCGACTTTTACTCTCAACGTCAGTGAAAATCATCAGAGTGGAATTCACATGGGATAACCATCGTCATCCTCTTCCTCATCCTCAACCTTGTCTACTTCTTTCTCCTTTTCCTTGGGCTGTTTCTCTCAGAATTGTTGGATTAGGAGTCGACACTACCAAGTGGTATGCTTCGAGTAAATGAAATTACCCTCTTCATCTTTTTTGGTGTGGATGTGGCATGGCAAATCTAGCACATCATTTCCATCTTGATCTTTTACTTTCTTGGGGTTCCACGGTCCCTTGGGCTTCCTCTTGAACTTTCCTTGAGTCACGGCTAAGGCTTCACCAGGAGCAGCTGGCTCGGCTTTGCGCTTCTGCTTCCGACTGGAGTTTCCTCCTCCGGTTTCATGGGCGACTGTTTTGTGCTTGCCACTCCGTAGTCGGTCTTCTTCTTCATCGTTGGCATATTTGGTGGCAATTTCCATCATCCGAGTCAGAGTCATATCTCCTGTCTGATTGAATTTTATATTCAACTCCCGATACTTGATCCCTTCTTTAAAGGCACAAATTGCCTGATGACCAGACACATTCTCTACCGTGTGATGCAATTTGATCCATCTCTGGATATAATCCTTCAAAGACTCATTTGGTTTCTGAATGCAACACTGTAATTCGGTCAACCCTGCCGGCCGTTTGCAAGTACCTTCGAATGTTCTGACAAATACTCGAGCAATATCTTCCCAAGTATAAATACTGCTTGGTGCTAACTGATTCAGCCATGCTCTAGCCGAGCCCTCCAACATCAGAGGAAGGTGTTTCATGGCCACCTCATCATTACCGCCACCAAGCTGGACAGCCACTCGGTAGTCTTCAAGCCAAGTATTAGGCTTGGACTCACCAGTGAACTTACTGACTCCAGTCGCCAACCTGAAGTTGGGGGGAATCACTGCAGCCTTGATGGCTCTGCTGAAGCACTCCGGACCTGAGACACGCACCCTGCTGCTGGTTGGTAGATCTCTGTCATGACCCTCTCTGTGAGCTCTGTTTCTGTCGACCAAGCCCTGAATGAGAATAGATCTCGCATCAAAGCCCGGTTCTATGGGGTCGACTGGAATCCCTCGCCCCATACTGTGAGGGCGCCTGTCATCATGTTGCCGAGGCACGTACGACCCACTCCTTGGGGGAGGCGTAGGCACTCGACGACGATCATCGCGATCGACTCGGTGGTCATACTGCTCACGATTTCTGTACTGATCTCGTCGATCTCCACGTCCCTCACGCCTCGGGGGCGATCTTGGGCTGTGAGCCGACTGAACTGTGTCTGCAACCACGGATCTGCTATGGATCTTATTCCGTGACTGAGATACTGTGGTATTCTGCTCTCCGGCCGCACGGAGCAAGGTTCGGATCTGCACCAGACCCCGACCAGCTTCTGACTGGAAGGGTTGGATCGACTCCGCTATCCGGGCTGCAGCTGCGAGATTCTGGATCGGAGTTCGATATACCTGAGTTAGAGGCGGAAAAAGTTGACGTCGACTGGATTCAGGAGCACGCTGTCGAGCACGCTCGTCGAGTGCGCGCTGGAGATTCTCCAGTCGAGTGCGCTCAGCCAAGTTGGCCAGGCACGCCTCCTCCAAGGCCTGGGCCTCAGGAGTTTCTCCAACGATATGAGTGTGAAGTGCATCCATCCGGCGGCGAAGTTCTTCTCTCCACTGCGAGGGGAGGGGTTCGGGGCGGTACTCTTCATGAATACGCGACGGATTGCCGCCCCCATCGGCTCCATCTTCACGGGTAAAGCCAGGAGGACTACGCGGTCCATTGACCGTCAAAACTTCTGCCGCGGGGTCGCTGCTATCGCACTTGGATGCAGTCTCTACGGAGCCAGTCGACAGATCGAACAGGCCGTAGAGGGTTTCGTTGGGCTCGATTGCCGCGACTTGAGGGGTGGCCGACTGGCGAGCCACCGCATGCTTCACCCACCACTAAAGCCTCGATCGACCGGAATGTTTTTCTCCGGCGGGCCGTAGGGAGGGGAAAAGCTATAGGAGCCGACTGATACTGGGTCGACGGCTGCCGCAGGAGGACGCCACGGACACACGCGTGAAAGGGCATTGCCCCATGGACGGGGAGCGTGTCGACGTCGAGTGGAGCCTCCTGAAGCCAAGCGGAGCCTTCGGCGACAAACACAAGCGCGCTGAGACGGATCTCGTGGCCCTCAGCCTAACCTCTGCCTGAAACCATGATGAAGGGGATTGGAAAAATTGCAACCTCTCCAACAAGTCGCTAAGACACCTGCCCCATGGTGGGCGCCAACTGTCGTGGTTCTAAGTATGACAGTAGAATGGGGGGGGGTAGGAATGTAGAGGCAAGATCCTAGCTATGGAGGAGTTCTACACGCGAGTTTTACGAGTTCAGGCCCTAGGTACATGACTTCATCATCAGGGTCATGCCAGCTACGCTCTTACCAAAGAAGAGAAGGGAGTCTTCTTTGAATGTGTGCAGAAGGTACCGTCTGGCTTCTCGTCGAATATAAAGGGAATAATAAATATGGCAGAGAAAAAGTTACAGAACCTAAAGCCTCATGACTTCCACATGATTATGATGCAACTGCTTCTGGTTGCATTGAGGGGGCTTCTACCGGAAAACATTTGATTAGCCATTGTGAAGCTATGTGCATTCCTCAATGCAATCTCTCAGAAGGTAATCGATCCAGAAATCATATCAAGGTTGGAGAATGATTTGGTGCAATGTCTTGTCCGTTTCGAGTTGTGTTCCCACCATCCTTCTTCAACATCATGACGTATGTCCTAGTTCACCTGTGCGAAGAGATTAACGTTCTAGGTCCTGTATTTCTACACAATATGTTCCCCTTTGGTTGGTTGTAGACACGTGCCATTCATATGGAAGCCCATGAAGACAAAGGGATATGACGCTTTGTGGAGCAGATCTGACATAAAGGTCTAGGGCCCAATGGTGGACTAGGGCCCATAGACATAAACCGCCATATGATATGTAACTTGTATTATAAGATAGGAAAGGGTAGAAACCGAGCCGGACACGTTTATGAGCCGGCCGGGATTCTGTGAACCGCCGGGCATCAACTTGTGTATATAAAGGGACGACCCGACGACGGTTTAAGGACAGAGAACAACAACTCGAGAGCCAGGCAAAGCGGATTCGCTCCCTGGTCATCGAAACCCTAGCAATTTCATCACAACTGGAGTAGGCTTTTACCTTCACCGTAAGGGGCCGAACCAGTATAATTCCTTGCGTCCCTTGTTCCGCTTTAACCCCTCTAAGCTACTACGTTGCGATGGCTCCACGACTAATTCCTTACACTAGGACATTTGCCGTGACAAACCCACGACAATCTTTGAATATAATGACTTTCAAAGGGTATGAGATAAATGGGAATAGATTTTACACGATCGCCTAAGATAAGAAGAGCACCAACCAAAACAGTGGTGTCCGCTTTGATGCAGCAACCAAGACGGGAAAGGACACATACTATGGTTACATAGAGGACATATGGGAACTTACTGTGGACGTGGTTTGAAGGTCCCTTTGTTTCGGTGCAAATGGGTCAATATGAGATGAGGCGGGGTAACGGAAGACCCGCAGTAGGGAATGACAATAGTGAATCTCAACAATCTTGCGTACGCAGACGAACCATTCATCCTAGACAATGATGTGGTGCTGGTTTCTATGTGAAGGACATATCTACCAAGCCGAGAAAAAGAAAAGATAAGGAAGCAAATACATCATACGATGAGCCAAAGCGCCACATAGTTCTTTTAGGGAAAAGAAACATCGTGGTAGTGGATGACAAGATAGACATTTCAGAAGATTATGAGAAGTTTGATGAAATTGCTCCATTCAGAGTGAATATTGACCCGAGCATCCAGTAAAATGATGAAGATTGTCCATGGTTGCGACGCAAAGGGACACACGCGAAGAAAAAGTTTCACACCCAAAGATCCCACTATCGGATGTGATCAGCTTCACTGTCATCACTTTCTTCTCTAGTGAGTTTCCAGACTTGTATATCTTTGTAATAGTTAGGGTGCTTATGTGTTTTGGCACTTGAAACATGTACTTTTGTGCTTCGGACAAACATGTACCTTTCTGACATCATTTGTTATTTTTCATGCATTTACTGATTTTTTGAGCTAAATTACCCTAAAATTTAAAAGAACTACAAATGAACTCTGAAAATGTTGAAAGTTGTCATGGTATCATCATTTCACACACATCGCATGTGCAAAAAAGTACAGAGGGTTACGGCAAAAACTGGATGCACTTAGTGTACAAAATGGACAATCTCTTTCGAAGTATTAGGGTTTCGGACAAAAACTCATGTGTTATAGAGGCATTTCATTTTTTTAAACTTGTTTTAAATCCAAAAATTTTGTGCGTTTAGTATGCACCATTCAAAGCCACATCATCAATTTTCAACCCTTTCAGACTTCATTTGCTCTTTTGCATGCATTTACTGATTTTTGAGCTAAATGACCATGAAATTGAAAAGCAGTACAAATGAATCTGAAAAGGTTGAAAGTTGTCATGGTATCATCATTTCACCCACATAGCACGTGCAAAAAAGCTGAGAGGTTGACGACAAAAACTGGATGCACTTCGTGTACAAAATGGACGATCTCTTTTGAGGTATCAGGGTTTCGGACGAAAACTTATTTGTTACAAAGGCATTTCATTTTTTAAACTTATTTCAACTCCAGACTTTTTGTGCATTTAGTATGCACCATTCAAAGCCACGTCATCAATTTTCAACCCTTTTTGACTTCACTTGCTATTTTGCATGCATTTATTGATTTTTTGAGCTAAATGACCCAGAAATTAAAAAGCACTACAAATGAACTCTAAAAGGTTGAAAGTTGGCATGGTATCATCATTTCACCCACATAGCATGTGCAAAAAAGTTGAGAGGATTACGACAAAAACTGGATGCACTTCGTGTACAAAATGGACGATCTCTTTCGAAGTATCACTACTAGGAAAATGCTTATAGATAGAAGTTTACCAGCAGCGTTTGTTTATGACCCCACGCTACTAGTAGTTAGTAGTAGAGCTAGCTATAGAGAGCGTTATTGGTATCTGTTAGCAGCAGTGCTTGTTACCTAGCCCCATGCTACTGCTAAGTGTAACACACCACACCCCCTGATCAAAAAATAGCAGCAGCGCTTGTCGCCCAACCGACGCTACTGCTAGTTTAGGATCTATAGCGCATGTTTGTCTAAACGCTCTACTGCTAATTTTTCTATGTATAACATTTTAGCAGTAGCGTGTGTTTCTGGCCCGCGCTATAGGTAGTGCAACACTAGCCGTAGATATTTTGCAAGATGCCATAGCAGTAGCGGGTATTGGTGACCCGCGCTATTGCTATGCCCGCCAGCAACCTACCACCTTTCCCCTTCTTCCACCCCTCTCTTCTTCCCCTTCCTTTCTCCCCCTTTCTTTGCACCCCTCCAATGCTCCCCCTCCCCCTCCACCACCCCTCCATTAGAGCCCTCCCCCTCTTCTTTGCCCACCACCACCCCCCTCTTCTTTGCCCCTCCACCATGTTGGGGATAGTAGCAGAAATTTAAAATTTTCTACGCATCACCAAGATCAATCTATGGAGTAATCTAGCAACGAAGGGAAGGGGAGTGCATCTACATACCCTTGTAGATCGCTAAGCGGAAGCGTTACTAGAACGCGCATGAGGTAGTCGTACTCGCAGCGATTCAGATCGCGGGCGATTCCAATCTAAGCGCCGAACAACGACGCCTCCGCGTTCAACACACGTGCAGCCCGGTGACATCTCCCATGCCTTGATCCAACAAGGAGAGAGGGAGAGGTTGGGGAAGACTCCTCCAGCAGAAGCACGATGGCGTGGTGGTGGTGGAGGAGCGCGGTACTCCAGCAGGGCTTCGCCAAGCACTACGAGAGACGAGGAGGGAGAGAGGTAGGGCTGCGCCTTGGGAGAGAGAGACTCGTGTGTTGTGCAGCCCCAAAACCTCCACTATATATAGGGGCAAGGGCAAGGGGAGGCGCCCTAGGGTTTCCCCTAGGGGGGCGGCGGCCATGGCAGATGGGATCTCCCCTTTGGGTGACTTGGCCCCCAAGCCAGGAGGTGGGAACCCTAGATGTGGCGCCCCAAACCCCATGGCCACGTGGGAATAGGTGAGGGGGGCGCACAGCCCCTTAGTGGGCTGGTTTGCCCCCTTCCCTTGGCCCATGAGGCCCCCCAACACTTGCCGGGGCTCCCGAAACACCTTTCGGTCATGCAGGTCATCATGCGGTACCTCCGGAACACTTCCGGACTCCAAAACCCTTCATCCAATATATCAATCTTCACCTCAGGACCATTCCAGAACTCCTCGTGATGTCTGGGATCTCATCCGAGACTTCGAACAACATTCGGTAACTGTCATGGGTTTGTCACGGCAGAGGTCCTTGTGAAAGGACTTAGTCGTGGAGCCATCGCTACGGGTTAGCTTAAAGGGGTTAAACCGGACAAGGGGACACGTGGAGTTTTATACTAGTTCGGCTCCTTCAAGGAAGGTAAAATCCTACGTCTAGTTGTGATTGGTATTTCTAGGGTTTCGAAGGCCAGGGAGCGAATCCGCTTTGTCTGGCTCTCGAGTTGTTGTCTGTCTCTAAACCGCTGCCGGGTCATCCCTTTATATACATAGGTCGACGTCCGCCGGGCTATAGAGTCCCAAAGCCGGATCATAAACGTGCCCGGTTCGGTCTCTATCCTTTCTATCTTACAATACAAGTTACATGACTAGGTCGGGTTACATTTACAGACTTTAACCCTTCTTCGGGCCTTGGGCCTTTGTGAAGCGCTATCATCCTCGCATCTTCATGGGCTTCTAATCTTCAAGGAGTTAACCCAGCTACACAAGGCCGGTTTACCTCCAGTAGTAATATCCCCAACATTGGGCCCCAGATTGGTTTGAACTTTTTTATGTCAATCTTCAACACTTAGAAAAATTCCTCCCTCATTTCTTCACCTTGATCTTGTAAACCGCCGTGACGTCATACTTCACGATGATGATAAACCGCCCTGACGTCATCTATCCGTTGATTCTGAAGATTACCTTCTTTTAATGTATATTTAGCCACCGAGGCGACACCTTTATTAATTTATCCATTTTTGGGCTCCTCGATTCCCGCACTTGCCGTTTTATCGCTTCACCTTATAAATAGGGGTAGATGACCCCTTTCTTTTCTTTCCGCTATCCTTTCATCCCTTCTTCATCCTCGCGACGTCTCCGCACCTGTGCGCCGCCGTCATTGTCAAGCCTTGCCTCTGCTTCACCGTCGGCCGCTGCATCGACTTGTTCGCACCAGAGTTCCGCAGCACACCTCCGCTGCTTCCGCGGCCATAGTAAGTCCTTCCCCCTTCCTTTCTAGATCCATTAGGGTTTCCCTGCTCTTCGCGGTTCTTGAAGTTCATCAGAGCTTTTGGTGCTGTTCTTCCTTGGCCTGTAGATGAATGCTTCACACTTATCGTATCCCTTGCCGTGGCTAATCTTCTGTTACCACCATAAATCCTTATGTGCAAAAGCTGATGTAGTCCTTCATAAACTGTTTCGGGTCTTACCCTTTTTAGGTCAAATATTTTTGCTTTTCTGTCTTACCTTAGATTCGAAATTTTCATATGTCTCCGTGAAATCCGTTTCTCCTCACGCCAACATAGGCGGTTTAACTTTGTATAAGCAACCTGTACCATTAGCCCTCTGATAAACTAGAGGAGCCTTTTACTTTCATAGTTATACTCCGGTTTAACAGTGTCTGAGTACCCCTGTCCTGGTATTACCTTTGATTCCTTATTGCATTGGTCTCCGGTTTATGCCAGTTCGCATATCAGTTCATTTCTTACTCCATTGTACCTTGTAAATCATCATGAGTGACTTATAAACCGGCCTTTCATTTTCAGCTTGTTCTTTTCGCAATGGCCAAACAATTCACTGCTTGCAAGTGGGCTCGTTCCCGGGTCACTGAAACTTAGTTGAATGAGATGGTCAGCATCGGCTCCTTGCCTAAGAAAACTGAAATTAAATGGCGAGTTCCAGGAACAGAAAATCCTCCAACTGCAAGGCAGGGTGAGGTGGTGGTCTTTGTTGACCACATAAGCTGTGGCTTCAAACTGCTAGGGTCAAAGTTTTACCGGGATGTACTTGCCAATTTCCAACTCCATCCCCAAGACATTGGGCCCAATTCAGTATCCAACCTATGTAACTTCCAGGTCTTCTGTGAAGTGTACTTACAAGAAGAACCAACTGCAGAATTGTTCCGGGACTTCTTTCACTTAAACCGGCGCACAGATTTTGTAAATGGCCCGAACACTGAACTTGGTGGTGTCTCGATTGAAAAGCGGAAAGAAGTTGAGTTTCCTCATGCCAAACATCACAGCCACCCAAAGGAATGGAACCAAACTTGGTTTTATTGCAGAGACACTTCGCCTGAAGATGAAAATCCCCTTCCAGGCTTTCGTGATCACCGACTTTCCAACACCCATCCGATGCCGCAACGCTTAAGCTCCACCAAAAGGGCGAAATATGCCCCTCAACTCGCCAAACTTCGGGCCTTCATGGCCAATGGTTTAATCGGTGTGGATTTTGTGCGCTGTTGGATATCTTGGAGCATCTTGCCTCTAAGCCAGCGTCCCGGTTTAATGTGTGAGTATACCGGTGAGGTTGACGACCCTCAACGCCATTGCAACCTTCAACTATCTGATGAAGAAGTCACTGAAGGTGTAAAGAAGATTATGAATGAATCGGAAGTGGTCTGTAGTCAAACCGGTTTGAGTCCCTTCTATGCCAAGAACAAACTGCCTGCTGTAAGCATTATACTTCCTTTTCATCTTCAATATTTTTATCTTGTGCAACCTGTAATCCTTCTTCTGTGTATGTATGTATAGGGTGATGACCCCTTCTGGAAACGGAAAACTGTAGAGAAAGCGGTAAAACCAACTGGGGACAAAGCGGTCAAACCATCTCGCCCAAAAACCAAAGCCGTCAAACGGACGTCAAAACGGAAAACGGCTGACCGGATCAACATGGAGCTTGATGATGACACCGATGATCCGGAAGTTGAGGTAGAGCTTGACTCACTTGGCTCTCTTTTCATGCATCTCATTAACAATGATATTCCTCAGGAGGACGTAGAAGGCAGTCAAGCTGATGACGTAGAGGTAATTACCCTTTCCTTCGGTTCAGACTCTATGCCAACACAAATAACCCGCCAAGGAGTCCGAAAAGTAAGCTTTTCTCATCCTCTTGCTCACTTGGGTCCAACATTTATTTTGAAGACTCAGCAACATGAAGCTCGCCGGACAACCCGGCATAGTGGCCAACAGGTCACTTCAGCCGGTTTACCTGATACCCCGGTTCGGAAGCGCCGGTCTGAGGTCTCTCCTACTTCTGACCATTCTTACCCCAAGGCAGGTTATTTCAGACAACCTCTTAATCCATCCGATTCAAATTATCAGGTGACACCTGAAGGAAATATGCCCTAGAGGCAATAATAAAGTTATTATTTATTTCCTTATATCATGATAAATGTTTATTATTCATGCTAGAATTGTATTAACCGGAAACATAATACATGTGTGAATACATAGACAAACAGAGTGTCACTAGTATGCCTCTACTAGACTAGCTCGTTAATCAAAGATGGTTATGTTTCCTAACCATGAACAAAGAGTTGTTATTTGATTAACGAGGTCACATCATTAGTAGAATGATCTGATTGACATGACCCATTCCATTAGCTTAGCACCCGATCGTTTAGTATGTTGCTATTGCTTTCTTCATGACTTATACATGTTCCTATAACTATGAGATTATGCAACTCCCGTTTACCGGAGGAACACTTTGGGTACTACCAAACGTCACAACGTAACTGGGTGATTATAAAGGAGTACTACAGGTGTCTCCAATGGTAGATGTTGGGTTGGCGTATTTCGAGATTAGGGTTTGTCACTCCGATTGTCGGAGAGGTATCTCTGGGCCCTCTCGGTAATACACATCACATAAGCCTTGCAAGCATAATAACTAAGATGTTAGTTATGAGATGATGTATTACGGAACGAGTAAAGAGACTTGCCAGTAACGAGATTGAACTAGGTATTGGATACCGACGATCGAATCTCGGGCAAGTAACATACCGATGACAAAGGGAACAAAGTATGTTGTTATGCGGTCTGACCGATAAAGATCTTCGTAGAATATGTAGGAGCCAATATGGGCATCCAGGTCCCGCTATTGGTTATTGACTGGAGACGTGTCTCGGTCATGTCTACATTGTTCTCGAACCGTAGGGTCCGCACGCTTAACGTTACGATGACAGTTATTATGAGTTTATGCATTTTTGATGTACCGAAGGTTGTTCGGAGTCCCGGATGAGATCACGGACATGACGAGGAGTCTCGAAATGGTCGAGACGTAAAGATTGATATATTGGAAGCCTATGTTTGGACATCGGAAGTGTTCCGGGTGAAATCGGGATTTTACCGGAATACCGGGAGGGTTACCGGAACCCCCCGGGAGGCAAATGGGCCTATTGGGCCTTAGTGGAAAAGAGAAAAGGGGCAGCCCACAGCCTAGCCGGCACCCCCCCTTCCCCAAGTCCTAGTAGGACTAGGAGAAGTGGGCCGGCCCCCTCTCTCTCCTTTTCCCCTCGGGAGTCCTAGTTGGAATAGGATTGGAGAGGGGAGTCCTACTCCCGGTGGGAGTAGGACTCCCCCTGCGCCTCCTCTCTCTTGGCCGGCCAGCCCCCCTCCTCCAACCTATATATACGGGGGCAGGGGACACCCCAAGACACACAAGTTGATCCTTGAGATCGTTCCTTAGCCGTGTGCGGTGCCCCCTGCCACCAAATTCCACCTCGATCATACCGTTGTAGTGCTTAGGCGAAGCCCTGCGTCGGTAGTACATCAAGATCGTCACCACGCCGTCGTGCTGACGGAACTCTTCCTCGACGCTTTGCTGTATCGGAGCCCGAGGATCGTCATCGAGCTGAACGTGTGCTAAGAACTCGGAGGTGCCGGAGTAACGGTGCTTGGATCGGTCGGATCGGGAAGAAGACGTACGACTACTTCCACTATGTTGTGTGATCGCTTCCGCAGTCGGTCTGCGTTGGTACGTAGACAACACTCTCCCCTCTCGTTGCTGTGCATCACCATGATCTTGCGTGTGCGTAGGAAAATTTTCGAAATTACTGCGTTCCCCAACAGTGGCATCCGAGCCTGGTTTTTATGGTTTGATGTTATATGCACGAGTAGAACACAAGTGAGTTGTGGGCGATACAAGTCATACTGCCTACCAGCATGTCATACTTTGGTTCGGCGGTATTGTTGGGCGAGACGATCCGGACCAACCTTACGCATACTCTTATGCGAGACCGGTTCCCTCGACGTGCTTTGCACACAGATGTCTTGCGGAAGACTGTCTCTCCAACTTTAGTTGAACCAAGTGTGACTACGCCCGGTCCTTGAGAAGGTTAAAACGGAGTCTATTTGACGAACTATCGTTGTGGTTTTGATGCGTAGGTGAGATGAGTTCTTACTTAAGCCCGTAGCAGCCACGTAAAACTTGCAACAACAAAGTAGAGGACGTCTAACTTGTTTTTGCAGGGTATGTTGTGATGTGATATGGTCAAGGCATGATGCTGATTTTATTGTATGAGATGATCATGTTTTGTAACCAAGTTATCGGCAACTGGCAGGAGCCATATGGTTGTCGCTTTATTGTATGCAATGCAATCGCGATGTAATGCTTTACTTTATTACTAAGCGGTAGTGATAGTCGTGGAAGCATAAGATTGACGAGATGACAACGATGCTACGATGGAGATCAAGGTGTCGCGCCGGTGACGATGGTGATCATGACGGTGCTTCGGAGATGGAGATCACAAGCACAAGACGATGATGGCCATATCATATCACTTATATTGATTGCATGTGATGTTTATCCTTTTATGCATCTTATCTTGCTTTGATTGACGGTAGCATTATAAGATGATCTCTCACTAAATTATCAAGAAGTGTTCTCCCTGAGTATGCACCGTTGCAAAAGTTCTTCGTGCTGAGACACCACGTGATGATCGGGTGTGATAGGCTCTACGTTCAAATACAACGGGTGCAAAACAGTTGCACAGGCAGAATACTCAGGTTATAGTTGACGAGCCAAGCATATACAGATATGGCCTCGGAACACAGAGACCGAAAGGTCGAGCGTGAATCATATAGTAGATATGATCAACATAATGATGTTCACCATTGAAAACTACTCCATCTCACGTGATGATCGGTTATGGTTTAGTTGATTTGGATCACGTGATCACTTAGAGGATTAGAGGGATGCCTATCTAAGTGGGAGTTCTTAAGTAATATGATTAAATTGAACTTAAATTTATCATGAACTTAGTCCTGGTAGTATTTTGCAAATCATGCTGTAGATCAATAGCTCGCGTTGTTGCTTCCCTATGTTTATTTTGATATGTTCCTAGAGAAAATTGTGTTGAAAGATGTTAGTAGCAATGATGCGGATTGGATCCGTGATCTGAGGTTTATCCTCATTGCTGCATAGAAGAATTATGTCCTTGATGCACCGCTAGGTGACAGACCTATTGCAGGAGCAGATACAGACGTTATGAACGTTTGGCTAGCTCAATATGATGACTACTTGATAGTTTAGTGCACCATGCTTAACAGCTTAGAATCGGGACTTCAAAGACGTTTTGAACGTCATGGACCATATGAGATGTTCCAGGAGTTGAAGTTAATATTTCAAGCAAATACCCGAGTTGAGAGACATGAAGTCTCCAATAAGTTCTATAGCTAAAAGATGGAGGAGAATCGCTCAACTAGTGAGCATGTGCTCAGATTGTCTGGGTACTACAATCGCTTGAATCAAGTGGGAGTTAATCTTCTAGATAAGATAGTGATTGACAGAATTCTCTAGTCACCATGACCAAGTTAGTAGAACTTCGTGATGAACTATAATATGCAAGGGATGACAAAAGTAATTCCTAAGCTCTTCGTGATGCTGAAATCAACGAAGGTAGAAATCAAGAAAAACATCAAGTGTTGATGGTTGACAAGACCACTAGTTTCAAGAAAAGGGCAAAGGGAAGAAAGGGAACTTCAAGAAGAACGGCAAGCAAGTTGCTGCTCAAGTGAAGAAGCCCAAGTCTGATCCTAAGCCTGAGACTAAGTGCTTCTACTGCAAAGGGACTGGTCACTGGAAGTGGAATTACCCCAAGTGATTGGTGGATAAGAAGGATGGCAGAGTGAACATAAGTATATTTGATATACATGTTATCGATGTGTACTTTACTAGTGTTTATAGCAAACCCTCAGTATTTGATACTAGTTCAGTTGCTAAGATTAGTAACTCGAAACGGGAGTTGCAGAATAAACAGAGACTAGTTAAGGGTAAAGTGACGATGTGTGTTGGAAGTGGTTCCAAGATTGATATGATCATCATCGCACACTCCCCATAATTTCGGGATTAGTGTTGAACCTAAATAAGTGTTATTTGGTGTTTGCGTTGAGCATGAATATGATTTGATCATGTTTATTGTAATACGGTTATTCATTTAAGTAAGAGAATAAATTGTTGTTCTGTTTACATGAATAAAACCTTATATGGTTACACACCCAATGAAAATAGTTCGTTGGATCTCGATCGTAGTGATACACATAATCATAATATTGAAACCAAAATCTGCAAAGTTAATAATGATAGTGCAACTTATTTGTAGCACTGCCGTTTAGGTCATATTGGTGTAAAGCGCATGAAGAAACTCCATGCTGATGGGCTTTTGGAATCACTTGATTATGAATCAGTTGATGCTTGCGAACCATGCCTCATGGGCAAGATGACTAAGACTCTGTTCTTCGGAACAATGGAGCGAGCAACAGATTTGTTGGAAATCATACATACTGATGTATGTGGTCCGATGAATATTGAGGCTCGCGACAGGTATCATTATTTTCTGATCTTCACAGATGATTTGAGCAGATATGAGTATATCTACTTGATGAAACATAAGTCTGAAACATTTGAAAAATTCAAAGAATTTCAGAGTGAAGTGAAAAATCATCGTAACAAGAAAATAAAGTTTCTACGATCTGATCGTAGAGAAAAGTATTTGAGTTACGAGTTTGGCCTTCAATTAAAAACAATGTGAAATAGTTTCACTACTCACGCCACCTGGAACACCACAGCATAATGGTGTGTCCGAACGTCATAACCGTACTTTATTGGATATAGTGCAATCTATGATGTCTCTTACCGATTTACCACTATTGTTTTTGGGGTCATGCATTAGAGACAGCTGCATTCACGTTAAAAAAGGGGCACCATCTATATCCGTCGAGACGACGCCTTATGAACTATGGTTTGGCAAGAAACCAAAGTTGTCGTTTCTTAAAGTTTGGGGTTGCGATGCTTATATGAAAAAGTTTCATCCCGATAAGCTCAAAACTCAAATCGGAGAAGTGCATCTTCATAGGATATCCAAAGGAAACTATTGGATACACCTTCTATCACAGATCCAAAGGCAAGACTTTTGTTGCTGAATTCGGAAACTTTCTGGAGAAGGAGTTTCTCTCGAAAGAAGTGAGTGGGAAGAAAATAGAACTTGATAAGGTAATTGTACCTTCTCCCTTATTGGAAAGTAGTTCATCACAAAAATCTGTTCCTGTGACTACTACACCAATTAGTGAGGAAGCTAATGATGATGATCATGTAACTTCAGATCAAGTTACTACCGAATCTCGTAGGTAAACCAGAGTGAGAACCGCACCAGAGTGGTACGGTAATCCTGTTCTGGAGGTCATGTTACTTGACCATGACGAGCCTATGAACTATGAAGAAGCGATGGTGAGCCCAGATTCCGCAAAGTGGCTTGAAGCCATGAAATCTGAGATGGGATCCATGTATGAGAACAAAGTTTGGACTTTGGTTGACTTGCCCGTTGATCGGCAAGCCATAGAAAATAAATGGATCTTCAAGAGGAAGACGGACGCTGATAGTAGTGTTACTATCTACAAAGCTAGAATTGTCACAAAAGGTTTTCGACAAGTTCAAGGTGTTGACTACGATGAGATTTTCTCACTCGTATCTATGCTTAAGTCTGTCCGAATCATGTTAGCAATTGCCGCATTTTATGAAATCTGGCAAAGGGATAAACAAAACTGCATTCCTTAATGGATTTGCTAAAGAAGAGTTGTATACGATGCAACTAGAAGGTTTTGTCGATCCTAAAGGTGTTAACTAAATATGCAAGCTCCAGCGATCTATCTGTGGACTGGTGCAAACATCTCGGAGTTGGAATATACGCTTTGATGAGTTGATCAAAGCATATAGTTTTATACAGACTTGCGGTGAAGCCTGTATTTACAAGAAAGTGAATGGGAGCACTTCAACATTTCTGATAAGTATATGTGAATGACATATTGTTGATCGGAAATAATGTAGAATTATTCTGTAAAGCATAAAGGAGTGTTTGAAAGGAGTTTTTCAAAGAAAGACTTCGGTGAAGCTGCTTACATATTGAGCTCCAAGATCTATAGAGATAGACCAAGAAGCTTGATAAGTTTTTTCAATGAGTACATACCTTGACAAGATTTTTGAAGTAGTTCAAAATGGAACAGTCCAAGAAAGAGTTCTTGCCTGTGTTACAAGGTGTGAAATTGAGTAAGACTCAAAACCCGACCACGGCAGAAGATAGAAAGAGAATGAAAGTCATTCCCTGTGCCTTGGCCATAGGTTCTATAAAGTATGCCATGCTGTGTACCAGATCTATTGTATACCCTACACTGATTTTGGCAAGGGAGTACAATAGTGATTTAGGAGTAGATCACTGGACAGCGGTCAGAATTATCCTTAGTGAAATAAGGATATGTTTCTCGATTATGGACGTGACAAAAAGGTTCGTCGTAAAGGGTTACGTCGATGCAAGTTTTTGACACTGATCCAGATGAATCTAAAGTCTCAATCTGGATACATATTGAAAGTGGGAGCAATTAGCTAGAGTAGCTCCATGCAGAGCATTATAGACATAGAATTTTGCAAAATACTTGCGGATCTGAATGTGACAGACCCGTTGACTAAAATTATCTCACAAGCAAAACATGATCACACCTTAGTACTCTTTGGGTATCAATCACATAGAGATGTGAACTAGATTACTGACTCTAGTAAACCCTTTGAGTGTTGGTCACATAACGATGTGAACTATGGGTGTTAATCACATGGTGATGTGAACTATTGCTGCTAAATCACATGGCGATGTGAAACTAGATTATTGACTCTAGTGCAAGTGGGAGACTGAAGGAAATATGCCCTAGAGGCAATAATAAAGTTATTATTTATTTCCTTATATCATGATAAATGTTTATTATTCATGCTAGAATTGTATTAACCGGAAACATAATACATGTGTGAATACATAGACAAACAGAGTGTCACTAGTATGCCTCTACTAGAATAGCTTGTTAATCAAAGATGGTTATGTTTCCTAACCATGAACAAAGAGTTGTTATTTGATTAACGAGGTCACATCATTAGTAGAATGATCTGATTGACATGACCCATTCCATTAGCTTAGCACCCGATCGTTTAGTATGTTGCTATTGCTTTCTTCATGACTTATACATGTTCCTATAACTATGAGATTATGCAACTCCTGTTTACCGGAGGAACACTTTGGGTACTACCAAACGTCACAACGTAACTGGGTGATTATAAAGGAGTACTACAGGTGTCTCCAATGGTAGATGTTGGGTTGGCGTATTTCGAGATTAGGGTTTGTCACTCCGATTGTCGGAGAGGTATCTCTGGGCCCTCTCGGTAATACACATCACATAAGCCTTGCAAGCATAATAACTAAGATGTTAGTTATGAGATGATGTATTATGGAACGAGTAAAGAGACTTGCCAGTAACGAGATTGAACTAGGTATTGGATACCGACGATCGAATCTCGGGCAAGTAACATACCGATGACAAAGGGAACAACGTATGTTGTTATGCGGTCTGACCGATAAAGATCTTCGTAGAATATGTAGGAGCCAATATGGGCATCCAGGTCCCGCTATTGGTTATTGACCGGAGACGTGTCTCGGTCATGTCTACATTGTTCTCGAACCGTAGGGTCCGCACGCTTAACGTTACGATGACAGTTATTATGAGTTTATGCATTTTTGATGTACCGAAGGTTGTTCGGAGTCCCGGATGAGATCACGGACATGACGAGGAGTCTCGAAATGGTCGAGACGTAAAGATTTATATATTGGAAGCCTATGTTTGGACATCGGAAGTGTTTCGGGTGAAATCGGGATTTTACCGGAATACCGGGAGGGTTACCGGAACCCCCCGGGAGGCAAATGGGCCTATTGGGCCTTAGTGGAAAAGAGAAAAGGGGCAGCCCACAGCCTAGCCGGCGCCCCCCCCCTTCCCCAAGTCCTAGTAGGACTAGGAGAAGTGGGCCGGCCCCCTCTCTCTCCTTTTCCCCTCGGGAGTCCTAGTTGGAATAGGATTGGAGAGGGGAGTCCTACTCCCGGTGGGAGTAGGACTCCCCCTGCGCCTCCTCTCTCTTGGCCGGCCAGCCCCCCTCCTCCAACCTATATATACGGGGGCAGGGGACACCCCAAGACACACAAGTTGATCCTTGAGATCGTTCCTTAGCCATGTGCGGTGCCCCCTGCCACCAAATTCCACCTCGATCATACCGTTGTAGTGCTTAGGCGAAGCCCTGCGTCGGTAGTACATCAAGATCGTCACCACGCCGTCGTGCTGACGGAACTCTTCCTCGACGCTTTGCTGGATCGGAGCCCGAGGATCGTCATCGAGCTGAACGTGTGCTAAGAACTCGGAGGTGCCGGAGTAACGGTGCTTGGATCGGTCGGATCGGGAAGAAGACGTACGACTACTTCCACTACGTTGTGTGATCGCTTCCGCAGTCGGTCTGCGTTGGTACGTAGACAACACTCTCCCCTCTCGTTGCTGTGCATCACCATGATCTTGCGTGTGCGTAGGAAAATTTTCGAAATTACTGCGTTCCCCAACAACACCTCCCTCATCATCCGGCGAGTCGACAGCAACTCAACTCCCTCCTCTGAAAACTGTGGTTGGGTAAGTTGTTAAACCTTTTCCTTCAATACATCATGGTACTTGAATAAGATATTTAATCCTTTTATATTTTTGTTTGCAGGGCCAAAGCCAGACCCAGCAAGAAAGCTTGGGTTACCAATCTGCCCGAAGACCCGGCCACTTTTGAAGAAGAAAACAGAGGTGAACCGGAACAAACTTGTGAACCGGAGGGCCTTCATTCTGAAGCCGCCTCTGGCGAACTGCCCCTTCAAGGCCAAAATACCAATGAACCAGCTGACGCTGAACCTGCCGCACCTGACATTGAATCGGCAGAGCCAAACCGGGCTAGTCCGGTGAGAAATGCTGATACTCCATTGTCACCAGCCAAACATACCGAAGGTCAAGGAGACGATGTTATCATTATTGGAATGGGCCATAGCTCTCCTGGCCATCCCGTCATCCTGGCTCAACATAGTGCGAAAGAAGAGCAAGCTGCTAGGGAAAAAGGCAAATGGAGCAGCAATTTATCAAGCTATGCTCATCTTAACGCTGAAGAGCTTTACTCTGGCTTCTTGAACCGTCTGCACTCAAACCGGGACTATGAGGCCGGTTTGGTGAACTTGATGAAAGAGCGATATGAGGTAAATTCCTCTCCCTTTGTTTATTGATTTACAGCCGAAACACTATCCCAAGTAGCCCCCAAGGGCCGTTTTATGATGTTAATCATAAACCAGGTCTTTGTAACAGTTCAAGTTTCTCATCATTGATCCTCACAATGGCAGGTCTCTAAGAAGAGACAAGACTCATCTTTTAACAATTAAACAACTTTCTGTAGCATAGCCCCCAAAGGCCGGTTTAACTTGGCAAGTTAATCCGGATTTTAATCCATACATCCGTTTTAGAACATACACACATTAGCCCCCAAGTGTCAAGGATAATGCTTGCATTGTTCTAGAGACTTATATAAAATGTAGCACTTCAGAGCAAATAGGCATTAGCCCCCAAGTATGAAGTGCATAACTTGTTATAGGCTTTGTACTTAGAACATATATAACCTGTTGCTTAATAGACCTTCAATGTTGCAGGCTGAACTGAGAAGCAAAGATGCCCGAAACTCTGACTTGCAAGAG
This sequence comes from Triticum monococcum, assembly GCA_034509565.1. Taxonomy (NCBI): domain Eukaryota; kingdom Viridiplantae; phylum Streptophyta; class Magnoliopsida; order Poales; family Poaceae; genus Triticum; species Triticum monococcum. The sequence goes on along the minus strand of CM067842.1, from coordinate 700,137,598 downwards.
AATGTAAAGTCACAACAAGCAGAGGCTGCAAAAGCCAAAGAGGAGCTGACCCAAGCCCTGGCTGTAATGGAAAAGCTAAAGGAAACTTTCACCAAAGATCGTGCTAACCGGGAATCCGAAAAGTCCGGGCTAACCAAAAGAGATGAAGACGCCGAGGCAGCCCTGAAACCAGTTGTAGATGAACTAGCTGGTTTGAAACGCCAAATCAATGCTATGACTTCTGCTATCTTTGGTAAGTGTCTGCTTATGTGTTTTGCGCAAGTCAATGAACCTTATCACTGACCAGAATGTTGATAAAAACCTTTGGCAGGCACTCGGATCGCTCATCTTGGTACAGACATGCAGATGAAGCTCAAAGCAGCATATACATTGGTTGAACATCTGTACTCTGGGTCTCAGCGGGCTATTTGCACGGCAGCTTACAACAAACCAGCCCCAACTTTGATTAAAGAAACACTTGAGAAGTTGGCCATGTTACCAGCCCGTATTGCCGAATTGAAGAGGGCGGCTGCCAGGTCCAGAGCTTTAACCGCACTTATTCGAGCCAAAGCCTTGATTCCAGACCTTGAAGCTGATGATATCATTAAAGGATACCCAGGTGTGAAGGAAGATGGTTCAAACTTTGATAACGATGACCTCCGGCGGCTGACTAAACAGATGTGGCCAGTAGCTAGCAAACTGGCCGATGATACAGACTTGTCCCATTTTCAACCGGTTTATGATGCTGAAGGGAAAAGACAGCCGACCAACATCCATGAAGTTGAAGAACTTGTGCCTCCGATTCGTAAGCACACTTATGCTCCTGATATTAACCCCTCCAATCTTATCCATGAGGAAGCAGTATTTCATGCTTTAACTGGAATCGAATGGTCGATGGTTGATTTCCAGCGTCTGGGGAGGGATGAAGAAGTGCCCGCACCAACTGACCCTCAACCATCAAACCGTCCAGACGAAACATTCTAAACCGGTCGCTAGTTTACTGGCTAATGTGCGCCGATCTTGTGAAAAACAATTATGCCATTGGAGCCGCTTTGAAAGCTTCTTGTAATAGGATAGCCAAAACTCCGTTATTTGCCATGCCATCGAGCATGTTTTGTAATGCCTCATGACAACTTGTGCCACCTTTTGGGATATATTTATGCATAACGCATGATGAATTGTGTTCCTGGGTACAACAACTTAAAAGTACCTAGCGGTTTACTGCTCATAATAAACCGGACCGGGATAACTACCGGGTTTTCTTTATAACACTGGTGATTTAGTCAAACCAGATCGGGTCAATAAACACTAGTTTATAACTGATCATGTGCCGACAACTTCTAGTTGAAAAGCAAGCCGGGCAAGGAAGCCGGATTATCAAAAGATACTTATGAATTTCAACAAATAAAACTCAAAAAGAAGAATATGCAAGGCTTTTTACGAGCTGCCAGGCTCCAAATCGAGGCTTTTCATGGGCTGCCAGGCCTCTGAGTTAAACCATTTAACAAAGCCTTTTAAGATGGGCCTCCAATTAACCAATCATTGTTTTAACTTTGACAAGTTTAGGGTCTATAAAAGATTGACATGTCAAACGTTCGATGGGTCATACCAGGATTACCTGGACAGGAGTGGCTTACTTGATGAAGGCAGGTTAACCCAGGTTTTTAGGTGAATACACTAGGCTTCCAAGCCGTGGCTTGATAGCCAATTACAAGGGTCCTTTCAAATTCTTTGTTGCTTTGCAAAAAAGAGCCCCCAAGTAACTTTGTGAGATATGCTTAGTGTGTGCCCATGTTTGAGTCTGTGCTTTGTGCAACACTCTCTTTGGCTCCACATATTTTTCCTTTGTGGCCTAAATGCCTATCAAGAGGTGTAGCTATGGTGTGATAACAACCAAGCCCCCTAGTGATATCCCTTCGTGGTTTCAAAACCGATCAAGAGGTGTAGCTGTAGTTCAAATATGACCAAGTCCCCTAGTGATTTTCTTTATATCCGTGCAGCTGCTAAAACTGGATTAACAAAAACTCCGCTTTGTCAGTGAACTCGTATAAGCACACACATGATGTAAAAAGAACAGATACCCCGCTTATAACGGAGGCTCCGGTTTATTATATGATATATACACTATCATAAATATGTACAGATGAAGAGCCTATGGCTTTAAGTATAGTAAGGCCGAAGAAGAGCTATGTTCCATGGGTGCTTGGTCTCCTCCTCCGATTGACGTGAGTCTTTATGCTCTCGAACATCAATGAGGAAGTAAGACCCGTTGTGTAGATTTTTGCTGACCACAAAGGGTCCTTCCCAAGGTGGGGATAACTTGTGCATATCAGTCTGATCCTGGATGAGCCGGAGCACCAAATCGCCTTCTTGAAAGGTTCTGGTTTTAACCCGGCGGATGTGATAGCGTCGGAGATCTTGTTGATAAATCGCCGATCGTGCTGCTGCAAGATCACACTCTTCATCCAGCAGGTCCAGAGAATCTTGACATGCCTTCTCATTATCAGCTCGAACATAGGCTGTCACACGGGACGAGTCGTGACGGATGTCACTAGGAAAAACTGCCTGCGCTCCATAAACCATGAAGAAAGGTGTGTAACCCATAGACCTATTGGGTGTGGTGTCGATGCTCCATAATACAGAAGGTAGCTCTTCAACCCAACAACCCGGTGTCCGCTTTAAAGGAACCATAAGCCTGGGTTTGATACCTCATAGAATTTCTTGATTTGCTCTCTCTGCTTGACCATTAGACTGGGGGTGAGCCACCGATGCTAGATCGAGTCGGATGTGCTCACGTTGACAAAATTCTTCCATCTCCCCTTTTGACAGGTTAGTACCATTATCAGTTATAATGCTATGTGGAAAACCAAACCGGAATATCACCTTTTTGATGAATTGAACCGCCGTGGCTGGATCACACTTGCTGACTGGCTTTGCTTCCACCCATTTGGTGAATTTATCAACTGCTACTAACAGGTGGGTCTTTTTGTCCTTGGATCGCTTGAAGGGTCCAACCATATCAAGCCCCCAAGTCGCAAACGGCAAAGTTATTGGAATCATCCTCAACTCTTGGGCCGGAATGTGGGCACGGCGGGCGAATTTTTGACAACCGTCACATCTCTTGACTAAATCCTCCGCATCAGCATGCGCTGTCAACCATTAAAAACCGTGGCGAAAAGCTTTAGCAACCAAAGACTTTGAACCGGCATGGTGACCGCAATCCCCTTCATGGATTTCTCACAAAATCTCACAACCCTCTTGAGGAGAAACACAACGCTGAATTGCTCCTGAAACACTATAGCAATGTAACTCCCCGTTGAGTATGGTCATGGATTTGGAACGCCAGATTATCTGTCGAGCCAATGTTTCATCGTCTGGTAACTCGCCCCAGTTCATGTAAGCCAGATATGGGATTTTCCAATCCGGTATGGCATGCAAAGCTGCCACCAACTGAGCCTCTGGATCAGGAATAGCCAAATCTTCTTCAGTTGGCACCTTGACCGACGGATTATGCAATACATCAAGAAAGACATTTGGCGGGACCGGTTTACACTGGGAACCAAGACGACTTAAAGCATCCGCCGCTTCATTCTTCTGCCGGTCTATATGGTCCACCTGATAACCCTTAAAGTGACTAGCCACTGTATCCACCTCTCGCCGATATGCATCCATGAGTGGGTCCTTAGAATCCCAAGTGCCAGACACCTGTTGAGCCACTAGATCTGAATCGCCGAAGCACTTAACCCGGCTTAAATTCATCTCCTTAGCCATCCGAAGACTGTGGAGCAAAGCCTCATATTCAGCTGCATTGTTAGTACAAGGGAACATTAAACGGAGGACATAACAAAACTTGTCACCTCGTTGGGAAGTTAGTATGACTCCAGCCCCCGAGCCCTCCAACTGTCTGGACCCATCAAAATGAATAGTCCAATATGTATTATCTGGTTTCTCTTCAGGTGCCTGTAACTCCATCCAATCGTTGATGAATTCCACGAGTGCCTGGGATTTGATCGCTGTGCGGGGTATATATTTGAGCCCATGAGGTCCAAGCTCAATAGCCCACTTGGCAATCCGGCCAGTTGATTCTCTGTTTTGAAGGATATCGCCCAGGGGAGCTGAACTGACCACTGTGATGGGATGGCCCTGAAAATAATGTTTAAGCTTCCGGCTTGCCATAAACACTCCATACACCAGCTTCTGCCAATGCGGATACCTCTGCTTTGACTCAATGAGCACCTCACTGATATAATAAACCGGCCGTTGAACCGGATATTCCTTGCCAAGCTCCTTGCGCTCTACCACAATAGCTACGCTAACAGCCCGGGCATTAGCAGCCACATATAGTAATAATGGCTCTTTATCGATCGGCACTGCCAGCACGGGCGGTTCAGCTAGCTGCCTCTTCAGATCCTCGAACGCTTTATCAGCTGCCTCGCTCTAGACAAAGTTATCTGTTTTCTTGAGCATCTGATATAAAGGGATGGCCTTCTCTCCAAGGCGACTGATAAACCGGCTCAAGGCTGTAATCCGGTCGGCCAGACATTGAACATCATTGATACATGCCGGTTTAGCCAAGGATGTAATTGCTGCAATCTTTTCTGGATTAGCCTCAATGCCTCTGTTTGACACCAGAAAACCCAAGAGCTTGCCTGCCAGGACACCAAAGACACACTTCTCCGGATTGAGCATCATATTGTAAACCCGGAGATTGTCAAAGGTTTCTCTCAAATCATCTATCAATATCTCCTCCTTTCTAGACTTTACCACAATATCATCCACCTATGCATGAACATTGCGCTCAATTTGCTTATGAAGGCAATTCTGAACACATTGCTGGTAAGTTGCCTGGGCACTCTTGAGTCCAAAAGGCATGGAAACATAGCAGAAGGCTCCAAAGGGAGTTATGAGAGCTGTCTTCTCCTGGTCCTTAACTGCCATCTTGATCTGATGATAACCAGAATAAGCATCCAGAAAACACAAACGGTCACAACCTGCCGTTGCATCAATTATCTGATCAATGCGAGGGAGAGCAAAGGGGTCTGCAGGGCAAGCTTTGTTTAAATCTGTGTAATCCACACACATACGCCAAGTGCCGTTTTTCTTAAGAACCACCACCGGATTAGCCAACCACTCTGGATGAAAGACCTCTACAATAAACCCTGCGGCCAACAGACAGGCTACCTCTTCACCGATAGCATTATGCCTTTCTTCATTGAAGCGGCGGAGAAACTACCGGACCGGTTTAAAGTTAGGATCAATGTTGAGTGTGTGCTCAGCGAGTTCCCTCGGTATACCTGGCATGTCAGAAGGTTTCCATGCAAAGATGTCCCGATTCTCATGGATGAACTCGATGAGCGCGCTTTCCTATTTGGGGTCCAGGTTAGCGCTGATGCTGAACTGTTTGGATGAATCGCCAGGAACAAAGTCAACCATCTTACTATCTGTGGCTGATTTAAACTTCAATGCCGGATCGTGTTCCATAGTTGGCTTTTTCAAAGAAGTCATGTCTGCCGGATCAACTTGCTCCTTATAGAATTTCAGCTCCTCCGTGGCACAAACCGACTCAGCATAAGCCGCATCACCTTCCTCACATTCCAAAGCGATCTTTCTGCTTCCATGTACTATGATAGTCCCCTTATGACCTGGCATTTTAAGCTTTAAATAAACATAACATGGCCTTTCCATGAATTTAGCATAAGCCGGCTGCCAAACAAGGCATGGTACGGACTTTTGATTTTCACCACCTCAAATGTTAGTGTTTCTGACCTTGAATCATAATCATCTCCAAAAGCCACCACTAAGGCTATCTTGCCAACAGGATATGCAGACTTACCAAGCACAACGCCATGAAAAACGGTATTTGATGGTTTAAGATTCTTATCTGTCAACCCCATACGGCAGAATGTGTCATAATACAGAATGTTGATACTGCTTCTGCCATCCATGAGCACTTTAGTAAACTTGTATCCCCCGACTTGCGGGGCTACCACTAGGGCCAAGTGACCCGGATTATCAACCCGGGGTGGGTGATCCTCTCTACTCCATAAAATGGGTTGCACAGACCAGCGTAAATACTGAGGCACTGCCGGTTCAACAGAGTTTACCGCCCTTTGGTGAAGCTTCTGATCATGCTTACACAAACTAGTAGTGAAAACATGATATTGCCCGCTATTTAGCTGCTTGGGATTGCTCTGGTAACCCGACTGCTGCTGTTGCTGCTGATTTCCCTGATGGTTGTAGCCTCCCTGGTTGCCTTGGTGCCCTTGATTGACATGTCCAATTTGATTGCCTTGAAACCCTGAACCAGAACCGCCACCTCCGTAACCCGGCCCGTGGAAACCACCACCTGAACTGCCGGGTGGGCCATTATCATACTGGAACATATTGGAATTCTTGAAATCCCGCATGATATAACAGTCCTTCCAAAGATGCGATGCTGGCTTCTCCTTTGATCCATGCTTTGGACATGGCTGATTTAACAGGCGCTCCAAATTGGGGCCTGAACCTCCACCCCTCTGGGGCTGCTTGCCCTTACGGCGCTGGCCATTCTCCTGAGCATTGGTGTTAGCAACAAAGTCCAAGCTGCTGTCGGCCTTGCGCTTACCGTTGTTCCCATGGCCTGCCAAATTATGCTGCTGAACCTTGGCGTTGCCGTTCTTTTTCCCTTCCCCCGTTTGTCCTCCTCTGAATCCGGGTCCTTGGTATTATCTGAATCGGCGTACTTAACCAAAGTGGCCATGAGCGTTGACATATCGTTGCAGTGACGTTTGAGCCTTCCTAATTTCTGTTTGAGCGGCAGGAAATGGCAATTACCCTCTAATGTTAACACTGCGGTGTCTGCATTGATACGATCTGATGAGTGCAAAATCGCTGAGACCCGTTTGACCCAATGGGTCGTGGACTCCCCTTCCTCTTGGACACAAGCGACCAGATCCACGATTGACATTGGCTGCTTACAAGTATCTTTGAAGTTTTGGATAAACCGGTGCTTCAATTCAGTCCATGATCCGAAAGAGTTGGTTGGTAGGATCTTCAACCAAGTACAAGCTGTTCCTTCCAACATCATGGTGAAATATTTAGCACACACTGCCTCATCCACATCTAACATCTCCATTGCCATCTCATAGCTTTCCACCCACGCCTCTGGTTGCAAATCGGCGGTGTAATTTGGTACCTTACGAGGTCCCTTGAAGTCCTTGGGCAGTCTCACATTACGCAAAGCGGGGGTGAGATACGACACTCCCAAGGAACTGAACACCACACCTGGATCTACTGAAGCGGTAGGGTGAACCAGAGTATGTTGTCGTGCTTCGTGTCGAGCTGCTAACTCGGCCTCCCGACGTGTGCGGCCATGGTCCACAACATCCTATGCATTAGCGCCTCCCCCTACCGGGTTGTTTCCTCGTGGTGAATTTCGGCGACGCGCACTGCTGGACACAGCCGGTTCGTCCTCAACGTGTCTGCTATAGCTCTGGCTTGGACGGGGAGTGGAATGAATCCTTTCATGACTGTGTGAATATGCCTGCTGTTGATTTAGCGCTGTTTGAAGGAGATCCCTGGCCCGACATGCTTCAACCGCAACTGGTGACTCGCCGTCGGTTGGGAGGGCTGCCAGGCGTGAAGCGGTGGCCACAATAGTGTCCAACGGGTTGGAATAATGCCCGGGAGGTGTAGGTACATACTGTGGCATAACATTGTTCTGGCGAGGTAGGTCCATCATGCGCGGTTGAGCCGGCGCTCCTGTTCCCGGTGCCTCCGCCCGGTTTAGTATGGGTTGGTTACCAGCTCCTGCTCCTAGTGTGTTGAAGAGATTTTGCGGCTCATAAACCGACGGGAGACGCGATCAGTACCTTCTTCTCATGACTTCCTCTGAAGCATTCTGATCCAGCCTAATCCGGTAGGCCTGTGCTTCCAATTCAGCCCGTTCTGTAGCCATCCTAGCGTTCTCTGTCGCCAGGTTCGCTTTAGCCTGAGCTATCTGATCTTTCACCTTTGCAATCTCCGCATTGTGCTGATCCCTGGCCGCTGCATCCACCTCTGCGACCATCAACGTTGCCAAAGCATCGAGCAAATCAGACATGACTTGGGCTGGAGGTGGTGCAGAGCTTCCTGCCCCTGTCAGCGTGGCCGTTGTTGAACCGGAGAGTATTGCTGCAGCGGCCGATGAATGAGGCGCTGATTGTGTGCCGGCCATGAAGATGGCGGCCCAGTTTGGCAGGTCAGGGGAATCCAGAATACTGTTGCCCTCGGATCCTCCATCAATCCGGCCGTCCTGCAACTGGTAAAGCGATTCGGTCTCTCCAGAAGACTCGTCATCAGAACAGACCACGGTCTCTCCATCGGACACCGGGCCGTCCTCGTATCTCGCTCCATGGATGACACCTATGAAAACATGCTTTGCCGCGGACTGAACTGGCAAAGAACTTGCACGCCGAGCCGTTTCAATGATGTCGGTGCGGATGTCCGGCTCAGGGGCCGATTCGCCGATCTTGCTGATGAAGACGTGAATCCCAGCGAAGGGGACCCGGTACCCGTACTCGATTGAATCGGCCTTGGGACCCCATCCTGCATTGTCGATGTAGATCTTGCCGCGATGACTCTTCGTCATCCGGCCCAGAGCGTATCCCTTAAGTCCATCAAAGTTGCCCTTCAAGAACTCGAAACCATCATGCGATAGCCCCACGGTGGGCGCCAACTATCGTGGGTTTGTCACGGAAGATGTCCTTGTGAAATGACTTAGTCATGGAGCCATCGCTATGGGTTAGCTTAAAGGGGTTAAACCGGACAAGGGGACACGTGGAGTTTTATACTAGTTTGTCCCCTTCAAGGAAGGTAAAAGCCTACTCTAGTTGTGATTGGTATTGCTAGGGTTTCGAAGGCCAAGGAGCGAATCCGCTTTGTCTGGCTCTCGAGTTGCTGTCTGTCTCTAAACCGCTGCCGCATCGTCCCTTTATATACATAGCTTGGCTCCCCGCCGGGCTATAGAGTCCCAAAGCCGGATCATAAACGTGTCCGGTTTGGTCTCTATCCTTCCTATCTTACAATACAAGTTACATGACTAGGTCGGTTTACATTTACAGACTTTAACCCATCTTCGAGCCTTGGGCCTTCGTGAAGCGCTATCATACTTGCATCCTCATGGGCTTCTAATCTTCAAGGAGTTCACCCGGCTACACAAGGCCGGTTTACCTCCAGTAGTAATATCCCCAACAGTAACCGCGTACATACTTTCCCTATAACCCTAGCGTCATCGAACCTGAAGTGTGTAGACCCTACGGGCTCGGGAATAATGCAGACATGACCGAGACATCTCTCTGGTCAATAACCAACAGCGGGATCTGGATACCCATGTTGGCTCCCACATGTTCCATGATGATCTCATCGGATGAACCACGATGTCAAGGATTCAGTCAATCCCGTATACAATTCCCTTTGTCTATCGGTATAGTACTTGCCCGAGATTCGATCGTCGGTATCCCGATACGTTGTTCAATCTCATTACCGGCAAGTCTCTTTACTTGTTCCGTAACACATCATCCCGTGATCAACTCCTTGGTCACATTGTGCACATTATGATGATGTCCTACCGAGTGGGCCCAGAGATACCTCTTCGTTTACACGGAGTGAAAAATCCCAGTCTCGATTTGTGCCAACCCAACAAACACTTTCGGAGATACCCGTAGTCCATCTTTATAGCCATCCAGTTACGTTGTGGCGTTTGGTACACCCAAAGCATTCCGATGGTATCCGGGAGTTGCACAATCTCATGGTCTAAGGAAATGATACTTGACATTAGAAAAGCTTTAGCAGATGAACTATACGATCTTGTGCTAGGCATAGGATTGGGTCTTTTCCATCACATCATTCTCCTAATGATGTGATCCCGTTATCAATGACATCCAATGTCCATGGTCAGGAAACCATGACCATCTATTGATCAATGAGCTAGTCAACTAGAGGCTTACTAGGGACATGTTGTGCTCTATGTATTCACACATGTATTACGGTTTCTGGTTAATACAATTATAGCATGAACAACAGACAATTATCATGAACAATGAAATACAATAATAACCATTTTATTATTGCATCTAGGGCATATTTCGAACAGTCTCCCACTTGCACTAGAGTCAATAATCTAGTTCACATCACTATGTGATTGCAATGAATCCAACACCCATGGGGTTTGTTCATATCTTGCTTGTGAGAGAGGTTTATTAGTCAATGAGTCTGAACCTTTTAGATCCATGTGTGCTTTACAAATCTCTATGTCATCTTGTAGATGTAGCTACCACGTGCTACTTGGAGCTATTCCAAATAACTGTTCAACTATACGAATTCGGTTTACTACTCAGAGTCATCCGGATTAGTGTCAAAGTTTGCATCGACATAACCCTTTACGACGAACTCTTTTACCACCTCGATAATCGAGAAAAATTCCGTAGTCCACTAGTTACTAAGGATAAGTTCGATCGCTGTCGTTTGATCCATTTCTGGATCACTCTTGTACCTCTTGACTGACTCATGGCAAGGCACACTTCAGGTGCGGTACACAGCATAGCATACTGTAGAGCCTACGTCTAAAGCATAGGGGACGACCTTCGTCCTTTCTCTCTCTTCTGCCGTGGTCAGGTCTTGAGTCTTACTCAATATTCACACCTTGTAACACAACTAAGAACTCCTTATTTGCTGATCTATTTTGAACTCCTTCAAAATCTTGTCATGGTATGTATTTATTCGAAAGTACTATTAAGCTTTTTTGATCTATCCTTATAGATCTTGATGCTCAATGTTCAAGTAGCTTAATCTAGATTTTCCATTGAAAAACACTTTTCAAATAAGCCTGCATGCTTTCTAGAAATTCTACATCATTTTTGATCAACAATATGTTAACAACATATACTCATAAAAAATTCTATAGTGCTCCCACTCACTTCTTTGGAAATACAAGTTTCTCATAAACTTTGTATAAACCCAAAATCTTTGATCATCCCATCAAAGCGTACATTCCAACTCTGAGATGCTTACTCCAGTCCTTAGAAGGATTGCTGGAGCTTTGCATACTTGTTAGCATCTTTCAGGATTGACAAAACCTTCTGGTTGTATCACATACAACCTTTCCTCAAGAAAAATGTCGAGGAAACAATGTTTTTTACATCCTATCTGCAAGATTTCATAAATAATGCAGTAACTGCTAACATACTTCCAACAAACTCTTAGCATCGCTACGAGTGAGAAAGTCTCATCGTAGTCAACTCCTTGTACTTGTTGGGAAACATCTTAACGACAAGTCAAGCTTTCTTAATGGTGACACTTACCACCATTGTCTGTCTTCCTTATAAAATCCATCTGCACCCAACAGCCTTATGACCATCAAGTGGTTCTTTCAAAGTCTATGCTTTCTTTTATACATGGATCCTCTCTCGGATTTTATGGCCTCGAGCCATTCTTCGGAATCTGGGCCCACCATCACTTCTCCATAGCTTGTAGGTTCATTGTTGTCTAGCAACATGACTTCCAAGACAGGATTACGTACCACTCTGAAGTAGTATGCATCCTTGTCGACCTATGAGTTTTGGTAGTGACTTGATCCGAAGTTTCATCATCACTATCATAAGCTTCCACTTCAATTGGTGTAGGTGCCACAGGAACAACTTCATGTGCCCTGGTACACACCAGTTGAAGTGACAGTTCAATAACCTCATCAAGTCTCCACCATCCTCCCACTCAATTCTTTCGAGAGAAACTTTTCCTCGAGAAAGGACCATTTCTAGAAACAATCACTTTTGCTTCCGGATCTGAAATAGGAGGTCTACCCAACTATTTTTGGGTATTCTATGAAGATGCATTTATCCGCTTTGGGTTCGAGCTTATCAGCCTGAAACTTTTTCACATAAGCATCGCAGCCCCAAACTTTTAAGAAACGACAACTTAGGTTTCTCTATACCATAGTTCATACGGTGTCATCTCAACGGAATTGTTTGGTGCCCTATTTAAAGTGAGTGCGGTTGTCTCTATCGGATTTCGGGTTCCGGCAGACCCTTAAGGTTCGAACACTGGGGTGCACGCGGAAATCACGTCCTCAACCTCCCCGTCTCACAAAGATCTAAACTACTAAAGGAATCACACAAGAGACACAAGATTTATACTGGTTCGGGCCACCATTGTGGTGTAATACCCTACTCCAGTGTGTGGTGGATGGATTGCCTCCTGGGGCTGGTGATGATGAACAATACAAGGAAGAACAGCCTCACGAGGGTTTGTTCTTGGCTGGGGCGATGAACTGCTATGAGGAGTTCAGTCGCCCTTCTCTCTCTCTCTCTCTCTCTAATTTCCGATCTTCCCTTCACCTGAAAACCGAACCCCTCGAACCAACTTCTCGTTCCCCTGCTACGTGGGTGGCCGGTCCTATTTATAGGGGCCCTGGTCCTCTTCCCAAATATTGAGCGGGAAGGGAGCCAACAATGGCGGGCTAATTTGAAGGGGGACAGCAAGTACATCTATCCTGACAAAAGGTGGTCTTTGCCTGTGAAAGGCTCTGCGGTGACGCCATGCTGGGCTCCATGGTGACCTCCATCTCGTAGTCCGCTTGGTCCTAGTCTTGTTGCACCGAAACGGCAACCTTTGCCTGATGCCTCGGTACTCCGCGGCTGCGCTTGCCCCCTTTGCACCAAAGAGGAAAGAAGGAAGCTGCGCGCGCTGGCGCCCGCCTGGCGCCCTCGATCGTCATAGCTTGCGTCACTGGCACCTCGCGAGGTACCCCGCCTTGAATTCTCTGCCTCCTCGCGAGCCGGCCTGAGGAGGCCGCGCCTGAGGATGCGCCGTGTCGTCCGCCTCGCGAGGCTTGGCCCCTCGCGAGGGTCTTGAGTCTTGTGCTTGATGAAGATGGGCCATGTTGGGCCCCCATTCGAGCCACGCCGCAGGCCGCAGGCAGGCAAGTGTGGGGACCCCCATTCCCAGAATGCTGACAGTAGCCCCCGGGCCCGTGGCGTGCATGGGCTTGGCCGTGCCGAGAGGCGAAAGGGCAAGGGCGAAGCGCCGCGGGCCCTAACAGCCTGCGGCCTCGGGTGCCGCGTGGCGGTTGACGGGACATGGGCGACTCCACTTCCCCACGATGCCTTGGTGATCGCGCGAGCTGGACAAGTCCCTACATGCAAACCGTGTCATGATTACCTGTGATCATGGAGGCCGGCGGTTGGCCTTCGCCGGCTATAAGTACTGTACGGCGCGTGCCCTTCTACTCCATTCCTCCTTGCTTTCTCCTTCTTCCCGATCCTTGCTCCGTCTTGGTGTGATGGCTCTGATCCGCCAGTTCTCCGCAGCGGAGAAGGGAAAAGCTCCTCGAGAGGGGCCAGACCCGCTCCCGCCGAAGAAACGGCTCACCATTTGCAGCCGGGGCGAGGAAGACCGGCAGGTGGAGTCGAGGCCCCGGTGCGAGCGGGCTCCACCGGGGTTCCCGCTTCCTTTGTACGCCCCCACCGAGGGCCCCGAGGGTGTCGATGCTGATCTCCGCGGCTGGCGCCGTCGTAGGCGCCGTCGGGTCACGAAGGCGTGGGTTGTCCGTCCCGGAGTCCATGCTGAGGGCTCCTCCCACGAGTTCGTGCTCCACGTCGTCATTCCTCTTCAATCCTGGATCCGTCTGCCTCCCTTCTTCGCCTCCGTCGTCCCTCCAGGAGGGCCTCTGGAGCTCTGGCTGCAGCACGCCAGCTGAAGCGCCCTCGCGACCGAGGCTGAGGTCGTGGTCGCCGCCTCGGGCAAGGTCTACTTGTCCCGTGGCTGTAGAGAAATCGCCCGGGTCTGCAAGGAGAGGGGCGTCTTCGCGGTCCACCTGGAGTACGATGGCGCTGCAGTGATGTTCCTCAAGGTCTTCGACGCGATCGGGCGCCGGCTGGAGTGTTGCTGCGGGAGAGGTGGCCAGGACCTTGCCCTGGCGAGGGCTAGGCCTGTGGACCGCTCCCTTGGCGAAGGCGCCGGGGGGTCCAGCGATTCCAGCGAAGTCTTCGCGACTCCGGAGACGAGCGACGACAGCTACGAGCCCCCGAGCCGGCGCCGCTCCCGAAGCAGGGCGGGCTCGCCAGGCCGTCGCCGACCCTGATCTAGATGTGGTTGGCGCCGGTGCCTGACGGCCCACTGTTGATGATGGCATCTTCTGCTGGAGCCCGTGTAGTTAGCACTCCTTAGGATCCGTTCCCTGCGAGGAATCAAAATGCGCCCCACGGGGGCTTGTAAGGTGTCTGTAGTCCCGTTTGTTAACATATGACCTTTGCTATGGATTTGTGTGAGCTGCTGATTTCGTCATAGCTTAGTTCTCCCTTTCGAACCTCGCGAGGGCTTGGTGCTCTACGCCAACAGGTCCCAGTCCCAAGGCGGCGTCAGCCGTCGCTGGTATGCCAGGTCGCGATGCCGTGGACAAGGCCAGAGGGTGAGGGCTGGAGAGCCAGTAGGAGCCCTGAGTCGCGATGCTCAGGCACCCCCCTTTAACGTGCAAGCGGTTCGCGCGGGCGAGGGTGAAGGGAACCTCGTGAGGGCCTTGGCTAGCGCAGTCCCCTCCAAGGATCCTGTGGAGTCATCACAGAAAGAAGATGGTGTTGCCATGGCGGCTATTAGTCGATCGTTAGTCATTCGAGAGCTTGCTGGTTGGAGTAGGTGAGGTGTATCTGGGCACCCGTGAGCCAGCGCGGGACTCACGAGGCCCTACCTCTAGGCGGGTTGCGCCTGGCACTGGGCCGTATCTTGAGATGTGTCCCTGCAAAATTTGGTTAGATGCCGGTACTCTACGTCCTCGGGTCCCGGCCCTCGAGCTTGTCTCAGCCGTCGCTGGTATGCTAGGTCGCCATGCCATGGACAAGGCCAGAGGGTGAGGGCTGGAGAGCCAGTAAGAGCCCTGAGTCGCGATGCTCAGGCACCCCCCCTTTAACGTGCAAGTAGTCGACATGGAGAAGAAGGGATGCCGCGGACGGGCATCATGCAATCAAGCATGATAGGCAAATGCATAGTTGGAAATAAACGCGAGTGGGGTACACGCCGCTGGGCCTGGCCCCAGCGGCTTGGGGATGATGCAGCCCGAGGGGCGCCCCCAATAAGGCAAACTAATGACTGAAAAGTAAATGCAGATACATGCCGCGGGGACGGACCCACGCGGCCTGGGAGTGATGCAACCCTGGGAGGGCGCTCCCAGCTGGGAATGAGGCTTGGAAGAAGTCACCTGAGAATGTCGTTGGCAAAGTGGCGTTGGTGCAGTAGGCTCGGTGGGTTGCGGAAGCTGATCCTCACGAGCCCCCAGGCCCTAGGGCCTCGGGAGGCTCCAGAGGCACTGGTGACTCCTCGCGAGTTGCCTCCATCTCCGCCAAGGCTGCGGAACGTCTGTCTTCCTGAGCCTCCATGATGCCCCTCATGAGGCGCTGGTACGCCGCAGCCATGCTCGGCAGGCCATGAGGCATGCGAACATAGCTATGGGGTGGACCTCCGCAGCGCCCCACTCGTGAGGGCCAGAGGCGCTCCGTCGTGGCGATCTAATTGAGCCCTGGTACGTCGACGCAGACGCGCAGCCCACCATCCTCGCCTGGATGTGGGGCCACGGCTGGCAGGCGGCGGCAACCTCTCATGATCCTCGTCTCCTGTAGCTCTTGAATGGCCTTGTTAACGAACTCCTGCTGGTCTGACCTTCCTGGCGCGACTCCTTCCCGGGGGAAACGTGCTGCGAAGCACGCCTCCACATGGTGCCCAAGCACCTCCCTCGTGACCCTGGCTAGGTCGGTGGCCCTCCAGGTGAGAGCCCTCGAGCCCTGCCTGAGGAGGGCGCCGGGCGCGCTTTCCTATGCAATGGAAGGAGGGTCCCCCTAGGCAGACATGGGCCCTGAAGAGCCTGCCTCCTGAGGGGCCAAGCCTGACGACGTCTTCTTCTTCTTGGGGGTGGTCTCAGGAAGCCTCCTGCTTCCGCGATCTGGGTCTTCTAGCGACGCGGCCTGATAGGCCCGCTCCAGGGAACACACTACATCCTTCTCTTCACAGGGCACCGTGATGATGCCGCCACTTCCTGGCATCTTGAGGATGTTGTAGCCGTGGTGGGTCGCAGCCATGAACTTGGCCAGCGCTGGGTACCCGAGGATGGCGTTGTACGGCAGGCGAATGTGGGCGACGTCGAAGTCGATGAGCTCGGTGCGGTAGTTGTTGCGGGCCCCGAAGGTGACAGGGAGGCGGACCTGCCCGATCGGGACTGTGGAACCGTCGGTGATCCCGGAGAAAGGCCTGGTCGGCTGAAGCTGGTCATAGGGCACTTGGAGATTGTTGAATGTTTCCACGGACAGGACGTTGAGCCCTGCCCCACCATCGATGAGGGTCTTGGTGACCAGCACGTTGCTGATGACTGGGGAGCAGAGCATCGGGAGGACTCCGGTGGTGGCTGCGCACTTGAGCTGGTCTGCCGAGCTGAACGTGATGGCGCACGCCGACCACCTGAGGGGGCGCGTTGCTTCGAGCTTGGGGAGAACTGCATTCACTTCGTGGGCAAACTACTTGAAGATACGTTGAGAGGCTGGGGCTTGAGCTCCACCCAGGATGCAGGCGATTGAGCGCGGCTCCTGGAAGCCCCCAACCCCCTCGTCTTGATGGCGGTCTTCATTCCTCCTTGGCTGAGGCGGCAGCGGAGGTAGGCCTGCATTGCCATGAGGGCGGTCCTCACGAGGCTGATCCCTCCAGTCTCCCTCGCGAGGCAGGTCCCGCCAGCGGTCCTCGCGAGGCTGGTCGCGCCACCCCTGGCGCGGGCCGCAATCTTCCCAGCGTCCTGGGTTTCTTCCTCCTCCTCGGTCGTAGCCCCGGTCAGCACGGTCAGGGCGACGGCCGATCCTTCCTTCTCGCACGGCGCGGAGCTCTTGACATTCGTTGGTGTTGTGGGTGTGGAGGTCGTGGTACATGCAGTACCGGCTGCCTCTAGAGGGTTCGGGCAGATCCTTGCCCCGCTTTGTGTCTGGTTCTGCCGCGAGTACGGCAGCCCCCTTGCGCTTCGCGTCCTTGGCTTTGGGCTTCTTCTCTTCTGGGTCCGTGGCAGGCAGCTCGAGGAGGGAGAGACATCCCTCCTCAGCCCTGGCGCACTTGTTCGCCAAGTTGAACAGCTCCAGGGAGGTGCAGAGGTCTTCGTGCATCGCCAGCTCCTCCTTCGTCTTGACGTCGCGCACGTCGTCGGAGAAGGCAGCGATGATGGTCTCCTCGGACACCTTGGGGATCTTGAGGCGCGCGCTGTTGAAGCGCTGGATGTACTTTTGCAGGGTCTCTCCGGGTTGTTGCTTGATGCGGCGCATGTCGCTCACGGCAGGCGGCCGGTCACGAGTACCTTGGAAGTTGGCGATGAAGCGGGCGGGCATCTGGTCCCAGGAGGAGATCGTGCCTGGAGCCATATTCAGGAGCCAGGTTCAAGCTCCTTCCTTGAGCGCCATGGGGAACCAGTTCGCCATGACCTTTTCATCCTCGCCGGCAGCCTCGATGCCCAGCTCGTAGAGCTGGAGGAACTCTACGGGATCGGTTGTGCCGTCGTAGCAAGGAGGCAGGTCAGGCTTAAACTTGCCGGGCCACGCAACGCTGCGCAGCTCAGTGGTGTAGGCGTGGCAGCCCGCAGTGGTCACAAAAGGCCTCGGTTGGTGGAGAGCTTGGTCTTGAGGGTCCCCACGCGCTGCAGCTAGGAGCAGGGCTGGGTCTTGGTGTGCCGGAGCTGGAGCAGGGTCGCGGCGCGCCGGAGCAGGGAGCGCCCTGGCAGCCCCTTGTGGGCGAGGAACTTCTTGGCAGCTCCGCTCTTGCTGCGCTAGGGCCTGATGGAGCGGGTTCCACCCAGGGGCCAAGCGCCTTGGAGCCATGGCATCTTCTTGGAGGGGAGGCGGCTGGTGCGCCTCTGGAGCTTCGTTGCCCGCGCGGGGCGGAGTGTGGCGCAGAGGGACGGACGGCACGGAGGAGCCCCCTGCGGCACAGACAAGCTCGGCGACGCGGTCAAGCCACTCCTCGTAGACGTCGTCGACGGGGCGGTAGCGCAGGAGCTCGTTTGCCGCGAGGAGCGCAGCTCGAGCCTCCAAGGGTGGGCGGAGCGCGCGGGATGAAGAACCGGCTGGAGCGAGTGATGGAGTAGCGGTGCGGCCGTCTTGCCGCACGGACGGGTGCTGAGATGATGCTTGCTGCTCGCCCCCCGCCGGGCCGGTGGCGGCATTGACGGCGGGCGACGGGGAACGACGAGGACGCCCACCGACGGGGGCCGTCTGGGCGACGCGAGAAGCGATGGCGGCCCGATGCTCGGCGCGGGCCCGACGAGCGTCAGACATGGATGCGACGGTCGGAGGAGAACGGAGCGGTGGAAGACGAATTCCGGCGCACCCCTACCTGGCGCGCCAAATGTCGGATTTCGGGTTTCGGCAGACCCTTAAGGTTCGAACACTGGGGTGCGCGCGGAAATCACGTCCTCAACCTCCCCGTCTCACAAAGATCTAAACTACTAAAGGAATCACACAAGAGACACAATATTTATACTGGTTCAGGCCACCATTGTGGTGTAATACCCTACTCCAGTGTGTGGTGGATGGATTGCCTCCTGGGGCTGGTGATGATGAACAATACAAGGAAGAACAGCCTCGCGAGGGTCTGTTCTTGGCTGGGGCGATGAACTGCTAGGAGGAGTTCAGTCGCCCTTCTCTCTCTCTCTCTCTCTCTAATTTCTGATCTTCCCTTCACCTGAAAACCGAACCCCTCGAACCAACTACTCGGCCCCCTGTTACGTGGGTGGCCGGTCCTATTTATAGGGGCCCTGGTCCTCTTCCCAAATATTGAGCGGGAAGGGAGCCAACAATGGCGGGCTAATTTGAAGGGGGACAGCAAGTACATCTATCCTGTCAAAAGGTGGTCTTCGCCTGTGAAAGGCTCTGCGGTGACGCTGTGCTGGGCTCCATGGTGACCTCCGTCTCGTAGTCCGCTTGGTCTTGGTCTTGTTGCACCGAAACGGCAACCTTTGCCTGATGCCTCGGTACTCCGCGGCTGCGCTTGCCCCCTTTGCACCAAAGAGGAATGAAGGACGCTGCGCGCGCTGGCGCCCGTCTGGCGCCCTCGATCGTCATAGCTTGCATCACTGTCACCTCGCGAGGTACCCCGCCTTGAATTCTCCGCCTCCTCGCGAGCCGGCCTAAGGAGGCCGCGCCTGAGGATGCGCCGTGTCATCCGCCTCGCGAGGCTTGGCCCCTCGTGAGGGTCTTGAGTCTTGTGCTTGAATAAGACGGGCCATGTTGGGCCCCCATTCGAGCCACGCCGCAGGCCGCAGGCAGGCAAGTCTGGGGACCCCCGTTCCTAGAACGCCGACAGTCTCTAATGCCTAACCCATAAACGATAGTGGTAATTCGATAAGAGACATCATGGTATGCATCATATCCAATAGGGTGTAGTTCTGATGTTCGGACACACCATCACACTATGGTGGTCTAGGCGATATTAGTTGTGAAACAATTTCCACAATGTCTTAATTGTGTGCCAAACTCGTAACTCAGATATTCATCTCTATGATCATATCATAGACATTTTATCATCTTGTCACGACGATCTTCAACTTCACTCTGAAATTACTTAAACCTTTCAATAATTCAGACTTGTGTTTCATCAAGTATAATACTCAGCATCTACTCAAATCATCTGTGAAGTAAGAACATAACAATATCCACTGCGTGCCTCAGCACTCATTGGACTGCACACATCAAAATGTATTACTTCCAACAAGTTGCTTTCTTGTTCCATCTTACTGAAAACAAGGCCTTTCAGTCATCTTGCCCATGTGGTATGATTTGCATGTCTCGAGTGATTCAAAATCAAGTGAGTCCAAACGATACATCTGCATGGAGTTTCTTCATGCATATCTACCAATAGACATGGTTCGCATGTCTCAATCTTTTCAAAAACGAGTGAGTCCAAAGATCCATCAACATGGAACTTCTTCATGCATTTTATACCAACATGACTCAAATGGCAGTGCCACAAGTACGTGGTACTATCATTACTACCTTATATCTTTTGGCATGAACATGTGTATCACTACGATCGAGATTCAATAAACCATTCATTTTAGGTGCAAGACCATTGAAGGTATTATTCAAATAAACGGAGTAACCATTATTCTCCTTAAATGAATAACTGTGTGGCGATAAACATAATCCAATCATGTCTATGCTCAACGCAAACACCAAATTACAATTATTTCGGTTTAACACCAATCCCGATGGTAGAGGGAGCGTGCGATGTTTGATCACATCAACCTTGGAAACACTTCCAGCACATATCGTCATCTCACCTTTAGCTAGTCTCTGCAGCCCTTTATTTCGAGTTACTAACGCTTAGCAACCGAACCGGTATTTATTACCCTGGTGCTACTAGGAGTACTAGTAAAGTACACAATAATATGACGTATATCCAAAATACTTCTGTAGACCTTGCCAGCCTTCTCATCTACCAAGTATCTAGGGTAGTTGTGCTTTAGTGACCATTCCCCTCATTATAGAAGCACTTAGTCTTGGGTTTGGTTCAACCTTGGGTTTCTTCACTAGAGCAGCAACTGATTTGCCGTCTCATGAAGTATCCCTTCTTTCCCTTGCCCTTCTTGAAACTAGTGGTTTAACCATCAACAATTGATGCTCCTACTTGATTTCTACTTTCGCGGTGTCAAACATCGCGAGTTGCTCAAGGATCATCATGTCTATCCCTGATATGTTATAGTTCATCATGAAGCTCCAATAGCTTGGTGGCAGTGATTATGGAGAACCATCACTATCTCATCTGGAAGATTAACTCCCACTCGATTCAAGCGATTGTAGTACTCAGACAATCTGAGCACATGCTCAATGATTGAGTTTTTCTCCCTTAGTTTGCAGGCTTAATAAACTTGTTAGAGGTCTCATACCTCTTGACGTGGGCACTAGTCTGAAATCCCAATTCAGTCTTTGGAACATCTCATATGTTCTGCAATGTTTCAAAAACGTCTTTGGTGCCACAATTCTAAATTGTTAGCATTACGCACTGAACTATCACGTAGTCATCAAAACGTGTATGTCAGATATTTCCCAACATCTACAGACGACGCTCGAGGTTCAACACACTGAGCGGTGCATTAAGGACATAACCCTTCTATGCAGCAATGAGGACAATCCTCAGTTCACGGACCCAGTCCGCATAATTGCTACTGTCAACTCTCAACTGAATTTTCTCTAGGAACATATCTAAAACAGTAGAACCAAAGCGTGAGCTATGACATAATTTGCAAAGACCTTTTGACTATGTTCATGATAATTAAGTTCATCTAATCAAATTATTTAATGAACTCCCACTCAGATAGACATCCCTCTATTCATCTAAGTGATACATGATCCGAGTCAACTAGGCCGTGTCCGATCATCACGTGAGACGGACTAGTCATCATTGGTGAACATCTTCATGTTGATCGTATCCACTATACGACTCATGTTCGACCTTTCGGTCTTCCGTGTTCCGAAGCCATATCTGTACATGCTAGGCTCGTCAAGTTAACCTAAGTGTATTGCCTGTGTAAATCTGGCTTACACCCGTTTTATGCGAACGTTAGAACCTATCACACCCGATCATCACGTGGTGCTTCGGAACAACAGACCTTAGCAATGGTGCATAGTTAGGGGGAACACAATTCTTCATATTTTAATGAGGGATCATCTTATTTATGCTACCGTCATTCTAAGAAAATAAGATGTAAAAACATGACAAACATCACATGCAAATCATAAAGTGACATGATATGGCCAATATCATCTTGCGCCTTTGATCTCCATCTTCGAGGCGCGACATGAACACCATCGTCACCGGCATGACACCATGATCTCCATCATCGGGTCTTCATGAAGTTGCCTCGCCAACTATTACTTCTACTACTATGGCTAACGGTTAGCAATAAAGTAAAGTAATTACATGGCGTTTTCATTGACACGCAGGCCATAAATAAATTAAGACAACTCCTATGGCTCCTGCCGGTTGTCATACTCATCGACATGCAAGTCGTGATTCCTATTACAAGAACATGATCAATATCATACATCACATATATCATTCATCACATCCTTTTGGCCATATCACATCGCATAGCATACCCTGCAAAAACAAGTTAGACGTCCTCTAATTGTTGTTGCATGTTTTACGTGGCTGCTATGGGTTTCTAGCAAGAACGTTTCTTACCTATGCAAAACCACAACGGTGATATGCCAATTTCTATTTACCCTTCATAAGGACCCTTTTCATCGAATCCAATCCGACTAAGGTGGGAGAGACAGACACCCGCCAGCCACCTTATGCATCAAGTGCATGTCAGTCGGTGGAACCTATCTCACGTAAGTGTACGTGTAAGGTCGGTCTGGGATGCTTCATCCCACAATGCCGCCGAATCAAGATAAGACTAGTAACGGAAAGAAAATTGAACAAATCATCGCCCACAACTACTTTGTGTTCTACTCGTGCATAGAATCTACGCATAAACCTAGCTCTGGTACCACTTTTGGGGATCGTAGCAGAAATTTAAAATTTTCTACGCATCACCAAGATCAATCTATGGAGTAATCTAGCAACAAAGGGAAGGGGAGTGCATCTACATACCCTTGTAGATCGCTAAGTGGAAGCGTTACTAGAACACGGATGAGGTAGTCGTACTCGCAGCGATTTAGATCGCGGTCGATTCCGATCTAAGCGCCGAACAACGACGCCTCTGCGTTCAACATGTGTGCAGCCCGGTGACGTCTCCCATGCCTTGATCTAGCAAGGAGAGAGGGAGAGGTTGGGGAAGACTCCGTCCAGCAGCAACACAATGGCGTGGTGGTGGTGGAGGAGCGCAGTACTCTAGTAGGGCTTCGCCAAGCACTATGAGAGACGAGGAGGGAGAGAGGTAGGGTTGCGCCTTGGGAGAGAGAGACTCGTGTGTTGTGCAGCCCCAAAACCTCCACTATATATAGGGGCAAGGGCAAGGGGAGGCGCCCTAGGGTTTCCCCTAGGGGGGCGGCGGCCAGGGCAGATGGGATCTCCCCTTTGGGTGACTTGGCCCCCAAGCCAGTAGGTGGGAACCCTAGAAGGGGCGCCCCAAATCCCCTGGTCACATGGGAATCGGTGAGGGGGCGCACAACCCCTTAGTGGGCTGGTTTTCCCCTTCCCTTGGCCCATGAAGCCCCCCAACACTTGCCGGGGCTCCCGAAACACCTTTCGGTCATGCTGGTCATCACCCGGTACCTCCGGAACACTTCCGGACTCCAAAACCCTTCGTCCAATATATGAATCTTCACCTCCAGACCATTATGGAACTCCTCGTGATGTCCGGGATCTCATTTGGGACTCCAAACAACATTCAGTAACCACGTACATACTTTCCCTATAACCCTAGCATCATCGAACCTTAAGTGTGTAGACCCTACGGGCTCGGGAATAATGCAGACATGACGGAGACATCTCTCTGGGCAATAACCAACAGCAGGATCTGGATACCCATGTTGGCTCAAACATGTTCCACGATGATCTCATCGGATGAACCACGATGTCAAGGATTCAGTCAATCCCGTATATAAATCCCTTTGTCTACCGGTATAGTACTTGCCTGAGATTCGATCGTCGGTATCCCGATACCTTGTTCAATCTCGTTACCGACAAGTCTCTTTCCTCGTTCTGTAACACATCATCCCGTGATCAACTCCTTGGTCACATTGTGCACATTATGATGATCTCCTACCGAGTGTGCCCAGAGATACCTCTCCGTTTACACGGAGTGACAAATCCCTGTCTCGATTCGTGCCAACCCAACAGACACTTTCAGAGATACCCGTAGTGCACCTTTATACCCACGCAGTTACGTTGTGGCGTTTGGTACACCCAAAGCATTCCTACGGTATCCGGGAGTTGCACAATCTCATGGTCTAAGGAAATGATACTTGACATTAGAAAACCTTTAGCAGATGAACTATACGATCTTGTGCTAAGCTTAGGATTGGGTCTTGTCCATCACATCATTCTCCTAATGATGTGATCCCGTTATCAATGACATCCAATGTCCATGGTCAGGAAACCATGACCATCTATTGATCAACGAGCTAGTCAACTAGAGGCTTACTAGGGACATGTTGTGGTCTATGTATTCACACATGTATTACGGTTTCCGGTTAATACAATTATAGCATGAACAATAGACAATTATCATGAACAAGGAAATACAATAATAACCATTTTATTATTGCCTCTAGGGCATATTTCCAACACACCACCCCTCTGTTAGAGCCCCTTCCTCCCCCTCTTCTTTGCCCTCCACCACCCCCCTCTTCTTTGTGCCCTCCACCACCACCCCCTTCATTAATACCTTCCCTCCCCCTCTTCTTTGCCCTCCACCCCCTTCCATCAATGCCTACCCTCTTCTCTCCCTCTCTTCTCCCACTATCTCCCTAGCTCTCTCTCTCTCTCCCTAGCTAGCTAGCTAGTTAGAGCTGTATATCTAGAGCTACTAGGAAATTAAGAAGAAAGGTGCTCGATATCCCTCTCAACAGATAGGTGAGCAAAAAAAGGTGTTTGTGTGGATAGGACCAAAACTATATATATATATATATATACAACCCGTCTATTCTGATAATATTATCAGAATAGATATTCTGATAATATTATCAGAATAGATATTCTGATAACACTTCGGCACTGCATGCTCAACGCGAGGGCACTGCACTTTCTTTAGCATGAGCACTGCATTACAGAGAATAGTGAACTTCGTGTCGGAAAAAACTACGGGTAGTGTTTTTTTGGTACTGTTTTCGCTCTAAATTTTTAACAATTTATCGGGACGAGGCATGTAATATACCGTTGGAGAGCTATGGATTAGGCGCAACCTCTCTATGTTGAACACTTTTCAGGATTCCCCATGGTTTAAGAGCAGATTCAAAAATGGTGCGGCTCACAAAGAGTGGCAGCGAGCGTTTTTTCGCGTTTTTTAAACCGCTCGTCGGAATGAGGCAAATGATACACCGTTGGATAGATATTGTAGAGGCGCATCTTTTTCATAACTATTGTTTTCTCTAATTCGTTATGGTTTAAGAGTAGTTTCAAATTTACTAAATCGCGTAATTCTGTTTTTCAAATTTTTGGTACTGTTTTCGCTCCAGTTTTTTAACCATTTATTGAAACGAGGCATGTAATATACCATTGAAAAGATATGGATGAGGCACAACTTTCATATGTTGAAATGTTTTTGAGATTCCTTATGGTTTTAAGTTAATTTTGAAAATCATGCGGCAGAAAATGAGTGGCAGCGGCCGTTTTTCGCGAAATTTTTACAAACTGCTGGTCGGAATGATTCAAACGATACGCCGTTGGAAAGATATCGATGAGTCACACGTTTTTCATGTAGAATACTCTCTCTAATTCTTTACGGTTTAAGAGGAATTTCGAATTTACCAAAATGCAGACACTCTGTTTTTCGCGACACCCCAAATCGACGTGCGTACTTCATCCGACTGAAAACCGCACTGCATCCGACGAAAAACTGCACTGTATCAGACATGTAAGAGAACTGCATGGTTTTCTTTTATTCAATCGTAGTTTTTTCAAGGACGAGTAAGTGGACCGCACTTCACGTCAGGCGTAAGTGAACCGCAACAGTATAGAGCAGTGAACCTCATTTTTTTGTCATTTCAGTAACATTTTTTTCTTTTACACTTACGAGATGAACAACATCATATGCCCGACCGCACTGCTTCAGAATGAAAACCGCACTGCATCAGACAGTCAAGTGAAATTCATCATTTATTTTGTTGGACATAATTTTCCCAGGCGAGGAACTGGACCACGCTTAATGTCGGGCATAAGTGGACTGCAACAGTATCAAGAAGTGATTCGCATTATTATTTTCTGTCGTTTCCTTAATATTTTTCTGCACTTACGAGACGTACAACATCAAACGGCTGACCGCACCGCTTCAGATGGAAAACCACACTGCATTAAACATGCAAGAGAACTTCATGATTTTCTTTTGTACCTTTTCTAACTTTTTCTATGAATGAGAGTGACCTGCAAAGCTGAGGGCAAGTGAACCGCGACATCAGTCTAAGTGAATGGTATGATGAGGGTTTCTTCCTTGTTTGCCGAGTGAATGGAAAGCACAAAAAATCAGCCAGCTGCAAGAGTTTGATTGCTGCCCTGTGGGCCACAAACTGCATTGTCGCCGAAGTGAGCTGCAGAAACAATATGCAAAAAACGCATGAAGACGCTCTGTTGGTGATGTGTGGCGGAGCGAACTGGAAGTGGAGATGGCGAGCACGGAGAGCGTCGGCGTAGTGCACAGCCCGTGGTCAGAATTGCAAGCCGTTCTCGGTCGAGCCGCATGCTGGCTTGGGATGAGCTACACCCATCGGTCAACACTTGTGGCCATCGTGGACTGCACGAACATGGGCACCACACTGAAAACCCACACCCACATACTGCACGGCCATGCTGCGGGAACTGCACACCAGCCAAAAAATGCAATCTAGTCCACTTCCGCATCTGAATAACAGTGATGCAAGCCCATGACCAGGAACTGCAAAGCACCACGAAGCACACGCAATGACGTGCGAGGATTACATGTCGTCCACCGATGAATCGCACCACATGGCGTCGTTGCAGCAGTCCACACCGGAAACGACAGGCGCGGTGGAGGCTGAACCACATCACGCCTCCGAACTGCACTGCCATGATCATCGAGCTGCACTGAACCGATTGCCATTGCCGGACTCGTTGCTACTCGAAGAAGGCTCGGGGGAGGCAGGAGCTCAGATCCTAGGATGCCTCTGGTCTAGGGCAGCGGCGATGGGATGGAATCCGAGGCGGTAGTGCAGATCTGCTCGGCGATGGCTGGGTTTGGGCCGCATCATCGTGTGGCCCAGACTGAAGTAGGACCAAGACCGACGCATGCCAGGGCACCGCCAGCACAGTGGGGCGGACAGAGGAAGAAACCAGGGGGTCCACGGTCACCGATGTCCATGGGCCACTGGAGGTGCTGGCGAGCAGGAGAGGCCGAGGGGCGCCATGGCCGCTCGGGGGCCCGAGGTGGAAGTTGTGGGAGCTCCGGACGGGGAGGCGAGGAGGACCATAAGGTGGGGTAGCGGGGCGGCATCGTCACCGGCAGGGCGGCGGGAGGCCGGGCAGGCGTGGGAGGAGGGAGGTGGAGAAGGATTCCATCGGATCCGGTAGGGGAAAGGGGGTGCAGCGGCAAGCTGTTGCGCTCGACCGGCCGACGAGGAAAGGTGCCAAGGGAGCTCTCAAGGCCGGCGTGGCGGGGTGGGTGGGTGGCGGTGCCATGGGGCCTGCGGACGGATCTCTCCATGCGGGTGGATCCAGGACGACCGGGGGGGGGAGGAGGGGAATGGGCGCGCGGCGTGGGTGGTGGGGCGTGGTGGCGGGTGAAAAGCGGGGCCGGGAGGTGGTTGGTGTGCGGGGAAGAAGGTGGAAGGAGGAAGGTTGTGCCGTGGGATGCGCCGGGGGTAGGGGTGCGGGGAAGAAGGTGGGGTGGGCTGCTTTGTCCGCGGTTCACTTGATGCGCGACGCTGTGTGTTTTGGTGTTATCAGAATAAGAGCGTGTTATCAGAATAAGGTCTTAAGGGGGTGTTATCATAATAGACTCACCCTATATATATATACATATATATATATATAGTGATACTATTCATCATCCAGGATGCAAAATAAGTTATTCTTCACCCGAGGTAATCTTATGATCATTTCAGAATTAAATTATGTTTGGAATTCAAATAGTTACATTTTTATTGATTCTCTACATAAAATTTGACATAAGAAAATAAAAATATAGGTCATAATACAAGAAAATTTGCAGTTTATGTGTATTTTACACTATGTTTTCCCGTTTGTAATTTTACATAACATAAAATATTTTTTACGATGATTATATATTTTCTTACGGTCTCTTTTTACGTCAGAAATAAGACAAAACTTACTGAACATAAAATTACGGTGCATTGATGATAAAATAGAGGGGGGGGGGTGAAGAATAACTATTCGTCACCCAGGGTGCATAATAATTTTACATAATATATATTGTGTTACTATTCATCACCCAGGGTGCATAATAAGTTATTCTTCGTCTGAGGTAATCTTACGATCATTTCATAATTAAATTACGCTTGGAATTCAAATAGTTACATTCCTATTGATTCACTAGGTAAAATTTGACATAACAAAATAAAAATATAGGTCATAAGACAAGAAAATTTGCAGTTTATGTGTATTTTAGACTATGTTTTTACATTTGTAATTTTACATAACATTAAATATTTTTTACGGCGTTTATATATTTTCTTATGGTCCCTTTTTGCGTCGGAAATAAGACAAAACTTACGGAACGTAAAATTACGGTGCATTGATGGTAAATAGAGGGGGCGAAGAATAACTATTCCTCACCCAGGGTGACGAATAACGCGACCCTATATATATTCTGATCACAACCTAACCTGCACCGCTAGTAGTACGTTGAACTTCCCTGTGAACTAGGTTGAACTTCCGCCAACATTGCCCAAATGGGGCTTGCGATATACCGTTGGAAAGCTATGGACACCAATATCATGACCCAACTTAAATTTTTGGCAAAATATTAGCGGTTTAATAGCAGTTTTGAAAACCGTTTTTTCTTCGCACAAAAAATGTGAATCGTATTTTCGATCGCATTTCTAAACCGTTTATCGGAATGAGGCATATAATATGGCGTTGGAAAGCTGCTGCAAAACCGCTCCTTCCACATGTTGAAAGTTTTCTCTAATTCCCTTTGGTTAAAGAGTAATTTTTAAAAACGTAAAATTTCGTAAACCGAACAGCTGAGTTCGCTTTTTCGATGTCATTTCTAAACGGCTAATCCAATGGATGCATATGATACGGCGTTGGAAAGCTTATGAAAATGCGCTACTTTTTCATCTTATAAGTTTTTTTTCTAATTTTGAATGGTTTAAGAGTAATTTAGAAAATGGTCCAAGTCCTACCGAGTTCGTATTTTTGAGCTAATTTTTAATCGTGCGTCCGAATGCATCAAATGGTATGGCGTTGGAAAGCTTGAACAAATGCGAAACTTTTTGGTATGTATTGTGTCTCCCAATTCTTTACGGTTTTAACTCAGTTTCGAAAATGGCGAAAAACGTATTTTCGCCGTAATTTCTACAAACTTTATCGGAATTGGGCAAATAATATACCGTTGAAAAGCTACAGAAAATGCGAAACTTTTTCATTTTGATGCTTTTCTCTGAGTCTTAGCCGTTTTCAAGTAATTGCGAAAATGGCGAGATCATTCGTTCTGCCTTTGTGTCAAAACAGATTCTTCAAAAATGCACCGCATGAAGAACCTGAACTTCTCGGCGCGTGTACATGAACTTCACTCTGTTTTTCACGTGATTTTGTTTGCTCATAGGTCTCCATCCACTGCTCGTAACTCTCCATCCATTCATCGGAATTGAGCAGGTGATGTACTGATGGAAAGTTGCTGTAAGCACGCAAGTTTCCTGTGTTGATCATTTTTTCATACTCGCGACGATTTTAAAAGTTTTTCATCTCAAATTCATTCAGTGTAGTAGTTGAACTTCTTGCTGTTTTCATGTTGAACTTCTGTGGCGTATTTTCGTTTGTAATTTTCTCATCCATTCGTCTGTGTTACACAAATGATATTCCTTTGGTACAAATCTCTATCACAATAATTTTTTAAACTTTCTCCGACGGAGGACTTGAACTTATAACAACAAAACTTTTAGACTTTGCTTTTTTATTCTTTTTTAATACAAAATGCACACTGTGTAGTACGTGAACTTTTGGCAGTTATCAATCTGAACTTCTCTCGGTTACGTGAAAATATCTGAGTTTTTTTATGAATGTTTAATATGATTTACTTAATCCCTTTTTATGAATCTTGAAGCGCTCTATTTTTTAAAAGTTGAACTTCTTGTTATTTTATTTTTGAACTTCCTGTTTCCATTCTTTAATAACGAGGAAAATCTGAGTTTTCTATAATCCTCGAACTTCTCCATATTTTTAATATGGACTTCCCGGTTTTATTTCTTAATCCCTTTTTATGAATCTTGAAGCACTCTATTTTTAAAAGTTGAACTTCTTGTTATTTTATTTTTGAACTTCTTGTTTACATTCTTTAATAACGAAGAAAATCTGAGTTTTCTATAACAAGGAAAATGTGAGTTCTCTTTAAAAATTGGGACCTTGCCTTTTAATTTATTTTCCTCATATTAAACACACATCATGTAGTACAAACTTCTCCATGTTTTAAAATTGAACTTCTTGGTTTTATTCTTCAGTAATGAGAAAAAACTAAGTTTTTAATGTACATTGAATTACTTAGTTTTTTCAAATTTAACTTCTTGGTTTAATCTTTAGTATCGTGGAAAATTCGAATTTAAAAAAAAGGGGATTTTTTTGAAACTTTTTTTGTTATTCCCTTATTTTAATTTGAATTTATTATTTATTCTTTAGAACGAGAATCTGAGGTTTTTATCAACTTTGAACTTCTCTGTTATTTTAATTTGAACTTCTTAGTTTTATTTTTTAGTAACGAGAAAAATCGAGTTTTTTGAACCTCTTTGTTTTTAAATTTTGAACTTCTTGGTTTTATTTTTTAATAATGTGAAAAATCCGAATTTTTTATAGACATCGAACTTCACCATTTTTTAAATTTGAACTTCTTAATTCTATTGGTTAGTAATGGGAAAATGATTTTTTATTAAAACAATGATACCATGTCGTTATTTTTAATTTGAACTTCTAGTTTTTATAGAATGGGGAAAATCAGTTTTTTTTCATTTTCCTAGCCATGTGGATATTTCAATGGTGTGTTCCTTTTTCTTTTTGGAACTTGTTGCAATGAACATTTTTAGGTTTCATTTTATTACCTTTTCCTCATCCGAACTTTTGTGTTGCCACACACCTACACACATACACCCACATGATTTTAGCACACATCTAACCATGAAGATGTTCTAAAATTTGAACTTCTGAGTTTTATCCATTTAATAACGAGAAAATCTGGTTTTTTGTTGGCATCGAACTTCACCATTTTTAAAATTTGAATTTCTTAGTTCTTTGTTAGTAACGAGGAAATTTAATTTTTTATAAACATCGGACCACTCTGTTATTTTAATTTGAACTTCTAGTTTTTTTAAATAAGGAAAATCATTTATATATTATTTGAACTTCACCATTTTTTTCGTTTATGAGTTGTTTTAAAAAATGCAAAAAAATGGAGTTGTGTTTTTTATTTTTTGAACAGGTAAATCCTAGGTTTCAATAAATTTTGAAATTCTTTGTTATTTCAGTTTGAACTTCATCTTTTTTATTTGGAAAAATATGTTTTCAAATAAGCATCAAACAAAATTTTTAAAATTAAAATTTCCTACTTTTATTTTTCCTAGAAACGGAAATAATTTCATTTTTCCGTATACTTCTTCATTTTTTTATTTGAACTTCTCAAATTTTATTGGTTTAGTAGCAAGGAAAAACTGTGTTTTAAAATTTAAACTTCTTAGGTTTCGTGAACCGAACTTCTCGGGGTTTTTTAAACGGTGAAAATCAAATGATTTGTTATTCTAAATTGAACTTCTAGGCTTTTAGTAATTTTGAAAAGTTAAATTTTGGATTTTTTTTAACTTTCGACTACACCGTTATTTTTAATTTGATCTCCTTTTTTTGAATGCGGGAAATCATTCTTTGCTCAAATTTGTTTTTTTACACACATCAGACATCGCCATTTTTTAAATTTGAACATCTTGGTTTTATTCTTTTACGAATGAGAAAAATCTAAATTTTTAATAGACGTCTAACTTTACCATTTTTTTTAAATTTGAATTTCTTAAATTTATTGGTTAGTAATGGGGAAAATCCTTTTTTATAAACATTGGACCGCACCGATATTTTAATTTGAACTTCTAGTTTTTTTAGAATGGGAAAACCATTTTTTAGAAATTCTTTTGAAATGGTCCTCTTTTTTATTTGAACTTCGTGATCAATTTTGTTTGAACTTCTAGATTTTTAAAATATCAACATCCTCATGAGTATTTTTAAAACTTTATTTTTTTAATGCAATGTAATATCACACTTTTTCATATTCTCCCCAAATGTTTTTGCGAATGACATACTATTTCAAGTTCATGATATGGTACATATTTGAACTAGCACACCTAGCTAGTTCATGCTTTTCCACAGTTTTTTTATGAAATGCAACAAGTTAGGATTCTTTGAACTCCCCTCTGGGTTATATATGAACAAAACCATATGATTCCATCGTTCCATTTTCTTTTTCAAAGTATAGTATATTTACTTTCATTCTTTTTGCAGTATTAAACTTCAAAAACGTTAACTGGGTACTGCAAAGATTATGAATTTCACTGCCGAACAACAACTGCGTGCATTTCATCAAAATTTTCTATTTGACTAAAAGTTGCACAAACTCCAACAACATACTGCATCTATTCCCAGGCTAGTTCTCAGGCATTACATCAAACAAATACAATGCATGTGAGTAAAAAACCGAAAACAACGACGGTGGTACAATCAGCCATATTAGATAAAAAGCATACATAAGTCGAGTTGTTCTTCCACAACTTGCTCGACTCGATCGGCCAATCCTTTTTTTGCCGTTTGCCAGCAGCGGAGACGTCCATGGTGCGCCAGCGAGGCCACCTGCATATTCAAGATTACAACACAGTTTCATCCAAGTGTATGTATATGTCCATGCATGGGTGTTTATAATACATAGCTGAGGAATCACAAACAAACTTCAGTGTGCTGCCAGAGCAAGACCAGCATTGTCGTCTGTTAGCCTCTTCACATACTCTTGCCACACCGGATGGTCCTCCTGAGGCCGGTTGTGCGCTGTCCACACTGGTTCTCCTAGGAAGAGCTTCATGAGCTGTGCACGACAAGAGGCATCAGAATGTGTTAAGTTTGATAAGGACCCAGTTTATATCTGATGCAAGATAGAACTTCTACATATATACACCGTCTCATTTTAATTGCTTATAGATGTTGTTTAACAGCACAGTTCTCTAATTACCGGCTGAAAATGAACCTTGTTTCTGCATCCTACGAGAGCACACTTTTTGCTAAACTTGAATACACTACCCAGATTGGCCAACTTGTGTCGTATATCTGATCCGTGAATGTGATGCTGCTAGTTCAGCATTGTATTGTTTTTCCTTAGTGGTCCTCACCAAGTAGCATTACATGAAGAATTAGTTGTCAACCATCTTGTTGATCCGTTTTGCGACTTGCGCTTCTTTTTGATGGTTCTATAGATGTCCTCTAATCTAGTGCCTAACTCATGCTTTCAATGAGCTTGGTTGATAAAACAGATTCATATTTCTATGCAAATTGTGATGCAAAAAATAATCACCGCAACAACTCTTTAGCAGTAAAACACATAAAAGATCCCAGTCAGTACCTTCACATGGTTGGCGGCGTCGAGGGTGAACCGATGATAAATTCCAGCCGCCAGCACGATGATATCCCCTTCTTTTATCCAGATCCGAACCCACTTGTCATCCTTGTCGCGCACATCAAAGTACCCGCCGCCTTCCAAGCTGTAGCGGATCTCTTCGTCGGCATGCATGTGCTCTGTGAAGAAGTTCTTGAGATTCTCCTCAAAGTTTGCTAACTTTCCAGGGCATATATCGAGATGATCCTTCAGCAAGTGATGCATGTGCAATACTATCAGATTACATACACAAGGTGTGCATGGTTAAAGAGAAGCAAAGAGGAACTAAGAGTTGGTGGGAGTCGCAAACCATGTAGTTATATCCTCTGTCTTTGCGGATCTTCGCTAGCTCTTCTTTGCTTTCAGGCCTCTTTGGGTCCAAATGCCAATATAACACACCAATCTCTGAAAGAAAACAGGGCAAGTGTTGGAAGCTGCTTAGCAGAGTATACCATGTTTACGAAACCGAGCCCAGCTTCTAGAGACCATGTTTACGGAAAAGTGGATTCAGATACCTGGCCGTTTTTGATTTTTTTTTTCAAAATGATAATTTTCAAAGCTAAAAGAGAACTGAAAACATTCCCTTGTTCTACTCGCCTTATTAGTCAGGTGTCCACTCTCAGCAGTTACTTCTTTGGGTGAGGAACATAAATTGTATAGTTCGAATCGACAGAGGATAATCAAGAACGATGGCAAGTCACCCTCTGTTCAAGCAATTACATGAGGGCGTCGTCATCTAAAAGTGTTGACTAAGGCCACGACATCCAACGAATAAAAGCTCGTATATATTCAGCCAAAAGAGGCATTTTTTACCCAAACAAATAGGGGACACACCAACAATCCAAGAAACTGAGGATCATCATTCGCACCTTGGAGCTTGGAGAGAGGTAGGAGCTCCCTGTGGTTCTTGAGGTCCTCGCCGTCCTCCCCAACCATCCACAGCTGATCCAAGAACCAAGATTAGGCGCAAATCAAATACAGAGAAGATAGAATTCATCTCGATTCCTAAGAGAAATCCAGGGGATCGAATCCTGGCCATACCTGAAGAGCCATGTTGAGCGGAATGAATGGAACACCAACAAGGCAAGAGGTTGGAGAAGAAGTTCTAGGCAGAAGAGGAAGACACCCATGGTGCGCCAGTGAGGCAGGATAATGTCGGGGGATGGGGCATGGGCCCTTGGGCGGTGTGTTTGGGGACTGGCAGTGGATGTCGGCGCTCGTGTGCTACGGGTGGGGGTGCTGATGGTTGGACCCAGGAGCGGGGGCGGCGCGTCTGCCGGACCTAGGAGTGGGGCAAGTGCACTGCAGCGGCCGGACCCAGGCGTGGGGATGGCATGGCAGCCGGGGCCAAATCCAGGCGAGGGGGCTGTGCGAGGCCGGATCCAGGCGGGGGCAGCTCCAGCGTGGATAGAAGGCCGCCGACAGCAGCCGCAACGGAGGGCAGAGCTGGGGAAGGTCGCGGTGCCCCTCTGGGAAGGTCACGGCAGCGCCCCGAGAAGGCTGCAGCCCCTATCCATGGCCAAGGGTGGCACTGCTCGTCGGGTCCGGTGGGCGGCGGAGATCAGGTAGTGGAGGGCGGAGCAGCTGTGCGCCATGGGGTAGGGCGGCAGCGCGCTGGGAGGAACGGAGGCTGTGCGAGGGGCGAGGCGGCGCGGCGGCTCGCTGGGAGGCCGGGAGCTGCGCCATGGGGCGGGGCGGCGGTGGTGGCGCGCTTCGGGAGGGCGGCCGCGGTGGTGGCGCGATTCGGGAGGGCGGCGACGGTGGTGGCCTAATTCGGGGAAGGTAGCCGCCGATCGAGGGAGTGGGGGTTAGGGACGGGATGTAGGGGGATGGGTCGTGGTTAGGAACGGATCGTGGCAGTTCGGCTAGTTCCGGAACATCTCATCGGGCCTATATAGGGCGCGTCGTGATCCAAATAATTATTCTAATTCTGGAATTAGAATAGTGTCACTATATATATGGGTGATATGAGAATATATATAGCGAATTGTGTGTGGCATAGTTTGAGTTGCCTACATTGTCTATTTGATGAAATAATGTGGGTGACATGAGTTGCCTATGTTTTGTCGAAATGTCGATTCAATTCCGTTTCGGCGAATTTCGGGCAAACTCAATATGTCCTATGTTTAGGGAAGGTCATGCCGAATTTTTATATGAATTTGATCCATGCATGCATATATACGTGGTTATAATATTTGCTCCGCGCGCAGGTGATCATGAAGGTCAATGGAAGGATGGTTAAAAGATACCGGCAATCCGCTGTGGACGACATGTATGAAAAAGACCGAAGGATGTTTTATGTATGTGTCGAAAATGCAAAGGAATAGTCAGGCTCGACCCCTTTGAGGATGGTACATTCAAGGCACCCCTACTCATGCATGGTTTCATGCATGGCCATACTCTGTGGATAAGTGAAGAAGAAGAAGAAGATGATGATGATCATGTCGACGGGGCAGGAAATAATGACATGGGGCCACCAGATGAAGAGATGACCGATTATGTGCCCGAAGAAGAAGAAGGCCTTGGAAATGTCGATGGCGAAGAGGCAGTTCAAGGCGGAGAAGACGCGCACATGCCGCTATCTTCGTCGCTACTAAGTTCAGCCATGCGGGACCCGCATGTTCGAGACCTGCTTCGCAAGAAGATGACTGGCGATAGAGCCGCTTCTAGAGAGGCCAAACTGGTGCAACTGGAGGTAGACTCGATGACTCCTTTGTATGATGGTTGCAATCCCGAGGTGCCCCGCTTGAGTTTCACACTAGAACTTCTAAAGACAAAGGCAAAAAATAAATGGACAGATGCAAGCCTGGATGAGATTCTGAAGTATCTAAAGAAGGTTCTTCCCGCAGGAAGCCTGTGTCCTACTAGTGTCGAGGAGGCAAAGAAAATCGTGTGCCCTCTTGATTTGCCACACATTAGATATCACACATGCATCAATGATTGCATCATATATCGGAACGAGCACGCAGAAAAAAACATCTGTCCAAAGTGCAATGCTTCACGATATAAAAAGACCGGAAAGAAAGCTCCACAGAAAGTTGTATGGTACTTTCCGATCACTCCACGTCTACAGCGGTATTTCATAGATCCTAAGGAAGCAAAGCTTATGCGCTGGCACGCGAAGAGGGTGAAGCCAGATGACGGAGATGAGCCGAAGCTGAGACACCTCGTAGATGCTAGCTAGTGGAGAGCATTAAATGCTTAATTTGTTTTTTTCGCAAATGATCCAAGGAACATCGTGCTTGGCGCTAGTAGTGATGGCATGAATCCATTTGGCAACCAGAACACCAATCATAGCACATGACCCGTGTTTGTATGGATGTACAACCT
Organism: Triticum monococcum; assembly: GCA_034509565.1. Classification (NCBI taxonomy): domain Eukaryota; kingdom Viridiplantae; phylum Streptophyta; class Magnoliopsida; order Poales; family Poaceae; genus Triticum; species Triticum monococcum. The sequence continues at coordinate 700,100,793 of CM067842.1, read as the reverse complement.
TCCCCTAGTTGTGCATGAAGGAAAAATACATACACATGGCTATGATTATTCAAGGGCCAAGACAACTGGGAAATGATATAAATCTTTATCTCGGGTTACTGAAAGAGGAGTTACAGACCTTATGGCCAACGCCGGCCAAGACATGGGATGCAAGCAAAGGAGAGTATTTCTACATGAGAGCCGCGCTGATCACGATGGTGTAGGACTATCTCGATTACGACTATCTCTCTGGCCAGGTGTGCCACGAATATTGCGGATGCACGAGGTGCATGGATGATACAACTTCTCTACAGCTATCAAAAGATGGCGGGTCTTCGAAAATCGTGTACATGGGGCATTGAAGATGGCTCGAGAAGGATGACCCATGGAGAAAGCATGGAGATCTATTCAATGGTAAGGCTGAGCATCGAGGTCCTCCACGTAAGCGTAGCGGTGCAGAAATATATGAGTTATTGAAGAACTGGGAAGAGTGCCCCTCGCCGGGAAAGACGAAGAAAAAGGCGCCGGAGCCCCTGTTGAAGGTATGGAAGACGAGATCTATTTTCTGGGACTTGGAATACTGGCCCATACTCGACATGCCTCATAGCCTTGATCAAATTCATATCACAAAAAATATCCTTGAGAGTTTGCTTGGAACATTGATGAACATGCCGGAGAGGACCAAGGATGGGCCGAAGGCAAGAGAAGACTTTGAATTTTTGAATATCAGGAAAGATCTCCAAATGCCCGGTAAAAGGTTGTCCGAGGAGACCGAGACGGAGACGGAAGATAGGGGCAAAAAAGTAAACAAGAAGGAAGAACAATATTACCCCCCCCCCCTCTTGCTTCACCTTAGATCAGAAGGAGGTCGATCAATTGTTCAAGTGCCTTGCCGGAATCAAAGTTAGTTCCGGATACTGTGGGAAGATAAGAAGATATCTGGACACTAAGAAAAAAAGGTTCAGTGGGATGAAGTCTCACGACTGTCATGTCATGATGACGCAGTTACTCTCGGTTGCACTTAGAGGGATTATGGACACACATGTGCTTGACACGCTTACTGACCTATGCCACTTTTTTTATGCTATCTCTTGAAAGTCGATCAGCGTGAAGCAACTCCATATGCTACAGGAAGAGATCATTGTCATATTGAATGAGCTAGAGATGTACTTCCCGCCCGCGTTCTTTGATGTCATGGTGCATCTATGTGTCCACGTCGTGGATGGCATCATCGACCTAGGGCCAACATTCCTACACAACATGATGCCGTTTGAGGGAATGAATGGGGTCATCAAAGGATTCCTTCGTAACATGTCCCGTCTAGATATAAGCATAGCCCAGGGATATCTGACCAAAGAGTGCATCTCTTTCTGTGAGAGTTATCTAGCAGGCACCGGAGACCCTGTTGTTGGTTTTCCCGTCAACAAGCACTGTGGAAGGCTCGAAGGCGAAGGTCACACCAACAGTCATAGTGATGTGAATGTGTTACGCTCGGGCCGACAGAACGACCTTGACAGGGCAAACTTAGTAGTGCTACAACACCTAGATATGCTAGAAGATTTCGTGACACTGCACAAAGAGACCATCACAAAGAACTACCGTGACCGTGGGGTGCACAGGACGGACGCTGAAGTTATTAGAGAGCACAACTCTACTTTCTTGCGTTGGTTCAAAGAGCGAGTTATGGCTAATCCCCTGAAAGAGGGCTGTCTGAACGGAACACTCATATACGCCTTAGCACATGGACCCTTAACCAACCTCGCGACTTATCAAGCATACGATATCAACGGATACAAGTTCTATACGGAGGAGAAAGATATAAACAGTGATGGCCAAAACTCAGGGGTGATGATGGAAGCCTTGACCGGGAATGTAATTGAAAGATATTACAGAAGGGTCGAAGAGATATGGGACCTTAACTACTCTGGATTGCATAGCGCGACAATGTTCCCTGTCAGATGGGCTAAGAATGTACAGAGAGAAAACCTACATTTCACTACCATGTGTATACCCGACTCCGATAGCGGTATCGTAAATGCCATCACCAAAAATGAGCCATGGGTACATGCTAAACACGTTAACCAATGTTTCTTCATAACTGATCCGATCAATCCCAGGCGTGTTGTCATGAGGAGAAGCAAAAGTAGAATCGCCGGAATGGATGGAGTCGCCAATGAGGAAGACTACGACCAATACGGTGATCCGATGAGGGAAGATGATGCTCATGACGATGAAACATACGTCAAAAGAAGAATGAAGACTACATTACCTATGAAAGATCGTAATCCCTCGAGAAGGAAAAGTCATGACCATGGGCTCAATTATTCGACAGCGGACAAAAGAGGGAAGAAGATCAGTCTGAAGCGTCATCGTCGCCCAAGTTGACAAACTAATCCACAAATTTTGTGTGTGTCTATTTTGTATACCTCCGTTAGCGGTCAAATGATGTAATATATATTATACTAATTATTATCCGGAGGGTAACAGTGGTATTGCTCCAACGACAGACCAAATTAAAGGAAGGAAAGTGCAAAAGAAAGATAAGAAAAAGAAAAGTGCAAATGAAAGAAAAAGAAAAAGAAAAGGAAGTTTTGCAAAATGAAATGAAAGAAAAATAAAAAGGAACTAATAAGTTGTGGAAAACGAAATAAAACAAGAAGAAAAAGAAAAAGGAAGGAAGTTGTGGAATATGAAAAATAAAAAGAATAATAAAAATAAAAAGGAAGGAAGTTTATGGAATAAGAAAAAGAAAAAGAAAAAGAAAAAGAAAAAGAAAAAAAGTTAGCAGTAGCGCGTTTTGGCCTGGGTCGCGCTATAGCTAACTTGGCTATAGCGCGTTTTTGCCAACAAGCGCTATAGCTAAGGATAATAAAAAGAAAAAGAAAAAAGCTAACAGTAGCGCGTTTTGGCTAGTGCATCACTATAGCTAACTTAGCTATAGCGCGTTTTGCCAACACACGCTATAGCTAAGTTGCCTACAACATCGGTCCGTTAGCTCCTATCTCCTTCCTCTCTCTCACTCTCTCTCCCCCTCTCGATCCCCTTTATCTTTAAGATCGCGCCACCGTCGACGCTGCACCCGCCCACGCCGCCGTCGACGCCGCACCCGACCCCGCACTCGCCCACGTCGCCGTCGACCCCCCGGCCCGACCCCTGCCCTAGGTCCACCCCCGGCCTGGCCCCTCCCCTGAGAATGACGCCCTACCCCCTTTGCCTCCGACGACCCCAACCCCGGCCGTCCCCAACACTTAGGTGCGCCATCCCTCCCTCTTCTCCCTCTCCCTCCCCCCCCTCTCTCTCTGACTAGTCTCTCTGCAGATCAACAAGGAGGAGAAGGACGCCCATAACCGTACCCCTTCTGCCTCGGTGACCGTGACGCCGACCCCCACAGCCCCGCGCCGGCGACCCCGACCCCGACGCGCGGTGAGCCACCCCTTCCCTCCCCTCCTCTTGTTCTTTGACATGAGCAGGGTAGATAGAAAATGAAAATGAGCTTTGACATGAGCAGAGAGTAGATAGAGAATGAAAATGAAAATGAGTTTTTGACCTGAGCAGTAGGATTTTGAAAATGAGCTTTGACATGAGCAGAGTAATATTTTGAAGGCAGCAGTAGTTAAACGGAAATGTGCTTTGACAGAGAATTAAAACGAGCTTTGACAGAATATTGAAATGAAACTTAGCTTATGTTGCTTTGTTTTTAAATGAAAATGAATTTTTTATAGTTTTTGAAAATTAGCTTATGTTGCTGTCCATTTTGAAAATGAGGATTTTTAATGGTAGTGTTTGAAAATTTGGGGAGTGGAGCTGTTAGATTGGTTAATGAGCTTGCAGTTTTGCTGCGGTAGTTAACCTTTTTTGCATCAGTTGGGCAGCAATGTTCATGATTGTGTATATGTGTAAGTGCATCTAGTGCCCCTTAGTGATTTTGGTGTATTGAAGACTTATAGGTTAAGGGAATGATGTGTTTGTGAGTGTACACACATCTACAAGTCTATGAGGAGTTTTATATTTACAGAGAAAGTCGACCCCTAAAAATGAAGTTCTTCGACTGAAGACTTTGGATTTCCGAAGACTTTCTAAAGACTTTGAAAGTGAAGAAATTGGTGTGATCCTGAAGACTTGGTATTCATGCGAGGAACATGAAGCATGAAGACCTTTGTTTTATTTGTTTTATTTTATCTTTCTTGAGTCATAGGAGACACCATACTGTTAAAGGGGGTCGAGGAAATACTAAGGAAAAATTTCCAAGTGATGCTCAACTCAAATCCTACACCTACCAATCCCTTCGAGTGAAGCCATTGGAAATTTCATACAGTTCAGTCAATTTCTTTAGTGACAGAGACGACGTTCTTCTGGTCTCTGAGGAATTTGTTCTGACTGAGGAGTTAGGAATTCCCTAGTGCGGATTGCCTACACAGTGAGGAACATGATAGCCCTGAGGAATTTGATACTCAAAATTCCGACCGTTGCTGTGCTATGCGCCAGCTGTCCCAAAATATCTACCCACCTAACGGTCATATCATTGAAGGGCATTTATGTCTTATCATGTCGCGCTGTTCCCTAGGCTAAAAATAGCCGCCCCTACAACCACTAGCTGGTTGGCTACTCCAAGACAAACTGACACTTTTCATTTCAGAGCATCCCATCCTCCAAGGACTTTGAGTGAAAATCACCAAGTGAGGAAAAGCAAAACCCAAACACCTACAAACCCAAAGTGATTGAGCATCACTTAAGAGATTGATCCTGCATGGATCCGCCGCTTGTTACCTTTGAAGACTATGCATCTTCCAGACAGTTAGGCGTCATGGTCTAGAGCATCCAAGAGGAAATTGTGGATCGCCGAGTGACCGAGCCTGTGAAGGTTTGGAAGTCACCTGAAGACTTACCATGAGTGATTGGGCGAGGTCTGTGTGACCTTAGCTCAAGGGGAATACGGAGGACTGAGTGTCCTGAGCTGCGTGTTTAGGACTGGGTGTCCAGGACTGTGTGTCCTCAGGTTTAAATACCTAGCCGCCCTAACCAGACGTACAACTATCACAACAGTTGGAACTGGTCTACCAAATCATTGTCTTCACCAAGCTACTTGGTTCCATTTCCTCAACCCTTCCATTTCCTCATTTCTGTGTTGTGTGCTTGTTCATATCTGTTTGAAGACTTTGACTGAAGACATTCTCAATTTCCTCAGTTCAATTTCTTCAGTCTGTTTGTCTTTATCTTGTGTTTATGCTTTCTGTACTCCGCGCTTGTTTTCATTTCATCATGAAGACCATGCTCATGCACTCTTATGTTTACTTCTGAGTACTTATTCCGCTGCAAGTAGGTTCTTCACTCAGGAATTTCCTCACCCTGAAATTCCTCAGTGAGGAATTCATAAAAATTGCCTATTCACCCCCCTCTAGTCGATATAACGCACTTTCAATTGGTATCAAAGCCAGGTACTCCCTTGTTCTGTGTGACTTTGGTTTAACCGCCTAGGTTTTAGTTATGTCGAGTGCAGGTATGATCAAGATTTCTGCTGGGTGTCCTACCTTCGATGGGACAGACTACCCCTACTGGAAGAATAAGATGCACATGCATCTTGAGGCAATTGATAACGATCTCTGGTACGTTGTGGAGAATGGTGTTCCCTCTGTCACTCCCACCATCAACGCTGCTGATGTGAAGAGATTCAAGCAACTCGACTCTCAAGCAAAGAATATCATATGTGGCCATCTGAGCAAAGGGCATGGCAGAGTGAGTGCTTTGGAGATAACAAAGCTTATTTGGGACAGGCTGTCCAAGGTCAATGAGGGAGTCTCAACACAGTGTGACTCTCGAGTTGACGTTCTTCGCAATCTCTTCAACCGCTTCAACAGACTCGACACTGAAAATGTTCAGCATACCTTCGATCGCCTCACTGACATCTCAAATGAGCTTCAAGCACTTGGTGCCAGTGATATCACCAACCATGAGGTGGTGAAGAAATTGCTGAGATTGCTTGATTCCTCATTTGATACCTCGGCATTGATGATACAAGAACATGGAGACTATAAGTCACTTGATCCCGCTAATATCCTCAAGATACTAAGCACTCATGAGTTCCAGCTTGCTGAGAAGAGAGATCTCTATGGACCAAGCTATGGTAGATCACGGGCTCCGAAGGCCAAGGCAGAGTTTGAATCTGAAGGTGATGATTCTGGCAGCAGCCTTGGTGACCCTGAAGAACTAAGCCAGGAGCTAGCAATGCTTGTGAGGAAGTTCCAAAAGTTCTCAAGACGTGGTCGCTTTGGTAAATCCTCAAGAAGTGGTGACTTGAGATCAGATTCCTCATCCCATGATTACAAGAAGAGACTCTATCACAAATGCAAGAAACCCGGACAATACATTCAAGATTGTCCTCAGCGGGAAAAGGAATCAAAGAATAAGAAGTACAAGGATTACAGTTCTGATGATTCAAAGAAGAAGAAGAAATCTTCAAAGTCCTCGTCATCAAAATATTCAACGTCCTCATCTCACAAGAAGAGAAGCTCCAAGAAGGCTCGGGCATTCATTGGCAAGGAAATGGGCTCTGAGGTTGAATCTGAGGAAAATGAGGAAGAGGAGGAATCTGAGGAGTCAGACTCTAGTGTGGCGAGCCTAGCCCTCGCTATCGCGTTCGTCAGCAAGTCCATCTTCAACTCTGAAGAAAAGGACCTCCCCAACACTACTGATGACGGTGATGAGGACTACACTCCCACCTATTGCTTCATGGCAAAAGGCTCAAAGATACTCAAATATCCCTCCTCTGAATCTAGTGAGGATGAATCTGATGAAAACCTCAAACCCAGCTATTCTAAACTTGCTAAGATTGCTGTGAAACTGAAAAAGGCTCTTGAAAAGGTTCAAAACATGCTAGATAAAAGCGATGATATGTTGGGCGAGGAAATGGATCGCACTAAAATTTTGACTGAAAATCTTCAGAGACTGTAGTCCAAGTTTGACAATGTTCAAGGTCATCATAACACTCTCCTGTCTGATCATGAGAAGCTTTCTTATGAATTTCTTCAAAGAAAGCAAGATCTTGAGCAGTTAAGAGTGAGTTATGAAGATCTTCAGAAGGAGCATGATTCATTACTTGCTCAACAGATCAACGCTACTCAGGATGAATTTATTCCTCCATGTTTGAAGTGCATTGAACGTGAAACTGCTAATTCTTCACCTGAATGCTCAAATGCTTCCATTGTTGCAAATTCTTCAACTGTCTCTGCTATCACTAATTCCTCATCTGAGGACATTGCTAGTATCACTGATGATGCAGGGCTGAAGGAATTGTATATGACAGGCATGTACAAAAGCCTCAAAGGGCATCAAGCTCTTTGTGACGTGCTTCAAAAGCACATCCTCAATAGGAACCCTAGGAAAGAGGGTATTACCTTTGAGAGGAAACTTAATGCTGATGGGACCTACTGGAAACCTGAGCAGTATCCCAAAACCTCATGGGTTGCTGCAAAGGGACCTTCAGTGGATCCATCTACTTTATCTGGCTTTACATGTGAATCTTCATATTCTTCTGATGAGTCATTTGACTCCAATTATAAACTGTTCAAAAATCAGAATGGTGAAGTATTTGCTAGATATGTTGGCACTAACTGCAGGAACGGTTCTCCTATGAAGAAAATCTGGGTTCCCAAAAGGTGCCTTGAAAATATTCAGGTGAATGTCATCATGACACCACCTGTAAAGAATAGGAACCCCAGATCAAATTCTTCATATGGATCCAAGTCCTCATACGGACCAAACTCCTCACATGGATCAAATTCCTCATATGGATCCAAGTCCTCATATGAACATCATCATGCTAACCAGTCTATTTCGCAGGGAAGATCTAAGGATTATGGATATGTGCACTATTTTTCAAATCATTATGTTCATAAGTCCTCGAAGAATTTCTCTGCTTACTCCTATGCTTACCCTAAACCCTCTTATGTGAAACGAAGTGGATTGGAATCTATGCCACCTTTCTCTTATGGAGCTCGCAGAATGATGAACTCTTTGACACCCCTTCAGATGTGGGTGGCGAAGAAAAAGAACTAACCTCTTATGCAGGGTCAGGTCTCCAGACGAACTTAATCGTCTGAAGAACTTGCTGGAGATCTGAATTTGCTTGAAAGGACGCAAGCTAATCATTAATAAATGAATTTTCATTTATCACGTCCTCATACTGATTTATCTGTTCTATTGCTTGATGAAATTGATCTGATGAAATTGATACCATATTCTTCACTGCTGAAGTATATGAGTTCGTAAGTTGCACTAATTCATCTCCAGGATGATCAACCCAAAGCCACCGAGTGGGTCCTCGATAGTGGATGTACAAATCACATGACTGGTGAAAGGAGCTTATTGATGGACTCTGCTTTATCTCCATCACATCTGAAGCATATCACCTACGCTGACAAAGGCAAAAGCAAGGTATTGGGTCTAGGTAAGGTTGCAATCTCAAAGGATCGACACATGGACAAAGTCATGCTTGTCGAGTCCTTAGGGTTCAACCTCATGTTTGTCTGAATGCTTTGTGATCTTGATATGGTTGGTGTATTTGGCAAGTATCGTTGTGTTGTGATCATGGAAGCTGACAATTCCAAAGTCTTCGAAGGCTTTAGGGGAGGAGATTTGTATATTGTTGATTTCTCTACGGGACCACAACCTGCTACATGTCTACTTACAAAAGCTTTAGAAGGCTGGCTATGGCATCGATGACTTGGTCATGCTGGCATGAGGAATCTGCACACGCTCGCGAATAAGAAGCATGTCATTGGCATCGAGGGTGTCAAATTCCTCAAGGACCATTTGTGTGGAGCCTGTGAAGCTGGAAAGATGACCAAGGCCAAGCATCCGGCAAAGACTATCATGACTACTACTCGACCATTTGAATTGCTTCACCTGGATCTCTTTGGCCCTACTCACTATGCCACATTCACTAATGCTGCATCTTTGTATTGCTTTGTCATTGTTGATGATTATTCTCGATATACATGTGTGCATATCATCACTTACAAAATTGAAGTGCAGGAAGTCTTCAAATGATTTTCCTCAAGGGCCTCAACCAACTTTGGTGTGAAGATCAAGCACATTAGAAGTGATAATGGAACTGAGTTCAAGAACACTGGTCTTGATGACTATCTTGATGAACTTGGTATTACTAATGAGTTATCTGCTCCTTATACTCCTCAGCAAAATGGCATCATGGAGCGCAACAACATGACTCTTGTTGAGATGGCCTGCACTATGCTTGATGAGTACAAGACACCTCCTCGCTTTTGGCCTGAGGCAATTGATACCGCGTGCCACATCATCAACAGGGTACATCTTCAAAAATTCTTCAAGAAGACTGCATATGAACTCCTCACCGACAAGAGACCCAATGTGAGTTATTTCAAAGTCTTCGCTGCAAAATGTTGGATTAGAGATCCTCATCACAATTCTAAATTTGCATCGAAAGCACATGAAGGTTTTATGCTCGGTTATGGTAAGGACTCGCACACCTGCAGAGTTTTCAACACCTATCACCACAAGGTTGTTGAAACTGTAGATGTGCGGTTCGATGAGACTAATGGCTCGCAAAGAGAGCATCTACCTCCTATGACAGATGAAATACCTCCTGAGGAATCTATTAAGTTCAAGGCTACTGAGGATGTCATTCCTACTGAAGAATCTGCTGAAGAATTCATTCCAGAACATGAAGAACGCCATGCTGATGCACTTGAGGAAAATGGTGCTGAAGAAAATACTGATCAAATTCCTCAACGACAACCCGCTCATCCTCGCATTGCAAATGAAGTGCAAATTTAGAAAATCATCAGCGACATCGACATTCTAGGTCCTCTCACACGCTCAAGAGCTTCACATTTATCTAACTTTTGTGGGCACTTTGCTTTCATCTCTATCACAGAGCCCACTAAGGTAAATGAAGCATTTCTGGAGCCTGAGTGGATTCAAGCTATGCAAGAGGAATTACATCAATTCGAGCTCAACAACGTCTAGGAACTGGGCAAATGTCCAGATCCTCGCAAGCACAACATCATCGACACAAAGTGGATCTATCGCAACAAGCAAGATGAAAATGGCCTTGTGGTGAGGAATAAGGCACGACTTGTAGCTCAAGGGTACACAGGTTGAAGGAATTGATTTCGATGAAACTTTTGCACATGTTGCTAGACTTGAAGCTATTCACATATTACTTGCTTATGCTAACCATCATGATATCATCTTATATCAAATGGATGTGAAAAGTGTATTCCTCAATGGTAAGCTTGAGGAAGAAGTATATGTTGCTTAGCCCCCAGGTTTTGAAGATCCAAAGCATCCTGACAAACTCTTCAGACTCAATAAGGCCCTCTATGGCCTCAAGCAGGCCCCACGGGCGTGGTATGATACTTTGAAGGAATTCCTCATGAAGAAAGGCTTCAAACCCGGTTCACTTTACCCAACTCTTTGTTGGGGAACGTAGTAATTTCAAAAAAATTCCTACACACACGCAAGATCATGGTGATGCATAGCAACGAGAGGGGAGAGTGTGTCCATGTACCCTCGTAGACCAAAAGCGGAAGCGTTAGCACAACACGGTTGATGTAGTCGTATGTCTTCACGATCCGACCGATCAAGTACCGAATGTGCGACACCTTCGAGTTCTGCACATGTTCAACTCGATGACATCCCTCGAACTCCGATCTAGCCAAGCTTTGAGGGAGAGTCCTGTCAGCACGACGGTGTGGTGACGATGTTGATGTTGTACCATCGCAGGGCTTCGCCTAAGCACCGCTACGATATTATCAAGGTGGACTATGGTGGAGAGGGGCACCATGATAACCCAAAAGTATAGGGGATCGCAACAGTTTTTGAGGGTAGAGTATTCAACCCAAATTTATTGATTCGACACAAGGGGAGCCAAAGAATATTCTCAGGTATTAGTAGCTGAGTTGTCAATTCAACCACACCTGGAAACTTAATATCTGCAGCAAAGTGTTTAGTAGCAAAGTAATATGATAGTAGAGGTAGCGGTAGCAAAAGGTAACAGTAGCAAAAGTAATGTTTTTGGTATTTTGTAGTGATGATAGCAATAGCAACGGAAAAGTAAATAAGCGAAGAACAGTATATGGAAAGCTCGTAGGCAATGGATCGGTGATGGAGAATTATGCCGGATGCGGTTCATCATGTAACAGTCATAACCTAGGGTGACACAGAACTAGCTCCAATTCATCAATGTAATGTAGGCATGGATTCCAAATATAGTCATACGTGCTTATGGAAAAGAACTTGCATGACATCTTTTGTCCTACCCTCCCGTGGCAGCGGGGTCCTAACGGAAACTAAGGGATATTAAGGCCTCCTTTCAATAGAGTACCGGACCAAAGCATTAACACATAGTGAATACATGAACTCCTCAAACTACGGTCATCACCGGTAAGTATCTCGATTATTGTCAATTCGGGGTTAGCGGATTTTAACACATAATAGGTGACTATAGAATTGCAAGATAGGATCAAGAACTCTCATATATTGATGAAAACATAATAGGTTCAGATCCGAAATCATGGCACTCGGGCCCTAGTGACAAGCATTAAGCATAGCAAAGTCATAGCAACATCAATCTCAGAACATAGTGGATACTAGGGATCAAACCCTAACAAAACTAACTCGATTACATGATAGATCTCATCCAACCCATCACCGTCCAGCAAGACTACGATGGAATTACTCACGCACGGCAGTGAGCATCATGAAATTTGTGATGGAGGATGGTTGATGATGACGATGGCGACGGATTCCCCTCTCTAGAGCCCCGAACGTACTCTAGATTAGCCCTCCCGAGAGGTTTTAGGGCTTGGCGGCGGCTCCGTATCGTAAAACGTGATGAATTGTTCTCTCTGATTTTTTTCTCCCCGAAACCAAATATATAGAGTTGGAGTTGAGGTCGAAGGAGCTCCAGGGGGCCCACGAGGTAGGGGGCCCGCCCCCACCCTCGTGGGCAGGTGGTGGGCCCCCTGGTCTTCATCTTTGCAAGTATTTTTTATTATTTCCGAATAGATGTTCCGTGAAGTTTCAGGTCATTCCGAGAACTTTTGTTTCTGCACATAAATAACACCAAGGCAATTCTGCTGAAAACAACGTCAGTCCTGGTTAGTTCCATTCAAATCATGCAAGTTAGAGTCCAAAACAAGGGAAAAAGTGTTTAGAAAAGTAGATACAACGGAGATGTATCAACTCCCCAAGCTTAAACCTTTGCTTGTCCTCAAGCAATTCAGTTGATAAACTGAAAGTGATAAAGAAAAACTTTAACAAACTCTGTTTGCTCTTGTTGTTGTGAATATGTAAAGCCAGCATTCAAGTTTTCAGCAAAGATAATGACTAACCACATTCACAATAATGCTTAGGTCTCAAGTTTACTCATATCAATGGCATAATCAACTAGCGATCAATAATAATAAATCTCGGATGACAACAATTTCTCAAAACAATCATAATATGATATAACAAGATGGTATCTCGCTAGCCCTTTCTGAGACCACAAAACATAAATGCAGAGCACCTTTAAAGATCAAGGACTGACTAGACATTGTAATTCATGGTAAAAGAGATCCAGTCAAGTCATACTCAATGTAAACTAACAGTAATGAATGCAAATGGCAGCGGTGCTCTCCAACTGGTGCTTTTTAATAAGAGGATGATGGCTCAGCATAAAAGTAAATAGATAGGCCCTTCGCAGAGGGAAGCAGGGATTTGTAGAGGTGCCAGAGCTCGGTTTTGAAATATAGGTGAGTAATATTTTGAGCGGTATACTTTCATTGTCAACATAACAACCAAGAGATGGCAATATCTTCCATGCTACACACATTATAGGCGGTTCCCAAACAGAATGGTAAAGTTTATACCCCCCCTCCACTAACAAGCATCAATCCATGGCTTGCTTGAAACAACGAGTGCCTCCAACTAACAAGAGTCCCAGGGGGAGTTTTGTTTGCAATTATTTTGATTTGATTTGCATAAAGCATGGGCCTGGGCATCCTGGTGACCAGCCATTTTTCTCGTGAGTGAGGAGTGAAGTCCACTCCTCTTGAGAATAACCCACCTAACATGGAAGATACAGACAGCCCTAGTTGATACATGAGCTATTCAACCATACAAAAAATGATATTTATTTGAAGGTTTAGAGTTTGGCACATACAAATTTACTTGGAACGGTAGGTAGATACCGTATATAGGTAGGTATGGTGGACTCATATGGAATAACTTTGGGGTTTATGGAGTTGGATGCACAAGCAGTATTCCCGCTTAGTACAGGTGAAGGCTAGCTAAAGACTGGGAAGCGACCAGCTAGAGAGCGACAACCGTCATGAACATGCATTAAAATTAATCAGCACTGAATGCAAGCATGAGTAGTATATAATCCACCATGAACATAAATATCGTGAAGGCTATGTTGATTTCGTTTCAACTACATGCGTGACCATGCGCCAAGTCAAGTCACTTAAATCATTCAGAGGAGGATACCACCCTATCATACCACATCACAACCATTTTAATAGCATGTTGGCACGCAAGGTAAACCATTATAAGCTCATAGCTAATCAAGCATGGCACAAGAAACTATGATATCTAGTTGTCATTGCAAACAAGTTTATTCATAATAGGCTAAATCAGGAACGATGAACTAATCATATTTACAAAAACAAGAGAGGTCGAGTTCATACCAGCTTTTCTCATCTCAGTCAGTCCATGATATATCATCATAATTTCCTTTCACTTGCACGACCGAACGATGTGGATAATAATAATAGTGTGCGTGCATTGGACTAAACTGGAATCTGCAAGCATTCACTAAATAGGAGAAGATAAGGAAATATGGGCTCTTTTGTCAGATCAACAATAATGCATATGAGAGCCACTTCAACAATTTGATCATGGTCTTCTCCTATTGACCTCCAAAGAAAGGAAAAGAAATAAAACTATTTACACGGGAAAGCTCCCAACAAGCAAAAGAAGAACAGGAAATCTTTTTGGGTTTTCTTTTTAATTACCACTACAAGCATGGAAACTAAAACTAGCTAAAAGCTACACCTATTTTTTGGTTTTTCTTAAGGTTTATTAAACACACAAGAAGAAAGCATAAAAAGGAAATAAACTAGCATGGATGATACAATGAAAAAGTATGAGCACCCAGATCTAGCAATGAGTGTGTGAACATGAATATAATGTCGGTGAGAAATACGTACTCCCCCAAGCTTAGGCTTTTGGCCTAAGTTGGTCTATGGCCACGGATGGCCTGGCGGATATCCATAATAATAGTTGGGGTCGTACTGAGATGCAGCGGCTATCGCCTCCTAAGGTACAACGTGGCGACGAGCAGCCTCCGCCCTCCTCTCGTACTCATCCGCCTCCTCTCTGGTAATAACATATCTTCCTTTTGACTGATAATCAAAGAAGGCTGGAGCAGGGAGAGTAATACGGACAGCACGACGTTTGTCAAAGATTAAACGATACTGGAGAGGTGATTCATTCCTCTCGACAAACTGGTGGTGAACCATAGCATTAAATTCTAGCCAAGCAGGATGTACTTCAATATCATCGTTATGTATAGTTACACCAAGAAAATCAGCTAAGCGGGTTGCATAAATTCCACAAAAGAAATCTCCATTAAATCTATTCAGATTCAACCTACGTGCAACAATGGCTCCCAAATTATAAGATTTATCTCCTAGCACAGCACTCCTAAGAATACTAAGGTCGGGAACACACATGTGACATGCTTCATCTTTACCGTTAATGCATCTACCTCTGAAGAGAGCAAAATAATGTATAGCAGGAAAATGAATGCTCCCTATGGTAGCTTGTGTTATATCTCTAGATTCCCCCACAGTTATACTAGCAAGAAAATCTCTAAATTCAGATTTGCGAGGTTCCCTAACACTACCCCATTGTGGAAGTTTGCAAGCAGTGGTAAAATCCTCTAAGTCCATAGTGTAAGAATTTTCATAAAGATCAAACAGGACAGTTGGAGAATTGCGTGAAGATCAAAATTCAAACCTCCTCACAAAGGAACTAGTGAGATAGTGATACTGGCTGCACTTCTCTTCCTCGAAGCTCACAAGATCAGTGTTACGCAAATATGTGTTAAATTCTTCCTTAATTCCTGCTTGATCCATCAAGTTTTCCAAAGGCCATTCCCAAGGACGCACTGGAGCGTCTCTTGGTGCCTCTTCATCAGCATCACGCATTGCAAGCCTGGGTCCTTGCTTCCTTGAAGAACCACCTTGGTACATTTTCCTAAGCATATTTCTTCCTCTGAAAAATTTCTGAAATTTTCAGTAACTTCAAAATAAAAGTGAACCAAACTCAATAATATTGATAGAAACTACTCCTACAAGTGCCTAGAGCCTATGTCATGCATCAAAACTACTTTTGACCATATAAAATTGACATGCAAGCTCAAGACCAGGGTCACCTAAGCAGCACAAATTTGCAATGAATAAAGCACTAGAACAAAAACTAATTGGACCAATGGATGACTCACATACCAAGGAACAATCTCCCCAAGCAGTTTTGTGAGAGGTACTTTGAGCAAGGAGATCGAAAATGGCAGCAAAATAAGCTTGGACTCGGGTTTGAGCTGGATATTCGTGTTTGTGGGAGGAAGGAGTGTGTGGGTGAAAGGATAAGTGGAGGAGGGCCACCGTGGGCCCATGAGGCAGGGGGGCGCGCCGAGGGGTAGGGTGCGCCCCTGACCCTCGTGGCCTGGTGCCAGCTCCTCCTGCTGTGTTCTCAGTGCCAAATATTCTCAAATATTCCAGAAAAAAATCATATTTAAATTTCAGGGCATTTGGAGAACTTTCATTTTCGGGGTATTTTTATATTTCACGGATAAACATATAACAGACAGAAAAATACTTATTTTTATTTTATTTATTATAAATAACAGAAAGTAAAAGGAGGGTACAGAAGGTTGTGCCTTCTAGTTTCATCCATCTCATGATCATCAAAAGGAATCCACTAACAAGGTTGATCAAGTCTTGTTAACGAACTCATTCCGAATAACATGGAACCGGAGAAATTTCGAATAACACTATGTTACCTCAACGGGGATATGCACATCTCCAATAATAAGAATATCATATTTCTTCTTGACAGTAGGAAGAGGAAATTCAAAACCTCCAAATATAATCTATGGAAATTTTCCAATAGAGTTGATACTATGAACTTGAGGTTGTTTCCTCGGAAAGTGTACCGTATGCTCATTACCATTATCATGAAAAGTGACATTGCCTTTAGTGCAATCAATAACAGCCCCTGCAGTATTCAAAAAGGGTCTTCCAAGAATAATAGACATACTATCATCCTCGGGAATATCAAGAATAACAAAGTCCGTTAAAATAGTAACATTAGCAACTACAACAGGCACATCCTCACAAATACCGACATGTATAGCAGTTGATTTATCAGCCATTTGCAAAGATATTTCAGTAGCTGTCAGCTTATTCAAATCAAGTCTATGATATAAAGAGAGAGACATAACACTAACACCGGCTCCAAGATCACATAAAGCAGCTTTAACATAGTTTCTTTTAATGGAGCATGGTATAGTGGGTACTCCTGGATCTCCTAGTTTCTTTGGTATTCCACCCTTAAAAGTATAATTAGCAAGCATGGTGGAAATTTCAGCTTCCGGTATCTTTCTTTTATTTGAAACAATATCTTTCATATACTTAGCATAAGGATTCATTTTAAGCATATCAGTTAATCGCATACGCAAAAAGATAGGTCTAATCATTTCAGCAAAGCGCTCAAAATCCTCACCATCCTTTTTCTTGGATGGTTTGGGAGGAAAAGGCATGGGTTTCTGAACCCATGGTTCTCTTTCTTTACCATGTTTCCTAGCAACAAAGTCTTTCTTATCATAACGTTGATTCTTTGATTGTGGGTTATCAAGATCAACAGCAGGTTCAATTTCTATATCATTATCATTACTAGGTTGAGCATCATCATGAACATTATCATTAACATTATCACTAGTTTCAGGTTCATTACGAGATTGTGTTTGAGCATCAGAAATAGAGATATCATTTGGATTCTCAGGTGGTTGAGCAATAGGTTCACTAGAAGCATGCAAAGTCCTATCATTTTTCTTTTTCTTCCTTTTAGAAGGACTAGGTGTATCTATATTATTTTTCTGAGATTCTTGCTCAATTCTCTTAGGGTGGCCTTCAGGATACAGAGGTTCCTGAGTCATTCTACTAGTTCTAGTAGCCACTCTAACAACATAATCATTATTCTTACTATTCAATTCATTAAGCAAATCATTTTCAGCCTTAAGCACTTGTTCTACTTGAGTGGTAACCATAGAAGCATGTTTACTAATAAGTTTAAGTTCGCCTTTGACATTAGCCATATAATCACCCAAGTGTTCAAGCATATTTGAATTGTATTTCCATTGTCTACCAAAATAAGCATTAAAATCTTCTTTCTTAGCCATAAATTTATCAAACTCATCTAAGCATGGGCTAGCAAACTTAGTAAATGGGATTTCAGCTTTATCATATCTATAGAGAGAATTTACCTTTACTACCTGTGTCGGGTTATCAAGATCATGCGTTTCTTCAATAGGTAATGGATTAAGATCATATGTTTCTTCAACAGGTGGTAAATTAAGACCGTGTATTTCTTCAATAGGAGGTAAATTCTGAACATCTTCAGCTTTAATACCTTTTTCTTTCATAGATTTCTTTGCCTCTTGCATATCTTCAGGACTAAGAAATAGAACACCTCTTTTCTTCAGAGTTGGTTTAGGAATAGGCTCAGGAAGTTCCCAATTATTTTCATTTGTCAACATATTATTCAATAGAATTTCAGCTTCATCCGGTGTTCTTTCCCTGAAAACAGAACCAACACAACTATCCAGGTAATCTCTGGAAGCATTGGTTAGTCCATTATAAAAGATATCAAGTATTTCATTTTTCTTAAGAAGATGATCAGGCAAAGCATTAAGTAATTGGAGAAGCCCCCCCCCCCCAAGCTTGTGGGATACTCTCTTCTTCAATTTACACAAAATTATATATATTCCTTAAAGCAGCTTGTTTCTTATGTGCAGGGAAATATTTAGCAGAGAAGTAATAAATCATATCCTCGGGACTACGCACACAACCAGGATCAAGATAATTAAACCATATCTTAGCATCACCCTTTAATGAGAACGGAAATATTTTAAGGATATAAAAGTAGCGAGTTCTCTCATCATTAGTGAACAAGGTGGCTATATCATTTAATTTAGTAAGATGTGCCACAACAATTTCATATTCATAGCCATGAAAAGGATCAGATTCAACCAAAGTAATTATATCAGGATCAACTGAGAATTCATAATCCTTATCAGTAACAAAGATAGGTGAAGTAGCAAAAGCAGGGTTAGGTTTCATCCTAGCATTAAGAGATTGCTGCTTCCATTTAGCTAGTAACCTCTTAAGTTCGTATCTATCTTTGCAAGCTAAAATAGCTAACACAACTTCTTTTTCAAAAACATAACCCTCAGGAATAACAGGTGAGTCTTCATCATCACTTTCATCATTATTATCAGATTGAATATTTTCATTCTCTCTAACCCTAGCAAGTTGTTCATCAAGAAATTCACCAAGTGGCACAGTACTATCAAGCATATAAGTAGTTCATCATAAGTATCATGCATAGTAGAAGTGGCATCATCAATAACATGTGACATATCAGAACGAATAACAGAAGCAGGTTTAGGTGTCGCAAGCTTACTCAAAACAGAAGGTGAATCTAGTGCAGAGCTAGATGGCAGTTCCTTACCTCGCCTTGTAGTTGAGGGATAAATCTTGGTTTTTGGATCTCTCAAGTTCTTCATAATGATAAGGAGATATAAATCCCAAGTGACTCAAAGAATAGAGCTATGATCCCCGGCAACGGCGCCAGGAAATAGTCTTGATAACCCACAAGTATAGGGGATCACAACAATTTTCGAGGGTAGAGTATTCAACCCAAATTTATTGATTCGACACAAGGGGAGCCAAAGAATATTCTCAAGTATTAGAAGCTGAGTTGTCAATTCAACCACACCTGGAAACTTAATATCTGCAGCAAAATGTTTAGTAGCAAAGTAATATGATAGTAGTGGTAGCGGCGGCAAAAGGTAACGGTAGCAAAAGTAATGTTTTTGGTATTTTGTAGTGATGATGGCAATAGCAACGGAAAAGTAAATAAGCGAAGAACAGTATATGGAAAGCTCGTAGGAAATGGATCGGTGATGGAGAATTATGCCGGATGCGGTTCATCATGTAACAATCATAACCTAGGGTGACACAGAACTAGCTCCGATTCATCAATGTAATGTAGGCATGTATTCCGAATATAGTCATACGTGCTTATGGAAAAGAACTTGCATGACATCTTTTGTCCTACCCTCCCGTGGCAGCGGGGTCCTAACGGAAACTAAGGGATATTAAGGCCTCCTTTTAATAGAGTACCCGACCAAAGCATTAACACATAGTGAATACATGAACTCCTCAAACTACGGTCATCACCGGTAAGTATCCCGATTATTATCACTTCGGGGTTAACGGATCATAACACATAATAGGTGACTATAGACTTGCAAGATAGGATCAAGAACTCTCATATATTGATGAAAACATAATAGGTTCAGGTCTGAAATCATGGCACTCGGGCCCTAGTGACAAGCATTAAGCATAGCAAAGTCATAGCAACATCAATCTCAAAACATAGTGGATACTAGGGATCAAACCCTAACAAAACTAACTCGATTACATGATAGATCGCATCCAACCCATCACCGTCCAACAAGCCTATGATGGAATCACTCACGCACGGCGGTGAGCATCATGAAATTGGTGATGGAGGATGGTTGATGATGACGATGGCGACGGATTCCCCTCTCCGGAGCCCCGAACAGGCTCCAGATCAGCCCTCCCGAGATGTTTTAGGGCTTGGCGGCGGCTCCGTATCGTAAAACGCGATGCATTCTTCTCTCAGATTTTTTCTCCCTGAAACCAAATATATAGAGTTGGACCTGAGGTTGTAGGAGCTCCAGGGGCCCACGAGGTAGGGGTCGCTCCCTAGGGGGCAGGCGCGCCCCCCACCCTCATGGACAGGTGGTGGGCCCCCTGGTCTTCATCTTTTGCAAGGATTTTTTATTATTTCCGAATAGATGTTCCGTGAAGTTTCAGGTCATTCCGAGAACTTTTGTTTCTGCACATAAATAACACCATGGCAATTCTGCTGAAAACAACGTCAGTCCGGGTTAGTTCCATTCAAATCATGCAAGTTAGTGTCCAAAACAAGGGTAAAAGTGTTTGGAAAAGTAGATACGACGGAGACGTATCACACCGCACACGGCTAAAAGATTCAAGAGATCAATTGTTGTGTATATGGGGTGCCCCCTAGCCACGTATATAAAGAAGTGGAGGAGGGGGAGAGGGCCGGCCCCTACGGCGCGCCCTGGAGGAGTCCTACTCCCACCGGGAGTAGGATTCCTCCCCTTCCAAGTAGTAGGAGTATGAGACAAGGAAGGGGCCGGAAGTGGGAAGAGAAGGAAGGAGGGGGCGTCGCCCCTCCCCCTAGTCCAATTCAGACTAGTCATTGGGGGGAGGGGGGCGCGGCCTGCCTCTCTCTCCCCTAAAGCCTAGTAAGGCCCATATACTTCTTCCCCCATATTCCAGTAACTCCTCGGTACTCCGAAAAATACCCAAACCACTCGGAACCTTTCCGATGTCCGAATATAGTCGTCCAATATATCGATCTTTACGTCTCGACCATTTCGAGACTCCTCGTCATGTCCCCAATCTCATCCGGGACTCCGAACTATCTTTGGTACATCAAAACACATAAACTCATAATATAACCGTCATCAAACTTTAAGAGTGCGGACCCTACGAGTTCGAGAACTATGTAGAGATGACCGAGACACGTCTCTGGTCAATAACCAATAGCGTAAGCTGGATGCTCATATTGGCTCCTACATATTCTACTAAGATCTATATCGGTCAAACCGCATAACAACATACGTAGTTCCTTTTGTCATCGGTATGTTACTTGCCCAAGATTCGATCGTCGGTATCTCAATACCTAGTTTAATCTCGTTACCGGCAAGTCTCTTTACTCGTTCCATAACACATCATGCCGCAACCAACTCATTAGTTGCAATGCTTGCAAGGCTTAAGTGATGTGTATTACCGAGAGGGCCCAGAGATACCTCTCCGACAATCGGAGTGAAAAATCCTAATATCAAAATACGCCAACCCAACAATTACCTTCGGAGACACCTGTAGAGCACCTTTATAATCACCCAGTTACGTTGTGACGTTTGGTAGCACATAAAGTGTTCCTCCGGTACACGGGAGTTGCATAATCTCATAGTCACAGGAACATGTATAAGTCATGAAGAAAACAATAGCAACATACTAAACGATCAAGTGCTAAGCTAACGGAATGGGTCAAGTCAATCACATCATTATCCTAATGATGTGATCCCATTAATCAAATGACAACTCTTTGTCTATGGCCAGTAAACATAACCATCTTTGATCAATGAGCTAGTCAAGTAGAGGCATACTGGTGACACTCTGTTTGTCTATGTATTCACACATGTATCATGTTTCCAGTTAATACAATTCTAGCATGAATAATAAACATTTATCATGATATACCGAAATAAATAATAACTTTATTATTGCCTCTAGGGCATATTTCCTTTTCTCTTTTCACTAAATCTTATGATGGTGAACTAGTTGTGTGCCAAATTTATGTTGATGATATCATTTTGGTTGTACTGACCAACGTTACAGTGATGAATTTGCCTATATGATGAGTGAAGAATATCAAATGTCAATTATGGGAGAATTGAAATTCTTCTTAGGTCTTCAGGTTCGTCAACAGCGCAATGGCATATTCATATCTGAGGAGAAATACCTCAAGGATGTACTGAGGAAATTCGGCATGCTAGATTGCAAAGGAGTCAAAATCCATATGCCCACAAATGGCCATCTATGCACTGATGAAAATGGTATTGACTTCGATCAAAAGGTATAGCGCTCCATGATTTGTTCTTTATTGTACTTATGTGCATCTAGGCCAGATATTATTCTTAGTGTATGCATGTGTGCCCGATTTCAAGCTACACCAAAGGAATCACACCACAAGGATGTGAAGCATATTCTTTGATATCTAGCTCACACACCAACACTTTGATTATGGTATCCCAAGGGCTCGGCTTTTGATCTCATTGGATATTCAGACTCGGACTATGCTGGTGATCATGTGGACCGCAAGTCAACATCTGGCACATGCCATTTCCTCGGACGATCCCTGGTCTGTTGGTCCTCGAAGAAACATAACTGCTTATCACTGTCTGCTGCTGAAGCTGAGTACATTGCTGCTGGTTCTTGCTGTGCTCAACTGCTATGGATGAAGAAAAGTCTCAAGGACTACGGCGTCAACATGAAGTATGTGCGACTCTAATGTGACAATGAGAGTGCCATCAAGATTGCTCATAATCTAGTTCAGCACTCGAAGACAAAGCACATTCAGATTCGTCATCATTTTCTTTGTGATCATGTGTTGAAGGGCGACATCTCTATTGAGCATGTGAAGACTGAAGAACAACTAGTAGATATCTTCACTAAGCCCTTGGATGAGAAAAGATTTAGCAAGTTGCGGTGTGAGCTAAATATCCTAGAATCTTCGAATGTTCTTTGAAAAGGGCATCCTAACACTTATGAAAAATTGATGACTTAGATGTGCAACACATGAAGAAATGTTTTTCTTCAATCAATGAAGAATAACACTCTAAGTGTGAAGAAATTAACGAAGAATTTGATTCGCAGAACCCTATGACAATTGTACGCGGTGTCTGAAATCATCATTCTTATACCGTGGGTCACGCCACCACCAAAAGTGGAAAAATCTTCAATTTGAGTTTTTCCTCAGCTTTGAAATTCCATAGTTGTTTTTCAACTTGCATTGTCTTCACTCTTTCAGTCGTTTTTCTACATTGGCTATATTTTTATATATATATATATATATATATATATATATATGAGTTTATGTCCTCTACATCATTCACTTATTGCTATTTCTTCAAGTTGCTTGTTCTGCTAAGTGAATGTGATTGGACCCTTCCCCCTCTATGCTAAACTCAACCCAGTCTATTCTCAAATTATTCATGTGCATTCTATTTGAGACTCATTCAATATCTTCACTGTGTCATTGTCAGCTGAAGAAATTGTGAACAAAACTTTAAACTTATCTTATCTGAATTTTCGGCCTTTGCCGCTCAAATCGTTAACATTCTATGATAATACTTATCCTATTCACCCATGATCGCACACGATCGTCACCTCTCAGTACGTGGGTGACACATGTCAAGCGAATGAGAAGGGTTAGGGGCACGTTCGTCCTATTTCCTCGGGCGAGCAATTTTTCACTTCGGCTATAAATACCCCTCTCCCTTCCTCACTTCACTTTTACTCCACTCGACCTCCCTCCCTCGCTCGAGCTCTCAAACCCTAGCGCCGCCGTTACTTCCATCGTCGCCGGTGAGGAAGAGCTTCACTGCCCCGACCTCGTCGCTGCTGTACTCACGCTGGACGCGGATTTCTTCACTCCGCCGCCGCCGTAGCTGTCTTCCTCAGCCAAGTTAGGGCATGGAAGATCTGAACTGACGAGCTTCAAATCTACACTTCCTAGTTCATCGTGTTCTTCGTCCAGGGTAATTAAAAGTTGCTTTTACTACCCTTGTTGATTCGGATGTTTTTCTTCAAATCTTCAAAAGGTGTTTTCTTCAAATCCTCACACACTAGACACCTAACATATCATCTGTTCTTGATTTGTTTCTCTAAGCAACATTTTTCTTCAATATTCCTCAATTGTGTGGATTTTCAAATCTGTACAACTCTGGAACCTAAGTCAAAGAATGCTTAGTAAAATTCCTCAAGATTCATTCGGTCAAAATCCTCAAACTTGTTCTTATTGCAAAATCTTCTGAGAACGCATATGACCTCTCCAAATTCCTCGCAACTATACTCTATTCACAGGTACACATGTTTGTTGCTGAATCATTAGGTTCTCATCAACTTAACTCATTTGCAGCATTCCTCGAAGAAAAGTTGCATACCTCTTCAGAGAACTCAATCATTCAAAACTCTCAGTTGAAGAAAATGGCAGATGGCAAGAAACCTCAGAAGGGAGGAAAGAAGCTGAAAGTCAACACTGCATTTGAAATCCCTGAAGATATATACAAGGATTATTGCACTCCTGATGAGGCCACCCATGGAAAGGAAACTAAGTATGAATGCAAAGTGCGCATCCAAAGGATAGAGAGAAGGTGGGCACAAGAATGGAGGGAATACAAATATGTTACTCCCAAGTATATGAAGAAATTCGCCCTTAATCCTCCATGTCCAAGACCTCCGTTGGCACCTGACCAAGTAGCTGATCCCACCAGCCTCAAGCATGGTGAGAATTATCCTGATCAATGGGCCAAGCGCCAGGTCAAGTTAGCCAGAGTAGCTAAGGAAGCAGTGAGGAAATTTAATGAAGACTGTGCTACTGCTGCTGCCACTGCTGAGGCCTCTGCAAGCAAGACAAAGAAGGCCATGCCAAAGAAGCCGGCTCATAAGCCAAGTGCTTCAACCCCAATGCCCTCACGGCCAGATTCTTTAAAGCCCTCATGGCCAATTCCTCAAGCCGCACCAGCTCCTCCAAAGTCCTTAGCTCCTCCGTCAAAATCCTCAGCACCTGTGCATCTCGCTATGTGCCAAAGGACAACAGGCATCTCTATTGCCTCAGGAGCTTCTGCTAGTTCTTCAGCTGCACCAAATTCATCAACTGGCCCCTCTCTCCTGAAGACAAAGGCCACTGCTGGACAAGGCTCTCGACCAAGTCCTCACAAGAAGCAGGTCACCTTTCAAGTGCCGTTTGATGAAGACGAAGCTGATGATGAAGAAATTGCTGAAATCATCAAGGACAGGCAACTCAGGGTCGCTAGAGCCAAAGGCACAAGTGTGCCTCTGCTTTTGGATCCAAAATTGATCCTTGATTACATTGATCTCTGGCACAAGGACCCCAACACTCCTATGCCTGAGTACAAGCTGACTCCTGGCCAAAGTCATATGTTGACTCACTTCATTCAGGAAGATAAATGGAAAGTTGAAAACTCCAGGCAGTTGAAGAAAGCGTAGTACAAAAAAGAGCACTTCTTGAAGAAAAACGTTGTCTCTATGACAATTGACAACTGACGAACTTGTCACTACTCAATCTGAGATCAAGAAACTCCATGATGAATTTGACGCATACTGTGCTGATTGGCTGGGAGCCAAGGTCTGTTTTGTGAAACTAACTGAACAGTTCACTTCCAATGTTGCAACCCCAACGCAACAAGAAAATTCTTAGGCTGAAGCATCTGCTCAGCCTACTGAACAAAATGCCAGCAGCACTGATGACACTCAGGCTGCTGAAGAAAATGCTAGTACTAGGGCTGATGACTGCATTCCAGACGCTGAAGAAATTGCCAGAGCAACCACTAGTGTTGCGCCTGAAGAAAATGAAGAAGTCAGGGCAACTGCATCAGTTGTGCCTGAAGATCTTGAACCAAATTCCTCTGCTCCTCCTGCGCCTACACCATCTCCGATACTTCCATCTGCATCTGATGTGAAGAAGACCATGGCTGCAGAGCATGCAGCTGTGAAGAAAAGGAAGGCATCAACTGCATCAGATTCTTAAGCTCTGAAGAAAATGAAGCCACTGACCAACTCATTTGAAAATCCAATTGATTCTCTTCCTGTCTCATCTATGCCATCAAAGGACCTTGTTCCTTCTAATGAAGAATACGTGATCCCAAGCGGATCTGATGAAGACATTCCTTCTGCTGCTTCCTCAAAGCAGTTGGATGAAGAAAATGAAGCGGATGCAATCCCTTCAACCCCAATAGTCTCATTGCCCATGCCTCAGTTCACTGCTGAAGAGGCCGGTGTTGAAGAAATGAATGCAGACGAAGATGTGGACGTTGGATGCACAACTCCAGTGTTGAACGACGACTTTTGGGAAAGTCAGCATCCCAATTCCCCTTTGTTCACACCCATACAACAAATTCCTTAGTCCCCTGTCACTACTGAAGTACAAATGGGATCTGAAGAACCTCATGCCACACCGTCTGTCCATGAAGAGATTCCAGCCACTAGTGTTGAAGAATATGTAAATGAAGAATTGAAGTCCCAAGCTGCCACTGAAGAAGAACCTGAAATTCCTCAGCCTGCGGAACCTGAGATTGAGATCCCTGAGGTTGTGATGCAATTGACGAACACTCCTCACCCCAAGCCAAAGGATCGCTTCTCAAAGAAGCAAAAATTCAAGGCTGATGACTTCTTCGGCGAGCATGTATTCTTCACGGACTACAATCCTTATGACTTTGCTTGTCTTAGGATGAAGCGCTTCTGGACTGCCAGCCAGGCCAATTTCTATTCTTCACTGCTCTTCAACAAGGATAAAGTCTTCTACCACGAGCATATTCCTCACGTGGACATGGAATCACTGCCTTGCTTCTCTCCTGTCCTCAGTGTGCTTCATGACGCATGCCTCCTCAACTTTTGCTCTGATATTGTTGATTGGAATGAAGAGCTTATTCTTCAGTTCTATGCTACACTGCACATCACAGGTGATCCTGATGATATCAACACTTGGTTATTGGACTGGATGACCGATAACACTCATTATAAAGCATCGGCCTCTGAATTACTTCACGCCCTGCCCATCAGTCCACCCCTTGAAGGAGCTCGTTGTCTGTACCAGGAGCCTGAACTCACTTCCCATTACATGCAAGTGCTAATGAAGCCCCAGAAGCCCGGTCAAGCCCCAAGGACTAAATTCCTCGTCAAGGAATTTCTATATGTGCCTAGAACAGTCTATCGCATTCTGACGAGGACAATGAGTCCTATCAAAGGCCACGACTCATCTGATGAGGAAATTATTGGCATCGTGAAGAATCTGCTATTCAACATCATACATGGCATTCTTGTCAATTATCATGATTTCTTCATGAGGAATCTGGCAAATGTTGCACTCTCTCCATTTGAGTTGAAGCCTTATGCTCCTTGGATTATGAGATTCCTCAGAACAAGGTCTTCACTAAATTACAAGGCTAACTTTCAGAATCACCTTAGCTACCTGCCCAATTGAAGTCCTCAAGCAGACTTATTCCTCAGCTGATGAAAAGGGCAAGGCACCTACTGTCATTGATGAAGGCATTCGTCCATTGGATGGTTAGTTTTACAAAGCTGCATCTTATTCCACCAATGATGACTCTGCCACTCATGATTTTGCTGCACATGCATCCAAGCCAAATCCTCAAGCCACAGCCCCCGGGGTGATGACTGACCGTGAGCTGCTTCTTAGTCTTCACTAGAAGGTGGATCGAAACCATAAATGGGTTAAACATCAGTTTGGTTCTCTTCTTCATAACATGACTGCTACACATAATGCAGTGAAGAAAAACCATTACTACCTCCATGAAGTTTTTGGTCGCACCTGGGCTATCTTATCACATCTGTATGATGAAGAAGATCTGAAGCAAATGGGTCTCAAGGAGAACTTTGATTGGTGTGCACCTCCAGCAAAGAAATTCAAGAAAGTCAAACTTCCTTCCTGGGTGGCCAGCTCATATTCTTCATCCTGCGACACTGATGAGTTTGAAGACTTGGACGACACTGCTGTAGGCCCTACCACAACCAATGACCCCAACAACGCCGACGCTCCTCCATCAACTTGATATTCTTCAGGGGCGTTAGTCCTCATTTATTTTCGACCCTTTTGGTCATTTGATGACAAAGGGGGAGAAATTTGAGTTAGTCTTCAAGCGGGTCTACCTATATGGGCATTTTTTTCAAAGTTACAACTCTCGTTCTTTTGAAGACTTTGCTAGATCGAGTTGTAAACTTAAACTCTATGGTGGTCTGATACTTTTGCTGAGTTTTTCTGCATGCTTATTCTGCATTAATGTTAATGCACGCATGCTGAATTACATGAGTCGCCATATTTCAGCATGCATTTCAAATTCTTCATATTATATGTTAAATGCGTGTATGAATTACACGATATAGGTGGAGATCTCCATGATTCTACTCTTCATATGCACATCTTCAGGGGGAGTTCTTCTATATCTTGCAATCAAATTCCTCAATTTCAGTATTTACACTTCATATGTTTACCCCCGTTGAAAACTTAACCTATATTGTCATCAATCACCAAAAAGGGGGAGATTGTAAGTGCATCTAGTGCCCCTTAGTGATTTTGGTGTATTGAAGACTTATAGGTTAACGGACTGATGCGTTTGTGAGTGTACACAGGTCTATAAGTCTATGAGGAGTTTGATATTTACAGAGAAAGTCGACCCCTAAAAATGAAGTTCTTTGACTAAAGACTTTGGATTTCTGAAGACTTTCTGAAGACTTTGAAAGTGAAGAAATTGGTGTGATCCCGAAGACTTGGTATTCATTCGAGGAACATGAAGCATGAAGACCTTTGTTTTCTTTGTTTTATTTTCTCTTTCTTGAGTCATAGGAGACACCGTACTGTTAAAGGGGGTCGAGGAAATACTAAGGAAAATTTCCAAGTGATGCTCAACTCAAATCCTACGCCTACCAATCCCTTCGAGTGAAGCCATTGGAAATCTCATACAGTTCAGTCAATTTCTTCAGTGACAAAGACGAAGTTCTTCTGGTCTCCGAGGAATTTGTTCTGACTAAGGAGTTAGGAATTCACTAGTGCGGATTGCCTACACAGTGAGGAACATTATAGCCCTGAGGAATTTGATACTCACAATTCCGACCATTGTTGTGCTATGCGCCAGCTGTCCCAAAATATCTACCCACCTACCGGTCATATCATTGAAGGGCATTTATGTCTTATCATGTCGGGCTGCTCCCTAGGCTATAAATAGCCGCCCCCTACAACCACTAGCTGG
Source organism: Triticum monococcum (assembly GCA_034509565.1). NCBI lineage: Eukaryota > Viridiplantae > Streptophyta > Magnoliopsida > Poales > Poaceae > Triticum > Triticum monococcum. Next base: position 700,071,818 of record CM067842.1, on the reverse strand, counting down.
TTGGCTGCTTCGAGAGAAACTGACACTTGTCATTTGAGAGCATCCCATCCTCTGAGGACTTTGAGTGAAATTCATCAAGTGAGGAAAACCCAAACCCAAACACCTACAAACCCAAAGTGATTGAGCATCACTGAAGAGATTGATCCTGTGTGGATCCGACGCTTCTTACTTTTGATGACTATGCATCCTCCAGACGGTTAGGCGTCATGGTCTAGAGCATCCAAGAGGAAATTGTGGATCACCGAGTGACCGAGTCTATGAAGGTTTGGAAGTGACCTGAAGACTTACCACGAGTGATTGGGCGAGGTCTGTGTGACCTTAGCTCAAGGGGAATACGGTGAGGACTGCGTGTCCTGAGCTGCGTGTTCAGGACTGGGTGCCCGGGACTGTGTGTCCTCAAGTTTAAATACCTAGCCGCCGTAACCAGACGTACAACTGTCACAGCAGTTGGAACAGGTCTACCAAATCATTGTCTTCACCAAGCTACCTGGTTCCATTTCCTCAACCCTTCCATTTCCTCATTTATGTGTTGTGTGCTTGTTCATATATGTTTGAAGACTTTGACTGAAGACTTTCTCTATTTCCTCAGTTCAATTTCTTCAGTCTGTTTGTCTTTATCCTGTGTTTACGCTTTCTGTACTCTGTGCTTGTTTTCATTTCATCATGAAGACCATGCTCATGCACTGTTATGTTTACTTCTGAGTACTTATTCCGCTGCAAGTAGTTCTTCACTCAGGAATTTTCTAACCCTGAAATTCCCCAGTGAAGAATTCATAAAAATCGCCTATTCACCCCCCTCTAGTTGATATAACACACTTTCAATATGTCAGCAGCAACAAAGTCTGTGATGTTTGTTTCAGCTTCTTAGAGTGCTCATAATGTGGCTGGTAAAATGGTTATTAGAGTGCTAAAATGCTTGCTGTTAAAAAAGTGCACAAGTCAGCTACTTCAGCACATAGTGCTTATTGTCATTTGCAGGGAAACCGATTGCGAGTGACCTATGTTTTGCCGGAAATGTTGATTGATTTCCATTCCGGCAAATTTCAGGCGCTCTATGTGTGCACTCTCTAGCAAAGGTCATGCTGAAATTTTCCATGAATTTCGGCATGACTTGTGCTAGAAAGTTGGACATATCGAGTGCTCGAGATTTGTCATGACGGGAATGAAGCGACATTTCCGGCAAAACACATGTCACTTTTTTCATTATTCACTTTATTATATAAAGCTCGATAATTAAACGACTATGACATTGAACCGTAGGAAACATGACCGACACCGATGAGGCCGGAGGTTCTCAGTCCCAATTAGGTCGAGCACATGCCTACCTCGACTTTCTGGCGGATCAGGAGAGACATCAAGCTGGGTGTCAGGACCCGCTTGTCATGACGGATGATGACGGTGATGGTGCTGACACTGACACTGATGCCACCAGCGACACCAGCACTAAGACTGGCGCTAATGATGTTGCTAACTACAACATAGAAGGTGGGACCTCCCAAGCCAATGAGGGAAAGAAGGAAAAGAGGACACGATGCCCAAATGAGCTCGGCACCGGAAGACTGGTGGTCACGGCGGTGCACCCTGGCGAGTTCGAGCCAATAGAGTCATGGGAAGTGGCAGCGTGTTAAGGCAACCAACTAGCATCCATCCTATGGGATACAGCTAACATCAACACCACGAAAATATGGAAGAATGAAAATTTGAAGAAGCTTCTCCTAACTAGGTTGCACGCAAGATTCCCGTTCCCCGGTCGGAATGACGATGTCGACCCATGGGATGATGATGCCATGAAAAAATCAACAACAAAGCCCTAGGGAAGTTCAGCAACACATTGAGCGCTTGGAAAACTATGGTGAAAAAGGCGATTGAAGTAGACCATGAAACCTATGCCGAGATTGTTGCAGACAATCCGAAAATTATGATAGAGGACTTTGAAAAGTTCAAGGAGACTTGCAATGAAGAAGTGTCCAAGGCCAGGTCGGAGAGAGGCAAGCAGCTGCAGGCAAAGAACATGGGGAACTACCGCCTTGGAAGTCATGGTTACACGGGAAAGAGGCCCGTGTGGGCTAAGGAGGACGCAGAACATGAACGTCAGGGGATCCTAGACCCATTGGCTGAGTTCACCGACTAGTAGGAGCACGACTTCATCAGGGCCCGATTCTCATGGGACCCAAAAAAGGTTTTTTTTCACCGATGGACCGACTAGGAAATTCATGAGATTACTGGTAATTATCCTTTTACCACCTTACATATTAGCTTATAATCAAAGAAGTCTACTAAATTCTAGTCACATTCGTAAATGATTCACGATCCATTTTGCAGAGACATCAACACAAGCTTGCGGCCGAAAGCGACTCGTCGACTCAGTCAACTCAGTCGTCGGAGAAGTACAAGTGGGACACTCCTTTCAACCGTGCCATGAACATAATGATGGCACACCCGCCCGGCCAGCGGCCTGCAATATGGACGTGTGCACATCGCCGGGGATGGCGCCACGTGGAACAACTATTATAACAAGGACCCCAAGGCCAAAAGACAGAGAAAGAAGTTCAGTCAAGTGACTATCGACGAGAAGGTGGCGCGGGCGATGGAGAAAGCAAAAGCTGAGATAATTGCTACCTGTAGACATGATATGGTGCCTGCCTTTACAAGCTTGATTCCAACTGTGGGCACATGGGTGCAGCAAAATCCAAACGCACTGATGACCCACAAGTATAGGGGATCTATCGTAGTCCTTTCGATAAGTAAGAGTGTCGAACCCAACGAGGAGCAGAAGGAAATGATAAGCGATTTTCAGCAAGGTATTCTCTGCAAGTACTGAAATAAGTGGTAACAGATAGTTTTGTGATAAGATAAATTGTAACAAGCAACAAGTAACAAAAGTAAATAAAGTCCATCAAGGTGGCCCAATCCTTTTTGTAGCAAAGGACAAGCCTGAACAAACTCTTATAATAGGAAAAGCGCTCCCGAGGACACATGGGAATATTGTCAAGCTAGTTTTCATCACGTTCATATGATTCGCGTTCGATACTTTGATAATTTGATATGTTGGTGGACCGGTGCTTGGGTGCTGTTCTTACTTGAACAAGCATCCCACTTATGATTAACCTCTATTGCAAGCATCCGCAACTACAACAAAAGTATTAAGGTAAACCTAACCATAGCATGAAACATGTGGATCCAAATCAGCCCCTTACGAAGCAACGGATAAACTAGGGTTTAAGCTTCTGTCACTCTAGCAACCCATGATCTACTGATTACTTCCCAATGCCTTCCTCTAGGCCCAAATAATGGTGACGTGTTATATAGTCGACGTTCACATAACACCACTAGAGGCTAGACAACATACATCTTATCAAAATATCAAACGAATACCAAATTCACATGACTACTAATAGCAAGACTTCTTCCTTGTCCTCAGGAACAAACGTAATTACTCACAAAGCATATTCATGTTCAAAATAAGAGGGGTAATAATATGCATATAGGATCTGAACATATGATCTTCCACCAAATAAACCAACTAGCATCAACTACAAGGAGTAATCAACACTACTAGCAACCTACTAGCACCAATCCCGGACTTTGAGACAAGAATTGGATACAAGAGATGAACTAGGGTTTGGAGATGAGATGGTGCTGGTGAAGATGTTGATGGAGATTGCCCTCTCCCGATGAGAGGAGCGTTGGTGATGACGATGGTGATGATTTCCCCCTCCCGGAGGGAAGTATCCCCGGCAGAACAGCTCTGCTGGAGCTCTAGATTGGTTCCGCCAAGGTTCCTCCTCGTGGCGGCGGAGTCTCGTCCCGAAAAGTTCCCTCTGATTTTTTCTCATTGAAAGACTTCATATAGGAGAAGATGGACGATGGAGAGCCACCAGGGGGCCCACGAGGTAGGGGGGCGCGCCCTAGGGGGGGAGCACCCCCCACCCCCGTAAGCAGGGTGTGGGCCCCCTAGCCTTCATCTTTGGCGAGGATTTTTCTTTATTTATTTTAAGATGTTCCGTGGAGTTTCAGGACTTTTGGAGTTGCGCGGAATAGGTCTGTAATATTTGCTCCTTTTCCAGCCCAGAATGCCGGCATTCTCCCTCCTTATGTAAACCTTGTAAAATAAGAGAGAATAGCCATAGGCATTGTGACATAAAGTGAAATAACAGTCCATAATGCAATAAATATCGATATAAAAGCATGATGCAAAATGGACGTATCAACTCCCCCAAGCTTAGACCTCGCTTGTCTTCAAGCGATAAGCCGATAACAATAAATATGTCCTCATGTTTAGAGGTAGAGGCGTCGATAAAAATAAAATACGGACATGAAGGCATCATGATTATTCTCATAACATCAACATATATAGATTTTGTCATATGATTACTTATGTTCAAGTGATGATCTATTCACAATGCAAAAGTATAAATCATAAACCTTATTGGGCTCTGACAAACTATAATCTTAGTCATTAAAGAAATTGCAATTTATCATAACATCGGGAAGAGTCTATGTGAGAGCTAAAAAGCAAGTCCACATACTCAACTATCATTTAGTCCTCCATAATTGCTAACACTCACGCAATACTTGTGGTTACAGAGTTTTAATCGGACACAGAGAAAGATAGGGGCTTATAGTTTTGCCCCACAACCTTTTACCTCAAGGGTAATGCCAACAATAATGGTTCATGCTCCCCTACATCCAATTATATATATATATATATATATATATATATATATATATATATATCATGTTCTTTCCAACATGCTGAGCTTGCCAAAGGATAAAATGAAAAATAAAAGGTGAAGATCACCATGACACTTGCATAAGGTAGAAGATAATAATAAAGGATAGGCCCTTCGTAGAGGGAAGCAGAGGTTGCCATGCGCTTTTATGGTTGGATGCATAAAATCTCAATGCGAAAGAACGTCACTTAATATTGCCCCTTGTGATATGAACCTTTATTATGCAGTCTGTCACTTTTATTACTTCCACATCACAAGATCGTATAAAGCTTATTTCTCCTGCACCAATCAATCATACATATTTAGAGCAATTTTTATTGCTTTGCACCGATGACAACGTACTTGAAGGATCTTACTCAATCCATAGGTAGATATGGTGGACTCTCATGGCAAAACTGGTTTAAGGGTATGCACAAGTAGTATTTCTACTTGGTGCTGAGAATTTGGCTAGCATGAGGGGGAAAGGCAAGCTCAACAAGTTAGAGGATCCATGACAACATACTTTATCTCAGATATAAGAAAGACATAACTCATTAAGTTGTCTTCCTTGTCCAACATCAACTCTTTAGCATGTCATATTTTAATGAGTGCTCCCAATCATAAAAGATGTCAATGATAATATATCTATATGTGAAAACCTCTCTTTCCTTATCACTTCCTATTAATTGCAACAATGACCAAAGCTATGTCTGCCAACTCCCAACAACTTTTAATCATCATACTCTTTCTATGTGAAGTCATTACTCTTAATAAGATCAATATGAACTTTTTGTTTCTTTTTATTCTTTTTCTCTTTTCTTTTATTCACCCAAGATCATGGCAAAATAATCAAGCCCTTGACTCAACACTAATCTTTATTATATATAGCTCACGGACTCGATTACATAGAGAGATCATAAAGCAAACCCAAAACTAGATCATGCCATAAACTTTATTCTACTAAATCAAGATACTACTAATAGGATCGAACTAAGAAAAACGATAAAGATAGGAGTTGTGATGGTGATACGATACCGGGGCACCTCCCCCAAGCTTGGCAGTTGCCAAGGGGAGTGCCCATACCCATGTGATTATATCTCCTTTGTCGGTGAAGAAGGTGGAGGTGATGGATAATCGCACATCGAGCATAAGAGGTCCTCCAGCTTGCGAATAATGCCCTTGAGTGCGACAATATGCTCCTTCAACAAAATATTTTCTTGTGTGAGATACTTGTTTTGTATACGAGCTAACTCAATCATCTTGAAAGCTTTGATCTTAGTTGGGGTAAGAAGGTTATGATCAAGTTGAAGGATGTCTTTTGCTGCCGGAGCTTGATCCTCCGTGGCCTTCTTGATCCTTTCATCCTTGTTGACCCTCGTGGGTTCTTCCCTATTCAGATCTATCTTCATTAGCCAAGCATCGTTGTTACCATTGTTGGAGGAGGGAGACGACATGATGCCTAGCCTGGAAAACCCTGATAGAAAACAGCTCGAAACAAGAACAGAGGAGATTTGCGTGATACATGAGTCAAAATCTTCGGGAGAATATATAATGAATTTGTACCGACCAAAATACGTATCGTGCAAGAAAACGGAGTCTGGAAGGCACACAAGGTGCTCACGAGGTAGGGGGGCGTGCCCAGAGGGGTAGGGCGTGCCCACCACCCTCGTGGGGCCCTCGTGTCCTTCCCGGACTGCTACTTATTTTTCTATTTTTCTAAATATTCCAAAATGGAGAAATATTGCCTTAAAAATTGTTTTGGAGTCGGTTTACTTAGCGTACTACATACCTATTCCTTTTAGGAGTCTGAAACGTTCCGGAAAGTGTCCCTTATGTATTCCTCGGGGTTACGGTTTCAATAATATTGGTTTCAACATTTATGGGATTACCTGAGATATAATGTTTGATTCTTTGACCGTTTACCACCTTCGGATTTGTGCCTTCGAAGTTGTTGATCTTTATGGCACCGGAATGATAGACCTCTTCGATAACATACGGGCCTTCCCATTTAGAGAGAAGTTTTCCTGCAAAAAATCTTAAACGAGAGTTGTATAGCAATACATAATCACCTACATTAAACTCACACTTTTGTATCCTTTTGTCATGCCATCTTTTAACTTTTTCTTTAAACAACTTGGCATTTTCATAAGCTTGGGCTCTCCATTCATCAAGTGAGCTAATATCAAATAACCTCTTCTCACCGACAAGTTTAAAATCATAATTGAGCTCTTTAATAGCCCAATATGCCTTATGTTCTAGTTTGAGAGGTAAGTGACATGCTTTTCCATAAACCATTTTATAAGGAGACATACCCATAGGATTTTTATATGCAGTTATATAATCCCATAATGCATCATCAAGTTTCTTAGACCAATTCTTTCTAGACCTATTAACAGTCTTTTGCAAAATTAATTTGAGCTCTCTATTGCTCAACTCTACTTGACCACTAGACTGAGGGTGATAAGGAGATGCAATTCTATGATTAACATCATATTTAGCAAGCATTTTACGGAAAGCACCATGAATAAAGTGTGAACCACCATCAGTCATTAAATATCTAGGGACTCCAAACCTCGGGAAAATAACTTCCTTAAACATTTTAATAGAAGTGTTATGATCAGCACTACTAGTTGGAATAGCTTCTACCCACTTAGTAACGTAATCAACAGCAACTAAAATATGTGTGTATCCATTAGAGGCAAGAAAAGGTCCCATATAATCAAAGCCCCAAACATCAAACAGTTCAATAACAAGTGAATAATTCATAGGCATTTCTTGACGTCTACTAATATTACCAATTCTTTGACATTCATCACAAGACAAGACAAACTTACGGGCATCCTTGAAGAGAGTAGGCCAATAAAAACGAGATTGCAATACCTTATGTGCAGTTCTATCTCCAGCGTGGTGTCCTCCATAAGCCTCGGAATGGCACTTGCGTAGGATCTGTTCCTGTTCATGCTCAGGTACACAACGTCTAATAACACCATCTACTCCTTCTTTATAAAGATGTGGGTCATCCCAAAAGTAATGTCTCAAATCATAGAAAAACTTTTTCTTTTGTTGGTATGTGAAGCTAGGTGGTATAAACTTAGCAACAATATAATTAGCATAATCAGCATACCATGGAGTACTATGAGAGGTACTTATAACATTTAATTGTTCATCAGGAAAGCTATCATCAATAGGTAGTGGGTCATCAAGAACATTCTCTAACCTAGACAAGTTGTCTGCAACGGGGTTCTCAACTCCCTTTCTATCAATAATATGCAAATCAAATTCTTGTAGCAAGAGAACCCATCTAATAAGTCTAGGTTTAGAATCTTTCTTTTCCATAAGGTATTTAATAGCAGCATGATCAGTATGAATAGTTACTTTAGAATCAACAATATAAGGTCTGAACTTATCACAAGCAAATACAACTGCTAAGAGCTCCTTTTCGGTAGTAGCATAATTTCTTTGAGCATTGTCTAGAGTCTTACTAGCATAATGAATAAGATTTAATTTCTTATCAACTCTTTTCCCTAGAACATCACCTACAGCATAATCACTAGCATCACACATAATTTCAAAGGGTAAATTCCAATCAGGTGGCTGAACAACAGGTGCAGAGACTAATGCTTTCTTAAGTATTTCAAATGCTTCTACACAATCATCATCAAAGACAAATGGTATATCTTTTTGCAATAAATTAGTCAGAGGCCGAGAAATTTTTGAGAAGTCCTTAATGAACCTCCTATAAAATCTAGCATGACCAACGAAACTTCTTATACCTTTGATGTCCTTGGGACATGGCATCTTTTCGATAGCATCGACCTTGGCTTTATGAACTTCAATACCTCTTTCAGAAACTTTATGCCCCAAGACAATACCTTCATTAACCATAAAGTGGCACTTTTCCCAATTCAAGACAAGATTAGTTTCTTCACATCTCTGCAAAACTCGATCAAGATTGCTCAAGCAATCATCAAAAGAGGAACCATAGACAGAAAAATCATCCATGAAAACCTCACAAATCTTTTCACAAAAGTGAGAGAATATAGCCATCATGCATCTTTGAAAGGTAGCGGGTGCATTACATAAACCAAAAGGCATACATCTATACGCAAAAGTACCAAAAGGGCATGTAAAAGTAGTCTTTGATTGATCTCTAGCCGACACATGTATTTGAGAGAAACCAGAATAACCATCTAGAAGGCAATAGTGTGTATGTTTGCATAATCTTTCTAGCATTTGATCAATAAAAGGTAAGGGGTAATGATCTTTCTTAGTAGCTTTATTTAATTTGCGGAAATCAATTACCGTCCTATAACCTGTAATAATTCTTTGTGGAATCAATTCTTTTTTATCATTAGGAACAACAGTAATACCTCCCTTCTTAGGGACACAATGGACATGACATACCCACTCACTATCAACAACAGGATAGATTATACCTACCTCTAGAAGCTTTAGTATTTCTTTTCTTACCACTTCTTTCATTTTAGGATTCAGACGTCGTTGAGGATCACGAACTGGTTTGGCATTTGCTTCCAAATTTATTTTATGTTGACATAGAGTGGGACTAATGCCCTTAAGATCATCAAGAGTATATCCAATAGCTGCACGGTGCTTCTTCAGAGTTTTCAATAATCTTTCTTCTTCATGCTCTGAAAGGTTAGCACTAATAATAACATGATATATCTTCTTTTCATCAAGATAAGCATATTTAAGATTATCAAGCAACGGTTTAAGCTCAAACACGGGATCACCCTTGGGCGGAGGAGGATCCCCTAAGATTTCAGCATGCAAATTGTGATGCAGAATAGGTCCCTGTTTAAAGAATACTTCATCTATTTCCCTTCTTTCATTCATGAACATATCATTTTCATGGTCTAGCAAATAGTGTTCTAAAGGATCACTAGGAGGTACGGTAATAGAAGCAAGACCAATAATTTCATCCTTACTAGGTAATTCTTCCTCACGATGTTGTTTACTAAATTTAGAGAAATTAAACTCATGAACCATATCATCCAAGTCAATAGTAACAACATTCTTTTTGCAATCTATCCTAGCATTAACAGTGTTCAAGAAGGTTCTACCAAATATAATGGGTCAAAAGCTATCTTGCGGAGAAGTAAGAACAAGAAAATCAGCAGGATATTTAGTTTTCCCACACAAGACTTCAATATCTCTAACAGTTCCCATCACTGAAATAGTATCTCTATTGGCAAGTTTAATTGTGACATCAATACCTTCTAACTCAGCAGGTGCAATTTCGTGCTTGATTTCTTTATACAAGTCATAAGGTATAAAACTAGCACTAGCACCCATATCACATAAGCCATGATAACAATTATCTCCTATTTAACAAAAATAATAGGCATGCCTACCACAGGTCTATGTTTATCTTTATCAGAAGGTTTAGCAATTCTAGCAGTTTCACCTTCGAACTGAATAACATGTCCATCAATATTATCAGACAAGATATCTTTAACAATAGCAATATTAGGTTCTACTTTAAGTTACTCAAGAGGTGTATAAGTTCTAATATTGCTTTTACGAACAACTGTTGAAGCTTTAGCATGATCCTTTATTCTAACAGGGAAAGGTGGTTTCTCAACATAAGAAGTAGGAACAATAGGATCATTATAAGTGATAGTCTTTTCTTCAACTTTACTAGGTGCAGCTACTTTTACTTCTATGGGAGGATGATATTTAAACCACTTCTCCTTAGGGAGATCAACATAAGTAGCAAAAGATTCACAGAAAGAAGCTACTATCTCAGAGTCAAGTCCATATTTAGTGCTAAACTTACGGAAAATATCGGTATCCATAAAATATTTAACACAATCAAACTTAGGTGTCATACCTGACTCCTTACCTTCGTTGAGGTCCCAATCTTCAGAGTTGCGTTTAATTTTATCCAATAAATTCCATCTGAATTCAATAGTCTTCATCATAAAAGAGCCATCACAAGAAGTATCGAGCATGGTGCGATTGTTTTCAGAAAGCTGAGCATAAAAACTTTGCATAATTATTTCTCTCGAGAGCTCGTGATTGGGGCATGAATATAACATTGATTTAAGCCTCCCCCAAGCTTGAGCGATGCTTTCTCCTTCGCGAGGCCAGAAATTATATATATAATTGCGATCACGATGAACAAGATGCATAGGGTTATACTTTTGATGAAATTCCAACTTCAATCTTTTATAGTCCCATGATCTCATATCATCACATAGCCTATACCATATCAATGCGTCTCCCTTCAAAGATAAAGGAAGACCTTCTTCTTAGCAACATCATCGGGTATACCTGCAAGCTTAAATAATCCACAAACTTCAACCACATATATTAAGTGCTCATCAGGATGCTTTGTAAAGGGTTAGCTAGCAGTTTTTCCATCATACCCGAAGGAAATTACAAAAGGAGTTTCATTTTCAATAGGTTCAGTAGGTTGAGGAGCAACTGTTTGCTCTACTGGACGAGGTGAAGATACCCCGAACAAGCCCGTCAAAGAATTACTTTCCATAGTAACAAGTGACAGTAAATTTCAGAACACTATATAAATTTTTCCTTACCAAATTCCACCTACCAAAGGCGCTACACTCCCCGGCAACGGCGCCAGAAAAGAGTCTTGATGACCCACAAGTATAGGGGATCTATCATAGTCCTTTCGATAAGTAAGAGTGTCGAACCCAATGAGGAGCAGAAATAAATGATAAGCGCTTTTTAGCAAGGTATTCTCTGCAAGTACTGAAATAAGTGGTAACCGATAGTTTTGTGATAAGATAAATTGTAACGAGCAACAAGTAACAAAAGTAAATAAAGTGCAGCAAGGTGGCCCAATCCTTTTTGTAGCAAAGGACAAGCCGGAACAAACTCTTATAATAGGAAAAGCGCTCCCGAGGACACATGGGAATATCGTCAAGCTAGTTTTCATCACGTTCATATGATTCTCTTTGATACTTTGATAATTTGATATGTGGGTGGACCAGTGCTTGGGTGCTGTTCTTACTTGAACAAGCATCCCACTTATGATTAACCTATATTGCAAGCATCCGCAACTAAAACAAAAGTATTAAGGTAAACCTAACCATAGCATGAAACATGTGGATCCAAATCAGCCCCTTACGAAGCAATGCATAAACTAGGGTTTAAGCTTGTGTCACTCTAGCAACCCATCATCTACTTATTCCTTCCCAATGCCTTCCTCTAGGCCCAAATAATGGTGAAGTGTTATGTAGTTGACGTTCACATAACACCACTAGAGGCCAGACAACATACATCTTATCAAAATATCAAACGAATACCAAATTCACATGACTACTAATAGCAAGACTTCTCCCTTGTCCTCAGGAACAAACATAATTACTCACAAAGCATATTCATGTTCATAATCAGAGGGGTAATAATATGCATATAGGATCTGAACATATGATCTTCTACCAAATAAAGCAACTAGCATCAACTACAAGGAGTAATCAACACTACTAGCAACCTACTAGCACCAATCCCAGACTTTGAGACAAGAATTGGATACAAGAGATGAACTAGGGTTTGGAGATGAGATGGTGCTGGTGAAGATGTTGATGGAGATGGCCCTCTCCCGATGAGAGGAGCGTTGGTGATGACGATGGTGATGATTTCCCCCTCTCGAAGGGAAGTATTCCCGACAGAACAGCTCTGCCTGAGCTCTAGATTGGTTCCACCAAGGTTCCTCCTCGTGGCGGCGGAGTCTCGTCCCGAAAAGTTCTCTTTGATTTTTTTCTCATCGAAGGACTTCATTTAGGAGAAGATGGACGTCGAAGAGCCACCAGGGGGCCCACGAGGTAGGGGGGCGCGCCCTAGGGGAGGGGAGGGGGGGGGCGCCCCCACCCTCGTGAGCAGGGTGTGGGCCCCCTGGCCTTCATCTTTGGTGAGGATTTTTCTTTATTTATTTTAAGATGTTCCATGGAGTTTCGGGACTTCTGGAGTTGCGCATAATAGGTCTCTAATATTTTCTCCTTTTCCAGCCCAGAATTCCAGCTGCCGGCATTCTCCCTCCTTATGTAAACCTTGTAAAATAAGAGAGAATAGCCATAAGTATTGTGACATAAAGTGAAATAATAGTCCATAATGCAATAAATATCGATATAAAAGCATGATGCAAAATGGACGTATCACGCACCACCAAGTAATTTTCCCATGCCCAGCTTCACCGGGAGCAACTCAATGAACACCGCACCCGTACCCGTACCTAGTATGGCAACCGTACCCGCACCTCCTCCAGCACCTGCTCCCGCACCCAGCTGTCACAGCAGCCGTAGCTCCGTCTCTGGCTTGAATGTCGGGCCGTCGACATTGGCTGAGCTCGAAGCCCTCGCATTAATACGCGCCGCACCTTCATCAACTCAACTAATTAATTAATCTTCAGTTGCTGTTCTTTTTGGATCTCTGACGCCGCACGTATATGTCTTTGTAGGCCGACTCCACTTCGTGCACCCTCCTTTACCACATGAAGGGCGGGTTGGTGGATGTGGGGAAGGGTACTATAGTGAAGCCCAAGGATCGATTGTTCCACCGCCGGCAGATGCCTGCTAATGCCTTAAGGGTCTCGGTGTTGAGTGCGAAAGCGGGCTACAAGGGTTTCCCTTGTCCGATACAAACCGATGGAGAGGATGACGAGACCCCCACGCAGCTTGGCCAATGCAAAAATTGGCCGATCCTATGGCCGAAAAATCTTCTTTGTGTCGAGGTGGCCGGGAGCACACCAACGGGACCTCAGGAAGGTATGACCACATCCCCACCTACACAAGTACAACCGTTGTCTATGTTGATTGCTGAGATTGAGAGACGGGAGCAAGGAGGGCCAACCGTTTCGGCAGATGATGCCATCTACCCCATGGATATGGATCATGACATGGAGGAGGCCGATGACCCTCACCAGTATTTCAATACCGGCTATGACAATGAATTAACAATGAGTCAACCATATGAATATGAGATGCATGTACCAGAGCCAGAATGTCCTCGAGACTGCAAGAAGTCTTTGTTCATGCAATCCTCACAAGACACGCCTCCAGATGTCGGTTCCACCCAAGCTCAACTAATTAGCCAGAGTCGTCCAATGCTGAGCCCGGCAACACTAGGGGAGGTGCTGAGGGAGCGTCTGACAGACCCACTAGCACCTCAGCCCACCAAGCAGAAGCAAAGGAAGAGACCGACGGCGAGAAAATCCAGTATAGCTGGCAATGTTGGTTCTAGCAGCCAGCTGCCTTTAACCAAGGTTGACATTGTACCGATGAAACATGCGCCATTAATCCATGTCGCGGGAGAGCCAATGGTACCGGCGAATTGATAACCCACAAGTATAGGGGATCACAACAGTTTTCGATAAGTAAGAGTGTCGAACCCAACGAGGAGCTAAAGGCAGAACAAATATTCCCTCAAGTTCTATCGACCACCGATACAACTCTACGCATGCTTCATGTTCGCTTTACCTAGAACAAATATGAAACTAGAAGTACTTTGTAGGTGTTGTTGGATAGGTTTGCAAGATAATAAAGATTATGTAGATAAAAAGTAGGGGCTGTTTAAGTAAAGACACAATAAAGTAAATATAACGAGTGTGGAAAAGTGGTGGTAGGAGTTGCGAAATTTCCCCTAAGCAATTGACTACTTTACTAGACCGATAGCAAGTATTATGTGGGAGAGGCCACTGCTAGCATGTCATCCCTGACTTGGAATTCTATGCACTTATGATTGGAACTATTAGCAAGCATCCCCAACTACTAACGTCGATTAAGGTAAAACCCAACCATAGCATTAAGATATATTGGCCCCCCTTCAATCCCGTATGCATCAATTTCTATGCAAGGTTAAAGCTTCTGTCAATCTTGCCCTGCAATACATAGTCCTATCAACATACAACTAATCCTATGGTGTGATCCATGCGCGCATCATATGATGGGAAGCAAAGGACATCATCATAACCACAAGAAAATTAAATCAATCATAGCAATTCATCAACCACCGATAGGACAACGAAAATCTACTCAGACATCATAGGATGGCAACACATCATTGGATAATAATATGAAGCATAAAGCACCATGTTCAAGTAGAGGGTACAGCGGGTTGCGGGAGAGTGGACTGCTGTAGATAGAGGGGGGAAGGTGATGGAGATGTTGGTGAAGATGGCGGAGGTGTTGGAGTAGATCGCGGTGATGATGATGATGGCCACGGCAGCATTCCGGCGCCACCGGAAGAGAAGGGGAGAGTGGGCCCCTTTGTCTTCTTCTTCCTTGACATCCTCCCTAGATGGGAGAAGGGTTTCCCCTCTGGTCCTTGGCCTCCATGGCACGGGAGGGGCGAGAGCCCCTTCGAGATTGGATCTGTCTCTCTGTCTCTCTCTGGTTCTGCGTTCTGTTATGCTGCCCTTTCACCGTTTCGTATATATATGGACATCCGTAACTCCGATTGGACCGAAACTTTCGCCGTGTTTTTATACCAAAAATTAGCTTTCTTGCGGTCGAAGAAGGGCATCAACCTCCTTACGGGTGGCCCATGAGGGTCAGGGGCGCGCCCAGGGGGGGCAGGCGCGCCCCCTGCCTCGTGGCCACCTCAGGCACCGTCTCGCGTGGATTTTTCTTTCGGAATTTTCCAAATATTCTCCATCCATTTTTATCCCGTTTGGATTCCGTTTGATATGGATATTCTACAAAACATAAAACATGCAACAGACAGGAACTGACACTGGGCACTAATCAATATGTTAGTCCCAAAATAATATAAAAATTGCCAAAAGTAAATGAACGTTGTAAAATATTGGCATGGAACAATAAAAAATTATAGATATGACGGAGACGTATCAGCATCCCCAAACTTAATTCCTGCTCGTCCTCGAGTAGGTAAATGATAAAAAAGATAATTTTTGATGTCGAATGCTACCTAGCATGATCTTGATCACATATCTAATCATGGCATGAATATTAAGATACGAGTGATTCAAAGCAATAGTCTATCATTTGACATAAAAACAATAGTACTTCAAGCCTACTAATAAAGCAATCATGTCTTTTCAAAATAACATGGCCAAAGAAAGTTATCCCTACAAAATCATATAGTCTGCTATGCTCCATCTTCTTCACACAAAATATTCACATCATGCACAACCCCGATGACAAGCCAAGCAATTGTTTCATACTTTTGACGTTCTCAAACCTTTTCAACTCTAACTCAATAAATGAGCGTGAGCCATGGACATAGCACTATAGGTGGAATAGAATATGATGGTGGAGGTTGTGTAGAAGAAGACAAAAAGGAGAAAGTCTCACATCGACGCGGCTAATCAACGGGCTATGGAGATGCCCATCAATTGATGTCAATGTGAGGAGTAGGGATTGCCATACAGCGGATGCACTAGAGCTATAAGTATATGAAATCTCAGACTGAAACTAAGTGGGTGTGCATCCAAGTTGCTTGCTCATGAAGACCTAGGGTGTTTGAGGAAGCCCATCGTTGGAATATACAAGCCAAGTTCTATAATGAAAATTTCCACTAGTATATGAAAGTGATAACTCAAGAGACTCTCTATATGAAGAACATGGTGCTACTTTGAAGCACAAGTGTGGTAAAAGGATAGTAACATTGCCCCCCTTTTTCTTTTTTTCTTTTTTTTTGCGTGTGGGCTTCTTTGGCCCCTTTTTTTTATTTAGGCTTCCTTGGCCTCTCCTTTTTTGGGGGCAATGCTCTAATAATGATGATCATCACACTTTTATTTACTTACAACTCAATATTACAACTCGATATCTAGAACAAAGATATGACTCTATATGAATGCCTCCGGCAGTGTACCGGGATGTGCAATGATCTAGCGTAGCAATGACATAGAAAAAACGGACAAGCCATGAAAACATCATGCTAGCTTTCTTACGATCATGCAAAGCAATATGACAATGAATGCTCAAGTCATGTATATGATGATGATGGAAGTTGCATGGCAATATATCTCGGAATGGCTATGGAAATACCATGATAGGTAGGTATGGTGGCTGTTTTGAGGAGAAGGTATATGGTGGGTTTATGGTACCGGCGAAAGTTGCGTGATATTAGAGAGGCTATCAATGATGGAAGGGTGAGAGTGCTTATAATCCATGGACTCAACATTAGTCATAAAGAACTCACATACTTATTGCAAAATTTTATTATCCCTCGAAGCAAAGTACTACTACGCATGACCCTAGGGGGATAGATTGGTAGGAAAAGACCATCGCTCATCCCCGACCGCCACTCATAAGGAAGACAATCAATAAATACCCCATGCTCCGACTTCGTTACATAATGGTTCACCATACATGCATGCTACGGAAATCACAAACCTCAACACAAGTATTTCTACCAATCCACAACTACCCACTAGCATGACTCTAATATCACCATCTTTATATCGCATAACTATTGCAACGAATCAAACATATCATATTCAGTGATCTACAAGTTTTATGTAGGATTTTATGATTAACCATGTGAATGTCCAATTCCTGTCATCTCTCTAAATAGATATAAGTGAAGCAAGAGAGTTTAATTATTTCTACAAAAGATATGCCCACACTCTAACAAATATAAGTGAAGCAAAAGAGCATTCTACAAATGGCGGTTGTCTAAGTGAAGAGAAACAGGCAATCCAAACTTCAAATGATATAAGTGAAGCACATGAAGCATTCTATAAAGCCATACTCAAAAGATATAAGTGAAGTGCAAAGATCATTCTATAAATCAACCAAGGATTACCTCATACCAGCATGGTGCATAAAATAAAAAATGAAAACTAAATGCAAAAGAGGCTCCAAGATTGCACATATCGCATGAACGAAACGAATCCGAAAACATACCGATACTTGTTGAAGAAAGAAGGGATGCCTTCCGGGGCATCCCCAAGCTTAGACGCTTGAGTCTCCTTGAATATTTACTTGGGGTGCCTCGGGGCATCCCCAAGCTTGAGCTCTTGCCTCTCTTCCTTCTTCCCAGATCGAGACCTTCTCGATCATCGAACACTTCATCCACACAAAACTTCAACAGAAAACTCGGTAAGATCCGTTAGTATAATAAAGAAAATCACTACTCTAAGTACTGTTGAAAACCAATTCATATTTTTTTTGCATTGTGTCTACTGTAATATAACTTTTTCATGGCTTAATCCACTGATATGAATCGATAGTTTCATCAAAACAAGCAAACTATGCATCAAAAACAGAATCTGTCTAAAACAGAACCGTCTGTAATAATATGAACATTCACCATACGTATTTACTTGAAAAATTCTGCGAAAATTAGGAAAAATAAAAATTTTGTATAGAAATACAGTTCAAAAAGAATCAGAACCATTTGATGTTCCAGCTAACAAGGTAAAATTGTGCACTATAGCTGAAGTTTCTGTCCTGCACCATACAAACCATCAAGCAAATGTAAACATCCTAAAGGCAAACCTTGGCACATTATTTTTATAATACAATGGAATTGTACAAGGGAATAATTATTTTTGTTGAAAATTTTCTGTAATCAAGATTCACAAAGTTGTTGTGAGCATGAACAAAGTTCAAGGAGCTCTCCCACTTCAACAATGCTTGTCTTTCTCACTTTCACTTTCCTTTTTGAAAAAGTTTTGGGTTCCCCTCTTTATTTTTGTTGTTTTTAAACTATATGAAAGCACTCAACAGAAATAAATGACTCTCTAAAACTTCCGGGTTTTCTCCCAGGCAGCGCTTCTTTAAAGCCATTGAGCTAGGCATATAGTGCTCAAGTAATGGATCCACCCGGATCCCAAGGTATACCAAAGCCAATTTTAATTAACAATGATTTGTAATTTAGTAGTGAGCACAAAGTAACATATATAATGTAGTGACGAAGTCTAACTCTCTTCCTATGCATCGGCATGTCATAAAAGAACAATTCATGCACACATAGTAAAGGCCAATGCATAGTATAAACAGTTTCTTGCAATTTTATCATATTGGAAACATAGAGGTGGAGATATAGTTCCTCTCTCATAATAATTGCAAGTAGGAGCAGCAAGCACATGCATATTATGTTCATCAAAATCATCATGTGCAACGGTAAAAGGCAACCCATTAATATAATCCTTAATAAGGGCAAACTTCTCCGATATAGTTTAATCGGGAGAATTCAAAAAGATACTAGGACTACCATGTGTGGGTGCAATAGCAACAATTTCATGTTTAACATAAGGAACTATAGCAAGTTCATATCCATAAGCATAATTCATATTGGCATCTTGGCCACAAGCATATCAAGCATCATCAAAAAGGGATATTTCAAGAGAATCAATGGGATCATAACAATCATCATAGCAATCATCCTTCGGTAAGCACGAAGGGAAATTAAACAATGTATGAGTTTAAGAGTTACTCTCATTAGAAGGTGGGCACGGGTAGCTAATCCGCTCTTCCTCCTTTTGTTCTTCGCTCTCCTCCTCATCTTTTTCATCCAATGAGATCACAGTTTCATCAATTTCTTCTTCCATAGACTCCCGCAAAATATTAGTCTCTTCTTGGACAGCGGAGTAGTCCTCAATATATGGTTTAACATAGGCATTAGAAGCATAATTATCATAGCAATTTTTAAGTATGGCAAAATTTTCAGATTTGTAAAGAGTAGCATCATACTTTTCAATCAAAGAAGCAATTTCGTAAGCACCCTTAAAAGCAACAAATTCTTCAATTTGTTGAACATCATAGTAACTATAAACACCCTTAGCATACGAAGATACGATTCCATTATCACTAAACTCACATTGATAGGGAAGGTGTTTCTTAGGGTTTTCTGAACAACAAGTAATATCATATATTTCGCATAAATTCCAAGCATAGCATTGCAAACGATGAATTTGTCCTAGTAAAATTTTCCCTTTTTCAGATATTCGGTGTCGCACATAACAAGCATGCTCATCTAAAGATTTTCCCTCAACTAAGCTAGTTGAGGTTTCAACACGAGCACATAGGGATCGAAGATGATCCAAGCAATAAGCTTCAGCAGTGTGATAGATTTTGAGTGGTTCTTCAACCATTGGTTTAGTAGGTACAACTAATTTTTTGGTATTTTGCGTTTCCTACCCATAATTAAAGATAGAAAACAACTAAGAACAGTAGATAAAAATTACTTAGTGATAAAGCAAACAAGCACACACGAGAATATTCACCCCACGCTATTGCTCCTCGGCAACGGCGCCAGAAAAAGGTCTTGATAACCCACAAGTATAGGGGATCACAACAGTTTTCGATAAGTAAGAGTGTCAAACCCAACGAGGAGCTAAAGGCAGAACAAATATTCCCTCAAGTTCTATTGGCCACCGATACAACTCCACGCATGCTTCATGTTCGCTTTACCTAGAACAAGTATGAAACTAGAAGTACTTTGTAGGTGTTGTTGGATAGGTTTGCAAGATAATAAATATTACGTAAATAAAAAGTAGGGGCTTTTTAAGTAAATACACATTAAAGTAAATATAGCGAGTGTGGAAAAGCGGTGGTAGGAGTTGCGAAATTGCCCCTAAGCAATTGACTACATTACTAGACCGATAGCAAGTATTATGTGGGAGAGGCCACTGCTAGCATGTCATCCCTGACTTGGAATTCTATGCACTTATGATTGGAACTATTAGCAAGCATCCGCAACTACTAACGTTCATTAAGGTAAAACCCAACCATAGCATTCAGATATATTGGTCACCCTTCAATCCCGTATGCATCAATTTCTATGCTAGGTTGAAGCTTCTGTCACTCTTGCCCTCCAATACATAGTCCTATCAACATACAACTAACCCAATGGTGTGATCCACGCACGCATCATATGATGGGCACCAAAGGACAGCAACATAACCACAAGAAAATTAAATCAATCATAGAAATTCATCAACCACCGATAGGACAACGAAAATCTACTCAGACATCATAGGATGGCAACACATCATTGGAAAATAATATGAAGCATAAAGCACCATGTTCATGTAGAGGGTACAGCAGGTTGCGGGAGAGTGGACCACTATAGATAGAGGGGGGAAGGTGATGGAGATGTTGGTGTTGGTGAAGATGGCGGAGGTGTTGGAGTAGATCGCGGTGATGATGATAATGGCCACGGCAGCGTTCCGGCGCCACCGGAAGAGAAGGGGAGAGGGGGCCCCTTCGTCTTCTTCTTCCTTGACCTCCTCCCTAGATGGGAGAAGGGTTTCCCCTTTGCTCCTTGGCCTCCATGGCATGGGAGGGGCGAGAGCCCCTCCGATATTGGATCTGTCTCTCTGTCTCTCTTTGGTTCTGCGTTCTGTTATGCTGCCCTTTCACCGTTTTGTATATATATGGACATATGTAACTCCGATTGGACCGAAACTTTCGCCGTGTTTTTTTAACCAAAAAATAGCTTTCTTGAGGCCGAAGAAGGGCATCAACCGCCTTACGGGTGGCCCACGAGGGTCAAGGGTGCGCCCAGGTGGGCAGGTGCGCCCCCTGCCTCGTGGCCACCTCGGGCACCGTCTCGCGTGGATTTTTCTTCCGGAATTCTCCAAATATTCCAAAAATATTCTCCGTCTGTTTTTATCCCGTTTGGATTCCGTTTGATATGGATATTCTGCGAAACATAAAACATGCAACAGACAGGAACTGGCACTGGGCACTGGATCAATATGTTAGTCCCAAAATAATATAAAAAGTTGCCAAAAGTAAATGAAAGTTGTAGAATATTGGCATGGAACAATAAAAAATTATAGATACGATGGAGACGTATCACGAATGCACTAGCTGCCATAACAGGGGAACTCAGGAGACTCCATGTCCATGTCCTTTCGACAGAGAGAAGCCTCCTCGCCTCGGGTGATCCAGGATACCCACTTTATACGGTTCATGTGCCGAGAAGTTGCAAGATGTACGTCCACACATGCCCCATGGACCTCTTCTTCCTGAGGTTTGATTACATCTTCCAGATGTTTTAAATGAGGACACTTGATTTTACGTTCGTCCTCCTGTATGCGCTGCACATGAACTACATCGTCAGGAGAGAGCAAGTCACCGGTCTTGCGGTCATGGACCCATACTACATGCATGAGGGATTCTTGTCAATCAACGACGCCAAGCGTCAATATGCGAGTCAGTACATCAAAGAATTCTTGCTCAGTAATAAGGACAAAGAAACGATTCTCCTACCTTATCATCCCGGGTAAGTCATCCACGGATAACACTATAACACATACATCCTTTCGAGCATTTCAATAATTACTTTGCATGCATGGAGGCTAACTTGATCGTGTATTTTGCATAGCGGGGGTGTAGTCCTGTCGTTCTCATCATTCTTTACCCGTGTTACACCTGCGCTCTATATTTGAACCCGTCAAAGAACATACTGAAGAAAGATTACACACACATAAAGTATGTTCTAGACAGAGCTATGACGGGCTTCAGCATGCGGGGTGGCTACATCTAATGCAAAAAAACAAATAAGGTCAGGCTCTATTTCGGCCACAAGACTGACTTTTGTTGCATCTAGCAACCAACAAGAAGTGAGAACGATGGATTCTACGTCATCCATCTAATGATGGAGTACAGAAGGGATGTGCAATCACTTTGCATGAAATCTTCATCCGATACCCATATCCAGAGATGGGCCGAAGCCTTTGGAGTCGTGCCGAATAATCAACTTCGAAATGATTTCTACCGGAGCCAGCAGGAAATTGCGTCCATCATCTTGAAAGATGTCCTCGAAGAGAATGGGATGTTCTACGGTGGCCCAATATCGCGGGCGTACGTCCGAACCCGCATTTCCCTATAGCGTCAGGACATGACGCCTTTCTAAAAAGCTTGGGTCCACCCTCCCGGATTGTTGGGGAACGCAGTAATTTCAAAAATTTCCTACGCACATGCAAGATCATGGTGATGCATAGCAACGAGAGGGGCGAGTATTGTCTACGTACCCTCGTAGACCATAAGCGGAAGAGTTATGATAACACGGTTGATGTAGTCGTACGTCTTCACGATCGACCGATCCTAGTACCGAAAGTATGGCACCTCCGTGATCTGCACACGTTCGGCTCGGTGACGTTCCATGAAGTCACGATCCAGTAGAGTGTCGAGGGAGAGCTTCGTCGGCACGACGGCGTGATGACGGTGATGATGATGCTATCGGAACAAGGCTTCGCCTAAGCACCACTATGATATGACCGAGGTGGATTATGGTGGAGGGGGGCACCGCACACGGCTAAGAGATCAATGATCAACTTGTGTGTCTATGGGGTGCCCCTGGCCATGTATATAAAGGATGGAGGGAGGAGGAGGCCGGCTGTCGGTGTCAAAACCGGCGGATCTCGGGTAGGGGGTCCCGAACTGTGCGTCTAAGGCGGATGGTAACAGGAGGCGGTGGACACGATGTTTACCCAGGTTCGGGCCCTCTTGATGGAGGTAATACCCTACCACTACAAGAAATATGTCAACTTGTTACGACCACTATTGGTCACTGAAAGTTCATGGTTTTTCATTTGCGACCTTTTTGTGACCAAAAACAGAAGGTCAAAAGCTGGTGGTCATAAACTGACTATAGCGACCTTTCTTCTGGAATGGTCGAAGACGTTTATGACCAAAATACGTCTACTGTGGCGTTTTGGTCACTAGCAACTTCCCCAGGCCATGTAGGCATCCAGCGTGGCAATTTGACGTGGCACAAGATTCAGCCCGGTCCAATTCGATTTTCTACATGGGCCTAGCCCAACAATTCGGCCTATTTGTGTTTTTTTCTCATATTAATTTTGGCTAGGTAGATGGGCCAAGCCCAACAATTAAGCCTTCTCATTTTTGGGCCGTGCCCTTTTCTGCTAGAAAGTTTTAGTTTTTTGTAATATAAAAAAGGTCCACTAGTCAAATGGGTCCCAGATGTCAGGTTCAGGTACGTGGGTCCTAGCTAGCAAGTTCATATTCTTCATATTTCAATTTAACAGTAAATAAATAACCATTATTTAAATTGGCACAAACAAAACACACATATAATACTCCAAATATTATCAGCCAGATTCAGTACAGAGCTCCTATTGTACAAATAACATATACTGTACAATCTCTACACATAATAAGCTCATACAAGCTCTACAAGCTCTACACGTGATACGGTGCCCTGGTGTTAACCCTGTAGCTCTACAAGTGTCTTCAATCTTCTTCAACATGGAGCTCCTTCGGTAGCGAGCACAAACTAGGCACCTGCATCATCACAGGAAGGCAATTTTAGATCATAATAACGAATGTTCCAAGCACAGTTTAGAGAAAAGAACCAAGTAAATTTGCCCTCAATCATACAAACAAAGTTTAGAGAAAACCAAATGTCGGGGGCTGCTGATCCCACGGACACCTATGGGACCGCGGCGGACCGGGGCCCCTTTCGGTTCGACAGGGGGGCGGAGAGTGCACGAAGAGCAGATCGAGGCAAACGCACGAGCACACGCGATCAGTTTACCCAGGTTCGGGCCGCACGGATGCGTAAAACCCTACTCCTGCTTTGGTTTGTATTTGTGTTCTTGCTCGGGAGCGATGAACGCTACAGTACACTTGAATGGCTAGCGAGACCGAGCGTGAGAATGATCCTCCTCCCCCCTCTGTTGCGCATGGGCCTCCTTTTATATGTCAAAGGGGTCACCGACAGGTGGCAACAGAGATGGGGGTAAAAAGGTAAAAGATGTGGTGGTTGGCGCCACCGCTTACTACAGTTGTATCATACCTAACCCTGACGGCAGGGGACAAAGGCATTAAATGTCTGTCTGTGTCGCCTAGACGGTGCAGAAAGGGACCGTCAGGGGCGCCACCGTTTGCCACGATGGCTATCTTGTCAGTGCCTGCTTGCCACCTCATGCCCCTGGCTGCATAGCCTCCCGCCACGTACGCTAGGAACGGTCCCAGAGCGACACGTTGGTGGGTGAGCTGGAGCGCGGGCTGCGGAGTAGTAGCTTGCCGCGGCAAGCGCCTTGCCGCGGATGTTGTCTTGTCGCATCCGGGAGCTTGTCGCTCACCGGGTCTTGCCGGGATGCGCAGCGCGTCGCAGCAAGCTTCTCGAGATGCCTTGGTTGGTCTTCCCGGCAAGCTCCTCTTGCAGGGGTCTTTGTGCTTCGAGTGGCCTTCCCGGCGAGCTCCTCTTGCTGGGGCCTTGCGCCTTGGCTCGAATACTTTGTTCTTGAATGGCTCCAAAGGAACCACGAAGGACCTTGGCGGTCACCCGGCAAGCCTTCCCGCGGGGTGCTGCGACTGCCCGTGCACAAGTTCGGGATACTAAGGTACCCCTACTTTAGTACACCGACAGGAGCCCCCGGTCCTGGGCCATACACGGTGCCGAGCACTGTTGGGCCAGGCCCAAAACAGTGCACGGGCACGCGCGGCCTGGGTCACGCCGTATCTGACTCTGCATTCACCGCGCCCTCCCCGAGCGGCACGCGTCGAACATGGCATCGTGCGTGACGTGGGTGGCGTGCGCGGGGCTAAGCCCCGCGTGCATGCGTCACGTCGTGGTAAAGGGGACGGTTCGCCCCCCCCCATAAACGGAGGGAGGCGTGGAGGCATGGTTCATTTACTGGACGGGGCCGATGCACGGTTTTCGAGGCGTCCACTCCCCACGATCACGGGGTGGGGGAGAGGTTGCCTCATCCGTCGCCTCGGTTCTGCACGCCGGCCACGCGGCTCCCATGCGCTTGGGGTCACGGACGGTGGAGGTGGGAGACTGGGCCGTCGCGGGTCGAGGCAGCGGGTCGGCCCCAGCTCCCTGCTCTTCCCGTGTCTTGATTCGCTGAGCGGGGCGGCCGAGCCCCCACCTCGCTCCTTTATAAAGAGCGGGAGGGGGGACGGAAGCCCGCATTCTCTCATCTCCTCCTTTCTTCAGCTTCTGCTCCCCTTTCTCTCATTCGCCATGGAAAGAGGGAACCCTGGTCCTTCATCGGTGGCGACGAGGGTCGCCGCCAGACAGCGCATCCCTCCCTCTCCCACACCCGTGGTGGCAGAGCCAGCCGTAAGGGGAAGAGGGAGGGGGCGAGGTCGTGGACGAGGTCGAGGACGAGGTCGAGGCGCTCGGGGAAGAGTTGGGCGGGGTGGCGTGCCGGCTTCGTCTCCGCCGGCGGTTCCTCTTCCCACGGCGGTCCATATTGGGGACGACCCTTGCGAGTTCTTCGTTAGGCTGCGCCGGGCGCCTCACCGTCGCCTCCGACTCCCAGCTCCGTTTGCGAGCGCGATGGAGTTGGACCCGCCCGAGACACTAAGACTGCACATGAGGGGCTGTGGGATCAGCGGCACGCGAGTCCGCGTTGAATTCCCAGCCCCTAATGTGATGTATCTTGGTCGAGGGTGGAAGACGTTCGCTCGTATCCACAGCCTGATGGGGGGGCTCACCCTCCATTTTAAGTTGATGGAGGGCGATCTCCTCTCCGTCAAGGTCTTCGGGTGCTTCGGCACTCGGGTAAAGTGCTGCGTGGACAGCTCCTCCGATAGCGAAGGCTCCTCCTCGAGCGAGATTGACGAGGAGGAGAGCGACATCGACGGCGAGGGTAGCGGGCGGCAGGATGACGGGTCCGACTAGGTGTCGGGCGCCACTCCGTGCGGCACCGGCAACCCCATCATCCGTGTCGCCGGCTCCTTGAACTCCCCGGGGTCGTCTCCTTGGGCGGCTGGCGTAGGGAGGCTGCGGAAGAGGAAGAGGGCTGGCGGCAAGGCCATCAAGTCGGAGTACGAGGGCGTGGTGCCCTCGACAGCGTCCTGACGTCCTGCCGCCTCGTCTTTGAGCCCCGCTTCCGGCGCCGCCATCACCGTCCAGCCTTCGGACAGCCCCCGGGATGTTCTCTTGGTGTCTTCTGGCACCCGTAGCTCGCCTAGGCGCCCCTTTTGCCCTTTTCGCCTCCTTGATCTACCTCCTGAAGAGAGGGACAAGAAAGGGATTATGGGCATCTTGTCTTTTTAATTTGTAAGCCTTCGGGCCTTAGTTGCATTTAAAACTCGTAATCCTCTCTTTCATGTTTTTCATCCTCTATGGACTGTACCTGAGTGGAATGTTTTTCAATGAAAAGGGGATGCTTGCCGGGTCATTTTGTCTCGCGGGTAGAACCCACGTCAAGGAGCAAATCCTTGGTATCTTTCAGATAGACACTTTTTCTCCCGGCAATAGGCCCTGCCGTCTTCCCACGTCGCTCGACCTTTCTCACGCTTTTGACGGAGGCATGGACGAGGCGGGTGCGGCCCCCCTCGTTTCATCCCTTTGCTGCCGCGACTACGACCAAACTTGGCCCCAGGAACGAGCCCCAGGGCCTAGAGTTAAGGGAGCACGGTAGTTTTCAGGAAGAAACGAGGTTTCGTATTCCCCAGTCCATAAGAGAATGCATGAAGAGGGATGAAAGACTTATCTGAGATTGCAGCCCCCGACAACTCTGGCTTGCCGTGGGCGAATCTTGGTACTTGCAGCCCCCGGCAACACTGGCTTGCCGGGGTCCAAATGCCGGTACGTCCTTCTTCTCCTTTTCGTCCTCAAGCGGTCCGGCCAGGATATGCGAGCCCTGCGAACCAAGGGAAACGAAAGAAAGGCAAAGGGACGCACACTCGACCTCTAAGCTAGGGGTTAGCCGCAGTTAAGCACTACCAACCCTAACCAAGGACGAGACTCGATCTAGCATGCATGCTATAACTCAGGGCGCCAGCGCTTCATTTACTTGTGCTCAGGGTCTGCGCCTGGCTTTGTACAAAGGATTACATGCAACAGCGGCAAGACTTGTACAAAAGGGTGGTTGCCGGACAGGGTCCGACAACCGCGCCTTACGGGTAAAACTTACGAAGATGCTCAATATTCCAGGAGTTGCTCACCGGAATGCCATCTTCGGTCTCAAGGCGGACAGCGCCAGGCCTAGTGACTCGTTTCACCCGGTAAGGGCCTTCCCACTTCGGCGTCAACTTGTTGGAATTCTTGGCGGACTGAACGCGCCGAAGAACGCGCTTCTGGCTTTAACTTTGCGGCTATGGTAGCGGCGCAAAGCTTGCTGGTAGCGAGCAGCTCGCACAGCAGCCTGAAGACGGTCTTCCTCAAGTTGCAGCGCGTCATCTTGCCGCAGCTGCTCTTGCTCAAGCTCATCGTAAGCGAGCACTCGAGGCGACCCGTATACGAGTTCCGTGGGGAGAACTGCCTCTGCTCCATAGACTAGAGCGAAGGGTGTCTGGCCAGTGGCTCGATTTGGCATCGTCCTGATCGACCAAAGAACCACCGGCAGCTCCTCGATCCAGTTTCTTCCGCACTTGTGCAGCCTGTCGAAAGTTCTGGTCTTGAGCCCGCGCAGCACTTCAGCATTTGCCCTCTCCGCTTGACCGTTGCTTCTCGGGTGAGCAACGGAAGTGAAGCAGACCTTGGCGCCAAGATCTTGGACGTACTGCATGAAGGTGCGGCTCGTAAATTGCGTACCGTTATCCTGTTAGGGATCCCGAAACGGCAAACAATCGACCTGAAGAACTTGACTGCTGACTGTGCTGTCACCTTCGTCACTGGTTCCACTTCCAGCCACTTTGTGAACTTGTCAATCGCAACGTACAAGTCCTCAAAGCCCCCGACAGCTCGGGGAAAGGGGCCGAGGATATCGAGCTACCAGACCGAAAATGGCCAGGATAAAGGGATCGTCTGGAGAGCTTGAGCTGGCTGGTGTATTTGCTTGGAATGAAACTGGCACGCTTCACACTTGGTTACTTGTGCAGTTGCATCCTGGAGGGCTGTCGGCCAGAAGAAACCCTACCGGAATGCTTTTCCGACAAGGGCTCTTGCGCCAATGTGGTGACCACATATGCCTCCATGTATCTCTGCCAACAGCTTCTGTCCATCTTCCCGGCGAATACACTTCAATTTCACACCGTTGAGTCTTCTTCTGCACAGTGTGTTGTCGACAAACTGGTACATACTAGACTGCCGGGCTACTCTTTCCGCTTCTTCTGGTTCTTCGGGAACTTCTCCTGTCTGAAGGAAACGGACAATCTGCTGCGCCCATGCTGGAGCTTGTGGCTCGACAACAAGGACTAAAGGCATGTCTGCTGCTGCGGGAACATCCGCTTCCACGGCAATAACCTGCGGCTCTGCCGGAGCTTGACGTTCCCCGACAAGCTTGCCGGAGCAAAACTTGCCGGGAGCGTCTGCTTCAACGGAGCAAACCCTGGGGCTTGCCGGAGCAGACTGCTCCTCAGCATTCTTTGTGTTGATCTTGGGGACTTTCTTGGCGGCGGCTTCGGGAAGTTCTGCCGGAAAATAGTCACCAGAAACCAACTTCCTTTTCTTGCTTTGTCCAATTGGTGGTGTTACGGATGGCTGAGTCAGCTTGAGCACAAAAATCCCTGGTTCCACAGGTAATTTAAGTGCAGCGCACTTTGACAGGCCATCGGCAATGTCATTCTGAGCCCTTGGGACGTGCTCCATCTGCAGGCCGTCAAAGTGCTCTTCTAGCTTTCTCACTTCGTCGACGTAAGCTTCCATTAACAGACTCTGATAATTCTTGTTCACTTGGCGGACGACAAGCTGTGAGTCACCCCTGACAATAAGCTTCTTAATCCCAAGTTCCGCCGTGATCCTGAGACCGGCAAGCAAGCCTTCATACTCTGCAGTATTGTTTGTCGCTTGCTCCTTGGGAAAGTGCATCTGGACTATGTACTTGAGGTGCTCTCCGGTGGGTGCGATAAGCAGAACACCAGCACCGGTGCCTTGTAGCGAGAAGGCACCGCCAAAGTACATGAGCCACTCTTTATTTGTTTCCTTGGCGGGGATGCTCGTCTCCGGAATTTTTTCGTCTGGTGTTGGCGTCCGCTCTGCTAATGCCCTGCTTTGGATTGTTGATGTACTCTCAAATTTGAGGCCAAAGCTTGACAGTTCCAGTGCCCACTCGACAATCCTGCCTGTTGCTTCTGGATTTTGCAATATCCTCTTCAGCAGAAAGCGAGTGACAACTATGATTTCATGTGCTTGGAAGTAATGGCGCAGCTTTCTCGAGGCCATGAGGAGGCCGAAAAGCAATTTCTGCACACCAGAGTACCTTGACCTAGCCCCCTGCAAAAGGGAACTGACGAAGTAAACTGGGCGCTACACCATCTTCTTCTGTATCTCCTCTTGCATCTGCCCAGATCCATGCTTGTCGGGACCAGAGCTTGTCGGGGAAGCCCCCTGCTTGCCGCTGGATGTGCTTGCCGCGGTTGCTGGCTCATCATCTGCCTCCCTCCCCGCTACTAACACAACACTAACCACTTGATTGGTTGCCGCTATGTATAGCAGCAACTTCTCCTGTCGCTTAGGTGCGACAAGTGTTGGAGTGGAGGATAGGTATCTCTTCAAGTCTTGCAGCGCAGCCTCAGCTTCCAGAGTCCATTTCATTGGACCTGCCTTTTTCAAAATTTTGAAAAATGGCACGGCGCGCTCAGCAGACCGAGAGATAAACCTGCTGAGAGCAGCCACGCAACCGGCAAGCTTCCGCACATCCTTGACACGTTTTGGTGCTTCGATCTGCTCAATGGCCTTGATCTTGTCGGGATTGGCTTCGATTCCCCGCTGAGACACAAAGAACCCAAGAAGCTTGCTGGAAGGGACTCCAAACACACACTTCTCGGGGTTGAGCTTGAGGTTGATCTTGCGCAGATTTGCAAAAGTCTCTTCTAAATCTTGGATCAGAGTTGCCCTGTCCTTGCTCTTGACCACTATATCATCCATGTAAGCTTCTACATTTCTGTGTATCTGTGGCTTCAAAGCGACATGGACTACTCTGGCAAATGTTGAACCAGCATTCTTTAATCCGAAAGTCATACGTACGAAACATTACGTGCCACATGGAGTAATGAAAGCGGTTTTCTCCTCATCCTCTTCTGCCATGAAGATCTGATAGTATCCTGAATATGCGTCAAGAAATGAAAGCAAATCACATCCGGCTGTGGAGTCAACAATCTGGTCAATGCGCGGCAAGGGAAATGGATCTTTGGGACAAGCTTTATTAACATCAGTAAAGTCAACGCAAAGCCTCCATTTTCCGTTTGCCTTGCGCACTACAACAGGATTGGCCAACCACGTGGGATGGAGCACTCCTCTGACAAGGCCTGCTGCTTCCAATTTCTTGATTTATTCTGCTATGAACTCTTGGCGCTCCACTGCCTGTTTTCTGACCTTCTGCTTGACGGGCCGCGCATGAGGACAAACGGCAAGATGGTGCTCAATTACTTTCCTGGGAACATCGGGGATATCAGACGGCTGCCATGCAAACACGTCGACATTCGCCCGCAGGAAAGCAAGGAGCGCGCTTTCCTATTTAGGGTCAAGCGTGGCACTGATGGTGAAGGTACCACCAGTGCCGTCCTCCTTGGCGGACACCTTCTTGGTATGTGGTGGAGCCGCCATTGTCTTCTTACACTTGCCGGTGGAGCTCGATGGTGCGTCCTCGACGGCAGCGCAGCACTCCGAAGAGGTGCGCTTGCCGGAGTGGGCATCAGAACTCTTGCCGGACTTGGTCTTCTTCTTCCCCCCGGGAGCTTCAGCGGCAAGTGCCTTGCGGTCTGTCGCAGCAGCTGCTACCCGGTAGATCTTGTCGACGCAGATAAGGGCATCCTTCTTGTCGCCAGGGACAGAGATGACGCTTATCGGGCCTGGCATCTTGAGCATGTTGTATGCATAGTGAGAGGCTGCCATGAACTTGGCGAGTGCTGGACGGCCAAGTATCCCATTGTAAGGCAATGGGAAATCAGCAACGTCAAAAGTGACCCTCTCCTTTCTGAAATTCAGCTCGCTGCCAAATGTCACCGGCAACGTGACCTTCCCTTTCGGCTTGCTCCTTCCTGGGTTAATTCCTTGGAATGTACCGGTTTCTTCGAGCTCGCTGTCCGGGATCTGGAGTTTCTGGAGCACAGCGGAGGAGATCAGATTTAAGCCGGCCCCGCCGTCAACTAGCATCTTAGTGACTTTGAGGTTGCGGATTGTTGGCGAAACCAACAACGGCAAGCACCCGACCGCAGTTGTGCGATCAGGGTGGTCCTCAATGTCAAAGATGATAGGCGTGCTGGACCATTTCAGAAGTTTGCGCGACTCGACAGGTGGCTCTGCCGCATTAACTTCCCGCAGCCACTGTTTGAGTTGGCGGTGGGAAGTATGCAGAGAAGCACCGCCGTCAACACACAAGACTTCTGTAGCTTTCTGAAACTCCTGCTCACTGTTCTCAACATCATCCATGTCCTCGTCGTCGTCCTCGTCTTCATCCTTGTCGCGGCCGCGGGGAGGTCTATCTCCTTGCCGCTGCTTGGCCTTGCCGCGGCGTCCTCCCCGGCCAGCGCGCTTCTTGCCGGCCTCTCCACCGCCTCCTTGGGCTCTCTCCTTGTCGCGCCGCTCGTACTCAGCTTTTTGTTGCTGGACAAGCTGCTCGACCTTCTTGCAGCTCTGGATATCATGGCCCTTGGTGCGGTGGATTTTGCAGTACTGCTTGTCGGAACCATCCTGCTTGTCGGCGGCCGCCACAGCTTGGCAGTTGGTGCATGCGGCAACCTCCTTGCCGGAGCTACCAACTTTGGCTTGCTTGGCGGCGCCGTCATTGCCAGACTGCTCAACGACTAGCACCTCTTTGCCCTTCGTCTTCCTGTTGCGCCTCCGGTTTTTCTTTGCCGGGGCGGCATCCTCACTGTCAGATCCCCCTGCTCCAGTATTCTCTCCGGGGAGTTTCCTCCCTTCTTTAGCGCGTGCACACTTGTCGGCCAGGGCGTACAGCTCACTGATGTCTCTGATTCTGCTCATCGCCATCTCCTCCCGCATCCTGCAATTACGCACGTTCTGATGGAACGCGCTGATAACCGTGGCAGGGTGGATGTCTGGGATGTTGCGCTGTACACGGCTAAATCTCTAGATATACTTGCGCAGGCGCTCTCCTTCCTTCTGGGCAAGTAGGTGGAGGTCACTTTCTTGGCCATGTGGTTTGTGGCCGCCCGTAAAGGCGCCGACAAACTGATGGCACAAGTCCGCCCAAGAGGATATGGAGTTGTCCGGCAAGTGCATGAGCCAGGACCTGACTTTGGGCTTGAGTACCGGTGGGAAGTAATTGGCAAGGACCTTGTCGTCTCGCCCCCGGCAGCTTGCACCGCGATGGTGTAGATGCCGAGGAACTCCGACGGGTGCGACTTGCCGTCGTACTTTTCCGGTACATCCGGTTTGAAATGCTTCTGGCTGGGCCATTGGACTTGCCGCAGCTCACGGGTAAACGCAGGGCAACCTACCGCGTACGGCAAGTCGCCTAGTTGTCCGGGCGCATGCATGTCAACAGAGGGCCCAACGCGCAGGTCTGATTGACGCCGCGCTTCTCTTTGCCACTCGATGCGGGTACGAGCGTCTTCTTGTTGTCGCTCGTGAAGAACTTGGCGCTGATCGCGACGAGCTCGCGGATCTGATGACGCGGTGGAGTCGCTGTCATGGTGGATCCGACGAGTCGGCGATCTTGGCCTTCGGGGCGGAGAGTGCACAGTGGTTGCACCCTCACCAGTCTTGTCACCACCGGCTCGCGCCTGGCTAACTTGCCGCGGCTGCGATGTGCTGGGCTGCCGTGGGTTGTCGCCGTTGGCGAAACCGATGAGGCTCTGGATAGTGGCCCTCCAGTCATCGATCTTCTCTAGCGCTGGAGGGTAATCTAGAAGCAGTTGGGCCCGTGCCAACGCTTCTGCCGGAGTGGCAGGCGGTGGCGGCGAACGGTGCAAGGAACGAGACATGCTCGGACTTCTAACTACGTTAGAAGGAGCAATATCTCGTCCGGGCGACCGCGCCATGCTCGCGCCAGCATGCTGGCGTGCATGCTGGTCTCGAGCACTCCGGGATCCGCCAGCTTGATCTTGGCCCAGCAAACGTATGGTACCGTGAGTACCATGACGCTGCTGGTCCCGCGCCTCCTGAGATGGGCGTGGTGCATGTACGGACGCCGAGGTCTTGGAGTGCGCTCGGTCATTGTGGGAGCCGACCGCGCCGCCGATGTGCAGCGCCATCTTGTCCTTGGACTTGGCAGCACCATGAGCCTCCTCGTCGGCGCCCGTTCTTCCGCCGGCGCCCACTCCACCAGCCGTTCGCTCTGGCGATGGTGGGCTCGGCGCAGACGGAGCAGCTGCCTCCGAAATCTTCTTCTTCGGTGGCATGTTGACGAAGATGACGAAGATTCGGCTCGCGCGAACGCCGGATCAGATTCACACAGCGTGGACGCGCCCCTACCTGGTGCGCCAAATATGTCGGGGGCTGCTGATTCCACGGACACCTATGGGACCGCGGCGGACCGGGGCCCCTTTTGGTTCGGCAGGGGGGCGGAGAGTGCACGAAGAGCAGACCGAGGCGAACGCACGAGCACACGCGATCAGTTTACCCAGGTTCGGGCCGCACAGATGCATAAAACCCTACTCCTCCTTTGGTTTGTATTTGTGTTCTTGCTCGGGAGCGATGAACGCCACAGTACACTTGAATGGCTAGCGAGACCGAGCGTGAGAATGATCCTCCTCCCCCCCTCTGTTGCGCATGGGCCTCCTTTTATATGTCAAAGGGGTCACCGACAGGTGGCAATAGAGATGGGGGTAAAAAGGTAAAAGATGTGGTGGTTGGCGCCACCTCTTACTACAGTTGTATCATACCTAACCCTGACGGCAGGGGACAAAGGCATTAAATGCCTGTCCGTGTCGCCTAGACGGTGCAGAAAGGGACCGTCAGGGGTGCCACCGTTTGCCACAATGGCTATCTTGTCAGCGCCTGCTTGCCACCGCATGCCCCTGGCTGCACACCCTCCCGCCACGTACGCCAGGAACGGTCCCAGAGCGACACGTTGGTGGGTGAGCTGGAGCGCGGGCTGCGGAGTAGTAGCTTGCCGCGGCAAGCGCCTTGCCGCGGATGTTGTCTTGTCGCGTCCGAGAGCTTGTCGCTCACCGGGTCTTGCCGGGACGCGCAGCGCGTCGCAGCAAGCTTCTCGAGATGCCTTGGTTGGTCTTCCCGGCAAGCTCCTCTTGCCGGGGTCTTTGTGCTTCGAGTGGCCTTCCCGGCGAGCTCCTCGTGACGGGGCCTTGCGCCTTGGCTCGAATACTTTGTTCTTGAATGGCTCCAAAGGAACCACGGAGGACCTTGGCGGTCACCCGGCAAGCCTTGCCGCGGGGTGCTGCGACTGTCCGTGCACAAGTTCGGGATACTAAGGTACCCCTACTTTAGTACACCGACACCAAACATGAACAAGCACTTGTTATACAGTTTTTAAAGTTTTTAATACATTTATTTTCTATTAGCAAAACTGATATGCTACTTCCTGATTCGTGGCTGCATAGTTCAGCTAGCTACACCAGTTTGCTCTCATGCAAAAATTAGAAAGAAAAAAAGTACAACAAATAAATCAACACTAATTTCTCTAACACATACAGTAACTTGCTGATATAACTTGTATAACTTGTATATTTGTCGACAGAAAACGGGATGCAAAATCATGTTTCAGTCCAGATCAATCTATCATGAGAAAACATGTATAACTCCCACTAGAATTTTTTAATGCAGTTGTGAATTATCCTAAAAACTTGTGCACTTAATGATGGTTAGATCCATCTTACAGAATAGTCAGCTTCCAATATTAGTTAGGTATAGAACAGAATGTATAAGCATCAAACACAGAAATAATTTTACTAGGTAGCAGCATAGTAAGTTGGTTTTTACTAGGTAGCGGCATAGTAAGTTGTGACATTTAAAAAAACCAGTAAGAAAACCAGTGGCGGCTACTCCAGCCCGCTGCTCTCCTCCTGGACACCGCCGCTGTATATTTAGCTAGCAATCATCAGCAGCAAGTATAGAGTAACCTGGGACTTTGTTGTAGCTACAGAAACTGAAACAACACACACATCATGGAATTTCATATCATAGCCAACAAATATTTTACCAGAACACAGGGTGTTCTTCTCTGTATTTTAGAAACATGCAAACAAAGGTTTCAGTAAGAATAAACAAGTGGAGTAGACAAATTATCAGCAAGAAATCTATGGCCAGATGAGCACCACCACAGCAAATCGGCACTAACACTTGGTCATCGACGCGATGCCCAAGCAAAGAACCAGCTCGCACACGCAAGATGAGGATTGCATACATACAAATCATGTGCTGGCAGAAAAAATCCAAGCATGAGCTCATCTTCTCTCTCTGTTTGGTAACTAACAACCTAAATAAAATAAAATAAAAACATGACTGGTTCATACAGATCCCTCTAAAATTCCTTGGGACAAGTGCATCACATATTTGTCAACTTAGCAGCAGAAGTAGTGAGCACAGGAAGAGGGGGACGGAGATGGAGGAGCTACCTACCGCGATCGCAATGGAAGCAGAGGAGCAGACCCCTCCTGCCCCTCCCCCACAAGCAGGACAGGGCTGCCGGCTGGGTACGCCTCTACTCCTCCGCCTCCTCAAGCAGGAGACCCCCTTCCCCTACTGCTGCTTCGCGCGCCGCATCACTAGTCACCTCCTCATGCAAGAAGTACACAATAAATAGACAGACGGTCAGTGAGGTACATTTTCACAGCAACAGAAGCTTAGAAATAACAGAAATGCACACTCAAATGAAGTCACTAAGATACTTATGTCCACCACATGGTGTAGAATTATGTGGTATATAATTGCAACACATGAACCAAAAGAGGAATAGCATCATCACCAAGAGTTTTTGATGATAAGCATAGCTCCCTACAAAAAAAGAACTAAGGGCACAGTGACTAAAGCATGGCCAAATATGAGTCCTGTTGACAGTCTGCAGAACAACATATCATCATTCACAAGCAAAGTATAGGATGCAAACATCAAGTAGTGCCATAATTCCCATCACAGCCATACATTGAATTCATTAAAGGCTACAGATTCATATAATTTATTAAAGGCTACAGGTAAAAAATAGGTAGAACTATTTCTTCTCTTTGATTTATGCTAGCAGAGATGTAGCAAGCAAGGAGGCAGGAAGCAATCACATATGCATGTATCTATGAAGCAGATCATGAAAAGAGCAACATCTAGTTAACTTGATTGCCTTGCAGATGACACACAAGATGAAGAGCACTTAGACAGAAAGAAATATGTTTAAAAATAGAGAGAAAGAGGTAATATGCCGCATACAAGATTTTAATTTAAAAATATAGAGAAAGAGCTACGGTCCACAAAGTTTCTACAGAAGTTTTTATGGACAAATCCTTATTACAAGTTGCATGCATGCGAGAAAGGAAGCTGATAGTGAGAGAGAAAAATATGTTTGCATCGTACATCGTCCCGCAAGAGAGCATTCGGTGACTAGGGTTACTAATTGCCCCTCAACCCATACTGCTTGCTGTTATACATACACAAGAGACAACAAGTTGTTCAAGTGTTCACTCTAGGAATGCTTTCTAAATAATTGTATAAATGAAGGCTACTTATCACCGACAAATAGTGCACTAGAGGAAAATTGGTGATTATCATTTTGTAATTAGATTGTAATAACCATCAAGTTTCCAGTAACACTAAAAGATGAAAGCTTGGAAACTCTTCTCTAACTACTGGATTAACAGAGCTTGCAAGCGTTCCATCGAACAGAAGACTGAAGCAAGAAAGTGATCGGTCAAGCTACACACGAATATAAGCCCATGATTATGCTTACTGATCTAGACACGACAAGCTATTCAAGTTTTCGCTCCAGGAATGCTTCTGCTCTGAATTTTTTTAAAGGGAGAGCTGATATTACGTCCGTAGTACTAAAGAAACAGCATGTTTGCAGTGTCTATACTAGACTAGAAAGAGGAACAATGGCTGGTAGAGCACCCAATCAAATTTGGACTTGAGATTGTCAGTTTTCAGTAAGACCACTCTTGTTAGTTTTCAGGAACATGAGACCACTAGCAGTAGCTAGCAAGTGCAGGTGATTAGCAGCAGCTTGCAGGCATTCTATCGAACAGAAGCTTGACAGACCACAAAGAACAGGGCTCGATGGCTGGGCATGGACAGAAAGAGCACTGGAGAAAACAAAGGAGGGGAAGGTAGTGGCTCACCTACATCCGCAGAGTCGGACTGAGCGGGCCTGAGTAGAACAAGGAAGAATCAAGAGGAGGGAGTTCGGGGACCAGCAGAGGCATGTCCATCTTGTCCCCCCGAGTTCCAGGGACGATTGATCTTGGTGAGGCCCGGATCTGGACCCCTCCTCCGGCACGGCACGTCCCGGGCGAGCGGCTTCAGAGGGCACCGACCGCACGGCCGCGTCGTCGTTGTTGTCGACCACACAACAACGGAAGAAGCAGACGGAGCCGTGGTCTCCTACTAGGCTGTGCACCTGCGTGCATGCATTAGGGAGGGGAGGATGGAAACCGCATCAGCAAAATCAAACCAGGCAACAGAGAGAGACCAGGAGGAGGAGAGAGAGGCGGACCTTGCATGGCGTCAAGCACGGTGAGGGAGGTGGCGAGCAGCGCGAGGAGGCGGCGGCTGTGCTCCCCGTCCTCGGCCTGGTAGAACTCACGGTGGAGTCCATGGCGGCAACACATGCTGGGCCTGGGCGTTGGGTCGATGGGATCGAGGCGTGCGGGCATGGAGGGAGGAGGATTCGTCAGGGGACCGAGCCCTTCCTCGCCATCATCTCTGGCCGCTGTGGGATGCGGGGTCGGGGCCCGCACGGTGGTGGCACCCTGATCCGGCGATGCAGGAGGCCATGGTGCCGGATGATGCGGGCGATGCAGAGGGACAAAGCAGGGGCGCGGCACCGCACTCAGGAGATTGGGTTGGGGATTAGGTTTGGGCGGTGACGGAGAGATCTGGATCGGGGAGATGGGGAGAGACAGGTGGCGGCGGGAGAGGGTGAGAGGGGGATTGCACTGCTGCTAGGGTTTGGGTTGGGTCTCTATGACCTGAGAGGTGAATGATAGACGTTGGATCCTTTGGACGCGGACGGTTCAGATCGACTATAGTGGGGTGATCAGTGAGAAGAGCCCTGATTGGTTCAGAAATTTTGTGATTTAAAATAGTTTGTAAGTACTAAAACTAGGGGAATTTTGTGAAGCAACTATCAAAATATTTTTCAAAATGGCACAACCAAATTTTTCACTCAAATTAGACCCCATTTTATGGATGATCACCGATTTCCATGCATTTTTTATCTTTCTATATTTTTTAATCATTTTTCTTGTGGCAAAAATGTTTTTTTGTGAAGAACCTCCCAAATAATTGTTGTAAAATTGGACCAAATCAATTTTCTAAAATACTAGGCCATATTTAATGCACAATTGAACAAATGGTTGGGTGTAAAAAGTTTTGATCCACCTCTCGTGAAAAAGACAAATTTCCGCCGATTCAGGTGGAAGCGAGTCAAATTTGAACTGTAGATGCCTTGTAGTTTGCTATTTATTTTTTCCAAAAATAATTTCTAGGTACATAAATATCTATTTAATCAGAGAAACATCAAAAACATTCCAAGATTCAACCACTAGCTAGGAACGGTCATTCCCGCCGTTTTAACCGCATTTTGAAACGGGCATAAAAAATAAAAAAAATCTAAAAATTGGGAAACCTTCACATTGTGTCATTGTATGTGGCCAAGTTCCCAGGAAAAATAACAAACTTGTAATACGGTAATTATTTTTAAAAAGTATTCTCAGAAACGAGCTATCAGGTTTGGAGATCAGTGGCTTTCAAGCCGCTTGATCAATCTTATGGCCACATTCATGGCATAGTTTGTTAAAATGATCTCATATTGTACCCAAGGGTGCATATTGGAATGGAAAACAATATTGCCTAAGGAAGTTTTCATTTTCTTCGGACGAAAAAACCATTTTCCATTTTTCGAGTGTCCAAAAAGGAGGTTTCTTTGTGAAGAACCTCCCAAATAATTGTTGTAAAATTGGACCAAATCATTTTTCTAAAATACTAGGCCATATTTAATGCACAATT
The DNA here is from genome assembly GCA_034509565.1 of Triticum monococcum. Lineage (NCBI taxonomy): Eukaryota > Viridiplantae > Streptophyta > Magnoliopsida > Poales > Poaceae > Triticum > Triticum monococcum. The sequence goes on along the minus strand of CM067842.1, from coordinate 700,032,204 downwards.
GACCAAATGGTTGGGTGTAAAAAGTTTTGATCCACCTCTCGTGAAAAAGACAAATTTTTGCCGATTCAGCTGGAAGCAGGTCAAATTTGAACTGTAGCTGCCTTGTAGTTTGCTATTTATTTTTTCCAAAAATCATTTCTAGGTACATAAGTATCTATTTAATCAGAGAAACACCAAAAAAATTCCAAGATTCAACCACTAGCTAGGAACGGTCATTCCCGCCGTTTTGACCGCATTTTGAAACGGGCATAAAAAATTCAAAAAAAATCAAAAAATTGGGAAACCTTGGCATTGTGTCATTATATGTGGCCAAGTTCTCAGGAAAAATAACAAACTTGTAATATGGTAATTATTTTTAAAAAGTGTTCTCAGAAACGAGCTATTAGGTGTGGAGATCAATGGCTTTCAAGCCAAATGATCAATCTTATGGCCACATTCATGGCATAGTTTGTTAAAATGATCTCATATTGTACCCAAGGGTGCATATTGGAATGGAAAACAATATTGCCTAAGGAAGTTTTCATTTTCTTTGGATGAAAAAACCATTTTCCATTTTTCGAGTGTCCAAAAAGGAGGTGTTTTGTGAAGGACCTCCCAAATAATTGTTGCAAAATTAGACCAAATCATTTTTCTAAAATACTAGGCCATATTTAATGCACAATAGACAAAATGGTTGGGTGTAAAAAGTTTTGATCCACCTCTCGTGAAAAAGACAAATTTCCGCCGATTTAGTAGGAAGAGGGTCAAATTTGAACTACAGCCGCATCATAGTTTGCTATTTATTTTTTACAAAAATCATTTCTAGGTACATAAGTACCTATTTAATCAGAGAAACACCAAAAAAATTCCAAGATTCAACCACTAGCTAGGAACGGTCATTCCCGCCGTTTTGACCGCATTTTGAAACGGGCATAAAAAATAAAAAAAATCAAAAAAATTGGGAAACCTTTGCATTGTGTCATTATATGTGGCCAAGTTCCCAAGAAAAATAACAAACTTGTAATACAGCAATTATTTTAAAAAAGTGTTCTCAGAAACGAGCTATCACGTGTGGAGATCAATGGCTTTCAAGCCAAATGATCAATCTTATGGCCACATTCATGGCATAGTTTGTTCAAATGATCTCATATTGTGCACAAGGGTGCATATTGGAATGGTAAACAATGTTGCCTAAGGAAGTTTTCATTTTCTTTGGACGAAAAAACCATTTTCCATTTTTCGAGTGCCCAAAGGGAGGTTTTTTTGTGAAGGACCTCCCAGATAATTGTTGCAAAATTGGACCAAATCATTTTTCTAAAATACTAGGCCATATTTAATGCACAATTGACAAAATGGTTGGGTGTAAAAACTTTTGATCCACCTCTCGTGAAAAAGAAAAATTTCCGCCGATTCAGTTGGAAGCGGGTCAAATTTGAACTGCAACTGTCTCATAGTTTGCTATTTATTTTTTCCAAAAATCATTTCTAGGTACATAAGTACCTTTTAATCATAAATACATGGTTTGGTGGCGATACGTCGAGGTTTGGGCAGTGGCCGAGGGCCCCAACTCTAGAGCGCGTAAACTCGCATGCCCGCCGCATGGTCACCGCGTGACCCTGGCATTGCCATGTGTTCTGGGCGGCATAGGTATGTCTAGTGGGTTGGGAACTCCCCAGGTAGGTGCTAGGAAGAAAATTACAACATAAGATTCTCACGAGGAGACCGATCGATGCTCAAACATGAATTAGCAGCCAAGTGTTTGATTAGCGGTACGGGAAATGTACATGGCTAATGGGCGTGAGTTTTGTCTGAGGATGATCAGTTACTAAGAAGACCGTCTTCACAAATTTTCAGCTCAAAAGGAGGAGCCTAGGTGGTACTTGCTTTGCAAACTACCACACTGGACATAACTACGAATGTTGAAGCTCGGCTCAAAATAATGAATGGACTGAGCTGGTATTTGTTGGAGGATGGTTATTTGGGCATAGGAAAGCACTATAGAAAATGGATACTATTTAGACATGCCGAAGTGGTACTTCCTTCACAAACTATTGTTCTGAACAGAATAGGAAAATGAATATTTTTGAATTATTTTTGAACTAGGCAAGGAAGGTTTTTACATATTTGACGAAGATATGACCCAAAGAATTTATGAGATTTTTTTGGGAATTTTGGGAATGATAGAAATATAGGTTGCTTCACAACCTAGGGCAAAAAGTGCCACATGGACATGACACATAGGCAAAACTGATGAGGTGGCGCCTAGTCATAGAAACCCACCACAATTTACAAGGCTATGACCATCTATATTGGTCGTTAACAACTAGAAATAAGGCAGCGGACTAGCGCTGTTTGCTTTATGACCATTTCCTCTAATGAAATTATGACCTTTCTGACCAAAATGGTCGTTATGGTTTAGGGTTTAGAGCCCCCGAGACAGCTTTTGACCAATTGGTCTAAAATGGTCATAAATTTATGACCAATTCTTTAAGGGTCACTTACAGAAGGTCATAAGTTGACATATTTCTTGTAGTGTACGTCCTGATTGATTAATCTTGATGATATGAGTATTACAAGAGTTGATCTACCACGATATCATAGAGGCTAAACCCTAGAAGCTAGCCTATGGTATGATTGTATGTCATCCTACGGACTAAACCCTCCAGTTTATATAGACACCGGAGGGGACTAGGGTTACACAGAGCCTGTTGGATCACGGGTTCTAGTAGACCCTTAAGGTTCGAACACTTGGGTGCGTGCGGAGATCACACCTTCTACCTCCCCGTCTCACAAAGATCTAAACTACTAAAAGAACTGCACAAGAGACACAAGGTTTATACTGGTTCGGGCCACCGTTGTGGTGTAATACCCTACTCCAGTGTGCGGTTGGTGGATTGCCTCCTTGGGCTGGTGATGATGAACAATACAAGGAAGAACAGCCTCGCGAGGGTCTGTTCTTGGCTGGGGCGATGAACTGCTAGGAGGAGTTCAGTCACCCTTCTCTCTCTTTCTTACTCATTCTCTCTGCTTGCTAGCCGGACTCACTGAACCTCTTGCTACGTGGGTGGCCGTCCCTATGTATAGGCAAAGGCCCTGGGCCTATTCCCAAATATTGAGCAGGAAGGGCGCCAACAATGGCGGGCTAATTTGTAGGGGAACAACAAGTACACTTGTCCTGACTAAAGTTGGTCTTCGCCTGCGAAAGGCTCTGCGGTGACGCCGTGTTGGGCTCCATGGTGACCTCCGTCTCGTAGTCCACCTGGTCTTGGTCTCGTTGCACCGAAATGGCAACCTTTGCCTGATGCCTCGGTACTCCGCGGCTGCGCTTGCCCCCTTTGCACCAAAGAGGAAAGGACGCTGCGCGCGCTGGCGCCCGCCTGGCGCCCTGAGTCGTCATGGCTTGCTTCATGGGCACCTCACGAGGTACCCCACCTTGATTTCTCCGCCTCCTCGCGATCCAGCCTGAGGAGGCTGCGCCTGAGGATGCGTCGTGTCGTCCGCCCCGCGAGGCTTGGCCCCTCGCGAGGGTCTTGAGTCTTGTGTTGATGAAGATGGGCCATGCTGGGCCTCCTTTGAGCCACGCCGCAGGCCGCAGGCAGGCAAGTCAGTGGACCCCCGTTCCCAGAACACCGATAGTAGCCCCCGGGCCCAAGGCGCGCATGGACTTGGCCGTGCCGAGAGGCGAAACGGCAAGGGCGAAGCGCCGGGGGCCCTAACAGCCTGCGGCCTTGGGCGCCGCGTGGCGGTTGATGGGACATGGGCGTCTCCGCTTCCCCACGACGCCTCGGTGATCACGCGAGTTGGACAGGTCCCTGCATGCAGATCATGTCATAATTACCTGCGATCGTGGAGGCCGGCGGTTGGCCTTCGCCGGCTATAAGTACGGCATGGCGCGTGCCCTTCCAGTCCAACTCTTCTTGTTTTCTCCTTTGCCTCAATTCTTGCCCCGCCTTGGTGTGATGGCTCCATCGAGGAGGTACTCGGCTGCGGAGAAGGGGAAGGCCCTCCAGGTCGATCCTGCCTCTCCCCCGCCCAAGCGCGGTCGTGGGCGCCCTCGGAAGCATCCAGTGGCCGCCCCGGTAGCGCCTGGTGGTCATGGCGGCGGCTCCCAGCGCGGCGGCGGGCGAGCCGCTGTGGCCGAGGGACGCGCCTGGGTTGCGCGCTCCCCCAGGCCACGCTTTCGCGCTGCGCAGGTGCTGCCAGAGTTCGTCGTTTGGTTCGCGGAGCCGACTAGCGTCGTTTGGCTCCAGGCGGAGGGTTGCTGCAGCAGGTCCTCGTGGGCCGCGCCAGAGGTCTCCGCCAACGGGGGCCTGGCCTTAACTCGTGGCTGGCAGGCGTTCGCCCGCGTGCGCGGCCTGGGGCGCCGGTGCACCCTGCACTTTAGGTTTGACGGCGACGCCACCCTCTATGTGAGGGTGTTTGGGGAAGATGGTCGCCGCGCGAGGTGTTGCCCTGAGGACGACGACCGCGGCCGGGGGCCCCGCCCCGACGGTGATGGAGGAGATAGCGCCCGCGCGGATGGCAGCGCTCGAGACTCCCCGAGCTTCGTCAGCTCTTCCTCAAGCGACTCCTCCAGCAGTGGCCGCAGTCAACCCCCGCGCCGTCGAGCTTGCTTGGGAGGTGATGGCTCGTCTGCCCGCCGTCGTGCCCCGGTGAAGCGCGAGAGGGAGTCTTCTTGAGGCCCGGAGGCAGCCCGGGTCGCCTCCGCGGGCTGATGTGAGGAGGGCTGCGCCGGGCTCGTCACTTCCTTTCCCTTTTGTTTCCTATGTAAGACAAAACAGCTGCATGGAGCCCCGCTGGGGCGTGTTGGTAATTATTGCCATTTTAGCCGTTACCTTGATCTTATTTTTGCGCCTCTTAACTACACGCCTGTGCGTAGATAGTCTTTGACCCCTGCCGGGGGGGGGGGGGGCGACTGACCCAGGCCCTGTGTGCACGTCGCGGTGCCCGAGGGGCACGGACTAGAGGGGTGCTCCTGTAATGTGCCCGGGCCAGGAAACCTTCCAGTGGCTAGAGCAGAAACGCTCGCGAGGACGTTTGAGTACCATCCCTCACGCGGTCGTTGATGAGAGAAACCAAAGCGAGCAGCGAAAATCGACGAACCACAAATCAGCAACAGCGACAACTTCAATAAGACTTCAAATGCAAGTAAACACGTCAACTGCGGAAAGCAAATGAAAAAGCCGCGTCCGGCACCTAATCTAGTCTTCGACGTCTTCTCACTAGCGCGGAGCAAAGTGCTGCCACTAGGCATGGGAGGGAGCCCCAGGGCCTGAGGCCGGCGCTCCTGAGACTCCGGGGCATGTACAACCCCTCTCATTATTACGTGAGAGTGTCACGGGGCGGCGAGCTTCACAGGCATTGGCCTTGCTTCACTGGCTCCGGGCCTTTTCCAAAACGCAATAGCTTCACAGGCACTCGCCTTGCTTCACAGGCTCTGGGACTTTTCCAAAAGGGATAGTCTTCACAGGCACTCTCCTTGCTTCACAAGCTCTGGGCCTTTTCCAAAAAGGGATAGTCTTCACAGGTACTCGCCTTGCTTCACAGGCTCTGGGCCTTTTCTAAAAAGGGATAGTCTTCACAGGCACTCGCCTTGCTTCACAGGCTCTGGGCCTTTTCCAAAACACGATAGTCTTCACAGGCACTCGCCTTGCTTCCCAGGCTCTGGGCCTTTTCCAAAAAGGGAAGGTCTTCACAGGCACTCGCCTTGCTTCACAGGCTCTAGGCCTTTTCCAAAAAGGGATAGTCTTCACAGGCACTCGCCTTGCTTCACAGGCTCTGGGCCTTTTCCAAAATGCGATAGTCTTCACAAGCACTCGCCTTGCTTCATAGGCTCTGGGCCTTTTCCAAAACGCGATAGTCTTCACAGGCACTCGCCTTGCTTCACAGGCTCTGGGCCTTTTCCAAAAAGGGAAGGTCTTCATAGGCACTCGCCTTTCTTCACAGGCTCTGGGCCTTTTAGGGGTAGAACCTCCGGAGGTGCTGGATGTTCCACGCGTTCTGGATCGGCTCCCCCTCTTGAGTCTCCAAGCGCACGGAGCCTGGCCTGGAAACATGAACAACCTTGAACGGGCCCTCCCACATGGGAGAGAGCTTGTGCAGCCCCTCCCTGGAGAGAACCCGCCTGAGTACGAGGTCTCCTACCTTGAGGGTCCTGGGGCGGATGTTGCGGCAGTGATATCGTCATAGCGCCTGTTGGTACCTTGCCGCTTGCAGCGCGGCTTGCCGGCGGCGTCCCTCCCCTAGTACGAGGTCCATCCCCCGCATGACGTCCTGCTGCGCCTCGTCGAACGCCAGGACCCGCGTGGAGCGATGCCTGACCTCGTGAGGAAGGACTGCTTCGGCTCCATAGACCAGGAAGAACGGGGTCTCCCCAGTTGGTTTGGTTGCGGTTGTGCGGATGGACCACAACATGGACTGGAGCTCGTCGTACCAGCCTCTGCCGCAGGCCTCCAGCTTCTTCTTGAATGTCCTGGTCTTGAGGCCTCTCAGGACCTCCGCGTTGGCTTGTTCGGCCTGCCCATTACTTCGCGGGTGTGCCACCGAAGCGTAGCATATCTGCGTCCCAAGGTTAGCACAATATGTTTTGAAGAGATTACTGGTGAACTGCGAACCGTTGTCTGTGATGATGCGATTCGGCACCCCGAACCGGCTCACGATACCCCTGATAAACTTGACCGCGGAGCCAGCGGGGATGGTACGGACAGCCTCCACTTCTGCCCACTTGGTGAACTTGTCAATGGCGACGTAGAGGTAACGGTAGCCCCCTGGCGCCCGAGGGAACGGGCCCAGAATATCCAACCCCCAAACTGTGAATGGCCACGAGATGGGTATTGTCTGCAGGCCCCCCGCCGGTTGATGGATCTGCTTGGAATGAAACTGGCAGGCCTCACAAGCCTTTACCAATTCGATCACGTCATTGTGCGCGGTGGGCCAATAGAACCCGCTACGGAATGCCTTGCCGACGAGGGTCCGTGATGATGAGTGGTGTCCGCAGTCTCCGCTATGTATGTCCTCCAGTAGTTCCTTTCCTTGCTCCCTGGAGATGCAGCGCAGAGATACACCGTTTGGTCGCTTCCGGTAAAGTTCGCCATCTCTGATGCAGTATGCCGGGGCCTGCCGCGCCACACGCTCCGCTTCCTCTTCCTTTTCCGGTAGGGCCCCTTGCATTAAATAATCCGGAATTCTGTGATCCACCACTCCTCCTGAGGTTCCATCGTCAGGAGCAGGCGTGCTCCTGAGGTCGGCCCATAGACCGAGGCTCCCGAGGCTCACGGCTGGGGGAGCTCCTCTCGAGACTGAGCGGTGTTTGATAACGTCGGTTGTGCTGAGGCTTTGAGAAGCCGCTCTTCGAAGACGCCGGGTTCCTGCGGCAACTGCCTGGATGCCCGTCCGGCTATGTCGTCAGCTTCCTGATTGGTGCCACGGGGCACGTGCTTCAACTCCAGCCCCCAAAACTGCTTTTCCATCCTGCGGATCTTCGCTAAGTAGGCCTCCATATGCTCGTCCTTCGGCTCGTACACCTTGTTGGAGAAGTTGACTAGGAGCTGCGAGTCGCCCTTGACGGTGAGGCGTTTCACTCCCAGGGCTACTGTAGCCTTCAACCCGGCTATCAGTCCCTCATATTCTGCAATGTTGTTGGAGACCTTTTCACCTTGCTGGAAACAGAGCTGCACGGCATAGTAGAGCTTATCTTGAGTGGGTGATATCAGCAGCGCACCAGCCCCCGCGCCGTGTCTGGAGAACACCCCATCGAAGTACATGACCCAGCCGTCTGGCGCCTCACTCCCTGGAGAGAGGGACCGATCCTCGTTGTCCCTGAGGCCTGGTGCCTCCGCCCATTCCGCTATGAAATCTGCCAACGCTGCTCCTTTGATGACCCTGGTTGGGCTGAACTCGAGCTGAAACGCCTGCAGCTCCATGTTCCACTCAGCGACCCTTCTGGCTGAGTTAGGGCTCCTGAGCACTCTCTCCAGGGGGTACGATGAGACGACCTTGATGGGATGAGCCTGGAAGTAGTGACGCAGCTTGCGTGAGGCTACCAGCAGCGCGAGGAGGAGCTTTTGAGGCATTGGGTACCGTGCCCTCGTGTCCCATAACACCGTGCTACCAAAGTAGACGGGATGCTCAACAAGGCTGAGAGTATCTGGGGTCGCGGCGCCCTCGGGAGGCAAGGGCGCCTCGCGAGATGATGTGGCCTCGGGAGGTGGACCATCCGGGCGTGCGGCCTCGCCTGCCTCTGGTGCATTCTTCGGCAGCTGACCCTCCTCAACTACGGTTGCGGCTTTTGCAAGCTTTGCTTGTTCCCGTTTTGTCTTGCCTCGGGCTGCCGCTGCGGTCTTGACTTGGCGTTCCTCCCTAACCGCCACCAGGGCTGCGCTGGCGGAGTAGGGAGTGGCAGCGAGGTAAAGCAGCAGGGGCTCTTGAGGGCGTGGAGCCACCATGACTGGGGGACTGGTCAGGTACCTCTTGAGATCTTGAAATGCCTTATCTGCCTCTTCAGTCCATTCAAAGGGCCCCTTTTTCTTCATCAGTTGAAAGAAAGGCAGCGCTCGCTCCCCTAATTTGGAGATGAAGCGCCCTAGCGCGGTCACGCGCCCAGTGAGCTTCTGCATTTCCCTGAGGGTCTTTGGCGGACTCATGTCCTCGACCACCTTGACCTTCTCGGGGTTGGCCTCGATGCCACAATGGGACATGAGGAATCCCAAAAGCTTGCCCGAGGGGACGCCAAATACACATTTCTCCGGGTTGAGCCGCAGGTTTACTGCGTCGAGGCTCGCGAAGGTCTCCTCCAGGTCTTGTATCAGGGTCTTGGCCTCCCGAGATTTTACTACAATGTCGTCAACGTAGGCTTCGACATTCTTTCCGAGTTGCGGGCCCAAGGTGATGTGCATCAGCCGCTGAAAGGTTGCCCCTGCATTACGCAGTCCGAACGGCATGCATGTATAGCAGTATACCCCGCACGGGGTTAAGAAGGCGGTCTTCTCAACGTCTTCTACCACCATCTTGATCTGGTGATACCCGGAGAAGGCGTCCAGGAAGCATAGCAGGTCGCACTCCGCAGTGGAATCGACGATCTGGTCGATGCGGGGGAGCGGAAACGGATCTTGCGGGCATGCTTTGTTGAGGTTGGTGAAGTCGACACACATGCGTTCCTTCCCCCCTTTCTTGGGCACAACGACAGGGTTGGCCAACCAATCCGGGTATCGGACCTTGCGAATGACCCCAGCGGCTTCTAGCTTGCGGGTCTCTTGGACAATGAAGGCCTGCTTCTCCACGGACTGCCGCCTGGCCTTCTGCTTCACGGGGCGCACATTTGGGCACACGTTGAGGTGATGCTCGATGACACTCCTGGGGATCCCCACCAGCTGATCGGGCTCCCAAGCAAATACCTTCTTATTCGCGCGCAAGAACTTGACCAAGGCCTCCTCCTGCTCAGGCTGAAGGTTGGCGCCTATGGTGAAAGTGGCACTGGAGGACCCGTCCTCGTCGACGGGTATCTACTTGGTTTCTGCCTTGTCCTGGGTGAACAACTGCTTCTTCTTGGCGGGCGCAGCCCCCTTGGGCTCAGGGGTCTCCGCATTGACGGGCCGTGTCGATGCCGCCGTGTTGAAGGCGAGCTTGAGTACTCGCAGGGCGTCCCCGACGTCCCCATGCACGGCGAGGGTGCCACTGCTCCCGGGCATCTTCATGAGGTTATACGCCGGGTGCGTGGCGGCCATGAATTGAGCCAGCGCCGGGTAGCCGAGGATGGCATTGTAAGGGAGGCCGATGGGGGCGATGTCAAAGTCGACCATCTCCGTACGGAAGCTGTCGTAGGTGCCGAAGGTTACCGGGAGCCAGATCTGTCCCAGGGAGTCGGATGATCCGCCCCCGACGCCCGAGAAAGATCGGCTGGGTCGCAACCGCTCCCGGGGTATGCAGAGGAGGTTGAAAGTCTTGACCGAAAGCACGCTGAGGCCCGCGCCGCCGTCAACGAGAGTTCTGGTGACGGCCACCTGGCAGATGGTGGGGGTGCACAACAGGGGGAGCGCGCCCGAGCCGACCAGGTTGGTGGGGTGGTCCTCCGAGCTGAAGGTCAGATCGGCCTCGCGCGCCGCCCGGTCCGGGGGAGCCCCCTGCCGTGCGGAAACGGCGCTAACCCGGCGGGCAAAAGGCTTGACGTGGCGACTCATGGGCGGCGCCTGCGAGCCGCCTAAGAGGGCCGCAACGATCGGAGGCATCGATGTTGCGGTGCAGCTACTCCGCCGCGTAGGCAGATGCTGGGGGGGGTGGGTGCTTGCCACTCGTTCCCCGCCGGGCCGGTGTCGGTGTTGATGGCGGGCCATGGGGGACAACAAGAACGCCCACCGGCGAGGGCCGCCGGGGCGACACGAGCTCGACTGGCGCCGTACATGGATGCGGCGGTCGTAGGAGAGCGGAGTGGTGGAAGACAGATTCCGGCACAACCCTACCTGGCGCGCCAAATGTCGGATCACGGGTTCCGGCAGACCCTTAAGGTTCGAACACTGGGGTGCGCGCGGAGATCACGCCTTCTACCTCCCCGTCTCACAAAGATCTAAACTACTAAAAGAACTGCACAAGAGACACAAGGTTTATACTGGTTCGGGCCACCGTTGTGGTGTAATACCCTACTCCAGTGTGCGGTTGGTGGATTGCCTCCTTGGGCTGGTGATGATGAACAATACAAGGAAGAACAGCCTCGCGAGGGTCTGTTCTTGGCTGGGGCGATGAACTGCTAGGAGGAGTTCAGTCACCCTTCTCTCTCTTTCTTACTCATTCTCTCTGCTTGCTAGCCAGACTCACTGAACCCCTTGCTACGTGGGTGGCCGGCCCTATGTATAGGCAAAGGCCCTGGGCCTCTTCCCAAATATTGAGCGGGAAGGGCACCAACAATGGCGGGCTAATTTGAAGGGGAACAGCAAGTACACTTGTCCTGACTAAAGTTGGTCTTCGCCTGCGAAAGGCTCTGCGGTGACGCCGTGCTGGGCTCCATGGTGACCTCCGTCTCGTAGTCCGCCTGGTCTTGGTCTCGTTGCACCGAAATGGCAACCTTTGCCTGATGCCCCGATACTCCGCAGCTGCGCTTGCCCCCTTTGCACCAAAGAGGAAAGAAGGACGCTGCGCGCGCTGGCGCCCGCCTGGCGCCCTGAGTCGTCATGGCTTGCGTCATGGGCACCTCGCGAGGTACCCCACCTTGATTTCTCCGCCTCCTCGTGAGCCAGCCTGAGGAGGCTGCGCCTGAGGATGCGTCGTGTCGTCCGCCCCGTGAGGCTTGGCCCCTCGTGAGGGTCTTGAGTCTTGTGTTGATGAAGATGGGCCATGCTGGGCCTCCTTTGAGCCACGCCGCAGGCCGCAGGCTGGCAAGTCTGGGGACCCCCATTCCCAAAACGCCGATAGAGCCGGTTACAAGGGAGGAGATCTACATATCCATATTGCCAAGCTTGCCTTCCACGCCAAGGAGAGTCCCATCCGGACACGGGATGAAGTCTTCAATCTTGTATCTTCATAGTCCAACAGTCCGGCCAAAGGATATAGTTCGGCTGTCCGGAGGCCCCCTAATCCAGGACACCCTCAGTAGCCCCTAAACCAGGTTTCGATGACGAAGAGTCTGGCACGCAGTTTTGTCTTCGGCATTGCAAGGCGGGTTCTTCCTCTGAATACTCCATAAAAGATTTTGAACACAAGGATAGTGTCCGGCTCTGCAAAACAAGTTCCACATACCACCGTAGAGAGAATAATATTTCCACAAATCAAATCTACCGACACATTTGATAGCATGACATCATACCACACCCCGGTAATTATTCGAACCTTTTTCTCAACCAGCACTGCACATATCGCGAGGCGGTTTTCTTGACACGTCTTGTCGAAGCAGAGATCGTGTCCCTTATCACGGTATTCTCATCAATACGGGTATGGGTAACCCAACGTTGCCATCAATTACGGTGTTCGGGGAATAAGCGATTTTAAGTGGGGAGGCGCATCGCCTCTTCCGCCCTTATAAAGGGACAAAGATTCACCCTTTTTACCCATGCCTTCTTCCTCCTTTCTTATCCTTTCTCGCACACTCGAGCTCCAGCGCCCAAGTTCACGTCTTTCTCCTTAAACCACTCCAAGCATGTCCGGAGTGGGAGGCAAGTGGATGGTCAGCTCCATCACGGAGGAGAACATCACAAAGCTACGGGAAGCCGGATATCTGGCCGCGGACATCACGCACCGGCTGCCAGATGCGGGGCAGATCATCCCTACGCCCGAACCCCATGAGAGGGTAGTTTTCCTTACCCACTTTGTCCGCGGACTGGGATTTCCCCTTCACCCGTTTGTCCGCGGGCTCATGTTCTACTACGGGCTGGATTTTCATGATCTGGCCCCCAATTTCATCCTCAACATCTCGGTGTTTATCTTCGTGTGCGAGGCCTTCCTCCACATCAGGCCCCACTTCGGCCTATGGCTGAAGACCTTCAATGTTAAACCGAAGGTGGTGGTTAGCTAGCAAGCAGAGTGTGGAGGCGCCATGTTGGGCAAAATGCGTAACATCACCTAGCTCAAAGGCTCCTCTGTGGAGACCATAAAGGGGTGGCAATCGGGGTGGTTCTACATCACCGAGCCGCACGACACCAACTAGGTGGTGGCCCCCAAATTTCGATCCGGAATCCCCACTCGGCTCACTTCCTGGAAAGAGAAGGGCCTGTCCTGGGGTTCCCCGGTAGAGCTGACCGAACTCCAGACCTGCATCGAGAACATGATGCGCAAGAAAATCAAGCTCGTCAACATGGTCCATGGTATGCTCTTCCGTCGGATCCTCCTGTGTGAACGACGGGTATTCAATTTTTGGGAGTTCGACCCGGCCAAGCACCAGACGCTGCGAGAGCTCTTCGACACGACACACAAGGACGTCTGGAAGGTGTTGTTCAAGGGCGCCGAGGTACCTCCTCCCCTTACCTAGGACCGCGGACTCAGCGCAAAGCGCAATGCCAATCCGTTAAGTTTTTATATCTCACAGGATATTTATTTGCCCCAGTTTAATCATGTGCGAGATCTAAGCTTCCATGCCATTAACAGGACTGGGTAGAGACAGCGGAGCAGATCGATTGCCTAGCCCTCCTGCCTGAAGATCCTACAGATGCTCTTCTACCAGAGATGTTGGTTCCGGTGTCTTACAAGGTGCCGGTGAAGAAGGCCAATAAGAAGGCCATGGGGACCCGAAAGGGTCTCCGGCGCAAGGTTATATCGTACTCATCGTCCGATTACTTCGATGTGCACTCCTCCCACAAAAATGAGGAGGAGAAAGAGGAAAGTTATCCCCCCAGCCGGGGGAGACAAGAAAAGGAAGGCCACCCCAACCGGGGAGGCCGAAGGGTCCAAGAAGGGAAGGACCCTCCTTCCGGACTGCTCCATGACGGTCGCCCACAATGACGACGAGTGGTTAGCCAGGGACAAGCCCCTGGCAAAGTCGTAAATATCCGTATACCATAGTAATTCATGGTATGTTTTACTGCACTGCTTCTCCTTACGCCGAATATGATTATGCAGCCTGTCTCGACGTATCTTCGTCGGATGGTTCTTTGGACTCGTCAGATATGAATAGCGATTCACTTCCGACCGCCTCCACCCCTTGCCCTATGGACAACATCGAGGTGTTGTCGCAAAAGGCACCGAGCCGAGGGGAGGCAGTCCTAGGGGCGCCTCGAGGCGACCTTTCGGACCCTGGGCGCAAAGGGGGCAAGACTCCCACGAGCTCCAAGTTCAGCCCCCAGCCGAGCACTACGCTGGAACCTTCGGTGGTTCGGACTCCGGCGGAGGACCCCCCGTTAAGAGGGGCAAGCCGCCTGTGCCGGTGGCCTCTGTCCATCCAGAGGCACAGGACAACCTGCTGGAAGCGCTTCGCGGCGCTTCCATCGATGAAGAGCACCGCACTATCATGAGTGTGGCAATCGAGAATGTTCGGTCCGCAATAAATGGACTAACCGAAGCTTGTGCCAGCCTCCTAACAGGCTTTCAAGTAAGAAATCAAAATATAGGAAAATATTACGGATACGTCTCCAATGTATCTACTTTTCCAAACACTTTTGCCCTTGTTTTGGACTCTAACTTGCATGATTTGAATGGAACTAACCCGGACTGACGTTGTTTTCAGCAGAATTACCATGCTGTTATTTATGTGCAAGAGCAAACGTTCTAGGAATGACCTGAAACTTCACGGAGCCACTTTTCAGAAAATAAGAAAAATACCTGCAACAGATGAAGGCCAGGGGGCCCACCATCTCTCCACGAGGGTGGGGGCGCGCCCCCTACCTCACGGGCCCCCTGTTGACTCTCCGACTCCAACTCCAACTCCATATATTGAGTTTTGGGGAGAAAAAAATCAGGGAGAAGAAATCATCGCATTTTACGATACGGAGCCGCCGCCAAGCCCTAAAACCTCTCGGGAGGGCTGATCTGGAGTCCGTTCGGGGCTCCAGAGAGGGGAATCCGTTGCCATCGTCATCATCAACCATCCTCCATCACCAATTTCATGATGCTCACCGCCGTGCGTGAGTAATTCCATTGTAGACTTGCTGGACGGTGATGAGTTGGATGGGATCTATCATGTAATCGAGTTAGTTTTGTTAGGGTTTGATCCCTAGTGTCCACTATTTTCTGAGATTGATGGTGCTATGACTTTTCTATGCTTAATGCTTGTCACTAGGGCCCGAGTGCCATGATTTCAGATCTGAACCTATTATGTTTTCATGAATATGAGAGTGTTCTTGATCCTATCTTGCAAGTCTATAGTCACCTATTATGTGTTATGATCCGTTAACCCTGAAGTGACAATAATCGGGATACTTACCGGTGATGACCGTAGTTTGAGGAGTTCATGTATTCACTATGTGTTAATGCTTTGTTCCAGTTCTCTATTAAAAGGAGGCCTTAATATCCCTTAGTTTCCATAAGGACCCCACTGCCACTGGAGGGTAGGACAAAAGATGTCATGCAAGTTCTTTTCCACAAGCATGTATGACTATATTCGGAATACATGCCTACATTATATCAATGAACAGGAGCTAGTTCTGTGTCACCCTAGGTTATGACTATTACATGATGAACCGCATCCGGCAAAATTCTCCATCATCGATCCATTGCCTACGAGCTTTCCATATATTGTTCTTTGCTTATTTACTTTCCCGTTGCTATTTCTATCATCACTACAAAATACCAAAAACATTACTTTGACTATTGTTACCTTTTGCTACCCTTATCACCACTATCATATTACTTTGCTACTAAACACTTTGCTGCAGATATTAAGTTTCCAGGTGTGGTTGAATTGACAACTCAGCTGCTAATACTTGAGAATATTCTCTGGCTCCCCTTGTGTCGAATCAATAAATTTGGGTTGAATACTCTAGCCTCGAAAACTGTTGCGATCCCCTATACTTGTGGGTTATCAAGACTATTTTCTGGCACCGTTGCCGGGGAGCATAGCTCTATTCTCTGAGTCACTTGGGATATATATCTGCTTATCATTATGAAGAACTTGAGAGATCCAAAAACCAAGATCTATCCCTCAATTATGAGGGGAGGTAAGGAACTACCATCTAGCTCTACACTTGATTCACCTTCTGTTATGAGTAAGTTTGCGACACCTACACCTGCTTCTGCTATTCGTTCTGATATGTCGCACGTTATTGATGAAGCCACTTCTGCTATGCATGATACTTATGATGAAACTACCTCTATGCCTGATACTACTATGCCACTTAGTGATTTTCTTGAGGAACAACTTGCTAGGGCTAGAGAGATTGAAAATATTGAATCTAATGATACTAATGAAAGTGATGATGAAGAATCACTTCTTATTCCTAAGGGTTATGTTTTGGATCAAGAAGCTTCTTTAGCTATTTTAGCTTGCAAAAATAGAAATGAACTCAAAAGGTTATTAGGTAAATGGAGTAAGCAATCTCTAAATGCTAGAACGAAACCTGACCCTGCTTTTGCTACTTCACCTATCTTTGTTACTGATAAGGATTATGAATTCTCTATTGATCTTGATATAATTACTTTGGTTGAATATGATCCTTTTTATGGTTATGACTCTGAAACTGTTGTGGCACATCTTACTAAACATAATGATATAGCCACCTTGTTCACTAAATATGAGAGAACTCGTTACTTTTACATCCTTAAAATATTTCCGTTCTCATTAAAGGGTGATGCTAAGATATGGTTTAATTCTCTTGATCCTGGTTGTGTGCGTTGTCCCCAGGATATGCTTTATTACTTCTCTACTAAATATTTCCCTGCTCATAAGAAACAAGCTGCTTTAAGGGATATATATAATTTTTTGCAAATTGAAGAAGAGAGTCTCCCCCACAAGCTTGGGGGAGGCTTCTCCAATTACTTAATGCTTTACTGATCATCCTCTTAAGAAAAATGAAATACTTGATAACGTTTACAATGGACTAACCGATACCTCCAGAGATTACCTGGATAGTTGTGCTGGTTCTATTTTCACGGAAAGAACACCGGATGAAGCTGAAATTCTATTGAATAATATGTTGACAAATGAAAATAATTGGACACCTCCGGAGCCAATTCCTGACCTATTCTTAAACCAACTACGAAGAAGAGGGGTATTCTATATCTCAGTCCCGAAGATATGCAAGATGCAAAGAAATCTATGAAAGAAAAAGGTATTGGAGTTGAAGATGTTAAGAATTTACCTCCTATTGAAGAAATACATGGTCTTAATTTACCGCCTGTTGAAGAAACATATAATCTTAATCCATTACCCATTGAAGAAACTCATGGTCTTGATAACCCGACACAGGTAGTAAAGGTAAATTCTCTCTATAGATATGATAAAGCTGTATTCCCATTTACTAAATTTGCTAGCGCATGCCTAGATGAGTTTGATAAATGTATGGCTAAGCAAGAAGATTTTAATGCTTATTTTGGTAGACAATTGAAATACCATTCAAATATGCTTGAACACTTGGGTGATTATATGGCTAATGTTAAAGGTGAATTTAAACTTATTAGTAAACATGCTTCTATGGTTACCACTCAAGTAGAACAAGTACTTAAAGCTCAAAATGATTTGCTCAATGAATTGAATAGTAAAGATAATGATAATGCTGTTCAAGTTATGACTAGAGGTGGTAAAATGACTCAGGAACCTTTGTATCCTGAAGGCCATCCTAAGAGAATTGAGCAAGATTCTCAGAGAAATAATATAAATGCACCTAGTTCATCTAAAAAGAAGAAAAATAAAAATGATAGGACTTTGCATGCTTCTAGTGATCCTATTGTTGAAACACCTGAGAATCCAAATGATATTTCTATTTCTGATGCTGAAACTCAATTTGGTAATGAACCTGAAACCAGTAATAATGTTAATGATAATGTTCATGATGATGCTCAACCTAGTAATGATAATAATATATAAATTTAACCTGTTGTTGATCTTGATAACCCGTGCTATGTATTGAGCTTGCGTTGGTTTTCCCCAAAGAGGAAGGGATGATGCAGCAGAGTAGCGTAAGTATTTCGCTCAGTTTTTGAGAACCAAGGTATCAATCCAGTAGGAGCCCACGCTTAAGTCCCTCGTACCTGCACAAAGCGATAGCTACTCGCAACCAACGCGATTAGGGGTTGTCAAGCCCTTCACGGTCACTTACGAGAGTGAGATCTGGTCGATAGAATATTTTTGATATTTTTGATATAAAGATGCAAAGTAAAAAGTAAAGGCAAAGTAAATAGAAAACCAATATAAAAGTAATGGAGATTGATATGATGAGAATAGACCCGGGGGCCATAGGTTTCACTAGTGGCTTCTCTCAAGAGCATAAGTATTCTACGATGGGTTAACAAATTACTATTGAGCAATTGATAGAATTGTGCATAATTATGAGAATATCTAGGCATGATCATGTAAATAGGCATCACGTCCGTGACAAGTAGATCGAAACGATTCTGCATCTACTACTATTACTCCACTCATCGACCGCTATCCAGCATGCATCTAGAGTATTAAGTTAAAAACAGAGTAATGCCTTAAGCAAGATGACATGATGTAGAGAGAAAAATTCATGAAATTTGAAATAAACCCCATCTTGTTATCCTCGATGGCAACGATACAATACGTGCCTTGCTGCCCCTTCTGTCACTGGGCAAGGACACCGCAAGATCGAACCCAAAGCTAAGCACTTCTCCCATGGCAAGAACTACCAATCTAGTTGGCCAAACCAAACGGATAATTCGAAGAGACTTGCAAAGATAACCAATCATGCATAAAAGAATTCAGAGACGATTCAAATATTATTCATAGATAGACTTTATCATAAACCCACAATTCATTGGTCTCAACAAACGCACTGCAAAAAGAAGATTACGTCGAATAGATCTCCACAAGAGAGGGGGAGAACTTTGTATTGAGATTCAAAGAGAGAGAAGAGGCCATCTAGCTTCTAACTATGGACCCGAAGGTCTGAGGTAAACTACTCACACTTCATCGGAGGGGCTAGGATGATGTAGAAGCCCTCCGTGATGACGGCCCTCTTCCGGCGAAGCTCCGGAATAGGCCCCAAGATGGGATTTCGTGGATACAGAAAGTTGCAATGGTGGAATTAGGTTTTTGGTCCCGTTCTGATCATTTGGGGGTACGTGTGTATATATAGGAGGACAAAGTACATCGGTGGAGCACCGACGGGCCCACGAGGCAGGGGGCGCGCCCTAGGGGGGGCCGCCCCCACCCTCGTGACCACCTCTTTGATCCCTTGCAGTAGGGTCCAAGTCTCCTGGATCATGTTCGGTGAGAAAATCACGTTTCCGAAGATTTTATTCTGTTTGGACTCCGTTTGATATTCTGTTTATCCGAAACACTGAAATAGGCAAAAAACAGCAATTCCGGGCTGGGCCTCTGGTTAATAGGTTAGTCCCAAAAATAATATAAAAGCGGAAAATAAAGCCCAATATAGTCCAAAACAGTAGATAATATAGCATGGAGCAATCAAAAATTATAGATACGTTGGAGACGTATCAACCCACAATCAAAGAATCAATGTTATGATAAGAAAGACTTTGTTTCTAGGAAACATGGTAAAGAAAGAGAGCCTGGGTTCAGAAACCCATGCCTTTTCCTCCCAAACCATACAAGAAAAAGGATGATGAGGATTTTGAGCGCTTTGCTGAAATGATTAGACCTATCTTTTTGCGTATGCGATTAACTGATATACTCAAAACCAATCCTTATGCTAAGTACATGAAAGATATTATTACAAATAAAAGAAAGATACCGGAAGCTAAAATTTCCACCATGCTTGCTAATTATACTTTTAAGGGTGGAATACCAAAGAAACTTGGAGATCCAGGAGTACCCACTATACCATGCTCTATTAAAAGAAACTATGTTAAAACTGCTTTATGTGATCTTGGAGCCGGTGTTAGTCTTATGCCTCTCTCTTTATATCGTAGACTTGATTTGAATAAGTTGATGCCTACTGAACTATCTTTGCAAATGGCTGATAAATCAACTTCTATACCTGTCGGTATTTATCAGGATGTGCATGTTGTAGTTGCAAACATTACTATTTTAACGAACTTTGTTATTCTTGATATTCCCGAGGACGATAGTATGTCTATTATTCTTGGAAGACCCTTTTTGAACACTGCAGGGGCTGTTATTCATTGCACTAAAGGCAATGTCACTTTTCATATTAATGGTAATGAGCATATGGTACACTTTCCGAGGAAACAACCTCACGTTCATAGTATCAACTCTATTGGAAAAATTCCATCGATTATATTTGGAGGTTTTGAATTTCCTCTTCGTACTGTCAAGAAGAAATATGATATTCTTATTATTGGGGATGTGCATATCCCCGTTGAGGTAACATAGTGTTATTCGAAATTTCTCCGGTTCCATGTTATTCGGAATGAGTTCTTTAACTAGACTTGATCAACCTTGTTAGTGGATTCCTTTTGATGATCATGAGATGGATGAAACTAGAAGGCACAACCTTCTGTACCCCACTTTTATTTTCTGTTATTTACATTAAATACAATAAAAATAAATATTTTTCTGTCTGTTATCTGATTATCCGTGCAATATCAAAATACCCTGAAAATAAAAGTTCTCCAAATGCCCTGAAATTTAAATATGATTTTTTCCAAATATTTGAGAATATTTGGCACAAAGAACACAGCAGGGGGGCCAACCACCTACCCACGAGGGTGGAGGGCGCGCCCTACCCCCTGGGCGCGCCCCTGCCTCGTGGGCCCACGGTGGCCCTCCTCCACTTATTCCTGCACCCACATACTTCATCTTCCTCCCACAAACACGAATATCCAGCTCAAGCACGAGTTCTAGCTCACTTTGCTGCCATGTTCGATCTCCTTGTTCAAAGCACCTCTCACAAAACTGCTTGGGGAGATTGTTCCTTGATATGTGACTCCTCCATTGGTCCAATTAGTTTTTGTTCTAGTGTTTTATTCATTGCAAATTTTTTCTGCTTAGGTGACCTTGTTCTTGAGCTTGCATGTCAAATTTATATGGTCAAGAGTAGTTTTGATACATGATATAGGCCCTAGGCACTTGTAGGAGTAGTTGCTATCAATATTATTGCCTTTGGTTTACTTTTATTTTGAAGTTACTAAAAAATTCAGAATTTTTCACAGGAAGAAAAATGCTTAGAAAAATGTTCCAAGGTGGTTCTTCAAGGAAGCAAGGACCCAGGTGACGGTGTCTTGGACTAGGGGGTACTCACCATGTCGTCTCCCGATCTGTTAGATTGGGCCGTGGTCCCCCATGGACGTATACTCATGGGCCAGTTCAGACAACTGCCGCATACATGGAAGATTCTACAAAGACTTGGTGATCAAGACAAGGACTCCTCCTCACAGGCGTATTCGGCTAGGACTCTTGTTATCCTAGGCCTCTGGTTCATTATATAAACCGAGGCCAGGCTAGTCGATAGATCATATACATACAATCATACCGTAGGCTAGCTTCTATGGTTTAGCCTCTCTGATCTCGTGGTAGATCTACTCTTGTACTACCCATATCATCAATATTAATCAACAGGACGTAGGGTTTTACCACCATCAAGAGGGCCCGAACCTGGGTAAAACATCATGTCCCCTGCCTCCTGTTACCATCCGCCTTAGACGCACAGTTCGGGACCCCCTACCCGAGATCCGTCGGTTTTGACACCGAAATTGGTGCTTTCATTGAGAGTTCCGCTGTGTGGTCGGCAAAAGGATCGATGGCTCGTCTGCAGGTCAACTACGATGCCGGCATCTTTCGCCGGTTCGACTGGTCACCTTGGCTCGACCGAGGACCGTGCTCCATCTCCGATCATCATGTTCGGACGAGGGCCTTCATCAACATCTACTCCGATCTCTATCAAGATCATGGAGGAATCATCCATGGAGCTCGGGGGCTCAACGACAACATTGCCCTCGGGCGACCGTGCTGTTTTTCCGAACAGCAAACTTGTATCCGCTGCCACCACCTCTTAGAGCATCACTTTGACGATCCCTTTTGTGGAATCGTGCGGAATTGAGTCTACAACAGCCATGCAAAATTTCGTCGAGTTCCGATGGAGGAATCTCCGACAATCTACGACATACCGGAGCCCTGTCAAATCTGGATGGGAATCTGGATGAGTTTAGGTCCTGGTCTCCAGAGCCTAGCTCGGAGGTCCTTTGTAAGATCCAACCGCTCATCTACTGTGGAATTCCCATATCTACCACCCCTCCAAATTTCAGCTCGATCCGACGGTTCAAACTCTGGGAACCTTGCGATGAGTGGATCAATTTTCGGATCCGTTTTCTGCGTGAATACGGATCCGACCCGAATTCATGTTTCTTTATGAACGTGACATTGGACAACCTTTTTAGAGGAATTCTCTTCTAGGGTATTATGTGTCGTTTTTAAAGATGCGCCCGTAAATTTTTAAGCCTCCCCTGAGGTCGCCTTCATCATCATGCTGGTGTCTAACCAGTCCGGCGATATTGCTCCAAGGCTGCCCACCTGCGCTAGACACGTCGTCACTTTATTGAGCCGAGCTCAAATTCTTCGGATCATCATCTTGGCAAGCCGAACAAGAGTCCGACATCGCGAAGGATAAATCATCACGAACATCGCCACCCCACGGATTACACGAAGTGGGCATACCGGCATCGCCGCATGGTCACTTCATCAAGCCGGCATCGACCACATCATGGCCTGCATCGGCAGGGCCGCACTATTGCTTCTTCAAGCTGGTGTCCATCACGCCGACCTACTTCGACTCATCGGCTGACATCGAGGCTTCAACATCTCGGCTGGACCGGGGGCTTCGCCATCTCTTCATCAACCTACTCCGGAGACTTCGGCGTCACTAGCCGACCAGCTCCGTCATGATAGCTGGACCGAGGGCTTTGCCTTGGCGAGCCAACCTTGGCCAGCATCGCCATACCGTCGCTTTATCGCCCATCAGTTAATGGGTATGTAGATCGAGTCCCAATTTTGGGAATCACCTTCTTTTGGATTGCTACAACAAATAAACCAGGTGCTATTAATCCTAGTATTTTTTGCTTGTTTGGGTTTATTTTTCCCAAGGAATTATTACTCTGGCTTGTCCATCATCTGTACACAGGTCTATCAAATGATGGCCGCATTAACGACGGTCACGTGGTGGTTCGGTCAGTTTTCGTACATAGTCCGGCGAACGCCGCATCCGGAACTCGGACCGACCTGTAAATTCAGGCTTTGCCACGCCTTTACCGCACCACGCTGATGCCCTGCATCGACATTGACTTCGGCGCCAGGACATATTTCTTTTATTACTCACTTTGCATAAATTATTTATTATGCAACAATTTTTTTAATTATTATTACTATTATCTCCGATTTGCAGTATTTTTTGTGCAAAGGAACATGATCCGGGGACTTCGGCATCATTCTGCCGGTCCGCATTGACCGTGCTAGGTCATCACTTCGGCGTGTCGAGCTCTCCGCTCCGCCACCTTAGGACCGGCTTGGGGGATGGAACCTCGTCCCGCATCAAGCTCGGACCGCGTCATCAATGCCGAACACATTAGCCAGCTAAGTTGCTTTCATGCTCAAAGTTTTAATTTTTAACCTGTGTTCGGTTCGACCAAGCATTATACTTTTTTGGAAAAAAGTTGCTTGTAAAAAATTTCCTTGTCCAAACTTTGTTTGTGACACACATATTCAAATACCCCGTTTATTTGAGGGCTTCCTTTATGAAGCTTTTCCTCTTGCATATGATTATACTTGTATGGCTTCATTCCTTGTTCGTGTATTACGCCACAATATGCACCATATTGACTTAAGCAATTTGCAAGCTGGGTTGCCTGGCTCCTGTGCTTACCCCTACGTTCCCAATTGTTCGGCTAGGGAGTAAAGGGAGCACCTCTGCGATTGTCACGACCGGGTCCTCCGAGCTCTGACCTCAGACTGGTGAAGCCGAAAACTAGCGCTCTTATTGTTTTCAATCATGGTCGGCACACAACGGAACTCATGAGTACAAAAAATCCGTTACAGCCTTATGGCCCGGTTGCCTAGTTATCGGAAACACTGTCGATATTCTCGGCAGGTGGAGTACATAACACTTTTCGGTCCTTGACTGAAAAGGGAGAAGCCGACGGTCGGTTAAGACACATTTAAAGTTTGGTTGAACAAAGATATGATATAAGTACTTCGGTACATACAATCATTATACATACAATCTTTTACCCAAGTCACTTGGGGGCTCTTAAAATTTATATGAGCTATTTTATAGTAAATGTGTTTTCTTCTTGGTCGTTGCAAAGTCTTTTTCTATCCCTCCTTTTTCGACGTGGGTGTGTGGTCAATAGCTAGATAACCCATTTTCTCTCTAGTGACCGCTCGAGTTTAGTTTGCTAAAATGGTCTAACGAGAAGCACTCCGCCTTCGGGATAGGAGGCTGCAGCCGTAGGCTGACCCGCTTGAAGTCTTGAGATCGGATGTGTAATGTTAAAGCACGACAGAAGAACTCTTTTTCTAAGAACAATTTTCGGATTGGCACCGAACACTTGATCTTGTTCGGACGTCAAGTTTTTACTGACATTTTTTGGTTTTCCAAGCTTATGGCACTTTTAAACTATTTGTGTGTTTTCAGCACAAGTCTCGCAGTGCGATGCCGGACACCTTTATAGATTCGGCAAAAATATTCTCTGATATTGCTATATATGCATCGGTTTCGAATTGTGTCTTCGGTCAATAGTTGGGTTGCCCGGCTCCTGCACTTTCTTCCTACGTTCCGCTTTGTTTGCCTAGGTGTGCAAAGGGAGAACCGCTGCAATTGTGCTTCCAGCTCACATGGTTAAGCACCTTAGTGGAGAAAGCCGAAAACTGACTGTCACAATAAGCGTAAATTGGTCAGCGATCTGATGACTGTGTTAAATGACGGGCCACTCATAACAATGGCCGAAGTGTTTACGGCTTGACCTCGAATGTCGCCGAACACTACCAGGGGCTATTAACTGGCCTCCCAAACTAAATCCTTGATATTTTGCTCTTACATTAGAGCTGAGGCCGGTTTCATGATCATGCTTAGCATGACAACCCAAAGAAAGGAACCGATAGCAGGACTATTTTCTTTGGAAGACATTTCTTATGTTAAACAGTAATATAACATATCTCTCTGCGTACCTTTGTTTATAAAACTGTATGCCCAGATTGCCTTGTTTGTCGTAAATCTTTGCCCTCATAAAGGCTTTATAAAGTAGGAAAAACACTCCTCGGCTACTGACCGAGGAGGTGGAAGCCGATGGTCGGTCAACAAAGTTTTGTACAATGCGGATCCGAGCATTAATGACGTAAAATACTTGGATACATAGAGTCATTACACATAATTTGTGATTTTACTATGGATATTGATCCTTAATTCGTCCACCCGTGCCCGCATTAAGGCTCGGGGGTTACTAGGGCTTTGGGCTTATTATTTACAAATATTAAAGTGGCACATCGATCCCCTGATCTGGTGTTGCCACTCGACCAGTGTCTCGGGGGCTACTGCATTGCTTATCCAATGCAGAAAATTTTAAGTGCAATATAGTTTCCAAGGAGATTTTTGATCCTCATGTTGTTCAGCCGCACCCAACCTGCATCTCGAGGATTGAGCACGCCGCTTTTTGTGTCCCGAAGTATCCTGCCGAGCTAGGACTTGATCCTCAGGCCGATTTTACAAATCAACCTGAGTCTCAGCGGCTACTGGGATCAGCTGTCTTACGTCATCCTTCATGTGCATCTCGGGTTTTAAACCGATACACACCTTGAGGGCCACTGGCTATATACCTCGGTAGAGAATAAATTGCGCCAATCAAAAATATTGACAAAAAATCGGCCCACAGTCGGGGTGGTGCACCACCCCGGAAGCAGTCCGGCATAAAGCTCGGGAGCTCGGAAGCAGTAAAGCTCGGGAGCTCGAGCTTCCTTCAGGTGCCGAGCTTTACGTCATCCTTCAGGTGCATCTCGGGTTTTAAACCGATACCGCTTTATGCAGGACTGCTTCCGGGGTGATCTGTTAGATTGGGCCGAGGACCCCCATGGCCGTATACTCATGGGCCAGTTCGGACAACTGCCGCATACATGGAAGATTCTACAAAGACTTCGTGATCAAGACAAGGACTCCTCCCCACCGGCGTATTCAGCTAGGACTCTTGTTATCCTAGGCCTCTGGTTCATTATATAAACTGAGGCCAGGCTAGTCGATAGATCATATACATACAATCATACCATAGGCTAGCTTCTAGTGTTTAGCCTCTCTGATCTCGTGGTAGATCTACTCTTGTACTACCCATATCATCAATATTAATCAAGCAGGACGTAGGGTTTTACCTCCATCAAGAGGGCCCGAACCTGGGTAAAACATCGTGTCCCCTGCCTCCTGTTACCATCCGCCTTAGACGCATAGTTTGGGACCCCCTACCCGAGATCCGCCGGTTTTGTCACCGACACCAGGCTTGCAATGCGTGATGCTGATGACGAGCCACCAAGAGACGCTCCAGTGCGTCCTTGTGAATGGCCCTTTGAGAACTTTATGGATCGAGCGGGAATTAAGGAAGAATTGAACGCATATTTGCGTAACACTGATTTTGTGAGCTTCGAGGAAGAGAAGTGCAGCCAGTATCACAACCTCACCAATACCTTTCTGAGGAGGTTTGAATTTTCAACTTCACGTAATTCTCCAACTGTCCTGTTTGATCTTTGTGAGGAGGATTTTACCACTTCTTGCAAACTTCCACAATGGTGTAGTATAAGGGATCCTCGCAAATCTGAATTTAGAGATTTTATTGCTAGCATAACTGTGGGAGAATCTAGAGATATTACACAAGCTACCATTGGGAGCATTCACTCTCCTGCTATACATTATTTTGCTCTCTTTATAGGTAGATGCATTAATGCAAAAGATGAGGCATGTCACATGTGTGTTCCCGATCTTAGTATTCTTAGGAGTGCTGTATTAGGAGACAAATCATATAATTTGGGAGCCATTGTTGCACGTAGGTTGCATCTTAATAGACTTAATGGATATTTCTTTGGTGGAATTTATGCAACCCGCATAGCTAATTTTCTTGGTATAACCATACGCGAAGATGATATTGAATTACCTCCTGCTTATCTAGATTTTAATGCTATGGTTCACCACCAGTTTGTCGAGAGGAATGAATCACCTCTCCAGTATCGACTAATCTTTGACAAACGACGTGCTGTCCGTATTACTCTCCCTGCTCCTGCCTTCTTTGATTATCAGGAAAGAGGAGGATATACTATTGCCAGAGAGGAGGCAGATGAGTACGAGAGGAGAGAGGAGGCCGCTCGTCGCCACACTGCAGCTCAGCAGGCGATAGCTACTGCATCGCAGTACGACCCCAGCTACTATTATGGATATCCGCCAGGCCAGCCGTGGCCATAGACCATCTTAGGCCAAAATCCTAAGCTTGGGGGAGTACGTATTTCCCACCGACATTACATTTATGTTCACACACTCGTTGCTAGATGTCGGTGCTCATACTTTTTCATTATATCATCCATGCTAGTTTATTTTCCTTTTTATGCATTCTTCTTGTGTGTTTAATTAACCTTAAGAAAAAACCAAAAAAAATTAGTTGTAACTTTTAGTTAGTTTAATTTCCATGCTTGTAGTAGTAATTAAAAATAAAACCCAAAAATATTTCCTATTCTTCTTTTGCTTGTTGGGAGCTTTCCCCTGTAAATAGTTTTATTTCTTTTCTTTTCTTTGGGGGTCGATAGGAGAAGACCATAATTAAATTGTTGAAGTGGCTCTTATATGCATTATTGTTTATCTGATGAAAGAGCCCATATTGCCTTGTCTTCTTCTGTTTATTCACATCATTCGATCGTGCAAGTGAAAGGCAATTATGATGATATATGATGGATTGGCTGAGATGAGAAAAGCTGGTATGAACTCGACCTCTTTTGTTTTTGTAAATATGATTAGTTCGTCGTTCCTGATTCAGCCTATTATGAATAAACATGTTTGCAATGACAACTATAGATCATAGTTTCTTATGCCATGCTTGATTAGCAATGAGTTATAATGGTTTACCTTGCATGCCAACATGCTATTAAAATGGTTATGATGTGGTATGATAGGGTGGTATCCTCCTCTGAATGATTTAAGTGACTTGACTTGGCACATGTTCACAAATGTAGTTGAAACAAAATCAACATAGCCTTCATGATATTTATGTTCATGGTGGATTATATCCTACTCATGCTTGCATTCGGTGTTGATTAATTTTAATGCATGTTCTTGACTGTTGTCGCTCTCTAGCTGGTCGCTTCCCAGTCTTTTGCTAGCCCTCACCTGTACTAAGCGGGAATACTGCTTGTGCATCCAATCCATTAAACCCCAAAGTTATTCCACATGAGTCCACTATACCTACCTATATACGGTATCTATCTGTCGTTTCAAGTAAATTTGTATGTGCCAAACTCTAAACCTTCAAATAAATATCCTGTTTTGTATGCTTGAATAGCTCATATATCAACTAGGGCTGTCTGTATCTTCCATGTTAGGTGGGTTATCCTCAAGAGGAGTGGACTCTGCTCCTCAGTCACGAGATAAATGGCTGGTCATCGGGATGCCCAGTCCCATGCTTTATGCAAACTAAATCAAAATAATTGCAAACAAAACTCTACCTGGGACTCCTGTTAGTTGGAGGCACTCGTTGTTTCGAGCAAGCCATGGATTGATGCTTGTTGGTGGAAGGGGGAGTATAAACTTTACCATTCTATTTGG
Organism: Triticum monococcum; assembly: GCA_034509565.1. Classification (NCBI taxonomy): domain Eukaryota; kingdom Viridiplantae; phylum Streptophyta; class Magnoliopsida; order Poales; family Poaceae; genus Triticum; species Triticum monococcum. Next base: position 700,003,939 of record CM067842.1, on the reverse strand, counting down.
GAACCGCCTATAATGTGTGTAGCATGGAAGATATTGCCATCTCTTGGTTGTTATGTTGACAATGAAAGTATACCACTCAAAATATTATTCACCTCTGTTTGAAAACCGAGCTCTGGCACCTCTACAAATCCCTACTTCCCTCTGCGAAGGGCCTATCTATTTACTTTTATGCTGAGTCATCATCCACTTATTAAAAAGCACCGGAGCACCGCTGTCATTTGCATTCATTACTGTTAGTTTACACTGAGTATGACTTGACTGGATATCTTTTACCATGAATTACAATGTCTAGCCAGTCCTTGATCTTTGAAGGTGCTCTGCATTTATGTTTGCGGTCTCAGAAAGGGCTAGCGAGATACCATCTTGTTATATCTCATATTATGATTGTTTTGAGAAAGTGTTGTCATCTGAGATTTATTATTATTGCTCGCTAGTTGATTATGCTATTGATATGAGTAAACTTGAGATCTATGCGTTATTGTGAATGTGGTTAGTTATAATCTTTGCGGAAAACTTGAATGCTGGCTTTACATATTTACAACAACAATAGCAAAGAGAGTTTGTAAAAAATTTTCTTTATCACTTTCAGTTTGTCAACTGAATTGCTTGAGGACAAGCAAAGGTTTAAGCTTGGGGTAGTTGATACGCCTCCAATGTATCTACTTTTCCAAACACTTTTACCCTTGTTTTTGACTCTAACTTGCATGATTTGAATGGAACTAACCCGGAGTGACGTTGTTTTCAGCAGAATTACCATGGTGCTATTTATGTGCAGGAGCAGACATTCTCGGAATAACCTGAATCTTCACGGAGCCACTTTTTAGAAAATAAGAAAAATACCTGCAAAAGATGAAGGCCAGGGGGCCCACCACCTCTCAACGAGGGTGGTGGGCGTGCCTGCCCCCGTAGGGCGCGTCCCCTACCTCGTGGGCCCCCTGTTGACTCTCCGACTCCAACTCCAACTCCATATATTGAGTTTTGGGGAGAAAAAAATCAGGGAGAAGAAATCGTCGTGTTTTACGATACAGAGGCGCCGCCAAGCCCTAAAACCTCTCGAGAGGGCTGATCTGGAGTCCATTCAGGGCTGTGGAGAGGGGAATCCGTCGCCATCATCATCATCAACCATCCTCCATCACCAATTGCATGATGCTCACCGCCGTGCGTGAGTAATTCCATCGTAGGCTTGCTGGACAATGATGGGTTGGATGGGATCTATCATGTAATCGAGTTAGTTTTGTTAGGGTTTGATCCCTAGTGTCCACTATGTTCTGAGATTGATGTTGCTATGACTTTGCTATGCTTAATGCTTGTCACTAGCTAGGGCCCAAGTGCCATGATTTCAGATCTGAACCTATTATGTTTTCATCAATATATGAGTGTTCTTGATCTTATCTTGCAAGTGTATAGTCACCTATTATGTGTTATGATCCGTTAACCCCGAAGTGATAATAATCGGGATACTTACCGGTGATGACCGTAGTTTGAGGAGTTCATGTATTCACTATGTGTTAATGCTTTGTTCCGGTTCTCTATTAAAAGGAGGCCTTAATATCCCTTAGTTTCCATAAGGACCCCGCTGCCATGGGAGGGTAGGACAAAAGATGTCATGCAAGTTCTTTTCCATAAGCACGTATGACTATATTCGGAATACATGTGTACATTATATCAATGAACTGGAGCTAGTTCTATGTCACCCTAGGTTATGACTGTTACATGATGAACCACATCCGGCATAATTCTCTATCATCGATCCATTGCCTACGAGCTTTCCATATATTGTTCTTCGCTTATTTACTTTCTCGTTGATATTGCTATCATCACTACAAAATACCAAAAACATTACTTTTACTATTGTTACCTTTTGCTACCCTTATCACCACTATCATATTACTTTGTTACTAAACACTTTGCTGCTGATATTAAGTTTCCAGGTGTGGTTGAATTGACAACTCAGCTGCTAATACTGGAGAATATTCTTTGGCTCCCCTTGTGTTGAATCAATAAATTTGGGTTGAATACTCTACCCTCGAAAACTGTTGCGATCCCCTATACTTGTGGATTATCAATTACCGCATAGACAATAGCCCCTGATGCGTTGTTTGGCGTTCGCGAAGAAAGGCCAAATAGAGGATCAAATAATGACTCAGGAGTCTAATGAGAATATGTGTATGTGCATATGCAGGCTTCACTGCTGGCCGCTGCCGCACGTACTGCGGAGGTCGCTTCACTGAAGCAGGACCTTGAGCAGTTCGAGGAAGAGCTCGGCCTTACCAAGAGGCAGCTCGAGGAGAGCAAAGGTAAGCAATACCTTGTCTATAAATTAAAAAGAAATTCGGTTGTAAAGTAATAGGATCATCATGAATTTGCCAGGGACCACGACCGAGGTGGCGACCCTGAAGAAGGCGATGTCTGAGGCCGAAGACAAAGCGGCCAACGAGCACATTGAGCGGGAAAAACAAGAAGCCCGGGTAGGTGAGGTGCAGCAAGAGCTCGAGGTTCTCGCCAAAAAACACAAGTCCTTGGAGCTTAACTCTAGGACGCGAGAGTCCGAGCTTGCGAAGGCGCTCGGAAGCGCACGGCGCGCCAAGGCTGAAGCCCACAAGGCCCTCCAGGAGATTGATGCGGTGAAGAAGATAGCAGTGGGTAAGGCATTAATTATGCAAAGCAAGCATGTGAAGGAAACTTTCCTTTTACTTACCCGAGTTCGGAGCTCTCCAGGAGCGTTCGCAGATCTTCCCCGCAGTGTACTAGATGCTGCGGAGTTTTACCTAGCTGAGGAGGGGAGCTCGATGGGAAAGTTGTTCTGGTCTCAATATACTGGGACCGAACACCCAATGCCCTTGAGAGACCAACTGAAGCAACTGGTCGAGCTTCACAAGGCGGCCGAATAGGCCATGAAGGGTCTTATAGTCCGGATGTGGCCTGGCGATCCCCTGCCTAGCAGCTACTTCGGTCTGGTGAGGCGGCTTGTGGATGCCTGCCCACTGCTTGAAGTCATAAAGTGGTCCATCTGCATCGAAGGTGTGCGCAAGGCTTTTGCCCGGGTGAAGGTGCACTGGGCGAAGCTGGACGCCGTAAAGCTGGTGAAGGAGGGGCCACCGAAGGGCAAGGAGCATCGCTGCCCCGAAATGTATTATGACAGTGCCCTGAAGGGTTCCCGCCTTGTGGCGGAGGAATGTGCTAGAAATGTAATTTTTGAATGAACATGCTCATGTGATCCTGTAATGTGAAACGAGTTCATTTGCGCTATGCAATGCTTTTTGAAATTAAAATATTACCTTCTATGCGGCTGTTTATAAAATCTAAGAGTTGGCCAGTCGTTGGCTTCTGCCCCCATGTAACTAGTACTGGGGTGTTCGGGATAAACCTGAGCACTCTTTATCCCAATTTTGGGTCCTTCGAGGGAGGTGTTTAGCACAACGAACCAGGCAATTGCACTATAAGGCTTTATCACTCTCACTTAGCCATAGAAGTCTACAATTTTAAATTTTGGCAAAGCCCCTAGTATTTGGAAGGCCGAATTTGGGGCACTATATACGCCTAAGTCAGGCAAGGCCGACTCCTCGCCTGAAGTGGAAAAAGTCTTTAAGGACTTGAGACCTCTCAAACAGCGACCAGCTCTCGCCTTATCATGACAGTCAGATTTCGGCTTTCTCTACTGAGGTGCTCGTCCGGAAGAACCGGGACACAATTGCAATAGTTCTCCCATCGCTACCTTAGCCGATATAGCGGAACGTAAGTTAACAAAACATGGGAGCCGGGCAAACCCAACTGTTGACCCAAGACATGATTCGGAGCTGATGCATATAATGCTATAAGTTCGGGGTGCCGCACTATCAAAAGTGTTCGGACTTCTCACGCCGTATTATGGGGTAAACGAAAGCACCTGGCGTACTGACCGTACCAGAATGTACGAGTACAAGTTGTCGTAAATGAACATATAAGAAAAAAGGGATGGATAATGCAATAATAGACCAATGCTATGCAGTGTTATTGAAATAATACGTCGAAGCGTACTGATACAAGTAGTGCAAGAAGCAAAAAACAAGACTATTTGACATGTCCTATCCAAGGGCAAGCTGCGTACTGGTAGTAAAAAGCGGGTATATCGATTGTTATTACAGACCACCTGAGGGTTCCTTGTACGTCTTAGCTTCTTGTCTCCTTGGTTGTTTCTTCTCGTAATGTGTCTGGCAATCATACTGTTGGATTTCGGGTTCCGGCAGACCCTTAAGGTTCGAACACTAGGGTGCGCGCGGAAACCTCGCCTTCAACCCCTCCGTCTCGATGGGATCTAAACTACTAAAAGAACTACACGAAAGACACAAGATTTATACTGGTTCGGGCCACCATTGTGGTGTAATACCCTACTCCAGTGTGTGGTGGATGGATTGCCTCATGGGCTGGTGAGGATGAATAATACAAGGAAGAACAGCCTCGCGAGGGTCTGTTCTTGGCTGGGGTGATGAACTGCTATGGGGAGTTCAACCACCTCTCTCTATCTCTCTCTTTCTCTCTTCCTCTCTTCCAGATCCCAACTGACCAACCCCTCGCTATGTGGGTGGCTAGTCCTATTTATAGAGGCCATGGTCCTCTTCCCAAATATTGAGCGGGAAGGGATCCAACAATGGCGGGCTAATTTGAAGGGGGACAGCGAGTACGTCTATCCTGACAAAAGCAGTCTTCGCCTGCCAAAGGCTCTGGTGGTGACGCCGGGCTAGGCTCCATGGTGACCTCCATCTCGTAGTCCTCCTGGTCTTGGTCTCGTTGCACCGAAGTGGCAACCTTTGCCTGATGCCTCGGTACTCCGCGGATATGCTTGTCCCCTTTGCACCAAAGAGGAAAGAAGGACGCTGCGTGCGCTGGCACCCGCCTGGTGCCTCGAGTCGTCATGGCTTGCGTCATGGGCACCTCGCGAGGTACCCTGCCTTGAACTCTCCGCCTCCTCGCGAGCCAGCCTGAGGAGGCTGTGCCTGAGGATGCGCCGTGTCGTCCGCCTCGCCGCAGGCCGCAGGCAGGCAAGTCTGGGGACCCCCGTTCCCAGAACGCCGACAGTAGCCCCCGGGCCCAAGGCGCGCAAGGACTTGGCCGTGCCGAGAGGCGAAAGGGCAAGGGCGAAGCGCCGCGGGCCCTAATAGCCTGCGGCCTTGGACGCCGCGTGGCGGTTGATTGGACGTGACGTCTTCGCTTCCCCACGACACCTTGGTGATCGTGCGAGTCGGACAAGTCCCTGCATGCAGAACGTGTTATGATTACCTGTGATCGTGGAGATCGGCGGTTGGCCTTCGCGGGCTATAAGTACGGCACCGCGTGTGCCCGTCCAGTCCATCTCTTCTTGCTCTCTCCTTCGCCTCAGTTCTTGCTCCGTCTTGGTGTGATGGCTCCATCGAGGAGGTACCCAGCCGCAGAGAAGGGGAAGGCCCCCTAGGTCGGTCCTGCCTCTCCTCCACCCAAGCGTGGTCGCGGGCGCCCTCGGAAGCACCCGGTGGCCGCCTCGGCAGCTTCCAGCGGCCATGGGGGGGGGGGCTCCCAGCGCGGCGTCGGGCAAGCCACCGCAGCCGGAGGGTGCGCCTGGGTTGCGCGCTCCCGCAGGCCGCGCTTTCGCGCCGTGCAGGCACTGCCAGAGTTCGTCGTCTGGTCGGCGGAGCCGGCTCGCACCCGGCTCCCGCTCCCTCGCTTCCTCCTTGGCGAACTCCTGGCCGGTGCTCCTGGTGGCCTCTGGCTCCAGGCGGAGGGCTGCTGCAGCAGGTCCTCGTGGGTCGCGCTGGAGGTCTCCGCCAGCGGGGGCTTGGCCTTCACTCGCGGCTGGCAGGCGTTTGCCCGCCCTCGCAGCCTGGAGCGTCGGTGCACTCTACACTTCAGGTTCGACGGCGACGCCACCCTCTACGTGAGGGTGCTTGGGGAAGATGGTCGCCGCGCGGGGTGCTGCCCTGAGGATGATGACCGCGTCCGTGGGCCCCGCTTCGATGGTGATGGGGGAGATAGCCCCGAGCGGGCGGCGGCGTCCGCGACTCCCCCAGCTTCGTCAGCTCTTCCTCAAGCGACTCCTCTAGCGGTGGCAGCAGTCCTCCCCTGCACCGTCGAGCTTGCCCAGGAGGTGGTGGTTCGTCCGCCCGCCGTCGTGCCCCGGTGAAGCGCGAGAGGGAGTCCGCCTGAGGCCCTGAGGCAGCCTGTGTCGCCGCCGCGTGCCGATGCGAGGGGGGGGGGGCTGCGCCAGGCTCGTCTTTTTTCTTTCTCTTTTGTACCCTGTGTAAGACAGAACAGTTGCATGGAGCCCCCTTGGGGCGTGTTGGGGAATGTTGCCGCTTTAGCTATTACCTTGATCTCATTTTTGTACTTCTTGATCTCCCGCCTGTGCGTAGATAGCTTTCGACCCCTGCCGGGGGAGTGGGGCGACCGACCCAGGCCCTGTGTGCGCGTCGCGGTACCCGAGGGGCACGGACTAGGAGGGGTGCTCTTGTAATGCGCTAGGGCCGTGAAACTCTCCTGTGGCTAGGGCAGAAACCCTCGCGAGGGCGTCTGAGCACCATCCCTCGCGATGTTTTTCACGAGAGAAACCAAAGCGAGGGGCAAAAATCGACGAACCACAAATCAGCAACAGCGATAACTTCAATAAGACTCCAAATGCAAACAAACACGTCAACTGCGGACAGCAAATGAAAAAGGCGCGTCCGGCACCTAATCTAGTCTTCGACGTCTTCTCACCAGCGCAGAGCTAAGTGCTGCCACTGGGCGTGGGAGGGAGCCCTAGGGCCTGGGGCCGGCGCTCCTGAGACTCCGGGGCGTGTACAACCCCACTCATTATTATGTGAGAGTGTCACGGGGCGGCGAGCTTCACAGGCATTGGCCTTGCTTCACAGGCTCCTGGCCTTTCCAATGGAGATGATCTTCTCAAGCACTCGCCTTGCTTCACAGGCTCCGGGCCTTTCCAAAAGAGATGATCTTCACAGGCACTCGCCTTGCTTCACAGGCTCCGGGCCTTTCCAAAAGAGATGATCTTCACAGGCACTCGCCTTGCTTCACAGGCTCCGGGCCTTTCCAAAAGAGATGATCTTCACAGGCACTCGCCTTGCTTCATAGGCTCCGGGCCTTTCCAAAAGAGATGATCTTCACAGGCACTCGCCTTGCTTCACAGGCTCTGGGCCTTTCCAAAAGAGATGATCTTCACAAGCACTCGCCTTGCTTCACAGGCTTCGGGCCTTTCCAAAAGAGATGATCTTCACAGGCACTCGCCTTGCTTCACAGGCTCCGGGCCTTTCCTAGGGGTAGAACCTCAAGAGGTGCTGGATGTTCCACGCGTTCTGGACCGGCACTCCCTCCTGAGTCTCCAAGCGCGCGGAGCCGGGCCTGGAAACATGAACAACCTTGAACGGGCCCTCCCACATGGGAGAGAGCTTGTGCAATCCCTCCCTGCAGAGAACTCGCCTGAGCACGAGGTCTCCTACCTCGAGGGTCATGGGGCGGATGTTGCGGCAGTGGTATCGCCGCAGCGCTTGCTGATACCTCGCCGACCGCAGTGCGGCCTCCCGGCAACGTTCCTCTCCCAACACGAGGTCCGTCCCCCGCATGGCACCCTGCTGCGCCTCGTCGAACGCCAGGACCCGTGAGGAGTGACGTCTGACCTCGTGAGGGAGGACTGCCTCCGCTCCATAGACCAGGAAGAATGGGGTCTCTCCAGTCGGCTTGCTCGCGGTGGTGCAGATGGACCACTGCACGGATTGAAGCTCGTCGTACCAACCTCGGCCGCAGGCCTCCAGCTTCTTCTTGAATGTCCTGGTCTTGAGGCCTCTCAGGACCTCTGCGTTGGCTCACTCGGCCTGGCCGTTGCTTCGAGGGTGCGCCACTGAAGCGTAGCATATCTGCGTTCCAAGGTTAGCACAGTATGTTTTGAAGAGGTTACTGGTGAACTACGAACCATTGTTTGTGATGATATTGTTTGGCACCCCGAACCGGCTCACGATGCCCCTGATGAACTTGACTGCGGAGCCCGCGGGGAGGGTGCGGACGGCCTCCACTTCAGCCCACTTGGTGAACTTGTCCACGGCGACGTAGAGGTAGCGGTAACCCCCTGCCGCTCGAGGAAACGGGCCCAGGATGTCCAGCCCCTAGACTGCGAATGGCCATGAAAGGGGTATAGTCTGCAGGCCTCCGGCCGGTTATGGATTTGCTTGGCGTGGAACTGGCAGGCCTCACAAGCTTTCACCAGCTCGACAGCGTCATTGAGTGCGGTAGGCCAATAAAACCTACTGCGGAACGCCTTGCCGACGAGGGTCCGCGATGATGAGTGGTGCCCGCAGTCTCCGCCGTGTATGTCCTCCGGTAGTTCCTTTCCTTGCTCCCTGGAAATACAACGCAGAAGTACGTCGTTTGGTCGCTTTCGGTAGAGTTCTCCGTCTCTGATGCAGTACGCAGTGGCCTGCCGCGCCACCCGCTCCGCTTCCTCCTCCTTCTCCGGCATGGTCCCTTGTGTCAAGTAACTCCGGAGCTCCGTGATCCAGCACCCCTCCCGAGGTTCCATCGTCAGGAGCAGGCGTGCTCCTGAGGCCGGGCCACGGACCGGGGCTCCTGAGGCAGGTGGCTGGGGGAGCTCCTCCTGAGGCTGAGCCGTGTTTGATAGTGATGGCAAGGCTGAGGGCTTGAAGAGCCGCTCCTCAAAGACGCCAGGCTCCTGAGGCAACCGCCTGGACGCCCGCTTGGCGATGTCGTCGGCCTCCTGATTGGTGCCACGGGGCACGTGCTGCAACTCCCACTAGTAGAAAAAGGGTCAAACGTGAAGCACATTAGTGCCAGTTTGAATTAGAGCCAGCACTAATGTGTACATTAGTGCCGGTTCGTGGCGGCGATCAATAGTACCGGTTCGTGGCGAACCTTTAGTACCGGTTCATGCCACGAACCGGTACTAAAGAGGCTGTGTCAGCCTGCGGTCAGGCTATGGCCCCACCATCACCATTTAGTGCCGGTTCGTACCACGAACCGGTACTAATGAGGTTACGGCAAGCTATTTTTAGTCCCACCTCACCAAGAGAGAGGCAGTATGAGCGGTTTATAAGCCGTGAGTGCACAGACAATGACGAAGAGTTGCAATGCTCACCAACATGTGTTGATTAGCTTCAAGCCATTCGGAATAGTGTAGATTGCACTGCAGCATAGATTGCACTGAGCTATGTGCAGTGCAGTCTACACTATTCCGAATGGCTTGAAGCAAATTAACCAGCATTGCACCTCTTTTTTATTTTTAATAACTTATTTAAACTCCGGACTTCTTTTGTGTTCAGTATGCAGCATTTAAAACTCCGGACTTCTTTTTGTGTAAGTGACTTGGGAAACTCAAGTTTGGCAAACTCTACAGACTAAGAAATTTCTTCAAAAACAATTTCTATCCAATAAAAAAAGACTAGAGGATTACACTTTTCATAGGTTTTGATGAATGTGAACCACAATTTTTAGAGTTACATTGACAGAGTAGTTGCCAATGGAGCTAACCCAATTCTAGGCAGGTTGTTAGTCTAATGAAAGTCTATTAGCAAAACAATTTTCTAGTTTGTACATCATATCTTTCACAAATCTAGTGACAATACCAAAATGTAAAGATGAAGGTTGGAGATATATCATATTCAAAAGGACCTTGTAGTTAGATATAGCAGAACCCACTAGTAGGAAAACGGTCAAATGTGAAGCACGTTAGTGCCAGTTTGAATTTGAGCCGACACGAATGTGACCATTAGTGCCGATTCCAATGGCTAGCCGGGCTGCTACCATTAGTACCGGTTCGTTGCCAATGTTTAGCACCGGTTCGTGCCACGAACCGATACTAAAGAGTATCAGGGTTTCGGAGTCCGGAGTGGGTACTAATGTACAACTTTCACCGAAGCCCAGAGTGGGTACTAATGTGCATCCCACCAATCAGGAAGAATCACACGGATCGTGTGTTTCTTTCTAGCTCTTGTGAGTCGTTGGATCAAGGGTGTGTTTCTTCCTAGCTCATGTGAGTCGTTGGATCGAAACTACCACAATCACTTTGTGAGCCAGACGACCCTATATATAGCCCACCTCTCGCCTTCCCTGCATAAGTCTTTCAGTTCATCGACTACATACATCTACCAGTTCATCGACTGCATACATCTACCAGTTCATCGACTGAATACAAATCATTCGGATTCGCCATCATACGCCCAACCGAGCATTTGATATGCATATATATGCATCACGAGCCACGGTAGGGCTGTATGATGGCGATACCGATTGGTTTGTTCTAGATCCGACATAAAAGGTTTGATACAACTTCTTTTTTGTGACATAAGAGCTATCTCTCCTCCTACCTATTTTAGTTACACAACTACCTATTTGTGCCAAATTTTCACTTTTGCTGTTGCTCTTGCATCATAAGCATCCATGTTAACTGGACTTATAAGCAATGCAATTTAACCAAACTATCTTGTGATCTTCGCCAAGAGAGAGGCAGTATGAGCGGTTTATAAGCCGTGAGTGCACAGACAATGACGAAGAGTTGCAATGCTCACCTACATGTTGATTAGCTTCAAGCCTTTTGGAATAGTGTAGACTGCACTGCAGCATAGATTGCACCGAGCTATGTGCAGTGCAGTCTACACTATTCCAAATGGCTTGAAGCAAATTAACCAGCGTTGCACCTCTTTTTTATTTTTAATAACTTATTTAAACTCCGGACTTCTTTTGTGTTCAGTATGCAGCATTTAAAGCAACGTCATCAATTTCCAACATGTTCTGACATCATTTGTTGTTTTTCGGTCATCTACCTAATTGTTCAGTATGCAGCATTCAATTTCCAGAAGAAAACAAATAGAAGAAAATAAATAATGCAGAAAATAAAAAAACTATACAAAAAAATTACACAAAAATAAATGGAAGAAAATAAATAATGTAGAAAAGAAAAAAACTATATAAAAAACTACTCAAAAATAAATAGAAGAAAATAAGTAATGCAGAAAAGAAAAAACTATATAAAAACTGGACGCACTTCGTGTACAAACTGGACAAACTCTTTCCGAGTATCAGGGTTTCGGAGTCCGGAGTGGGTACTAATGTACAACTTTCACCGAAGCCCAGAGTGGGTACTAATGTGCATCCCACCAATCAGGAAGAATCACACGGATCGTGTGTTTCTTTCTAGCTCTTGTGAGTCGTTGGATCAAAGGTGTGTTTCTTCCTAGCTCATGTGAGTCGTTGGATCGAAACTACCACAATCACTTTGTGAGCCAGATGACCCTATATATAGCCCACCTCTCGCCTTCCCTGCATAAGTCTTTCAGTTCATCGACTACATACATCTACCAGAAGGAAATAAATAGAAGAAAATAAATAATGCAGAAAATAAAAAAACTATACAAAAAATTACTCAAAAATAAATAGAAGAAAATAAATAATGCAGAAAAGAAAAAACTATATCAAAAACTACTCAAAAATAAATAAAAGAAAAAAAACTATATAAAAAATTTGTTGGCGCACTGCCCTGTGGGTCTACCAGACCTAGGGTGTGCAAATGCAGGCCCAGAAGGGCCAGCAGACTCACAAGGCAGCGCGGCCTAATTAATTAGGCCCAGAAGCCTGCTATATAAAGGAGTTCGAAGAGGTAGCCGCGGCTGGGTTTATAAACCAGTGCGGCTGCCCTTCGCCGGGCGAGGTGGGACTAAACTTTGGGGTGGCAGCGCAAGGCCTTTAGTACTGGTTGGTGGCTCCAACCGGTACTAAAGGCCCCCCCCTTTAGTACCGGTTGGTGGCTCCAACCGGTACTAAAGGCCCCCCCCTTTAGTACCGGTTGGTGGCTCCAACCGGTACTAAAGGCCTTCGTTTCCCGCCGCTTGGCCTGGCGAAAATAGGCCTTTAGTACCGGTTGGAGCTACGAACCGGTACTAAACTCCCATCCTATATATATAGCACTTACGAAAATTTCAGTTTCATCTCCCCACTTCGTCTCCAACCTCCGCCGCGCGCGCCACTCGATCCCATCGTCGCCGCCCGTCGCCCGTACCGTCATCCGTCGTCTCGCGCTGTCCCCGCCGCCGCCCGTCGTCGTCGTCTCGCGCTGTCCCCGCCGCCGCCCGTCGTCGTCGTCATCGCCGCGGCCGTACGTCTCTCTCTCGCTCCCGCACACACATACACACACATACATACACACACAAACCGGCGCCCCCGCTCGTACGTACGGGGCGGCGGCGTATGGGGCCGCACACACACACACACATATACCACACACACATGCATACACACACATACATACATACGTACACACATATACGTATATATACAAACACATGCATACACACACACATACACACACACACACATTTTTTTTACTTATTTTCTGTTTTTAGAGAAGTTAATTAGATGATCGAATGTTAGATTAATGTCGAATGTTAGATGAATTAGCTAGCTAGATAGAAAAATTGTCAAACTAAAGATTAGAACTAGTTGAATAATTAATATAACTAGTTTATTTTTAGTAAGAAAATTTAGGTATATGAGATTAGAACTAGTTGAATAATTAATATAACTAGTTTATTTTTAGTAAGAAAATTTAGGTATATGAGATTAGAACTAGTTGAATAATTAATATAACTAGTTTATTTTTAGTAAGAAAATTTAGGTATATGAGATTAGAACTAGTTGAATAATTAATATAACTAGTTTATTTTTAGTAAGAAAATTTAGGTATATGAGATTAGAACTGGTTGAATAATTAATATAACTAGTTTATTTTTAGTAAGAAAATTTAGGTATATGAGATTTGATGATCTAATTAAAATATTATTTGTTAATGAGTTTTTCTGTTTATTTGATATTTTTATATATTTTGAGTTTATATAAATGTTAGATTAATGTCAAATGTTAGATGAATTAGATAGAAAAGTTAAATATATAGTAATGTCAATTGAATATATAGTTAGATATATTAATGTCAAATGTTAGATGAATTTATATTTGGCTAGATATAGGTGTTTAATGTTTCACTTATATGAACATAGGAAATGTCATCTGACGACGAAAAAGATTTTATTATATGCGAACACTGTGAAGACCAGCGCGACCTGTGCGACCAAAATTTCCTTGTTGATTGTAGGCGCTTCAGCATCAAGCTGTATGAGACATTCGAAGTTGATACAGTAAGTCACTTTGTCAATTATTATTTGAATGCAAAACTTATGCTTCATTTGCTTCAACTTATAATTTTAAATTTTCACTATTCTACTAGCGCATCCCCTGCCATGCAAGAATTTTTGTCTTGGATAAGATAGGTTTTAGTGCTATAGATGATATGGAGGTAAAGAGAGTTTACTTGAAGACGGAGCATGGGTATACTTTTAACGTCAAATTATATAATGGAGACACATACACCCATTTTGAATGCAAAACTTGGCAAGCACTATGCAAGGCTTATGCATTTGAGCTTGATATGGTTATCACCTTTGATATTCATCCGGAAGATGATATTGAAGGTAATATAGACATCTGGGTCGATGTGCAAACGCCTCCAGTTCTACCATTTGGTGAGTTTTTCTCAACCATGCATGCATATGTTTATGTCTTTGATACAGTTTATTCAAAAATAGTTGACAACTAATTTGTATTGTCAACTTATTTCGGTTCAAGCAAACATGTCCGGCGCTTGGTAGACAGGACCTACTACTGCCCCGGGGCTCAACTAAACTGCAAGAAGATAAGTCATTATGTTTCATGGCCTGAGGATCTTAATACTGTCAAGACAATTTTTTTTCCTAAACTTAGAAATGTTAGTACTCAAAACATGCGACCAATGGTGATCGTATTGAACTACGGTCCCATCTATAATCAAAAGATGGTAAGATTTTAAATATTTGTCCTTAATTAGTGCATCTTTTGCATACATTATTTTTGAAGCTAAACTTTCATTGCTTAGTATATTAATTACTATACGATGTTGTTCAACAGGGACTTCCGATGACAGTTGTGCCTGAGTGGATTGAGACAAAAGGTCGCATGTCAATGGTTAGCTTACGACCAAGATTTCCTACATTGCACATGAGTGCATTCAGGATTTCTAAAAGCAAAGAATGCTTAATAGTGAAAGATTGGAGCAAAATTGTTAACGATCGTAGAGAAGTACTAGGGGGCAGTAAGGAGAAGCGCAACCCAAGATTAGGAGACAGATTCATCTGCATGCTCCAGTATGATGAATCAGGAGAGCTATACATGTTCTATGCTATTCTACCTGAGAGGGAGCAGCAGGATCAGTAGCTACTAGTTCATGCTCTTAATTAGTACTTGTCTCATATCCGTGTCCTGAACTTCGATGTTGGTGATGATTATGTTGAACTTGATGATATCTTTGCTTCTGTTACAAAGTGAATGTTTCCTCTTTAAGCTAGCTAGCGTTGATGATGATTAGATAGCTAGCGGTAATGACTATGATGATTAAATAGTGGTAATTAGACGACTATGATGATTTTTAGCTAGCTAGAGTTTATTTATTTATTAATATGCGATGATGATGATGATGATGGCGACGACTACACCTCATTATAATGTAAAACAATCCTAAATTAAATTGATAACACAAATTTAATTGAAAAATACAAAATAAAACAAAAACCCACAACCATTTAGTACCGGTTGGTGTTACCAACCGGTACTAAAGGGCTCCCGGCCCCCGGAGCTGGCTCGTGCCATGTGCTGAACCGGTACTAAAGGGGGAGGGGCTTTAGTGCCGAAACTTTAGTGCCGGTTCCTGAACCGGCACTAAAGGGCCTTATAAAACGGTGCTATTGCCCGGTTCTGCACTAGTGTTCAACCCCCAGAACTGCTTCTCCATCCTGCGGACCTCCGCAAGGTAAGCTTCCATGTGCTCGTCTTTCGGCTCGTACACCTTGTTGGAGAAATTCACGAGGAGCTGCGAATCGCCCTTAATGGTAAGGCGTTTCACCCCCAGGGCTGCCGCGGCCTTCAAGCCCGCTATTAAACCCTCGTATTCCGCTATGTTGTTGGAGACCTTTTCACCTTGCTGGAAGCAGAGCTATACAGCGTAGTAGAGCTTGTCCTGAGTGGGTGCTATAAGCACCGCCCCAGCCCCAGCACCATGTCTGGAGAACGCCCCGTCGAAATGCATGACCCAGCCTTCTGGCGCCTCGCTCCGCGGGAAGAGGGACCGATCCTCGTCAGCCTTGACGCCTGGTGCCTCTGTCCATTCTGCCACAAAATCCGCCAATGTTGCTCCTTTGATGACCCTGGTTGTGCTGAATTCGAGCTGAAACGCCTGCAGCTCTATGTTCCACTCAGCGACCCTTCCGGCTGAGATAGGGCTCCTGAGCACCCTTTCCAGGGGGTATGACAAGACGACTTTGATGGGATGAGCGTGGAAGTAGTGACGCAGCTTGTGCGAGGCTATCAGTAGCGCGAGGAGGAGATTCTGAGGCATTGGGTACCGTGCCCTAGCGTCCCGTAGCACCGTGCTGACAAAGTAAACTGGGTGCTCGACAAGGCTGGGAGCATCCGGGGTTGCCGCGCTCTCGGGAGGTGAGGGCGCCTCGCGAGGCGTCGTGGCCTCGGGAGGTGGACTACATGGTCGGGTGGCCTCTCCTGCCCCCGGTGCATTCCCCGGCTGCTGACCCTCCTTAGCTGCGGTTGTAGCTCCTGCAGGCTTTCCTTGTTCCTGTTTTGTCCTGCCCCGGGCTGCCGCTGCGGCCTTGACTTGGCGTTCCTCCCTAACCGCCACCAGGGCTGCGCTGGCGGAGTAGGGTGTGGCGGCGAGGTACAGCAGCAGGGGCTCCTAAGGGCGTGGAGCCACCATGACTGGGGGACTGGTCAGGTACCTCTTGAGATCTTGAAACGCCTTGTCTGCTTCTTCAGTCCACTCAAAGGTCCCTTTCTTCTTCATCAGCTGGAAGAAAGGCAGTGCTCGCTCCCCCAGTTTGGAGATGAAGCGCCCTAGCGCGGTCACACGCCCCGTGAGCTTCTGCATTTCTCTGAGGGTCTTTGGCTGACTCATGTCCTCGACCGCTTTGACCTTCTCGGGGTTGGCCTCGATGCCACGATGGGACACGAGGAATTCCAAGAGCTTGCCCGAGGGGACGCCAAACACACATTTCTTTGGGTTGAGCCGCAGGTTTACTGCGTCGAGGCTCGCGAAGGTCTACTCCAGGTCTTGTATCAGGGTCTTGGCCTCCCGAGACTTTACCACTATGTCACCAACATAGGCTTCGACATTCTTTCCGAGCTGCTGGCCCAAGGTGATGTGCATCAGTCACTGAAAGGTTGCCCCTGCGTTACGTAGCCCGAATGGCATGCATGTATAGCAGTATACTCCGCACGGGGTCAAGAAAGCATTCTTCTCGATGCCTTCCACGGCCATCTTGATCTGGTGATACCCGGAGAAGGCGTCCAGGAAGCATAGCAGGTCGCACTCCACAGTGGAATCGCCAATCTGGTCGATGCGGGGGAGCGGGAATGGATCTTGCAGGCATGCCTTGTTGAGGTTGGTGAAGTCGACACACATGCGTTCTTCCCCCCCCCCTCTCTTGGGCACAACAACAGGGTTGGCCAACCAGTTCAGGTATCGGACCTCGCGAATGACCCCTGCGGCCTCTAGCTTGCGGGTCTCTTGGGCGATGAAAGCCTGCTTCTCCGTGGACTGCCGCCTGGCCTTCTACTTCATGGGGCGTACATTTGGGCATACGTTGAGGTGGTGCTCGATGACACTTCTAGGGATCCCCGCCAACTGATCCGGCTCCCAAGCAAATACCTTCTTATTCGAGCGCAGGAACTTGACCAAGGCCTCCTCCTGCTCAGGCTCTAGGTTGGCACCTATGGTGAAAGTGGCGCTAGAGGACCCGTCCTCGTCGACGGGTATCTGCTTGGTTTCTACTTTGTCTTGGGCGAACAACTGCTTCTTCTTGGCGGGCGCAGCCCCCTTGGGCTCGGGAGTCTCCGCGTCAACGGGCTGTGCCGGCGCCGCCGTCTTGAAGGCGAGTTTGAGTACTTGCAGGGCGTCCCCGGTGTCCCCGTGCACGGTGAGGGCACCGCTGCTCCCGGGCACCGTCATGAGGTTGTACGCCGGGTGCGTGGCGGCCATGAATTGAGCCAAAGCTGGGTAGCCAAGGATGGCGTTGTAAGGGAGGCCGATGGGGGCGATGTCAAAGTCGACCATCTCCGTGCGGAAGTTGTCGTAGGTGCCGAAGGTTACCGGGAGCCGCATCTGTCCCAGGGAGTTGGACGATCCGCCCCCGACACCTGAGAAGGATCGACTGGGCCGCAGCTGCTCCCGAGGTATGCGGAGGAGGATGAAAGTCTCGACCGAAAGCACACTGAGACCCGCGCCGCCGTCAACGAGGGTCCTCGTGACGGCCACCTGGCAGATAGTGGGCGTGCACAGCAGCGGGAGCGCGCTAGAGCCGACCGGATTGGTGGGGTGGTCCGCCGAGCTGAAGGTCAGGCCGACCTCGGGCGCCGCCCGGTCCGGGGGAGCCCCCTGCCGTGCAGAGACGGTGCTAACGCGGCGGACAAAGGGCTTGATGTGGCGATAGGTGGGCGGCGCCTGCGAGCCGCCCAGGAGGGCCGCGACGACCGGAGGCGTCGGCGCCGTGGTGCAGTCACTCCGTCGCGCGGGCGGGTGCTGAGGCGATGCCTGCTGCTCAGCCGCCGCCGGGCCAGTGGCGGCGTAGACGGCGGGCGACGGGGAACGACGAGGACGCCCACCGACGGGGGCCGTCTGGGCGATGCGGGAAGCGATGGCGGCCCGGCGCTCGGCGCGGGCCCGACGAGCGTCAGACATGGATGCGACAGTCGGAGGAGAGCGGAGCGATGGAAGACGAATTCCGGCACACCCCTACCTGGCGTGCCAAATGTCGGATTTCGGGTTCCGGCAGACCCTTAAGGTTCGAACACTGGGGTGCACGCGGAAACCTCGCCTTCAACCCCTCCATCTCGATGGGATCTAAACTACTAAAAGAACTGCACGAAAGACACAAGATTTATACTGGTTCAGGCCACGATTGTGGTGTAATACCCTACTCCAGTGTGTGGTGGATGGATTGCCTCATGGGGCTGGTGAGGATGAATAATACAAGGAAGAACAGCCCCGCGAGGGTCTGTTCTTGGCTGGGGTGATGAACTGCTATGGGGAGTTCAACCACCTCTCTCTATCTCTCTCTTTCTCTCTTCCTCTTTTCCAGATCCCAACTGACCAACCCCTCGCTATGTGGTTGGCTAGTCCTATTTATAGAGGCCCTGGTCCTCTTCCCAAATATTGAGCGGGAAGGGATCCAACAATGGCGGGCTAATTTGAAGGGGGACAGCGAGTACGTCTATCCTGACAAAAGCAGTCTTCGCCTGCCAAAGGCTCTGGTGGTGACGCCGGGCTTGGCTCCATGGTGACCTCCATCTCGTAGTCCTCCTGGTCTTGGTCTCATTGCACCGAAGTGGCAACCTTTGCCTGATGCCTCGGTACTCCGCGGATATGCTTGTCCCCTTTGCACCAAAGAGGAAAGAAGGACGCTGCGCGCGCTGGCACCCGCCTGGTGCCTCGAGTCGTCATGGCTTGCGTCATGGGCACCTCGCGAGGTACCCCGCCTTAAACTCTCCGCCTCCTCGCGAGCCAGCCTGAGGAGGCTGTGCCTGAGGATGCGCCGTGTCGTCCGCCTCGCGAGGGTCTTGAGCCTCGTGTTGATGAAGATGGGCCGCGCTGGGCCCCCACTTGAGCCACGCCGCAGGCCGCAGGCAAGCAAGTCTGGGGACCCCCGTTCCCAGAACGCTGACACATACTACCGGAAAGGGCTTCCAGAGAGTAAGGTCTTGAAAGAGAAAAAATGACAAAGGTATGCAACCCCTAGGGCGGTTAAGCCGCATTGCGGGACGTGCCCTGATCGTGCCCCTACCTATGCCCATGGTATTTTCAGTGCGTAATTATGTACGCGTGGCATGAATTTCGTTGCTTGACTGGGACTGGGACGGGGGCCGAATTGATAGGCGAGCTCTGAACGTGCCAGGCGATCCTGTTGTTGGTTACTCCGGACTCGCTTGACGGTGTCCGGGGGCTGTATCGCCGAATTGGCGGTTTGCCTTAAAAGGCTACTTTGTGCTTCTTCTGCGAGGGCCGCAGTGTGCTCCTCCATGCGGAGCGAGCGTTCTGTATTTCCATTCACTGTTATGACCCCCCTAGGTCCTGGCATCTTGAGCTTGAGGTATGTGATACGTCTCCAACGTATCTATAATTTTTGATTGCTCCATGCTATATTATCTACTGTTTTGGACTATATTGGGCTTTATTTTCCACTTTTATATTATTTTTGGGACTAACCTATTAACCGGAGGCCCAGCCCAGAATTGCTGTTTTTTTGTGCCTATTTTAGTGTTTCGGATAAACAGAATATCAAACGGAGTCCAAACGGAATAAAATCTTCAGAAACGTGATTTTCTCACCGAACGTGATCCAAGAGACTTGGACCCTACTGCAAGGGATCAAAGAGGTGGTCACGAGGGTGGGGGGCACGCCCCCCTAGGGGGCGCCCCCTGCCTCGTGGGCCCCTCGGTGCTCCACCGACGTACTCCTTCCTCCTATATATACACACGATCAGAACAGGAGCCAAAACCCTAATTCCACCGCCGCAACTTTCTGTATCCATGAGATCCCATCTTGGGGCCTGTTCTGGAGCTCTGCCGGAAGAGGGCCGTCATCACGGAGGGCTTCTACATCATCCTAGCCCCTCCGATGAAGTGTGAGTAGTTTACCTCAAACCTTCGGTTCCCTAGTTAGTAGCTAGATGGCTTCTTCTCTCTCTTTGAATCTCAATACAAAGTTCACCCCCCCTCTTGTGGAGATCTACTCGATGTAATCTTCTTTTTGTGGTGTGTTTGTTGAGACCGATGAATTGTGGGTTTATGATAAAGTCTATCTATGAATAATATTTGAATCTTCTCTGAATTCTTTTATGCATGATTGGTTATATTTGCAAGTCTCTTCGAATTATCAGTTTGGTTTGGCCAACTAGATTGGTAGTTCTTGCCATGGGAGAAGTGCTTAGCTTTGGGTTCGATCTTGCGGTGTCCTTACCCAGTGACAGAAGGGGCAGCAAGGCACGTATTGTATCGTGGCCATCGAGGATAACAATATGGGGTTTATTTCATATTGCATGAATTTATCTCTCTACATCATGTCATCTTGCTTAAGGCGTTACTCTGTTTTTAACTTAATACTCTAGATGCATGCTGGATAGCGGTCGATGAGTAGAGTAATAGTAGTAGATGTAGAATCGTTTCGATCTACTTGTCACGGACGTGATGCCTATATACATGATCATGCCTAGATATTTTCATAATTATGCACAATTCTATCAATTGCTCAATAGTAATTTGTTCACCCACCGTAGAATACTTATGCTCTTGAGAGAAGCCACTAGTGAAACCTATGGCCCCCGGGTCTATTCTCATCATATCAATCTCCATTACTTTTATATTGCTTTGCTATTTACTTTGCCTTTACCTTTTACTTTGCATCTTTATATCAAAAATACCAAAAATATTCTATCTATCAGATCTCACTCTCGTAAGTGACCGTGAAGGGCTTGACAACCCCTAATCGTGTTGGTTGCGAGTAGCTATCGCTTTGTGCAGGTACAAGGGACTTGAGTGTGGGCTCCTACTGGATTGATACCTTGGTTCTCAAAAATTGAGGGAAATACTTACGCTACTCTACTGCATCATCCCTTCCTCTTCGGGCAAAACCAACGCAAGCTCAAGACGTAGCAAGAAGGATTTCTTGCACCATTGCCGGGGAGTCTATGCAAAAAGTCAACATACCAAGTACCCATCACAATCCCTATCTCTCGCATTACATTATTTGCCATTTTGCTTCTCGTTTTCCTCTCCCCCCCAATTCACCCTTGCCGTTTTATTCGCCCTCTCTCTCCATCCTCCCTCTCTGTTTGCCTCTTTTGTCCGCTTGCTTTTTGTTTGGCCGTGTGTTAGATTTCTTGTTTGTCGCGATGGCTCAACCAAGATTTGGTGATTTTCACCTTAAAAGGTTAGAGGAGATCGAAAACAACATAAGGAAGTTTATGGTTTTGCAATTTGAGCATAATAATTTCTTTAGAAACGAGCTTAAAGAACAAAAAACTTTTATGAGTTATATGAATAAAGAGCTTGATGATATGTCTAAAGAATTTGAGGGTATAAGATCCTAGATTGCTCGTCTAGAGAAGATGACTGCTGAAATTTCGAATATGCAAGCCACCTTAGTCAATAAGATGGCCGCTAAACCGAATTGCTATGAAAATCAAGATGAAGATCTAAAAGTTATTGACGTGTCTCCTATTAAATCTTTATTTTGCAATATGAATCTTGATGAAACTGAATATGATCTTCCTTTACCTAGAAGGCGTTCTAAAAATTCGGAGTGTTTAGATCTTAATGATGAAATTGATGAAAGTGGGATTGAAATAAATAAAAATCTAGATGTTGCTAAACCCACTATATTGCATTTCAAGGAATTTAATTATAAAAATTTCTCTTTGATTGATTGTATTTCCTTGTTGCAATCCGTGCTAAATTCTCCACATGCTTATAGTCGAAATAAAGCCTTCACCGAACATATTGTTGATGCCTTGATGCAATCTTATGAAGAAAAACATGAGTTGAATGTTTCTATCCCTAGAAAACTCTATGATGAGTGGGAACCAACTATTAAAATTAAAATTAAAGATCATGAGTTTTATGCTTTGTGTGATTTGGGTGCTAGTGTCTCTACTATTCCCAAGACTTTGTGTGATTTACTAGATTTCCGTAATTTTGATGATTGCTCTCTAAACATGCATCTTGAGGATTCCAATATTAAGAAACCTATGGGAAGAATTAATGATGTTCTTATTGTTTCAAATAGGAATTATGTGCCCATAGATTTCATTGTTCTTGATATAGATTGCAATCCTTCTTGCCCTATTATTCTTGGTAGACCTTTCCTTAGAACGGTTGGTGCGATTATTGATATGAAGGAAGGGAATATTAGATTTCAATTTCCATTAAAAAAGGGCATGGAACACTTTCCAAGAAAGAAATAAAATAACCATATGAAACTATCATGAGAGCCACTTATCAATTACCTACCAAAGATGGCAATACCTAGATCTATTCTTGCTTGTTATGCCTAGCTAGGGGCGTTAAACGATAGCGCTTGTTGGGAGGCAACCCAATTTTATTTTTATTCCTTGCCTTTTGCTCCTGTTTAGTAATAAATAAATTATTTATCCGCTGTTTTGGTTGTGTTTTCGTGTTTAATTAGTGTTTGTGCAAAGTAGAACCGTTGGGAAGACTTGGGGAAAGTCTTGTTGAACTTGCTGTAAAAAACAGAAACTTTAGCGCTCACGAGAACTGCTGTAATTTTTATTTGAAGAGTTCTATTTAGTTAATTATTTTTGCAGATGTTTAATAGATAAATTCCTCACGTTCATCAATTTATTTTAGAATTTTTGGGTTCGAGAACTTGCGCTAGCTACAGATTACTACAGACTGTTCTGTTTTTGACGGATTCTGTTTTTCATGTGTTGTTTGCTTATTTTGATGAATCTATGGCTAGTAAAATAGTTTATAATCCATAGAGAAGTTGCAATACAGTAGGTTTAACACAAATATAAATAAAGAATGAGTTCATTACAGTACCTTGAAGTGGTCTTTTGTTTTCTTTCGCTAACGGAGATCACGAGTTTTCTATTTTGAGTTTTGTGTTCTGAAGTTTTCAAGTTTTGGGTGAATTCTTTTGATGGATCATGGAACAAGGATTGGAAAGAGCCTAACCTTGGGGATGCCCATGGCACTCCAAGATAATCCAAGGAAACCAAAAATTCAAAGCTTGGGGATGCCCTGGAAGGCATCCCCTCTTTCATCCACTTCCATCGGTAATTTACTTGGAGCTATATTTTTATTCACCAACATGATATGTGTTTTGCTTGGAGCTTCTTGTATTATTTGTGTCTTTTTTTGTTAGTATGCCACAATCATCCTTGCTGTACAGACCTCTTGAGAGAGCCATATATGAATTAAAATTTGATAGAATACTCTATGTGCTTCACTTATATCTTTTGAGCTAGATAATTTTGCTCTGTGTGCTTCACTTATATCTTCTGAGCTAGATAATTTTGCTCTATGTGCTTCACTTTTATCTTTTGAGCTAGATAATTTTGATCTATGTTCTTCACTTATATCTTTTGAGCTAGATAATTTTGCTCTATGTGCTTCACTTATATCTTTTGAGCTAGATAATTTTGCTCTGTGTGCTTCACTTAGATCTTTTAGAGCACGGTGGTGGATATGTTTTAAAGAAACTATTGATCTCTCATGCTTCACTTAAATTAATTTGAGAGTCCCTTAATAGCATGGTAATTTGCCTAATAATAATATGCTTGGTATTCAAGATTTGTGAAACTTTCTTTTGAGTGTGTTGAATACTAAGAAAAGATTAAAGCATGATAATTGTTTTGAGATATGGAGGTGATAATATTAAAGTCATGCTAGTTGAGTAGTTGTGAATTTAAAGAATACTTGTGTTGAAGTTTGTGATTCCCGTAGCATGCACGTATGGTGAACCGTTATGTGATGAAGTCGGAGCATGATTTATTTATTGATTGTCTTCCTTAAGAGTGGCGGTCGGGGACAAGCGATGGTCTTTTCCTACCAATCTATCCCCCTAGGAGCATGCACGTAATACTTTGCTTTGATAACTTCTAAATTTTTGCAATAAGTATATGAGTTCTTTATGATTAATGTTGAGTCCATGGATTATACGCACTCTCACCCTTCCACCCTTGCTAGCCTCTCTAATACCGTACAACTTTCACCGGTATCATACACCTACCATATACCTTCCTCAAAACAGCCACCATACCTACCTATTATGGCTTTTCCCTAGCCATTCCGAGATATATTGCCATGCAACTTCCACCATCTAGTTCATCATGACACATCCATCATTGTCATATTGCTTAGCATGATCATGTAGTTGACATAGTATTTGTGGCAAAGCCACCGTTCATAATTCTTTCATACCTGTCACTCTTGATTCATTGCACATCCCGGTACACCGCCAGAGGCATTCATATAGAGTCATACTTTGTTTTAGTATCGAGTTGTAATCATTGAGTTGTAAATAAATAGAAGTGTGATGATCATCATTCAATAGAGCATTGTCCCAAAAAAAGAGAGAGAAAGGCCAAAGAAAAAAAGAAGGCCCAAAAAAAAGGGGCAATGCTACTATCCTTTTTCCACACTTGTGCTTCAAAGTAGCACCTTGATATAGCGAGTCTCATATATTTTGCTTCAAAGTAGCACCATGTTCTTCATATAGTGAGTCTCATATGTTGTCACTTTCATATACTAGTGGGAATTTTACGTTATAGAACTTGGCTTGTATATTCCAATGATGGGCTTCCTCAAATTGCCCTAGGTCTTCGTGAGCAAGCAAGTTGGATGCACACCCACTAGTTTCTTTTGTTGAGCTTTCATACATTTATAGCTCTAGTGCATCCGTTGCATGGGAATCCCTACTCACTCACATTGGTATCTATTGATGGGCATCTCCATAGCCCGTTGATACGCCTAGTCAATGTGAGACTATCTTCTCCTTCTTGTCTTCTCCCCAAGCACCATTCTATTCCACCTACAGTGCTATATCCATGGCTCACGCTCATGTATTGCGTGAAGATTGAAATTTTTTTGAAAAAGTTAGAGTATGAAACAATTGCTTGGCTTGTCATTGGGGTTGTGCATGATTTAAATACTTTGTGTGGGGAAGATGGAGCATAGCCAGACTATAAGATTTTGTAGGGATAACTTTCTTTGGCCATGTTATTTTGAGAAGACATAATTGCTTTGTTAGTATGCTTGAAGTATTATTATTTTCTATGTCAATATAAACTTTTGTCTTGAATCTTTCTAATCTGAATATTCATACCACATTTAAGAAGATTTGCATTAAAATTATGCCAAGTAGCACTCCGCATCAAAAATTCTATTTTTATCCTTTACCTACTCGAGGACGAGCAGGAATTAAGCTTGGGGATGCCTGATACGTCTCCAACGTATCTATAATTTTTGATTGCTCCATGCTATATTATCTACTGTTTTGGACTATATTGGGCTTTATTTTCCACTTTTATATTATTTTTGGGACTAACCTATTAACCGGAGGCCCAACCCAGAATTGCTGTTTTTTTGCCTATTTCAGTGTTTCAGATAAACAGAATATCAAATGGAGTCCAAACGGAATAAAATCTTCGGAAACGTGATTTTCTCACTGAACGTGATCCAGGAGACTTGGACCCTACTGCAAGGGATCAAAGAGGTGGTCACGAGGGTGGGGGGCGCCCCCCTAGGGCGCGCCCCCTGCCTCGTGGGCCCCTCGGTGCTCCACCGACGTACTCCTTCCTCCTATATATACACACTTACCCCCAATGATCAGAACAGGAGCCAAAACCCTAATTCCACCGCCGCAACTTTTTGTATCCATGAGATCCCATCTTGGGGCCTGTTCCGGAGCTCCGCCGGAAGAGGGCCGTCATCACGGAGGGCTTCTACATCATCCTAGCCCCTCTGATGAAGTGTGAGTAGTTTACCTCAGACCTTCGGGTCCATAGTTAGTAGCTAGATGGCTTCTTCTCTCTCTTTGAATCTCAATACAAAGTTCTCCCCCTCTCTTGTGGAGATCTATTCGATGTAATCTTCTTTTTGTGGTGTGTTTGTTGAGACCGATGAATTGTGGGTTTATGATCTAGTCTATCTATAAATAATATTTGAATCTTCTCTGAATTCTTTTATGCATGATTGGTTATCTTTGCAAGTCTCTTCGAATTATCCGTTTGGTTTGGCCAACTACATTGGTAGTTCTTGCCATGGGAGAAGTACTTAGCTTTGGGTTCGATCTTGCGGTGTCCTTACCCAGTGACAGAAGGGGCAGCAAGGCACGTATTGTATCGTTGCCATCGAGGATAACAAGATGGGGTTTATTTCATATTGCATGAATTTATCTCTCTACATCAAGTCATCTTGCTTAAGGCGTTACTCTGTTTTTTACTTAATACTGTAGATGCATGCTGGATGCCGGTCAATGAGTGGAGTAATAGTAGTAGATGTAGAATCGTTTCGATCTACTTGTCACGGACGTGATGCCTATATACATGATCATGCCTAGATATTCTCATAATTATGCACAATTCTATCAATTGCTCAACAGTAACTTGTTCACCCATCGTAGAATACTTATGCTCTTGAGAGAAGCCACTAGTGAAACCTATGGCCCTGGGTGTATTCTCATCATATCAATCTCCATTAGTTTTATATTGCTTTGCTATTTACTTTGCCTTTACCTTTCACTTTGCATCTTTATATCAAAAATACCAAAAATATTCTATCTATGAGATCTCACTCGTAAGTAAGTGACTGTGAAGGGCTTGACAACCCCGAATCACGTTGGTTGCGAGTAGCTAGCGCTTTGTGCAGGTACGAGGGACTTGAGCATGGGCTCCTACTGGATTGATACCTTGGTTCTCAAAAACTGAGGGAAATACTTACGCTACTCTGCTGCATCATCCCTTCCTCTTCGGGGAAAACCAACGCAAGCTCAAGACATAGCAGTATGCGTATTGCGGTACCACATTCAATTTTGCGAATGCGGTTCGCCCGAGCAGTACGTGATAGCCACTGCAGAACGGGACGATATCGAAGATTCACTCCTTGCTTCGGAAGTTATCCGGAGATCCGAAGACCACTTCCAGTGTGATTGAGCCCGTGCAATGGGCCTCTACACCTGGGATGACGCCCTTAATGGTGGTTTTGGTGGGTTTGATCCTCGAGGGATCTATACCCATTTTGCGCACTGTATCCTGATAGAGTAGGTTCAGGCTGTTGCCGCCGTCCATAAGGACTCGAGTGAGGTGAAATCCGTCGATGATGGGGTCTAGGACCAATGCGGCGGATCCGCCATGACGGATACTAGTGGGGTGGTCCCTACGATCGAGGGTGGTCGGACAAGAGGACCATGGGTTGAACTTTGGGGCGACGGGCTCCATCGCATAGACGTCCCTTAGTGCATGCTTCCATTCCCTCTTTGGAATGTGGGTTGCGTATATCATGTTCACTATCTTCACTTGTGGGGGGAACCTCTTATGTCCTCCTGTGTTCGGCGGCCGGTGCTCCTCCTCGTCATCACTACGCAGCCCCTTGTCCTTGTTTTTGGCATTCAACTTGCCGGCCTGCTAGAACACCCAACATTCTCCGTTGGTGCGATTGGCTAGCTTATCGGGGGTGCCGTGGATTTGACACGAGCGATCAAGTATGCGATCCAAACTGGACGGGCCCGGAGTACTTCTTTTGAATGGCCTTTTCCACTGACCGGATCTAGAGCCTCTGAATCCGGCATTGACTGTCGTATCATCGGTGTTATCGCCGTTGTTGCGGAGCTTGTGTCTGTTGCGACGTGGTCTGTCGTTGGCATCTTTGGTGTTCGAAGTGCCCGTATTTCTTGATGTGTTGTTGCGGCAAGCCAGCTAGCTATCCTCGCCTGCGCAAAAGCGGGTCATGAGTGTCGTGAGGGCTGCCATAGACTTCGGCTTCTCCTGGCCGAGGTGCCGGGCGAGCCACTCGTCATGGATGTTATGCTTGAATGCCACTAAGGCCTCTGCATCTGGACAGTCAAAAATTTGGTTTTTCTTAGTTAGGAACCGTGTCCAGAATTGCCTGGCCGATTCCCCTGGGTGCTGAGTTATATGGCTCAAGTCATCAGCATCTGGTGGTCGCACATAAGTGCCCTGGAAGTTGTCAAGGAATGCATCTTCCAAATCCTCCCAACTACCGATGGAGTCTGCTGGCAAGCTATTCAGCCAATGCCGAGCTGGTCCTTTGAGTTTTAGTGGGAGTTACTTGATGGCATGCAGATCATCAGCGCGAGCCATGTGGATGTGGAGGAGGAAATCCTCAATCCATACAGCGGGATCTGTTGTACCATCATATAATTCGATATTTACGGGTTTAAAACCCTCTGGGAATTCGTGATCCATAACTTCATAAGTGAATCATAGGGGGTGTGCGGCACCTCTGTGCCGGGCTATATCACCACACAGTTCATATGAGTCTTGTCTGCTGTATTCGGCCCGACCGGATTTACTTCTAGTGTATCCGGTGTGACGGTCATCGTCCCGCGTTGGCGCGCACCCCCGTGACCCGTATATCGACCTTGCATGTTTTGCCCTGCTTTCCAATACGTCTTGTATGACCCGTGTGTTGCCCCGGGCCTTGGTATTTTTGTTTGAGCGGCGGCGGGGTGTAGGCTGAACTTCAGGCTGAAACGCCTCTTTCTCTCGGCCATGAGGTGGCCGGTCAGCCGCATCGTACATGGTGATGTAGGTTTCAATGCTTCCTCCTCGAGTCGGGATAGCGACCTGCACTTTTGGTAACTCTTGGTGGGGCGCTCGAGTTCGTATTCCTCGGCCGCAAGGACTTTGGTCAATCTGTCTGCTAGCAAATCTTGATCAGCTCGAAGCTGTTGTTGCTTTTTCTTCAAGCTATTTGATGTGGCTATAAGCCGGCGCTTGAAGCGCTCCTGCTCGACGGGATCCTCACGTACGATAAATTCTTCGTCACCGAGGCTCACCTCGTCTTCGGAGAGAGGCATTAAATTTTCCTCCTCTGATTCTTTATCCGCTGCCTGCTCTGGAGGGCTAGCTTGTTCACCCTCCCGCTCCAAATCGTGCTGGAGGGGATTGTTGTTGTCTTCGGCACTATCCGGAGTGTTATTGTCGATTGTGCCGGTATCACTACTTTTGCTATGGCGGGACTTAGAGTGGTGCCGCTGATGTTGGCGCTTGGGTTGCTTCTTGGAGGGGTCACCCCCCGCTGTCTCGTCGCCATTGCCTTCTTTGGTGGTGTCCACCATGTATATATCATATGATGAGTTGGCGGTCCAGCGCCCTGTGGGCGGTGGTTCCTATTCGTCTCTTGCATTGTCGTCCATACCGTCGATGTCTTCGGAGTCGAAGTCGAGCATGTCGGTTGAGGGAGTCCTCGATTAGGGGATATCCGGACAGCCGGACTATATCCTTTGGCCGGACTGTTAGACTATGAAGATACAAGATTGAAGACTTCGTCTTGTGTCCAGATGGGACTCTACTTGGCGTGGAAGGCAAGCTAGGCAATACGGATATGTATATCTCCTCCTTTGTAACCGACCTTGTGTAACCCTAGCCCTTTCCGGTGTCTATATAAACAGGAGGGTTTTAGTCCGTAGAACAACAATCATACCATAGGCTAGCTTCTAGGGTTTAGCCTCTCCGATCTCGTGGTAGATCAACTCTTGTAATACTCATATCATCAAGAATAAATCAAGCAGGACGTAGGGTTTTACCTCCATCAAGAGGGCCCGAACCTGGGTAAAACATCGTGTCCCCTGCCTCCTATTACCATCAGCCTTAGACGCACAATTCGAGACCCCCTACCCGAGATCCGCCAGTTTTGACACCGACATTGGTGCTTTCATTGAGAGTTCCTTTGTGTTGTCTCCATTAGGCTTGATGGCTCCTTCAATCATCGATAGCGATGAAGTCCAGGGTGAGACTTTTCTCCCTAGACAGATCTTTGTATTCGGCGGCTTTGCACTGCGGGCCAACTCGCTTGGCCATCTGGAGCAGATCGAAAGTTACGCCCCTGGCCACCAGGTCAGGTTTGGAAGCTTAAACTACATGGCCGATATCCACGGAGACTTGATCTTTGACGGATTCGAGCCTCTGCCTTGTGCGTCATGCCGTCACGATGAGTACGATTTAGCTCTACCATCAGACAGTGTTCAGGAGATCGCACCGGCAGCTGCTCCAACCCTCAATTTGGAGCCAGTTGCGCCGTCCATGGGCGGGTGGATGGACCCCGCCACGGAGGCCTTACCCTCAACGGTGATCAAGCCGAACATCGACCTTACCCTGCACGAGAGCCGTGATGTCAGACTGCCGGATCCTTCTCCGGCCACGGACTCCGAACCGCCTGCGCCCGTTCCTAGCAAATCCGATTGGGTGCCGATCACGGAGTTTACCTCCGCATATTTTTTTCAGCACTCGCCCTTCGGCGACATACTGAACTCATTAAGGTCTCTCTACTTATCAGGAGGATCCTGGCCGAACTATGTCCGACAGGATCGGGATGCGGATGACGAAGAGCTTCGCCGCCCACCCACCACCCACTTAGTAGCCACAGTCGATGAATTAACCGACATGCTCGACTTCGACTCCGAAGACATCGATGGTATGGACGATGATGCAGGAGACGAACAGGAACCACTGCCCATAGGGTACTGGACGCCCACTTCATCACATGACGTATACATGTTGGACGCACCAAAACTAAACGACTGTCGGCGTTCTGGGAATGGGGGTCCCTAGACTTGCCTGTCTGCGGCCTGCAGCATGGCCCATCTTCATCAGCACAAGGCTCAAGACCCTCGCGAGGGGCCAAGCCTCGCGAGGCGGACGACACGGAGCTTCTTCAGGCGCGGCCTCGACAGGCTGGCTCGCGAGGAGGCGGAGAGATCAAGGCGGGGTACCTCGCGAGGTGCCCGTGACGCAAGCCATGACGACTCAGGGCGCCAGGCGGGTGCCAGCGCGCGCAGCGTCCTTCTTTCCTCTTTGGTGTAAAGGGAGCAAGCGCAGCCGCGGAGTACCGAGGCATCAGGAAAATGTTGCCGTTTCGGTGCAACGAGACCAAGACCAGGAGGACTACGAGACGGAGGTCACCGTGGAGCCCAAGACGGTGTCATCACCAGAGCTTTGCGCAGGCGAAGACTGCTTTTGTCAAGATAGTCGATACTTGCTGTCCCCCTTTCAAATTAGCCTGCCATTGTTGGCTCCCTTCCCGCTCAATATTTGGGAAGAGGACCAGGGCCTCTATAAATAGGACCAGCCACCCGCGTAGCAAGGGGAGGAGCTTTAGTGGTTAGGGATCAAAATAAGAGAGAGAGAGAGAGAAGGGCGACTGAACTCCTCCTAGCAGTTCATTGCCCCAGCCAAGAACAGACCCTCGCGAGGCTGTTCTTCCTTGTATTGTTCTTCATCATCAGCCCCAGGAGGCAATCCACCAACCACACACTAGAGTAGGGTATTACACCATATCGGTGGCCCGAACCAGTATAAATCTTGTGTCCCTCGTGCAGTTCTTTTAGTAAGTTTAGATCTTTGCGAGGCGGGGAGGTAGAAGGCGTAATCTCCGTGCGCACCCCAGTGTTCGAACCTCAAGGGTCTGCCGGAACCCGAAATCCGACAACAACGACGAGGAACGGAAGGATGCAATGAAGGGTTGTCCCCTCGAGAAGCAGTCAAAGCTGCAGCATAAGCGCGGCTCCAAATCCCGCCTCGGCAGAAACAACGATCATATAGACCCAGCGTTAGAGCAGGGTGAACCATCGCCGGACCACGGCAACACGGAGAATCAAACCAAACAACCCGACTTTGTCAAAGATAATAGTCCGGACGACATCACACCGGACAGACACCTGGAGCAACAGAATGCCCATCAAAGGCTTATTGCCACCACGAGGAGTCTAAAAAAGCAGAACCAAGGCACAAGGCTGCGCAAGACACACTCAAAATCAGATGGAGTAAAGTACTCAACACAGCAGCGAAGTACGGCGGTAATCGCCACACCAAGAGCTACCCGAAGCGGAAGTTGCCACCTGAATT
Organism: Triticum monococcum; assembly: GCA_034509565.1. Classification (NCBI taxonomy): domain Eukaryota; kingdom Viridiplantae; phylum Streptophyta; class Magnoliopsida; order Poales; family Poaceae; genus Triticum; species Triticum monococcum. Next base: position 699,972,236 of record CM067842.1, on the reverse strand, counting down.
CGATGAGGAGGCCTTAGATCCCCCGCAACCAAATATTAAAACGGCCATCTGGCCGGATAGTCGACCTCACGGCCAACATAGAGCGGCAAACGACGCCGCACATCAACCAGTATGCGACCCGCGTAAGGGCTCGCATCAAAAGGACGGCGCAACAAGATCCATCTATGGACCACGCAAACGCGCTCCAGCATGCAATGCAACTCCACAAACATCCGAAAATCACGGCACACCCAGATACAGGGGTGCCGCACACCCCCTATGTTTCACAGACGAGGTGCTGGACCATGAATTTCCAGAGGGATTCAATCCCGTAAACATAGAGGCATACGACGGAACAACAGACCCTGGGGTATGGATTGAGGACTATATCCTCCATATGCATATGGCTCGAGGAGATGATCTCCACGCCATTAAGTATTTACCCCTCAAACTCAAAGGGCCAGCTCGGCACTGGCTCAAAAGCCTCCCCGAAAGCTCCATTGGAAGCTGGGAAGAGCTCGAAGACGCTTTTCGGGCAAATTTTCAAGGGACTTATGTCCGACCTCTGGATGCAGATGATTTGAGTCATATAACTCAACAGCCCGGAGAGTCAGCCCGAAAGCTTTGGAACAGGTTTCTTACTAAAAAGAACCAAATAGTCGACTGTCCAGATGCCGAAGCCATAGCGGCTTTCAAACACAGAGTTCGTGATGAATGGCTTGCCGGACACCTCGGCCAAGAAAAGCCGAGAACAATGGCAGCATTAACAAGCCTCATGACCCGCTTTTGCGCGGGTGAGGACAGCTGGCTAGCCAGATGCGGCACCAGTGACCCAAGTACATCTGAGGTTATAGATGGAAACAGGAAATCACGACGTAGAAAAAATAATAAGCGCCGAAATAAAGAAGACAACCCGAAGAGCACGGCGGTAAATGCCGGATTTAGAAGCTCTCGGACAGGTCAGCAAAAGCTGCCCTCCAAAGGTGCCAGAGATGAACTGTCCAGCCTAAACAAAATTCTGGACCAAATATGTCAGATCCATAGCACCCCTGGTAATCCCGCTAATCATACCCATAGAGAATGTTGGGTCTTCAAGTAGTTTGACAAGCTCAACGCCGTACACAAGGGGGAGGATACACCAAGCGAAGACGAGGATGAGCCTCTCAAGCAAGACACTGGGGAACAAAAGAAATTTCAACCAGAAGTCAAAACAGTAAACGTGTTACACATGATCAAGGGGAGAAACAAAGCGGCACTCCCAGAGAAATATGCCCAAGGGCCTATCACCACGGAGACCTGCCACTGGTCGTCTCAACCGATCACTTTCGACCATCGGGATTACTCAGCAAGTATCCGGCGTGCAGGATGGGCTGCCTTGGTATTAGATCCAATAATTGACGGATACCACTTCACACGAGTCCTGATGGACGGTGGCAGCAGTCTAAACCTGATATATCAACACACAATCCGCAAAATGGGGATAGACCCAATGAAAATTTGCCACAGCAATACTACCTTTAAAGGAGTAACGCCAGGCCTAGGGGCTCATTTCATGGGCTCCCTGCTACTAGAGGTTATATTCGGCTTCTCCGATAACTTCCATAGCGAAAATTTAACCTTCCACATTGCTCCGTTCCAAAGTGGCTATCAAGCACTACTTGGACGCGAAGGCTTCGCTCGCTTTAATGCAATACTGCATTACGCTTCCCTCACGCTTAGGTTGCCCGGTCCACGTGGCATCATTACAGTAAATGGAAATATAGAGCGATCCCTGCGCGCCGAAGAGAGCGCACACTAAAACAGCCTCACCAACTAAAGCAATCGATAGGTCGTCAAGACTATGGACACGGTTAGACGAGCCCGACGCAGCTATATGTACTTCATACAGGTTTGATGGCCACACCCGTATTACAAATACAAGGGGCTCAACGCGCGCAGACAAGTGGCAATTTTTACTCATCTTGAATTGTACATGGTTTCTTTAAAATCTACCTTTTTGCATGACAACTTTTCACCTAAGTTCCTCTCTTTTACAGATGACCATCGTGCTACACCCATCCAAGATACGGCACAACGGAGACACAGGCGCAGACGTGCAGCAGGGACCCATTCCAAGGATCCTTTTTAGATTAAGACCCTGCGTAAACCTTTTTTACGGTCTCTTGTTGATACACATCCCTCGGATTCTCAGTACAATTGAGAAGGATGCTGATGTCTTGGCATGTGGCCACGTCAGAATAATGCACGTACCTGGACACCAGGGGCTTATTACAAAGGGCATTGTTTAGGCTCGGTTTCTACCATAAAGACCGAATACCTTAGGGAGTGTTCGGCGTTGCGAGTTTGGCCTTATATGCATCAGCTTCGAATCATGTCTTTGGTCAAATGTTGGGTTTCCCCGGCTCCTGTGTTTTGCTGCCTTATGTTCCGCTCTATCGGCTAAGGCGGGACCAGGAGAACCACTGCGATTGTGCCCCGGTTCATCCGGACGAGCACCTCAGTGAAGAAAGCCGAAAACTGACTGTCATGATATAACGTGAGACTGGTCAACCACTCGATGACCTATCGGAATGTTAGAATTCCTCCGGCTTAACGAAGGGCCGTTTCCCGGCCAGGCATGTATGGACCCTGAATTCAGGAGAGTGCGGAGCCACCAGGGGCTATATAGTAGCCCCACCGTCAAACACCTATGGCTAAGTGAAAGTGTTAAAGCATTATAGTCTGGTTGCCTCGTTCGCTGCGCTATCACCTCCTTAATAGGGCCAAGACGTTGGATTAAGTGTGAACACACATCTTCTGCGAACACCCCCGCATTATATGCGTGGGAGTTGAAGCCGATGACTGCAATCTTTCAGGTTATATACATATATACATAAACGGCCGCATAGGAGGCATTATATTACTTTCAGGCAAAAGTATAAATACATCCTTAATAAATTTCATAAACATTGTTTTTACAATGGGTATACATGTCACTCAAACATAATATTCTTCGAGCATTGGGCCTCTATCAAACGAGCACCCTCAAGAACTTCTTCAAAATAGTGCTCAACAGCCACTCGGCCTATGGCCGAACCCTGCGCCACAATAGTGGTGGCATCCATCTCCGCCCAGTATGTCTTGACACGGGCAAGGGCCATCCGCGAGCCTTCTATGCATGCCGACCTCTTCATCGCATTAATGCGCAGCACGGCGCCAAGGAACTGCTACACTAAGCCGAAATAGCTGTTTGGCTTTGGCTTTTCCGGCCACAGATGATCTAGGACGGACCTCATAGAGAGTCTGGACAATCTATTGAGTTCGGCCCATTCGGCAAGATGATCAGTTAGTGGAAGCGGATGCTCTGGAACGTTAAACTGCGACCAGAATAGCTTGTCCACTTCATGATCTGTTTGATCTCAGAAGTATTCGGCCGCATCGACCGCACTCGCCGTCAAATCTAGATATGCGTCTGCCGAACTCCATAGCCGATCCAGAGCGGCATACCGCGGATCTCCAAACTTCCTCCGCAGCAAAAAGGGCTTCCCAGCCACAATATCACCAGCTTCACACAGCTCTTCCTTCTTTGCCCTCATAGCAGAGAGGGTGTATTTGGTCGCCATCACGGCCTTTTCAAGGTCCGTCGCCTTCGCTCGGGTTTCTTCTTCAAGGAACTGGGAACGGTTGGCAGTGTGTTTTAACTTTACAGCCATCTTGGCCATTTTCTCTTTGCTCTCGCAATGCGCGGCCTTCTCGGCTCTCAATTCTTTGGCCGCCTTCAAAGCAGCCGCATTACTACTCCTTGCTTGTTCTTTGGCTCGGGCAAGTTCCGCCCGAAGGGTCTCCACGGTGGTAGCTCCGTCTACAGTCACATCGTATTAAAGATACTGGCATCACGCTGCTCTTCCTATGTGACATTGACCAGAAAACATCACTTATACTATGCCTCGTCAAGCCACTTATTAACAAGCTCGATGTTGGCATCTGCCGCATCTGGTTGCCGCTTTAGTTCGGCAAACTCATTAGTTCAGCTAGCCACCGGACCTTCCACCACCTGCACATAAAAGCGGTATGGTTGTTACCTGGGACTACGATCCTCTGTTTGCCGCCGTTCTCGGTGACAACCAGAGTCTCAGGGGCTACTATCCACACAGGGCACACCTAAAAATGTGTGGTACTATCACAAATGTATATCATTTCACGTACCTCAAAACCCGTCAGTAGACTCATAAGGGCTTCATGCAACCCGCTTTCGGCGGACGAAATCCTTTCAATCACCGTACGCATCAATGTACGGTGTTCTTCTGAGATAGTTGCTCGCTCTAGCAGATCCCTCAGTGCGTCCGATCGCATGCCAGATGGTGCCAGATTCTTTTGGTTGCTCTCTTCAAGAGGCGGATACTGGGGACTTCGGGTGACCATAGGATTATCTTCTGGCCTCACCCGATCCGGCGAGGCCCTCCGTGACGATACTTCAGGGTCGCCCGCTTCTTGAGAGGGGGAGTCCGGGGGAGGCGTTTCGCTCTCCATCATCTCCGAAAGAAGATCCCCCGAAGATGAGCTCTGCTGAGAAGGGCTAAGATCCAAACTGCAAGATAAATGCTTCGGTTATTTTCCTCAGAGGTAAGGTAGTATATTTTCACTATTAAAGTACTTTTTAATAACTTACAGCTCGTTAGAGGGCTGATCTCTGCATGGAATTTGTGTGGCATGAGCACCCTCCGAGGCTGGACCCTCTGGTGGAGATTTCTTCTCCTGTTTGGAAGCCTTGGCTTTCGGATCTTCAGAGGCGGTCCTCTTCCTTCCCCGGGGCAAGAGAATGTCGGATTCTTCCCCTTTGTTATCCTCCCGCATGGAGGCGCTCATTCCCTCGGTTGGAATTGGTAGCGGCGGGGGCCTGCTTTCGCCCTCATTATTTGCCCCTTTATCTTCATTTGAGGGGTCCGGGCAAGGTGCTAGCTCGAGCATCTTTTCCAGTACCGGATTGTCCAAACCCTCAGGAAGGGGGGCCGAACACCGAATCATATTCGCCTTTGTTAGCCAGTCCTGGTCAAAGAGCGATTTCTCAGAATGACGTCATGATAAATGAAAGACGGTGTGTACATTTAGAGGATGACTTACTTGGTCGGCGGTGCGGTTGCTGCTCAGGCCCATGTCCACCGTAATATCCGGACACTTTATTTGGGGTCCTAAGAATGATTTATACATCTCCTCGTGTGTCAGGCCAAGGAAATTTTGAATAGTGCGTGGTCCTTTTGGGTTGAACTCCCACATGTGGAGGGGCCGGCGTTTGCAAGGCTGGACTCGACGAACCAACATGACTTGCACCACCGTAACCAGACTGAAATCTCCTTCGAAGAGATCTTGAATGCGGCTCTGTAGTATAGGCACGTCCTTGGCTGGACCCCAGCTCAGCCCTCTGCTAATCCATGACATCAGTTGTGGTGGATGGCCCAAGCGGAAAGCAGGGGCAGCCACCCACTTGGCACTTCTGGGAGCTGTGCCGTAAAGCCACTCCCGTTGCCATAATCCGGACACCTCTGGAAAGGAACCCTTTGGCCATGGAGCTCCTGCGATCCTGATTATTAATGCACCTCCGCACGCTATATGCTGCCCCTCGACCATCTTCGGCTATACGTCAAAGGTCTTGAGCCATAGGCCGAAGTGAGGGGTAATGCTGAGGAAGGCCTCACATACAACAATAAATGCCGAGATGTGGAGAAAGGAGTCCGGGGCTAGATCGTGGAAATCTAGCCCGTAATAGAACATCAAACCCCTAACGAAGGGATCCAGAGTGAGGCCTAGACCTCGGAGGAAGTGGGAGATGAACACAACATTCTCATTGGGTTTGAGAGTAAGGACGACCTACCCTCGAGTAGGCAGCTGATGCGAAACCTTGGCGGTCAGGTATCTAGCCTCCCTCAACTTCTTGATATCCTCTTTCGTAATGGAGGAGGGCATCCACCGGCCTTGAAGGCTAGATCCGAACATGATTGAAGGTCCGAAGCTCCTGACCTGGGTTTCGGGTGTCAGAACTCAAGGCGGGGGAAGGATTCGATTGAGCACGGGAGGAAAAAATTAAAAGCCTTGTCCCTTTATAAAGAGGGTGAATATCAAGCGTCCTCCCCGTAGCCGTTTGGGACTTGCCTAAACTCTAGGAGTCCTAGGCACGGTTGGGTTACCCACGACCGTATTGATGAGAATCCCGTAATAAGGGGGACACGATCTCTGCTTTGACAAGACGTGTCAAAAAACTGCATCGCGTTATGTGCGGGGCTAGTTAAAGGAAACGGTTCGAATAATCACCGAGCCATGTCTTAATGTCATGTTGCCAAAACAAGTCAGCAGATTAGATTTGTGGAAATATTATTCTCTCTATGGTGGTATGTGGAACTTATTTTGCAGGGTCGAACGCTATCCTTGTACTCAAATTCTTCCATGGTGTATTCGAAGGAGGAACCTGCCTTGCAATGCCGAAGACAATACTGCGCACCGGACTCATCGTCATTGAAGCCTAGTTCAGGGGCTACAGAGGGAGTCCTGGATTAGGGGGTCTCCGGACAGCCGGACTATATCCTTTGGCCGGACTATTAGACTATGAAGATACAAGATTGAAGACTTCGTCTCGTCTCCGGATGGGACTCTACTTGGCGGGGAAGGCAAGCTAGGCAATACGGATATGTATATCTCCTCCTTTGTAACCGACCTTGTGTAACCCTAGCCCTTTCTGGTGTCTATATAAACTGGAGGGTTTTAGTCCGTAGAACAACAATCATACCATAGGCAAGCTTCTAGTGTTTAGCCTCTCCGATCTCGTGGTAGATCAACTCTTGTAATACTCATATCATCAAGAATAAATCAAGCAGGACGTAGGGTTTTACCTCCATCAAGAGGGCACGAACCTGGGTAAAACATTGTGTCCCCTGCCTCCTGTTACCATCAGCCTTAGACGCACAGTTCGGGACCCCTACCCGAGATCCGCCGGTTTTGACACCGACATCGGTTAAATTGTCGACAGTGGCTACTAAGTGGGTGGTGGGTGGGGAGCGAATTTATTCGTCGTCCGCATCCCATTCTAGCCAGACATGGTTCGGCCAAGGTTCTCCTGAGAGGGAGAGAGACCTTAATGAATTTAGCACGTCGCCGAAGGGTGAGTGTTGAAAGATATCCGCGCAGGTGAACTCCATGATCGACGCCTAATCGGATTTGATAGGCACAGATGCATGCGGCTCGGAGTTCGTGGCTGGAGACGAATCCAGTGGTTCGGCAACATGGCTCTCGTATGGGGTGAAGTCAGTATCCGGCTCCATCGCCACTGAGATTGTGGCCTCCATGGCGGGGCTATCCCCCCGTCCTCGGATGGTGCGACTTGCTCCGGATTGAGGGCCAGAGTAGTTGCAGGTGTGATCTCCTGAACACTATCCGGTGGCAGAGTTACGTCATGCTCGCCGTGATTGTGCGGAGCACCTGACATGGGCTCGAATCCGTCGAAGATCAAGTCTCCGCGGATGTCGGCAGTGTAGTTTAAGTTTCCGACCTGACCTGATGGCCAGGGGCGTAGTGATGTCTACTACACAACATTCTTCTTGTAGACGTTGTTGGGCCTCCAAGTGCAGATGTTTGTAGGACAGTAGAAAATTTCCCTCAGGTGGATGACCTAAGGTTTATCAATCCGTAGGAGGCGTAGGATGAAGATGGTCTCTCTCAAGCAACCCTGCAACCAAATAACAAAGGGTCTCTTGTGTCCCCAACACACCCAATACGACGGTAGATTGTATAGGTGCACTAGTTCGGCGAAGAGATGGTGATACAAGTGGTATATGGATGGTAGATAAAGGTTTTTGTAATCTGAAAATATAAAAACAGCAAGGTAACTAATGATAAAAGTGAGCGTAAACGGTATTGCAATGCGTTAAAACAAGGCCTAGGGTTCATACTTTCACTACTGCAAGTCCTCTCAACAATAATAACATAATTGGATCATATAACTATCCCTCAACATGCAACAAAGAGTCACTCCAAAGTCACTAATAGCGGAGAACGAACGAAGAGATTATGGTAGGGTACGAAACCACCTCAAAGTTATTCTTTCCAATCAATCCGTTGGGCTATTCCTATAAGTGTCACAAACAACCCTAGAGTTCGTACTAGAATAACACCTTAAGACACAAATCAACCAAAACCCTAATGTCACCTAGATACTCCAATGTCACCTCAAGTATCCGTGGGTATGATTATACGATATGCGTCACACAATCTCAGAATCATCTATTCAACCAACACATAGAACCTCAAAGAGTGCCCCAAAGTCTCTACCAGAGAATAACGACAAAAACGTGTGCCAACCCCTATGCATAGGTTCATGGGCGGAACCCCCAAGTTGATCACCAAAACACACATCAAGTGAATCACGTGGTATCCAATTGTCACCACAGATACACACGGCAAGACATACATCAAGTGTTCTCAAATCTTTAAAGATTCAATCCAATAAGATTACTTCAAAGGGGAAACTCAATTCATTACAAGAGAGAAGCGGGGGACGAGAAACATAAGATCCAACTATAATAGCAAAGCTCGCGATACATCAAGATCGTATCACCTCAAGAACACGAGAGAGAGAGAGAGAGAGAGAGAGAGAGAGAGTGAGAGAGAGAGATCAAACACATAGCTACTGGTACATACCCTCAGCCCCGAGGGAGAACTACTCCCTTCTCGTCATGGAGAGCACCAGGACGATGAAGATGGCCACCGGAGAAGGATTGCCCCCTCCGGCAGGGTGCTGGAACAGGTCTAGATTGGCATTCGGTGGCTACGTAGGCTACTGGCGGGGGAACTCCCGATCTATTGTGTGTTCTGGAAGTTTTAGGGTACGTGAGTATATATGGGTGCAGGAAGTACGTCAGTGGAGCTTCGGGAGACCCACGAGGCAGGGTGGCGTGCCCTATGGGGCATCCCCACCCTCGTGAGCACCTCCCTTGGCTCCTGACATGGGGTCCAAGTCCATCCGGTAGCTTTCCTTCCAAAAATAACTTCTCCAGTTGATTTCATTCTGTTTCGACTCTGTTTGATATTCCTTTTCTTTGAAACACCGAAATAGGCAAAAAACCAGCAATTCTAGGCGGGGCCTCCGGTTAATAGGTTAGTCCCAAAAATAATATAAAAGTGGATAATAAAGCCCAATATTGCCCAAAACAGTAGATAGCATAGCATGGAGCAATCAAAAATTATAGATACGTTGGAGACATATCACATAGCTCTCGATCTGCTCCAGATGGCCAAGCGAGATGGCCCGCAGTGCAAAGCTGCCGAATACGAAGATCTGTCCGGGGAGGAAAACCACACCCTAGACCGCATCGTTACCGATGATCGAAGGAGCCATCAAGCCTTACGGTGACGGCACAGTGGAACTCTCAATGAAAGCACCAATGTCGGTGTCAAAACCGGCGGATGTTGGGTAGGGAGTCCCAAACTGTGCGTCTAAGGCGGATGGTAACAGGAGGCGGGGGACACGATGTTTACCCAGGTTCGGGCCCTCTTGATGGAGGTAATACCCTACGTCCTGCTTGAATTATCTGGATGATATGAGTACTACAAGAGTTGATCTACCACTAGATCATAGAGGCTAAACCCTAGAAGCTAGCCTATGATATGATTGTATGTCGTCCTATGGACTAAACCCTCCGGTTTATATAGACACCGGAGGGGGCTGGGGTTACACAAAGCCGGTTAGAAGGGAGGAGATCTACATATCCGTATTGCCAAGCTTGCCTTCCACGCCAAGGAGAGTCCCATCCGGACACGGGACGAAGTCTTCAATCTTGTATCTTCATAGTCCAACAGTCCGGCCAAAGGATATAGTCCGGCTGTCCGGAGACCCCCTAATCCAGGACTCCCTCACTGGCCCTCATAGGGTGCGCCCAAAGTGTGGACTCCTACTAGGACTCCCTAGTCCTAGTAGGATTCCACCTCCCACATGGAATAGGAAAAAGGGAAGGGAGAAGGAGAAGGAAGGAAGGGGGTGTCGGTGTCAAAACCGGTGGATCTCGGGTAGGGGGTCCCGAGCTGTGTGTCATGGATCAATGGGTAACAGGAGACAGGGGACACGATGTTTACCTAGGTTCAAGCCCTCTTAATGGAGGGAATACCCTACTTCCTGCTTGATTGATGTTGATGAATATAGAGATTACAAGAGTTGATCTATCTTGAGATCATATGTCGTGGTCTAAACCCTAGGGGTATGATGATTAATGTCATAATAATCTATCGACTAGCCTGGCCTTGGCTTATATAATGCACCAGAGGCCTAGGATAACAAGAGTCCTAGCTGAATACGTTGGTGGAGAGGAGTCCTTGTCTTGATCACCATGTCTTGTGGAATAATCCGTGTATGCGGCATGGGCTGCCCGACGTGGCCCATGAGTGAACTGCCATGGGGGTCCTCGGCCCGACCCACGTAGTTGGGAGATGATGTGGTGAGTACCCCCAAGTCCAGGACACCGTCAGTAGCCCCCTGAACCGATCTTCAAGTTCGGGACGCTCCTCGATCCTTCCGAACTGTTCTTCATCTTTGGTCGTCGGTCTTGAAAACTGATTCAAGAAATCTCCTCATCTTCGATCTTGAGGATCGCCAAGGTGAATTTGAAGAGTTTATATGTCGGGTATCCGAGGAGCCCCTTTAAGCTCTCGGCCTTTATCAATGCCTTATTATTATATTTTACGCCACACCTCGAGTTTGAAGTTGTTCCCGTGCAGCAGTGTCCTCTTGTATCCGAGCTCCAACGCCGAACTGCATTCGGGATATCTTTTGCAGCCGAGCACCAACGCCGGACTATATCGGAGCTCCAACACCAGACTATATCCGAGCTCCAACGCCGGACTATATCCGAGGTGTCATAGATCACCTTGGCTTGAAAAAGTTTGAAGGAGGTTATCCGAGTTTAACACTGAAAATTTCTCCATGGAACGAGCCATTTGAATCCGGGCTTTATGCCGGACCATTTTCGAGCTCCAACGATGGTCAGTGTCCGAGGTGTCGTAAACTACCTCAGTCTTTTAAAAGATTGAACGAATTCAGCCAAGCTTAATGCCAGAATTGCCCTCTATGGACCCAGCCACTGGTGCCCGAGCTTTATGCCGGACTGCTTCCGAGGTGGTGCACCACCCCGACCGCGGGCTGATTTTTGTGAATATTTTTGATTGGTGCAATTTATTCTCTGCCGAGATATATAGCCAGTATATGTATATCCAGTAGCCCTCAAGGTGTGTGTCAGCCTAAAACCCAAGATGCACCTGAAGGAAAACATAAAACTACTGATCCTAGTAGCCCCTGAGACTCAGGTCGATTTGCAAAATCGGCCTGAGGATAAACTCCTAGCTCGGCAGCATATGTATGAATAGAAACGTAGTGTAATATATTAGTAATAATGATCGGCATACAGGCCCCTGAGAGAGGGTTCTGATAAGTCGCCGTGACATATTAGCTTGATGCCGGATAAGTCCTAGATGGTACTTAGTGTTGTCCGAAGACGCGATTGCCCATAGTTTGGTCATGCCGAACATGGAGCACTTTGAATTCTCTGCATTGAATAAGCAATGTAGTAGCCCCTGAGACATAGGTTGGGTGGCAACACAAGTTCAGGGGATTGATGTGCCCCTTTAATAGTAGTGAATGATAAGCCCGAAGCCCAGTAGCCCTCGAGCCTTAATGCGGGCACGGGTGGCCGAGTTAAGGATCGATATCTGAAGTAAAATCACAAATTATGTGTAATGATTGTATGTATCCAAGTACTTTACATCATTAATGCTCGAATCCGCATTGTACAAAACTTTGTTGACCAACCATCAGCTTCCACCTCCTCGACCAGTAGCCGAGGAGTGTTTGTCCTATTTTATAAAGCATTATGAGGGCAAATATTTATGACAAACAAGGAAATCCGGCCATACGGTTTTATAAACAAAGGTATGCAGAGAGATATGCTATATTACTGTTTATCATAAGGAATGTCTTCCAAAGAAAATAGTCCCGCTATCGGTTCCTTTCTTTGGGTTGTCATGCTAAGCATGATCATGAAACCTCAGCTCCGACCAATGTGGGAGCAAAATATTGAGGATTTAGTTTGGGGAAAGTTCCCGAACTATGTGGTCTTAATGAACCAAAATTTTCACTTCCGTCATTGCCGACCAATTATATCATGTAAGATCGCTAGCTTTCAGCTTCACCCAGTCCGAGGTACTAACTCGGATGACCTGGTAGTAACAATCACAGAGGTGCTCCCTTTACCGCCTAGCCGAACAATCGAGAATGTAGGGGTAAGCACAGGAGCCAGGCAACCCAGCTTGGCCAAAATCTTAAGTCAAATTGATGCGTATTTATGGCTTTATGACAATGATTGCAGAAGGCAGCCTTCGTATATTAAATACAAACACCGATGATATATTTATTTTGAATCTGTTGCGACCATTTATACGTTGAAAGTGGCCCATCGTCAGCTTCCACCCCCTTGTCGATGTTACGCAGGGTGTTTTCAGAATAACAAGACAACCCTTAGCCGGCGTCTCGGTGCCCGAAGGTGGTTGTGTTAGCGAAAACGAGGCAATCAGATATGCGGGCTTTATAACTTTCACTTAGTCATAGGAGTTTAAAGTTGGGAGGCCAGTTACTAGCCCCCGGTTAGTGTTCGGCGACAGTCAAGGTCAAGCCGTAAACACTTCGACCAATGTTATGAATGGCCCGTCATTTAACACGGGGTGACCTCTATCGATCTTATAGTTTAACACAGTCATCGGATCGCTGAACAATTTGCGCTTATTGTGACAGTTAGTTTTTGTCTTTCTCCACTCAGGTGCTTTAACCATGCTAGCTAGAAGTGTTGGGGAACGTAGTAATTTCAAAAATTTCCCTACGCACACGCAAGATCATGGTGATGCATAGCAACGAGGGGGAGAGTGTTGTCTACGTACCAACGCAGACCGACTGCGGAAGCAATCACACAACGTAGAGGAAGTAGTCGTACGTCTTCTTCCCGATCCGACCGATCCAAGCACCGTTACTCCGGCACCTCCGAGTTCTTAGCACACGTTCAGCTCGATGACGATCCCCGGGCTCCGATCCAGCAAAGCTTCGGGGAGGAGTTCCGTCAGCACGACGGCGTGGTGATGATCTTGATGTACTACCGACGCAGGGCTTCACCTAAGCACTACAACGGTATGATCGAGGTGGAATTTGGCGGCAGGGGCACCGCACACGGCTAAGGAATGATCTCAAGGATCAACTTGTGTGTCTATGGGGTGCCCCCTGCCCCCGTATATAAAGGAGCAAGGGGAGGAGGCGGCCGGCCAAGGTGTGGCGCGCCAAGTGGAGTCCTACTCCCACCGGGAGTAGGACTCCTAGTTGGACTAGGAGAGAAGGGGGAGAATAGGAGGAAGAGAGGAAGGAAAGGGGGGGGGCGCCGGCCCCCTTCCCTTGTCCTATTCGGACTAGGAAGGGGAGGGGCGCGTGGCCACCTCTTGCCTCCTCTCCTCTTCTCCCTTAAGGCCCATGTTGGCCCAATAACCGCCCGGGGGGTTCCGGTAACCCCCCCGGTACTCCGGTAAAATGCCGATTTCACCCGGAACAATTCCGATGTCCAAATATAGGCTTCCAATATATCAATCTTTATGTCTCGACCATTTCGAGACTCCTCGTCATGTCCGTGATCATATCCGGGACTCCGAACTAACTTCGGTACATCAAAATGCATAAACTCATAATTACTGTCATCGTAACGTTAAGCGTGCGGACCCTACGGTTCGAGAACAATGTAGACATGACCGAGACACGTCTCCGGTCAATAACCAATAGCGGGACCTGGATGCCCATATTGGCTCCTACATATTCTACGAAGATCTTTATCGGTCAGACCGCATAACAACATACGTTGTTCCCTTTGTCATCGGTATGTTACTTGCCCAAGATTCGATCGTCGGTATCCAATACCTAGTTCAATCTCGTTACTGGCAAGTCTCTTTACTCGTTCCGTAATACATCATCTCACAACTAACATCTTAGTTATAATGCTTGCAAGGCTTATGTGATGTGTATTACCGAGAGGGCCCAGAGATACCTCTCCGACAGTCGGAGTGACAAACCCTAATCTCGAAATACGCCAACCCAACATCTACCATTGGAGACACCTGTAGTACTCCTTTATAATCACCCAGTTACGTTTTGACGTTTGGTAGTACCCAAAGTGTTCCTCCGGTAAACGGGAGTTGCATAATCTCATAGTTATAGGAACATGTATAAGTCATGAAGAAAGCAATAGCAACATACTAAACGATCGGGTGCTAAGCTAATGGAATGGGTCATGTCAATCAGATCATTCAACTAATGATGTGACCTCGTTAATCAAATAACAACTCTTTTTTCATGGTTAGGAAACACAACCATCTTTGATTAACGAGCTAGTCAAGTAGAGGCATACTAGTGACACTCTGTTTGTCTATGTATTCACACATGTATTATGTTTCCGGTTAATACAATTCTAGCATGAATAACAAACATTTATCATGATATAAGGAAATAAATAATAACTTTATTATTGCCTCTAGGGCACATTTCCTTCAGTCTTCCACTTGCACTAGAGTCAATAATCTAGATTACACGGTAATGATTCTAACACCCATGGAGCCTTGGTGCTGATCATGTTTTGCTCGTGGAAGAGGCTTAGTCAACGGGTCTGCAACATTCAGATCCGTATGTATCTTGCAAATCTCTATGTCTCCCACCTGGACTAGATCCCGGATGGAGTTGAAGCATCTCTTGATGTGTTTGGTCCTTTTGTGAAATCTAGATTCCTTTGCCAAAGCAATTGCACCAGTATTGTCACAAAAGATTTTCATTGGACCCGATGCACTAGGTATGACACCTAGATCGGATATGAACTCCTTCAACCAGACTCCTTCGTTTGCTGCTTCTGAAGCAGCAATGTTCTCCGCTTCACATGTAGATCCCGCTACGACGCTTTGTTTAGAACTGCACCAACTGACAGCTCCATCGTTTAAAGTAAACACGTATCCGGTTTGCGATTTAGAATCGTCCGGATCAGTGTCAAAGCTTGCATCAACGTAACCTCTTACGGTGAGCTCTTTGTCACCTCCATATACGAGAAACATATCCTTAGTCCTTTTCAGGTATTTCAGGATGTTCTTGACCGCTGTCCAGTGATCCACTCCTGGATTACTTTGGTACCTCCCTGCTAAACTTATAGCAAGGCACACATCAGGTCTGGTACACAGCATTGCATACATGATAGAGCCTATGGCTGAAGCATAGGGAACATCTTTCATTTTCTCTCTATCTTCTGCAGTGGTCGGGCATTGAGTCTGACTCAACTTCACACCTTGTAACACAGGCAAGAACCCTTTCTTTGCTTGATCCATTTTGAACTTCTTCAAAATCTTGTCAAGGTATGTGCTTTGTGAAAGTCCAATTAAGCGTCTTGATCTATCTCTATAGATCTTTATGCCTAATATGTAAGCAGCTTCCCCGAGGTCTTTCATCGAAAAACTTTTATTCAAGTATCCCTTTATGCTATCCAGAAATTCTATATCATTTCCAATCAACAATATGTCATCCACATATAATATCAGAAATGCTACAGAGCTCCCACTCACTTTCTTGTAAATACAGGCTTCTCCAAAAGTCTGTATAAAGCCAAATGCTTTGATCACACTATCAAAGCGTTTATTCCAACTCCGAGATGCTTGCACCAGTCCATAAATGGATCGCTGGAGTTTGCACACTTTGTTAGCTCCCTTTGGATCGACAAAACCTTCTGGTTGCATCATATACAACTCTTCTTCCAGAAATCCATTCAGGAATGCAGTTTTGACATCCATCTGCCATATTTCATAATCATAAAATGCGGCAATTGCTAACATGATTCTGACGGATTTAAGCATCGCTACGGGTGAGAAGGTCTCATCGTAGTCAACCCCTTGAACTTGTCGAAAACCTTTTGCGACAAGTCGAGCTTTATAGACAGTAACATTACCGTCAGCGTCAGTCTTTTTCTTGAAGATCCATTTATTCTCAATAGCTTGCCGATCATCGGGCAAGTCAACCAAAGTCCATACTTTGTTCTCATACATGGATCCCATCTCAGATTTCATGGCCTCAAGCCACTTTGCGGAATCTGGGCTCACCATCGCTTCTTCATAGTTTGTAGGTTCATCATGATCTAGTAGCATGACTTCCAGAATTGGATTACCGTACCACTCTGGTGCGGATCTCACTCTGGTTGATCTACGTGGTTCAGTAGTATCTTTTCCTGAAGTTTCATGATCATCATCATTAGCTTCATCACTAATTGGTATAGGTGTCGCAGAAACAGTTTTCTGTGATGTACTATTTTCCAATAAGGGAGCAGGTACAATTACCTCGTCAAGTTCTACTTTTCTCCCACTCACTTCTTTCGAGAGAAACTCCTTCTCTAGAAATGATCCATTCTTAGCAACGAATGTCTTGCCTTCGGATCTGTGGTAGAAGGTATACCCAACAGTTTCCTTTGGGTATCCTATGAAGACACATTTTTCCGCTTTGGGTTCGAGCTTATCAGGTTGAAGCTTTTTCACATAAGCATCGCAGCCCCAAACTTTAAGAAACGACAACTTTGGTTTCTTGCCAAACCATAGTTCATAAGGCGTCGTCTCAACGGATTTTGATGGTGCCCTATTTAACGTGAATGTGGCCGTCTCTAAAGCATAACCCCAAAACGATAGCGGTAAATCAGTAAGAGACATCATAGATCGCACCATATCTAGTAAAGTACGATTACGACGTTCGGACACACCATTACGCTGTGGTGTTCCGGGTGGCGTGAGTTGCGAAACTATTCCACAGTTTTTTAAATGTACACCAAACTCGTAACTCAAATATTCTCCTCCACGATCAGATCGTAGAAACTTTATTTTCTTGTTAGGATGATTTTCAACTTCACTCTGAAATTCCTTGAACTTTTCAAATGTTTCAGACTTATGTTTCATTAAGTAGATATACCCATATCTGCTTAAATCATCTGTGAAGGTGAGAAAATAACGATATCCGCCACGAGCCTCAATATTCATCGGACCACATACATCGGTATGTATGATTTCCAACAAATCTGTTGCTCTCTCCATAGTACCGGAGAACGGTGTTTTAGTCATCTTGCCTATGAGGCACGGTTCGCAAGTACCAAGTGATTCATAATCAAGTGGTTCTAAAAGCCCATCAGTATGGAGTTTCTTCATGCGCTTTACACCGATATGACCTAAACGGCAGTGCCACAAATAAGTTGCACTATCATTATCAACTCTGCATCTTTTGGCTTCTACATTATGAATATGTGTATCACTACTATCGAGATTCAACAAGAATAGACCACTCTTCAAAGGTGCATGACCATAAAAGATATTACTCATATAAATAGAACAACCATTATTCTCTGATTTAAATGAATAACCGTCTCGCATTAAACAAGATCCAGATATAATGTTCATGCTCAACGCTGGCACCAAATAACAATTATTTAGGTCTAATATTAATCCCGAAGGTAGATGTAGAGGTAGCGTGCCGACCGTGATCACATCGACTTTGGAACCGTTTCCCACGCGCATCGTCACCTCGTCCTTTGCTAGTGTCCGCTTATTCCGTAATCCCTGTTTCGAGTTGCAAATATTAGCAACAGAACCAGTATCAAATACCCAGGTGCTACTGCGAGCTCTAGTAAGGTACACATCAATAACATGTATATCACATATACCTTTGTTCACCTTGCCATCCTTCTTATCCGCCAAATACTTGGGGCAGTTCCGCTTCCAGTGACCAGTCTGCTTCCAGTAGAAGCACTCAGTTTCAGGCATAGGTCCAGACTTGGGTTTCTTCTCATGAGCAACAACTTGTTTGCTGTTCTTCTTGAAGTTCCCTTTCTTCTTCCCTTTGCCCTTTTTCTTGAAACTAGTGGTCTTGTTGACCATCAACACTTGATGCTCCTTCTTGATTTCTACCTCCGCAGCTTTCAGCATTGCGAAGAGCTCGGGAATAGTCTTGTTCATCCCTTGCATATTATAGTTCATCACGAAGCTCTTGTAGCTTGGTGGCAGTGATTGGAGAATTCTGTCAATGACGCAATCATCTGGAAGATTAACTCCCATCTGAATCAAGTGATTATTATACCCAGACATTTTGAGTATATGCTCACTGACAGAACTGTTCTCCTCCATTTTGCAGCTATAGAACTTATTGGAGACTTCATATCTCTCAATTCGGGCATTTGCTTGCAATATTAACTTCAACTCCTGGAACATCTCATATGCTCCATGACGTTCAAAACATCGTTGAAGTCCCGATTCTAAGCCGTAAAGCATGGCACACTGAACTATCGAGTAGTCATCAACTTTGCTCTGCCAAACGTTCATAACATCCGGCGTTGCTCCAGCAGCAGGCCTGGCACCCAGCGGTGCTTCCAGGACGTAATTCTTCTGTGCAGCAATGAGGATAATCCTTAGGTTACGGACCCAGTCCGTGTAATTGCTACCATCATCTTTCAACTTTGCTTTCTCAAGGAACGCATTAAAATTCAACGGAACAACAGCACGAGCCATCTATCTACAATCAACATAAACAAGCAAGATACTATCAGGTACTAAGTTCATGATAAGTTTAAGTTCAGTTAATCAAATTACTTAGGAACTCCCACTTAGATAGAGATCCCTCTAATCCTCTAAGTGATCACGTGATCCAAATCAACTAAACCATAACCGATCATCAAGTGAGATGGAGTAGTTTTCAATGGTGAACATCATCATGTTGATCATATCTACTATATGATTCACGCTCGACCTTTCGGTCTCTGTGTTCCGAGGCCATATCTGCATATGCTAGGCTCGTCAAGTTTAACCTGAGTATTATGCGTGTGCAAAACTGGCTTGCACCCGTTGTAGATGGACGTAGAGCTTATCACACCCGATCATCACATGGTGTCTGGGCACGACGAACTTTGGCAACGGTGCATACTCAGGGAGAACACTACTTGATAATTTAGTGAGAGATCATCTTATAATGCTACCGCCAATCAAAGCAAGATAAGATGCATAAAAGGATAAACATCACATGCAATCAATATAAGTGATATGATATGGCCATCATCATCTTGTGCTTGTGATCTCCATCTCCGAAGCACCGTCATGATCACCATCGTCACCGGCGCGACACCTTGATCTCCATCGTAGCATCGTTGTCGTCTCGCCAATCTTATGCTTCCACGACTATCACTACCGCTTAGTAATAAAGTAAAGCATTACATCGCAATTGCATTGCATACAATAAAGCGACAACCATATGGCTCCTGCCAGTTGCCGATAACTTAGTTACAAAACATGATCATCTCATACAATAAAATCAGCATCATGCCTTGACCATATCACATCACAACATGCCCTACAAAAACAAGTTAGACGTCCTCTACTTTGTTGTTGCAAGTTTTACGTGGCTACTACGGGCTTTAGTAAGAACTCATCTCACCTACGCATCAAAACCACAACGATAGTTCGTCAAATAGACTCCGTTTTAACCTTCTCAAGGACCGGGCGTAGCCACACTTGGTTCAACTAAAGTTGGAGAGACAGTCTTCCGCAAGCCATCTGTGTGCAAAGCACGTCGAGGGAACCGGTCTCGCGTAAGAGTACGCGTAAGGTTGGTCCGGATCGTCTCGTCCAACAATACCGCCGAACCAAAGTATGACATGCTGGTAGGCAGTATGACTTGTATCGCCCACAACTCACTTGTGTTCTACTCGTGCAAATAACATCAAACCATAAAAACCTAGGCTCGGATGCCACTGTTGGGGAACGTAGTAATTTCAAAAATTTCCCTACGCACACGCAAGATCATGGTGATGCATAGCAACGAGGGGGGGAGTGTTGTCTACGTACCAACGCAGACTGACTGCGGAAGCGATCACACAACGTAGAGGAAGTAATCGTACGTCTTCTTCCCGATCCGACCGATCCAAGCACCGTTACTCCGGAACCTCCGAGTTCTTAGCACACATTCAGCTCGATGAGGATCCCCGGGCTCCGATCCAGCAAAGCTTCAGGGAGGAGTTCCGTCAGCACAACGGCGTGGTGACGATCTTGATGTACTACCGACGCAGGGCTTCACCTAAGCACTACAACGGTATGATCGAGGTGGAATTTGGTGGCAGGGGCACCGCACACGGCTAAGGAATGATCTCAAGGATCAACTTGTGTGTCTATGGGGTGCCCCCTGCCCCCGTATATAAAGGAGCAAGGGGAGGAGGCGGCCGGCCAAGGTGTGGCGCGCCAAGTGGAGTCCTACTCCCACCGGGAGTAGGACTCCTAGTTGGACTAGGAGAGAAGGGGGAGAATAGGAGGAAGAGAGGAAGGAAGGGGGGGGGGCGCCGGCCCCCTTCCCTTGTCCTATTCGGACTAGGAAGGGGAGGGGTGCGCGGCCACCTCTTGCCTCCTCTCCTCTTGTCCCTTAAGGCCGATGTTGGCCCAATAACCCCCCGAGGGTTTCCGGTAACCCCCCCGGTACTCTGGTAAAATGCCGATTTCACTCGGAACAATTCCGATGTCCAAATATAGGCTTCCAATATATCAATCTTTATGTCTCGACCATTTCGAGACTCCTTGTCATGTCCGTGATCACATCCGGGACTCCGAACTAACTTCGGTACATCAAAATGCATAAACTCATAATTACTGTCATCGTAACGTTAAGCGTGCGGACCCTACGGTTCGAGAACAATGTAGACATGACCGAGACACGTCTCCGGTCAATTACCAATAGCGGGACCTGGATGCCCATATTGGCTCCTACATATTATACGAAGATCTTTATCGGTCAGACCGCATAACAACATACGTTGTTCCCTTTGTCATCGGTATGTTACTTGCCCGAGATTCGATCGTCGGTATCCAATACCTAGTTCAATCTCGTTACTGGCAAGTCTCTTTACTCGTTCCGTAATACATCATCTCACAACTAACATCTTAGTTATAATGCTTGCAAGGCTTATGTGATGTGTATTACCGAGAGGGCCCAGAGATACCTCTCCGACACTCGGAGTGACAAACCCTAATCTCGAAATACGCCAACCCAACATCTACCATTGGAGACACCTTTAGTACTCCTTTATAATCACCCAGTTACGTTGTGACGTTTGGTAGTACCCAAAGTGTTCCTCCGGTAAACGGGAGTTGCATAATCTCATAGTTATAGGAACATGTATAAGTCATGAAGAAAGCAATAGCAACATACTAAACGATCGGGTGCTAAGCTAATGGAATGGGTCATGTCAATCAGATCATTCAACTAATGATGTGACCTCGTTAATCAAATAACAACTCTTTGTTCATGGTTAGGAAACATAACCATCTTTGATTAAGGAGCTAGTCAAGTAGAGGCATACTAGTGACACTCTGTTTGTCTATGTATTCACACATGTATTATGTTTCCGGTTAATACAATTCTAGCATGAATAACAAACATTTATCATGATATAAGGAAATAAATAATAACTTTATTATTGCCTCTAGGGCATATTTCCTTCAAGAAGCACAATCGCAGTGGTTCTCCTTTTGCACACCTAGCCAAACAAAGCGGAACATAGGAGGCAAGAACAGGAGCCGGGTAACCCAACTATTGACCGAAGACACAATTCGAAACTGATGCATATATAGAAATATCCGAGAATGTTTTTGCCGAACCTCTAAAGGTGTCCGGCGTTGCACTGCGAGACTTATGCTGGAAACACACAAATAGTTTAAAAGTGCCATAGGCTTGGAAACGAAAAAACTTCAGTAAAAAATTGACGTCCGAACTAGATCATGTGTTCGGTGCCAATCCGAAAATTGGTCTTAGAGAAGAAAATTGTGCTTCTGTCATGCTTTAACATGACACATCCTATCTCAAGACTTAAAGCGGGTCATCCCATAGCTTCAACCTCCTATCCTGAAGGCGGAGTACTTCTTGTTAGGCCAGTTTAGCAAACTAAACTCTAGCGGCTTTGAGAGAGAAATTAGGCTCCCCGGCTATTGACCACACACTCATGTCGAAAAACAGAGTGATAAAAAAGACTTTGCAACGACTAAGAAGAAGAACACTTATTACAAAATAGCTCACATAAATTTAAGAGCCCCCAAGTGACTTGGGTAAAATATTTTTATGATTGTATGTACTGAAGTACTTATATCATATATGTGTTCACCTGAACTTTAAACGCGGCTTAACCGACCGTCGGCTTCTCCCTCTTCAGTCAAGGGCCGAAAAGTGTTATGTACTCCACCTGTCGAGAATATCGACAGTGTTTCCGATAACCAGGAAATTAGGTCATAAGGCTGTAATAGACAAAGCGCGCTCGGGGAACTTATGCTATATTACTGACGAAGTGTAAGAAGCATTTTCGAAGAAAATAGTACCCCCACCGATACCTTTCTTTGGTTTCTCATTGTTACTATGAGACTTGTGCAATAGATTTTTGTACTCATGAGTTCCGTCGTGTGTCGACCATGATTGAAAACAATAAGAGGGCTAGCTTCGGCTTCACCCAGTCTGAGGTCCGAGCTCGGATGACCCGATCATGAAAATCGCAGAGGTGCTCCCTTTACTCCCTAGCCGAACAATTGGGAACATAGGGGTAAACACAGGAGCAAGGAAACACACCTTGCGGGACACTTAAGTCAACATGGTGCATATTGTGGCGTAATACATGAACAAGGAACGAAGCCATACAAGTATAATCATATGCAAAAGGAAAAGCTTCACAAAAGAAGCCCCCAAGTAGACGGAGTATTTGAATTTGTATGTCACAAACAAAGTTTTGACAAGGAAGTTTTTCATAAACAACTTTTTGCCAAAAAAGTATAATGCTTGGTCGAACCGAACAAAATTTAAAACTGAAAGTTTTTGAGCATGAAGGCGACTTAGCTGGTAATGTGTTCGGCATTGATGACGTGGTCCGAGCTTGATGTGGCACAAGGTTCCACTCCCCAAGCCGGTCCCGAGGTGGCGAAGCGAAGAGCTCGGCACTCCGGAGTGGTGACATAGCACGGCCAATGCAGGCCGGTAGAGTGACGCCGAAGTACCCGGCGTGGGTTAATGAAGTGTTGACGAAGCCCCTCGTCCAGCCAAGGTGACAACACTGCCTGACCCGAATCATTTACCTGTGCACAAAAAATAGTGCAAACCGGAGATAATAGTAATAATAATAAATTAAAAAAATTGTTGCCTAATAAATAATTTATGCAACGTGAGTAATAAAGGAAACATGGCCTATGCACCGAACACTCGATGAGGTAGAGCTCTCTCGGTGGTGCCTGATGACCCACAAGTATAGGGGATCTATCATAGTCCTTTTGATAATTAAGAGTGTCGAACCCAACGAGGAGCAGAAGGAAATGATAAGCGGTTTCCAGCAAGGTATTCTCTGCAAGTACTGAAATAAGTGGTAACAGATAGTTTTGTGATAAGATAATTTGTAACGAGCAACAAGTAACAAAAGTAAATAAGCTGCAGCAAGGTGGCCCAATCCTTTTTGTAGCAAAGGACAAGCCTGAACAAACTCTTATATGATGTAAAGCGCTCCCGAGGACACATGGGAATATCGTCAAGCTAGTTTTCATCACGTTCATATGATTCGCGTTCGGTACTTTGATAATTTGGTATGTGGGTGGACCGGTGCTTGGGTACTACCCTTACTTGGACAAGCATCCCACTTATGATTAACCTCTATTGCAAGCATCCGCAACTAAAACAAAAGTATTATGGTAAACCTAACGATTGCATGAAACATATGGATCCAAATCAGTCCCTTACGAAGCAACACATAAACTAGGGTTTAAGCTTCTGTCACTCTAGCAACCCATCATCTACTTATTACTTCCCAATGCCTTCATCTAGGCCCAAATAATGGTCAAGTGTCATGTAGTCGACGTTCACATAACACCACTAGAGGAGAGACAACATATATACATCTTATCAAAATATCGAACGAATACCAAATTCACATGACTACTAATAGCAAGACTTCTCCCATGTCATTAGGAACAAAAGTAACTACTCACAAAGCATAAACATGTTCATAATCAGAGGGGTATTAATATGCATATAGGATCATAACATATGATATTCCACCAATTAAACCAACTAGCATAAACTACAAGGAGGGCCACCAGGGGGCCCACGAGGTAGGGGGCACGCCCAGGGGGGTAGGGCACGCCCCCACCCTCATGGGCAGGGTGTGGCCCCCCTGGTGAAGTTCTTGCTCTCAGTATTTTTTATATATTTGGAAAACATCTTCTATGAAGTTTCAGGACTTTTGGAGCTGTGTAGAATAGGTCTCTAATATTTGCTCCTTTTCCAGCCCAGAATCCCAGCTGCCGGCATTCTCCCTCTTTATGTAAACCTTGTAAAATAAGAGAGAATATGCATAAGTATTGTGACATAATGTGTAATAACAGCCCATAATGCAATAAATATTGATATAAAAGCATGATGCAAAAATGGACGTATCAACTCCCCCAAGCTTAGGCCTCGCTTGTCCACAAGCGAAAAGCCGAAAGCGAAAAATGTGTCCACATGTTTAGAGATAGAGGTGTCGATAAAAATAAAATACAGACATGAGGGCATCATCATCATTCTTAGAACAACAACTTATATAATTCTTGTCATATAATCTCTAATGCTAGAGTAATAATTCAATCACAATATCACGTATGAATCGTAAACTTCATTGAAAACTAACAAACTACAATCTCAGTCATTAAAGCAATTGCAATTTATCATAACATAGGAAAGAGTCAATGTATAAGAGCTTTTCAGCAATTCCACATACTCAACTATCATATAATCTTTCACAATTTCTGACACTCACGCAATACTTATGGGTATGGAGTTTTAATCGGACATAGAGAAAGATAGGGGCTTATAGTTTTGCCTCCCAATGTTTTACCTCAAGGGTAATGTCAACAGTAATAGTTCATGAAAAATCACATCCAATTAGCCATATATACCAGGATCTTTCCAACATATTGTGCTTGCCAAAGGATAAAATGTAAAAAGGAAGGGTGAAGATCACCATGACTCTTATGCAATGTAGGAGATAAAAGTAAAAGATAGGCCCTTCGCAGAGGGAAGCAGATGTTGTCATGCACTTTTATGGTTGGATGCAGAAAATCTTAATGCGAAAGAACGTCACTTTATATTGCCACTTGTGATATGGACCTTTATTATGCAGTCTATCGCTTTTATTACTTCCATATCACACGATCGTATAAAGCTTATTTCCTCCACACCAATCAATCATACATATTTAGAGAGCAATTTTTATTACTTGCACCAATGACAACTTACTTGATGGATCTTACTCAATCCATAGGTAGATATGGTGGACTCTTATGGCAAGACTGGTTTAAGGTTATTTGGAAGTACAAGTAGTATCTCTACTTGGTGCAATGAATTTGGCCAGCATGAGGGGGAAAGGCAAGCTCATCATGTTGGAAGATCCAAGACAATATAATTCATTTCAGATGTAAGAAAACATAACCCATTATGTTGTCTTTCTTGTCCAATGTCAACTCTTTAGCATGTCATATTTTAATGAGTGCTCACAATCATAAAAGATGTCCAAGATAGTATATTTATATGTGAAGACCTCTCTTTCTTTATTACTTCCTATTAATTGCAACGATGACCAAAACTGTGTTTGCCAACCCTCAACAACTTTTATTCATCATACTCTTTCTATGTGAGTTCATTACTCTCCATAAGACTCACATGATCTCTTTGTTTCTTTTTATTTCTTTCTCTTTTCTTTTATTCACTTAGGATCAGGGCAAAATAATCAAGCCCTTGACTCAACACTAATCTTTATTATATAGCTCACGGACTCGATTACATAGAAGGATAATAAAGCAAAACTCACAACTAGATCACACTAAAAACTTTTAATCTACTAGATCAAGATATTACCAAAAGGATCGAACTAAGAAAAAGAGTAAAGATAAAGTGATGGTGATACGATACCAGGGCACTCCCCCAAGCTTGGCAGTTGGCAAGTGGAGTGCCCATACCCATGTGATTATGTCTCCTTTGTTGGTGAAGAAGGTGGGGATGTTGATGATGGATAGTCGCACATTGAGCGTAGGAGGTCTTCTAACTTATGGATAATGCCCTTGAGTGCGCCGATATGCTCCTTCAACAAAATATTTTCATTTGTGAGATAGTTATTTTGTATACGAGCTAACTAAATCATCTTGAAAGCTTCAATTTCTATTGGGGTAAGAAGATTGTGATCCAGTTGAAGGGTGTCTTCTGTTGCCAGAACTTGGTCCTCAATGGCCTTATTAATCCCTTCATCCTTGTTGATCCCTGTGGGTTCTTCTCTCTTCACCTCTATCTTCATTAGCCAAGAATCGTTGCCCTCATGGTTGGAGGAGGAGGGAGATGACATAGTGTCTGGCCTTGACAACCCTGACAGAAAACAGCTCGAAACAAAGATAGGAGATATTTGTGTGATATGGGAGTCAAAACCCCCGGGAGATTATATAATGAATTTTTACCGACCAAAATATGTGTCGTGTATGATAACGGAGTCCGGAGAGCACACGAGGTGCCCACGAGGTAGGGGGCGCGTCCAGCAGGGTAGGGCGCGCCCTCCACCCTCGTGGAGGCCTCGTGTCCTTCCCAGACTGCTTCTTATTTTTCTATTTTTCTAAATATTCCAAAACGGAGAAATATTGCCTTAAAAATTGTTTTGGAGTCGGTTTACTTACCGTACCACATACCTATTCCTTTTCAGAGTCTGAAACATTCCAGAAAGTGTCCCTTATGTATTCCTCCGGGGTTACCATTTCAATAACATTGGTTTCAACATTTATGGGATTACCTGAGATATAGTGTTTGATTCTTTGACCGTTCACGACCTTCGGATTTGTGCCTTCGAAGTTGTTGATTTTTGTGGCACCGGAACGGTAGACCTCCTCGATAACATAAGGACCTTCCCATTTAGAGAGAAGTTTTCCTGCAAAAAATCTTAAACGAGAGTTGTATAGCAATACATAATCACCTACATTAAACTCACGCTTTTGTATCCTTTTGTCATGCCATCTTTTAACTTTTTCTTTAAACAACTTGGCATTTTCGTAGGCTTGGGTTCTCCATTTATCGAGTGAGCTAATATGAAATAACCTCTTCTCACTGGCCAGTTTAAAATCACAATTAAGTTCTTTAATAGCCCAATAAGCCTTGTGTTCTAGTTTGAGAGGTAAGTGACATGCTTTTCCACAGACCATTTTATATGGCGACATACCCATAGGATTTTTATATGCAGTTCTATAGGCCCATAATGCATCATCAAGTTTCTTGGACCAATTATTTCTAGACCTATTAACAATCTTTTGCAAAATTAATTTGAGTTCTCTATTACTCAATTCTACTTCACCACTAGACTGAGGGTGATAAGGAGATGCAATTCTATGATTAACATGATATTTAGCATGCATTTTACGGAAAGCACCATGAATAAAATGTGAACCACCATCAGTCATTAAATATCCAGGGACTCCAAACCTTGGAAAAATAACTTCTTTATGCATTTTAATAGAAGTGTTATGATCAGCACTACTAGTTGGAATAGCTTCTACCCACTTAGTAACATAATCAACAACAACTAAAATATGTGTATAATGATTAGAGGAAGGAAAAGGTCCCATATAGTCAAAGCTCCAAACATCAAATGGTTCAATAACAAGTGAATAATTCATAGGCATTTCTTGACGTCTACTAATATTACCAATTCTTTGACATTCGTAACAAGATAAGACAAACTTACGGGCATCTTTGAAGAGAGTAGGCCCATAAAAACCAGATTGCAGTACCTTATGTGCAGTTCTATCTCCAACATGGTGTCCTCCATAAGCTTCGGAGTGACACTTGCGTAGGATCTGTTCCTATTGATGCTCAGGTACACAACGTCTAATAACACCATCTACTCCTTCTTTATAAAGATGTGGGTCATCCCAAAAGTAATGCCTCAAATCATAGAAGAACTTTTTCTTTTGCTGGTATTTGAAACTAGGTGGTATAAACTTAGCAACAATGTAATTAGCATAATCGGCATACCATGGAGCAGTATGAGAAGCATTTATGACATTTAATTGCTCATCAGGAAAGCTATCATCAATAGGTAGTGGGTCATCAAGCACATTTTCTAACCTAGACAAGTTGTCTGCAACGGGGTTCTCAGCTCCTTTTCTATCAACAATATGCAAATCAAATTCTTGTAGCAAGAGAATCCATCTAATAAGTCTAGGTTTAGCATCTTTCTTTTACATAAGATATTTAATAGCAGCATGATCAGTGTGAATAGTTACTTTAGAATCAACAATATAAGGTCTAAACTTATCACAAGCAAATACAACTGCTAAGAATTCTTTTTCAGTAGTAGCATAATTTCTTTGAGCATTGTCTAGAGTTTTACTAGCATATTGAATAACATTTAGTTTCTTATCAACTCTTTGTCCTAGAATAGCACCTACAGCATAATCACTAGCATCACACATAATTTCAAAGGGTAAATTCCAATCAGGTGGCTGGACAATAGGTGCAGAAATCAATGTTTTCTTAAGTATTTCAAATGCTTCTACACAATCATCATTAAAGACAAATGGTATATCTTTTTGTAATAAATTAGTCAGAGGCTGAGAAATTTTTGAGAAGTCCTTAATGAACCTCCTATAAAAACAGGCATGACCAAGGAAACTTCTTATACCTTTGATGTCCTTGGGACATGGCATGTTTTCAATAGCATCAACCTTGGCTTTATCAACTTAAATACCTCTTACACAAACTTTATGACCCAAGACAATACCTTCATTCACCACAAAGTGGAACTTTTCGCAATTCAAGACAATATTAGTTTCTTCACATCTCTGCAAAACTCGATCAAGGTTGCTCAAGCAATCATCAAAAGAAGATCCATAGATGGAAAAGTCGTCCATGAAAACCTCACAAATCTTTTCACAAAAGTCAGAGAATATAGCCATCATGCATCTTTGAAAGGTAGCAGGTGCATTACATAAACCAAAAGGCATACGTCTATAAGCAAAAGTACCAAAAGGGCATGTAAAAGTAGTCTTTGATTGATCTTTGGCTGACATAGGTATTTGAGAGAAACTAGAATAACCATCTAGAAAGCAAAAATGTGTATGTTTGGACAATCTTTCTAGCATTTGATCGATAAAAGGTAAGGGGTAATGATCTTTTTTAGTAGCCTTATTTAATTTGGGGAAATCAATTACCATCCTATAACCTGTAATAATTCTTTGAGGAATCAATTCATCTTTATCAATAGGAACAACAGTAATACCTCCCTTCTTAGGGACATAATGGACAGGGCTTACCCATTGACTATCAACAATAGGATAAATTATACCTGCCTCAAGGAGCTTTAGTATCTCCTTTCTTACCACTTATTTCATTCATAAACATGTCATTTTCATGGTCTAGCAAGTATTGTTCTAAAGGATCACTACGAGGTACGACAATAGAAGCAAGACCAATAATTTCATCCTTACTAGGTAATTCTTCTTCACGGTGTTGTCTACTAAATTTAGAAAAATTAAATTCATGTATCATATCATCTAAACCGATAGTAACATCTCTTTTGCAATCTATGATAGCATTAACAGTATTTAGGAAGGGTCTACCAAATATAATTGGACAAAAGCTATCTTGTGGGGAAGCAAGAACAACAAAATCAACAGTATATTTAGTTTTCCCACACAAGACTTCAACATCTCTAACAATTCCCATTGGTGAAATAGTATCTCTATTGGCAAGTTTAATTGTAACATCAATATCTTCTAACTCAACAGGTGCAATATCATGCATAATTTCTCCATAAAGGCTAATAGGTATTGTACTAGCACTGGCACCCATATCACATAAGCCATGATTACAATGATCTCCTATTTTAACAGAAATAATAGGCATGCCTACCACAAGTCTAGGTTTATCTTTATCATGGGGTTTAGCAATTCAAGCAGTTTCATCACAGAAATAAATAACATGCCCATCTATATTATCAGACAAGAGATCTTTAACAATAGCAATATTAGGTTCAACTTTAACTTGCTCAGGAGGTGTATATGTTTAAATATTGCTTTTACGAACCATAGTTGAAGCTTTAGCATGATCCTTTATCCTAACAGGGAAAGGTGGTTTCTCAACAAAAGAAGTAGGAACAATAGGATCATTATAAGTGATAGTATTTTCTTCAACTTTAATAGGTGCAGCTAGTTTTACTTTTATGGGAGGATGATATTTAAACCACTTCTCCTTGGGGAGATCAACATAAGCTGCAAAAGATTCACATAAAGAAGCTACTATCTCAGAGTCAAGTCCATATTTAGTGCTAAATTTACGAAAAATATCGGTATCCATAAAAGATTTAACACAATCATAACTAGGTGTCATACCTAACTCCTTACCATTGTCGAGGTCCCAATCTTCAAAGTTGCGTTTCATTCTTTCCAATAAATCCCATTTGAATTCAATAGTCTTCATCATAAAAGAGCCAGCACAAGAAGTATCAAGCATTGTGCTATTGTTACCAGAAAGCCGAGCATAAAATTTTAGAATAATCATTTCTCTTGAGAGCTCATGATTGGGGCATGAATATAACATTGATTTAAGCCTCCCCCAAGCTTGAGCGATGCTTTCTCCTTCGCGAGGCCAAAAATTATATATATAATTGCGATCACGATGAACAAGGTGCATAGGATAAAATTTTTGATGAAATTCCAATTTCAATCGTGTGTAATTCCAAGACCTCATATCATCACATAGCCTATACCATGTCGATGCATCTCCCCTCAAAGCTAAAGGGAAGACCTTCTTCTTAACAACATCTCCGGGTACACCTGCAAGCTTAAATAATCCATAAACTTCATCCACATATATTAGATGTTCATCAGGATGTTTTGTTCCATCTCCTAAAAAAGGATTAGCTAGCAGTTTTTCTATCATACCCGAAGGAACTTCAAGGCAAGCATTTTAATTTTCATTTTCAGTAGGTTCAGTAGGTTGAGGAGCAACTCTTTGATCTACTGGTCGGGGTGAAGATACCCTGAACAAGACTCTCAGAGGATTACCTTCCATTGTAACAAGTGAAAGTAAATTTCAGCACACTATATAATTTTTCCTTACCAAATTCCACCTACCAAAGGCGCTTCACTCCCTGGCAACAGCGCCAGAAAAGAGTCTTGAGGACCCACAAGTATAGGGGATCTATCTTAGTCCTTTCGATAAGTAAGAGTGTCGAACCCAACGAGGAGCGGAAGGAAATGGTAAGCGGTTTCCAGCAAGGTATTCTCTGCAAGTACTGAAATAAGTGGTAACAAATAGTTTTGTGATAAGATAATTTGTAATGAGCAACAAGTAACAAAAGTAAATAAGGTGCAGCAAGGTGGCCCAATCCTTTTTGTAGCAAAGGACAAGCCTGAAAAAACTCTTATATGATGTAAAGCGCTCCCGAGGACACATGGGAATATCGTCAAGCTAGTTTTCATCACGTTCATATGATTCGCGTTTGGTACTTTGATAATTTGGTATGTGGGTGGACCGGTGCTTGGATACTGCCCTTACTTGGACAAGCATCCCACTTATGATTAACCTCTATTGCAAGCATCCGCAACTACAACAAAAGTATTAAGGTAAACCTAACCATAGCATGAAACATATGGATCCGAATCATCCCCTTACGAAGCAACGCATAAACTAGGGTTTAAGCTTTTGTCACTCTAGCAACCCATCATCTACTTATTACTTCCCAATGCCTTCCTCTAGGCCCAAATAAAGGAAAAGTGTCATGTAGTCGACGTTCACATAACACCACTGGAGGAGAGACAACATACATCTCATCAAACTACCGAACGGATACCAAATTCACATGACTACTAATAGCAAGACATCTCCCATGTTCTCAGGAAAAAAAGTAACTACTCACAAAGCATAAACATGTTCATAATCAGAGGGGTATTAATATGCATATAGGATATGAACATATGATCTTCCACCAATTAAACCAACTAGCATCAACTACAAGGAATAATTAACACTACTAGCAACCTACTAGCACCAATCCCGGATTTGGAGACAAGAATTGGATACAAGAGATGAGCTAGGGTTTTGAGATGAGATGGTGCTGATGAAGATGTTGATGGAGATTACCCTCTCCCGATGAGAGGAGCGTTGGTGATGACGATGGCGATGATTTCCCCCTCCGGGAGGGAAGTTTCCCCGGCAGAACAGCTCCGCCAGAGCCCTAGATTGGTCCCGCCAAGGTTCCGCCTCATGGCGGCTGAGTTTCGTCCGAGAAGATGGCTTATGATTTTTTTCCATCGAAAGACTCCATATAGCAGAAGATGGCCACAGGAGGGCCACCAAGGGGCCCACGAGGTAGGGGGCGCGCCCCCACCCTCGTGGGTAGGGTGTGGCCCCCCTGGTGAAGTTCTTGCTCTCAGTATTTTTTATATATTTGGAAAACATCTTCCATGAAGTTTCAGGACTTTTGGAGCTGTGTAGAATAGGTCTCTAATATTTGCTCCTTTTCCAGCCCAGAATCACAACTGCCGGCATTCTCCCTCTTTATGTAAACCTTGTAAAATAAGAGATAATAGGCATAAGTATTGTGACATAATGTGTAATAACAGCCCATAATGCAATAAATATTGATATAAAAGCATGATGCAAAATGGACGTATCAGTGCCGAAGTCCCCGAGGCAACCGAGCACGTCGGTATGCCAACACGACCAACAAGGTGATCACGCGAGCCGATTTACGCTGATTGGGATGACAACGTTGGCTTGCCGAAGAGACCACGTGACGCAGTCGAAGTCCATAACCCGCACATGTAAAATAGTGCAGGCCAACAATAATAATATAAATATATAAAAATCCTCGCGTAATTAATTTACACAAAATAATTTATTTAAAGATATGTGGCCTGGCGCCGAAGCGAATGTCGATGCAGGGCGTCAGTGTGACGCAGTGAAGGCGTGACAAAGCCTGAATTTGCAGGGCGGTCCGGGCTCTAGATGCAGCGTTCGCCGAACTGCAGATGGGAGAAGGACCGAACCATCACGCAACCATGATTAATGCGGCCATCATTTGACAGACCGGTGTGCAAATGATGGAACAAACCATAGTAATATTTTTTTTGGAAAAATAAACCCAACCAAGAAAAAATTACTAGGATTAATAGCACCTGGTTTATCTTTTGTAGCAATCTGAAAAAAGGTTACTCCCAAAATTGGGACTTTATCCGCACACCCATTGCCTGATGAGCGATGGAGCGGCGGCATGGCGATGCTAGCAAAGGTTAGATTGCCGAGGCAAAGCCCCCGGTCCAGCTAATGTGATGAAGCTGGTCGGCGGGTGACATCCAAGTCTCCGGAGTAGGTTCATGAAGAGATGGTGAAGCACCCGGTCTAGCCAAGGTGAAGGAGCGGGTCGGTAAGGAGATGTTGTAGCTGCCATGTCAACCGAGGTGTTGAAGAAGTTCGGCGTGATGGACATCAGCTTGAAGAAGCAACAGTGCAGTCATGCCGACACTGGTCATAACTTGTGACGTGGTCAAATCCGGATTGATGAAGTGACCGAACGGCGATGCTGGTGTGCCTGTTCCGTGTAATCCGTGGGGTGGTGTTGTTGGTGATGATTTATCCTTCATGATGCCGAAATCTTTTTCGGCTCACTGAGATGATGATCCGGAGAAGATAAGCTCGGCTCACCAAAGCGACGATGTGTCTAGTGCAGTTCGGCAGCCGTGGAGTAATGTTACCGGGCTGGTTTGACACCAGCGCGTGAAGAGTACCTCAGAGAAGGCTCAAAATTTTATGGGCACGTGTTAAGAACAATGCACAATACTCTAGAAGAAAATTTCTATAAAAAGGTTGTCCAATATCACGTTCATAAAGAATCATGAATTCGGGCCGGATCCGTATTCCCATAGAAAACAGATTAGAAAATTGGTCCATTCATCGGAAGGTTCCTAGAGTTTGAACTGTCGGATCGAGCTGAAATTTTGAGCGGTGGTAGATATGGGAATTCCACGGTAGATGAACGGTTGGATCTTCCAAAGGACCTGCGAGCCTGGCTCAAGAAACCACGCCCTAAACTCGGCCAGATTCCCATCCAGATTTGACATGGCTCCGCTATATCGTAGATTGCCAGAGGTTCCTCTATCGGAACTCGACGAAATTTTGCATGGTTGTTGTAGACTTAATTCCGCACAATTCCACCGAAGCAATAGTTAAAACGATATTCGAGGAGGTGGTGGCAGAGGATACAAGTTCGCTGTCCAGAAAAACAACACGGTCGCCCAAGGGCAATGTTGACATTGAGCCCTCGAGCTCCATGGATGATTCCTCCATGATCTTGATAAAGATCGGAGTTGATGTTGATGAAGGCCCTTGTCCGAACATGATGATTGGAGGCAGGGAATAGTCCTTGGTCAAGCCAAGGTGACCAGTCGAGGCGGCGACGAAGACACCGACGTCGCAGTTGATCTATAGGCGAGCCATTGATCCTTTTGCCGACCACACAGCGGAACTCTCAATGAAAGCACCATTGTCGGTGTCAAAACCGGCGGATCTCGGGTAGGGGTTCCCGAGCTGTGTGTCATGGATCGATGGGAAACAGGAGACAGGGGACACGATGTTTACCCAGGTTCGGGTCCTCTTAATGGTGGTAATACCCTACTTCCTGCTTGATTGATCTTGATGAATATAGAGATTACAAGAGTTGATCTATCCCGAGATCATATGTTGTGGTCTAAACCCTAGGGGTCTGATGATTAATGTCATAATAATCTATCAACTAGCCTGACCTTGGCTTATATAATGCATCAGAGGCCTAGGATAACAAGAGTCCTAGTCGAATACGTTGGTGGGGAGGAGTCCTTATCTTGATCACCATGTCTTGTGGAATACTCCTTGTATGCGGCATGGGCTGCCCGAAGTGGCCCATGAGTGAATCGCCATGGGGGTCCTCGGCCCGATCCACCTAGTCGGGAGACGATGTGATTAGTACCCCCTAGTCCAGGACACCATCAGGGGGCACTCCCTTTCCCTAGTCCAATTCAGACTAGTGCATGGGGAGGGGGTGCGACCACCCTTGAGGCCTTTCTCTCCTTTCCCGTATGGCCCATTATGGCCCAATACGAATTCTCGTAACACTCCGGTACACCGAGAAATACCCAAATCACTCGGAACCTTTCCGATGTCCGAATATAGCCTTCCAATATATCGATCTTTATGTCTCGGCCATTTCGAGACTCCTCGTCATGTCCCCGATCTCCTCCAGGACTCCAAACAAACTTCGGTCATCAAATCACATAACTCATAATACAAATCGTCACAGAACGTTAAGCGTGCGGACCCTACGGGTTCGAGAACTATATATACATGACCAGACTCATCTCCAGTCAATGACCAATAGGGGAACCTGGATGCTCATATTGGTTCCTACCTATTCTACGAAGATCTTTATCGGTCAAACCGCATAACAACATACGTTGTTCCCTTTGTCATGGGTATGTTACTTGCCCGAGATTCGATCATCGGTATCTCAATACCTAGTTCAATCTCGTTACCGGCAAGTCTCTTTACTCGTTCCGTAATGCATCATCCCGCAACTAACTCATTAGTCGCAATGCTTGCAAGGCTTATAGTGATGTGCATTACCGAGAGGGCCCAAAGATACCTCTCCGATACACGGAGTGACAAGTCCTAATCTCGATCTGTGCCAACTCAACAAACACCATCGGAGACACCTGTAGAGCATCTTTATAATCACCCAGTTACGTTGTGACGTTTGATAGCACACAAGTTGTTCCTCCGGTATTCAGGAGTTGTATAATCTCATAGTCTGAGGAACATGTATAAGTCATGAAGAAAGCAGTAGCAATGAAACAGTAATGATCATAATGCTAAGCTAACGAATGGGTCTTGTCAATGACATCATTGCTAACGATCTGTTCTAACGAATGATGTGATCCCGTTCATCAAATGACAACACATGTCTATGGTTAGGAAACATAACCATCTTTGATAAACGAACTAGTCAAGTAGAGGAATACTAGGGACACACTACTACAGAAAACCCTAGTAGTAGCGCTTGAAATATGCATAGCAGTAGCTCTGGGTCCAGCGCTACTACTAGTGCGCTATAGCTAAGTTGTAGCAGTAGCGCTCGTATAGGCAGTGCTACTACTAAGTATTGTTAGCAGTAGCGCTTCCTAGACCAGTGCTACTAATAGTTTTCAGTAGCGCTTTTTCATGTGAAGCGATGCTGCTAAGCCAGTGCTACTGCTAATGTTCCTGCTTTCGCCGACCTCACCCCTTACGTATTTATGGTGTATTTTACAGGCTCTATACTATAGTTTCATCAGATCATACTAAACATACACTATTCTCATCATATCATAGACATACAGTAGTCTCATCATACCACCATCATCATTCAACACAAATATCATCAAATCTCGAAAATAGCGATACATAAGTGCGATCATGTCCTGTCTGGAGTAAGTGCAACTGCATGGTCGTGGCACACACACAGACAAGTTTCATCATCTCTATCTAAACCATGATGTAGAACAGAAGATCGATCAGCACGAACAAGAGCGCGACTATGTAGTACCAGCGGTCCCGCCCCTGCTCATGTTGGAGTGTCTACCTCAAGTAACTACTTTCAGCTTCGGCTCTGCTGTCGAACCCTCTGTGGCTAGCACCCGGGTACCTGTGCACCTGGGCCTGAGCGGCTGTCCCGTGGTCGTAGACTCCTGGAACCCTCCCAACATACACGGCATAGTAGCCCTTCGCCATCTCTGATCTATGTACCTGCATTGTGAGTTGATGAATTGAACGATAATATGCAACATAATGTACTTAAGAAAACAAGGAGGCATAATTAGCAAAATACAATCAAACAATAGTAAACATACATGAAGAAATTCCACATACCCAAACTAATTAACTAGAGCGACCTACGCTAGTTCAGGACCACGGCTTCGTTACATCACATAG
Organism: Triticum monococcum; assembly: GCA_034509565.1. Classification (NCBI taxonomy): domain Eukaryota; kingdom Viridiplantae; phylum Streptophyta; class Magnoliopsida; order Poales; family Poaceae; genus Triticum; species Triticum monococcum. Next base: position 699,935,140 of record CM067842.1, on the reverse strand, counting down.
TTTTGCCGTGCATAAATTCAAAGTTTTTCCATAGAAAGATAGTAGTGACACATTGTCATCAAACATCAGTCCTCCAAGTCGGCGGTCCAATCTTCATCGTTAGGGAGGAAGCACCCGAGCTTCTTGAAGGGCTTCATGAAGGGGAATGTAGTAATTTCAAAATTTTCCTACGCACACGCAAGATCATGGTGATGCATAGCAACGAGGGGGAGAGTCTGATCTACGTACCCTTGTAGATCGCAACGGAAGCGTTGACACAACGTAGAGGAAGTAGTCGTACGTCTTCTTCCCGATCCGACCGATCCAAGCACCGTTACTCCGGCATCTCCGAGTTCTTAGCACACGTACAGCTCGATGATGATCCCCGGGCTCCGATCCAGCAAAGCTTCGGGGAGGAGTTCCGTCAGCACGACGGCGTGGTGACGATCTTGATGTTCTACCGACGCAGGGCTTCGCCTAATCACTACAACGATATGATCGAGGTGGAATATGGTGGCAGGGGGCACCGCACACGGCTAAGGAACGATCTCAATGATCAACTCGTGTGTCTAGAGGTGCCCCCTGCCCCCGTATACAAAGGATCCAAGGGGGAGGGGCTGGCCGGCCAAGAGGAGGGCGCACGAGGAGTCCTACTCCTATCGGGAGTAGGACCCCCCCCCCCAATCCTATTCCAAATAGGATTCCCAAGGGGGAAAGAGAGAGAGAGGTGGCCGGCCACCTCTCCTAGTCCTAATAGGACTAGGGGAGGGGGGGGGGGAGGCGCGCAGCCCACCATGGCAGCCCCTTTCACCTTTCCACTAAAGCCCAATAAGGCCCATATGGCTCCCGGGTGGTTCCGGTAACCTCCCGGTAATCCGGTAAAATCCCGATTTTACCCGGAACACTTCCGATATCCAAATATAGGCTTCCAATATATCAATCTTTATGTCTCGGCCATTTCGAGACTCCTCGTCATGTCCGTGATCTCATCCGGGACTCCGAACTCCTTCGGTACATAAAAACTCATAAACTCATAATATAACTATCATCGAAACCTTAAGTGTGCGGACCCTACGGTTCGAGAACAATGTAGACATGACCGAGACACGTCTCCGGCCAATAACCAATAGCGGGACCTGGATGCCCATATTGGCTCCTACATATTTTACGAAGATCTTTATCGGTCAGACCGCATAACAACATACGTTGTTCCCTTTGTCATCGGTATGTTACTTGCCCGAGATTTGATCGTCGGTATCCAATACCTAGTTCAACCTCGTTACCGGCAAGTATCTTTACTCGTTCTGTAATACATCATCCCGCAACTAACTCATTAGTTGCAATGCTTGCAAGGCTTGTGTAATCTGCATTACCGAGAAGGCCCAGAGATACCTCTCCGACAATCGGAGTGACAAATCCTAATCTCGAAATACGCCAACCCAACATCTACCTTTGGAGACACCTGTAATGCTCCTTTATAATCACCCATTTACGTTGTGACGTTTGGTAGCACCCAAAATGTTCCTCCGGCAAACAGGAGTTGCATAATCTCATAGTCATAGGAACATGTATAAGTCATGAAGAAAGCAATAGCAACATACTAAACGATCGGGTGCTAAGCTAATGGAATGGGTCATGTCAATCAGATCATTCAACTAATGATGTGACCTCGTTAATCAAATAACAACTCTTTTGTCCATGGTTAGGAAACATAACCATCTTTGATTAACGAGCTAGTCAAGTAGAGGCATACTAGTGGCACTCTGTTTGTCTATGTATTCACACATGTATTATGTTCCCGGTTAATACAATTCTAGCATGAATAATAAACATTTATCATGACATAAGGAAATAAATAATAACTTTATTATTGCCTCTAGGGCATATTTCCTTCAGTCTCCCACTTGCACTAGAGTCAATAATCTAGTTCACATCGCTATGTGATTTAACAGCAATAGTTCACATCACCATGTGATTAATACCCATAGTTCACATCATCATGTGACCAACACTCAAAGGGTTTACTAGAGTCAGTAATCTAGTTCACATATCTATGTGATTAACACCCAAAGAGTACTAAGGTGTGATCATGTTTTGCTTGTGAGATAATTTTAGTCAACGGGTCTGTCACAATCAGATCCGTAAGTATTTTGCAAGTTCTATGTCTACAATGCTCTACACGGAGCTACTCTAGCTAATTGCTCCCACTTTCAATATGTATCAAGATTGAGACTTTAGATTCATCTGGATCAGTGTCAAAAACTTGCATCGACGTAACCCTTTACGACGAACCTTTTTGTCACCTCCATAATCGAGAAATATTTCCTTATTCTACTAAGGATAATTTTGACCGCTGTCCAGTGATCTACTCCTAGATCACTATTGTACTCCCTTGCCAAATCAGTGCAGGGTATACAACAGATCTGGTACACAGTATGGCATACTTTATAGAACCTATGACTAAGGCACAGGGAATGACTTTCATTCTCTTTCTATCTTCTGCCGTTGTCGGGCTTTGAGTCTTACTCAACTTCACACCTTGTAATACAGGCAAGAACTCTTTCTTTGACTGCTCCATTTTGAACTACTTCAAAATCTTGTCAAGGTATGTACTTATTGAAGAAACTTATCAAGCGTCTTGATCTATCTTTATAGATCTTGAAGCTCAATATGTAAGCAGCTTCACCGAAGTCTTTCTTTGAAAAAACTCCTTTCAAATACTCCTTTATGCTTTACAGAATAATTCTACATTATTTCCAATCAACAATATGTCATTCACATATACTTATCAGAAATGTTGTAGTGCTCCCACTCACTTTCTTGTAAATACAGGCTTCACCGCAAGTCTGTATAAAACTATTTGCTTTGATCAACTTATCAAAGCGTGTATTCCAACTCTGAGATGCTTGCACCAGTCCATAGATGAATCACTGGAGCTTGCATATTTTGTTAGCACCTTTAGGATTGACAAAACCTATTGGTTGCATCATATACAACTCTTCTTTAAGAAATCCATTAAGGAATGCAGTTTTGTTTATCCATTTGCCAGATTTCATAAAATGCAGCAATTGCTAACATGATTCGGACAGACTTAAGCATAGATACGAGTGAGAAACTCTCATTGTAGTCAACACTTTGAACTTGTCGAAAACCTTTTGCGACAATTCTAGCTTTGTAGATAGTAACACTACCATCAACGTCCGTCTTCCTCTTGAAGATCCATTTATTTTCTATTGCTTGCCCATCATCGGGCAAGTCAACCAAAGTCCATACTTTGTTTTCATACATGAATCCCATCTCAGATTTCATGGCCTCAAGCCATTTTGCGGAATCTGGGATCATCATCGCTTCCTCATAGTTCGCAAGTTCGTCATGGTCTAGTAACATGACTTCCAGAACAGGATTACTGTACCACTCTGGTGCGGATCTCACTCTGGTTTACCTACGATATTCAGTAGTAACTTGATCTGAAGTTTTATGATCATCATCATTAGCTTCCTCACTAATTGGTGTAGTAGTCACAGGAACAGATTTCTATGATGAACTACTTTCCAATAAGGGAGCAGGTACAGTTACCTCGTCAAGTTCTACTTTCCTCCCACTCACTTCTTTCAAGAGAAATTCCTTCTCTAGAAATGATCCATTCTTAGCAACGAATGTCTTGCCTTCGGATCTGTGATAGAAGGTGTACCCAACAGTCTCCTTTGGGTATCCTATGAAGACACATTTTTCCGGTTTGGGTTTGAGCTTATCAGGTTGAAGCTTTTTCACATAAGCATCGCAGCCCCAAACTTTAAGAAATGACAACTTTGGTTTCTTGCTAAACCACAGTTCAGATTGTGTCGTCTCAACGAACTTAGATGGTGCCCCTTTTTAACGTGAATGCAGTTGTCTCTAATGCATAACCCCAAAACGATAGTGGTAGATCGGTAAGATACATCATAGATTGTACTATATCCAATAAAGTACGGTTATGACATTCGGACACACCATTATGCTGTGGTGTTCCAGGTGGCGTGTGTAGTGTAACTATTTCACATTGTTTTAACTGAAGACCAAACTCATAACTCAAATATTTTACCTCTGCGATCATATCGTAGAAACTTTTATTTTCTTGTCACAATGATTTTCCACTTCACTCTGAAATTCTTTGAACTGTTCAAATGTTTCAGACTTATGTTTCATCAAGTAGATATCCCCATATCAGCTCAAATCATCTTGTGAAGGTCAGAAAATAATGATACCTGCTGTAAGCCTTAATATTCATCGGACCACATACATCAGTATGTATGATTTCCAACAAATCTGTTGCTTGCTTCATTGTTCCGGAGAACGGCGTTTTAGTCATCTTGCCCATAAGGCATGGTTCGCAAGCATCAAGTGATTCATAATCAAGTGATTCCAAAATCCCATCAGCATGGAGTTTCTTCATGCGCTTTACACCAATATGACCTAAACGGCAGTGCCACAAATAAGTTGCACTATCATTATTAACTTCTCATCTTTCGGTTTCAATATTATGAATATGTGTATCACTAAGATCGAGATCCAATGAACTATTTTCATTGGGTGTGTAACCATATAAGGTTTTATTCATGTAAATAGAACAACAATTTATTCTTTTACTTAAATGAATAACCGTATTACAATAAACATGATCAAAATCATATTCATGCTCAATGCAAACACCAAATAACACTTATTTAGGTTCAACACTAATCCCGAAAGTATAGGGAGTGTGCGATGATGATCATATCAATCTTGGAACCACTTCCAACACACATCGTCACTTCACCCTTAACTAGTCTCTGTTTATTCTGCAACTCCCGTTTCGAGTTACTAATCTTAGCAACTGAACTAGTATCAAATACTGAGGGTTTGCTATAAACACTAGTAAAGTACACATCAATAACATGTATATCAAATATACTTATGTTCCCTTTGCCATCCTTCTTATCCGCCAATCACTTGGGGTAGTTCCGCTTCCAGTGACCAGTCCCTTTGCAGTAGAAGCACTCAGTCTCAGGCTTAGGTCCAGACTTGGGCTTCTTCACTTGAGCAGCAACTTGCTTGCCGTTCTTCTTGAAGTTCCCTTTCTTCTTCCCTTTGCCCTTTTTCTTGAAACTAGTGGTCTTGTTAACCATCAACACTTGATGCTCCTTCTTGATTTCTACCTTCATCGATTTCATCATCATGAAAAGCTCGGGAGTCATTTTCGTCATCCCTTGCATACTATAGTTCATGACGAAGTTCTACTAACTTGGTCATGGTGACTAGAGAATTCTGTCAATCACTATCTTATCTGGAAGATTAACTCCCACTTGATTCAAGCGATTGTAGTACCCAGACAATCTGAGCACATGCTCACTAGTTGAGCGATTCTCCTCCATCTTTTAGCTATAGAACTTGTTGAGACTTCATATCTCTCAACTCGGGTATTTGCTTGAAATATTATCTTCAACTCCTGGAACATCTCATATGGTCCATGACGTTCAAAACGTCTTTGAAGTCCCGATTCTAAGCCATTAAGCATGGTGCACTAAACTATCAAGTAGTCATCATATTGAGCTAGCCAAACGTTCATAACGTCTGCATCTGCTCCTGCAATAGGTCTGTCACCTAGCGGTGCATCAAGGACATAATTCTTCTGTGCAGCAATGAGGATAAACCTCAGGTCACGGATCCAATCTGCATCATTGCTACTAACATCTTTCAACACAATTTTCTCTAGGAACATATCAAAAATAAACACAGGGAAGCAACAACGCGAGCTATTGATCTATAACATAATTTGCAAAATACTACCAGGACTAAGTTCATGATAAATTTAAGTTCAATTTAATCATATTACTTAAGAACTCCCACTTAGATGGACATCCCTCTAATCCTCTAAGTGATCACGTGATCCAAATCAACTAAACCATGTCCGATCATCACGTGAGATGGAGTAGTTTCATTGGTGAACATCACTATGTTGATCATATCTACTATATGATTCACGCTCGACCTTTCGGTCTCCGTGTTCCGAGGCCATATCTGTATATGCTTGGCTCGTCAAGTATAACCTGAGTATTCCGCGTGTGCAACTGTTTTGCACCCGTTGTATTTGAACGTAGAGCCTATCACACCCGATCATCACGTGGTGTCTCAGCACGAAGAACTTTCGCAACGGTGCATACTCAAGGAGAACACTTCTTGATAATTAGTGAGAGATCATCTTAAAATGCTACCGTCAAGCTAAGCAAAATAAGATGTATAAGAGATAAACATCATATGCAATCAAAATATGTGACATGATATGGCCATCATCATCTTGCTTCTTTGATCTCCATCTCCAAAGTACTGTCATGATCTATATCGTCACCGGCATGACACCATGATCTCCATCATCTTGATCTATATCAATGTGTCGTCACGTGGTCGTCTCGCCAACACTTGCTCTTGCAACTATTGCTATCGCATAGCGATAAAGTAAAGCAATTATTGGGCGCTTGCATCTTATGCAATAGACATACAACCATAAGGCTTTTGCCAGTTGCCGATAAGTTCAACAAAACATGATCATCTTATACAACAACTTATAACTCATCACGTTTTGACCATATCACATCACAACATGCCCTGCAAAAACAAGTTAGACGTCCTCTACTTTGTTGTTGCAAATTTTACGTGGCTGCTACGGGCTTAAGCAAGAACTCATCTCACCTACGCATCAAAACCACAATGATAGTTTGTCAAATAGACTCCGTTTTAACCTTCGCAAGGACCGGGCGTAGCCACACTCGGTTCAACTAAAGTTGGAGAAACAGTCACCCGCAAGTCACCTATGTGCAAAGCACATCGGGGAAACCGGTCTCGCGTAAGCGTACGCGTAATGTCGGTCTGGGACGCTTCATCCAACAATACCGCCGAACCAAAGTATGACATGTTGGTAGGCAGTATGACTTATATCACCCACAACTCACTTGTGTTCTACTCGTGCATATAACATCAAACCATAAAACCTAGGCTCGGATGCCACTGAAGGGGAACGTAGTAATTTCAAAATTTTCCTACGCACACGCAAGATCATGGTGATGCATAGCAACGAGGGGGAGAGTCTGATCTACGTACCCTTGTAGATCGCAACGGAAGCGTTGACACAACGTAGAGGAAGTAGTCGTACGTCTTCTTCCCGATCCGACCGATCCAAGCACCGTTACTCCCGCACCTCCGAGTTCTTAGCACACGTACAGCTCGATGACGATCCCCGGGCTCCGATCCAGCAAAGCTTCGGGGAGGAGTTCCGTCAGCACGACGGCGTGGTGACGATCTTGATGTTCTACCGACGCAGGGCTTCGCCTCAACACTACAACGATATGATCGAGGAGGAATATGGTGGCAGGGGGCACTGCACACGGCTAAGGAACGATCTCAATGATCAACTCGTGTGTCTAGAGGTGCCCCCTGCCCCCGTATACAAAGGATCCAAGGGGGAGGGGCTGGCCGACCAAGAGGAGGGCACACGAGGAGTCCTACTCCTACCGGGAGTAGGACCCCCACAATCCTATTCCAAATAGGATTCCCAAGGTGGAAAGAGAGAGAGAGAGGTGGCCGGCCACCTCTCCTAGTCCTAATAGGACTAGGGGAGGGGGGGGGGAGGCGCACAGCCCACCATGGCAGCCCCTTTCACCTTTCCACTAAAGCCCAATAAGGCCCATATGGCTCCCGGGGGGTTCCGGTAACCTCCCGGTAATCCTGTAAAATCCCGATTTTACCCGGAACACTTCCGATATCCAAATATAGGCTTCCAATATATCAATCTTTATGTCTCGGCCATTTCGAGACTCCTCGTCATGTCCGTGATCTCATCCGGGACTCCGAACTCCTTTGGTACATCAAAACTCATAAACTCATAATATAACTGTCATCGAAACCTTAAGCGTGCGGACCCTACGGTTCGAGAACAATGTAGACATGACCGAGACACGTCTCCGGTCAATAACCAATAGCGGGACCTGGATGCCCATATTGGCTCCTACATATTCTACGAAGATCTTTATCCGTCAGACCGCATAACAACATACGTTGTTCCCTTTGTCATCGGTATGTTACTTGCCCGAGATTCGATCGTCGGTATCCAATACCTAGTTCAATCTCGTTACCGGCAAGTCTCTTTACTCGTTTTGTAATACATCATCCCGCAACTAACTCATTAGTTGCAATGCTTGCAAGGCTTGTGTAATGTGCATTACCGAGAGGGCCCAGAGATACCTCTCCGACAATCGGAGTGACAAATCCTAATCTCGAAATACGCCAACCCAACATCTACCTTTGGAGACACCTGTAATGCTCCTATATAATCACCCATTTACGTTGTGATGTTCGGTAGCACCCAAAGTGTTCCTCCGGCAAACGGGAGTTGCATAATCTCATAGTCATAGGAACATGTATAAGCCATGAAGAAAGCAATAGCAACATACTAAACGATCGGGTGCTAAGCTAATGGAATGGGTCATGTCAATCAGATCATTCAACTAATGATGTGACCTCATTAATCAAATAACAACTCTTTTGTCCATGGTTAGGAAACATAACCATCTTTGATTAACGAGCTAGTCAAGTAGAGGCATACTAGTGACACTCTGTTTGTCTATGTATTCACACATGTATTATGTTCCCGGTTAATACAATTCTAGCATGAATAATAAACATTTATCATGATATAAGGAAATCAATAATAACTTTATTATTGCCTCTAGGGCATATTTCCTTCACTTCAGGTCTAGACGTTGAGCGAGTAGCCATGCTTGGACATCTTCCCGCATGATTGGCCCATGGTAGAACATCCCTGTTGGTTCGAGGACCTGCTTCATGATCACTTGGGCAAGTTCACACTATATATGATAAAACTCAGCTCTGATTCGATGATCTGGTGTCCTTCCTATGCTTGTGGCCCAACTGACAATCTCGGCTTCGTTGGTAGTAGGTGACATGCGAAGGCGTCAATTATCCCTTTTGTACTCGAGCAGGTGATGCATGAGGTAGAATCCATCAGCCATACTGGTGTGCGGTTGCTGGATGCAGCAGAAGTCGGTCCAATGACCGAAAGCCAGCTCGCGATTCCTGTACTTTTTCACCTTGCTATATCCACCAGACATGCCAAAGGTTAACAGGGAACTATCGAGAACACTCTTTATGTGCTTATAATCCTTTTTCCTAAGGTTCTTCGATGAGTCCAAGTACATCGCATGGGAGTATTCCGTGGACAAAACGATGAGGACGCCCCCCCCCCCCCCGCTGCGCAAATTAAGTACACCTCAAATTAGCCTCCATGCTTGCAAAGGAATGATTAACACTTACGGAAGGATGTGTGCGGATGACTTCCTTGCAAGAGAATCACTTCCTTGTCCATTTTAGCGATCATGAATTCACCGAGGTACTTGCTCGCATAGTCACGGTGATCTTTGCAAACTGCCAAGAAGCTCTCGTGCATATGGAATGGGTCCACGATGCAGATATATTTGATGTTCTGGACCCTGATGAAGTGGTTCAGATACAGCGCAGACATGCGGATGAACTGGAAATCCAGCTTGGTCATGTGGAACATGTCGTAGATGTAGTCAAATCGCAGGATGAACTTATTCGTGGGCCATCTCTCGACGTACAACCTCCCACCCGGCACCTGAGTCGTGTAAAGCGGGTATCCTAGTTTTTCTGTGACCAGAAGGCTTTTCTCTCTGGCCAGCACATCTTCATGGAGTCTCCTTAGATCATTGTTCACTATGTGCTCTAGCGCTTTCACAGGTAGGATCGGCTAGCCCGCAACATGGAAGCGCTGTGCACCTTCGATAGTTATTCTGTCTACCACCCGGGGCTCCAGAGGCGGCTGGCTGCTTGAAGCAGCTCTGGCTCCTTTAGGGCCTTTCTTGTCTGGTCTCCTCCTTTGCTTCTTGGTTGGTGGCGGTAGTGAGCCCACCATACCTTCCCTAACCACCACCCCTAGTGTCGTCGGGCTAATCAGTGGATGGGCGTCAGGGGGTTGCTGGGCACAGGCGGCATCTGGAGGAGTTTCCTGCGAGGATCACTTGAAGAGAGACTTTTTGCATTCCGCCTTAGGATGTTCTGGCTCCGGCAAATCATGCAACATCAAGTCATCATCTCCATGCTCATAGCCTGAGTTTTCGCTGTCATGAGCCATCAATCCTCCATCATCATAGGCGGTATTGAAATACTTGTCTGGGTCATCATCATCATCCTCCATGTCATCATCAACATTTTCTTCGTTAACAACAGGGGCTAGATCATCTGGCACTAATGGAGGCTCTCCCTTGCGTCGTCCGCTATCACTCGCCACGACAAGTGCATGTAATGTGGTAGGTGGGTGGTGTTCATACCTTCTTGAGAAGGTGGAATTGGCATGATACTGGGAGCCTCGAGACGAAGAAGAGACTTGGGCCAAGGCAAGAACCAGCTCTTGCATGTGCCAATCATCTTAGGGGTCTCGTCATCATCGACTAGTACCGGAGGAGGCAAATCCTCGAAGCCCTCTAAGACACTGGCCACGTTAACCTTGAAGACGCATCGGGCATCTCTAGGTTGTGGAACATGCGGTCCTTTGGCTTCATGATCGTTGCCTTTCCCATGGCCACCTTCTGGCCCTTGATGTTGTAGAGTAGGGTGCATGGGGTGTCGTCGGCCTATGAAGGAGACATGTCTGCGACGTCAAACATCCGAAACGGAAGACTATAGACATGCTGCTAAAAAGGGTATGACGCGTAATTACCGTGAGGGCTTCGAGCTCAGCCAGCGATGAAGGCCCACCGACCATGCAAGAGACGGAGGTTGGGCTGCTATGAACAGGAGCGGGACATTTTGCGGTTGCTTGAGCATGTGTTGGTGCTCTGGTGTTCAGCGAATTGCTCCCAACAAAGCTGGGAAGGGGAAAGTCCTCCGGCCGTGCATTTGGATTGTTCTTCGTGAAATCCCATAGTGCCGGAAGCAAGCTGACCACCATGTCAGTGACTGCTGCATTGACGGCCCCGAGCAACTCTTCTTTGGTCTCAGCTTTGGTCTTATCGACCGCAATCTTGACCTTCTTGTCGATGCTCTGCTGAGTGACGACCGAGCGTTTCTTCCTTCTTTCCTCTAGATCCTCAAGGTATCACGTCTTCCACAAGGCGCCATCTCTGACGCCGTGCACACGTCCATAGGACGGTGATACGTTTCTGTCGTATCTACTTTTCCAAACACTTTTGCCCTTGTTTTGGACTCTAACTTGCATGATTTGAATGGAACTAACCCGGACTGACGTTGTTTTCTGCAGAATTGCCATGGTGTCTGAGGGAGTCCTGGATTAGGGGGTCTCCGGACAGCCGTACTATATCCTTTAGCCGGACTGTTGGACTATGAAGATACAAGATTGAAGACTTCGTCTTGTGTCCGGATGGGACTCTACTTGACGTGGAAGGCAAGCTAGGCAGTACGGATATGGATATCTCCTCCTTTGTAACCGACCTTGTGTAACCATAGCCCCCTCCGGTGTCTATATAAACCGGAGGGTTTAGTCCGTAGGACAACAAACAATCATACCATAGGCTAGCTTCTAGGGTTTAGCCTCTCCGATCTTGTGGTAGATCAACTCTTGTAATACTTGTATCATCAAGAATAAATCAAGCAGGACGTAGGATTTTACCTCCATCAAGAGGGCCCGAACCTGGGTAAAACATCGTGTCCCCTGCCTCCTGTTACCATCCGCCTTAGACGCACAGTTCGGGACTCCCTACTCGAGATCCGCCGGTTTTGACACCGACATTGGTGCTTTCATTGAGAGTTCCTATGTGTCGTCGATGTTAGGCTTGATGGCTCCTACTATCATCGATAGCGATGCAGTCCAGGGTGAGACTTTTCTCCCAGGGAAGATCTTTGTGTTCGGCGGCTTCGCACTACGGGCTAACTCGCTTGGCCATCTGGAGGAGATCGAAAGTTACGCCCCTGGCCACCAGGTCAGGTTTGGAACCTTAAATTACACGGCCGATATCCGCGGAGACTTGATCTTCGACGGATTCGAGCCCCTGCCTTGTGCGCCAGCGGTCACGATGAGTACGATTTAGCTCTACCATCGGACCGTATTCAGGAGATCGCACCGGTAGCCGCTCCGAGCCTCAATTCGGAGCCAGTTGCGCCATCCATGGACGGGTGGATAGACCCCGTCATGGAGGCTGTATCCTCAGCGGCGATCGAGCCGAATATCGACCTTATCCTTCACGAGAGCTGTGTTGCCAAACTGCCGGATCCTTCTCCGGCCACAGACTACGAACCACCTGCGCCCGTTCCTATCGAATCCGATTGGGCGCCGATCATGGAGTTTACCTCCGCGAATATTTTTCAGCACTCGCCCTTCGGCGACATGCTGAACTCATTAAGGTCTCTCTCCTTGTCAGGAGGTTCCTGGCCGAACTATGTCCGGCAGGATTGGGATGCGGATGACGAAGAAATTTTCCGCCCACCCACCACCCACTTAGTAGCCACTGTGGACAACTTAACCGACATGCTCGAGTTCGACTCCGAAGACATCGACGGTATGGACAACGATGCGGGAGATGAAGAGGAACCACTGCCCACAGGGCACTGGACAACCACCTCATCATACGATATATACATGGTGGACACCCAAAGAAGGCAATGGCGACGAGACAACGGAGGATGACCCCTCCGAAAAGCAACCCAAGCGCCGGCGTCAGGGGCGCCGCTCTAAGTCCTGCCAAGGCAAAAGTGGTGATACCGGCATAGGAGATAATAGCACTCCGGACATTGCTGAAGACGGCCACAATCCCCTCCAGCAAGATTTAGGGCAGGAGGATGGAGAAGCCAGCCCTCCTGAGAGAGCGGCAGATGGAGAGGCGGATGATGATAATTACATGCCTCCCTCCGAAGACAAGGCAAGCCTCGACGATGACGAATTCATCGTGCCAGAGGATCCCGTCGAACAAGAGCGCTTCAAGCGCAGGCTTATAGCCATGGCAAATAGCCTTAAGAAAAAGCAGCAGCAGCTTCAAGCCGATCAAGATTTGCTAGATGATAGATGGACTAAAGTCCCGGCGGCCGAGGAATATAAACTCGAACGCCCCTCCAAGAGTTACCCAAAGTGCAGGTTGCTACCCCGACTGAAGGAGGAAGCACCGGGACCTACATCCCCGGCGTATGACGCGGCTGATCGGCCACCTCATGGCCGCGATGGAGAAACATTCCAGCCAAAAGCTCAGCCCGCACCCCGACGCCATTCAAATAAAAAGGCATGGGGAAATACGCCAGACCTGCAAGACGTATTGGAGGACAAAGCAAAACATGCAAGATCAATCTACAGATCATGTGGGTGCGCCACTATACGAGATGATAATCGTCACGCCGGATACAGTAAAAGTAAGTCCGGCCGGGCCGAACACAGCGGGCAAGACTCTTTCAAGTTGCGTCGTGACATAGCCCAGTATAGAGGCGCCGCACACCCCCTATGCTTCACAGAAGAAGTAATGGATCATCAAATCCCAGAGGGTTTCAAACCCGTAAATATAGAATCATACGACAGCACAACATATCCTGCGGTATGGATCGAGGATTTCCTCCTGCATATCCAGATGGCCCGCGGTGATGATCTACACGCCATTAAATACCTCCCACTCAAGCTCAAAGGACCATCTCGGCATTGGCTCAATAGCTTGCCAGGAGAGTCCATTGGCTGTTGGGAGGATCTGGAAGCCGCATTCCTCGACAACTTCCAGGGCACTTACGTGCGAGCACCAGATGCCGATGACTTGAGCCACATAATTCAGCAGACAGAGGAATCGGCCAGGCAATTCTGGACACGGTTCCTAAGAAAGAAAAATCAAATCGTCGACTGTCCGGATGTAGAGGCCCTAGCAGCTTTTAAGCACAACATCTGCGACGAGTGGCTCGCCGGCACCTTGGTCAGGAAAACCAAAATCTATGGCAGCTGTCGGTGTAATGGGACACGGATACCCCGAAGACGGCGAGATGATATTTCAAGACATCGGGGCTAGCAAAGCCCCTCAGTCCGACTGCCCGGCCGCTCCTGCCAGCTCCCCGTCCGACTGCACTACCCGGCCGGCTACCGACTGCCGGCCGCCGACTACGCCAACCAGCCGCCTGTCGACTGCAGCCCGACCCGACATCGACGAGACAACCGTACCGCGGCGCCATCATCTACAGTGTTCCGTGTCCCCTAGGTACTGATTTATAAAGTACCCCAGGGGACAAGCATGACATGTGCCATGCCACTATACCATGCCTACATGGCTTGGCATGTAAGCTACCCAAGGTAGCTTACATCCAACGCCACCACCCACATAGCTTACATGGCAAGCTACCTCACACTATAAATACACTACCCATCCATCCATCCAGGGGGATGGATCCTCTCACGCATGCACACTAGCAAGCTAGCTAGCCATCCATCCATCCATCCACATGAGCACATATGCTCACGGCCATGAGCATGGCCGGCCACTAGCATGCCTCATACCGGCATATACAAAGCCAGATGCCTACGGCACTATGCTGAGATACAACTCTAGGAGCGACCCTGTACCAGATATACCAGATATACTCAGACACGCAGGAGTAGGGGTGTTATCTCTCCAGAGAGCCCCGAACCTGGGTAAACCACCGCGTGCTACTCGCATACCCGCTCCCGGTCCTATCAGCAGCAGTCCTACCCACACACTAAGCCCTTGTGGCATCTGTTGACTCGCAAGCCCCCGTGAGAAATACCACGACAGTTGGCGCCCACCGTGGGGCGGTACTATGCTATACCGCTGCTGCTGGTTTCGCTGTCCGGGCGGGACTACTTTCGCCTCCGCTGCGGCGTCGCGCCGTCTCTCCGGTAGCGCTCGGGGGCTCGACATCGACCCGCCCCCGTAGCGGCCGCGAGGGGTGGCGCGTCCTCGCCGTCGGCCTCGCCTTCTCCACCACCACCATTGCGACGCCGGCTGCCCATCGGCGCGCGCGCGGGGGGCATCGTCTCGGTCGATCGTGGCCGTCCACGCGCCGCTCGCGCCTGCTTTCCTCCCTGTCGTGTCCGCACCAACCCCCATGTGCCTGCAGCTCCGGTCACGTGCCCGCGGCGCCCCGGCGCGGCCCGCCCGGCCTTCCGCAGCCTCCTCCTCCGCGGTGCCGTCCCGCCGCCGTTCGCCCGGAGGCTAGTGCTCATCACCTCCGACCCTGACGCGCCGTCTCGGTGCCGTCCAAAACCAGTGGGTGCCCCTGCGCACTCGCTCCTCCACACACGGCATCGCCGCCGCGCTGCTCCACCCCGTCCTGGCTCCTCGCGCCCCGCTCTGGCTTCTCCCGCGCTGCCGCGCTGGGTCCGACTCCTCTCGAGCCGCCTGCCGGATCGCCACGCTCGTTCGGCCGCCCAGCGCGGTCGTCTGTGGCGTGCCCCGCGCCCCGTCCAGCCGCTTCGGCCCGTGGCCGGTGGCTCTGCCCCCGCCAGCTTTGGGTCGCCTCCCCAAGCCCGGCCGACTCCACCTGCCGCCTGCACGCCGAGCCGGCTCGCCGTTCACTGGATTCGCCTGCGCCTAGTTGCCGGGTCATCGACGCGTCCGCCTCCACCACATGACCGCGACCGACCCTCGCCTTCCCAGCACCTTCGCGCTCGCCGAATGGCTCCCGTCCAACTGCGGCTCCCCGCCGTCTCACCGCGCCGGCTCGGCCGCGCGCATCCGCGTCTGACCCGCCCGAGGCCGCCGGCGCCTCCGCGTGCCGTGCCGACTCCTCCGCCGCGCCTCTGGCCGGCCGGGTCGCGCGCCTCCGCTGCAGCTCCCGGGTCGGGCGCCGTGTCCGGCTATGCCACGCGCGCCCCTGTCAAGTCCCGCTCCTCCGCCCCGCGCGCCCCCGGCCTCCTCTGCGCGCCTGCCCAACGGCAGTGCCGCGCCGGCCCCTCCAACCGGCCGCGCTACGGCCTCGGCGCGCGTCCTCCACGCCCGGCCTCCCCGTCACCAACGGGCCGCGCCCGGGCCCTCCGCGGCTCTGCCGACCGGCTCCCCTGCCACGCGTGTGGCCGGCTGCGAGGCGCGCCTCGTGCGCCGTCTCGTTCTCCCTTTCAGCAGCGGTCGCACCGCTCGGTGCCGTCTCCGCCATCGGCAACGAGTCCGGCTCTGCCCCGCGGCCGTCGCGCTGCCTACCTCCCCGCGGGACCGCCAGCCGGCTCCGCGCCTCCGCGGCCGACTCCCCTGCGTGCCGGGTCTCCGCGCCCCCCCCCCCCCCCCGCTCCGACCCATGGCCGGCTCCCGCGCTGGCCGGCTCCGCCCATGCTGCCCTCCCGCGCTGGCCGACTTCGCCCCCACGCCAACTGCTCCACGCCCGCGCGCCGGCTCCGCCTCGCCCGTGCCCGGCCACCCACGCCGCTCCGCCTACGCCACGGCATCGCGCGGCCCGATGCTCCCCTCCAACTCGCCGACTCCTCTGGCTGCGCCGGCTTCCGCCACTGCCAACTCGGCTGCCGCCGCTGCCGACTCGCCGCTGCACCCGACTTCGCGGCCCCGGCCTTCTCCGGCCTCCCCTCCCGCCGACTCGCCGCGGCCGCCCGCTCCTACAACGGCCAGCTTCGGGCCTTGCAGGCTGCCAAGTGCTCCACCTCCGCCTCGCGGTCCTGTCCCCCGACGCTGGTGGTCGCCTCGCCTGCGAGCCCGGCTCCACCCAGCGGCCTGCTCGCGCTTCGGCCGGCTTCCCGTGCGCCGGGTAGAGGGCCCCGCCGCCTGCTCCGGTGCCGCGTCCTAACTGCCGGCTGGGTCGAATCCCTGTTGGCGGGCTCCTGGCGCCGCCTCGCGCTCGCACCTCCTCGGCCGCATGCCGCCTGGCCGAGTGTGGCCTCCCCATGCGGCCCCGATTGACCAGGTCAATATCCGGCTAGAGGAGAATAGAGAAAAGAAAAGTCAGAGAGCCGGCTCGCCTGAAAAAAAAAATGTGTCCGACTACCAGATATGCGTCCGACCGCGAACTGTCTGGCCGGCTACAAAGAGTCCGACTGCTATGTTGGGGTCCGCCCGCCCAGCCGCCTGAAGAAGAAAAAGAAGAAGACAAAGTAGTTGCCGGAAGATCTGGCCCGATTGCTTAGCAGTCGGCCCGAATCTCGGGGGCTACACCCAGCGGGTGCGCCGACGCGCCCCCGCG
The DNA here is from genome assembly GCA_034509565.1 of Triticum monococcum. Classification (NCBI taxonomy): domain Eukaryota; kingdom Viridiplantae; phylum Streptophyta; class Magnoliopsida; order Poales; family Poaceae; genus Triticum; species Triticum monococcum. Next base: position 699,917,995 of record CM067842.1, on the reverse strand, counting down.
AGAGAAGAAGAAGACAAAGTAGTTGCCGGAAGATCCGGCCCGACTGCTCAGCAGTCGGCCCGAATCTCGGGGCTACACCCAGCGGGTGCGCTGATGCACCCCCGCGAGAGAAGAAGAAGACAAGGTAGTTGCCAGAAGATCCGGCCTGACTGCTCAGCAGTCGGCCCGAATCTCGGGGGCTACACCCAGCGGGTGCGCTGACGCGCCCCCGCGAGAAAGAAGACAAAATAGCTGCCAGAAGATCCGGCCCCCGACTGCTCAGCAGTCGGCCCTACACCCAGTGGGTGCGCCGGCGCACTCCGCGAGTGCCGAGTCGCGCCGGCTATCTTCGACGATCGCGACTGCACGAAAATCAATGTGAGCTCCTCACCCGCATATTTTTGCACTACGCAAGCACGGATAACCCCGAGCGTTGCTCGGGGGCTGCCTCCGCATTTTATCACAGTAGCATCACTGTTTGCCCCGGCGCCAGCCAGAGTTGGCCCGGGGGCTGGCCGCTTGGCCTGAGACGTTAGTTCCCGCAGACGGCTTAGTACCGTGCATGGTACCAAAGGCCCACTCTTAGTCACAGACCGCAGAGCGGCTGCCGACTAGCAAGAGTGAACGCTGAAGGCCACCCACGCGAAAAACGTCCGGGAAGAAAAACGTTCGGGCGACCCGACCATTTTCCTTTTACAAGTATCTACTCGGTTGAATCTGCTCCCAGACTCTGAGTACTATACACTCCACTTCGCGGCCCACTCTCAGCCACAGACCGCAGAGCGGCTGTCCGGCAAGCAAGAGCACAAGCCAAAAAGCGGAGGGAACACGAAAAAGATTAAGGGGACTCGGACGAAATCGAGTCGGCACCCTCCGCATAAAACTTGCAATGACAAAAGCAAGCATTCGATATATCTGCATGGACTAACTCTGTCCTTTTTTATGATTATTTTCATGAACATTTGCCAAAAAACCTCCGCCCAACTTTGCCAAGTTGCCCGGAGGCTCGGGGGCTACTGTCGGTGTAATGGGACACGGATACCCCGAAGACGGCGAGATGATATTTCAAGACATCGGGGCTAGCAAAGCCCCTCAGTCCGACTGCCCGGCCGCTCCTGCCGGCTCCCCGTCCGACTGCACTACCCGGCCGGCTACCGACTGCCGGCCGCCGACTACGCCAACCAGCCGGCTGTCGACTGCAGCCCGACCCGACATCGACGAGACAACCGTACCGCGGCGCCATCATCTAAAGTGTATCGTGTCCCCTGGGTACTGATTTATAAAGTACCCCAGGGGACAAGCATGACATGTGCCATGCCACTATACCATGCCTACATGGCTTGGCATGTAAGCTACCCAAGGTAGCTTACATCCAACGCCACCACCCACATAGCTTACATAGCAAGCTACCTCACACTATAAATACACTACCCATCCATCCATCCAGGGGGATGGATCCTCTCAGGCATGCACACTAGCAAGCTAGCTAGCCATCCATCCATCCATCCATCCACATGAGCACATATGCTCACGGCCATGAGCATGGCCGGCCACTAGCATGCCTCATACCGGCATATACAAAGCCAGATGCCTACGGCACTGTGCTGAGATACAGCTCTTGGAGCGACCCTGTACCAGATATACCAGATATACTCAGACACGCAGGAGTAGGGGTGTTATCTCTCTAGAGAGCCCCGAACCTGGGTAAACCACCCCGTGCTACTCGCATACCCGCTCCCGGTCCTATCAGCAGCAGTCCTACCCACACACTAAGCCCTTGTGGCATCTGTTGACTCGCAAGCCCCCGTGAGAAATACCACGACAGCAGCCCTCACGACACTCATGACCCGCTTTTGTGCAGGAGAAGACAGTTGGCTGGCTCACAAAAATAACATATCAAAGAACAATGGTACTTCGGATACCAAGGATGGCAATGGTAGGTCATGTCGCAACAAACATAAGCGCTGCATTAACAACGACAATACCGAGGATACGGCAGTCAATACCGAATTCAAAGGCTCTAAACCCAGTTAGCGGAAAAAGCCATTCAAAAGAAGCACTCCGGGCCCGTCCAGTTTGGACCGTATACTCGATCGCTCGGGTCAAATACACGACACCCCCGACAAGCCAGCCAACCACACCAACAGGGATTGTTGGGTGTTCAAGCAGGCTGACAAGTTAAATGTCGAAAACAAAGATAACGGGTCACATAGCGATGATGAGGAGGAGCCCTGGCAGCTGAACACCGGAGGACAGAAGAGGTTCCCCCACAAGTGCGGACAGTGAACATGATATACGCAACCCACATCCCCAAAAGGGAGCGGAAGCGTGCGCTCAGGGACGTATATGCGTTGGAGCCAGTCGCCCCAAAGTTCAACCCATGGTCCTCCTATCCGATCAGCTTCGATCGCAGAGACCACCCCACTAGTATCCGTCATGGCGGATTCACCGCACTGGTCCTAGACCCAATCATTGACGGATTTCACCTCACTTGAGTCCTAATGGATGGCGGCGGCAGCCTGAACCTGCTTTATCAGGACACAGTGCGCAAAATGGGTATAGACCCCTCAGGGATCAAACCCACAAAAACGACCTTTAAAGGTGTCATACCTGTTGTAGAGGCCCATTGCACAGGCTCAGTCACACTGGAAGTGGTCTTCGGATCCCTGGATAACTTTTCAAGCGAAGAGTTAATCTTCGACATAGTCCCGTTCCGCAGTGGCTACCATGCACTGCTCGGGCGAACGACATTTGCGAGATTCAATGCGGTACCGCATTATGCATATCTCAAGCTCAAGATGCCAGGATCTCGGGGGGTCATAACAGTCAATGGAAACACAGAGTGCTCTCTCTGCACGGAGGAGCACACTGCGGCCCTCGCAGCAGAAGTGCAAAGCAGCCTCTCAAGGCAATCCACTAGTTCGGTGATTAAGGACCCGGACACCTTCAAGTGCGCCCAGAGTAGTCGGCAACTATACCGCCTGGCACGTTCCGAGCTCGCATAGCAATACGGCCTCCACCCCGGTCCCATCCAAACAGCAAAATCCGTGCCACGCATACATAATTACGCATTAAAAATACCATGGGCACAGGTGGGGAGGGTGGCACAACTACGACACGCCCCAAGAAGCGGCTTAAACCGCACTATGGGCTTCCCGCTTTGTTATTTTTCCCTTTCAGGACTTTAATCTCTGGAAACCCTGTCCGGCAGCATGATTGCCGAACACATGATGCAGCAACCAAGGAGGCAGAAAGCTACATCACACCACGGAACTCCTAGGTGGATTACGATAACGAGTGAAATATTTGCTTTAATACTATTCCTCAAGTTGCCCTTGGAAGGGACATGTCAAATAGTCCTACTTTTTGCTTATCGCACTACTTGTATCATTCTGCTTTAACGCACCTTTTTTAATAAACAATGCATAGCATTAAAACTATTATTGCATTCTTCCTTTATATATATATATATATGTGTGTGTGTGTGTGTGTGTGTGTGTGTGTGTGTTCGTTCATGACATCTAGCACCCGTACACTCTGGTACGACCAATACGCTAGGGGCTTAAGCATACCCCATAATACCGCGTGAGAAGCCCGAACACTTTCAACAGTGCGGCACCCCGAACTTATAGCATTATATGCATCAGCTCCAAATCATGTCTTGGGTCAATAGTTGGGTTTGCCCGGCTCCCATGTTTTGGTACCTTACGTTCCGCTATATCGGCTAAGGTAGCACTGGGAGAACTACTGCGATTGTGTCCCAGTTCTTCCGGATAAGCACCTTAGTAGAGAAAGCTAAAACTGACTGTCATGATAAGGTGAGAAACTGATCGCTATTCGAGAGGTTTCAAGTCCCTAAAGACTTATGCCGCTTAGAGCGAGGAGTCGGCCCTATCCTGCTTAAGGCGTGCATAGAGCCCCGAATTCGGCCTTCCGAATACTAGGGGCTTCGCCAAAATTTAAAATTATAGAGTTCTATGGCTAAGTGAGAGTGATAACGCATTATAGTCCGGCTGCCTTGTTCGTTGTGCTGAGCACCTCCCTCGAAGGACCCAAAAATGGGAACAAGAGTGCTCAGGTTTATGCCGAACACCCCAACACTCGTGGCATGGGGGCAGAAGCCGACGACTAGCCATCTCTCTGATTTGATAAACAGCCGAATAGAAGGTAATATTTTAAATTCAAACAAGTGTTGCATAGCGCATATGAACAAGTTTTCATAATACAGGATTACACGAGCAAGTTTACTAAAATATTACATCTTTCGTACACTCGTCCGCTACGAGATGGGCACCCTTCAGGACACCCTCATAGTACATCTTCGGGTGGCGATGCTCCTAGCCCGCAGGAGGCCCTTCCTTCACCAGCTTCACGGTGTCCATCTTGGCCCATTGCACCTTCACACGGGCGAAAGCCCGGCATGCACCTTCGATGCAGATGGACCGTTTAATGACTTCCAGGCGTGGGCAGGCATCCACAAGCTGCCTCACCAGGCCGAAGTAGCTGTTGGGAAGGGCGTCGCTAGGCCACATCCGGACTATGAAGCCCTTCATGGCCTGCTCGGCCGCCTTGTGCAGCTCGACCAGTTGCTTCAGCTGGTCGCTCAGAGGCATTGAGTGTTTGGTCCCAGTATACTGAGACCAGAACAGCTTCTCCGTTGAGCTTCCCTCCTCGGCCTGGTAAAACTGTGCGGCCTCCGACACGCTGCGGGGCAAATCTGCGAATGCTCCTGGAGAGCTCCGGACTCGGGTAAGTAACAAGTAATTTACTTTCACATGCTTGCTTTGCATATTGAATGCCTTACCCGCCGCTATCTTCTTCATTGCATCAATCTCCTGGAGGGCCTTTTGGGCTTCGGCCTTGGCACTCTTTGCACTCTCAAGGGCCGCGGCAAGCTCAGACTCTCGCGTCTTCAAGTCAAGCTCCAACGCCTCATGCTTCGTCACGAGAGCATGGAGCTCTTGCTGCACCTCGCCCACCTGTGCCTCTTGTTTTTCCCACTCGATGCGCTCCTGGGCCACTTTTTTTCGGCCTCAGATAACGCTTGCTTCAGGGTTGCCACCTCGGTCGTGGCCCCTGGAAAATTAAAGATAATCCTGTCATTTTGCAATCGAATCCTTTTTGTATATATACACATCTATAGACCAGGTATTACTTACCTTTGTTCTCCTGGAGCTGCCTCTTGGCAAGGCCGAGCTCTTTCTTGGACCCTTCAAGGTCCTGCTTCAGTACGGCAACCTCCGCAGTCAGTGCGGCAGAGGTCAGCAGCGAAGCCTGCATACGCATATAGACATACTTATATTAGACTCCTGCAGATATTAGTTGATCCTCTATTCGTCTTTTCTTTTTGAACACCAAACAGAGCATCAGGGGCTACTGTCTATGCGGTAATATTTTTCCTATATTTCAAATACTTACCTCAAAGCCTGTTAGAAGGCTAGCACATGCTTCAGTCAGTCCGCTCTGGGCGGACTGAACCTTCTGGATCACCGCACTCATAATAGTGTGGTGCTCTTTGTCGATGGCAGCGCTCCCAGCAGATTGTATGGTGGATGGACAGAGGTCACCGGCACATGCGTCTTCCCCCTTTTGGAAGGACCCCGCCTGCCTGAGTCCGGAACAACTGAAGGTTCCGACGTGGTGTTCGGCTAAAGGCCGAACTCGGAGCCCTCGGGAGCCTCCCTCCCTCTTCTCCTGGAGTCCGGAAGGCCGCCTTGAGGCACCTCCGGGATTGTCTCCCCTGGACCCGGTGCCTCTTGAGACAATATCTCGGCATTGTCCATAGGGCAAGGGGAGGTGGAGGTCAGAAGTGGATCGCTATCCATATCTGACGAGTCCAAGGAGCCGCCCGACGAAGATACGTCGAGACGGGCTTGGGGCGGTCTGCATAATCATATTTGGCGTTAGGGGAAGCAGTGCGACAAAGGTATGCTATGAGTTACTCTGGTATCCAAATACTTACGACTTTGCCAGGGGCTTGGCCCTGAGCAGCCACTCGTCTACGCCTTCGGCGGCGGTGGTGGAGTAGTCCGGAAGGAGGGTCCTCCCCTTATTGGACCCTTCGCTCCCCCCCCTGGTCAGGGCGGCCTTCGTTTTCTTGTCTCCCCCCACTGAAGGGGGAGCATCTTCATCATCTTCCTCGTCTTCGGGGGAGGAGTGCGTCATGGAGTTATCGGACGATGAGTCCGATACCACCTGGCACCGGGAACTCTTTCGGGTTCCCTTGGCCTTCTTGGTCTTCTCCGGCACCTTGTAAGGAGCCGGAGTCAGCATCTCCGCCAGGAGAGTGTCCGCAGTGTCTTCGGGCACTGGGGCTGGACAGTTAATCTGCCCCGACGTCTCCACCCAGTACTCCTGTCAAAGGCGTGGAGCTCAGACCCCGCACATGGTTAAGCTAGGGGAAATAAATATCCTATTGGATGTATGGAACTCAACGAATGCGCTAGGCGCTTTGCGCTTAGCCCGTGGTCCTTGGTAAGAGAAGAAAGGACCTCGGCGCCCTTGAACAGCACCCTCCAGACGTCCTTGTGCGTCATGTCGAAGAGCTCGCCTAGATTCTGGTGCCGGGCCAGGTCGAACATCCCGTTGTTGACACGGGAGGATCCGGCGGAAGAGCATGACCTGGACTATGTTGACCAGCTTGAGCTTCTTGCTTGCCATATTCCGGATACATTTTTGGAGTCCGTCCAGCTCCACCGATGAACCCCAGGACAGGCCCTTCTCTTTCCAGGAGGTGAGCCGCGTGGGGATTCCGGATCGAAACTCGGGCCACCACCCAGTTGGTGTCGCGCGGATCGGTGATGTAGAACCACGCTGATTGCCATCCCTTTATGTTCTCCATGAAGGAGCCTTCAAGCCATGTAACATTGGGCATCTTGCCTACCATGAGTCCGCCGCATTCTGCTCATTGGCCTACCACCACCTTCGGCTTGATATTAAAGGTCTTCAGCCGCAGGCCGAAGTGGGGCCGGATGCGGAGGAAAGCCTCACACACGACAATGAACGCCGAAATGTTGATGATGAAGTTCGGGGCCAGATCATGAATGTCCAGCCCATAGTAGAACATAAGACCATGGACAAATGGATGGAGGGGAAATCCCAGTCCGCGTAGGAAGTGTTGGAGGAAAACTACCCTCTCGCGAGGTTCCAGGGTAGGAACAATCTGCCCCGCAGCGGGCAGCCGATGAGCGATATTCGCGGCTAAGTATCCGGCTCCGCGCAGCTTCTTGATGTGTCCCTCCATAACGGAGGAAGCCATCCATTTGCCTCCCGCTCCGGACATGTTTGGAGAAGGTTGATGGGAAGGATGTAGACTTGGGCGTTGGAGCTCGAGTGCGCAAGAATGGATGAGCAAGGAGGAAGAAGGTGTGGGTAGAGAAAGGTTAAACATTATCCCCTTATAAGGGCGGCCGAAACTATGCGCCCCCACTAGCCTGGTAAAACTCGCTTATCCTCCAAGCGCCATAGTTGATGGCGGGGTTGGGTTACCCATGCCCATATTGATGAGAATCCCGTAATCAGGGGGACACGATCTCTGCTTTGACAAGACGTGTTAAGAAACTGCCCCGCGTTATGTGCGGGGCTAGTTAAAAGAAACGGTTCAAATAATCAACGGGCCACGGCATGGTTGCCGAAACATGTCAGCAGATTAGATTTGAGGAAATATTATTCTCTCTACGGTGGTATGTGGAAATTATTGTGCAGTGTCGGACACTATCCTTGTATTCAAATTCTTCCATGGTGTATTCAGAGGAGGAACCCGCCTTGCAATGCCGAAGACAACACTGCGCGCCGAACTCATCGTCATTGAAGCTTGGTTCAGGGGCTACTGAGGGAGTCCTGGATTAGGGGGTCTCCGGACAGCCGAACTATATCCTTTGGCCGGACAGTTGGACTATGAAGATACAAGATTGAAGACTTCGTCTCGTGTCCTGATGGGACTCTACTTGGCATGGAAGGCAAGCTAGGCAGTACGGATATGGATATCTCCTCCTATGTAACTGACCTTGTGTAACCCTAGCCCCCTCTGGTGTCTATATAATCCAGAGGGTTTAGTCCGTAGGACAACAAACAATAATACCATAGGCTAGCTTCTAGGGTTTAGCCTCTCCGATCTCGTGGTAGATCAAGTCTTGTAATACTCGTATCATCAAGAATAAATCAAGCAGGACGTAGGGTTTTACCTCCATCAAGAGGGCCCGAACCTGGGTAAAACATCGTGTCCCCTGCCTCCTGTTACCATCCGCCTTAGACGCACAGTTCGGGACCCCCTACCCGAGATCCGCCGATTTTGACACCGACAGTGTCATTTTTGTGCAGAAATAAAAGTTCTTGGAATGACCTGAAAATCAACGGAGAATTATTTTGGAATATATAAAAAATATTGGAAGAAAGATCCACGTCAGTGGGCCCCTTATGCTCCACCGACCTCAACCTTGACTCCATATATTCACTTTCGGGGAGAGAAAAATCCGAGAGAAGGATCCATCGCGTTTTATGATACAGAGCCGCCGCCAAGCCCTAAACTCTCTAGGGAGGGTTGACCTGGGGTCTGTTTGGGGCTCCGAAGAGGGGAATCCGTCACCATCGTCATCATCAAACATCATCCATCACCAATTTCATGATGCTCGCCGCCGTGTGTGAGTAATTCCATCGTAGGCTTGCTGGATGGTGATGGGTTGGATGAGATTTATCATGTAATCGAGTTAGTTTTGTTAGGGTTTGATCCTTAGTATCAACTATGTTATGAGATTGATGTTGCTATGACTTTGCTATGCTTAATGCTTGTCACTAGGGCCCGAGTGCCATGATTTCAGATCTGAACCTATTATGTTTTCATCAATATATGAGAGTTCTTGATCCTATCTTGCAAGTCTATAGTCACCTCTTATGTGTTATGATCCGTTAACCCCGAAGTGACAATAATCGGGATACTTACCGGTGACGACCATAGTTTGAGGAGTTCATGTATTCACTATGTGTTAATGCTTTGGTCCGACACTCTTTTAAAGGAGGCCTTAATATCCCTTAGTTTCCAATAGGACCCCGCTGCCACGGGATGTCATGCAAGTTCTTTACATAAGCACGTATGACTATATTCGGAATACATGGCTACATTACATTGATGAACTGGAGCTAGTTTTGTGTCACCCTAGGTTATGACTGTTACATGGTCGATCGCATCCGGCATAATTCTCCATCACTGATCCAATGCCTACGAGCTTTTCCTATATTGTTCTTTGCTTATTTACTTTTCCGTTGCTACTGTTACAATCACTACAAAACCCCAAAATATTACTTTTTCTACCGTTACCTTTTGCCACCATTACCACTACTATCATATTACTTTGCTACTAAATACCTTGCTGCAGATATTAAGTTTCCAGGTGTGGTTGAATTGACAACTCAGCTGCTAATACTTGAGAATATTCTTTGCCTCCCCTTGTGTCGAATCAATATATTTGGGTTGAATACTCTACCCTCGAAAACTGTTGCGATCCCCTATACTTGTGGGTTATCAGACGGCGGCTTGTCCATCGGGACCTTCTTCAGTATATTCAGGGCCCGGTTGAATGGGGTGTCCCACTTGGGCCTCTCCAACGACTGTGATGACTCGTCGCTTTCGGCTGCCTTTTGGTGCTGCTCTTCCCGCAAAAGGAACGTGGATGGTTTACTAATGTGACAGAACTTGCAGTCAAATTGATTGGAAGCTATAATATGATAATGTGGTAATATAACAATTACCAGAAGTCTCATGAAGTCCCTCATGATCGGGTCCATGTAAAAGAGCTTTGTTTCTTTGTCCCACTTGTACCGGGCCCTGATCCAGTCATGCTCCAGCAGGTCGGTGAACTCCGCCAAGGGGTCTGGGATTCCATGACTTTCACGTTCGGCATCCTCCTTGGCCCATACGGCCCTCTTCCCGTTGTACCCATGGCTTCCGAGGCGTCGGGGAGGCATTTTCCTGGCCTGGAGCGCCTTCATTTTCTCTGACTTTGCCTTGACTTATTCTTTAGCGCAATTCTCCTTGAATTTTGCAAAGTCCTCTTCCATTATTGACGGATTGTCAGCATGAATCTTGGACCACGGTTCATTCTTCGCAATCGCCTTTTTCACCCGAACTTTCCAAGAGGACAAGTCGTTGGTGAACGTCACTGTTGGGGAACGTAGTAATTTCAAAAAATGTCCTACGCACACGCAAGATCATGGGGATGCATAGCAACAAGAGGGGAGAGTGTGATCTACGTACCCTTGTAGACCGATAGCGGAAGAGTTATGACAACGCGGTTGATGTAGTCGTACGTCTTCACGGCCCGACCGATCAAGCACCGAAACTACGGCACCTCCGAGTTTTAGAACACGTTAAGCTCGATGACGATACCCGGACTCTGATCCAGCAAAGTGTCGGGGAAGAGTTCCGTCAGCACGACGGCGTGGTCACGACCTTGATGTTATACCGTCGCAGGGCTTCGCCTAAGCACCGCTACAGTATTAGCGAGGATTATGGTGGAAGGGGGCACCGCACACGGCTAAGAAAACGATCACGTGGATCAACTTGTGTCTAGGGGTGCCCCTGCCCCCGTATATAAAGGAGCAAGGGGAGGAGTCCTCCTCCTAGTAGGAGTAGCACTCCCCTCTTTCCTACTCCTACTAGGAGGGGGAAAGGAAGGGGGGAGGGAGAAGGAAAGGGGGGCGCCCCCCACCTCTCCTAGTCCAATTCGGACCAGGGGGAGGAGGGGCGCGGCCCACCGTGGCTGCTCGTCTCTCTCTCCACTAAGGCCCATAAGGCCCATTACTTCTCCCGGGGGGTTTCGGTAACCCTCCGGCACTCCGGTTTTCTCTGAAATCACCCGGAACACTTCCGGTGTCCGAATATAGCCGTCCAATATATCAATCTTTATGTATCGACCATTTCGAGACTCCACATCATGTCCGTGATCACATTCGGAACTCCGAACTAACTTCGGTACATCAAAACTCATAAACTCATAATATAACTATCATTGAAACCTTAAGCGTGCCGACCCTACGGGTTCGAGAACAATGTAGACATGACCGAGACATTTCTCTAGTCAATAACCAATAGCGGAACCTGGATGCTCATATTGGCTCCCACATATTCTACGAAGATCTTTATCGGTCAGACTGCATAACAACATACATTGTTCCCTTTGTCATCGGTATGTTACTTGCCCGAGATTCGATCGTCGGTATCTCACTACCTAGTTCAATCTCGTTACCGGCAAGTCTCTTTACTCATTTCATAATACATCATCTCGCAACTAACTCATTAGTTGCAATGCTTGCAAGGCTTATGTGATGTGCATTACTGAGAGGGCCCAGAGATACCTCTCCGATAATCGGAGTGCCAAATCCTAATCTCGAAATACGCCAACCCAACATTTACCTTTGGAGACACCTGTAGAGCTCCTTTATAATCACCTAGTTACGTTGTGACGTTTGGTAGCACACAAACTGTTCCTCTGGAAAATGGGAGTTGCATAATCTCATAGTCATAGGAACATGTATATGTCATGAAGAAAGCAATAGCAACATACTAAACGATCGGGTGCTAAGCTAATGGAATGGGTCATGTCAATCACATCATTCTCCTAATAATGCGATCCCGTTAATCAAATGACAACACATGTCTATGGTTAGGAAACATAACCATCTTTGACTAACAAGCTAATCAAGTAGAGGCATACTAGTGACATTTAGTTTGTCTATGTATTCACACAAGTATTATGTTTCCGGATAATACAATTCTAGCATGAATAATAAACATTTATCATGATATAAGGAAATAAAATAATAACATTATTATTGCCTCTAGGGCATATTTCCTTCAGTCACCACCGCCTTGTCGTTTATCTTTGTCATGGCGATGTCTTTACACGGATCTTCATATTCTTTTTCATTGCGGCCGGGGAACAAGAACTTATTGTGCAATTTCTTTAGGAGCATGTTCTCCATATGTGGTATCTGCCTCAACCTCTCCTCGTTGATGTTGGCGGTTTCCCCGAGGATGCATCCAAGTTGATTGCCCCAGCACGAGCGCGCTTCCTCCGATGCCATTGGCTCAAACTTCTTGGGGTGCATCTCCGTGACCATAATTTTTCCGATGCCAAGTAAGTTTCGTCTTCGTGTCCTCTTCTTCTTTAGTGCTTTACCGGCTACAACAGCATCATTGCTGGTCTCGGGGGTGGTGTCAGTGCTGGTGCCGGTGTCGGTGTCGGGGTTGGTGCCACTGCCGCCACCATGCAACCCCACCTTAGCCGATATAGTGATGGGGTCTTTGAGGCAGGCAAAACCACCCGCGACTTCGGCGTCGGTAGACATGTTTCCTATTCAACAATTGTAAATAAAAGATATAATTAAAATAAAAAGGGGCCTATATTTGGTCAGAATGTTGATTCATTCTCCTTCCGGCAAATTCCGGGTACTCCATATTTCCTAGTTTATAGCACAAGTCATGCAAAAAATCACGAAATTTTTGGCATGACCATTGCTAAAAAGTGGACACATGGAGCGCCTGAAATTTGCCGGAACAGAAATGAATCAACATTCCGGCAAAACATAGGCCACTCAGATATTTTTCGAAAATTGGCAAAAGTTCATATAACATCGTATGACAAATTTCTAGGACTTAGCAAATTAACCAAGTGTTAAAAACAGCAACATTGTATAGGCTATATGCTCCTAAAACATCATCTAGGGATTTATTTGCTACTGGTTTTTATTTGCTACTAGTTTTTATTTTCCCTAAACAAATTTTCCCAAGCTAAATTTGCTCATTTGCCAATAAAATTGGCCCTAGCTATATTTGCTACTGCCCTAATTAGCTACAGTTTTTATAAATTTTTGCTACTATTTTTATAGGTAATTTATATAACTACAAAAACTAATTAGCTACTGTTTTTTATAATAAATTCTAGCTATTGTTTTTTATACCTACAAAAACCAGTTTGCTATTGTTTTAGCTACTGTTTTTATAAATGTATAGGTATTTTATATACCCTAAACTAAATTTCCCTAGACAAAATTTCCCTAAACTAAATTGCACTAAGCTAATTTCCTAAATTTCCTAAAGTAAATTGCCCTAAACAAAATTTCACTAAACTAGGGTTCATAGGGTTCATACATCTCCTCTCTCTTTGCAACATCTCCTAGCTAGGGTTCATACATCCAAATTAGAGAGAGAGCAGAGAGAAAGAGAGAGGAGGGCAGGGGAGAGGAAATGGAGAGGCTTACGGGGCAGTGGAGAGGGCGGCGGCATTGAGGGCAGGCACGGGGCAAGGGCCGGCGAGGTCGAGGGCGGGCGCAGGGGTGGCGAGGTCGAGGGCGGGCGCAGGGACAGGGGAGAGGCGGGGCGGTGTTATGGTCGATGGCGCAGGCTCGGGAGATGGCCGGTGACGAGGTCGACGGCCGCCAGGGGGCGACGGCCGGCGGTCGAGGGCGAGCAGGGTGACGGACGGTGCGAGGGCGACGGCGTTAGCGACAGAGTGGGGGGAATAGGTTGTGGGGAGAGTGGCCGGGGGAGAATTGGGACTTGGCGGTTGCCAAATTTGAGGTTAACTCAAAATAGCAGTAGCGCTGCTTTACAACCCAGTGCTATAGCTAACTTAGCTATAGCGCTGGGTTGTAAAGCAGCTGTCGGTGTCAAAACCGGCGGATCTCGGGTAGGGGGTCCCGAACTGTGCGTCTAAGGCGGATGGTAACAGGAGGCGGGGGACACAATGTTTACCCTGGTTCGGGCCCTCTCGATGGAGGTAATACCCTACTTCCTGCTTGATTGATCTTGATGATATGAGTATTACAAGAGTTGATCTACCACGAGATCGTAGAGGCTAAACCCTAGAAGCTAGCCTATGGTATTATTGTCTGTCCTACGGACTAAAACCCTCCGGTTTATATAGACACCGGAGCGGGCTAGGGTTACACAGAGTCGGTTACAAGGAAGGAGATCTACATATCCGTATTGCCAAGCTTGCCTTCCACGCCAAGGAGAGTCCCATCCGGACACGAGACGAAGTCTTCAATCTTGTGTCTTCATAGTCCAGCAGTCTGGCCAAAGGATATAGTCCGGCTGTCCGGAGACCCCCTAATCCAGGACTCCCTCAGTAGCCCCTAAACCAGGCTTCAATGACGATGAGTCTGGCGCGCAGATTTGTCTTCAGCATTGCAAGGCGGGTTCTTCCTCCGAATACTCCATAGAAGATTTTGAACACAAGGATAGTGTCCGGTTGTGCAAAAAAAGTTCCACATACCACCGTAGAGAGAATAATATTTCCACAAATCTAATCTGCTGACATGTTTTACAGCATGACATCATACCACGGCTCGGTCATTATTCAAACCGTTTTTCTCAACCAGCTACTGCACATATCGCAAGGTGGTTTCCTTGGCACGTCTTGTCGAAGCAGAGATCATGACCCCTTATCCCGTGATTCTCATCAATACGGATGTGGGTAACCCAACTGCGCCATCAATTACGGCGCTTGGGGAATGAGAGGTTTTACCAGGTGAGTGGGGAGGCGCATCGCCTCTTCCGCCCTTATAAAGGGACAAGGATTCACTCTTTTCATCCACGCCTTCTTCCCGATTCATTCCATTCTGCTCAGGCTCTAGCGCCCAAGCATCCGCCTTCTCTGCCCACAAAAGGTCTTCCAAAGATGTCCGGATCCGGAGCAGGAGGCAAATGGATGGCCTCTACCGTCCGAGAGAAGGATATCAAAAAGCTTCGGGAGGCTGGGTATCTGGCCAAGAAAATCAGCCCTCGTCTCCCGGCGGCGGGACAGATCGTCCCCACTCTGGAACCCCGCGAGAGGGTTGTATTCCTCCCTCACTTTGTCCGAGGGCTAGGGTTTACCCTCCACTCGTTCGTTCGCGACATCATGTATTATTATGGGATCGATCTTCACGATTTGTCCCCTAATTCCTTCCTCAACATCTTGACATTCATTGTTGTGTGCGAGGCTTTTCTCCACATTTCGCCGCACTTCGGTTTATGGATGAAGGTTTTTAATGTGAAGCCCATGGTGGTGGGCGGTGAGCACGCCGAGTGTGGGGGCACTATGGTGAGCAAGATGCGCAGTGTCATATAGCCAACGGGGACCTTTAATGATTCTGTCAAGGAGTGCCAACAGAAGTGGTTTTACATTACTGAGCCGTGCGGCGAGGAATTGTCCGCCTCTCCCAAGTTTCGATCCGGCGCCCCTCTGCGGCTTACATCCTGGGTTAAGATAGACCTGGACTGGTCCTTGTCGGTGCTTCGGACGCGTGTTAAAGACATGGGAGATAAGAACATTGAACTTGTCAATGTAGTCCAGGTGATGTTAGTCCGCTGGGTACTGCCTTGTCAACACCGAACTTGCAATCTATGGGAATTCGATTCGGCTAGGCACCAAACCTTGTGAGGGTTCTTCGGCTCCTCGCATAAGGACATTTGGAAGGTGCTTTTCAAGTCCAGCAAATCATGGCCGTGCTCCGCCGAGGACCGCGGGTACCAACTGTCCTGCCCTGCAAGTTCGGTGAGTTTATCCAACTTTTCTATCCGCATGACCAAAAGGAAACGCTTAACGCGTGTTATTCAACTCTCCCAGGGCTGGACGAAGAATGCGGAGTGGATCCATTGTCTGGCCCCGCTGCCCGAAGACCCAGCCATCCCACTTCTGATGAAGATGCTTGTCCCGGTGCCTTACAAGGTACCGAAGAAGACGGCCGAGAAGGAGGCCAAAAAGACCCGGGGCAGCCTTCATCGCCGCGGCACTTCGGACACAATATCCGAAGGTTCTGGTGCCCATTCCGCCTCCAAATAGGACGAAGAGGAGGGGGAATATGAATCCGCTGTGGGGGAAGAAGGAAGAGGACGGCCTCCGCACCCTTGGAGGCCGAACTTCCCAAAAGGGGAAAGGCTCCTCTTTCAGAGGAGTCCACTGCCGCCGCCGATAGGGGCCCGGCCAGGGCCTAGCCCCTGGTGAACTCGTAAGTATATAAAATCCGAGTATGTTTAAGTGTCCGGACTCATCGTGGCTTAGTATTTTAACCTGAGCATATATTTTTTGTAGTCCGGCACGGTCCCGTACCAAACAATCCTCATCAGAGGACACGCTGAGCTCAAATGCTATGGAGAGCAGGACACCCCCAAAGGCCCCTTCCTCCAAACAGGTACATAACACCGAGGCTTCATCCCAGAAGGACCCCGGCCAAGGAGGAAAGGAAGAAACCATGAAGGCGGTGCCTGGAGGTCAAACCGCAGGGGCCGGACACATGGGGGAAAAGATTCCCATGGGGTCTGACAGCGGGGGCGATTCCTATACGGCTCTAGAATCAAGAAGGCAGCCTCCTTCGGCTGGTGGAGGCGTGCCTGTTCCGCCAACGACCTTTGTCCATCCAGAAGTGTCGGATGCTTTGTTGGTGGCGTTGCAAGATGCCTCCATTGTTGATGAACACCATGCCCTTATGAGTGCGGTGATTGAGAAGATTCAGTCAACTGAGAGTGGACTGAACGAAGCCTGTATCAGCCTTATAAGAGGCTTTCGGGTATGTTTTATGAGTTGTCAAAGAGTGTCATAGTATAGATAGTAGCCCGTGATACATTGTTTGGTGAAAGAAAGAACCAGACAGGGGATCGAATTGATGATCGCAGGAAGACTCATTGAATGACATTGATTTCTCTTCTGTTTCAAGCAGGTACATATAGCGGCTGCTGCCTCTTGTACCATGGAGATCTCCGGACTGAATCAAAGTCTGGAGCGGGCCATAGAAGAACTTGCCCAATTGAAAATGCAGTTGAGGGATAAACAAGGTATGCACAAGCGTTGCGCACATTTATTGTGAAATAAATGTGCAGTATGAAATAAGCCGCATAATTTGTGCTAGGGGTTATGACCAAAGTCGAGGCCCTCAAAAGGGTCATTGCCGAGGCCAAGAAAAAGGCGGCCACAGAGCGGACTCTTCGCGAGAAACACGAGGCCAGAGTTATTAAAGCTAAGCAGGAGATGCAAGAGGCCGTAAGTAAATGCGAGACCTTGGAGCAGAGTTTAACGGATAAAGAGTCCGAGCTCACCAAGGCGTGTCAAGCCACGAGCGATGCTCGGGGGAAACCCAAAGCGCCCTGTAGGGGATCTGAGAGGCGAGAAAGATCGCGGCGGGTAAGGCTTTTCCCATGTAAAGCAAGTATTTGAAGGGAAAACTATGTTTTAGATTTTGAATCCGGATTTCTCAGGTGTATTTGCTGAACTACCTTGCAGCATATCAGATGCCGCACAATTCTACCGAGCCGAAGAAAGGAACACCGCAAATAAGCTCTTCTGGTCGCAGTATTTGGCGCCGAATTATCCGGTGTCTTTGCCGATCAACTGAAGTAGCTGATCGAACTACATAAGGCGGTGGAACTAGCCATGAAAGATATGGTTATCCGGCAGTGGCCTGCTGAGCCGATTCCGAGCAGCTACTTCGGGCTCGTGAGGCGGCTCGTAAGCGCTTGCCCTCGACTTGACGTCATCAAGCGGTCGGTCTGTATAGAAGGAGCGTGAATGGCCTTGTCCCGCGCAAAGGTGCGCTAGGGGAAGATGGATGTCGAAGGGCGATGACCGGAGGACCGCCAGAGGGGAAGGAGCACTGCAAGCCCGAATTATATTATGAGAGTGTCCTAAAAGGATCCTACTTGCAGCGGAGCTATGCACCAAGGACATTATATTTCCATGAATACCAATCATGTTGTCCTTTGTAATGTTTGAACAAGCTCGTTTATTTGTCGCCTGTTATATAAAAGTTTACCCTCTTGTGCGGCCGTTTTTATATTAAACCTGAGAGTTGGCCAGTCGTCGGCTTCTGCCCCCACGTAAAAAGTACGGGGATGTTTGGGATAAACCTGAGCACACTTTATACCAGTTTTGGGTCCTTCGAAGGAGGTGCTCAGCACAATGAACCAGGCAATCGAACTATAGGGCTTTATCACTCTCACTTAGCCATAGGAGCTTTAGTATGGTCGGTGCAGCCCCTTGTGTTCGGAAGACCGTACTAGGGGCTCTATAAGCGCCTGATCGGAGAAAAAACTTATCCATCGCACGCTGCATTGGTTATGGCAATATGCGGGAGAAATCCTTAAAGATTTTGTAACCGCTCGAATAGCTGACCAGCTCTTGCCGTATCATGACAATCAGTTTTCGGCTTTCTCTACTGAGGTGCTCATCCGGAAGAACTGGGACACAATCGCAGTAGTTCTCCCAGTGCTACCTTAGCCGATATAGCGGAACGTAAGGTACCAAAACATGGGAGCTGGGCAAACCCAACTCTTGACCCAAGACATTATTCAGAGCTGATGCATATAATGCTATAGGTTTGGGGTGCCGTACTTCCATGAAGGTGTTTGGACTTTTATTGTTGTTTTACGGGGGAAACGAAGCCCCTGGCATATTTAAGGCATATCGCTGTGTATGGATGCCACTTGACAAAATGATTTCGATAAGAAATAATCAGCAGGTAAACGGCATAGAAATCCACATGTTGCATTTGAATAATACGTCTATGCATATGGGTACAAGTAATGTGAGAAAAAACGGGTTGTGATAGCCGAACAAGCTGTGACCAGGGGGAAGAGGTTGAGTGTGGATCCGTAATATAGCTGGACGGTCACTACGGGGAATGTCTAAGGATTCCCTAACGCGTTCAAGCTGCCTCCGTGTAGTCCGTCCTGGTCGGTGCAAAGGTGAACCTGCAAAGGAAATATAAGAAATGTTTATGTGTTGGAGGGCGGTTGAACCGCTGAGTTCGGCCTGTCATGGCCTTCGCTGGAGTGTTTAGTTGAGCTCTGGACGAGCCGGGGTATCCTTCCACGAAGTAGTTCGGAGCCACTTCACGGTGTCCGAGAGCCTGGACGTCGACTCAAGGTTGGCTGCAAGGTGCTCCTCGTTGTTTCTACTACTAAGGCAGCGTTGTATTTGTTGGTGCCGAAGGAAGGTTCGGCCTTGCCATGAACCATGATGATGCCGCGTGGACTGGGCATCTTGAGCTTACGTTAGGCATAATGTTGCACCGCGTTGAATCAAGCGAACACGGTTCGTCCGAGCAGTGCTTGATAATCACTGCGGAAAGGGGCGATTTCGAAGATTAACTCTTCGATACGGTAATTTTTTGGTGATCCGAAGATTACCTCAAGGGCAATGGAGCATGTACAGCTAACCTCCATACCTGGTATGATGCCTCTAAAAGTGGCTTTAGTGGGTTTAGTCACCGAATGATCAATGCCCATCTTGGGCACTTTGTCCTGGTAGAGCAGATTTAAACTGCTGCCTGCATCCATAAGGACTCGAGTGAGGTAGAACACTGTTGGGGAACGTTGCAAAAAACAAAAAATTTCCTACTCGTTTCACCAAGATCCATCTAGGAGTTCACCTAGCAACAAGTCATCAGATGCATCTACATACCTTTGTAGATCGCGTGCGGAAGCGTTCCAAGAACGGGGATGATGTAGTCGAACACGACGTGATACAAATCACCGATGACCAAGTGCCGAACGGACGGCACCTCCGCGTTCAACACACGTACGGGACGGGAGACGTCTCCTCCTTCTTGATCCAGCAAGGGGGAAAGGAGAGGTTGGTGATGATCCAGCAGCACGATGGCGTGGTGGTGGATGCAGGGCGTCACAGTAGCAGGCCTTCGCCTATACTACAAGAGAGAGAGAGATGTAACAGGGAGAGAGAGATGCACCAAAAGCCGTAGCATCAAGTCCCTCCTCTCCCCACTATATATAGGGGTGCCAAGGGGGGGGGCGCCGGCCCTAGGAGATGGATCTCCTAGGGGGGGCTTGCCCCCCAAGGCAAGGGGCCGCCCCCCTTTTAGGGTTTCCCCTAACCCTAGGCGCATGGGCCCCTTAGGGGTGGCGCCCCAGCCCACTAAGGGCTGGGTCCCTTCCCACTTCAGCCCATGGGGCCCTCCGGGATAGGTGGCCCCACCCGATGGACCCCCGGGACCCTTCCGGTGGTCCCGGTACAATACCGGTAACCCCGAAACTTGTCCCGATGGCCGAAACAGCACTTCCTATATATAATTCTTTACCTCCGGACCATTCCGGAACTCCTCGTGATGTCTGGGATCTCATCCGGGACCCCGAACAACATTCAGGTTACTGCATATACATATCTTCACAACCCTAGCGTCACCGAACCTTAAGTGTGTAGACCCTACGGGTTCGGGAGACATGTAGACATGACCGAGACGACTCTCCGGTCAATAACCAACAGCGGGATCTGGATACCCATGTTGGCTCCCACATGATCCACGATGATCTCATCGGATGAACCACGATGTCGAGGATTCAATCAACCCCATATGCAATTCCCTTTGTCAATCGATATATTACTTGCCCGAGATTCGATCGTCGGTATCCCAATACCTCGTTCAATCTCGTTACCGGCAAGTCACTTTACTTGTACCGTAATGCATGATCCCATGACCAGACACTTGGTCACTTTGAGCTCATTATGATGATGCATTACCGAGTGGGCCCAGTGATACCTCTCCGTCATACGGAGTGACAAATCCCAGTCTTGATCCGTGTCAACCCAACAGACACTTTCGGAGATACCCGTAGTCTACCTTTATAGTCACCCAGTTACGTTGTGACGTTTGGTACACCCAAAGCACTCCTACGGTATCCGGGAGTTACACGATCTCACGGTCTAAGGAAAAGATACTTGACATTGCAAAACTCTAGCAGACGAACTATACGATCTTTATGCTATGTTTAGGATTGGGTCTTGTCCATCACATCATTCTCCTAATGATGTGATCTCGTTATCAATGAAATCTTATGTCCATAGCTAGGAAACCATGACTATCTGTTGATTAACGAGCTAGTCAACTAGAGGCTTACTAGGGACATGTTGGTGTCTGTTATTCACACATGTATTACGATTTCCGGATAACACAATTATAGCATGAATAAAGACAATTATCATGAACAAGGAAATATAATAATAATGCTTTTATTATTGCCTCTAGGGCATATTTCCAACAGTCTCCCACTTGCACTAGAGTCAATAATCTAGTTACATTGTGATGAATCGAACACCCATGGAATTCTGGTGTTGATCATGTTTTGCCCTAGGGAGAGGTTTAGTCAACGGATCTGCTACATTCAGGTCCGTATGTACTTTACAAATATCTATGTCTCCATCCTGAACATTTTCACAAATGGAGTTGAAGCGACGCTTGATATGCCTTGTCTTCTTGTGAAACCTGGGCTCCTTGGCAAGTGCAATAGCTCCAGTGTTGTCACAGAAGAGTTTGATCGGCCCCGACGCATTGGGTATGACTCCGAGGTCGGTGATGAACTCCTTCACCCAAATTGCTTCATGTGCTGCCTCCGAGGCTGCCATGTACTCCGCTTCACACGTAGATCCCGCCACGACGCTCTGCTTGCAACTGCACCAACTTACTGCCCCACCATTCAAAATATACACGTATCCGGTTTGTGACTTTGAGTCATCCAGATCTGTGTTGAAGCTAGCGTCGACGTAACCCTTTACAACGAGCTCTTCGTCACCTCCATAAACGAGAAGCGTCTCCTTAGTCCTTTTCAGGTACTTCAGGATATTCTTGACCGTTGTCCAGTGTTCCTTGCCGGGATTACTTTGGTATCTTCCTACCAAACTTACGGCAAGGTTTACATCAGGTCTGGTACACAACATGGCATACATAATAGAACCTATGGCTGAGGCATAGGGGATGACACTCATCTCTTCTATTTCTTCTGCCGTGGTCGGACTTTGAGCCGAGCTCAATTTCATACCTTGTAACACAGGCAAGAACCCCTTCTTAGATTGATCCATATTGAACTTCTTCAATATCTTATCAAGGTATGTGCTTTGTGAAAGACCTATGAGGCGTCTCGATCTATCCCTATAGATCTTGATGCCTAATATATAAGCATCTTCTCCAAGGTCCTTCATTGAAAAACTCTTATTCAAGTAGACCTTGATGCTGTCCAAGAGTTCTATATCATTTCCCATCAAAAGTATGTCATATACATATAATATGAGAAATGCTACAGAGCTCCCACTCACTTTCTTGTAAACGCAAGCTTCTCCATAAGTCTGCGTAAACCCAAACGCTTTGATCATCTCATCAAAGCGAATGTTCCAACTCCGAGATGCTTGCACCAGCCCATAAATCGAGCGTTGGAGCTTGCACACCTTGTCAGCATTCTTAGGATCGACAAAACCTTCCGGCTGCATCATATACAATTCTTCCTTAAGGAAACCATTAAGGAATGCCGTTTTGACGTCCATTTGCCATATTTCATAATCGTAAAACGCGGCAATTGCTAACATGATTCGGAGAGACTTTAGCTTCGCTACCGGTGAGAAAGTCTCATCGTAGTCAACCCCTTGAACTTGTCGATAACCCTTAGCGACAAGCCGAGCTTTATAGATGGTCACATTACCATCCACGTCTGTCTTCTTCTTAAAGATCCATTTATTCTCTATGGCTCGCCTTTCAACGGGCAAGTCAATCAAAGTCCATACTTCGTTTTCATACATGGATCCTATCTCGGATTTCATGGCTTCTAGCCATTTGTCGGAATCCGTGCCCGCCATTGCTTCTTCATAGTTCGAAGGTTCACCGTTGTCTAATAACCTGATTTCCAAGACAGGGTTGCCGTACCACTCTGGTGTGGAATGTGGCCTTGTGGAGCTTCGAAGTTAAGTAGCAACTTGATCAGAAGTTTCATGATCATTATCATTAACTTCCTCTCTAGTCGGTGCAGGCACCTCAGGAACATTTTCTTGAGTTGCGCCATTTTCCGGTTCAAGAGGTAACACTTCATCAAGTTCTACTTTCCTCCCACTTACTTCTTTTGAGAGAAACTCTTTCTCTAGAAAGATCCATTCTTGGCAACAAAGATCTTGCCTTTGGATCTGAGGTAGAAGGTATACCCAATAGTTTCTTTTGGGTATCCTATGAAGACGCATTTTTCCGACTTGGGTTCGAGCTTTTTAGGTTGAAGTTTCTTGACATAAGCATCGCATCCCCAAACTTTCAGAAACGACAACTTAGGTTTCTTTCCAAACCATAATTCAAACGGTGTCGTCTCAACGGATTTTGACGGAGCCCTATTTAAAGTGAATGCAGCAGTCTCTAAAGCATAGCCCCAAGAAGATAGCGGTAGATCAGTAAGAGACATCATAGACCGCACCATATCTAATAGAGTACGATTACGACGTTCGGACACACCGTTACGCTGAGGTGTTCCAGGCGGCGTGAGTTGTGAAACTATTCCACATTTTCTTAAGTGTGTGCCAAATTCGTGACTCAAGTATTCTCCTCAACGATCTGATCGTAGAAACTTGATTTTCCTGTCACGTTGATTCTCAACCTCACTCTGAAATTCCCTGAACTTTTCAAAGGTTTCAGGCTTGTGTTTCATTAAGTAAATATATCCATATCTACTGAAATCATCAGTGAGGGTGAGAACATAACGATAGCCACCGCGAGCCTCAACACTCATTGGACCGCACACATTAGTATGTATGATTTCCAATAAGTTGGTTGCTCGCTCCATTGTTCCTGAGAACGGAGTCTTGGTCATTTCACCCATAAGGCATGGTTCGCACGTGTCAAATGATTCATAATCAAGAGACTCTAAAAGTCCATCTGCATGGAGCTTCTTCATGCGTTTGACACCTATGTGACCAAGGCGGCAGTGCCACAAGTATGTGGAACTATCATTATCAACCTTACATCTTTTGGTACTCACACTATGAACATGTGTAGCATTACGTTCGAGATTCATAAAGAATAAACCATTCACCATAGGAGCATGACCATAAAACATATCTCTCATATAAATAGAACAACCATTATTCTCGGATTTAAATGAGTAGCCATCTCGAATTAAACGACATCCCGATACAGTGTTCATGCTCAAAGCTGGTACTAAATAACAATTATTGAGGTTTAAAACTAATCCCGTAGGTAAATGAAGAGGTAGCGTGCCGACGGCGATCACATCGACTTTGGAACCATTCCCGACGCGCATCGTCACCTCGTCCTTTGCCAGTCTCCGCCTATTCCGTAGTTCCTGCTGTGAGTTACAAATGTGAGCAACTGCACCGGTATCAAATACCCAAGAGCTACTACGATTACTGGTAAGGTACACATCAATTACATGTATATCACATATACCTTTTGTTTTGCCGGCCTTCTTGTCTCCTAAGTATTTGGGGCAGTTCCGCTTCCAGTGACCGCTTCCCTTGCAATAAAAGCACTTAGTCTCGGGCTTGGGTCCATTCTTTGGCTTCTTCCCGGCAGCTTGCTTGCCGGGCGTGGCAACTTCCTTGCCGTCCTTCTTGAAGTTCTTTTTACCCTTGCCTTTCTTGAACTTAGTGGTTTTATTGACCATCAACACTTGATGTTCCTTTCTGACTTCTACCTCCACTGATTTCAGCATTGAAAACAACTCAGGAATGGTCTTTTGCATCCCCTGCATGTTGAAGTTCATCACAAAGCTCTTGTAGCTTGGTGGAAGCGACTGGAGGATTCTGTCAATGACCGCATCATCCAGGAGATTAACTCCCAGCTGAGTCAAGCGGTTATGTAATCCAGACATAGTGAGTATGTGCTCACTGACAGAACTGTTTTCCTCCATCTTATAGCTGAAGAACTTGTCGGAGACCTCATATCTCTCGACCCGGGCATGAGCTTGGAAAACCATTTTCAGCTCTTCGAACATCTCATATGCTCCATGTCTCTCAAAACGCTTTTGGAGCCCCGGTTCTAAACTGTAAAGCATGCCGCACTGAACGAGGGAGTAGTCGTCAACACGTGTCTGCCAAGCATTCATAATGTCTTGGTTCTGTGGACGGGAGCTTCACCAAGCGGTGCTTGTAGGACGTAATCTTTCTTGGCAGCTATGAGGATGATCCTCAGGTTCCGGACCCAGTCCGTATAGTTGCTGCCATCATCTTTCAGCTTGGTTTTCTCTAGGAACGCGTTGAAGTTGAGGACTACATGGGCCATTTGATCTACAAGACATATTGTAAAATATTTTAGACTAATGTTCATGATAATAAAGTTCATCTAATCACATTATATAATGAACTCCCACTTAGATTAGACATCCCTCTAGTAATCTAAGTATTACATGATCCGAGTTAACTAGGCCGTGTCCGATCATCACGTGAGATGGACTAGTCAACGTCGGTGAACATCTTCATGTTGATCGCATCTTCTATACGACTCATGCTCGACCTTTCGGTCTTCTGTGTTCCGAGGCCATGTCTATGCACATGCTAGGCTCGTCAAGTTAACCCTAAGTGTTTTGCATGTGTAAAACTGTCTTACACCCGTTGTATGTGAACGTAAGAATCTATCACACCCGATCATCACGTGGTGCTTCGAAACGACGAACTTTAGCAACGGTGCACAGTTAGGGGAGAACACTTCTTGAAATTGTTATGAGGGATCATCTTATTTACTACCGTCGTTCTAAGTAAACAAGATGCAAAACATGATAAACATCACATGCAATCAAATAATAAACGTGACATGATATGGCCAATATCACATAGCTCCTTTGATCTCCATCTTGGGGCTCCATGATCATCTTGTCACCGGCTTGACACCATGATCTCCATCATCGTGTCTCCATGAAGTTGCTCGCCAACTATTACTTCTACTACTATGGCTAACACGTTTAGCAATGAAGTAAAGTAATTTACATGGCGTTTCCCAATGACACGCAGGTCATATAAAAGAATAAAGACAACTCCTATGGCTCCTGCCGGTTGTCATACTCATCGACATGCAAGTCGTGATTCCTATTACAATAGCATGAACATCTCATACATCACATATAGATCATTCATCATTCATCACAACTTTGGCCATATCATATCACAAACCACTTGCTGCAAAAACAAGTTAGACGTCCTCTAATTGTTGTTGCAAGTTTTACGTGGCTGAATTAGGGTTCTAGCAAGAACGTTTTCTTACCTACGTGAAAGCCACAACGTGATTTGTCAACTTCTATTTACCCTTCATAAGGACCCTGTTCATCGAATCCGCTCCAACTAAAGTAGGAGAGACAGACACCCGCCAGCCACCTTATGCAACTAGTGCATGTTAGTCGGTGGAACCGGTCTCACGTAAGCGTACGTGTAAGGTTGGTCCGGGCCGCTTCATCCCACAATACCGCTGAAGCAAGAAAAGACTAGTAGCGGCAAGAAAGTTGACAAATCCACGCCCACAACAAATTGTGTTCTACTCGCGCAAGAAGAACTACGCATAGACCTAGCTCATGATGCCACTGTTGGGGAACGTTGCAGAAAACAAAAAATTTCCTACTCGTTTCACCAAGATCCATCTAGGAGTTCACCTAGCAACGAGTCATCAGATGCATCTACATACCTTTGTAGATCGCGTGCGGAAGCGTTCAAAGAACGGGGATGATGTAGTCGAACACGACGTGATCCAAATCACCGATGACCAAGTGCCGAACGGACGGCACCTCCGCGTTCAACACACGTACGGGACGAGAGACGTCTCCTCCTTCTTGATCCAGCAAGGGGGAAGGAGAGGTTGGTGATGATCCAGCAGCACGATGGCGTGGTGGTGGATGCAGGGCGTCATAGTAGCAGGGCTTCGCCTATACTACAAGAGAGAGAGAGAGATGTAACAGGGAGAGAGAGATGCACCAAAAGCCGTAGCATCAAGTCCGTCCTCTCCCCACTATATATAGGGGTGCCAAGGGGGGGGGGCGCCGGCCCTAGGAGATGGATCTCCTAGGGGGGGCTTGCCCCCCAAGGCAAGGGGGCGCCCCCTTTTAGGGTTTCCCCTAACCCTAGGCGCATGGGCCCCTTAGGGGTGGCGCCCCAGCCCACTAAGGGCTGGGTCCCTTCCCACTTCAGCCCATGGGGCCCTCCGGGATAGGTGGCCCCACCCGGTGGACCCCCGGGACCCTTCCGGTGGTCCCGGTACAATACCGGTAACCCCGAAACTTGTCCCGATGGCCGAAACAGCACTTCCTATATATAATTCTTTACCTCCGGACCATTCCGGAACTCCTCGTGACGTCCGGGATCTCATCCAGGACCCCGAACAACATTCGGGTTACTGCATATACATATCTTCACAACCCTAGCATCACCGAACCTTAAGTGTGTAGACCCTACGGGTTCGGGAGACATGTAGACATGATCGAGACGACTCTCCAGTCAATAACCAACAGCGGGATCTGGATACCCATGTTGGCTCCCACATGCTCCACGATGATCTCATCGGATGAACCACGATGTCGAGGATTCAATCAACCCCGTATGCAATTCCCTTTGTCAATCGATATATTACTTGCCCGAGATTCGATCGTCGGTATCCCAATACCTCGTTCAGTCTCGTTACCGGCAAGTCACTTTACTCGTACCGTAATGCATGATCCCGTGACCAGACACTTGGTCACTTTGAGCTCATTATGATGATGCATTACCGAGTGAGCCCAGTGATACCTCTCCGTCATACGGAGTGACAAATCCCAGTCTTGATCCGTGTCAACCCAACAGACACTTTCGGAGATACCCGTAGTCTACCTTTATAGTCACCCAGTTACGTTGTGACGTTTGGTACACCCAAAGCACTCCTACGGTATCCGGGAGTTACACGATCTCACGGTCTAAGGAAAAGATACTTGACATTGGAAAACTCTAGCAGACGAACTATACGATCTTTATGCTATGTTTAGGATTGGGTCTTGTCCATCACATCATTCTCCTAATGATGTGATCTCGTTATCAATGACATCTTATGTCCATAGCCAGGAAACCATGACTATCTGTTGATTGACGAGCTAGTCAACTAGAGGCTTACTAGGGACATGTTGGTGTCTGTTATTCACACATGTATTACGATTTCCGGATAACACAATTATAGCATGAATAAGACAATTATCATGAACAAGGAAATATAATAATAATGCTTTTATTATTGCCTCTAGGGCATATTTCCAACAAACACGTCTACTATTGGGTCGAGGATTAGTGCGGCTGAATTGCCCTGATTGGCGTTAACCGAACGATCCATGCGGTTGAAGGTGACTGGCCCTAGTTTATATTGTGGGACGGCTAGTTCCGTTGAGTCGCCATCCCTAAGGGTGCATATCTGGTCCGAGTTGGAAATTTGGGTGGTATTTACCACATTCACTTATTGAATATGGGGGGAGTTTATTTTGCCCTCCTGTGTTCGGTGATCTGGGCTCTTCATCGCTATCGTCGCTTTGAGACCCCTCTTCGTCTTTGGCGCCTGCCTTGCCGGCTTGTTTGAGACCCCTCTTCGTCTTTGTTGGTATGGGTGAATGTTGTTTCTAGGGTGCCATGAATTTGGCATTGGCGATCAATTATGCGGTACAGACTGGATGGACCCGGATTTTTATTTTTGGGTGGCCCTTTCCGCTGACCGGACTTTGAGCCCCTGAACCCGGCATTAACTGCCGTATTTTTGGCGTTTTCACCATATTTGCGGCGCTTGTGTTTGTTGCGTCATGGTTTCGCATTGCTATCCCTGGCTTCTGATATGCCAGGCTTGCTTGCTGTATTGGTACTACGAGCCAACCAGCTATCTTCGCCCACACAAAAGCGGGTCATAAGTGTCGTGAGGGCTGCCATGGATTTTGGCTTCTCTTGGCCGAGGTGCCGGGCGAGCCATTCGTCACAGATATTATGCTTAAATGTAGCTAAGGCCTCTGCATCCGGACAGTCGACAATTTGGTTTTTCTTGGTTATGTACCGGGTCCAGAATTTCCTGGCCGATTCCCCTGGCTGCTGAGTTATATGACTTAAATCGTCAGCGTCTGGTGGTCGCACATAAGTGCCCTGGAAATTTTTCAGGAATGCCTCTGCCAGGTTCTCCCAACTTCCGATGGAGTTTGCTGGCAAGCTATTGAGCCAATGCCACGACCCTTTCAGTTTTAGCGGGATATACTTCATGGCATGTAGGTCATCCCCGCGGGCCATGTGAATGTGGAGGAATCAGTCTTTTATCCATACCGCGGGGTCTGTAGTACCATCGTATGATTCAATGTTTACGGGTTTAAAACCTTCTGGGAATTTGTGATCCATTACTTCATCAGTGAAGCATAAGGTGTGTGCGGCGCCTCTATGCCGGGCTATATCACGACGCGGTTCATACGAGTCTAATCTGCCGTGTTCGGCTCGGCCAGATTTGCTTTTAGTGTATCCTGCGTAACGATCATCGTCGCGTGTTGGTGCGCGCCCTTGTGATCCGTAGATCAATCTTGCATGTTTTGCCTTGTTTTCCAATACGTCTCGCAGGTCCCGCATGTTGCCCCGAGCCTTGGCATTTTTGTTTGATTGGCGGTGGCGTGCGGGCTAGACTTCGGGCTGAAATGCCTCTCTGTCTCGGCCACGAGGTGGCCCGTCAGCCACATCGTACGCTGGTGATGTAGGTTTCAATGCTTCCTCCTCGAGGTGAGGTAGCAACCTGCACTTTGATGACCCACAAGTATAGGGGATCTATCGTAGTCCTTTCGATAAGTAAGAGTGTCGAACCCAACGAGGAGCAGAAGGAAATCATAAGTGGTTTTCAGCAAGGTATTCTCTGCAAGTACTGAAATAAGTAGTAACAGATAGTTTTGTGATAGGATAAATTGTAATGAGCAACAAGTAACAAAAGTAAATAAAGTGCAGCAAGGTGGCCCAATCCTTTTTTAGCTAAGGACAAGCTGGAACAAACCCGTATAATAGGAAAAGCGATCCCGAGGACACATGGGAATATCGTCAAGCTAGTTTTCATCACGTTCATATGATTCGCTTTTGATACTTTGATAATTTGATATGTGGGTGGACCGGTGCTTGGGTGCTGTTCTTACTTGAACAAGCATCCCACTTATGATTAACCTCTATTGCAAGCATCCGCAACTACAACAAAAGTATTAAGGTAAACCTAACCATAGCATGAAACATATGGATCCAAATCAGCCCCTTACGAAGCAACGCATAAACTAGGGTTTAAGCTTCTGTCACTCTAGCAACCCATTATCTACTTATTACTTCCCAATGCCTTCCTCTAGGCCCAAATAATGGTGAAGTGTTATGTAGTCGATGTTCACATAAACCACTAGAGGCTAGACAACATACATCTTATCAAAATATCAAACGAATACCAAATTCACATGACTACTCATAGAGAGACTCCTCCCTTGTCCTCAGGAACGAACATAATTACTCACAAAGCATATTCATGTTCATAATCAGGGGGTAATAATATGCATATAAGATCTGAACATATGATCTTCCACCAATTAAACCAACTAGCATCAACTACAAGGAGTAATCAACACTACTAGCAACCTACTAGCACCAATCCCGGACTTTGAGACAAGAATTGGATGCAAGAGATGAACTAGGATTTGGAGATGAGATGGTGCTGGTGAAGATGTTGATGGATATTGCCCTCTCCCGATGAGAGGAACATTGGTGATGACGATGGTGATGATTTCCCCCTCCCGGAGGGAAGTATCCCCGGCAGAACAGCTCTGCCGGAGCTCTAGATTGGATCCGCCTCGTGGCAGCGGAGTCTCGTCCCGAAAAGTTCCTTCCTATTTTTTTCTCATCGAAAGACCACATATAGGAGAAGATTGACGTCGGAGAGCCACCAGGGGCCCACGTGGTAGGGGGGCGCGCCCTAGGGGGGGCGCCCCCCACCCTCGTGAGCAGGGTGTGGGCCCCCTGGCCTTCATCTTTGGCGAGTATTTTTCTTTATTTATTTTAAGACGTTCCGTGGAGTTTCATGACTTTTGGAGTTGCGCAGAATAGGTCTCTAATATTTACTCCTTTTCCAGCCCAGAATTCCAGCTGCCGGCATACTCCCTCCTTATGTAAACCTTGTAAAGTAAGAGAGAATAGCCATAAGTATTGTGGTATAAAGTGAAATAACAGCACATAATGCGATAAATATCGATATAAAAGCATGATACAAAACGGACGTATCACGCTTTGGGTAACTGTTGGATGGGCGCTCGAGTTCGTATTCCTCGGCCGCAAGGACTTCGGTCCATCTGTCTATTAGCAAATTTTGATCAGCTTGAAGCTGTTGTTGCTTTTTCTTCAAGCTATTTGTTTTGGCCAGAAGCCGATGCTTGAAGTGCTCCTGCTCCACGGGATCCTCAGGCGCGATAAATTCTTCGTCGCCGAGGCTCACCTCATCTTCGAAGAGAGGCATGTAATTGTTCTCCTCCGATTCTCCATCTGTTGCCCGCTCTGGAGGGCTAGCTTGTACACCCTCCCGCTCTAAATCGTGCTGGAGGGGATTGTTGTCGTCTACGGCACTATCTGGAGTGTTATTGTCTCTTGTGCCGGTATTACTACTTTCGCTATGGCGGGACTTAGAGCGGTGCCGCTAACGTTGGTGCTTGGGTTGCTTGGAGGGGTCATCCTCCGCTGTCTCGTCGCCATTGCCTTCTTTGGGGGTGTCCACCATGTATATATCATAAGATGAGGTGGCGGTCCAGCGCCCTGTGGGCGGTGGTTCCTGTTCGTCTCCTGCATCGTCGTCCATATCGTTGATGTCTTCGGAGTCGGAGTCGAGCATGTCGGTTAAATCGTCTATAGTGGCTACTAAGTGGGTGGTGGGTGGGGCGCGAATTTCTTCGTCGTCCGCCTCCCATTCTAGCCGGACATAGTTCGACAAAGGTTCTCCTAACAAGGAGAGAGACCTTAATGAATTTAGCACGTCGCCAAAAGGTGAGTGCTGAAAGATATCCACGGAGGTGAACTCCATGATCGACGTCCAATCGGATTCGATAGGCATGGACGTAGGCGGTTCGGAGTCCGTGGCCGGAGACGAAATCAGTGGTTCGGCAACACGGCTCTCGCAAGGGGTGAAGTCAGTATCCGACTCTATCGCCACTGACAGTGCGACCTCCATGGCGGGGTCTATCCACCCGTCCTCGGATGGCGCAATTAGCTCCGGATTGACGGCCGGAGTAGTTGCAGGTGTGATCTCCTGAACACTGTCCGACGGCAGAGCCAAATCATGCTCGTCGTGATCGTTCGGCGCACCTAACATGGGCTCGAATCCGTCAAAGATCAAGTCTCCGCGGATGTCGGCAGTGTAGTTAAAGTTTCCGAACCTGACCTGATGTCCAGGGGCGTAGCTCTCGATCTGCTCTAGATGGCCAAGCGAGTTGGCCCGCAGTGCGAAGCCGCCGAATACGAAGATCTGTCCGGGGAGGAAAACCTCACCTTGGACCACATCGTTACCGATGATCGAAGGAGCCATCAAGCCTTATGGTGACGGCACAGTGGAACTCTCAATGAAAGCACCAATGTCGGTGTGAAAACCGGCGGATATCGGGTAGGGGGTCCCGAACTGTGCATCTAAGGCGGATGGTAACAGGAGGCAGGGGACACAATGTTTACTCTGGTTCAGGCCCTCTCGATGGAGGTAATACCCTACTTCCTGCTTGATTGATCTTGATGATATGAGTATTACAAGAGTTGATCTACCACGAGATCGTAGAGGCTAAACCCTAGAAGCTAGCCTATGGTATTATTGTCTGTCCTACGGACTAAAACCCTCTGGTTTATATAGACACCGGAGGGGGCTAGGGTTACACAGAGTCGGTTACAAGGAAGCATATCTGCATATCCGTATTGCCAAGCTTGCCTTCCACGCCATGGAGAGTCCCATCCGGACACGAGACGAAGTCTTCAATCTTGTATCTTCATAGCCCAGCAGTTCGGCCAAAGGATATAGTCCGGCTTTCCAGAGACCCCCTAATCCAGGACTCCCTCAGCAGCGCTACTGCTAATGGCACATAGTAGTAGCGCTTTTCTAGAACAAAGCGCTATAGCTATAGTAGCTATAGCGCTGGTTCTCAATCAAGTGCTACTGCTAACTATTCCAATTTTTATTATTTTCCTTTTCTAGTTTTTAATTTTCTTTTCTTTTATTATTTTCCTTTTCTTTTCTATTTGCTTTCCTTTTTCTTTTGTACTGCTTTCTCCCTTTTGTTTTTGGTTTTTTGTTTCTCTCCCAACGACGGCGTCTCTCTCTCCCCCTGCGCGCATATCACTGGAACCATGCATGTGGTGGTAACATATCAGTTGACTGATAACGGTTACTTAAGTGCGTACACAAAATAAATACATATATATATATATAGGTTTCTGATCAGCTGCGTCGACGATATTTCAGAGTGAGCTTCTTCCCTTTCTTGTTCGTTCCCGAGTAATTGAGCCCCTCCTTGTGACTTTTCTGGAGCCATGGATTACGATCTTTCTTAGGTAATGTAGTATTGATTCTTCTTTTCACGTATGCTTCATCGTCATCATCATCTTCCCTCATTGGGTTGCCGTATTGGTCATAGTCTTCCTCGTTGGCTACTCCATCCATTCCGGCGATGCTCCTTTTGGATCTCCTCACGACAACACGGCTGGGATTGGCCGGGTAGGTTATGAAGAAGCATTGTGTCACTTGCTTAGCGTGTACCCATGGCTCATTTTCGGCGACGAGTTTAAAGTTCATGGGAGTGCTCTTCGCATCGGGTATAGACATGGTGGTGAAATACTTGTTTTCTCTTACAACGTCCTTGGCCCATCTGACATGGAACATCGTCGCATCATGCATTCCAGCATAGTCAAGCTCCCAGATCTCTTCGACCATTCCGTAGAATCTCTTAGTTGTGCCGTTGGCGTCAGTCATGCATTGAATTGTCACCCCAGATTTTTGGTAATCACTGTCCATGTCTTTGGCCTCCGTGTAGAACATGTACACATTGATATCGTAGGACTGATAGGTCGCGAGCTTGGGCGCGGGGCCATGTGCTAAGGCGTGTGCTAGCAATCTGTCCGAACTGCCCTCTTCCGGGGGATTTTCAAGAACTTGTTGTTTAAACCAGCGCAAGAAAGTGGCATCGTGCTCGACAGTAACTTCGTCATCCGTCTTGAGCATCCCCTTATCACGGTACTTCTTTGCAATGGTTTCTTTGTGCTGTGCCACATAATGATCTACCACATCTAGGTGTTGTAGCACTACCAAGTTAGCCCTGTCAAAGTCATTCTGTCTATCCGAGTAGTCCACGTGCAGTTCCCTCCGGCCATTGTTGCGACCATCTCTTTCGAGCTTCCCATCGTGCTTCTTGACGGGCAAACCAACAACAAGATCTCCGACGCTTATATAATTATAGCAAAAGGAGACACACTCATGCATCAGATACCCCTGGACGATGCTCCCTTCCGGATGGGACATGTTACAAACGAATCCTTTAATGACCCCATTCATCCTCTCGAACAACATCATGTTGTGAAGGAATGTCAGCCCGAGGTCGATGATGTCATCCACGATGTGGACACACAGATGCACCATGATGTCAAAGAATGCGGGCGGGAAATACATCTCAAGCTCACATAGTATGACAATGATCTCTTCCTGTAGCCTTCGGAGCTGCTTCACACTTATGGACTTTTGAGATATAACATCGAAGAAGTTGCAGAGACCAGTAAGCGTGTCACGGACGTGCTTCTCCATTATCCCTCTAATGGCAACCGGGAGTATCTACATCATCATCACGTGACAGTCATGAAACTTCATCCCGCTGAACCTTTTTTTCTTGGGGTCTAGAAATCTCCTTATCTTCCCACAGTAACCGGAACTGACTTTGATTCCCATAAGGCACTTGATGAATTGATCGATCTCCTTCGCACTTAAGGTGAAGCAAGAAGGGGGGGGGAATAATTTTCCTCCTTATTGTTGACTTTTCGGCCCCTTTCCCCCTCCTCCGTCTCCGTCTCCTCCATCAACTTTTTACGGTGGAGATCTTTCCTGATCTTCAAATCTTCCAAGTCTTTCATTGCCTTCGGCCCATCCTTGGTCTTCTCCGACATGTTCATTAGTGTGCCAAGCAAGCTCTCGAGGACATTCTTCGTGATATGCATTGGATCATGGCAATGAGGTGTGTCATGATTGGGCCAGTACTCCAAGTCCCAGAAAACATACCTCATTTTTCATACCTTCAGCAGTGGCTCCGATGCCTTTTTGATCTTTCCCGACGCGGGGCATTGTACCCAGTTTCTCAACAGCTCATCGATTTCGACACCGCTCCTCTTACGTTGAGGTCCTCGAAGCTCAGCCAACCCATTGAATAGATCTCCATGCTTTCTCCATGGGTCATCCTTCTTGAGCCATCTACGATGCCCCATGTACATGATTTTCCCGGACCCATCATCTTTCGTTGAAATAAGATACTGAGACGTTGTATCATCCATGCACCTTGTGCATCCGTAGTATCGTGGCACACCTAGCCTGAGGTGTACCCGTAGCTGAGATAGTCGTACATCGTCGTCATTAGCGCGGCTCTCATATGGAAATATTCTCCTTTGCTGGCGTCCCATGTCCATGCCGGTGTTTTCCATAACATGTCTAGCTCCTCTTGCAGAACCCCATATACAGGTTAATACTATTTCCCGGTTGTTTCAGCCCTTGAATCAACATGCTCATCTGTATGTACTTTGTCTTCATTCACTTCCATGGGGGGAGGTTGTAAATCCATACAAACACGGGCCATGTGATGTGGTTGGTGTTCTGGTTTCCAAATGGATTCATGCCATCGATACTCACACCAATCACGATGTTCCTTGGATCTTCTGCAGCAAATCCATATACGGCATTGAATGCTATCCACTAGCTACCATCTACGAGGTGTCTCTGCCTCGGATCATCTCCATCGTCGGGCTTCTTCCTCTCCGCGTGCCAGCGCATGAGCTTTGCTTCCTTAGGATCTATGAAATACTGCTGCAGATGGGGAGTGATCGGAAAGTACCATACAACTTTCTGAGGAGCTTTCTTTCCTGGCTTCTTGTATCAAGAAGCATTGCACACTGCACAACTGGTTTTCCCGTGTGCTCCCCCGATAAATGATGCAATCATTGATGCATGTGTGGTACCTAATGTGCAGCAAATCAAAAGGGCAAACGATTTTCTTAGCCTCCTCGACACTAGTAGGACACAGGTTCCCCGCAGGAAGAAATTTATTATGTAGAAACATCAAATGTTCATCGAGGCTTTTGTCTATCCATTTGTTTTTGGCCTTCGTCTTTAGAAGTTCGAGATTGAAACTCAAGCGGGTCACCTTGGGATCGCAACCGTCATACAATGGAGTCCTATAGTCTACTTCAAGTTGCGCTAGCTTGGCCTCCTCTCTAGAAGAAGCTCTCGAACATGAGGGTCCTGCACGACTACACTTAGTAGCATTGAAGACTGTGGCGTGACCGCCGCCTCTTCTCTGCCATGTCTGGACTCTTCTATGCCATGTCCGGAATCTTCTCCGTCGTTGTCATCATTACTAGACTCTTGTCCGCCGACATGTCCGGCGCCATCGTCTTCTTGCCGATCGATCATCTCTTCGTCTAGCCCCATGTCGTTATTCCCTGCCATGTGGACGTCCTCATCATCATCATCTTCTTCACTTATCCACTGAGTATAGCCATCCATGAAACCATTCATCAGCAGGTGCGCCTTCAAAGTGCCATGATCAAAAGGGTCCAAAAGGACTCCTTCCTTGCATCTTGCACATGGACATCTAATCCTAGTCCGATTATTTGCATACATGTCCATCACCGCGGATTGCATGTACGGCTCCACCTTCCATCAACTCAGCTTCATGACCGACTGCACGGTATAACAAGCAAAAGGGTTATGAATTAAATAATGCATGCTTCAAAGTCATATATATAAATTTTGGGCATGACCTTGCATAAAAATAGGACATATGAGTTTGCTCGAGATTCACCGAAACGGAAATAAATCAACATTTCGGCAAAACATAAGCAACTCAAGGGTACGTAACTAGCACAAATCTCTCCATATATATATATACCAAACACACATATTCTCATTCACACACATATTCCCATTCTTGGAATGAACAACTTTTTACTCACCTATATATATATATATATATATCTCACGAGAGAGACCGAGAGCACGTGGTTAATTAGATGATGAGAAAGAACGATCGACAAAGCACATGTGGTTGGCTAAATAGCTAGCTAGATCTAGTTGTTGGGAGGAGAGGTGAATCTAGCTAGCTAACTAATGGAGAGGGGTTATGGTGGATGGGGGCATTAATGGGGGATAGAAGAGAGGTGTAGGAGAAAGAGAGAGGAAGAGAAACAATGGTGGAGCTAGAGTGGAGAGGGGAGAGGGGAAAGGAGGGGGAGAGAGAGAGCAAAGTGGGGGAGAGGAGGGGAAGGGGTGGAAAAGGTGTCACCAGCCGCAACTAGCAGTAGCGCTACTTTGAAAAAAGTGCTGCTGTTATTGGACTTAGTAGTAGCGCTCTCCAGGAAAAGCGCTACTACTAAGTGGGGAGCACTAGCAGTAGCGGCGCATAAAAAAAGAGCGCTGCTACTAAACTGTTAGTAGTAGCGCTTTTTCTGTACACCGCTACAACTACGAAAACAGTCGGTGGCCTCGTCTGGTCCCACATAGTAGTAGCGCGTTTCTGCTTCACAGCTCTACTACTATGGCATTACTAGTAGCACTTTTCTGGAAAAGCGCTACTGCTAAATAGTAGCATCGTTTACTTCTTTCCAGCGCTACTACTATGCTACTGTGTATAAGCGTTTTCCTAGTAGTGACACTTTGGTTTGTCTATGTATTCACACATGTACTAAGTTTCTGGTTAATACAATTCTAGCATGAATAATAAACATTTATCATGAAATAAGGAAATACGTAGTAACTTTATTATTGCGTCTAGGGCATATTTCCTTCAGTCTCCCACTTGCACTAGAGTCAATAATCTAGTTCACATCGCCATGTGATTTAACACCAATAGTTCACATCACCATGTGATTAACACCCATGGTTCACATCGCCATGACCAACACTCAAAGGGTTTACTAGAGTCAGTAATCTTAGTTCACATCACCATGTGATTAACACCCAAAGAATACTAAGGTGTGATCATGTTTTGCTTGTGAGAGAAGTTTAGTCAATGGGTCTGCCAAATTCAGATCCGTATGTGTTTTGCAAATTTCTATGTCTACAATGCTCTGCACGGAGCTACTTTAGCTAATTGCTCCCATTTTCAATATGTATCCAGATTGTGACTTAGAGTCATCCAGATCAGTGTCAAAGCTTGCATCGACATAACTCCTTATGAAGAACTCTTTATCACCTCAATAACCGAGAAATATTTCCTTAGTCCTCTAAGGATAATTTTGACCGCTGTCCAGTGATCCATTCCTAGATAAAAAAATGTACTCCCTTACCAAACTCAGGGCAGGGTATACAATAGGTCTCGTACACATCATGTGTAGGATCGAAAGTATGTCTAGAGGGGGGTGATTAGACTACTTGACCAAATAAAAACTTAACCTTTTCCCAATTTTAGTTCTTGGCAGTTTTTAGCTATCTTAGGACAAGTCAAGCAATCATTACACAATTCAAGCAAGCATGCAAAGAGTGTATTGGCAGCGGAAATTAAAGCATGCAACTTGCAAGAATATAAAGGGAAGGGTTTGGAGAATTCAAACGCTATTGGAGACACGGATGTTTTTCCCGTGGTTCGGATAGGTGGTGCTATCCTACATCCACGTTGATGGAGACTTCAACCCACGAAGGGTAACGGTTGCGTGAGTCCACGGAGGGCTCCACCCACGAAGGGTCCACGAAGAAACAACCTTGTCTATCCCACCATGGCCATCGCCCACGAAGGACTTGCCGCACTAGCGGTAGATCTTCACGAAGTAGGCGATCTCCTTGCCCTTACAAACTCCTTGGTTCAACTCCACAATCTTGTCGGAGGCTCCCAAGTGACACCTAGCCAATCTAGGAGTCACCACTCTCCAAGAAGTAACAAATGGTGTGTTGATGATGAACTCCTTGCTCTTGTGCTTCAAATGATAGTCTCCCCAACACTCAACTCTCTCTCATAGGATTTGGATCTGGTAGAAAGAAGATTTGAGTGGAAAGCAACTAGGGGAAGGCTAGAGATCAAGATTCATATCGTTTGAATGGAATATCTTGGTCTCAACACATGAGTAGGTGGTTCTCTCTCAGAACATATGAGTTGGAATGGTGTATGTGTTCTGATGGCTCTCTCCACACAAAATCCAACCGTTACACACAATTTACCAATCTCGGTGGGACCGACTCAGAAAACTTGGTTGGTCCGAAATGGTAAACCTAGTAACCGTTAGGAATTTCGGTGGGACTGACATGCAACTCGTTAGGACCGATTCGGTTAGGGTTTGGCCATAACGTAATCTCGGTGAGACCGATTGCACAAACTCGGTGAGACCGAGTTTGGCAATAAGCTAACCAGAGACTTAGTCAGGCAAACTCGGTGGGACCGACTTGCTCTTTCGGTGAGACCGAAAAGTTACAAGAAGGGAACATAGAGTTTACCTTGCATTCTCGGTGGGACCGATTCGCTCTTTCGGTGAGACCGAAAAGTTACGAAAGGGAAACAGAGAGTTTGCAAGCCCATCTCGGTGAGACCGAGATCCTTATCGGTAGGACCGAATTGCTAGGGTTTGGCAGTGGCAAATGACAAGTGAAACTCGGTGGCGCCGGATTGAAATAATCGGTATGACCGAGTTTGGCTTTGGGTTTAGGTCATTTGTGGATATGGGAAAGTAGCTGAGGATTTTGGAGCATATCATTAAGCACATAAAGCAAGAGGCTCATTAAGCAACACCTCATCCCTCCTTGATAGTATTGGCTTTTCCTAAAGACTCAATGTGATCTTCGATCACTAAAACATAAAATGAAGAGTCTTGAACTTTTGAGCTTGAGCCAATTCTTTGTCCTTAGCATTTTGAGGGTTCCACTTTCACATCCATGCCATGCCAATCATTGAGCTTTCCTGAAATAATCATCTTGAAATAGCATTAGCTCAATGAGCTACATGTTGTTATGAATTACCAAAACCACCTAGGGATAGTTGCACTTTCAATCTCCCCCTTTTTGGTAATTGATGTCAACATATAGATCAAAGCTTCAACAAATGATAATAAGCAGGAAATATATCGTCGCTTTGAGAAGTATGTGACAAATAAGAGCTCCCCCAAAATTTGTGCATATTTAAAATTTGCTTTGGACTGCAAATGCACAAGGAGTTAGAATCATGGGTTACTCTTCCATGTCACATACATCTTGGTGGAGCGCTCAAAAATGATAAGATTGAGATAAATGCACTCATCACCAAGAATAGTGAATGATCACAAACGATAGATAGAATGATAATATTTAAGCAAGCATTAAGCAAACATTAAGTGTAGCTTATGATCAAACACATGATCATCGATGTCTCACAAACATAAGGACGTAGTATCTCACACACAAGCAAACAAAGTTCGAAAAACCACCAAATAAAACAAGAGAGAATAAAAGCAACACTCTCTCTCAAAGCCTATGATCTATACATTTTCTCCCCCTTTGGCAACAAGTTACCAAAAAGTTCCTAGAAAATGCATAGTGCTAAGTCGACGCTCAGGCTTGATCTTTAGGTGGTGGTGGAGTCCGGAGAACTCCAAGGACGAAGCCTTCGGAAGACGTGGTCGGAGTCGAGGCTGAGGTGGATGCTGGAGCTGGTGGAACTGAAGTTGTGGCTGGCGCAGACGTTGTAGCTCTGGTGTCAGCAACTGGCAGTGCAGACGACCTCGGACCTCGTGGCACCCTCGCAAAAGCACCAGTCATGGTCCTGCCTCTTCTCTCATTCATGTCCTCCTGGAGCTGCTCCACGGCGGTCTGTATCTCTGTCACTTTGATTTCCATGTCATAGAACCTCTGTTCCATGATCCTCTCAAGGCTTGCCTGGTTCTGAGTCAGGGTGGCAAGTCCTTGCTCAATACGCAGGGTGGACGCAATCAGGTTACCAAGCTGCTCTTGTTTGGTTTTCAGGAAGTAATCAGATGCCTCCGCTTGAGTGGGCATCCTGGCAGCTTTCTCCTTCTTCGCCTTCTCCTTCCGAGCTTGTGCATGGAGAGATGATGGTTCATTCTCAGTCATGACCACTTGGTTATCCTCGAAGTCTGGACGGATGGGCAGATGTTCCTTATCCAAGAGGTATATGCCCGTGCCCATCTTGGAGTTGATGAGCTCCTGAATCTGTGGGGCATATCCATAGCTCCTCTTCTGGTCTGCTGCTGTCCTCTTGATTGTTTCCACTATGAGACTCATGACTTTGAATTTTTGAGGCACGTCAAAAACATGAAGCAAATTGATCGCGTGACCTCTGATCATCTTGTGATCTCCAGACATGGGCAGAAGAGTGTGCCTAAGGATCCAGTTGATCATAGGCAATCCTGACAGAAGATAGTGCACTGAGCCAAACTTGAACGTGTCAAGTGCTTCGTTCGGAATCTCCTTGTACATGTTGGACATGGTGTTGTGGTCCATCTTCTTCTTGGCATAAATGTCCAAGTCATCTGCTTGCTCCTTTGGGGCATTGATCAACTTCGCCCATTCCTCAACAGTGGATTGGTACCTTGTACCCTCTGACATCCAAGTGATCCTGCCATCCGGATAGAAATGTGCTGTGGAGTAGAATTGCATGATTAGCTCCTCGTTCCACTTTGTGAGCTTCTGCCCAACAAAGTCTGCCACTCCACACGCACTAAAGTTGTCATATACTCCAGGGTAGTGTTCCTCATTCTCCTTCATGTAGGTCCAGTCGACCCATCTCATGTCACACACAATTGGCTTCTTGTCAAGCAAAACAGTCTCATAGAAATCCTGCTGCTCCTTGGTATGAAACCTGTAGTCCACTGCAGTCCTTCTCCTAGAAGCATACGGATCTGCTTCTCTCCACTTCCTCAGCCCTGAATCTCTCCTGAGCTTCATATCCTCAGCCACAGGATGAACATCATTGTGGTCTGGGATCTTGGGCTTGAGCTTCCTAAGCACATGCTCTTCTTCTTCTTCCTCTACAACTTCAGGCACTGGGGCCTTGTTCTTCTTAGTGGATGGGATGCTTCTGGTGTTTCTCTTGGGTGCACTCTTACACTTAGATGCAGCCTTGGGTGCTTCCTTGGGCTTGGATGCAGCTGTCCCTGACCTTATGGCATCTCCCATAAGTTTGGCTGCCTTGGGTGCTGGTGCAGCAACCTCTTCTTCTTCGTCCTCCTCATCTACCATGATGGAGGCCTTCCCAAGCACTCTGGCCATAGTCTTCTTCACTCGTTCTTTCCTTTTCTTGCCCTCAGCAGCAACGGACTCAATGGGAGCAGTCTTCACAGTTGAAGCTCTAGCCTTTGACATGGGCTGCCTGCCTGCTGGCCTTTTGATTTTCAGTCCTGGCTTTGTGCCTACTGCTGGCTCAGCTCTCTTTGATGTAGCCTCTTCCTCTGCCACATAGTCCTCATCTTCAGAGTCAGAAGTCCTCTTCTTCCTTTGACGTGTGGTAGCTTTAGGCAGGTTGCTGGGTGTGCTCCTGCTGCCATCATCTGAGGAACTCGAGGGGCTAGTGCCCTCACTCAATTGCACTTGCTGCTCTGACAAGTTCTGGCTGTCACTCTGGTCTGACATGATGCAAACTAACTGCTGACCCTATGAATAGATTATAGATGAGATAGAGTGGATGAGCATCACAAAATGCAGAGATTTTTGCAAAAGAATAATTCAAAAACTTAGTTTTAGTTTCCCACTGAAATCATCTCGGATCAACCGATTTTCAAACTCGGTGACACCGAAGCAGTGTTGGCACCAGAACTAGTAAACTCGATCAGGCCGAGTCACAGTTCGGTGGCACCAAGACTGCTAGGGTTTCACAGAGTTCCAAAATCGGTCACACCGATAAGTAATTCTCGGTCAGACCGAGTTTTATTTGTG
Organism: Triticum monococcum; assembly: GCA_034509565.1. Classification (NCBI taxonomy): domain Eukaryota; kingdom Viridiplantae; phylum Streptophyta; class Magnoliopsida; order Poales; family Poaceae; genus Triticum; species Triticum monococcum. The sequence continues at coordinate 699,875,158 of CM067842.1, read as the reverse complement.
CAATGGCATAAGCCAAATCGGTGGGACCGAGTTTTTCAACTCGGTGGGTCCGAGATGGTTTCGGCGGAAACCTAACCCTAAAATTTTCGAATTAAGCCTAATCTACGAGTTCATTGACTGGATAGGAGTTTATCAAACGTGGCAACAATCATGATGATCACAATGTGCTAGGAATCGAATTGAAGAATAGCACAAAGATCGAGTCCATACCCTAGTTCGGCGGAGACTCGCTACGGCGGCAACGGCGGGGCAGAATTCCGTTGACGGCGGCGGAGACCAGCGATAGGAGGCTGCTGGCGGCGAGGAGGATGATCCGGAGACCCAGGAGGCAGAGCGAGCTATGCACGGGCGAAGAGGTTTCGGAGAAATTTCCAAAATTCTGCCCATCACTATATATAGCCCGACCCTGTCGGTGTGACCGAGTGGAACAACTCGGTGGCACTGAGATGCAAAACTGTATACAGTTATTGCAACTCGGTGTGACCGAGTGGTTCAAATCGGTTGCACCGAGATCGAAAACCTAGATCAACTTAATGATCTCGGTAGGACCAAAAGTATGGTATCGGTCAGACCGAGAATCACAAAGAGGTTTTGGAATTTTAAGTCTATGACGAATCAGGGACTCCGAGCGCTCCTCACACAGAGTGGTTCGAATCTGACTTGATCAAGTTTTGTGATGCAGCATGAATAGAGTTTGAGACGAGAAAAGCATAGATAGCTAGAGGAGGTTCTTAGGCATTCTTGTCCATCCACTTGGCAAAAGAAGATAAAGCCAAACAATCAAAACAACAAGTGGATGTCCTCGAATGAGTAAAATATGCAACCAACATGCTCACACAATAAGATGGCAAATGAAATATGTGTCAAAGCATGCACAACCAATTCTAGCATCTATCAAGCAATTTGCGATGACTAGGTCATCTATATATGAGTATATTGAATTAGGAGTCAAGTGAGAACACTTGATCGTAGGTCATACTCATCGTTTAAGCTCAAGTGGGGTTACCACTTTTACATAAAGCATTGTTGTATTCACATCTTTAGAGTTGCTTTAGCTCAAGTCTTAGAGTAAAGCTCCCCCTAGATGTGATATCCCCCCTAAGAGGGATGAACTAACCTTGGGTTTTGTCGATGATGACTTCATGTAGATGTTGAAGATGTGGATGCTCAATGTTGATGTAGAACACTTGGAGCTATCCATTTGAGTGAATTGCACTTTCAATACCTACATGGGTTAGTCCCACAAGGAACAAACAAGGATATCCATAGACATAGAGTGATGCATACACAAGATGATGTCCATGAAAACTTTAGGTTACCTTGTCCCTTGTCTTACCAACAAGAGGGTTTGTGACTCCTTGAACTAGTGCATGATGTGGAAGTTGATTGCACTTGTTCTTGCCAGAATGATGAGAGTGAAATATGTTGGCAGAGTCACCCTCAAGAACTCTCTAGTTCTTCTTCTTTTGGATCCACACCATCTTGATGGGAATCCTTGGAGTTGTAGTCGTACTTGATGAAGTGGAACTTGACGTGGTCTTGGGAATCCACTTGACTAAGGTCTTAGGAGCTTCTTCAAATGCATCAATCTCCTCTTGAAGCTTGTCCTTGCCTTTTTGCTTGTAGTCTTGTGGTGGAAGAACATCTTGAGGTTGTGTCCCCTTGAAAGAAGTGTCATACTTCTCTTGTTGAGGAACAAACTTTGTCTTGGGGTATTGATCTTCTTCCCATTCAACTCCATTGGCATTGAACTTTTGTTCAAAACCAACACCTTGATTCTTCCGGTGCATTCCTTGCTTGCGCACAATTTCCTCGAATTGCTTGCTCCCGGCAAGGCTCTTGTACACTCCTTTCTCTATGATTCCCTTCAATAAGCTATTTCCTTGCTCAAGTGTAACTTGGCTAAGAGAATCATTAGTGGAATCAAGAGAACTACTAGAAGCAAGAATATTGGATTTAGCATGATCATTGTTACTACTAGAGGAAGAATCTTTCTTGTTCTTGTTACTAGACTTGACTTGAGGCATGTAAGTGGATAACAGTAAACGCTTGGCAATGTAAGAAGAACTTTTCTTGCGGAGATCATCATTGATTGCCTTTAAGAACTCATGCTCTTGCTCAAGATTGAGCTTTTCAAAGCGTAATTTCTCATGAGCTCTTAAAAGTTCTTGATGATCTTCGAAGATAGTTTCATGAGCTAACTTAAGAGTGTTTAGTTCTTTAGTTAGAGCCTCAATCTTCTCCTTATCATTGTCATTCGTTTTAGCATGATTAATTGATGTTTCATCATAGTACTCATCACCAGAGTTGTCAACAAGCAAATCATCATCACCTAACAAGTCATCTTCATCACTATTAAAATCAATGTACTCGGGGTGTGTTACCTTAGGACCTTTGTCCATGAAGCATCTTCCAATTCCTTCATTTGGCGCGTCAAATATGTTGTAGGAGTTGGTTGACACAAGTGCTAGACCGGCAACACCTTCATCTTGAGTATCTTCGGAGTCGGAGTGATAACTTCTCTCGGAGTGGCTGTCAGAGTCGGAGCCGGATACCCAGTCACCAACATGAGCTTGATGTCTTCGTTTTGTGTAGCTCCTTGATGATTTTTCCTTCCTTTCCGAATCCTTGCTTCTCCGTGAGTATCTTCGTTCATAACGATCATCTCTACTCGTTCTCTCTCTTGGTGGTGATTCTTTGCTTCTTCTTTTTGGAGAATCTTCTCTTCTCTTGTAGGGAGCCGTACACTCATTGGAATAGTGTCCAGGTCTTCCACAATTGCAGCAGTTTCGCTCTCGACTAGAAGATCTTTTGTCATTGTAGGACCTTGACTTGAAGCTTCTATCTTTGCTTCTACTCTTGTAGAACTTGTTGAAGTTCTTCACCATTAAGCTCAATTCTTCATTGAAGGTTTGTTTTTCACTTGATGATGTGGGGACTTCACATGAGGCTTTGTAGGCACCACTTGATTTGTTGTGAAGTTCCTCTTTATCCTTGAGTGACATCTCATGAGCAACAATCCTTCCAATCACTTCCGTTGGCTTGAGATCTTTGTAATTGGGCATCATTTGAATCAATGTGCACATGGTGTCATATTTCCCATCCAAGTCTCTTAGGATCTTCTTGATGATGAATCTATCGGTCATCTCTTCACTTCCTAATTAAGCCGGCAATCTCATTTGTGATGAGAGCAAGCCTAGAGTACATTTCGGCGACACCTTCACCATCCTTCATCTTGAACTTGTCAAGTTGACTTTGGAGCACATCCAACTTGGATTCCTTGACGGAGTCGGTACCTTCGTGCATATCAATCAAAGTGTCCCAAATTTCCTTTGCATTCTCAAGGCGGCTGATTTTGTTGAATTCTTCGGGGCACAATCCATTGAAGAGAATATCACAAGCTTGAGCATTGTATTGCAACATCTTCAACTCATCCGCGGTAGCTTCACGGTTTGGTTCCCTCCCATCGAAGAACTCACCTTGCAAGCCAACACAAACAGTAGCCCATACGGCGGGGTTATGTCCAAGAATATGCATTTTCATTTTATGCTTCCAACTAGCAAAATTAGTACCATCAAAGTGAGGACCTCTATGGTGATAGTTTCCCTCGCTAGACGCCATACTCTCCTAGGTTGTGAAACCTAGGCTATGACCACCAAAAGCTATGGAGATCAAGGCAAATGGAGACCAAAACTCTGATACCACTTGTAGGATCGAAAGTATGTCTAGAGGGGGGTGATTAGACTACTTGACCAAATAAAAACTTAACCTTTTCCCAATTTTAGTTCTCGGCAGTTTTTAGCTATCTTAGGACAAGTCAAGCAATCATTACACAATTCAAGCAAGCATGCAAAGAGTGTATTGGCAGCGGAAAGTAAAGCATGCAACTTGCAAGAATATAAAGGGAAGGGTTTGGAGAATTCAAACGCTATTGGAGACACGGATGTTTTTCCCGTGGTTCGGATAGGTGGTGCTATCCTACATCCACGTTGATGGAGACTTCAACCCACGAAGGGTAACGGTTGCGCGAGTCCACGGAGGGCTCCACCCACGAAGGGTCCACGAAGAAGCAAGCTTGTCTATCCCACCATGGCCATCGCCCACGAAGGACTTGCCTAACTAGCGGTAGATCTTCATGAAGTAGGCGATCTCCTTGCCCTTAAAAACTCCTTGGTTGAACTCCACAATCTTGTCGGAGGCTCCCAAGTGACACCTAGCCAATCTAGGAGACACCACTCTCCAAGAAGTAACAAATGGTGTGTTGATGATGAACTCCTTGCTCTTGTGCTTCAAATGATAGTCTCCCCAACACTCAACTCTCTCTCATATGATTTGGATCTGGTAGAAAGAAGATTTGAGTGGAAAGCAACTGGGGGAAGGCTAGAGATCAAGATTCATATGGTTTTAATGGAATATCTTGGTCTCAACACATGAGTAGGTGGTTCTCTCTCAGAACATATGAGTTGGAATGGTGTATGTGTTCTGATGGCTCTCTCCACGAGTGAAGAGGAGGTGGAGGGGTATTTATAGCCTCCACACAAAATCCAACCGTTACACACAATTTACCAATCTCGGTGGGACCGAATCAGAAAACTCAGTTGGACCGAAATGGTAAACCTAGTGACCGTTAGGAATTTCGGTGGGACTGACATGCAACTCGGTAGGACCGATTCGGTTAGGGTTTGGGCATAACGTAATCTCGGTGAGACCGATTTCACAAACTCGGTGAGACCAAGTTTGGCAATAAGCTAACCAGAGAGTTGGTCAGGCAAACTCGGTGGGACCGACTTGCTCTTTCGGTGAGATCGAAAAGTTACAAGAAGGGAACATAGAGTTTACCTTGCATTCATGGTGGGACCGATTCGCTCTTTCGGTGAGACCAAAAAGTTACGAAAGGGAAACAGAGAGTTTGCAAGCCCATCTCGGTGAGACCGAGATCCTTATCGGTAGGACCGAATTGCTAGGGTTTGGCAGTGGCAAATGACAAGTGAAACTCGGTGGCGCCGGATTGAAAGAATCGGTATGACCGAGTTTGGCTTAGGGTTTAGGTCATTTGTGGATATGGGAAAGTAGCTGAGAATTTTGGAGCATATCATTAAGCACATAAAGCAAGAGGCTCATTAAGCAACACCTCATCCCTCCTTGATAGTATTGGCTTTTCCTCAAGACTCAATGTGATCTTGGATCACTAAAACATAAAATGAAGAGTCTTGAACTTTTGAGCTTGAGCCAATTCTTTGTCCTTAGCATTTTGAGGGTTCCACTTTCACATCCATGCCATGCCAATCATTGAGCTTTCCTGAAATAATCATCTTGAAATAGCATTAGCTCAATGAGCTATATGTTGTTATGAATTACCAAAACCACCTAGGGATAGTTGCACTTTCATCATGGCATACTTTATAGAACATATGGCTGAGGCATAGGGAATGACTTTCATTATCTCTCTATCTTCTGCCGTGGTCGGGCTTTGAGTCTTTACTCAACTTCACACCTTGCAACACAGGAAAGAACTCCTTCTTTGACTTTTCCATTTTGAACTACTTTAAAATCTTATCAAGGTATGTACTCATTGAAAATATATCAAGCGTCTTCGTCTATCTCTGTAGATCTTGATGCTCAATATGTAAGTAGTTTCATCGAGGTCCTTCTTTGAAAAACTCTTTTCGAACACTCCTTTATGCTTTCTAGAAAATTCTACATTATTTCTGATCAACAATATGTCATTCACATATACTTATCAGAAATGTTGTTGTGCTCCCACTCACTTTCTTGTAAATACAGGCTTCACCACAAGTCTGTATAAAACCATATGCTTTGATCACTTTATCAAAGTATATATTCCAACTCCGAGATGCTTGCACGAGTCCATAGATGGATCGCTGGAGCTTCCACACTTTGTTAGCACCTTTAGGATTGACAAAACCTTCTTGTTGCATCATATACAACTCTTCTCTAAGAAATCCATTAAGGAATGCAGTTTTGACATCAATTTTCCAGATTTCATAAAATGTGGCAATTGCTAACATGATTTGGATATACTTAAGCATCGCCACGAGTGAGAAACTTTCATCATAGTCAACATATTGAACTTGTCGAAAACCTTTTGTGACAATTCGAGCTTTGTAGATAGTAACACTACTATTAGTGTTTGTCTTCCTCTTGAAAATCCATTTATTCTTAATGGCTTACTGATCAACGGGCAAGTCAATCAAAGTACATACTTTGTTCTAATACATGGATCTCATCTCAGATTTCATGGCTTCAAGCCATTTCATGGAATCTGGGCTCATCATCGCTTCCTCATAGTTCATAGGTTCGTCATGCTCAAGTAACATGACCTCCAGAATAGGATTACCGTACCACTCTAGTGTGGAACGTATTCGGGTGGAGCTACGAGGTTTGGTAGTAACTTGATCTGAAGTTTCATTGGTCTAGGAATCACTAGAACTGATTTCTGTGATGAACTACTTTCCAATTCGGGAGAAGGTACAGTTACATCATCAAGTTTTACATTCCTTCCAATCACTTCTTTCGAGAGAAACTTCTTCTCTAGAAAGGATCCATTCTTAGCAACGAATATCTTGCCTTCGGATCTATGATAGAAGGTGTACCCAACAGTTTCCTTTGGGTATCCTTTGAAGACGCATTTCTCCGATTTGGGTTCGAGCTTATCAGGTTGAAACTTTTTCACATAAGCATTATAGCCCCAAACTTTAAGAAATGACAGCTTAGGTTTCTCGCTAAACCACAGTTCATATGGTGTTGTCTCAACGGATTTAGATGGTGCCCTATTTAATGTGAATGCAGCTATCTCTAATGCATAACCCCAAAACGATAGTGATAAATCGATAAGAGACATCATAGATCACACCATATCTAATAAAGTATGGTCATGACGTTCGGACAGACCATTATGTCGTGGTGTTCCAGGTGGCGTGAGTTGCGGAACTATTCTGCATTGTTTCAAATGAAGACCAAACTCGTAACTCAAATATTCTCCTCCATGATCAGATCGCAGAAACTTTATTTTCTTGTTATGATGATTTTCCACTTCACTCTGAACCTTTGAACTATTCAAATGTTTCAGACTTATGTTTCATCAAGTATATATACCCACATCTTCTCAAATCATCTATGAAGATCAGAAAATAGCGATACCCGCCGTGAGCCTCAACACTCATCGGATTGCATACATCAGTATGTATTATTCCCAATAAGTCAGTTGCTTGCTCCATTGTTCTGGAGAATGGAGTTTTAGTCATCTTGCCCACGAGGCATGGTTCCCAAGCATCATATGATTCATAATCAAGTGATTCCAAAAGGCCATCAACATGGAGTTTCTTCATGCGCTTTACAGCAATATGACCTAAACGGCAGTGCCACATATAAGTTGCACTATCATTATTAACTTTGCATCTTTTGGCTTCAATATTATGAATATGTGTATTACTACGATCGAGATTCAATAAACCATTCACCTTGGGTGTATGACCTCATAATGTTTTAGTCATGTAAACAGAATAACAATTATCCTTGACTTAAATGAATAACAGTATTGCAATAAACATGATCCAATCATATTATGCTCTATGCAAACACCAAATAACATTTATTTTAGGTTCAACACTAATCCTGAAGGTAAAGGGAGTGTGCGATGCTGATCTTATCAACCTTGGAATCACTTTCAACTCACATCATCACCTCGCCCTTAACTAGTCTCCGTTTTATTTTGCAACTCTAGTTTTGAGTTACTACTCTTAGTAACTGAACCAGTATCAAATACTGAGGTGTTGTTATAAACACAAGTAAAGTACACATCAATAACATGTATATCAAATATATACTTTTGTTCACTTTGCCATCCTTCTTATCCGCCAAGTATCTAGGGCAGTTCCACTTCCAGTGACAATTTCCTTTGCAGTAGAAGCACTCAGTTCGAGGCTTGGGTGTAGCTTTGAGCTTCTTCATGGGAGCAGCAACTTGCTTGCTATTCTTCTTTGAAGTTCCTCTTTCTTTCCCTTTTCCCTTTTCTTGAAACTAGTGGTCTTTTTAACCATCAACACTTTATTCTATTTCTTGATTTCTACCTTCGTCGATTTCAGCTTCGGGAAGAGCTTGGGAATTACTTTTGTTATCCCTTGCATATTATAGTTCATCACTAAGTTCTAGTAACTTGGTGATAGTGACTAGAGAACTTTGTCAATTACTATCTTTTCTGGAAGATTAACTCCCACTTGATTCAAGCAATTGTAGTACCCAGACAATCTGAGCACATGCTCATGAGTTGAGTTACTCTCCTCCATCTTATAGGCAAAGTACTGTCAGAGGTCTTCTACCTCCTGACACGGGCATGAGTATGAAATACCAATTTCAACTCTTAGAACATCTTATATGCTCTGTGGCGTTCAAAACATTTTTGAAGTCCCGGTTCCAAGCCGCAAAGCATGGTGCACTAAACTATTAAGTAGTCATCATATCGAGCTTTGTCAAACATTCATAACGCGTGCATCTGCTCCTGCAATAGGTCTGTCACCTAGCGGTGCATCAAGGAAATAATTCTTTTGTGTAGCAATGAGGATAATCCTTAGATCACAGACCAAGTCCGCATCATTGCTACTATCATCTTTGAACTTCTTTTTCTCTAGGAACATATCAAAATTAAACGGGAAGCTACATCACAAGCTATTGATCTACAACATAGATATGAAATTACTATCAGGACAAAGTCCATGATAAATTAAAGTTCAATTAATCATATTACTTAAGAACTCCCACTTAGATAGACATCCCTCTAATCATCTAAGTGATCATGTGATCCATATCAACTAAACCATGTCTGATCATCACATGAGATGGAGTAGTTTTCAATGATGAACATCTCTATGTTGATCATATCTTCTATATGATTCACGCTCGACCTTTCGGTCTCCAGTGTTCCGAGGCCATATTTGCATATGCTAGGCTCGTCAAGTTTAGCCCGAGTATTCTGCGTGTGCAAAACAGGCTTGCACCCGTTGTATGTGAACATAGAGCTTATCACACCCGATCATCACATGGTGTCTCGGCATGAAGAACTGTCGCAATGGTGCATACTCAAGGAGAACACTTATACCTTGAAATTCAGCGAGGGATCATCTTATAATGCTACTAATGTACTAAGAAAAATAAGATGCACAAAAGATAAACATCACATGCAATCAAAATATGTGACATGATATGGCAATCATCATCTTGTGCCTTTGATCTCCAGCTCCAAAGTACTGTCATGATCTCCATCGTCACCGGCATGACACCATGATCTCCATCATCTTGACCTCTATCAATGTGTCATCACATGGTCATCTCGCCAACTATTGCTATCGTATAGCAATAAAGTACAACAATTATATGGCGCTTGCATCTTATGCAATAAAGAGACAACCATAAGGCTCCTGCTAGTTGCCGATAACTTCAATAAAACATGATCATCCCATACAACAAATTATATCTCATCACGTCTTGACCATATCACATCACAACATGCCCTGCAAAGACAAGTTAGACGTCCTCTACTTTGTTGTTGCAAGTTTTACGTGGCCGCTACGGGCTTTGCAAGAACCGTTCTTACCTACACATTAAAAACCACAATGCGGTATAGTGATTGCTTTTTGATGTTCTGAAAGAATCCTGTTCATTGAATCTGATTCAACTAAAGTTGGAGAAACTGACACCCACCAGCCACCTGTGTGCGAAGCACGTCGGTAGAACCAGTCTCGCGTAAGCATCCGCGTCATGTCGCTTCATCCAACAATACCACTGAATCAAGAATCAACTAGTGACGGCAAGCAATATGTATACACCCACGCCCACAACTCCTTTGTGTTGTACTCGTGCATATAACATCTACGCATAGACCTGGCTCGGATACCACTATTGGGGAACGCAGTAATTTCAAAAATTTCCTACGCACACACAAGATCATGGTGATGCATAGCAATGAGAGGGGAGAGTATTGTCTACGTACCCTCATAGACCATAAGCGCAAGTGTAATGACAACGTGGTTGATGTACTCGTACATCTTCATGATCGTCCGATCCTAGTACCGAAAGTACGGCACCTCCACGATCTGCACATGTTCGTCTCGGTGACGTCCCACGGACTCACGATCCAGCAGAGTGTCGAGGGAGAGCTTCATCAGCACGACGGCGTGATGATGGTGATGATGATGCTACCGGAACAAGGCTTCGCCTAAGCACCTCTACGATATTACCGAGGTGGATTATGGTCGAGGGGGGCACCACACATGGCTAAGAGATCAATGATCAACTTGTGTGTCTATGGGGTGCCCCTGGCCACGATATAAAGGATGGAGGGAGGAGGAGGACGGCCCTCATAGGGCGCACCCAAAGTGTGGATTCCTACTAGGACTCCCTAGTCCTAGTAGGATTCCACCTCCCACATGGAATAGGAAAAAGGGAAGGGAGAAGGAGAAGGAAGGAAGGGGGCGCTCCCTTTCCCTAGTCCAATTTGGACCAGTCCATGGGGAAGGGGCGCGACCACCCTTGAGGCCTTTCTCTCCTTTCCTGTATGGCCCATTAAGGCCCAATATGAATTCCCGTAACTCTCCAGTACTCCGAAAAATACCTGAATCACTCGGAACCTTTCCGATGTCCGAATATAGCCTTCCACTATATCGATCTTTCCGTCTCGACCATTTCAAGACTCCTCGTCATGTCCCCGATCTCATCCGGGACTCCGAACATACTTCGTTCTTCAAATCACATAACTCATAATACAAATCGTCACAGAACGTTAAGCGTGCAGACCCTACGGGTTCGAGAACTATGTAGACATGATCGAGACGCATTTGCAGTCATTAACCAATAGCGGAACCCGGATGCTCATATTGGTTCCTACATATTCTACGAAGATCTTTATCGGTCAAACCGCATAATAACATACGTTGTTCCCTTTGTAATCGGTATGTTACTTGCCCGAGATTCGATCGTCGGTATCTCAATACCTAGTTCAATCTCTTTACCGGCAAGTCTCTTTACTCGTTCTGTAATGCATAATCCTGCAACTAACTCATTAGTCACAATTCTTGCAAGGATTATAATGATGTGCATTACCGAGAGGGCCCAGAGATACCTCTCCGATACACGGAGTGACAAATCCTAATCTCGATCTATGCCAACACAACAAACAACATCGGAAACACCTGTAGAGCATCTTTATAATCACCCAGTTACGTTGTGATGTTTGATAGCACACAAGGTGTTCCTCCGGTATTCGGGAGTTGTATAATCTCATAGTCTGAGGAACATGTATAAGTCATGAAGAAAGCAGTAGCATTAAACTGTGACGATCATAATGCTAAGCTAACGAATGGGTCTTGTCCATCACATCATTCTCCTAATGATGTGATCCCGTTCATCAAATGGCAACACATGTCTATGGTTAGAAACATAACCATCTTTGATAAACGAACTAGCCAAGTAGAGGCATACTAGGGACACTTTGTTTTATCTATGTATTCACACATGTACTAAGTTTCCGGTTAATACAATTCTACCATGAATAATAAACATTTATCATGAAATAAGGAAATAAATAATAACTTTATTATTGCCTCCAGGGTATATTTCCTTCACGGATATGGACAGATGGGAAGAGTGCACTGCTTGAAAACAATTTGTCTGTTTAGTTACTTGTTTCTGTACGACGAAACTTCGAATGTCTCAGTACGACGAAACTATTAGATGTATGTTGCCGCGCTCTAGTTAATTACTTTTGGTACGATCAAATTTGTTAACTATGATTACTATATATGTTGCTTCTATTTCATAACTGTTTTATTGAATTCGCTTCATGATATATATATATGTGTGTGTGTGTGTGTGTGTGTGTGTGTGTGAGACAGGTATATAGATCAATGATCGCGAGGAAGTGGTATGCCATGTATGTAGGGCATGTTCCGGGTGTGTATGACGAGTGGCCAGAGTATCAGGCACAAGTCTCTAGCTTCTCCGGCGGAAGCCAGAAAGGGTTTGATAGCAAAGCAGAAGCTGAAGCTAGTTACTTGAGATTCATAGCACAACAAGGGATTCATAACTAGTGCCGCTGCAAAAACTACTACATAATACCACTTTTGATCATCGTGATCGCTCTTGTCTTCTATGCGGACGTATCATAGTCTACATAGATGATGAAACATGATTATCTGACCATGTAGTTGCATGTATTGAGAATTTGTAATGACTTGTAACACTATTTCAAGACATGTGTTCGACCATGATTGATGATGATGAGATACTTGAGACAAGTCGAGACTTCTAATAACTTTGGCTCATCGATGACTCACTTTGCTTTTCAATCAATATGCATGTTATTGTATAAACGGTGGATCTGTTTTAAATGTGTACAGAGCCAAAACGCAAAAAACTACAAAAGTTAGCAGTGGTGTGGGGTAAAGATTACCAGTAGCACTCAAATAACAGTAGCGCTAGCTCCATACACACGCTGTAGATAATTATCAGTAGCGCTGGAGGGAAGAGCGCTATAGCTAGCTTCAGCTACCAGTAGTGCTAGGTCAAACAAGTGCTACTGCTACAAAATAGCTATAGCATCGTAGCAGTAGCGTCCCTTCCCACACTACTAATAGCAAAAAAAACTAGCGCTACTGGTAAGGGTTTTCCTAGTAGTGTATTAGGGTTTCGGACGAAACCTCATATGTTGCAAAGGTATTTCATTTTTTTAACTTATTTCAACTCCAAACTTTTTGTGCGTTCAGTATGCACCATTCAAAGCCATGTCATAAATTTTCAACCCTTTCTGACTTCATTTGCTATTCTGCATGCATTTACTAAGTTTTTTGAGCTAAATGACCCTGAAATTGAAAAGCACTACAAATGAACTCTTGAAAGGTTGAATGTTGGAATGGTATCATCATTTCACCCACATAGCATGTGCAAAAAATTTGAGAGGCTTACGGCAAAAACTGGATGCACTTCATGTACAAAATGGACGATCTCTTTCAAAGTATCACGGTTTCAGACGAAAACTCATCTGTTACAAAGGCATTTCATTTTTTAAATAACCTAAGTATTACCAAATTGAATACAATGATAAAACACACTAACATTAAATATAATAAAAAAGAATCACTAAAAAATCTATTTTTAAAGTTAAGTTATTCACAAACTAGTGATTCACACAATTTCAAATAATTCAAATTTAAACTATTCAAATTTGAAAACTACTTGCACTAACAAAACGTTTGTAATTTTTTGTACCTAAATCAAAAATATTCACAAAGAAACTCTAAATACAGCAAATAAATAACTCATAATAAATAAAAGAAAAAGAAATAAAGCATAAAAGAAAAAACTACCTAAAAACAACTTTGTGGGCGGTCCAGTGGGCCTGCTTGACCTTGGGCCAGGATGTAGGCCCGTAAGGCCCAGCAAGCCCACAGGCCAGTGCGACAAAGTTAGGCCCAGAAGCCTGATATAGAGAGGAGCTCGAGAGAGCTACCGCACTGGGGCTTATAAACCAGTGCGGATGCCCCTCGGCTAGCGAGGTGGGACTAAACTTGCCGCACCGCACCTGCGCCAACGCACCCCTTTAGTACCAGGTCGTGGCTCCAACCGGTACTAAGGGGGGGTCTTTAGTACCGGTTGCAGCCATGACCCGGTACTAAAGGGGGTTGCTTCCACCCATTTGGCCTGGCCAAATTTGATCTTTAGTACCGGTTGGTGGCTCCAACCGGTACTAAAGGTCAGTCCTATATATACAACACTTACGAAATTTTCAGTTTCATCTCTGTTCGTCCCTCCTCTCTGCTACTCCGATCGACAGCACCGCCACCCCTCGTCGCCGCCCCATCACGTCCCCGTCGACTCACGCGCCACCCGCGCCACCGGTCCATCCCTATCGACTCGCGCGCCGCGCCGCCGTCGCCGGCCCATCCCTGTCGACTCACCGCCCCCGTCGCTGCCCCCCGTCGCCCCGCTGTGAGACCTCCCCGCCATGGTCGGCCGCCCTCCCAAGCCTGCACACACACACACATGTACACACACACACACTTAGATGTTATATTTTTATTTTTTCTTTTTTTTTGTTTTATTTTTTTATACAAAGGTTTTAGACTAATGTCAACTGTCAGAGGTTTTAGATGAATTAGTTTTTTATACTTTTAGTTAGATGCATTAGATATATTAATTAATGTTAGATGAATTAGTTTTTTATACTTTTGTCAAAATGTTAGATGAATTAATTAGCTAGATATATATATATTAATGTTAGATGAATTAGCTAGCTATATATAATATGACAAAGTTTCCATATAGAATTTGCATATAGAATTTTTGACATATGCAACGATATCATTTTTTAAATTTGCATGTAAGAAATCACAATCCAATCATTTAAAAAATGTTACATTTGCATATAGTATTTGTTCTCGACGTCAACAATGCCCGGCCCGCATCCTCGCCGTCGACCTGTTCGCGACGACGTCCTGCTTCAGAGGAGCCATGTCCGGGACTAGGCTCCGTCGGGCTGGCTCTGGGAGGTGCTACCTTCAGGGGCGTGCTGCTTGGTGAGTGAGGGAGTCCTGGATTAGGGGGTGTCCGGGTAGCCGGACTATAACCTTTGGCCGGACTCTCGGACTATTAAGATACAAGATTGAAGACTTCGTCCCGTGTCCAGATGGGACTTTCCTTGGCATGGAAGGCAAGCTTGGCAATACGGATATGTAGATGTCCTCCCATTGTAACCGACTCTGTGTAACCCTAGCCCTCTCTGGTGTCTATATAAACCGGAGGGATTTAGTCCATAGGATGACATACAATCATACCATAGGCTACCTTCTAGGGTTTAGCCTCTCTGATCTCGTGGTAGATCTACTCTTGTACTACCCATATCATCAATATTAATCAAGCAGGACATAGGGTTTTACCGCCATCAAGAGGGCCCAAACCTGGGTAAAACATTGTGTCCCCTGCCTCCTGTTACCATCCGGCCTAGACGCACAGTTTGGGATCCCCTACCCGAGATCCACCAGTTTTGACACCTACATTGGTGCTTTCATTGAGAGTTCCTCTGTGTCATCACCATTAGGCTTGATGGCTCCTACTATCGTCGATAGCGATGCAGTCCAGGGTGAGACTTTTCTCCCCGGACAGATCTTCGTGTTCGGCGGCTTTGCATTGTGGGCCAATTCGCTTGGCCATCCGGAGCAGATTGAAAGTTACGCCCCTGGCCACCAGGTCAGGTTTGGAAGCTTAAAATACACGGCCGATATCCGTGGAGATTTGATCTTCGACGGATTCGAGCCTCTGCCTTGTGTGCCACGCTGTCACGAGGAGTATGACTTAGCTCTCCCATCGGACAGTGTTAAGGAGATCGCACCGGCAGCTGCTCTGACCCTCAATTCGGAGCCAGTTGCGCCTTCTGCGGATGGGTGGATGGACCCCGCCATGGAGGCCTTACCCTCAGGGGCGATCGAGCCCAACATCGACCTTACCTTACACGAGAGCCGTGTTGTTAAACTATCGGATCCTTCTCCGGCCACGAACTCCGAACCGCCTGCGCCCATTCCTATCGAATCTGATTGGGCGCCGATCATGGAATTTACCTCCGTGGATATTTTTCAGCACTCACCCTTTGGCGACATACTGAACTCGTTAAGGTCTCTCTCCTTATCAGGAGGATCCTGTCCAAACTATGTCCGGCAGGACTGGGATGCGGACGACGAAAAAATTCGCCACCCACCCACCACCCACTTAGTAGCCACTGTCGATGACTAAACCGACATGCTCGACTTCGACTCCGAAAACATCGACGGTATGGACGACGATGCGAGAGACAAAGAGGAACCAATGCCCATAGGGCACTGGACGTCTACCTCATCACATAACGTATACATGGTGGACACACCAAAGGAAAACGACGACGAGGAACGGAAGGACGCAACGAAGGGCTGTCCCCTCGAGAAGCAGTCAAAGCGGCAGCGTAAGCGCCACCCCAAATCCAGCCTTGACAGAAATAATGATCATATAGACCCAGCGTTAGAGCAGGGCGAACCACTGTCGGACCACGGCAACGCGGAGAATCAAACCGAACAAACCAACTCTGTCAAGGATAATAGTCCGGAGGACATAACACCGGATACACGCCCGGAGCAACAAAATGCCCATCAAAGGCTTGTTGCCACGGCGAGGAGTCTAAAAAGTCAGAAGCAAAGGCTCAAGGCGGCGCAAGACACACTCCAAATCAGATGCAGTAAAGTACTCAACATAGCAGCGAAGTATGGCGGTAATCGCCTCACCAAGAGCTACCCGAAGCTGAAGTTGCTATCTGAATTCGATGAGGAGGCCTTAGATCCCCCACAACCAAAAATTAAAACGGCCACCCGGCCGGATAGACGACCTCACGGCCAACATGAAGCGGCAAGCAACTTCGCACAGAAGCCAATACGCGATCCACACAAGTGCCCACATCAAAAGGACGGAGCAACTAGATCCATCTATGGACCGCGCAAGCGCACTCCAGCGCACGATGCAACACACCAAACATCCGAACACCACGGCACACCTAGATACAGGGGCGCCGCACACCCCCTATGTTTCACCAATGTGGTGCTGGACCATAAATTTCCAGAGGGATTCAAACCCGTAAACATCGAGGCATACGACGGAACAACAGACCCTGGGGTCTGGATTGAGGACTATATCCTCCACATCCATATGGCTCGAGGAGACGATCTCCACGCCATTAAATACTTACCTCTCAAACTCAAAGGGCCAGCTCGGCACTGGCTTAAAAGCCTCCTCGAAAACTCCATTGGAAGCTGGGAAGAGCTCGAAGACACTTTTCGGGCAAATTTTCAAGGGACTTATGTCCGACCTCCGGACGCGGATGATTTGAGTCATATAACTCAACAGCCCGGAGAGTCAGCCCGAAAGCTTTGGAACAGGTTTCTTACTAAAAAGAACCAAATAGTCGACTCTCCGGACGCCGAAGCCTTGGCAGCTTTTAAGCATAGCGTCCGTGACGAATGGCTTGCCAGACACCTCGGCCAAGGAAAGCCGAGAACAATGGCAGCATTAACAAGCCTCATGACCCGCTTTTGCACGGGTGAGGATAGCTGGCTAGCCAGATGCAGCTCCAGCGACCCCAGTACATCCGAAGCTAGAGATGGAAACGAGAAATCACGGCGCAACAACAATAACAAACACCGGAGTAAAGAAGACAGCACGAAGAGCACGGCAGTAAACGCCGGATTCAAAAGCTCTTAGCCAAGTCAGCAAAAGCCACCCTCTAAAGGCACCAGAGATGAACTGTCCAGCCTAAACAAAATTCTGGACCAAGTATGTCAGATCCATAGCACCCCTGGTAAACCCGCTAATCATACCCATAGAGAATGTTGGGTCTTCAAGCAGTCCGACAAGCTCAACGCCGTACACAAGGGGGAGGATACACCAAGCGAAGACGAGGATGAGCCTCTCAAGCAAGACACTGGGGAACAAAAGAAGTTTCCACCAGAAGTCAAAACAGTCAACGTGTTACATGTGATCAAGGGAAGCAAAGCAGCACTCCCAGAGAGACATGCCCATGGGCCTATCACAGCGAAGTCCTACCACTGGTCGTCTCAAACGATCACTTTCGACCATCGTGATTACTCAGCAAGTATCCGGCGTGCAGGATGGGATGCCCTGGTATTAGACCCAATAATTAACGGATACCACTTTACACGAGTCCTGATGGACGGTGGCAGCAGTTTAAACCAGATATACCAGGATACAATCCGCGAAATGGGGATAGACCCAACGAAAATCCGCCATAGCAACACTACCTTTAAAGGAGTAACGCCAGGCCCAGGGGCTCACTGCATGGGCTCCCTGCTACTAAAAGTTATATTCGCCTTCCCCGATAACTTCCATAGCGAACATTTAACCTTCCACATTGCTCCGTTCCAAAGTGGTTATCAAGCACTACTTGGACGCGAAGCTTTTGCTCGCTTTAATGCAATACTGCATTACGCTTCCCTCACGCTCAAGATGCCCGGTCCACGTGGCATCATTACAGTGAACGGAAATATTGAGCGATCTTTGCGCGCCGAAAAGAATGCGATTGCCTTAGCAGCCGCACACTAAAAACGGCCTCAAAAACTAAAGCATTTGATAGGTCGTCAAGACCACGGACACGGTTAGACGAGTCTGGCGCAGCTATATGTAATCCATACTGGATTGAGGGCCACACCCCTATTACAAATACAAGGGGCTCAACGCACACAGACAAGTGGCAATTTTTTACTCATTTTTAATTATACATGGTTTCTTTTAAAAAACCACCTTTGTGCACGACAACTTTTTCATGTAAGTTCCTCTCTTTTACAGATGACCATCGTGCTACACTCGTCCAAGATACGTCACGACGGAGAAAGAGGCGCAGACATGCAGTAGGGACCCGCTCCAAGGATTCTTTTTAGATTAAGACCCTGCGTAAACCTTTTCTTACTGTCTCTTGTTGATACACATCCCTCGAATTCTCAGCACAATTGAGAAGGATGCTGACGTCTTGGCATGTGGCCACGTCAGAATAATGCACGTACCTGGACACAAGGGGCTTCTTACAAAGGGCACTATTTAGGCCCGGTTTATACCATAAAGACCGAATACCTTAGGGAGTGTTCGGCATCGCGAGTTTGGCCTTATATGCATCAGCTTTGAATCATTGTCTTTGGTCAAATGTTGGGTTTGCCCGGCTCCTGTGTTTTGGTGCCTTACGTTCCGCTTTATCGGCTAAGGCAGCACCAGGAGAACTACTGCGATTGTGCCCTGGTTCATCCGGACGAGCACCTCAGTAGAGAAAGCCGAAAACTTACTGTCATGATATAGCATGAGACTGGTCAACCACTCGATGACCTATCGGAATGTTAGAATTCCTCCGCCTTAACGAAGGGCCATTTTTCGGCCAGGCATGTACGCACCCCGAGATCGGGAGAGTGCGGAGCCACCAGGGGCTATCTAGTAGCCCCACTGTCAAACTGCTATCGCTATGTGAAAGTGTTAAAGCTTATAGTCCGGTTGCCTTGTTCGCTGCGCTATCACCTCCTTAATAGGACCAAGATGTTGGGTTAAGTGTGAACACGCGTTTTTTGCGAGCACCTCTGCATTATATGCGTGAGGGTTGAAGCTGACGACTGCAATCTTTCAGGTTATATACATATATACATAAATGGCCGCACAGGAGGCATCATATTACTTTCCGGCAAAAGTATAAATACAGCCTTACTATATTTCATAAAAACATTGTGTTTACAATGGAAATACATGTCACTCAAACATAATATTCTTCGAGCACTAGGAGTCCATCAAACGAGCACCCTCAAGAACCTCTTCAAAATAGTGCTCGGCAGCTACTCGGCCTATGGCCGAACCTTGCGCCGCAACAGTGGTAGCATCCATCTCCGCCCAGTATGCCTTGACACGGGCAAAGGCCATCCGCGAGCTTTCTATGCACGCCGCCCTCTTCATCGTGTTGATGCGCGGCACCGCACCAAGGAACTGCTGCACTAAGCTGAAATAGTTGTTCGGCTTCGGCTTCTCCGGCCACAATTGATCTACAACGGACCTCATGGCGAGTCCGGACAACCTATTAAGTTCGGCCCATTCGGCTAGATGATCAGTCAAGGGAAGCGGACGCTCTGGAACATTAAATTGCGATCAGAACATCTTGTCTACTTCACGATCTGAGTGATCTCGAAAGTATTCGACCGCATCGACAGCGCTTGCCACCAAGTCCATATATGCGTCTGCCGAACTCCATAGCCGATCTAGAGTAGCATACCGCGGATCTCCGAACTTCCTCTGCAGCAGAAAGGGCTTCCCAGCAGCAATATCTCTGGCTTCCCGCAGCTCCTCCTTCTTCGCCCTCATAGCAGAGCGAGTGTCTCTGGTCGCCGTCGTGGCCTTCTCAAGGTCCGCTGCCTTCACTCGGTTCTCTTCTTCAAGGAACTGGCAACGGTCGGCAGTGCCTTTTAATTCTACGGCCATCTTGGCCACCTTTTCTTTGCTTTCAGAATGGGCGGCCTTCTCGGCTCTTAACTCTTCAGCCGCCTTCAAAGCAGCCGCATTACTAACCCTCGCTTGTTCCTTGGCTCAGGCGAGTTCCGCCCGAATGGTCTCCATGGTGGCAGCTCCGTCTGCAGTCACAACATATTAAAGATACTGGCATGATGCTGCTCTTATTATGTGACATTCACCAGAAAACATTACTTACCCTGTGATTCATCAAGCCGCTTGTTAACAAGCTCAATGTCGACGTCTGCCGCATCCAGTTGCCGCTTTAATTCGGCAAACTCACTAGTCCGGCTAGCCACCGGAGCTTCCACCACCTGCACATAAAGGCAGTCTGGTTATTGCCTGGGACTATGATCCTCTGTTCGCCGCCATTCTCGACGACAACCAGAGTCTCAGGGGCTACTATCTACATAGGGCACACCTAACATGTGCGGTACTATCAAATATCATTTCACGTACCTCAAAGCCTGTCAGTAGACTCATAAAGGCTTCATGTAATCTGCTTTCGGCGGACAAAATTCTTTCCATCACCGTACCCATTAGCGTACGGTGTTCTTCTCAGATGGCCGCTCGCTCCAACAGCTCCCTCAAAACGTCCGACCGCATACCAGTCGGTGCCGGACTCTTTTGTTTGCTCTCTTCAAGAGCCGGACGTTGGGGACTTCGGGTGACTATGGAATTATCTTCTGGCCTCGCCGGATCCGGAGAGGCCCTCCGTGACGACACTTTGGGGTCGCCCGCTTCTTGAGTGGAGGAGTTCAGGGGAGGCGTTCCACTCTCCATCATCTCCGGAAGAAGATGCCCTGAAGACGAGCTCAGCTGAGAAGGGCTAAGACCCGAACTGCATGATATATGCGGTGGTTATTCTCCTCAGAGGAAAGGTAGTATACTTTCACTATTAAAGTATTTTTTGAATCACTTACAACTCGTTGGAGGGCTGATCCTCCCGCGGACATTGTGCGGCAAGAGCACCCCTCGAGGCAGGACCCTCTGTTGGAGACTTCTTCTCTCATTTGGAGGCCTCGGCTTCCAGATCCTCAAAAGCAGTCTCTTCCTCCCCCGGTTATCGTCCTTTATGGAGGCGCTCATTCCCTCGGTTGGGACTAGCGGCGATGGGGGCTCGCTTTCGCCCATATTATTCCCCCCTGTATCTTCCTTCGAGGGCTCCGGGCAAGGTGCGAGCTCGAGCATCTTTTCCAGCACCGGATTTTCCAAACCCTCAGGGAGGGGGGCCGAACACCGAATCATCTTCGGTTTTGTTAGCCAGTCCTAGTCAAAGAGCGATTTCTCAGAGATGACGTCATGATGAATAAAAGATGATGCGTTCGGCTAGAGGATTACTTACTTGTTCGGCGGCACGGTTACTGCTCAGGCCCACGTCCTCGGTAGTATCCGAACACTCTATTTGAGGTCCGAAGAACGACTTGTACATTTCCTCGTGCGTCAAGCCGGGGAAACTTTGAATAGCACGCGGTCCTTCTGGGTTGAACTCCCGTAAGCGAAGGGGCCGGTGTTTGCAGGGCTGGACTCGACGAACCAGCATAACTTGCACTACCACAACCAATTAAAATCTCCCTCGAAGAGATTTTGAATGCGGCTTTGCAATATAGGCACGTCCTTGGCTGGACCCCAGCTCAGTCATCTGCTAATCCATGACATCAGTTGTGGTGGGGGGACCGAGCGGAAAGCGGGGGCAGCCGCCCACTTGGCACTTCTGGGATCCGTGATGTAAAACCACTCTCGTTGGTATAATCCGGACACCTCTGGAAAGGAACCTTTCGGCCACGGAGCCCCTGCCATCTTGCTTATTGACGCGCCTCCGCACGCTGCATGTTGCCCCTCGATCATCTTCGGCTTCACTTCAAAGGTCTTGAGCCACAGGCCGAAGTGAGGGGTAATGCGGAGGAAGGCCTCACACACGAGAATAAATGTCGAGATGTGGAGAAAGGAGTCTGGAGCTAGATCGTGGAAATCTAGCCCGTAATAGAACATCAAACCCTTGACAAAGGGATCCAGAGTGAGGCCTAGGCCTCGGAGGAAGTGAGAGACGGACACGACATTCTCGTTGGGTTCGGGAGTGGGGATGACCTGCCCTCGAGCAGGCAGCCGATGCGAAACCTCGGCGGTCAGGTATCTGGCCTCCCTCAACTTCTTGATATCCTCTTCCGTGACGGAGGAGGGCATCCATCGGCCTTGAAGGATGGATCCGGACATGATTGAAGATCCGGAGCACCTGACCTGGGCTTTGGGTGTTAGAACACGAGGCGGGGGAGGGGTTCGATTGAGCACGAGAGGGAAAAGGCGAAAACCTTGTCCCCCTTTATAAAGAGGGTGAATATCAAGCGTCCTAACTTTGGCCGTTTGGAGTTGCCTATAATCTAGGAGTCCTAGACACGGTTGGGTTACCCACAACCATATTAATGAGAATCCCGTAATTGGGGGAACATGATCTCTGCTTTGACAAGACGTGTCAAGAAACCGCCTCGCATTATGTGTGGAGCTGGTTGAAGAAAAACAGTTCAAATAAGCACCGGGCCATGGCATAACGTCATGTTGCCCAAATGTGTCAGCAGATTAAGATTTTTGGAAATATTATTCTCTCTACGACAGTATGTGGAACTGATTTTGCAGAGCCGGACACTATCCTTGTGTTCAAAATATTCTATGAATTATTCGGAGGAGGAACCCGCCTTGCAATGCCGAAGACAATCTGCGCGCCGGACTTGTCGTCATTGAAGCCTGGTTCAGGGGCTACTGAGGGAGTCCTGGATTAGGGGTGTCCGGGTAGCCGGACTATAACCTTTGGCCGGACTGTCGGACTATTAAGATCCAAGATTGAAGACTTCGTCCCATGTCCGGATGGGACTTTCCTTGGCGTGCAAGGCAAGCTTGGCAATACGGATATGTAGATCTCCTCCCATTGTAACCGACTCTATGTAACCCTATCCCTCTCCGGTGTCTATATAAATCGGAGGGTTTTAGTCCATAGGATGACAGACAATCATACCATAGGCTAGCTTCTAGGGTTTAGCCTCTCTGATCTCGTGGTAGATCTACTCTTGTACTACCCATATCATCAATATTAATCAAGCAGGACGTAGGGTTTTACCTCCATCAAGAGGGCCCGAACCTGGGTAAAACATTGTGTCCCCTGGCTCCTGTTACCATCCGGCCTAGACGCACAGTGCGGGACCCCCTACCCGAGATCCGTCGGTTTTGACACCGACAGTGAGGAACCCGGCCCTGGGTCCCATCGTCGACCCTGAGCTCCTTTGGTGGCATTCGCATGGGCCACTTTCGGTGCGGAGGGAGCTGGCCCCACCCTAGGTGGTACGTCGCCATGTCAGGGAGGAGGACGAGGACGTCCGTCGCTACATGGCTGCTATTGACGTCAGGTTCTCCAATACCTGGCATGTTCTTTGGGGATCTCACCCGAGCTATGATCCTGTGATGGTTCCTTCTCTTTGGGTGTCCACCGCTCGCGCCTCGGGAACCGCGAGTGAACTAGATTATTCTGTAGTATTCGATCTTTATTAGCTAGCTAGTGATGTATTTGATGTATAATATTCGAGACAATGTATTCAAGATTATATATATTATTCGAGACGATGTATTCAAGATTATATATATTATTCGATAATATTCGAGATGATGTATTCAAGATTATATTCGATGATGCATATTATGTACTATGATTCAGTTTTTTTTGCTTATTGATTGCATGCATGCATTGTAATTTGAATACTAAATTGTTTTATATTTATTATGAATTAGTTAAATAAAAGCTATGGCGGACAGTACCGGCAAAGAAGGAGAAGAGGCCATGTTCGAGATCATACGCTCCCCTCGCCGGCCAGATGATCAGAATGAAGAAGATGATGGCTCCCAATATCTAAACAATACCGGGGAGGGTGACATGATATTCGATCATGACGAACTAATTGATGAAGTCCAGAACTATGATTATGATGATGAAGAAAATGTTGGTCTTGAAATAACAGAGACCGGCGAGGTATATTTATATAAGCAGGCATCTGGTGATCATCACATGTTTTAAATGATTTGAAGATATATTAACGAATCGATCTTTCTTCTTTCATCCCTCCGGATCGAGCAAATTTTCTACAGGCAGCAGGACAGTGCGAGGCCCGGCCAAAAAGTTGAAGGAGGGCGTAAAGTACAACATTGATGCCATAAAAACTAATGGCGAACCAATCGCACCTAAGAACATTGCGAACAAGTTCGTTCATCAGTGCGGAGTTCTTGTGAAGGACCGAATCCCGATCTCCAAGCAAGAATGAAAAAACGCAGCAAAGCAACATCCAGATCCTACTTCTGTAGACGACAGAGCAAAAGATCTGCTTTGGGAATCACTACAAAAAGATACACTTCCGTGATGATACGTGTTTGTCACAGTAGGTCGCTTTTTTTGTCATGCATGTACATCCATGACAAATTTATGACAGAATCAAGATAGTCATACATGTGCTGTCGTAAAAGTTTTCCATGACATTACCAAAATTATCATCACGAAATTGTCCACGTCCATGACGATAAATCGCGCATTACAGAAGTGCTTTCGTCAAGGGTGACTGACACGTGGCATCCACCGTAACGGAACGCCGTTAAGCTATCGGGCTAGGTTTTGGATCCGATAACCCGTTAATAGCCCCGACCAATGGGAAATTTCCACGTGTAAAATTCTTATTGGCCGGACGAAACACGTGTCAGCTCGTCAGTGGGTCATATAGGCACCTATGATATGTCGACACGTGGCATGGCCCAACAGTGGCCCATTTAGCTTACAAAGCCGGCCCGTTTGACTTGGTCAAAAGTTAACGGGCTGGCCCATGAAAAGCCTGTTAACGGTCTCTTCGCAAATAGCCCATTTTACGGCCCGTTAACTCACGGCCCGTTAGGCCCTAAAGGAAATCGGCCCTCCAACGTCATGTGGGCCGTCGAATATAATACCAGCCCATTTCACTTTCAGCCCATGTATGGCCCATGGCGTCTTTCGGCCCATATGAGGCCTTCGTATCTTTCGGCCCATTACAGGCCCACGGTGAGTCTAGCCCATAATGAACAGTAATTTTCTTTATACCCTTTAACGGCCCATGATTTACATGGGCCGTTTCCAGCTCGTGTTAGCTTTCGGCCTATTGACGGCCCATACGTTCTTGGGCTCCTTTTCGGCCCACGATTACTTCTGGCCCGTTACTAGCCTGTTCCACTGATGGGCCAAATTCGACCCATGGCAAGGGTCGGCCCGTTACTAGCCTGTTACCCTAATGGGCCAAAATCGACCCATGGCAAGAGTCGGCCTGCTTCTGGCCTGTTAACCCGTTGCCCCGTTTCCAGCCCGTCCTATATTCTGGCCCATTAATGACCCGTTATGCCTGTGACAGAATTAAGCCTTTGTTGTCCTATGGCCTGTTGCCGTGCTGGGCCGATACCAATTACGCCCGATTATGTCCCATTTATCCGACGGCCCGTAGGTGACCCATGGATCCTACGGCCCGTATATGGCCCATGGTAGTTGCGGCCACTAGCAAACCAGGGAAAAAGAAGACTATGAAATAAATAAGGCCGAAACTAACGCTAGGCTATTAATGTTATTGCACATATTACATCCACTCGGCATCAAAGATTGCCACTAGTGCAAATATAGGGAACACCCTACACTATACAAAAATGGCTTGTTGTTTTCTTCACGCAGTGGCTGCATGTTAAGAATACATTTTGTATCGCACGAAAACAAATTACAACTATATAACAAAAGGAAGGTTGGCATAAAACTTAACAGTCTAGCAGATAAATGCACCACCAGAAGTTCAGAAGCTCAGTTCATTTGACATGACCGTTACATTTTCATGTTCTATTGTCCGATGGAGCACCATAACCCTCACCTTCATTTCCCCTAGGCTCCTGAACAACATAGCAAATGTTTGATAGTCTGGTTTCAAAACCATGCATATCTTGACGACATTGAGCAATGTTTCTCCTTGTTTCACAAAGGGTCTCTATTAGGGAATGGACTTGTGTCTGGAGCGCAGATACAACATTGCATTGAGCTTGCATATCTTGATCATGAGGCAGTTTGGACGATATTGCCTTAACAACCAACCAAGTATTACGCAGGAACGTGCTTTTGGCACTATTAGTGGACAGGTACTGACCCACTGCAGCAAGAGCTGACATTGCGGTTATAGTTGCCTTGCCACCTTCAGAAGGTGGCGGTTCTACCATTTTTTCCATAGCTTGCTGAAAAGTTGAGGTTTTACATTAGTAGTACCAGAACAGAAGATATTAAGGAGGCAGCAAAACCAAACAAAATAGCTTTGGTCTATATACATAACTTATTCTGGTGAACCCATGTAAAATATTAGTTGTATTTTATTGCAAAGTACATAATAAAACCAGGTTCCAAACATATGATCATGTACCATCGCTAATGTATTGTCTATTTCTTCACATTGTATTGAGGGCTAAGGATGAAGAGATGAATTTTATAATATGGTAAGCATAGTATGATGTCATTCATATCACAAAACAACTGAGAACAGACAAACAGTCAATTGTAACGTTGTGTGGGCAAGTCCAGCATGGAACTAGATTACGGGTCAAGATGAAAGGAACATCACTCCTCTCTTTTAAACCTTGTAAGGTGCAATGATACGCTAAGACAATTGTGTATAAAATTGAAAAGAGTAATAGACATTGGCTGCAAACCATGTAGTTCAAGGCACAAGTCAGAGTAAGTAGTAGTTAAAAGGCATGAGGATTAAGGACTTACAGCAGCGGCTTTGACTGGTGTAGTCATGCCCTTCTTCTTGCTGGTGTGACAGTCCTTGAAGATTTCCATAGCATTTGGTTTACGTACTTTTTGGTCCTTGCGGGCTTTCCTCTGCATTTGGAACAAGTCAATATAGATCTGATAATATGGTACAGCGAAAAGAGTGAAACAACAGCTAATTACAAGAGCCTCGCAGTGTGCAATATAGCTACGAGATCCTGTTGTCTGTTGGAATTTCACTTTCGTACGGGTGGCCTTGTTCTTTGAACAGTTCACCTACAAGAAGATAGATTTGTATGGCACATGCGTAAATAGGACTTAAACATGTGATCTGATGACATATATATAATGTACCTGATACTTCGGATCAGACCAGTGTTTAACAAGGCCTCTCAAGTCTTCATCAGGTATATTTTCCACTGGAGATGTTTGGGCAAGTTCACTGTTAGCCTTGCCTTCAACGTGAGTTTTCCTCAAGTTATACCGATACTGTCGCAGAGGAGACTTGAAAACATGGCTGCAAGCTTGTCTGGTTGCATCATCTTGGCTATCCAACTTGAACCTCATCTGTTGAAAATTATGGGAGTCTCATTATCAGCAACCTAGAAAGTATTGGATAGAGCAAGATGATATTACTAGTTTCCATACATAACCATACTGACAGATAAATGGTCGAGGAAGGTGATGAACTGGGTTTTGTCTTTGTCATTCCTATACTAAATCCATGTTGGGAGGATACGTACATGACACCTAGTAGCAACCGCTGCCTCTGATACTAACTTGGCTGACTCTGTAGCATCACGTGGCCTTTTTAAACCTGCCTCAAAACGGATCTCCATTCTTCCTCCTCTAGATTTAGTTAACCTATCGAGCATTATCCCTGATGTTTGTTTCCTCTTGCGCCTAGGTGCTAGTCCAACAACAAACATAGGAAGTGTTAGTGTACATCAAACTGTGAGACTACATATAAAGAAGCATGCAACTGTAACTTGACTCCAACAACTATCTTCTTGCTGTTGAAGCTCACAAGGTTCATCTGATATTGCCAACTCGTCTTGTGTCAAGAGTGCTTGGGAAGTAGTGTCAGGTGGCCAGGGAGCTTGGGAATGTGTTGCTAGCTTAGTTGACGCACGAGTACATTGTGCAGCCGGTAGTACTGTGATAGGTGTTGCAAGAACTAGGGCTGTCTCTGCTTGTTTGGTGGTAGCTATTTGTTTCTATTTGTCTTTTTTTGCAACTCATGTAGCATGGGATGCCGTGTTTGTAGAATTTTCTGCTGGACTTTGACCTTCTATTGCACCATCAGTACCAGCAGAATCTGCAGGATTCATCCGCTTCTCATTCCCTGTCATTCTGTGTTTCTTACTCTTTCTTTATGCCATGTTAAGTCAAGCCGACAAGAAAAACGAATAACAATTTATTTCTTCAGAACAAATTGATGCGTGATGCATACGAACTGAACTTTGATGTTAGATAACCACATGATAGGAGGATGTAATATGTATGAAAAATAGGACGGAAGAGATAACCATAACTATGATGTGTAAACTAAGAAGAAGACTTTCACCAAATTAGAAGCAATGCAATGGAAGGTAGGCACCATATGAAAGATGCTACAAATATCGCTCTGCCAAGTTAACAGTGTCTCATCATAAATGGCGTTTAAACAAATGTGAAGCAGTACAAGAAATAAATCATATGCAAGATGCAAACAACATCACACTACCATGTTAGAGGTCTCTCGTCATTAGTGCCATTGCATATTCACAGCTTATGATGTGTAAACTAAGGAGAAGGCATTTCAACAAATTAGAAGCAATGAAAGCTAGACACCATATGAAAGACGCAACGAATATCACTCTACCAAGTTAAAACTGTCTCGTCATAAGTGCCATTTCAACAACTTAGTAGTACAAGCTAGAAAATAATGTGAGATGTAACCTATATCACACTCCGAAGTCAAACGTGTCTTATGATAAGTGATTGTTGCAGGTTACACAACAGTAGTAATATGATGTAAGAACATGGTGTGATAGACAGATATTGTATGTTCTAGAAATAGGAACACGTGTCTTACTCAACTATAATGTGTAAAGTGAGCAGATGGAATTCAACAAAATTAGAAGCAATACAAGCTAGACATCACACATAACATGCAACCACATATAACAGTCCCAAGTTAGAGGGAGCACCCGTGATGCTGCACTAGGGGAGACATGCTCATCATAAACACAGCTTTGTTGAGTGTCTATGCATGTGTTGTCTTGGAAATCATATTGGGGGTGTGGAGGAGTAGAAACTGTAGAGGCCCTCCGTTCGGAAGGAGCACCTTTATCCACTGCCTTGCTAACTTCCTTCCTCTTTATTGATTTTGAATTGTCAAGTAAAACCGACAAGAAAAAGCAATAAAATTGTCTCTTTAGAACTCATTCATGCATGATACTGACAATCACTACTTTGATGTAAGACAAACACCTGATACCAGGATGGAATATGTACGATAAACAGGACGACATGGCATGTTCACAACTATTTGTGTAAACTAAGCAGAAACCATTCCAGCAAATAAGAAGCAACGCAAGCTAGACATCACATGAAAGATGCAACCAATATGACTCTGCCAAGTTAAAAGCATCCCATCATAAATGGAATTTCAACAAATTAGAAGCATCGCATGCTATAAATCATATCAAAGATGCAACTAATATCGCACTACATATACTAAAGGTGTCTCGTCATGTTGATTAATGCGGGATACAAAAAAACAATAGTTTTATGTAAGGACATGCTTAATAGACAGGTGTACTATGTACTAAATACAGGAAGGCATGTCACATTAACAGGTATAATGTATAAGCTAAGCAGACTAGCACATGCAGTTTATTCAAATTGGAAGAATTACAATCTAGACACCATATGCAACATGCAACCACATATCACGCTGCCAAGTTAGAGCAAGCACCTGCGATGCTAGTGTAGGGGAAATGCTGTAATCAACTAAAGAGCTACGTTCACTATCTTCATGTAGCATTTCTGTTTCTTGAGAATCATGTCGGGAGGCTGACGCTACATTCTTTAAATGAGGAGTAGTCCCCTTGCCTGCCTGCCTCGTCATAAGTGATTGATGAGGGATACACAAGAACATTAGTTTGATGTAAGAACACGGTTAATACACAGATGTACTAGTATGTACCAAAAACAGAAAGGCATATCATATTCAAAGGTATAATCTGTAAGCTAAGCAGATGCAATTTAACCAAATTGGAAGCAATACAAGCTAAACATCCGGCTAGAGTGCTGAGCATGATCATCTAGGACATGAGAGCCTGGTGGGAGGCGGGCTGCTTCACCACCATCGCAACATTTTAGTTGGCTTCCAGGTGATGCCTATCTTTGCTGGGCTTGTCACTGGCTCGGCCAGTGCCCTCACTAGCTATTTGTCTTCTGGTGCTCACGGGATGGCGGTTCAAGTAAAAAATATCATTCCTTATCTTATCGACTTCGTCCTTTCGAATACAAGCTAGACATCATATGGAATATGCAACCACATATGACACCGCGAAGTTAAAGCAAGCACCTGGGATGGTGGTTCATTGCGAGCGAGGTCATCAACTCCAGAGCTACGTTCCCCGTCTCCATCTGCTGACACTGCACCCATTAAAGCATTAAAACGTGTCTTGCCTAGCCGCATGTCGGTGTCAAAACCAGCGGATCTCGGGTAGGGGGTCCCAAACTGTGCGTCTTGGCCGGATGGTAACAGGAGGCAAGGAACACGATGTTTTACCCAGGTTCGGGCCCTCTTGATGGAGGTAAAACCCTACGTCCTACTTGATTAATATTGATGATATGGGTAGTACAAGAGTAGATCTACCACGAGATCAAGGAGGCTAAACCCTAGAAGCTAGCCTATGGTATGGTTGTTGTATGATGAAGTTGTCCTACGGACTAAAACCCTCCGGTTTATATAGACACCGGAGAGGGTTAGGGTTGCACAAAGTCGGTTACAATGGTAGGAGATCTTGAATATCCGCATCGCCAAGATTGCCTTCCATGCCAAGGAAAGTCCCATCCGGACACGGGACGAAGTCTTCAATCTTGTAACTTCATAGTCCTGGAGTCTGGCTGAAGGTATAGTCCGGCTACCCGAACACCCCCTAATCCAGGACTCCCTCAGTAGCCCTGAACCAGGCTTCAATGACGACGAGTCCGGTGCGTAGATTGTCTTCGACATTGCAAGGCGGGTTCCTCCTCCAAATTCTTCATAAAAGTTTGTAAACACCAAGAGTAGTGTCCGGCTCTGCAAAATAAGTTTCCACGTATTGCCACAGAGAGAATAATATTAACACAAATCTAATCTGCTGACGTATTCCGCAGCGTGACATCACACTACGGCCAAGCCTTTATTCGAATCGTTTTCACTTTTCCACCTCAGCGTGTTTTCCGAGGCGGTTTCCTTGGCACGTCAGGTCAAAGCAGAGATCGTGTCCCCCATTTACGGGATTCTCATCAATACGGACGTGGGTAACCCAACCGCGCCATTTATCACGGCGCTTGGGAGGCAAGCGAGTTTTACTAGGCTGGCGGGGACGCACAGTCGCATCCGCCCATATAAGGGGATAAGGATCCACCTTTTTACCTACGCCTTCTTCCTCTTTTGCCTCTCCATCTTCTGCACACCCGAGCTCCAGCGCCCAAGCCCGCACTTCCTACCTCAACCTTCTCCAACAATGTCCGGAGCAGGAGGCAAGTGGATGGTCTCCTCCGTCACGGAGGGCCATGTCAAAAGGCTAAGGAAGGCCGGATACTTGTCCAAAGACATCGCACACCGGCTTCCTGAGGAGGGTCAGCTTCTCCCCACCCCAAGGCCCCATGAGAGGGTAGTATTTCTTCCCCACTTCCTCCGCGGACTGGGTTTTCCTCTCCACCCATTTGTCCGCGGGCTCATGTTCTACTATGGCCTAGATTTCCACGATCTGGCCCCGAACTTCATCCTCAATATCTCGGCGTTTATCGTCGTGTGCGAGGCTTTCCTCTCCATCCGCCCCCATTTCGGCCTCTGGCTCCGGACCTTCAACGTCAAGCCAAAGGTGGTGCGCGGCAACTAGGCGGAGTGCTGAGGTGCCATGGCGGGCAAAATAGCCAACGTCCTATGGCTCGAGGGCTCCTTTGTGGAGACCTTGAAGGGGTGGCAGTCAGGGTGGTTTTACATCACCGAGCCACATGATCCGAAGTGGATCGCAGCCCCTGAATTCCGATCCGGACCGCCTACACGGCTCACGTCCTGGAAGGAGACGGGCTTGTCGTGGGGCGACGAAGAAGAGGTGACCGGACTGCAAAAATGCTTCCAGTCCCTGGTGAACAAGCAGCTCAAGCTTGTCAACGTAGTCTAGGTTATGCTCGTCCGCCGGATCCTTCCATGTCAAGAACGGGACTTCAATTTGTGGGAGTTCAACCCGGCGCAGCACCAAACTCTGAGCAGGCTCTTCGACACGACGTACGAAGATGTCTGGAGGGGGCTAACCAAAGGGGCCGAGGCTCCCACATCCGCCTCCGAAGACCGCGGATTCAGCTCGCAGCGTCCCGCTGGCGAGGTAAAATATTTTCATCTTTTACAGGATGTTAAGTTTTCTTCATAGTTTGACTCTATGCGGGAACCAAAGTCCCTCACCTTTGACAGGATTCGCGGGCGAAGTCCGGACTGATTAACTGTCCGGCTCCCTTACTCGGAGACCCAGCCCCTGCTCTCCTAGTGAAGCTGCTGGTTCCGGCACCTTATGTGGTGCCGGACAAGAAGGCCAAGAAGAAGAAGGCAACGGGGAATCGAAAGAGTTCCTGGCATATGTCGGTGTCGGACTCCTCCCGTGAAGACGAGGAGGAAGAAGAGGCCTCTCCCCCTCTAGCGGGGGGAGGAAAGAAGAGGAAGGCCGCCCCAGTAGGGGAGGCCGAAGGGTCCAAGAAGAGGAAAACCCCTCTGCTAGACTACGCCCCCGACGCCGACAAGGACGAGGAGGAGTGGCCGGACAGGGCCAGGCGTCCGGCGAAATCGTAAGTGTTCGGATACCAGAGTAACACATGATATTCCTTTTGTTGCACGGCTTTCCCTAATGTCTAATGTAATCATGCAGCCTGCCCAAGCATGGGCTCGACGAGTCGTCGAGCAGCTCCCTGGATTCATCGGATGCGAATTTAGTTCCGCCCGCTGCCTCCCCCTGTGCTGCGGATGACGCCGAAGTGGCGTCGCGACAAGCTCCGGGGCAAGAGGAGGTGGTCCAGGAGGAGCCGCGAGGCGACCTCCCCGACTCCTGGAGTAAAGGGGACCGGGCCCCCAAGGCTCCAAATCCGGCTTTAAGCCGGACACCGCGCCGGAATCATCAACGGTTCCGGATCGCGGCAGGCGAACTCCTGCCAAGAGGAGCAAGCCTATTGTGCCGGCGTCCTTTGTCCAACCGGAGGCGTCGGACAATCTGCTGGAGGTGCTTAAGGGCGCCTTCATCGACGAGGAGCACCGTACCATCATGAGTACGATGGTCCAGAAGGTTCGGTCCGCCAAAAGCGGATTGACTGAAGCTTGTGCTAGCCTTCTAACAGGCTTCGAGGTAAGTAAAAAATATGTAAAAATATTACCACATAGACAGTAGCCCCTGATGCTCTGTTTGGCGTTCGGAAAGAAAAGCCGAATAGAGGATCTATTAAATATTGCAGGAGTCTAACTAGAAAGGAGTCAATATACGTATGCAGGCTTCGCTGCTGGCCACCGCCGCACTGACTGCGGAGGTGGGTGCCCTGAAGCAGGGCCTCGAGCGGACCGAGCAAGAGCTCGGCCTTGCCAAATGGAAGCTCGAGGAGAAAGAAGGGAAGAGATACTGACGGTGTCCTGGACTAGGGGGTACTCACCACGTCGTCTCCCGATCTATTAGATTGGGCCGAGGACCCCCGTGGCCACATACTCATGGGCCAGTTCGGACGGCTGCCGCATACAAGGAAGATTCCACAAGACTT
This sequence comes from Triticum monococcum, assembly GCA_034509565.1. NCBI lineage: Eukaryota > Viridiplantae > Streptophyta > Magnoliopsida > Poales > Poaceae > Triticum > Triticum monococcum. Next base: position 699,841,293 of record CM067842.1, on the reverse strand, counting down.
GACGATCAAGACAAGGACTTCTCCCCACCGGCGTATTCGGCTAGGACTCTTGTTATCCTAGGCCTCCGGTGCATTATATAAACAGAGGCCAGGCTAGTCGATAGATATACAATATATACAACAATCATACCATAGGCTAGCTTCTAGGGTTTAGCCTCCTTGATCTCGTGGTAGATCTACTCTTGTACTACCCATATCATTAATATTAATCAAGTAGGACGTAGGGTTTTACCTCCATCAAGAGGGCCCGAACCTGGGTAAAACATCGTGTTCCTTGCCTCCTATTACCATCCGGCCTAGACGCATAGTTCGGGAACCCCTACCCGAGATCCGCCGGTTTTGACACCGACATTGGTGCTTTTATTGAGAGTTCCGCTGTGTGATCGACAAAAGGATCGATGGCTCACCTGCAGATCAACTGCGACTTCGACATCTTCGTCACCAGCTCGACTGGTCATCTTGGTTCGACCAAGAATTGCGCCCCATGTTCGGATCACCATGCCCAGACGAGGGCCTTCATCAAACATCAACTCCGATCTCTATCAAGATCACGGAGGAATCATCTATGGAGCTCGGGGCTGAACGTCAACATTGCCCTCAAGCGACCGTGCTGTTTTTCTGGACAGCAAACTCGTATCTGCCACCACCACCTCCTCGAGTATCGCTTTGACGATTGCTTTGATGGAATTGTGCGGAATTGAGTCTACAACAACCCTGGAAAATTTCGTCGAGTTCCGATGGAGGAATCTCCGGCAATCCATGATATACCGGAGCCCTATCAAATCTGGACGGGAATTTGGATGAGTTTAGAGCGTGGTGTCCAGCTTCTAGCTCGGACTTCCTTTGGAAGATCCAACCGTTGATCGGCTGCAGAATTCCTATATCTACCACCTCTCAAAATTTCGACTCGATCCGACCGTCCAAACTCCAGGAACCTTCCGATTAGTGCATCACTTTTCGGATCTGTTTTCTGCGCGAAAACGAATCCGACCCGAGTTCATATTTTTTATGAACAGGATTTCAGACATCCCTTTTGAAGGAAGTTTTGTATGGGGTATTGTGTTTTGTTCCCGAACACATCCCACTAACTGTATGATCTTTTCAACATGATCTTCAACATCATGCTGGTGTCAAACCAGTCCGGCAATATTACTTCACGGCTGCCGACCTGCGCTAGACACGGCGTCACTTTGTTGAGCTGAGGTCAACTTCTTCGGATCATCATCTCTGCAAGCCGAACAAGAGCCCGGCATCGCGAAGGATAAATCATCACCAACATCACCGCCCCACAGATTACACGGAGCGGGCATACCGGCATCGCCACACGGTCGCTTCATCAAGCCGGCATCGACCACGTCACGACCTGCATCGACAGGGCCGCACTATTGCTTCTTCAAGCTGGTGTCCATCACGCCGACCTACTTCGACTCATCGGCTGACATCGAGGCTTCGACATCTCGGCTGGACCGGGGGCTTCGCCATCTCTTCATCAACCTACTCCGGACACATCGGCGTCACTAGCCGACCAGCTCCGTCATGTTAGCTGGGCCGAGGGCTTTGCCTCGGCGAGTCAACCTTTACCAGCATTGCCATGCCATCGTTTTATCGCCCATCAGGCAATGGGTGTGCGGAGCGGGTCCTAATTTTAGGAATCACCTTCCTTCGGTTTGCTACAACAAATAAAACAGGTCTATCAAATGGTGGCCGCATTAACGACAGTCGCATGGTGGTTCGGTCTATTTCCGTACATAGTCCAGCGAACGCCGCACTCGGAGCTCGGACCGACCTGCGAATTTAGGCTTTGCCACGCCTTTACCGCATCACGCCGACACCCTGCATCGACATTGACTTCGGCGCCAGGCCATATTTCTTTTATTACTCACTTTGCATAAATTATTTATTATGCAACGATTTTTTTAATTATCATTATTACTATTATCTCCAGTTTGCACTATTTTTTGTGCACAGGAAAATGATCCGGGGACTTCGGCGTCACTCTGCCGGTCTGCATTGATCGTGCTATGTCACCACTTCGGCGTGTCAAGCTCTCCGCTCCGCCACCTCGGGACCGGCTTGAGGGATGGAACCTTGCCCCGCATCAAGCTCGAACCGCGTCATCAATACCGAACACATTAACCAGCTAAGTCGCTTTCATGCTTAAAGCTTTAATTTCTATCTTGCGTTCGGTTCGACCAAGCATTATACTTTTTTGGAAAAAAGTTCCTTCTAAAAAATTTCCTTGTCCAAACTTTGTTCGTGACGCATAAATTCAAATACCCCGTTTACTTGGGGGCTTCCTTTATGAAGCTTTTCCTGTTGCATATGATTATACTTGTATGGCTTCGTTCCTTGTTCGTGTATTACGCCACAATATGCACCATATTGACTTAAGCGATTTGCAAGCTGGGTTGCCTCGCTCCTGTGTTTACCCCTACGTTCCCGATTGTTCGGCTAGGGAGTAAAGGGAGCACCCTTGCGATTGTCACGATCGGGTCACCCGAGCCGGACCTTAGACTGGGTGAAGCCGAAAGCTAGCGCTCTTATGGTTATTCAATGATGGTCGGCACACAACGGAACTCATGAGTACAAAAAATCTATTGCACAAGTCTCATAATAACAATGAGCACCGAAGAAAGGTATCGGTGGGGGTACTATTTTTTTCGAAGATGCTTCTTACTCTTCGCTGTAATATAGCATAAGTTCCCTGAGCGCGCTTTCTCTGTTACAGCCTTATGGCCTGATTGCCTGGTTATTGGAAACACCGTCGATATTCTCGACCGATGGAGTACATAACACTTTTCGGTCCTTAACCAAAGAGGGAGAAGCCGACGGTCGGTTAAGACGCGTTTAAAGTTCGGTTGAACATAGATATGATATAAGTACTTCGGTACATGCAATCATTCTTCTACCCAAGTCACTTGGGGGCTCTTAAGTTTATTTGAGCCGTTTTATAATAAGTGTTCTTCTTCTCAGTTGTTGCAAAGTTCTATTATTATTATTATTATTATTATTATTATTATTATTTATCGCTCCTTTTTTCGACGTGAGTGTGAGGTCACTAGCCGGGGAGCCTAATTTATTTCTCAAAGCCGCTAGAGTTTAGTTTGCTAAACTGGCCTAATGAGAACTACTCCGCCCTCGGGATAGGAGGTTGAAGCCGTAGGCTGACCCGATCGAAGTCTAGAGATAGGATGTGTCATGTTAAAGGACGAAAGAAGCACTTCTTTTTTCTAAGACCAATTTTCGGATTGGCACCGAACACTTGATCTTGTTCGGACGTCAAGTTTTTACTGACGTTTCTTGGTTTTCCAAGCTTTTTGGCACTTTTAAACTATTTGTGCTTTTCCAGCATTAGTCTCACAGTACAATGCCGGACACCTTTAGGGATTCGGCAAAAACATTCTCAGATATTGCTATATATGCATCGGTTTCGAATTGTGTCTTCGGTCAATAGTTCGGTTGCCCGGCTCCTACACTTGCTTCCTACGTACTGTTTTGTTCGGCTAGGCGTGCAAAGGGAGAACCACTTCGATTGTGCTTCTAGCTCACATGGTTAAGCACCTTAGTGGAGAAAGCCGAAAACTGACTGTCACAATAAGCGTAAACTGGTCAGCGATCGGATGACTATGACGGGCCATTCATAACATTGGCCGAAGTGTTTACGGCTTGACCTCGACTGTCGCCGAACACTACCGGGGGCTATTAACTGGCCTCCCAAACTAAATCCTCAATATTTTGCTCTTACATTAGAGCTGAGGTTTAATAATCATGCTTTGCATGACAACCCAAAGAAAGGAACCGATGGCGGGACTATTTTCTTTGGAAGACATTTCTTCTGTTAAACAGTAATATAACTCTCTGCGTACCTTTGTTTATAAAACCGTGTGGCCAGATTGCCTTGTTTGTCATAAATCTTTGCCCTCATAAAGGCTTTATAAAGTAGGACAAACACTCCTCGGCTACTGGCCGAGGAGGTGGAAGCCGATGGTCGGTCAACAAAGTTTTGTACAATGTGGATCCGAGCATTAATGGCGTAAAGTACTTGGATACATAGAGTCATTACACATAATTTGTGATTTTACTATGGATATAGATCCTTAATTCGGCCACCCGTGCCCGCATTAAGGCTCGGGGGCTACTGGGCTTCGGGCTTATTATTTACAAATATTAAAGGGGCACATCGATGCCCTGATCTGGTGTTGCCACCCGACCAGTGTCTCGGGGGCTACTGCATTGCTTGTCCAATGTAGAAAATTTTATGTGCAATATAGTTTCCGAGGAGATTTTGATCCTCAGGTTGGTCGGCCGCACCCAACCTGAGTCTTGAGGACTGAGCATGCCGCTTTTGTGTCCCGAAGTATTCTGCTGAGCTAGGACTTGATCCTCAGGCCGATTTTGCAAATCAACCTGAGTCTCAGCGGCTGCTGGGATCAGCGGTCTTATGTCATCCTTCATGTGCATCTCGGGTTTTAGACCGATACACACCTTGAGGGCTACTGGCTATATATCTCGGCAGACAATAAATTTCACCAATAAAAAATATTGACAAAAAATCGGCCCATAGTCGGGGTGGTGCACCACCTCGGAAGCACTCCGGCATAAAGCTCGGGCGCTAGTGGCTGGCTCCATAGAGGGCATTTCCGGCATTAAGCTAGGCTAAACTCCTTCAACTTTTTTGAACCAAGGTGATATGACACCTCGGATATAGTCCGACATTGGAGCCTGTACACAGTCCGGCGTTGGAGCTCGGATATATTTCGGCGTTGGAGCTCGGATATACAGTCCAGCGTTGGAGCTCGGATACATTCCGGCGCTAGAGCTGGGAAGCGGTCCGGCGTTGGTGCTCGACTGCAAAAGATACCTCGAATGCAGTTCGGCATTGGAGCTCGGACACAAGAGGACCCTGCCTCCCGGGAACAACTTCAAACCCGAGGTGTGGCATAAAAATAAACAAGGCATTGATAAAGGCTGGAAACTTAAAGGGGCTCCTCGGATACCCGATGTGTAAACTCGTCGAATGCAGTTCGGCGATCCTCAAGATCGAAGATAAAGAAGATTTGTTGAAATAGTTTTCAAGACCGGCAACCGAAGATGAAGAACAGTTTGGAAGAATCGAGGAGCATCCCAAACTTGAAGACCGGTTCAGGGGGCTACTGACGGTGTCCTGGACTAGGGGGTACTCACCACGTCATCTCCCGATCTATTAGATTAGGCCGAGGACCCCCGTGGCCGTATACTCATGGGCCAGTTCGGACGGCTGCCGCATACAAGGAAGATTCTAAAAGACTAGGCGATCAAGACAAGGAATTCTCCCCACCGGCGTATTCGGCTAGGACTCTTGTTATCCTAGGCCTCCGGTGCATTATATAAACCGAGGCCAGGCTAGTCGATAGATATACAATATATACAACAATCATACCATAGGCTAGCTTCTAGGGTTTAGCCTCCCTGATCTCGTGGTAGATCTACTCTTGTACTACCCATATCATCAATATTAATCAAGCAGGACATAGTGTTTTACGTCCATCATGTAACACCCTCGATGCGACTATATCTCCCACGTGTCGAGGCACGACTTAGAGGCATAATCGCATTGAAGGCATATGTCACAAGTGAGGTGATCTTCACACAACCCATGTAATATAACAAGGAATAAGAGATACATAGTTGGCTTACAATCGCCACTTCACACAATTACATGAATAAAGCATTACATCAATCAAATACACTCAGGGTCCGGCTACGGAACCAAAATAAAAGAAGAACCCCAAATGCGACAAAGGTCCTCGATCGACCCCAACTGGGCTCCACTACTGATCAACTAGAACGAAACAACACAAATGAACAAGGTCTTCAACGAGCTCCTCCTGAGCTTGGTTGCGTCATCTGCATGGACTCATCGGCACCTGCAAACTGGTTTTGGAAGTATCTGTGAGCCACGGGGACTCAGCAATCTCGCACCCTCGCGATCAAGACTATTTAAGCTTATGGGTAAGGCAAAGGTATGAGGTGGAGCTGCAGCAAGCGACTAGCATATATGGTGGCTAACATACGCAAATGAGAGCGAGAAGAGAAGGCAAAGCACGGTCGATAAAAGTATGATCAAGAAGTGATCCTATAGCAACCTACGTCAAGCATAACTCCAACAACTGTGTTCACTTCCCGGACTCCGCCGGAAAGAGACCATCACGGTTACACACGCGGTTGATTTGTTTTAATTAAGGTCAACTTTAGGTTTTCTACAACCGGACGTTAACAAATTCCCATCTGCCCATAACCGCGGGCACGGCTTTCGAAAGATCAAATCCCTGCAGGGGTGTCCCAACTTAGCCCATCACAAGCTCTCACGGTCAACGAAGGAATAGACCTCCACCCGAGACATTCCGATCAGACTCGGTATCCCAGTACAACAAGACATTTCGACAGGGTAAAACTAAACCAGCAACACCGCCCGAATGTGCCGACAAGTCCCGATAGGAGCTGCACATATCTCTTTCTCAGGGCACACTCAGATTGTCCTAGGTACGGGCAAGCCAGCCCAGAGTTGCCCCTGGTGGCCACCGACAGCTGACAGGTTGGACCAACACTCAGAGGAGCACTGGCCCGGGGGGGGGGGAATAATGATGACCCTTGAGTCCGCGGAACCCAAGGGAAAGAAAAAGGCTAGGTGGCAAATGGTAAAACCAATGTTGGGCATTGCTGGAGAAGCTTTACTTAAGGCGAACTGTCAAGGGGTTCCCATTATAGCCCAACCGCGTAAGGGACGCAAAATCCGGGAACAAAACACCGATATGACGGAAACTAGGGCGGCAAGAGTGGAACAAAACACCAGGCATAAGGCCGAGCCTTCCACCCTTTACCAAGTATATAGATGCATTAATTAAATAAGATATATACTGATATCCAAACAAGTAAATAAATGTTCCAACAAGGAACAGACTCCATGTTCCAACAAGGAACAAAACTTCAATCTTCACCTGCAACTAACAACGCTATAAGAGGGGCTGAGCAAAGTGGTAACATAGCCAATCAATGGTTTGCTAGGACAAAGGTGGGTTAGAGGCTCAATCATGGCAATTGGGAGGCTGACAAGCAAGTGGTAGGCATCGTAGCATTGGCAAAGCAAAAGAGCGAGCAAACTAGCATAGCAAAGATAGTAGTGATTTCAAGGGTGTGATCATCTTGCCTGAAATCCCGATAGGAAGAAGAACGAGTCCATGAAGAAGACAAACGGACGTAGTCGAACGGTTCCTCACAAATGCAACATATCGGAACCAACCCGAAGAAGCAATCCCAGAAAAGAAGCACACAACATAGTAAACAACCAACACATGAACATGGTATGATATGCGAGATGCGGGATGCGATGCGGGATGCAAAATGCAAGACATGGCAGGAAATGCATGAACCTGGCCTCAGCTTGGAAAACCAAGTGTGCCACTAGATAGAGGGGATTAAATCACCTGAAAACTATATAAAGATCATAGGAATTGGAGCCACGGTTTGGAAATGGCAAGCGTTTTACGAAACGAACCGATCTGCGATTTACAGCAAGTAGGCTCCTAAATGCAATGAAATGAACATGCTACAGCCACCAAACATGAAAACAAATTGCATGGCAGCGATGTACTCAAGAAGTTTAACAAAACACCAAGACTGAGGCATAGGCAAATTCATCCATTAAGGGCTTCAAACAAGCATGGCAAAACTGAATAAGCAAAACAGATTTCAGACTTAGCGAAATTAACGCTAGTCTGAAATTTCAGACCACGATGCTCTCTTCGGAGCAGCAAAACAACATGAAGCATAACCTAAACATGGCAAATAAGAGCACAGCATGGAGCTACTCAACAAGCTTAACAAAACACCCAAAATGACCTGGGGCCAAAAGGGTTCACAAAATACTCTACCGAGCACACAAACATCGATGAAACACAATCAGTTTTCAGACTTTGTGAAAACTGGGACATGCTGAAATATAACTCACGGAGGCATGTAAACGAGCTCGATGCACTCACTACGGTGCAAGTCATGGCAAGGCAAGCATGTATCCCTAAAGAAGGCGCAAAACTCTAGCTAGGCATGGCAAGAACAATGGCATAGCATGCATGGATCACTAGCAATAACTCCGGCAAAATCGCAAAAGAGTTCATGATCTGCCCAAAACAACAACTATGCAAAAGTTGAGCTCGATTGAGTCAACCAAGGGTGCGCCAACATAACAAGTAAAGACATGGATAGATTAAGCACAACAAGCATAAAAAATCACTCTTACTGATCATCCTCAAAAGAGGCACGGATCACTAGGAAACAAGCAGGACATATAGCATCGTGAACTAAAACATCCCAGACTTAGTGATTTTCACAAAGTCCCTGAAATCAGTAAACTCAGGTACCCTACTTCGCAAGCTTGCACAAGACAACATGCACATCCTAAAAATGCATGGAAGGCACCTCTGGAAAGAAGACAACATGCTTAACAATTCATCCCAAAGGGGCACAGGCATATCATGCACGGATTAAACATGGCAAAAATGACAAAAGTGCATGATGAACTAACGGATCTGCAAATTAACTCATGATGCCTCCTTCCAACAGCATTTTGGGCACCAAGATGACCTCAAATGCAAATGATGCAATGGAATGAAATGATGTACTTGTCGAGGCGAAGATTTTGACATATCATATGCGTGAATCGGAGCTACGGATGCAAAGATACGAGGCCTCAAACATGGCATCATGGATCTGGGAATTTCGGGGACTTAGCCAAATTTTAACTCCGTGAAAAGTCAACGCGGGACGGAGGGATCCGGGACGGAGCGGTACGGAACGGGGACGAGGTGTTTGGATGGACGCGCGGGTGTATCTGATCCCGTCTCGCGGATCTCGCCGGAAACGTTCGCCGGAGACGGAGGAGACGGCCGGAGAAGGGCGCGCCACCGGGGCGTGGCGACGGCGAAGGGTGACGCAGGGCCGGCGCGGGCAGCGAGTAAGGCGGGGCGGCGGCGAGCCGTGCTGCGCCGGCGATGGGCGGCGCCGGCGGAACGCGAGGCCGGGCGGCAGGGTGCGGTCGGCGGCGGCGGATCCGCGCGGTGGCCGGCGCGCGAGCACAGGCGGCGGGGCGATGAGGCGGCGGGGCTGGAGCGGTCCGGCGATGGTGACCCACGGCGAGGGCGGCACGGGCGCGGGCGGATCTGGCCCGGACCTCGCCGGATCCGGGCGCGGCGATGGCGGCGGCGGCCGGAGTAGCTCCGGCAGGCCGGAAGCCGGGAAGACGACGGGGCGCGCGCGGGCTCTCCGTGGGCGGCGGCGGCGGCGGAACCGGGCCCCGCAGGCCAGATCTGGGCCGCGCGGGCCCGCGGCGGCGGAGGAGAGAGAAGGTGGCGGTGCGCTGACGTGGCGGCGGCGGATTCGTCGGAGGCGGCGGTCGGACATGTCCGGGGTGGCGGGGATCTTTGTCCGGTGCGCGAGGTAGGGGAAGGCTAGGGTTAGACCGCGAATTTCGGAGGGGATCACATATTTATAGATAGAGGGAGCTAGGAGAGTCCAAACGAGGTGCGGCTTTCGGCCACGCGATCGTGATCGAACGACCGAGACGATGGAGCAGAGTTTGGTGGGTTTTGGGCCAAATTGAAGGGGTGTTGGGCTGCAACACACACGAGGCCTTTTCGGTCCCTCGGTTAACCATAGGAGTATCAAACGAAGTCCGAATGACCCGAAGCTTGACAGGCGGTCTACCGGTAGTAAACCAAGGCCGCATGGCAAGTCTCGGTCCAATCCGGAAATGTTTAATCCCCACACACGAAAGAAAGCTAGAAATGACCACCGGAGGAGAACGAAGCGCCGGAATGCAAAACGGACAACGGGGAAAATGCTCGGATGCATGAGACGAACATGTATGCAAATGAAATGCACATGATGACATTATATGCAATGCATGACATGCAAGAAATGACAAGGCAACACCAGCGGATAATTGCACGACACCTGGCACATCGGTCTCGGGGCGTTACAACACTCCACCACTACGAGAGGATCTTGTCCCGAGATCTAGAATGGCACCGGAGGGAAAACGGAAGAGAAGGAGAAGAGGTAAAACAAACTGCTTCTTTGGCAAATGAGTGAAACCACGAACCTTGAGAGGTTGAACAAATTGAAAGAAAGAATACAACAAAGATGAACAAAGTTGAAAACACTCCGTTAGAAAAGAGGGACAACGAGCATTGCGAAAACCTTGAGGTTGAAGGGAAGATATATATAGAAAATACTCCGGTTAAGGAAGGGGATCAAGGAAGACCAAAATTCGGGCAGCACTCCAGTTGAAAAGAAACGGAATTGAATAAGGTCTTGATAAGATGAGAAGATACTTGATGAAATCACAACACACTGCCACCGGAACTATTGAATGAACGGAACAAGGGTTAAGAAAGATCTCGGACAGCACTCCGGTTGAGAAGGTAGTCAAAATTTGATAAGATGAGAGAGCTCAAATGAAAAACACGACACTCTGGTTGAGAAAAGGGATCCAAGACTTGATAAGGAGACAAGAACTTGAACAAAGGGGCACAATACTTCGGTTAAACAAGATAGGGAAGGAATAAGGGTGATATAATTTGGACAGCACTCCGTCTGTAAATGGAAGGAATTGAACAAGACAAGATGAGAGGATACTTGAAAGAGGACACAACACTCCAATAAAAGTATAGGCATGGAAAGATCATGATCTTTGACAAAATGAGATGATGGGTTGAAAAGATGAACATCACAATGCCTCCGGAACAAAAGAATAGAAGATAGATAATTGAAATAGGAGAATTGAGGAGAAAATGCCAACTTCTACTACAAAGCTTGAGAAGGCATCCTTAGGAGACGGGTCGAGCGGAGTTGTTGGAACACCAACAACGAAAAGAATTGGCTTGTAGTGGTCTTATGGAATACCTCTCAAATTAAGAGATGACAGCCTGCCACTCACGGGAAGAAGAGTTGATTGGGTTTAAATGAACAAGTAGGCGAGAAACTATATCACCGGGAGGATATATGAAGAACTTGGATAATGTACGAGCACAATTATCGCAACAATCCTTAGGGAAGGATTTAGGTGAAGTGTAATCCAAGACAATTACAATGACGAGATTGATGGATTTAAATTATCTCATTCATGACAACATGTGAATCGTGAAACATGAATTCAAATTATCAAGAATGACATAATACCACCTCCAAAGATACGTTAGAAAGAAATGCACTCCGGATTGCAAGATGAAGAAAAACTTGAGCTCCTTTGAAAAGAATCTCAATGAACACTTCAAGAAGGAATTAAATCCCTTATGAACCATCATGTAGAACCTTCATGAAGAACTCCGGTAAACAAAAAGAAAGATCCAAAATAATTGAATGATGTAAAGAATAAGATTTAAGCCTCGCAATGATTTAGATGGATCTCCATGATGATATAATTGAGAGAACTTGGAACTCCGGAAAAGAAAAGATAAAGCATCTCGAACCAAGAATGTGATATGATGAACCACTCCGGAAAAAAGAATTAATCACTTGGATGAAACAAGAGTAAGAATTACATTATGCTTATCCTTCACCAATTTAAATTGATGACAATCAACGGATTTGGCATATTACTTATTCTTGTAGAGAAGATTAAGAGAGATATAACCTCAGACTTGGGAAGGTATTGAATGAACCACCGGAAGGGTTGAAACAACGAATAAAATTGATATGATAAGAAAGGAAGAAAAATCTTGAACGAACCACCGTAAGAATTAAAATGGACGAAGAAAAGATAATGGAACACCGGGAAGGATTATAAAATGAACAAAGATGCTTGAGAGGATTTAGATACATGAGAACGAGGAGCTGACGAGCCGATAAAAGATTACTTGAACGAAGCACCGGTAAGATCGGAGAATTACAAGTGAAAGCTGAGAATAAATAAACCTGACTTGATGGACTCCGGATAACAAACTGAGAAGACTCTTGAATTTCTCCGGAAGGGTGAAAAGAATAACTCATAATCAAAAATAATTATGAGAGGATGGCAACAAGCTAGCACCATGAATCTTGAAGAGAATGTAGCCAACGATGAAAAGAATTTAACCGATCTTGGAGAAAGACATTTGACTGATGCTAATTCATTCTTACGTCAAACTTCAAGAAGAATTTTAAGGATATCTTCGGGAAAATAAGAAGAGTCAGGTAAGATCCTGGGAAAAGACCTATGGGTTAGGCCCACTCAAAAGAAACACTGTTTAAATGATTTAGAGGAGAGGTTGCACCGGTTGAATTAAGTGACTTGAATGAGGGAACATCCTCGAAAGAACTTGGACAAAAGTATAGTGGAAACACGAATCTTCGATATATCTTGAGCACTCCGGAACAATAAATATCTAGAAGTGGAATGATAATGAGGTGCACCGGCATGAGAAGCATTGAAATGAGGAAAAGACATGATCAACAAAGCTTGACTTGAAACCACCGGAGAAGAAAAAGAACGAAGAACGATGAACTTGAGGTTCCGTTAGAATCTTCATGAGAATCACCGGATAAGAACATTGTGGAAAAAGAATGGAGAGACTTCACATGAATAAAAGGATACTTGAATAAGAAATATGGTTCCTCGAAGAAACAAGGGTGGGAGGGAGGGAAAAACAAAGGCAGCTTGGGACGAATGAAACAACACCGTTGAGAAGAAGTGATAATTGATCTTGCGGGAGTTGAAATGATTGGATCCACTTGAAGAGAAGCACACCGATGAAAAGAAATTGACATGACAAACTCAATTATCATGAAGGATTAGTATTCGCATAGGAATATGAGAACACCACTTGAGGAAGGTATGGAATCAACATTTGACTTCGAAGCAACTCGAATACCACAACTCAAAACAAAAACAAAAGATTGGCTTGCAAAATAAGCCGGAACAAACATATGATAGAGATTTCGTCTGAAGTTTTCGTGCTGGGACCTACACGGGCTCGATCGTACAGCACCATCATGTACAAGGCAGTGCACAAGACATACGAAGCGTCCCCGAGTCAGCATAGCCAAGGACTCTTTAAGACACAACAAGACCACTGTAAAACCGATCGTGAATAGGCGAACCACTAGACGTCGAACCCCAATTTCATATCACACATCTGTAAGAAAGATATCCTAAGAGCTACTTGAATTCCCACCTATGAAACTCCCGAAACTTTCTGGTTATGCAATCAGGTGTTGGGGATACAGGGGAAGCATAATATTTCACTCAAGCTAGCAAATCCTACATCCAGCTGCATCCATCCTTTAACACATAACCAAGAAACCTTCGGAAACCATCTATCTCAACCTTCGAAAAGCATCCGTTATACAAGTTATGGCGATACTCCCGAACTCCCGCCCCAGTACTGGGTGGCGTCGAGGTTATCTCACCAACGAACTGCATAAAGGAGATTTTCGATGTCGCGCACATATCTCAAGTATGCCAGAATTGCAACGATAGAATTATGATGACAACACCTCAGAGCTCAACTCCCCGGGACACTTCCACTAAACCCCTGACAGGAGGCACCAAGACAGTATTCTCATCATAAGCCATCGGAACAAAACTAAGATACTCGCGTGATCCTAAAATTTTTTTTTAGTGAAATTTGAGAAGAGAAGAGTCAAAACTCTACATCAGGATGCCTTACCAGAGCGATGAGGAGACTGGGAAGTAAAAAGAATTCCTAAGCTCTCCGATATATAATTCCTAAGGACCCAAAACATTTTTCTAGACACAAATCGGCTGCTAAAAACGATCAAGCAATGGAGCTCCTAAGGTCGGGGAAGGCTCCGATACCAACTTGTAACACCCTTGATGCGACTATATCTCCCACGTGTCGAGGCACGACTTAGAGGCATAATCGCATTGAAGGCATATGTCGCAAGTGAGGTGATCTTCACACAACCCATGTAATATAACAAGGAATAAGAGATACATAGTTGGCTTACAATCGCCACTTCACACAATTACATGAATAAAGCATTACATCAATCAAATACACTCAGGGTCCGGCTACGGAACCAAAATAAAAGAAGAACCCCAAATGCGACAAAGGTCCCCGATCGACCCCAACTGGGCTCCACTACTGATCAACTAGAACGAAACAACACAAATGAACAAGGTCTTCAACGAGCTCCTCCTGAGCTTGGTTGCGTCATCTGCACGGACTCATCGGCACCTGCAAACTGGTTTTGGAAGTATCTGTGAGCCACGGGGACTCAGCAATCTCGCACCCTCGCGATCAAGACTATTTAAGCTTATGGGTAAGGCAAAGGTATGAGGTGGAGCTGCAGCAAGTGACTAGCATATATGGTGGCTAACATACGCAAATGAGAGCGAGAAGAGAAGGCAAAGCACGGTCGATAAAAGTATGATCAAGAAGTGATCCTATAGCAACCTACGTCAAGCATAACTCCAACAACCGTGTTCACTTCCCGGACTCCGCCGGAAAGAGACCATCACAGTTACACACGCGGTTGATTTGTTTTAATTAAGGTCAACTTTAGGTTTTCTACAACCGGACGTTAACAAATTCCCATCTGCCCATAACCGCGGGCACGGCTTTCGAAAGATCAAATCCCTGCAGGGGTGTCCCAACTTAGCCCATCACAAGCTCTCAAGGTCAACGAAGGAATAGACCTCCACCCGAGACATTCCGATCAGACTCGGTATCCCAGTACAACAAGACATTTCGACAGGGTAAAACTAAACCAGCAACACCGCCCGAATGTGCCGACAAGTCCCGATAGGAGCTGCACATATCTCTTTCTCAGGGCACACTCAGATTGTCCTAGGTAAGGGCAAGCCAGCCCAGAGTTGCCCCTGGTGGCCACCGACAGCTGACAGGTTGGACCAACACTCAGATGAGCACTGGCCCGGGGGGGGGGGGGGGGGAATAATGATGACCCTTGAGTCCGCGGAACCCAAGGGAAAGAAAATGGCTAGGTGGCAAATGGTAAAACCAATGTTGGGCATTGCTGGAGAAGCTTTACTTAAGGCGAACTGTCAAGGGGTTCCCATTATAGCCCAACCGCGTAAGGGACGCAAAATCCGGGAACAAAACACCGATATAACGGAAACTAGGGCGGCAAGAGTGGAACAAAACACCAGGCATAAGGCCGAGCCTTCCACCCTTTACCAAGTATATAGATGCATTAATTAAATAAGATATATACTGATATCCCAACAAGTAAATAAATGTTCCAACAAGGAACAGACTCCATGTTCCAACAAGGAACAAAACTTCAATCTTCACCTGCAACTAACAACGCTATAAGAGGGGCTGAGCAAAGCGGTAACATAGCCAATCAATGGTTTGCTAGGACAAAGGTGGGTTAGAGGCTCAATCATGGCAATTGGGAGGCTGACAAGCAAGTGGTAGGCATCGTAGCATTGGCAAAGCAAAAGAGCGAGCAAACTAGCATAGCAAAGATAGTAGTGATTTCAAGGGTGTGATCATCTTGCCTGAAATCCCGATAGGAAGAAGAACGAGTCCATGAAGAAGACAAACGGACGTAGTCGAACGGTTCCTCACAAATGCGACATATCGGAACCAACCCGAAGAAGCAATCCTAGAAAAGAAGCACACAACATAGTAAACAACCAACACATGAACATGGTATGATATGCGAGATGCGGGATGCGATGCGGGATGCAAAATGCAAGACATGGCAGGAAATGCATGAACCTGGCCTCAGCTTGGAAAACCAAGTGTGCCACTGGATAGAGGGGATTAAATCACCTGAAAACGATATAAAGATCATCGGAATCGGAGCCACGGTTTGGAAATGGCAAGCGTTTTACGAAACGAACCGATCTGCGATTTACAGCAAGTAGGCTCCTAAATGCAATGAAATGAACATGCTACAGCCACCAAACATGAAAACAAATTGCATGGCAGCGATGTACTCAAGAAGTTTAACAAAACACCAAGACTGAGGCATAGGCAAATTCATCCATTAAGGGCTTCAAACAAGCATGGCAAAACTGAATAAGCAAAACAGATTTCAGACTTAGCGAAATTAACGCTAGTCTGAAATTTCAGACCACGATGCTCTCTTCGGAGCAGCAAAACAACATGAAGCATAACCTGAACATGGCAAATAAGAGCACAGCATGGAGCTACTCAACAAGCTTAACAAAACACCCAAAATGACCTGGGGCCAAAAGGGTTCACAAAATACTCTACCGAGCACACAAACATCGATGAAACACAATCAGTTTTCAGACTTTGTGAAAACTGGGACATGCTGAAATATAACTCACGGAGGCATGTAAACGAGCTCGATGCACTCACTACGGTGCAAGTCATGGCAAGGCAAGCATGTATCCCTAAAGAAGGCGCAAAACTCTAGCTAGGCATGGCAAGAACAATGGCATAGCATGCATGGATCACTAGCAATAACTCCGGCAAAATCGCAAAAGAGTTCACGATCTGCCCAAAACAACAACTATGCAAAAGTTGAGCTCGATTGAGTCAACCAAGGGTGCGCCAACATAACAAGTAAAGACATGGATAGATTAAGCACAACAAGCATAACAAATCACTCTTACTGATCATCCTCAAAAGAGGCACGGATCACTAGGAAACAAGCAGGACATATAGCATCGTGAACTAAAACATCCCAGACTTAGTGATTTTCACAAAGTCCCTGAAATCAGTAAACTCAGGTACCCTACTTCGCAAGCTTGCACAAGACAACATGCACATTCTAAAAATGCATGGAAGGCACCTCTGGAAAGAAGACAACATGCTTAACAATTCATCCCAAAGGGGCACAGGCATATCATGCACGGATTAAACATGGCAAAAATGACAAAAGTGCATGATGAACTAACGGATCTGCAAATTAACTCATGATGCCTCCTTCCAACAGCATTTTGGGCACCAAGATGACCTCAAATGCAAATGATGCAATGGAATGAAATGATGTACTTGTCGAGGCGAAGATTTTGACATATCATATGCGTGAATCGGAGCTACGGATGCAAAGATACGAGGCCTCAAACATGGCATCATGGATCTGGGAATTTCGGGGACTTAGCCAAATTTTAACTCCGCGAAAAGTCAACGCGGGACGGAGGGATCCGGGACGGAGCGGTACGGAACGGGGACGAGGTGTTTGGATGGACGCGCGGGTGGATCTGATCCCGTCTCGCGGATCTCGCCGGAGACGTTCGCCGGAGACGGAGGAGACGGCCGGAGAAGGGCGCGGCCACCGGGGCGCGGCGCCGACGAAGGGTGACGCAGGGCCGGCGCGGGCAGCGAGTAAGGTGGGGCGGCGGTGAGCCGTGCTGCGCCGGCGATGGGCGGCGCCGGCGGAACGCGAGGCCGGGCGGCAGGGTGCGGTCGGCGGCGGCGGATCCGCGCGGTGGCCGGCGCGCGAGCACAAGCGGCGGGGCTGGAGCGGTCCGGCGATGGTGACCCGCGGCGAGGGCGGCGCGGGCGCGGGCGGATCCGGCCAGGACCTCGCTGGATCCGGGCGCGGCGACGGCGGCGGCGGCCGGAGTAGCTCCGGCAGGCCGGAAGCCGGGAAGACGACGGGGCGCGCGCGGGCTCTCCGCGGGCGGCGGCGGCGGCGGAACCGGGCCCTGCGGGCCAGTTCTGGGCCGCGCGGGCCCGCGGCGGCGGAGGAGAGAGAAGGTGGCGGTGCGCTGACGTGGCGGAGGCGGATTCGTCGGAGGCGGCGGTCGGACATGTCCGGGGTGGCGGGGATCTTTGTTCGGTGCGCGAGGTAGGGGAAGGCTAGGGTTAGACCGTGAATTTCGGAGGGGATCACATATTTATAGATAGAGGGAGCTAGGAGAGTCCAAACGAGGTGCGGTTTTCGGCCACGCGATCGTGATCGAACGACCGAGACGATGGATCAGAGTTTGGTGGGTTTTGGGCCAAATTGAAGGGGTGTTGGGCTGCAACACACACAAGGCCTTTTCGGTCCCTCGGTTAACCGTAGGAGTATCAAACGAAGTCCAAATGACCCGAAGCTTGACAGGCGGTCTACCGGTAGTAAACCAAGGCCGCATGGCAAGTCTCGGTCCAACCGGAAATGTTTAATCCCCACACACGAAAGAAAGCTAGAAATGACCACCGGAGGAGAACGAAGCGCTGGAATGCAAAACGGACAACGGGGAAAATGCTCGGATGCATGAGATGAACATGTATGCAAATGAAATGCACATGATGACATGATATGCAATGCATGACACGCAAGAAATGACAAGGCAACACCAGCGAATAACTGCACGACACCTGGCACATCGGTCTCGGGGCGTTACACATCAAGAGGGCCCGAACCTGGGTAAAACATCGTGTTCCTTGCCTCCTGTTACCATCCGGCCTAGACGCACAGTTCGGGACCCCCTACTCAAGATCTGCCGGTTTTGACACCGACAGATACCTTTTAGAAAAAATTCCTATAAGAAGACGCAATTGCAAAAATGACAGGAGTACACTGCTTATTATAGGGGCCATAACTGAGGTGGCGACCCTCAAGCAGGCGCTGTCCGAGGCTGAGAAGAAAGCGGCCACGGAGCGCACTGAGTGGGAGAAATTTGAGGCGCAGGTCGGCGAGGTGCAGCAAGAGCTTCAGGCTAACATGAAAAAACATGAGAGTTTGGAGCTCGACTCGAAGACGCGAGCGTCCGAGCTTGCTGCGGCCCTTAAAACTGCCAAATCTGCCAAGGCCGAAGCCTAGAAGGCCCTCCAGGAATTGGATGCGGTGAAAAAGATAGCGGCGGGTAAGGCATTCTCTATGCAAAGAAGACATATAAAAGTAAACTACTTGTTACTTACCCGAATCCGGAGCTCGCCAGGGGCATTCGCAGATCTTCCCCGCAGCGTATCCGATGCCGCCGCATTCTACCGAGCCGAGGAAGGCAGCTCAACGGAGAAGGTGTTCTGGTCTCAGTACGCTAAGGCCGGACACCATGTGCCCTTGAGCGACCAGCTTGTCGGTGTTCTGGGAACGGGGGTCCCCAGACTTGCCTGCCTGCGGCCTGCGGCGTGGCTCAAAGGGGGGCCCAGCACGGCCCATCTTCATCAACACAGACCCAAGACCCTCGCGAGGGGCCAAGCCTCGCGGGGTGGATGACACGGAGCTTCCTCAGGCACGGCCTCATCAGGATGGCTCGCGAGGAGGCGGAGGGTCAAGGCGGGGTACCTCACGAGGTGCCCGTGACGCAAGCCATGACGACCAAGGGTGCCAGGCGGGCGCCAGCCCGCGCAGTGTCCTCCTTTCCTCTTTGGTCCAAAGGGAGCAATCGCAGGCGAGAGCATCAAGCAAAGGCACCCGTTTCGGTGCAACGAGACCAAGACCAGTCCAACGGCAGGGAGGAAGTCATTATGGGGCCCAAGCCAGTGTCACCACTAGAGTCTTTGGCAGGCGAGGACCAACTTTATTCAAGATAAGTGTACCAGATGTTCCCCTTCAAAATGGCCGATTGTTGGCGCCCTTCCCGCTCAATATTTGGGAAGAGGCCCAGGGCCTTTGCCTATAAATAGGACCAGCCACCCACCCACAGGGTAGGGGGGTTCGATCTATCGGTTGGAGATCGAAATCAGAGAGAGAGTCGAGAAGAGAGAGAGATAGAGAAGGGTGACTGAACTCCTCCTAGAAGTTTGTCCCCCCCAGCCAAGAACAGACCCTCGCGAGGCTGTTCTTCCTTGTATTGCTCATCATCATCAGCCCAAGAGGCAATCCACCACACCACACACTGGAGTAGGGTATTACACCACAAAGGTGGCCCGAACCAGTATAAACCCTCTGTCTCTTGTGCTGATCTTAGCGAGGCGGAGGGGTGCAGGTAGGTAGGAGGCGAAATCTCCGCGCGCACCCTAGTGTTCAAACCTCAAGGGTCTGCCGGAACCCGAAATCCGGCATTTGGCGTGCCAGGTAGGGGTGCCCCGGAATTCATCTTCCACCACCCCGTTCTCCTCCGACCATCGCGTCCATGTCTGACGCTCGTCGGGCCCGCGCCGATCGCCGGGCCGCTCTCGCTTCCCGCGTCACCCAGACGGCTCCTGTCGACGGGCGTCCTCGCCGTTCCCCGTCACCTGCCGTCAACGCTACCACTGGCCCAGCGGGGGACGAGCAACAAGCGTCGTCTCAGCATCCGTCCGTGCAGCAAGACGGCCGCACCGCTACTCCCTCGCTCACGCCAGCTGGTTCTTCGTACCGCGCGCTCCGCGCACCCATGGAGGCTCGAGCTGCGCTCATCGCGGCAAATGAGCTACTGCGCTACCGTCCCGTCGACGGCGTCTACGAAGAATGGCTCGACTGCGTCGCCGAGCTCGTCCGCGCCGCAGGGGGCTCTCCTGCGCCATCCGTTCTGCTGCACCGCATCCCGCCCTGCGCGGGCGACGAAGCTCCGGTGGCGCCCCGGCCGCCTCCTCCTCAAGAAGGCGCCATGGCTCCAAGGCGCGTGGCCCCTGGGCGGAACCCGGTCCGTTAGGTGCCAGCGCGGCAAGAGCAGAGCTGCCAAGAAGTCCCTCGCCCGCAAGAAGCTGCCCGGGCCCTCCCTGCTCCAGCACGTCGCGACCATGCTCCTGCTCCCGCATGTCAAGACCCTGCGCTGCTCCCAGCTGCAGCGCGTGGGGACATGCAAGACCAAGCTCTCCATCACCCAAGGCCTCCCGTGGCCACAGCAGGCTGCCGTGCCTTCACCATCGAGCTACGCAGCGTCGCGTGGCCCGGCAAGTTCAAGCCAGACCTGCCTCCTCGTTACGACGGCACGGCCGACCCTGCAGAGTTCCTCCAGCTCTATGAGCTGGGCATCGAAGCTGCCAACAGAGACGAGAAGGTCATGGTGCACTGGTTTCCCATGGCGCTCAAGGACGGGGCCCGCACCTGGCTCCTAAACCTGGCTCCAGGGACGATCTCCTCCTGGGACGAGATGCGCACCCGCTTCATCGCCAACTTCCAAGGTACTCGCGACCGACCACCCGCCGTGAGCGACATGCGCCGCATCAAGCAACAACCCTGGGAGACCTTGCAGAAGTACATCCAGCGCTTCAACAACGCACGCCTCAAGATTCCCGAGGTGACTGAGGAGGCCATCATCTCAGCTTTCTCCGACGGCGTGCACGATGTCAAGATGAAGGAGAAGCTCGCGATGCATGAAGACCTGTGCACTTCCTTGGAGTTGTTCAACTTGGCAACCAAGTGCGCCAGGGCTGAGGAAGGGCCTCTCTCCCTCCTCGAGCTGCCTGCCGCAGACCCAGAAGAGAAGAAGCCCAAGGCCAAGGATGTGAAGCGCAAGGGGGTTGCCGTGCTCGCGGCAGAACCAGACACCAAGCGGGGCAGAGATCAGCCCGAACCTTCCAAGGGCAGTTGGTACTGTGTGTACCACGACCTCCACACCCACAACACCAAGCAATGTCAAGAGCTCCGAGCCGTGCGAGAAGGAAGGATCGGCCGTCGCCCCGACCGCGGTGACCGGGGCTACGGTCGAGGAGGAGGAAGGAACACAGGACGCTGGGAGGACCGCGGCCTGCGCCAAGGGTTGCGTGATCAACCTCGCAAGGATCGCTGGCAAGACCCGCCTCGCGAGGGAGACTGGAGGGATCAGCCTCGCGAGGATCGCCCGCAAGGCAACGCAGGCCTCCCTCCGCTGCCGCCGCAGCCAAGGAGAAACGAGGACCGCCATCAGGACGAGGGGGCTGGGGGCTTCCAGGAGCCGCGCGCGATCGCCTGCATCCTGGGCGGGGCTCAAGCCCCAGCCTCTCAACGCATCTTCAAGCAGTTCACCCGCGAAGTGAATGCAGTCCTCCCCAAGCTCGAAGCCACGTGCCCTCTCAGGTGGTCGGCATGCGCCATCATGTTCAGCTCAGCAGATCAGCTCAAGTGTGCGGCTACAGCCGGAGTCCTCCCGATGCTTTGTTCCCCAATCATCAGCAACGTGGTGGTCACCAGGACCCTCATCGATGGCGGGGCAGGGCTCAACGTCCTGTCCGTGGAGATATTCAACAATCTCCAAGTGCCCTATAGCCAGCTTCAGCCAACCAAGCCTTTCTCCGGAGTCACCGACGGCTCCACGGTCCCGATTGGGCAGGTCCGCCTCCCTGTCACCTGCGGGGCACGCGACATCTACCACACCGAGCTCATCGACTTCGACGTCGCTCACATTCGCCTGCCGTAGAATGCCATCCTTGGGTACCTAGCGCTGCTCAAGTTCATGGCCATAACTCACGACGGCTACAACATCCTCAAGATGACAGGAAGTGGTGGAGTCATCACGGTGCCCTGTGAAGAGAAGGACGCGGTGTGTTCCCTGGAACGAGCCTTTCAGGCCGCGTCACTGGAAGACCCGGATCACGGAAGCAGGAGGCTTCCTGAGACCGCCCCCAAGAAGAAGAAGACATCGTCCGGCCCGGCCCCTTAGGAGGCAGGCCCCTCTGTGCCCGCGCCTGCCCAGGGGGAACCTCCTTCCATCGCATAGGAAAGCGCGCCCGGCGCCCTCCTCAGGCAGGGCTCGGGGGCTCTCCCCTGGAGGGCCACCGACCTAGCTAAGGTCACGAGGGAGGCGCTTGGGCATCACATGAAGGAGTGTTTCGAAGCATGTTTCCCTCAAGAAGGAGTAAGGCAAGGAGAGCCAGACCCTCAGGAGTTCGTCAGCAAGGCCATTCAGGAGCTACAGGAGTCAAGAGTCATGAAAGGTGGGCGCCGTCTACCAGCAGTGGCTCCCCATCCAGGCGAGGATGGTGGGCTGCGCGTCTGCATTGACAAACCAGGGCTCAATCGAGTCGCCTCTCTGGAGCGCCTCTGGCCCTTGCGAGTGGGGCGCTGCGAAGGTCCACCCCACAGCTACGCTCACATGCCTTACAGCTTGCCAAACGTGGCTGCCACGTACCAGCGCCTCATGAGGGACATCGTGGAGGCTCATGAGGCCAGGCGTTCAGAAGCCCTGGCGGAGATGGAGATTGTCCGCGAGGAGCCACCAGTGCCTCCGGGGCTTCCCGAGGCCCCTGGGCCTGGGGGCTCGTGAGGATCGGCTTCCGCAGCCCACCGAGCCTGCTACACCAACACTCCTTCGTCCTCAACATCATCAGATGGCATCTTTCAAGTTTCATTTCCAGCTGGGAGCACCCCCGCAGGGCTACATTATTCCCAGGTCGCGTGGGTCCGTCCCTGCGGCATGTATCCCTTTTATTTCATGTTGTTAGCTTACTTTGTTGGGGGCGGCCCTCGGGCTGCATCATCCCCAAGTCGCTCAAGCCAGACCCAGTGGCATGTATCCCTTTTGCGTTTATTTCCGGATATGCGTTCGACCCCCCATGCTTGATTATTTGATGCCTGTCCACAGCACCTCTTCTTCTCCATGCCGACCACTTGCACATTAAAGGGAGGGTACCTGAGCATCGCGACTCAGGGCTGTTACTGGCTCTCCAGCCCTCACCCTCTGGCCTTGTCCACGGCATCGCGACCTGGCATACCAGCGACGACTGAGACCAGCTCGAGGGCCAGGACCCGAGGACGTAGAGTGCCGGCATCTAACCAAATTTTCAGGGACACATCACAAGATAAGGCCCAGTGCCAGGCGCAACCCACCTAGAGGTAGGGCGCCGTGAGTCCCACGCTGGCTCACGGGTGCCCAGAAACACCTCGCCAGGCCCTACCGTGCCAGCCACGTCTCAGGGCGGGGCTGTACAGGCCACGGGGGCTCCTCCCGGAGGGGGGCCCCCTCCCATGTACCAGTGGAAGCACCATGCTCCGCGCTGGCTGACGACACTGCCGAGGAGCGGCTATGCTCGTACACATACAGAAGCGCTATGCTCCGCGCTGGTGATAAACAACTGAGGGTGGCCCCCGGGACGCATCAACCTCAGGGAGCCTAGAGCTCAGTGTCTAGCCTCATCATAACGCCTCCCCTCGGGAGTGGCGCGCGAGGGGGCTGGGCACGGGGGCTGCGCTTGGGTCACGCCCAGACGCACGCCGCCCAACCAGGTCCCCCGGGCCTGGTTCGTCGCGCGTCTCTCCCCGAGCGGAGCCAAGGTACGAAGGCCGTTTGAGCGTCAAGGGGGACTCAAAAGCATCGCGACTCAGGAGCCTAACTGGTCACATGTACCCTCACTCCTTAGTTCCGAAAGGCTAATGACGGTTGAGGTATGCGCGCGGCCGGGCTCTGTAGACGTAGAAAGGTAGATCCACCCACATCATACCTCCCTACTTGTTGTTCGCGCACCAAGGGGGACTCCTGAGCATCGCGACTCAGGAGCCTAACTTGTCACGTAGCCCCTCACGCCTTGGTCCCGTCCAGGTTTCCGGTCGGGGCTAACGGCAGCTGAGGTATGCGCGAGGCCGGGCTCTGCCGGCGTAGAACATAAGCAAGTAGGAAGGAAAAGCGTAAATCTCAAGGAATTCAAAAGCAAATATTACAGTCCACACTGTTATCTCAATGCCAAACGCAAGTTTAAACGCCTCCCCGAGGCATGATACATGTGCAGGAATTAAAGGCAGGACAGGAGCCACAACGGAGTCACTTGTCGGTGGTGGAGCAGCGCGGAGTGGGTTCGCCTCATGGAGCAGTTGGGTCGGCAGCGCCTTGCTTCGGCTTGGTGCTGAAGGCCCGAAACTTCCCCAGCAGAGCCTCCGCGCGAACCTTCACGGCCTCGGCAGCGGCAGCGGCACGCTCGCCGCTTACTGGCTCCAGCAGGCTGTCGAGGTAGACGCCAGGATCGCAAAGGTAGATGTGGATGAGGACCCGCATCAGCGCTGCAGAAGACAGGACACGCGCCTCGGCCTTGGCCGTGGGGCCAAGGCCAAGGGCGACATCTTCAAGAGCGTGAACCAGGAAGGGAAGCAGCTTGGCGGGGCCGTCCTCGGTGCCAGCCAGCGGGCTCTCCAGGTCGCTGTCATAAAGCGTCCTCAGCGAGGAGCAAGCCTTCGCCTCCATCTCCGTGAAGGCCACGCGGTCCTCGGCAAGAACCTGGGCCTTGTCGTCCAGCTCGGCCTTCCTCGCCCCCAACTCCTGCTCCAACGCGCCTAGGCGGTCGCGGCGCTTCCTGAGCTTGACCTCCCTCTCCTTGACGTCCGCCTCGCGAGCCTTCGCGCCTTCTTCCTGCTCTTGGCGAAGACGGACCTCTTTCGCGAGCTGGTCCCGTAGGTCTTGCAACTCGTCCTCCAGCGCCTTGCAGCGACCATGGACGTCGACCACCTCCCCCAGGGCTGCATCAGGAGCAGCCTTTGCCTCAAGGACGGCCTGCTTCTCCTCATCGCAAGCCGTCGAGGCCTGGACTAGCGCCGCCCGAATTGAAGCATCGGAGCGAACCCATCCTGAAGCCAGCTCCAAGCGCCCGGCCACCAAGCTAGGGTCGGCGCCAAGAAGATCTTTCCACAGCCGGTCCAGCTCAGCAGCAGCATGATTCCGAACGGCAGGAGGAGTCGGAGAGATAGCAATCGGTGGAGTAGAAGGAGAAGGCGGCAGCGCGGCCACAACATCCTAAGGCGGAGCCTGCTGCGCCCCAACGGCTGTAGTGGCGGCAGCAGGCAAAGGCACCTCAGGAGTCACTTGGGCCATGGGGGCTAAGCTCGCCCCAGCCGGCTCAGCCCGTGCGTCGCGGTCACCTTCCATCGCGGGCAGAGGCGCTGCCACGGATGGAACCTCAGGAGTTCCCTTCGGCTTCTTTGATGCGGGCGCCTGCCTATCCAATAGATGCGGACGTCAAGCCTCGGAAGCAGAACAAGAAATAAAGACAAGAATCAAGTGCTTACGGGTCGTCGCTAGTGAGCTCAAGCGGCCTCCGGCCAAATTTCAAGCCCGAAAGCCGGCTGGAAGGGTCAACCTCGAGAAGCTTGGAAGCGGAAGGTGCATCTGCGGTCCGCCTCGGTGCCGGGGCAGACCCGCTAGAGATCAGCCAGGTCCTGTCCTTCTTCAGGATCGGGGGCAAGCTCCCGCCGTCCTGCTCGTCATCATCCTCGTCGTCATCGCTCGGACAGAGGCGGAGAACGCGGGACCTGCCCCAGGGGAGGGGAGCCCTCCACTCTCCGTCAGTCGCTGTCGGCGTTCTGGGAATGGGGGTCCCCAGACTTGCCTGCCTGCGGCCTGCGGCGTGGCTCAAAGGAGGCCCAGTGCGGCCCATCTTCATCAGCACAAGGCTCAAGACCCTCGCGAGGGGCCAAGCCTCGCGGGGCGGACGACACGGCGGATCCTTAGGTGCAGCCTCCTCAGGCTGGCTCGCGAGGAGGCGGAGAAATCAAGGCGGGGTACCTCGCGAGGTGCCCATGACGCAAGCCATGACGACTCAGGGCGCCAGGCGGGCGCCAGCACGCGCAGCGTCCTTCTTTCCTCTTTGGTGCAAAGGGGGCAAGCGCAGCCGCGGAGTACCGAGGCATCAGGCAAAGGTTGCCATTTCGGTGCAACGAGACCAGGACCAAGCGGACTACGAGACGGAGGTCACCATGGAGCCCAGCACGGCGTCACCGCAGAGTCTTTCGCAGGCGAAGACCAACTTTAGTCAGGATAAGAGTACTTGCTGTCCCCCTTAAATTAGCCTGCCATTGTTGGCTCCCTTCCTGCTCGATATTTGGGAAGAGGACCAGGGCCTCTATAAATAGGGCCGGCCACCCACGTAGCAAGGGGTTCGGTTGGTTCGGTTGGTTCGGTTGGTTCATTCGGTTCGCAGGAAGAGAGAGAGAGAGAAGGGTGACTGAACTCCTCCTAGCAGTTCATCGCCCCTGCCAAGAACAGACCCTCGCGAGGCAGTTCTTCCTTGTATTGTTCATCATCATCAGCCCCAAGAGGCAATCCACCCACCACACACTGGAGTAGGGTATTACACCACAAAGGTGGCCCGAACCAGTATAAATCTTGTGTCTCTCGTGCAGTTCTATTAGTAGTTTAGATCTTTGTGAGACGGAGAGGTAGAAGGCGTGATTTCCGCGCGCACCCCAGTGTTTGAACCTTAAGGGTCTGCCGGAACCCGTGAATCCGACATTTGGCGCGCCAGGTAGGGGTGCGCCGGAATCTTTCCTCCACCACTCCGTTCTCCTCCGACCGTCGCGTCCATGTCCGACGCTCGTCGGGCCCGCGTCGAGCGCCGGGCCGCCATCGCCTCTCGTGTCGCCCAGACGGCCCCCGTCAGTGGGCATCCTCGTCGTTCCCCGTCGCCCGCCGTCAACACCGCCACCGGCCCGACGAGGGGCGAGCAGCAAGCGTCGTGTCAGCATCCGTCCGTGCGCCAAGACAGCCGCACCGCTACTCCATCGCTCGCACCAGCCGGTTCTTCGTCCCGCGCGCTCCGCGCACCCTTGGAGGCTCGAGCTGCGCTCCGCGTGGCAAATGAGCTCCTGCGCTACCGCCCCATCGACGACGTCTACGAAGAGTGGCTCGACCGCTTCGCCGAGCTTGTCCGCGCCGCAGGGGGCTCTTCCGTGCCGTCCATTCCTCTGTGCCACACCCCACCCTGCGCGGGCAACGAAGCTCCAGAGGCGCACCAGCCCCCTCCTCTCCAAGAAGATGCCATGGCTCCAAGGCGCTTGGCCCCTTGGCGGAACCCGCCCCGTCAGGTGCCAGCGCAACAAGAACGGAGCTGCCAAGAAGTCCCTCACCCGCAAGGAGCTGCGAGGGCGCTCCCTGCTTCGGCACGCCGCGACCATGCTCCAGCTCCGGCACGCCATGACCCCGCTCTGCTCCTAGCTGCAGCGCGTGGGGACCCTCAAGACCAAGCTCTGCACTAGCTGAAGCCTTTCGTGGCCACCGCAGGCTGCCGCGCCTACACCACTGAGCTGCATCGCGTCGCGTGGCCTGGCAAGTTCAAGCCAGACCTGCCTCCTCGCTACGACGGCACAACTGACCCCGCAGAGTTCCTCCAGCTCTACGAGCTGGGCATCGAGGCTGCCAGCAGGGATGAAAAGGTCATGGCGAACTGGTTCCCCATGGCGCTCAAGGAAGGAGCTCGAACCTGGCTCCTGAATCTGGCTCCGGGCACGATCTCCTCCTAGGACCAGATGCGCACCCGCTTCATCGCCAACTTCCAAGGTACTCGCAACCGGCCGCCCGCCGTGAGCGACATGCGCCGCATCAAGCAACAACCCGGAGAGACCCTGAAAAGTACATCCAGCGCATCAACAACGCGCGCCTCAAGATCCCCAAGGTGTCCGAGGAAGCCATCATCTCAGCCTTCTCCGATGGCGTGCGCGACGTCAAGATGAAGGACGAGCTGGCGATGCTCGAAGACCTCTACACCTCCTTGGAGCTGTTCAACTTGGCGAACAAGTGCGCCAGGGCTGAGGAGGGACGTCTCTCCCTCCTCGAGCTGCCTGCCGCAGACCCAGAAGAGAAGAAGCCCAAGGCCAAGGACGTGAAGCGCAAGGGGGCTGCTGTACTCGCCGCAGAACCAGACACCAACCGGGGCAAGGATCTGCCCGAGCCCTCCAGGGGCAGCCGGTAGTGTGTGTACCACGACCTCCACACCCACAACACCAACGAATGTCAAGAACTCCGCGCCGTGCGAGAAGGAAGGATGGGCCGTTTCCCTGAGCGTGCTAACCGGGGCTATGGCTGAGGAGGAGGAAGAAACCCAGGACGCTAGGAAGATCGCGGCCCGCGCCAGGGGTGGCGCGACCAACCTAGCGAGGACCGCTGGCGAGACCTGCCTCACGAGGGAGACTGGAGGGATCAGCCTCGTGAGGATCGCCCTCATGGCAACGCAGGCTTACCTCCGCTGCCGCCTCAGCCAAGGAGGAACGAAGACCGCCATCAAGACGAGGGGGCTGGGGGCTTCCAGGAGCCCCGCGCAATCGCCTGCATCCTGGGCGGAGCTCAAGCCCCAGCCTCTCAACGTATCTTCAAGCAGTTTGCCCGCGAAGTGAATGCAGTTCTCCCCAAGCTCGTAGCAACGCGCCCCCTCAGGTGGTCGGCATGCGCCATCACGTTCAGCTCAGCAGACTAGCTCAAGTGCGCGGCCACTGCAGGAGTCCTCCCGATGCTTTGCTCCCTAGTCATCAGCAACGTCCTGGTCACCAAGACCCTCATCGATGGTGGGGCAGGGCTCAACGTCCTATCCGTGGAAACGTTCAACAATCACCAAGTGCCCTACGACCAGCTTCAGCCAACCAAGCCTTTCTCCAGAATTGCCGACGGTTCCACGGTCCCGATCGGGCAGGTCCGCCTCCCTGTCACTTTCGGGGCTCGCAGCAACTACCGCATCGAGCCCATCGACTTCGAAATAGCCCACATCCGCTTGCCGTACAACGCCATCCTCGGGTACCCAGCGCTGGCCAAGTTCATGGCCGTGACTCACCACGGCTACAACGTCCTCAAGATGCCAGGAAGTGGCGGCGTCATCATGGATCCTTGTGAAGAGAAGGATGCAGTGTGTTCCCTGGAGCGAGCCTTTCAGGCCGCATCGCTAGAAGACCCAGATCGCGGAAGCAGTAGGCTTCGTGAGACCACCCCCAAGAAGAAGAAGACATCGTCAGGCTCAGCCCCTCAGGAGGCAGGCCCCTCAGGGCCCGTGTCTGCCCAGGGGGACCCCCTTTCCATCGCATAGGAAAGCGCGCCCGGCGCCCTCCTCAGGCAGGGCTCAGGGGCTCTGACCTGGAGAGCCACCGACTTAGCCAGGGTCACAGGGAGGTGCTTGGGCACCATGTGGAGGCGTGCTTTGAAACACGTTTCCCTCGAGAAGGAGCCAGGCAAGGAAGGTCAGACCAGCAGGAGTTCGCTAACTAGGCCATTCAAGAACTACAGGGGTCAAGGATCATGAGAGGTTGCCGCCGTCTACCAGCTGTGGCCCCACATCCAGGCGAGGATGGTGGGCTGCGCGTCTGCGTCGACGTACCAGGACTCAATCAGATCGCCACGACGGAGCGTCTCTGGCCCTCGCGAGTGGGGCGCTGCAGGGGTCCACCCCACAGCTATGTTCGCATGCCTTACGGCCTGCCGAGCATGGCTGCGGCGTACCAGCGCCTCATGAGGGGCATCATGGAGGCTCAGGAAGACAGGCGTTCCATAGCCCTGGCGGAGATGAAGACAGCTCGTGAGGAGTCACCAGCGCCTCCGGAGCCTCCCGAGGCCCCGGGGCCTGGGGGCTCGTGAGGATCAGCTTCCGCATCCCACCGAGCCTGCTGCACCAACGCCACTTCACCGACGACATCCTCAGGTGACATCTTTCAAGCTTCATTCCCAGCTGGGGGCACCCTCCCAGGGTTGCATCACTCCCAGGCCGCGTGGGTCCGTCCCTGCGGCATGTATCCCCTTTTATTTTCCGGTCGTTAGTTTGCCTTGTTGGGGGCGCCCCTCGGGCTGCATCATCCCCAAGCCGCTCGGGCTAGGCCCAGCGGCGTGTATCTCCCTCGCATTTATTTCCAACTATGCATTGCCTATCACGCTTGATTGCTTGATGCCTGTCCACAGCATCCTTTCTTCTCCATGTCGGCCACTTGCACGTTAAAGGGGGGGTGCTTGAGCATTGCGACTCAGGGCTCTTACTGGCTCTCCAGCCCTCACCCTCTGGCCTTGTCCACGGCATCGCGACCTGGCATACCAGCGACGGCTGAGACAAGCTCGAGGGCCGGGACCCGAAGACGTAGAGTACCGGCATCTAACCAAATTTTGCAGGGACACATCTCAAGATACGACCCAGTGCCAGGCGCAACCCGCCTAGAGGTAGGGCCTCGTGAGTCCCGCGCTGGCTCACGGGTGCCCAGATACACCTCACCTAGCCCTACCGTGCCGGCCACGTGTCAGGGCGGGGCTGTACACGCCCCAGGGGCTCCTCCCGGAGGGGAGCCCCCTCCCACGTACCAGTGGAAGCACCATGCTCCGCGCTGGCTGACGACACTGCCGAGGAGCGGCTATGCCCGTACACATACGGAAGCGCTATGTTACGCGCTGGTGATAAACAACTGGGGGTGGCCTCCGGGCCGCGCTAACCTCAGGGAGCCTAGAGCTCAGTGGCTAGCCTCATCGCAACGCCTCCCCTTGGGAGTGCCGTGCGAGGGGCCTAGGCACGGGGGCTACGACTGGGTCATGCCCAGACGTACGCCGCCCAGCCAGGACCCTCCGGCCTGGTTCGCCGCACGTCTCTCCTTGAGCGGAGCCAAGGTATGAAGGTCGTTTGCGCGTCAAGGGGGACCCCTGAGCATCGCGACTCAGGGGCCTAACTGGTACCGTAGCCCCTCACTCCTTAGTTTCGAAAGGCTATGTTGGGTGAGGTACGCGCGGGGCCGGGCTCTGCAGACGTAGAACGGTAGCCCCACTTACATCGCACCTCATCACCCGCTGTTTGCGCGTCAAGGGGGACTCCTGAGCCTCGTGACTCAGGAGCCTAACTAGCTCCGTAGCCCCTCACTCCTTAGTTCTGAAAGGCTATGCTGGGTGAGGTACGCGCGGAGCCGGGCTCTGCAGACGTAGAACGGAAGATACACCTACATCGCACCTCCCTACTTGTTGTTCGCACGCCAAGGGGGACTCCTGAGCATCACGACTCAGGACCCTAACTTGTCACGTAGCCCCTCACTCCTTTGGTCCCGTCCTGATTTCCGGTCGAGGCTAATGCTGGGTGAGGCACGCGCGGGGTCGGGCTCTGCCGGCGTAGAACACAAGCAAGTAGGGAAGAAAAACATAAAATTCAAGGAACTTAAAAGCAGATATTATAGTCCATACTGTCGTCTCAATACCAAACGCAAGTTTAAATGCCTCCCCGAGGCGTGATGCATGTGCAGGAATTGAAAGAAGAACAGGAATGGAACGGAGTCACTCGTCGGCGGTGAAGCTGTGCGGAGTGGCTTCGCCTCATGGAGCAGCAGGGCTTTGGCCTGGTGCTGAAGGCCCGGAACTTCCCCAGCAGTGCCTCCGCGCGCCCCTTCACGGCTTCGACAGCGGCGGCAGCACCCTCGCCGCTAACCGGTTCCAGCAGGCCGTCGAGGTCGGCGTTGGGATCATGAAGGTAGATGTGGGCGAAGACCCGCGTCAACGCAGCAGAAGACAGAACGCGCACCTCGGCCTCGCCCGTGGGGCCGATGCCAAGGGCGACGTCCCCAAGGGCCTTAACTAGGAAAGGAAGCAGCTTGGCGGGGCCGTCACCATCACCGGCTAGCGGGCTGTCCAGGCCACTCTCGTAAAGCGTCTTCAGCGAAGTGCGGGCGTCTTTCTCCATGTCCGCAAAGGCCACGCGATCCTCGGCAAGAACCTTGGCCTTGCTGTCCAGCTCGACCCTCGTCGCCTCCAGCTCCTCCCCCAGTGCACTTAGGCGGTTGCGACATTTCTTGAGCTTGGCCTCCCGGCCCTTGATGGCCGCCTCACGAGCCTTCATGCCTTCCTCTTGTTCCTGGCGAAGACGAACCTCCTTCGCGAGCTGGCCCCGCAGGCCTTGCAGCTCGTCCTCCAGCGCCTTGCAACGACCGCGGACTTCAACCACCTCTCCCAGGGCCGCGTCTCAGGCAGCCTTTGCCTCGAGGGTGGCCTCCCTCTCTCCGTCACAGGCCGTTGAGGCCTGAACCAACACCGCTTGAATCGAAGCATCAGAACGAATCCACCCCGAAGCCAGTTCCAAGCGCCCGGCCACCAGGCGAGGGTCGGCGCCGAGAAGATCCTGCCGCAGCCGGTCCAGTTCAGCAACAGCACGCTCCAGGATGGAAGAAGAAGGCGGAGAGACATCGGTGCGCTCCAAGACAACAGGAGGAGCCGGGGAAGCAACGATCAGTGGAATGGGAGGAGAAAGTAGCGGTGGCGAGGCCGCAGCGTCCCGAGGCGTAGTCCGCTGCGCCTCCACAGCCGTAGCAACAGCGCCAGACGAGGGCGCCTCAGGAGCCGTTCGAGCCATGGGGGCTAGGCTCGCCCCAGCCAGCTCAGCCAAGCCTCGCAAGGATGCGCGGGAAGAAGAGGCCCGCGCGTCACCATCTCCCTCCCCTGCAGGCGAAGGCGTCGCCGCAGATGGGACTTCGGGGGCTCCCTTCAGCTTCTTCGCCGCTGGCGCGAGCCTATTCAAGAGAAGCAATCATCAAGCCTCGTTGGCGGAACGAGAAACAAAAGATGAAGGATCAAGCACTTACGGGTCATCGCCGGCGAGCTCGGGTAGCCTTCGGCCCAACTTGAAGCCTGACAGCCGGCTGGAAGGGTCAACCTCAGAAGCAGAAGGCGCGTCTGCGGACTGCCTCGGGGCAGGGGCAGACCCGCAGGAGATCAGCCCGGTCCTGTCCTTCTTCGGGATCGAGGGCGAGCTCCCGCTACCCAGCGCGTCATCATCATCATCACCATCATCATCATCGCTCAGGCGGAGAGTACGGGACCTGCGCCGGGGGAGGGGAGCCCTGGACTCTCCATCGGTCGCCCCAGAGTCGGGCCCCTCTCCCCGCTCCTCTTCGTCCTCCTCCTTGCTGGAGTCGCCGAAGGGCACGTCCACCGGTCCTTCGGAGGCCGTCATGGGCACGAGCCCGTCCCTGTTAAAAACAGGCATGGACTTCACCACCCGCTTCCAGTCGTCGCGAAGGAACAAGGTCTTGGGAGTGCCCTTCAACCTTGCCACCTCGCCCCCGACCAGAGATTGGAGAACCGCGGTCACATCCTCTTCGTCCACAGCCTCGGGGCTCGGATGAGGCCTCCACATTGGAGGAGAGTACCGTCGGAGTGGAGCCAGCTGGTGCTCCAGGAACTCCCTCAGCAGCGACGCACCGGTCAATTTCACCGCCGCCATGTTGGCCGGCCTCAGGTCCGCGTCCATCTTCTCCAACACCAGTTTCGCGCGGGGGTCCGTGAGCTCCGCTCGGCACCAGTCGCTGGAGCTCACCGGCTGCTCCGCGGGCAAGATCAGCCGAGGGTGGATGCGCCCGGCATCTGCCAAAACCCACTTGCTCCTAAAGCCCTCAATCCTCTTCCCGGGATTCGAGATGGCAATGGTGCCGCCATACGCGACAAAGCCCGCGCACACAGAAAGAGAGCAGCCGTTTACCTGGAGGGAGAAGTAGTGGCGCAGCAAGGCCACCAAAGGTTGCACCCCTATGTGGGCCTCGCAGTAGTAAGCGAAGATCGCCAGAAGAAGGAGAAAGTTGGGGTGGAGATGCAGAGCCTGCAAGTTGTAAGGGCGCAGGACGGAGAAGAAGAACTCGGAGAAGGGAGGCACCAGGCCCGCAGCAATGGAGCTTACAAAGAGAGGATAAAAGGTGCTCCCTCGGCCCTCAGGGGTGGCGGAGCCGGTCTTGAACACCTCCGTCCCGTTGATGCCCTGCGCCGTCGCCATCTGGCGTAGCCGGGCAAGGCTCGCCTTGGACACATTCGGCAAGTCCAGAGCAGGAGAATACCAAGCTTTGGCCGGAGGCTGGCGAGGCGCCATGGCTTCCTAGGTCGCGCAGCTGGAGTAGATCTGGAAGTTTGGAGGAAGAAAGGGAAGGCGCAAGAAAGGGGATCTGAGCAGCGACCGGAGAAAGCAAAGAACTAAGTCTGGGCAGATGCCGCTCCTTTACCAACCTGCGCGGTTGCTGAAGCACTCGCGTCCAATCAACCGCCACGCGGCGCCCAAGGCCGCAGGCTACTAGGGCCCGCGGCGCTTCGCCCTTGGCCCTTTCACCTCTCGGCACGGACAAGTCCATGCACGCCTTGGGCCCGGGGGCTACTGTCGGCGTTCTGGGAACGGGGGTCCCCAGACTTGCCTGCCTGCGGCCTGCGGCGTGGCTCAAAGGAGGCCCCGTGCGGCCCATCTTCATCAGCACAAGCCTCAAGACCCTCGCGAGGGGCCAAGCCTCGCGGGGCGGACGACATGGCGCATCCTCAGGCGCAGCCTCCTTAGGCTGGCTCGCGAGGAGGCGGAGAAATCAAGGCGGGGTACCTCGCGAGGTGCCCATGACGCAAGCCATGATGACTCAGGGCGCCAGGCGGGCGCCAGCACGTGCAGCATCCTTCTTTCCTCTTTCGTGCAAAGGGGGCAAGCGCAGCCGCGGAGTACCGAGACACCAGGCAAAGGTTGCCATTTCGGTGCAACGAGACCAGGACCAAGCGGACTACCAGACGGACGTCACCATGGAGCCTAGCACGGCGTCACCGCAGAGTCTTTCGCAGGTGAAGACCAACTTTAGTCAGGATAAGAGTACTTGCTGTCCCCCTTCAAATTAGCCCGCCATTGTTGGCTCCCTTCCCGCTTGATATTTGGGAAGAGGACCAGGGCCTCTATAAATAGGGCCGGCCACCCACGTAGCAAGGGGTTCGGTTGGTTTGGTTGGTTCGGTTGGTTCATTCGGTTCGCAGGAAGAGAGAGAGAGAAGGGTGACTGAACTCCTCCTAGCAGTTCATCGCCCCTGCCAAGAACAGACCCTCGCGAGGCTGTTCTTCCTTGTATTGTTCATCATCATCAGCCCCAAGAGGCAATCCACCCACCACACACTGGAGTAGGGTATTACACCACAACGGTGGCCCGAACCAGTATAAATCTTGTGTCTCTCGTGCAGTTCTTTTAGTAGTTTAGATCTTTGTGAGACGGAGAGGTAGAAGGCGTGATTTCCACGCGCACCCCAGTGTTCGAACCTTAATGGTCTGCCGGAACCCGTGAATCCAATAGTCGCCTCGGAGTCAGGCCCTTTTCCCCGCTCCCCTCCTTCCTCCTCATTGCTGGAGTCATCGGAGGGCACGTCCACCGGTTCCTCGGGAGTTTGCATGGGCACAGGCCCGTCCCCGTTGAAGATGGGCATGGACTCCACTACCTGCTCCCAGTCGTCGCGGAGGAACAAGGGCGTAGGAGCGCCCTCCAACCTCGCCACATCGCCCCCGACCAGAGATTGGAGGACGGCAGCCAGATCTCCGTCGGCCAAGGCCGCGGGGCTCGGATGGGGCCTCCACATCGGAAGTGAGTACTGCCGAAGCGGAGCCAGCTGGTGCTCCAGGAATTCCCTCAGCAGCAACGCGCCGGTCAGCTTCACCGCCGCCATGTTGGCCGGCCTCAGATCCGCGTCCATCTTCTCCAACACCAGCTTCGCGCGGGGGTCCACGAGCTCCGCTCGACCCCAATCGCTGGAGCTCGTGGGTTGCTCCGTGGGCAAGATTAGCCGAGGGTGGATGCGCCCAACATCCGCCAAGACCCACTTGCTCCTGAAGCCCTCAATCCTTTTCCCGGGGTTCGAAATGGCAATGGCACCACCGTACGTGATGAAGCTTGTGCAGGTGGAAGCAGGACTGCGAGAGGTCCGGAGGTAGAAGTAGTGGTGCAGCAAGGCCACTGAGGGCTGGACCCCTACGTGAGCCTCGCAGTAATAGGCGAAGATTTCCAGGAGAAGGACGGAGTTGGGGTGGAGATGCAGAACTTGTAGCTTATAATGGCGGAGGACAGAGAAGAAGAACTCGGAGAAGGGAGGCACCAGGACAGGAGCAATGGCGCTTACGAAGAACGGATAGAAGGTGCTCCCTTGACCCTCAGGGGTGGCGGAGCCGGCCTTGAACACCTTCGCCCCGTCGATGCCCCGCGCCGCCGCCATCCGGCGCAACCGGGCGAGGCTCACCTCCGACATGTTCGGTGAGTCGAGGGCAGATGAGTACCAAGCTACGGCCGGGGACTGACGAGGCGCCATGGCTTCCTAGGTCACGCGGTCGGAGTAGATCTGGAAATTTTGGAGGAAGGAAGGAGAGGCACAAGAAAGGGGATCTGAGCAGCAACCGAAGAAAGCAAAAGCAAAGCCTAGGCAGATGCTGCTCCTTTATCAACTCGCGCGGTTGCTAAGGTGCTCACGTCCCATCAACCACCATGCGGCGCCCAAGGCCGCAGGCTGTTAGGTCCCGCGGCGCTTCGCTCTTGCCCTTCCGCCTCCCTGCACGGCCAAGTCCGGGCGCGCCTTGGGCCCAGGGGCTACTGTCGGCGTTCTGGGAACGGGGGTCCCCAGACTTGCCTGCCTGCGGCCTGCGGCGTGGCTCAAAGAGGGGGCCAACACGGCCCATCTTCATCAACACAGACCCAAGACCCTCGCGAGGGGCCAAGCCTCGCGGGGCGGACGACACGGAGCTTCCTCAGGCACGGCCTCATCGGGCTGGCTCGTGAGGAGGCGGAGAGATCAAGGCGGGATACCTCACGAGGTGCCCGTGACGCAAGCCATGATGACCAAGGGCGCCAGGCGGGCGCCAGCCCGTGTAGTGTCCTCCTTTCCTCTTTGGTGTAAAGGAAGGAAGCGCAGGCGAGAGCATCAAGCAAAGGCACCCGTTTCGGTGCAACGAGACCAAGACCAGTCCAACGGTAGGGAGGAAGTCATTGTGGATCCCAAGCCAGCGTCACCACCAGAGTCTTTGGCAGGCGAGGACCAACTTTAGTCAGGATAAGTGTACCAGATGTTCCCCTTCAAAATGGCCAATTGTTGGCGCCCTTCCCACTCAATATTTGGGAAGAGGCCCAGGGCCTTTGCCTATAAATAGGACCAGCCACCCACAGGGTAGGGGGGTTCGATCGATCGGTTGGAGATTGAAATTAGAGAGAGAATCGAGGAGAGAGAGAAGGGTTACTGAACTCCTCCTAGCAGTTCGTCCCCCCCAGCCAAGAACAGACCCTCGGGAGGCTATTCTTCCTTGTATTGCTCATCATCATCAGCCCAAGAGGCAGTCCACCACACCACACACTGGAGTAGGGTATTACACCACAACGGTGGCCCGAACCAGTATAAACCCTGTGTCTCTTGTGCTGTTCTTTCCATAGCTTAGATCTTAGCGAGGCGGAGGGGTGCAGGTAGGTAGGAGGCGAAATCTCCACGTGCACCCTAGTGTTCGAACCTCAAGGGTCTGTCGGGACCCGAAATCCGACACAGCTGAAGCAGCTGGTCGAGCTCCACAAGGCGGCCGAACAGGCCCTGAAGGGCTTCATAGTTCGGCTGTGGCCTGGAGAGGCCCTGCTTGGGAGCTACTTCAGACAGGTGCGGCGGCTGGTGGAGGCTTCTCCAAGGCTCGAGGTCATCAAGCGCTCCTTCTGCATCGAAGGTGCCCGTAGGGCCCTTGCCCGTGCAAAGGTGCACTGAGGTAAGCTGGACGGTGAGAAGCTTGTGAGGGACGGGCCGCCGCCAGGGAAGGAGCATCGCAAGCCCGAGAACTATTACAAGGATGTTCTGGCTGGTGCCCGCCTTATGGCGGATGAATGTACCAAGGATGTAATTTTTGAATGAACTCACTCGTGTTATCCTGTGCGCTGAAAACTTGTTCATATGTGCTAAGCAATGCTTGTTGAATTTAAAATATTACTTTCCGTGTGGCCGTTTATCGAAAAATTGAGAGATGGCCAGTCTTCGGCTTCTGCCCCCATGCCACTAGTGCTGGGGTGTTCGGGATAAACCTGAGTGCTCTTTTTCCCATGATTGGGTCCGTTGAGGGAGGCGATCAGCACAACGAACAAGGCAATCGGACTATAATGCTTGAACACTCTCACTTAGCCACAGAACTCTATAATTTTAAATTTCGGTGAAGCCCCTAGTATTCGGAAGACCGAGTTCGGGGCGCTATCCATGCCTTGGCCGGACAAAGCCGATTCCTCGCTCGAAGCGGCGTAAGTCTTTAAGTACTCGAAAAACCTCTCGAACATCGACCGGTCTCTCGCTTCATCATGACAGTCGATTTTAGCTTTCTCTACTGAAGTGCTCAGCCCAGCTCAACTAGGGCACAATCGCAGTAGTTCTCCTAG
This sequence comes from Triticum monococcum, assembly GCA_034509565.1. NCBI lineage: Eukaryota > Viridiplantae > Streptophyta > Magnoliopsida > Poales > Poaceae > Triticum > Triticum monococcum. The sequence goes on along the minus strand of CM067842.1, from coordinate 699,802,690 downwards.
TGCTACCTTAGCCGATATAGCGGAACGTAAGGCACCAAAACATAGGAGCCGGGCAAACCCAACCATTGACCCAAATCATGATTCGGAGCCGATGCATATAGTGCTATAAGTTCGGGGTGCCGCACTTGTGAAAGTGTACGGACTTCTCACGCCATATAGATGGGTACTGAAGCCCCTGGCGTATTTTGCCGTACCACAGTCTACGGATGCGACATTTTATTAATAAACATATATATAAAAAGAGGATAATGCAAAAAATAGACAAAAAGCTATGCATTGTTTATAGAAAGGCTGCTATGAAAGCGGAACGATACAAATAGTGCGATAAGCAAAAGAAATTGGACTATTTAACATGTCCTGGCCAGGGGGAGGCCGCGAAATTGTATTAAAAACAGGTATACTGCTCGCAATAGAGACCACCTGGGAGTTCCATAATGCGGCGTGGCTTGTCTGCTTTCCTGGATCTTGCATCGTTTGTGCGGCAGTTGAATTGCCGAATGGGTCATCCAAACTGTGGAGTCCTGAGAGTAAGAGAAAAAAAAGGAATCCGGCAGCCCCTGGTGCGGTTTAAGCCATTTTTCGGGCGTGCCGTGATAGTGCCCCTTCCCCTGTGCCCATGGTATTTCAAGAGCGTGGTTATGTACGCGAAGCGCTGGTTTCGCTATATCGCGAGGGCTAGGGTTGGGAACGCATTGCTATGCTAGCTCAGAACGTGCCAGGCGGTCTTGTTGTAGGGTACTCCGGGTGCGCTTGACAGTGTCCGGCTTTTTGAAGGCCGAACTGGAGAACTGCCTAGAGAGGCTGCTTTGTACTTCTACTGCGAGCGCTGCCGTGTGCTCCTCCGTTCGGAGGGAGCGTTCAGTGTTCCCATTGACCGTGATTACTCCTCTAGGGCCTGGCATCTTGAGCTTGAGGTATGCATACTGCTGTACCGCGTTGAATTTTGCGAATGCGGTTCGCCCGAGCAATGCGTGATAGACACTACGGAACAGGACTATGTCAAAGATTAACTCCTCGCTTCGGAAGTTATTCGGAGATCCGAAGACCACTTCAAGTGTACCTGAGCCTGTACAGTTGGCTTCTACACCTGGTATGACACCTTTAAAGGTTGTTTTGGTGGGCTTGATCCTTGAGGGATCTATGCCCATTTTTCGCACTGTGTCCTGGTAAAGCAGGTTCAGGCTGCTGCCGCCGTCCATGAGGACTCTTGTGAGATGAAATCCGTCAATGATTGGGTCTAGAACTAGTGCGGCAAAGCCGCCGTGACAGATGCTAGTGGGGTGGTCCCTTCGATCAAAGTTGATCGGGCAGGAGGGCCATGGGTTGAACTTTGGGGCGACTGGTTCCATCGCATATACGTCCCGTAATGCACGCTTCTGCTCCCTCTTGGGGATGTGGGTTGCGTATATCATGTTCACCGTCCGCACTTGCGGGGGAAATCCCTTCTGTCCACTGTTGTTCGGCGGCCTGGGCTCCTCCTCGTTGTCGCTATGCAGCCCCTTGTCTTTGTTTTCGGCTCTTAACTTGCCTGCCTGCTTGAACACCCAACAATCCCTGTTGGTGTGATTGGCTGGCTTTTCGGCGGTGCCATGTATCTGGCACAAGCGGTTGAGTATTCGGTCCAAACTGGACGGGCCCTGAGTATTTCTTTTGAATGGCTTTTTCTGTTGACCGGATTTGTAGCCTCGGAATCGGCATTAACTGCCGTATCCTCGTTGCTGTCGCTATTAACGCGGTGCTTTTCGTTTATTCCGACGCGACTTATCACTTTTGTCCTTGGTGTTCGGATTACCAGGGTTCCTGGTTAAGTTGTTGCTTGGAGCTAGCCAGCTGTCTTCTCCCGTGCAAAAGCGGGTCATGAGTGTCGTGAGGGCTGCCATAGATTTCGGCTTTTCCTGTCCCAGGTGCCGGGCAAGCCACTCGTCACGGATATTATGCTTGAAGGCCGCTAAGGCCTCTGCGTCCGGACAGTCGACTATCTAGTTTTTCTTTGTTAGGAACCGTGTCCAGAATTGCCTGGCCGATTCCTCTGGCTGCTGAATTATGTGGCTTAGGTCATCGGCGTCCGGTGGTCGCACATAAATGCCCTGGAAGTTATCAAGGAATGCGGCTTCCAGGTCCTCCCAAGAACCGATTGAGTCTGTTCGCAAGCTGTTAAGCCAATGCCAGGCCGGTCCCTTAAGTTTGAGTGGGAGGTATTTGCTGGCGTGTAGATCATCACCGCGGGCCATGTGGATATGAAGGAGATAGTCCTCGATGCATACCGCAGGATATGTTGTACCATCGTACGATTCGATGTTTACGGGTTTGAAGCCCTCGGGGATTTTATGATCCATTACTTCATCTGTGAAGAATAGTGGGTGTGCGGCGCCTCTGTATTGGGCTATATCACGACGCAGCTCGAAGGAGCTTTGTCTGTTGAGTTCGGCCCGGCCGGACTTATTGCATCCGGAGTGACGATCCCCGTCACGTGCCGTGGGGCACCTGCGCGATCTGTAGATCGATCTTGTTTGCCTTGCCTTGTCCTCCAGTATGTCACGCAGGTCGGGCGCATTTTCCCATGCCTTAGTATGCTTGACGTGGCGTCGGGGCATGGCTTGAGTGGAGGGCCAAGAGGCCTCTCTGTCGCGGCAATGAGGTGGCCGGTCAGCCATGTCATGCGCTGGTGATGTAGGTGCTTCCTCCTCTAGTCGGGGTAGTAGCCTGCGCTTTGGGTAACTCTTGGAGGGGCGTTCGAGTTCATACTCTTTGGCCGCAAGTACTTCAGTCCATCTGTCAGCTAGCAAATCCTGATCAGCTCTAAGCTGTTGCTGCCTTTTCTTGAGGCTGCTTGCCGTGGCCATAAGCCTGCTTTTAAAACACTCTTGTTCGGCGGGATCCTCTGGCACGATGAACTCGTCGTCGTCGAGGCTTGCCTCGTCTTCGGAGGGAGGCGTATAATTATCGTCCTCAACCTCTTGGTCCACCGCCCTCTCGTGAGTGCTGGCTTATCTGTCCTCCTGTGCTGAATCTTGCTGGAGGGGGTGTTCTTCAACGCTATCCGGAGTAGTATTATCTCCCGTGCCGGAATCACCATTTTTGCTTTGGTGGGATTTAGAGCGGCGCCACTGATGCCGACGCTTGGGTTGTTTCTTAGAGGTATCGTCCCCCGCTGTTTCATCGCCATCTCCATCCTTTGGAGTGTCCACCATATATATGCCATATTACGAGGTGGCCTTCCAGCGCCCTACAGGTGCTGGTTCTTGTTCGTCTCCTGCGTCATCGTCCATGTCGTCGATGTCTTCGGAGTCGAAGTCAAGCATGTCGGTTAAGTCGTCGACAGTGGCTACGAAGTGGGTGGTGGGTGGGTTTTGAATTTCTTCATCGTCCGTATGCCAACCTTGCTGACCATAATCTGGCCAGGGCTCTCCTGAGAAAGAGGGAGACTTTAGGGAATTCAGGATGTCGCTGAAGGGCGAGTGCTGAAAGATGTCCGCGGCAGTGAACTCCATTATCGGCGCCCAATCGGATTCGATCGGCAAGGGCGCGGGGGGCTCGGAGTTCGGAGCGGAATCCGGCTCCTCGGAGTCACAGGCCATGCGGGGTGCGGGGCTGGAGATCGGCCCGATCGCCTCTGAGATCGCAGCCCCTGAGGCAGCGTCCAACCGCTGATCCTCGATCGGCATAGTAGGCTCCGAATCAATGGTCGGAACCGGTGCGTGTGCGGCCTCCAAAGCGCTGTTCGGCGGCAGAGCTATATCATGCCCATCGAGACAGTGCGGCGCGCTTGGCTGTGGCTCAAATCCGTCGAAGATCAAGTCCCCGCGGATGTCAGCCGTGTAGTTTAGGCTTCCAAACCTGACCTGATGGCCAGGGGCATAGCTTTCGATCTGCTCAAGGTGGCCAAGCGAATTGGCCCGTAGTGTGAAGCCGCCTAAGATGAAGATCTGTCCGGGGAGAAAAGTCTCACCCTGGACTGCATCATTGTTGATGATCGAAGGAGCCATCGGGCCTAAAGGCGACGACACAGAGGAACTCTCAATGAAAGCACCAATGTCGGTGTCAAAACCGGCGGATCTCGGGTAGGGGGTCCCGAACTGTGCGTCTAGGCCGGATGGTAACAGGAGGCAAGGAACACGATGTTTTACCCAGGTTCGGGCCCTCTTGATGGAGGTAAAACCCTACATCCTGTTTGATTAATATTGATGATATGGGTAGTACAAGAGTAGATCTACCACGAGATCAAGGAGGATAAACCCTAGAAGCTAGCCTATGGTATGGTTGTTGTATGATGAAGTTGTCCTACGGACTAAAACCCTCCGGTTTATATAGACACCAGAGAGGGTTAGGGTTACACAAAGTCGGTTACAATGGTAGGAGATCTTGAATATCCGCATCGCCAAGCTTGCCTTCCACGCCAAGGAAAGTCCCATCCGGACACAGGACGAAGTCTTCAATCTTTTATCTTCATAGTCCTGGAGTCCGGCTGAAGGTATAGTCCGGCTACCCGAACACCCCCTAATCCAGGACTCCCTCACCGCACAACAAGCTGGAGCGACTTATCTCTTTTCTTTTTGGCTTCTCTCATGGCCCAGAGTCTCAAATACCCTTGCATAAAAACACAACAGTGAGAGTAATAGTGAAGTGTGTGCAAAAGTAGTGCACTGTAAAAGTAGCAGATAGCAGGTGGATGAAAAATAAATGACAGGAGACATATGATAGCTCTACAACATTGCATGGCAAACAAAATTAGATTCTACTCCGTATGATTTTGCAATATATGAGCACAGGAAATGCAGGTACTCCTCCAGCACACCACGACATGTGGTCATATCTAAGATAACAGTCGACTGAAAATAAATAGGTTAATCGATTTTTTTAATGAACCGTCCGATCTATAAGGAACGGGCAGATGGCCTTCGTCTACCTCCCGCCAGTCACTGTTGACGATCTTTCTCGAACCGCCAGCGACCACCGGCCCAGAACCATGCCTCCGCCGCCCCGCCCTCCCATCGACCTCACACCACCGCCTTGCTTGGCAGCACCCCCAGGCCATCCCTTTAATCCCGGCCGACCTCCAGATCGGGCGCCAGTAGCTCTAGGCCGCACACGCCCCTATGATAAACACCAAGGCGCCGCTTCCCGGCGTAATAGGCGTACTAGCACCTGTTATGCCGGGGAATGCTTCCGTTAATTGGGAATCAAGTGGCCAGAAATTGAAATTCAGGGGGGCGACGGACCTCTAGCTAAGGTGAAATAGTATATGAGGAGAAACCTTGTGCATCGCGAGTTACTAGGAACATCTAGTATCAAGAAGAAGCGGTCAACTAGTGTCTTCTGTGGGATGAATACCATGCAAGAAGAGATGTAAGATTTGCACGAATAAGGGAAGAGGAGTACCTTTTTCGGTTGCCGGTGTGGTCACCCCCACATGTCGCGCCGATCTTCTTGTTTTTACCGGGGAAACCGATGTTCTGGAGGGTGCATGCCTGGACGAACCCATGGCCAAATGGTTGACTGTGTTGTTGTGGTCGTATGTCGGCGGAGGGGAAGCAGATCTGTCGTGGATTTGTCACTGCAGATATCCTTAGTGTCAGGACTTAGTCGCGAGGCCAACGCATCTATGTAGTAGCTTGAGAGGGGTTGAGTGGGACGAGAGACGCAGGTCAGATCAACACACAAGACAAGGATTTAGACAGCTTCAGGCCCCGGGAAACATCATCCGGTAACAACCCTACATGCTGTTTGAGGCTAGGTCTCATTATCATCACGAGGGAGACGCCATAAACCGGCTCTTTGTGTCTAGCCCTAGAGATTGTTTCTTTCTTGTAACTTCCTTCTCTTTGGGGAGCCCTGCCCCTCCTTATATATGTTGAAGGGGCGGTTTACATGACTAGTACTAGTTGGATTAGGATTACTCTATTACAAGTGGAGTCCTAGTCTTGCTTCCTTTGTAAGGGAATATTCCTTGTGCTTTCCTCATAAACCGGCCCACCATTCAATGTGAACCGGCCTTCTGGGCCATGGGCCTCGTCATCCATCTGCCCGCCAGCCGGGTTACTAATGAACCGCCAAGACCGGGCAGGCAGCCCATGAACCGCCAAGCTCCGAGCGGGTTACCAGTGAGTCGTCCAGTCCGGCCGGGTTATACTTCCGGCCGGTTTACGCCACAGGGTATATCCCTGACATTAGCCCCCAGTTTAATTTGGATTTATCCATGTTAAACTGATCCTGTAAAATAAACACAAGAACAAACTTGACAGGTTGTGCTCCGGGTTAAGAATTCTTGTAAACCGACACCTGATCATCCTTAAGTCCTTGTCATTTCCTCCTTCAAGAAAATCCAGGTCAATAAGCCAGCATCATACTCAATTTGCTGACATTGGTTTCTCACAGAAAAATATTGTGAAGAATAATCCACTTGAGTCGGCTTCCAAAGCGTCGGTTTAAGAAATATTGGTCTTGAAATATTCATCTGATATTCAGCCAGTTTGAAGATGTAAAAACTTGCCGGTTTAACATTGCCAAAATGGCCGGGTTATAAAAACTGATGATCCAAGATTATGACCGTTTATAGACGACGGGTTATGATTGTTGCCAACACTGGATCACACAATTAATCTTCCTGATTTGCCAAAAACTGAGAATTTGAAGATGTTCCTCCTTTATATGCATATTACCTGTAGCCCCCAAGTATTAAGAGGAGAACATAATGATAGCTTAAGACTTGTGTCAATATAAATGCTGCAACCTTGAAGAAATCCAGATTGTTCATCTCAGTTACGAGTCACACCTGAATATTCCACATATGTAGCCCCCAAGTGCCGAGTTGTTATGCTTGCAGCAACCTGGGACTTGTAATTGCCTTATACTCATAAAAACTTCAACCAATGTAGCCCCCAAGGGCCAGGTCATTATGAAATAATGAGCAGGGACTTTGTAAATATGATCATATAGATTTGAACAGCAACGTGTAGCCCCCAAGGGCCGGGTCATTATGCAATAATGAGCAGGGACTATGTAGATATGATCATGTAGACTTGAATTGTTGATAGGAGCAATTGGTAGCCCCCAAGGGCCGGCTCATTATGATATGATGAGTCGGGTCTTCAATAAGATGAGCAAAAAATGACTTTGCATTAGCCCCCAAGTGTCATGGTGCATGCTCGCATCGACATGAGACTTGCATATTTGATATAATCTCAACTTTGAATAATGTAGCCCCCAAGTGCCGGGTCGTGAGCCTGCAGCGACTTGGGACTATTCCTTCCATTATAGAATAAATCATATTCATATCCATTGCGCTAAAGCGACTTTGAAAACCTCAATCATAATATTAATAACCATAATAAAAATCCAGCCATGTTGGCTATTTGAATAATATAATCCAATGATTTATAAGCGCATGATTCCAATGGCGCAATCGAAATATATACTGGCGACTTATAGTCCAAAGCCAGGCCGGTTTAATAAACACCAGACAATTTCTCATCATAGACTGGCGATTTATCGTCTTAAAGCCAGGCCAGTTTAATAAACACTGGATAATTTCTCATCATATACTGGCGACTTATCGTCTTAAAGCCAGGCCGGTTTAATAAACACCGGATAATTTCTCATCATATACGCTGGTGATTTATAATCATGCTTTATTCAACCTGTTTCTGCATACAACAAGTATAAAGTGTCCTGGCGGTTTACCGCCGGACGGGTCATAATGCCCAACATATAACCCAGGTTTATAACCAAGGCTGCACTTAATAATAATCAAATATGAAATATATCATACCTGTGACATTGAATCACATGGTTGGTTTACCAACTTTTTGTAGTAGAGGTAATAACCCAAATTTTGAGTACTGGATAATTCCTTCCCTATTGTGCCGGTTTATGATAAACTGTACCGGGTTGTGATAAACACCGGATTAACCATATATAATGCTGGCGACTTATAGTCGAAACCAGACCGGGTTAATAATCACCGGATCATAATTAGTCATGTACTGACAACTTGTAGTTGAAAGTCAAGCCGGGTTAATGAACACCGGCTTACTTCATAATAAGATGGTAACATAAAATCAAACCGGGCAGATAGTCTCCGGATTAAGATTTGACCGTGTTCCGCCAATTTGTAATTGACAGTCGAACTGGATTAACAATGTCGGTTTAAAAACGCAACAGAAGTAAAAGTTCTTTAGCAAAAAAGAATAGAATTCAAGCAAAGGCAAAAATAAAACCATTGCAAATGAGGCTTTGAGCCGATCAAGAGGCATTACCATGGTCGGACACGACCAAGCCCCCAAAAAGGCGTAGCTATGGTTCAAGTCAGCCAGGTCCCCAAATGCTGCTTTGGCATTAAGCCGATCAAGAGGTGTAGCTATGGTTCGGGTTTGACCAAGCCCCCAAGTGATGCTGTGGCACTACGCCGATCAAGAGGCGTGACTATGGTTCAGACATGACCACAAGTCCCCAAGTGATGCTTTGGCATTACGCCGATCAAGAGGTGTAGCTATGGTTCGGGTTCGACCAAGCCCCCAAGTGATGTTGTGGCACTAGGCCAATCAAGAGGAGTGACTATGGTTCAGACGTGACCAAGTCCCCAAGTGATGTTGTGGCTTTTCGCCTACCAAATGGCGTTGCTATGGTTCGGACACGACCAAGCCCCCAAGTGATATTGTGGCATTGCGCCGATCAAGAGGTGTAGCTATGGTTCGGATACGACCAAAGCCCCCAAGTGATCAATGATATGATAAGCCAATAAGGCATGATACCCATGTTTGAACCGCGCATCATGGCAGCAGGTCCTCTTTGGCACCTTTTAACTTATTGCAAGAGATAAATCCTTCTTGAACCGGATTTTGAACCGGATATTGAGAGCTTCAAAGTTTTGTGGGAGATAGCTTTCCCTTGAACCGGATTTTAAACCAGAAACCTTCTTTTTAAGCCAGAAATTTTCTAACGGCCTGATATGTCAGGCCAGTTGATACCCATCGCGGGGTTATATGCCAGTACGGATAAACGAGTTAACCGCGGCATTGCTGATGTAGTCCGAACTGCGGGGGTGGCGGTTTGTGTTCCAGTTCACTAGTGTGATATGCACAAATACCGGCATAGAACAGCCAGCGTGTGTCGTCCGTAGTAGGGCATCACTTTTATAGTGAGCACTTGTCCCGTATAGAAAGATATAGGCGAGAGTAATCGTTCTCGGAAAAACAATATGTACAAAAAAGAAATAGATGGAAAAGATAGCACCTGGAAATTTAATTGGTCATGCCACCAGCAAGTAGTAGCATGTTTTTTTGTCTGCACGTACCCCCTGTTTCTCGATTGTCAAATATCACCCTTCACGTGAGCCGTAAAACGGCCGCTAGTGCTTAGTACGTACTAGCACTTAATACTGATCTGGTTTGGTATTTTGATGTAAAGCGTAACAACTTCCATAGCCGGAGTTAAAAACGGCCGGACCAGCTCCCACTGTAAACCGGCCAGAACACATGCTGTGGCCTGGTGATTATTAGCACTAGGATTCGACCTTCAGGTCACCGGTTCAACTCCCACAGTCTTCTCTTTTTCTTCCTGTTTATCCTCATGCCATGGATTTGCATGGCATATAGCACTCTGCACTTGTGAGGCACTGTCGCATACAGATCTTTCAGTTATTACTTTGACTTGTTGCTCACTTTGTTCCGCTCCATGCAGTACTAGTACAGATTCGATGTGGTCATGGGCTCATGGCCACAGAGGAAGGTGGGCTGAAGACCGCTTGCAGGCGGACGCCGGTTTAGTAGTAGCTGACTTAAAAACTGCTTGCGGAGAGGGCTGCGGAAGTTGGCGGCGGCCTGACACACAAGTGAGGGCGGTTCAAAGCAGCATGGCAGGTTATAGTAACAACGAGTCCTTAGAAGTAACGGCAGCAGCCGGCTGTTTTAACGCAGGCCGCGGACGGAGCAGAGTTGGGGACGCGGCCGGTGGTTCTCATTACAGTGAGTACTCGGTGCAGCAGCAATGGGTGATGCACGTCTGCCATAGTCGATCTTGATCCACTCACGGAGGTGTTGGTGGAGCCCTGGCCGGTTCAACGCCATAAAGGTGACTCGCCCTGCAGTAAATTGAACCGGCTGGAATGAGGCGCCGTGGAAATATCCAGGGATGGCGAGTCAATCGTGACTCTGAGGCTTGTCCGGCAACTTGAACCGAAAACGAGGCGAGGCCCGGTGGCGACTTGAACCGGAGACAAGACGGAGGCAGCACAAGGGTGCGGTCATGGCTAATGAACCAGCCTGCGAGGATGGCAACAGCTCATAGCAGTGGTGAATCGGCGTGCGGGGTGCAGCAGTAGCAAATCGGCGCGATGGATACCGGGGCCTAAGCGTCCGTGTGCAGGTAAGACCTTGGCGGAGGCGGTAGGAGCAGCTGCAACGCGTCAGCTCAACAGAGTTGAAGTCGGCGGGTCAACGACCTCGGCGGTTTGGAAACATGCAGAGGCGGCGGCTATTCAATGGAATAAAGGTCCAGTGTTGACAAACCGGCGAGGAACGTCCGGCAATCGAACAGCAGTGGGTGAGTCAGCTGGGGTGATTTGAGGCCAGACTGCAGATGTGGGCTGACCAGGCAACGGTTTGACTGAAGTAGGGCGAGCGGCATGTCAGCTCCCGGCGGTTTGACCAAAGACAGCGACTCCAGGTCGCGCTGGTGATGGCGACCACAGCGGAAGGCGAGGCCGGCCACAGCGGGGGGGCGTCGGCGGAGGCTGGTGGCGGTCAAGGAAGTGGCACGAAGCGCGCGGGCAGCCCGTATGGGCGGCTCACCTCCGCTTCTACGGTGGATCCAAGCGGCTCGTGGCGGGAATGGAGTCCAGCAGGTTGAGGCCGACAAAGCCATGGAGGCGGAGTTCGGCGGTTCAAGCGCGAGCCTGTGGTTCGACGATCGTAGTGACGACGGATAGGAGCAAAACCATGGCTCCGTAGCCGAGGCGTACAGCCGCCAGTCTCAGAAATACAGTCCGAATTTTTCTTTGTGTCGTATCCGTACTACTTCAGAAAGGAAGATCATATCCTGCAGCAGTGGCGGTGAGCTTGAGATCGCGGAGGCGAGGCCACTGCAGGTCAGACCCGGCCCAACATCAGTGTCATGAAGTGGACTGAGGCATCTCAGAGGCGACACGGGCGAGGGAAGGGCCAGTTTGAGGCGCGCTCCGTTAATCGTGGCAGTGGACTCGATTCGGCGCTCACTCCTGACCGAGACCAACATACGCGGAGGCGGCCGGGCTTCGCGGCCGTAACCGCAGGAGTGGCAGCATCTCTGACGGACGACAGCAGTGCTGCGGCCATCGGCGGTGGTGGCTTCAGCGTGGTTCTATCGAGTTGATGTGTAACTTGCTTTGGCTGTTTGGCTTTGGTTGATGCTTTTATGTGACGATGCGGAAAACACCCTAGTAGTAGTAGCGACCATGCCTTTATGCATGCACTGCTGCAATTTTTCTTCTCGGGAGTACTGGCGACCATGGACGCAGGAATTGCAACTTGCGGTGACCAGATTGGTCTGGGGCAGTTTTTGCACGGCGGCGAGCTGGCCGGGCGACTTACGGTCGGGCTGACCCGCGGTAAAGAGAGAAACAAGCGGGTCAACGAGGTGAGGAGATGCCGCGGCCGGCTCGGAGCGGGGAATCCGTATCATAATCTTCTCTTCCTTCAACTACTAGTAGTAGTTTAGGAAAACCCCAGATGATGGTATTGGCTTGATCCCGTGAAGAAGCACCTCCACCAAACTAATTAGATCTCAAACGACGAGCTGCAACTAATGCATACTAATTAGCCACGGCACCTTCATTACGTGCAGATGGATGATATTGAAACCAGAACGGATTTGACCAGGCTATCTGGATTCAGATGATGAAACTTTTTCCACGGCGACTTGACAGCTTGCTAAATCGCCGTCAGCCTCGGCGGATCATACACAGCTGCGGCGGACGCGCATAGACACATCAATTCGGACTTTTCTTGAACTCAAGCCCCAATCTTGTAATTTAGAATTGATGTAGGTCTTCTGCGCCTGCTTCTTTCTTGTCTGACCGATCATGAGCTTCTCGATCCCTGAGATCCCTCCAAGAACTCAACACCACCATGCGCGGGCCCCACGGTGGGCGCCAACTGTCTTGGATTTGTCACGGCAGATGTCCTTAGTATCAGGACTTAGTCACGAGGCCAACGCATCTATGTAGTAGCTTGAGAGGGGTTGAGTGGGACGAGAGACGCAGGGCGGATCAACACACAAGACAAGGATTTAGACAGCTTCGGGCCCCGGGAAACATCATCCGGTAACAACCCTACATGTTGTTTGAGGCTAGGTCTCATTATCATCACGAGGGAGACGCCGTAAACCGGCTCTTTGTGTCTATCCCTAGAGATTGTTTCTTGCTTGTAACTTCCTTCTCTTTGGGGAGCCCTGCCCCTCCTTATATATGTTGAAGGGGCGGTTTACATGACTAGTCCTAGTTGGATTAGGATTACTCTATTACAAGTGGAGTCCTAGTCTTGCTTCCTTTGTAAGGGAATATTCCTTGTGCTTTCCTCATAAATCGGCCCACCATTCAACGTGAACCGGCCTTCTGGGCCATGGGCCTCGTCATCCATCTGACCGGCCCGCCGGGTTACTAATGAACCGCCAAGACCGGGCGGGCAGCCCGTGAACCACCAAGCTCCAGGCAGGTTACCAGTGAGTCGTCCAGTCCGGCCGGGTTATACTTCTGGCCGGTTTACGCCACGGGGTATATCCCCGACAAGATCGGAGGCGGCGAAGGACGGCGTCGCAGGAACAACTCCGGTGAGGTGGAGTGTGGCCAAGTTGGAGCGGCAACGGTGAGGCGCAGGACGGCGTGGTTGAACTGGCTCGGGTACGGACGGCTCGGCCTCGGCTTCAACTACTAGCCGTGGAGGGCGTTGCGGTTGAGGTTGCGGTGGACGACGACGTCGGGGTATCGGCTCCGGCGTGATGGAGGAGGGCGGCGGTTGATGGGTGGGATGGGGTGGCGGACGGAGGACGCCGGGGTTTCACGGCTGGTGGAGATGTAGTTTTGGCTCCCACGTAGTACGAATGGGGAATCGGACGGGTGGGGGGAACCATGTTTCGGTCTGGGACGCGCTTGTTTTTGGCTTTTTTGAACAGAATATGGGACGCACATGTTTGAAATTTGTGGAAAGTACAAACTTTGCCCCCCTCTTAAATTTGGGACCTACTGCGGGTCGGGGGTAGGATGGTAATCCCAGGTGTCCCAAATAGAGGGCGGGAGTGATTTCGGCCGCCCGCATGTGTGCTTAGGCGCCATTGTGTATGAATGTTTTTCGGATGCGGTTCCGTGGCGTCTAGATGAAGCTACAAACCTACCCCGGTTTAGACCTTTGGACGTCAGGCCGGTAGGTTTCACGGGTCGGAGTTATTAGAAACGTAATTTCCTTGTACTACCAAACATTGGTCTCACGCGATTTCAGGCAAGTAGAGGCTCTTTTGGCGCTTCGCTCGAAATTTTGAAACACAAGCATTCACGTTTAGAGTACTCTTGAACTATGAGGATTGACCTAAATATACAACGTTATATTTTACCTTGTATGTTTGAAAACCTCATTAAATTATCCGCTTCTTTTTGAAATTTTCACACTTGAAAATCCTATAACTACGATTATTTTGGAATGGAGGAGCTAAATTTGAATTTATTTTGTACACGACTACATATGCTATTATGTACAAAATCAGGGCAAAGATTGGTGCCCCCATAATTTAGGTATGGTTTACAAGTGCCATGATATCAAATTCAAATAATTGAATGGACTTCATGTTGAATTCGATTTTTTTAAACCACCTTAAGTTGAATTCAAATGTATGCTTGTTCATAGGTAGTAGCTATTTGTAATGTCCATTGTGTAACTTTCGTATGTATAATGTGCTTTACACACACAACATGAACTATACTCACATGTATATTCGATTGCTAAAGCGATGCATTGTCTGGAGTTCAAAATACTAACTATGTGGATCAATTGTGTCGAATAATAACATAGACATGCTCAAATTCGATAGAATCTAGATGTCCGATGGATCAATGACCGCTCCTTACGCGGATTGCAAATATCATGATCCCATCCTAATATTTGGATACAATTTATATCTTTAATCAATGTGTAGAGCAGTCTTTTACATGCAGTTTCACTCTCCATCGGTGGTCTCTCACACATGCTCACACACTCTCTCCCGAGGTGTCTTTCTCGCACACATGCTTTAGATATAACCGTCCCTCTCTCTCGTAATCATTTACAACTGTTTTCACTAACCTTTATCACAAGCACTCTTCCTCTCACAAACATACACACGCACAATCCTTATCGACCCTTTCTATATACATGGACCTGCCTACGTGTCTCATGTACGCACATTATCTTTACGCATGTCTCTCACGCATTGTCTCACACCTCTCTTCCTAATCGACAAGTATGATTCTAGCAGAGCATTCTGTAGGATGCCCCTTAAAGTTAGGTTGGATGAATAGTAATATCAGAGATAAAGGGGTCACCTTAGTCCGAGAACCTAGGGTTACAAATCCTAGCCGGCTTTGTCAGTGGACACAGAGTCCTTCACAATTCTGCTATCTTTGTCTTGTACGACTAGTCATCCATGGGTCTACCTAAATGCGTCACGGGCCAACCAATGTGGTGCAAGACGAAACAGAACGAAGGGCCTCACCTCGACCCACCGGACCTCACGCGGTGACACACCCTCTGCCCCCACATCTCATTATCTTCTCACACCCACAAATACCAACACAAACACCACACACATAGAAAATTTCTCCTGGTGCCTCTATTCCCTCCCCACTTGCATATACACACTCAACGGAATGGAATCTCTTATTGTGACGTCATATTCGTCTCTCTCTCTAGACCACTCTCATTTCTCGTGCTATCTCTCCCACCCTCCCCCCCCCCCCCCCCCCCGTCGGCCCCTCTATCCATGCCTCTCTCAAATACGTAATACACACACATACTTCTCTGGGCCCCGCCAAATGCATCAACTACACATTCACACATGTTACATCACGTACCCCATTGATCTAAAAAGCCATCTCTTCACGTTTATTTCGCATACAACATTCCTTTTGAATAAAGTGTGGCCAAAAAAACATTTTAGAGTTTCTACATATATACAACATTACAAATTTATATGGAGGAGTACGAACGCTAATTTGCATTGCATGGTGCCCACAATGATATTTATTCCGCACTGTGAATTTGTATATTTTTATACTATATACAAAGTTAGTCATAATAAAGAGAAACGAAGAGCATCTCTCTCTCCATCGCATACCCCCCTGTATGCCCTTTCATGTATGCATACAAAACTATCTCCTTCTCCTCTAAAAGTATGCCCCCCCCCAAAAAAAATTCAGGCCTGTTTCATCTTTCTCTAGCGATATATGCAATGACGATCATTGTATTTGAACCAAAAGCACGATACATACATTGGACTTCAGGATCCACTCATTACGGTCACCATTTATGTTTAGTGGTTATTATGCAGTCACGGGCTCACCGTACAACTCTGTATTTGCTCATGACATGACTAGTTGACCAGTTAAATGCTCCACGTGGCACCTCTAGTGTTGCATCACATTATCTCACTACCATCGTGCCCACCTATCGACTTGTATCTACTCTACATCTACACTCTTATAAAATACATAAAATACACTCTTATAAAAAACAGAGTTGGTGATGATAGTGTGCCTGCTATCCTGCAATATAGGCCGTCTGATTTATATCTGACAGATAGGAAAGAAACTATGGCAATTTTGCAAAAAGGTACCCACACACCTCTCCACATTGGCAAATAAGGCCTTCCCTCGTTCATCCTTTTCTCTCACAAGATAAACAAGTCATACAAATGCATCTTGATATTACGTGCAACGCACTGGCATCTTGCTAGTAAGAATGAAAACAAACGACAAAAAAATATTTGGACGGTGGTTCGAAGTCATGACCGCGGGCACAGCGGACAAGGTGGACTTGTATTGGTATGCTGAGCCGTCTGTTTTAACACACATGAGCTGGTGTGGTGATTATACACACACACGCATGCACACGAACTGCATCCACGCAACACTCACACAAACACATGCACCCACGGAACACTCACACATACACACGCAACCACGCACGCACGCAACACGCACACGCACGCATGCATGCACACACCAGTACACCACACGACCAACACACACTCTCACGCTCAAGTGCTCAACCTACAGTTTCATGCGCACACATCAGGCCCTGACAGACACATACACAACCAGGTGATTCCCGCGCACGGGTTGGAGCCTTGTCACACCTGCGAAAATTTGTGTTTGTCTGACCTTTTGCCTATGCGAACTGACAGGTGGGCCCCACAATGAACATGGTCAATTTAACTAGTCAACATGGCGCCACGCAGACTATTTAGCCGGTCAACAGAGTGCAATCTGATGCGGAGCTGTGAGCAAGTGATCGTATAATCACCACAAAACGTATATAGTGACTGTAATCAGCTTATTCTAAAGTTCGGTGACCGTATTACGCTTTTCTCTCTGTAGGCCCTCCAAAACTACATCTCTACACGTTCTCGCATGTTACATCTAACAACTATGCAATACAGCACTACTACTACACTCTAACACAATAAATCATATGTGTTTTTAGTTTTACTAGATATTATATTATTACTTATAATTATTCAGTTTGCATACATTAAAATTGCCTTTGAAATGTATGGCCAATATCATCTACTGCGCGGAAAAAATCCCGCCCTTTCCTGTTTAATCGGGTTTGTATCGATGGATCGTGCGAAACAACAAAACTATACTAGTACTATATAGTACAAGTGACAGTTCACTAGGCCGTCGTGTCGTCTACTCCTCTATCGTAAGAGTGGAGCGCTCGCTTTCATAAATCTTCTAGTCTCTTTCACCGACATGTGGGACATCAAGCTACCGGGTCGACGTGCCATACTGGAATACAGTGCAGAGCAGCCGGGGTGAAGCACCCCAGTCATGGCGCCGGTGTAGTAATGAGCAATGAGGCGTCAAATCACAAAGCTGCACCTTTCCACAGTTAAGTTGGAGGGACGAAGAAACCATCATTTCGCTCGTTGCTGAATCCGATTCTCCCTCATCTTCTTCAACTTAGCCACGTGTTGCTTCTGCCGTTGTTCTGCCTCATGTGGGACGCGGATTGGCTTGGTAAAGCACTGACACGTGGGACCGCATGTTAGCAAACCGCCAGGACAACGTCCTCCGAAAATAAGAAGCCTAATCCAAGACTTATAAAGGGCTACATAGCTGCTACGTATACTTTCCATCTAATCTATATATGCCCCCCTGATTTTCAGGTGGGGTGGGCCTAATCCTCTCCTTTAATCCAATCAAATAGTCCCACATCACATCAGTTTGTAACTTTACGTAAACCATTACGTGGATGTAGCATTGCTCAAATAAGAAACCTCCCCCGCCATCCGCGCGGCAAAATCACCTCCTTTTTACTAATCTCGATTCTATAATTTTTTAGATCAATATAATTGAGATTTGTATAGATAGCACACAGGAGCAAAACCAAGTGGTACGGTTAAGGGCATCCACAATGTGTAGCCAAATGTGAAAATAGCTTTTGGCATCGTGGGAACCATTTTGGACGGTGTTGGCAAAGCGAAAAAGATGGAACCGAAGCTCCGTGATTGATAGATTCAAGGAATAGAAAAATGCAGCGTCTCTCCTCTTTCTCCCATGCTTGGACGCATGTAGTACTGCAGTATAGAGCACAGAGTCTACTACAAAGCAGTGAGGCATCAAATCACAAAAGCACGGACGAAGCAACCATCATTTCACTCTTCGCTGACTCCGCTTCTCCATCGTCTTCTTCGAGAAGCCATCTCGCCGCATTAGCTACTCCTAGTAGTACTAGTAAAGGACTTCCTAGATGCAAATGGTGTTCACCATCGAACGCACT
Source organism: Triticum monococcum (assembly GCA_034509565.1). Lineage (NCBI taxonomy): Eukaryota > Viridiplantae > Streptophyta > Magnoliopsida > Poales > Poaceae > Triticum > Triticum monococcum. The sequence goes on along the minus strand of CM067842.1, from coordinate 699,784,688 downwards.
TCGCCAAACCACCACACAAAAAAATATCATCGACGTCACCACAATGGGGAAGGAAGTCAAATATAGTTACTACCTCCATTTTTTTGTACACAAGGCCAGTATATCAATTGGTGGGGTTAGCAACCAAGGACATTAATATCCCCTGTATGCATGCAGAAGTGAGAAGGTTGGTTTGCATGGCGCTGCATTAATCAAGCGATGAGGAGTGAGATGGTTAGCTCTTTGGTCTTTGGAGAAGAAAATACGCATTAATTGACACGTGAAACGAGGATTTGTATCGATTAAATCCCGCGAAGGAAAACCTAGCCTTTCTTTTTTAACATTAGTACTCCTAGTACGTACTAAAAAGAAACGGAGGGAGTACGTACTTATCCTGTTTGGGTCTAGGCCTTGCATTGCCAAACTTCGCCACACATTTTTGCCAAGCTTGCCTAAAGTTTTCAAAATGAGAAGGAGGTACACTTGCGCACGGCTATCGTGGTTGCACCGCACCCTTACATGGTCGCTCCTGCACGCCGCGGTCGCACCGCACCCTCACACAGTCGCTCCTGCACGCCACAAACCCAACCAAGGGAACACACCGTCACTGACACATGCTGTCGCATGTGAACATACCAAACTCAGCCATCTTATTGCTGACACATAATTTTCGTTCATAGAGTATGTTTATCCAACCGCATGTTGGGGAGTATCCGTACGGCACGTGCGGTGGTCTGTTGGGGAAGAAGAAGAGGTGAGGAAGAAGGAAAGAAGGGTTAGGAGACGTAGGATATTCATCCAACCGCCTGAAATGGTAGACTGACCCAAGTCAGGCGACTTGCATAACAAATATATGTTTTTACACAGCAGAAGATCCATGAAAACAACAACATAAAGAAAAACTATCACTGCTCGCGGAAAGAGACGGCCTCGTCGTCTTTGGCTGCCGGCGTGAACCAGCCGTCGCTGCCGACGTGTGTCTCCGCACTGTGGTTGTCCTCGGCCTCCAACTACTCGTTCAAGCGGAGCGTGCGGGCCCTCTGCACGGACGAGAGCACAACCCGGTTCGAGTCGAGGATGTCCGGTTCCGCCAGCAGGAGGGCCTCGATGGCAGCGGCATCCGCGTGCTCTGCGTTGAGTCGAGCCTCCGCCACCCGGTTCAAGTCCAGGACGTCCGGTTCCGCCTGCAGGAGGGCGTCGATGAGAGCGGCATCCGCGCGCTCTGCATCGAGTCGAGCCTCTGCCGCCCGGTTCAAGTCCAGGAAGTCCAATTTCGCCTACAAGAGGGCGTTGATGGCAGCGGCATCCGCGCGCTCCGCCTCAAGTTGAGCCTCCGCCGCCCGGTTCACATCCACGACATCCGGTTCCGCCTACAGGAGAGCCTCGATGGCAGCGGCATGCGCGTGCTCCGCGTTGAGTTGAGCATCTGCCTCCCGGTCGTCCTTTAGTATCGCCTGGTTGAACCGCTGGTCCGCCTGCACCATGCGGGACTCGGACGCCAGCACGAAGTCGACGTCCATCGTCTCATACCCATCGGGGGCCTTCTGCACCGCGACCTCCACCATGAATATTGGATCGGCTTCCTCCTCCTCGTAGCTTGGCTCCAGAGAACTCAGGGGTTGGCCCGCTGCAAAGCGAGCTTGGGAACGGAGGTCTTTGGTGCCGACTGCCACCGCGATTTCTGCGCGGCGCTCCGGCGTCAGCATCTTGTAGTAAGTGATCTTGCAGCACACCATGGCTTTCCGGCAAACTAGGGGATGCTTGATGCGGGCTGTGGGATCGAAAGGTGGGGGAATGGGCTGGAGATTTGGTGTGGTTTTAGGGCAGTGGCTGGCGTAGGCCGAGCAGCGAAGGTTCTGGTGTGAATAGTGGTTCCGGTGATGACCGGTCAATCGGTTTTGACTGTACATCGCTCTTGTCGCGTTTGTGTTGCAGCCCGTCATGTTGGACCCTCCACATCGCCCCCCGAATGGAACGCGCTTCATCTTGCGTTTTCGCTCGCTTGTGGGACCGCAGTTGAGAGCAAACCGACGTCCCTCCCCCTCCCCCGCCCGCGTCATTTATTATACCACCACTCCCTCCGTTTTATGCAGAGTAAATAAAAATAGAGGGAGTATTACTCTGGATGAGGATCCCCTGACGTGGCCAAACCCATGGAGTGACTGACATGCGGGGCCTAGCAAGCATGGGGTCCGCCAGTAAGTGACTGAAAGGGAGGGTAAGGCAGGGATACCTACGTCAGAGGATCCACTTCCACTATACTACTTTGACCAAATGTTAGAGTATTAATATATGACATGCAACTTACACAAATGTTAGAGTAATAATATATGACATGCAACTTACACAAAGCATACAGGGTCTAATGCGTTTTTCGAGGCTAACTTTGACGAAATGTTAGAGTAATAATATATGACATGCAACTTACACAAAGCATACGGTCAAATTCGTATGTGAAAGGAGTTTCCAATGATATAATTTTCACATTATACATCTCATGTACTATTAATCTTGTCAATAGTCAAATTGGAAACCATCTCGAGTACAAATCTAGGAGTACGTACGAATCTAACAATATTGATTGGGAGTTGTTGAATGTAGATACCTTTTTTATCAAAGTAGATATACTTTGACTGCACATGAAACTTATATGTAAACTACTCCCTCCTTCCATCTGTATAGGGCCTAATGCATTTTCGAGGCTAACTTTGACCAAAAGGTAGAGCAATAATATATGACATGCAACTTAAATAAAGCATACCATCAAATTCGTATGTGAAAGGGGCTTCCAATGATACAATTTTCGCATTATATATGTCATGTACTATTAATCTTGTCAATAGTTAAAGGCGGTCTTGAAAAATGCATTAGGCCCAATATAGATGGAAGGAGGGAGTAGAAAGGATAGGAGGGAGTATATTGTACGTTCAAAAACGAAACGAACATTGAATACCCTTTATATATGATTTGCGAATACTATGATCACCGGTTCACAATTTTGAATCCGCCTTAGGTATCACGTGCCCCCACTCGTTCCCTCTTGATTTCATCTCGGGGTCCAGAGATCTATTGAAAGAGGACTAGGGTGGGTACATGTGAATGATACTCGGTGGAATGTTCAAATGAGGCATGCGGGAAGATGGACTCGACTGGAGGGCGACATGATCGATGGAGAAGAGGGTTGGAGAGGAATGAGAAATAAGCAAACGTCACATGATTATACTTGAACGGCTCAAATAAACAATAAGTTGTCTCGCTTGGCCTACATAGTGAAAGGCCTAATGTGCAACGCGGAGCACTGACGCTCAAATATGGCCGGGAAAATAGGGAAACAGACATGTGGGGCACACCCGTCGGGACGACGTAGCACAGACTATTCCAATGGAGGAGCTGGCCCACGACCTCCTCGCCACCGACAACCGTTCATGTGGGTCATTGGGGCGAACAACGGGGCACAGCTCCAGCACCGCCTCTGGACACGGCGACCGCGGTGAGCGACACGCTCATATCGTCGCTAGACACGATCGGTTTCAGTTTGCCGAGGGTGGCATTAGTGCTGTGGCACGACCACTGGTATGTTTGGTTTGTGCCCAAGGTTGCCCCATCAAAGCATTGGGTAGCCAAAACTTTGGTTGAGGTATTGGTTGCCCATGATTTGGCCGACATTGGCAAGAAAAATGAACTTGAGTTGGCTAGAGTTCATTGGCATGCCAAAAAATGGCAACCATCCAAACAAAGACCAATCTTTGGGTCATGACCAAAATTTTGGTTGAGGTATTGGTTGCCCATGATTTGGCTGACATTGGCAAGAAAAATGAACTAGAGTTGGCTAGAGTTCATTGGCATGCAAAAAAAATGGCAACCATCCAAACAAAGACCAATCTTTTGGTCATGACCAAAATTTTGGCAAGGTGCACTTTGGCCACAATCCAAACACACCCCAACACCCAGCTCGTCGAGGATGCACGGGGTGCCGCGACGCGTCCGTAGAGTGGTGTAGCGCGGCCAACTGCATCCTCTAGACCTAAGACCATGCCGGGTCGTCTTGCTTTTTCAATGACATGCGGGGATCGGATGTGAGCAAAGGGCATCTCCAACGTTGCCACGACCACAGCTGAATACCCTGGCACACCAAAACCCTCGTCCCTCACACCGTCGCGCGGTGCATTCCCAGCCGGCACCAACTGCCCGCATTCATGCCGTCCGTTCGTATGTCGTCATTAAGAGGCTCGGTGCCCGAGGAACAACTCCGGCGACTTAATGACGCACCCGGACGCTTGGCCTCACCAGAATGCGCTACTTAAAGCGGCAACGCCCAGCTAACCTCCACACCATAGCGCATCGTCCTCCTACCTGGAACCACATCCGCCATGACCCCAAGTGCGAACGCTCTGTGGGAGAGGTTGTCTTCGGGGATGGAGCTCGAGGTCGCCGCCCTCGCTGAAGTCGCCGCATAAGCGGTGGCCACGCTGGCGGCCGATGACGGGAGCACCGTCAGCCACGCGTCCTACTTGCCACCGTCCAACATCCGGCACCGCCAAGGTCGGGGACTCCTCCGAGGATGTGTAGGGCATGGGAGGTGGCAGGGCATGGTGTGCCAACTGGCCGGACCGTCTCCCGTGTTCTACTTTTCCTCGCCAAAGACCGCACCTTCACTTCACGGGTCTTGAACCCCGCCACCGTACATGGAGATCACAGATGGAGGACGTTGGTCGCTGCCGTAGAATAGGTTTAGGGTCGGGTTTCTTTTATTTTTTTGTCCTATAAAAGTTCGAAATGTAATGAAAATCTGCCATGTTTGCATTAATCTCAGCCGGTGTATATGAACTTTCACAATAATATACATATTGTAGGAGTACTAGCAAGATGCCCATGCGTTGCATGGAAGATCAAGATCTTGTGGGAGAAAAGGATGAATGAGGGAAAGCCTTATCTACAAATGTGGAGAGGCGTGCGGGTAAATTGTCATAGTTTCCTTCCCTATCCGTTAGAAATAGATCGGACGGCCTATATTGCAGGCTCGGACACATCTTTCTACATCTACGGGACCCTACGAAAGGGTTAACGTAAATTGCCTCTCTCTCTCCTCCCCTGATTTTCATGGTGGTGGGCCCCTCCCTCCCCCCAATCTACAATCAACAGCTCACACGTTTCACATTACGTTAATTACGTAACTGGGATTACGTAGGTGTAGCATTACTCGTCCTAAAAAACCCAACTAAGCCAACCTCCCAGCATATCGCGCGGGAAAAGACCCGGCCGCGCCGTTTTAGTCGGGATTACCGGATTACTAGTAGTAGTATCGATGGATCACGCGAAGCAACAGATTTTTTTTGTGGGGGCGAAGCACCTAGTTTAAAAGGAAAAAATGCGGTACACTCAGAGCACTCCTATCGCGGTCGCATTGCACCCCACACACGTTCGGTCCTGCACACGGCTCACGCAAACAGAACGCGCTTCGGCTTGCCTCTTCACTGACACGTGGGACTGCATTGGAGAAACCGACCATGCGCCAAACTCCCCCTGCCCACCGCATGAAAATCCTCCCCCCCCCCCCCACACCCAAAAATTCCCCCCAAATCCGATCCAACCGCCCTTCGGCCAACTAGCCAATAATATTCCCCAAACCCCCCTCCCCCCTGTCCCCCTCCACTCCATTCGCTTCGCCAAAGCCGCCCTCCCTGCCGTGCCGATACGTCGGCGCCGCGGTTCGGTGATCCTCTCGCTCCCACAATACGCTCTCGTAGACTGCGGTCCTCTAGCCACGCCGCCACCTCTGGCTACGTTCTTGTGGAGGCGCACGGCGGTCAGCACCGCCACCGCTGGCGACGTTCGTGTGGAGACGCACGGTGGTCAGCTTCTCCCACGGTACGCGCATTCTAGACTGAGGCCCTATTCATGTCGGTGTAGCGCTGAATGTTAGCTGATAGACGCTGTTAATCTCACTGTTTTCCGAAGTAGTTTACTGTGAATATGCTCTACTTAAGAAGCTTCCTTGCCCTGTTCTGCACTCAATCTGCTTAGCTGAGATGGCATGCCAAGGCCGATTAGTTGCTAAAATATCCTGCCATATATTTATTGTGACGTAGATTGCCATGGTCTAGTAGCCAATCTGTTAGGTGAAATAGCTCTACACCGTTTTATACTCGATCTTTGTTGTTGCGATGGCCTTCAATAGTTCGATGGTTGTGTGCTCGGCCTCATTGACTGCTGAAACAGCCTGCCATAATTTGGCACTCAAATCTGTTTGCTGAATTAGCTTTACATATATTTCGTTACCTAGATCTGCTCGTCCAAATATCTTGCCATAGCTTGAGACATCGACCTAAGTTTTTTTTTCTGGACTTCATAAAAAAGCATGTATGTTTTTCCTGTAATATCTAGTAGAAGAGCTAATTTGTATGTCTAATAGATGGACATGGCTTGGATAACTTCTGCTCGAAGATTCTCCGCTGCATATGTCAAGGGGGTTGAAAACTTCATGAACTTTATCAGAGCTGAATACGGTGGTCCAAAATCAGATGTGCTCTGCTTGTGTAGCAGTTGTATGAATTCAGTTACAAGACCCCAGTCAACTGTGCAAAATCATCTACACTTGTATGGGATGTCGGTCACATATACTAGGTGGGTTCATCAAGGTGAAGCTGTGAACGTCAATGTTATTGACTACGTGGAAGCAGCAGATCACCATCTTGATCTGCCTGATGCTCAGGTGGAAGAGGAGGAGGAGGTGGTGGCGGAGCCAGTGAGTTTGACCAACATTGAAACAATGCTACGAAATGCTCGTGCATTCCATGAACTTTCACCTGCAGAAGAAAAATGGTGGGCCCGCATGTTGGAATAATGCAACATTGCTGTCACCCCAGGAAATAAGGTGTCAGTATTCTCAGCTATGGTCACCTTTCTTCAGGTGAAGACATCTGAGCGGATGACCAACAAATCAGTCGATGTGATGTTGGCCGCTTTCCACAAATCTTTCCCAGATGCGTCTGAGCTGCCACACACCTACAGTAAAATCAAGAATTTCCTTCGTGCAGTTGGAATTGGATATGATATGATCCATGTTTGTAAGAATAATTGTGTTCTATTCCGGAAGGATTATGCCAACTTAAGTGAATGCCCGAAATGCAAATCATCAAGATGGAAAGATGGTGATGCTGTGAAGAGGATTCCTCATAATGTTCTGAGACATTTTCCAATTACACCAAGATTGCAGAGGTTGTTTCATGATGCTGAAACAAGAGAGGATGTACTGTGGCATTCTAGGAACCAAGAGTACAGAGATCAGAATGTAATGAGCCATCCATCTCATGGTAGTGAGTGGAAAAAGCTTCAATGATAAACACAAAGAGTTAGCTTCTGACCCGAGAAACATTAGACTTGGCTTAGCTTCAGATGGATTTAACCCATTTGGCCACCAGAGCGCCACATATAGCATGTGGCCAGTGCTTGTTATCCCTTACAACATGCCTCCAAATGTCTGCACCAAAGAATCAAACTAAATGATGCCCTTGCTCATCCCAGGTCCAAAAAGTCCTAGAAAGGATTTTGATTTGTTCATGGAGCCTCTTGTGGAGGAACTTCAATAGCTATGGAAGGGTGTTCTCACTCGAGATCTATATAGCAGCCCACCAGCTGATTTCTTTCTGCGTGCTGTTATAATTTGGTGCATCCATGATTATCCGGCTTTGGGCAGTATGTCAGGGAGAACGGCACATGGTTACGATGCATGTGTTCGCTGTGACAGGAATCCGCTGTCATACGCAATACTTAGCAAGATCTGTTACATTGGACACCGCCGTTTCCTTGCCAAGGACAAGCCGCTTCCTAGAAAATATCGAAGACATGTGTTCGATGCAAAGCATGAAAACCATGATGCGCCAAATAGGCTCAGCGCCGATGAGTTGCAAGTGCAATTAGAGAAGGTCAGGCATATTACACCAGGAAACCATCCTGATAATGGTAGCGGGAAAAGGAAGCGTGGCAGGGCAGAAGAGAGATTATTGTTTACCCGCAGGTCCACTTTGTGGGACTTGGAGTATTGGAAAGATTTGGATGTGAGGCATAATCTTGATGTAATGCACATCGAGAAAAATATATGTGACAGCATTATCGGCACACTTCTTAATATTGAAGGCAAGACGAAAGATACCTTAAAATCTAGGATTGATTTGACACACCTGGGTATCAGAAAGGATTTGCAGGTGCAAGATGAAGGTAAACCACGGGATATGGCAACAGCTATGTACATCTTGGACAAGGTAAAAATAAAAGAATTCTGTGAGGTCCTGTCACGTGTGAGATTCCCACATGGATTTTCTTCCAACCCTGAAAGGAGAGTCAGTGCAGATGGAAACAAGGTACAAGGGTTGAAAACTCATGACTGTCACGTCCTACTTCAAAGGGTTTTACCTGTTAACCTTAGAAGATTGGGCCGCCCTGACTTATCCAGAGCAGTTGCACAGTTGGGACAATTCTTCAGGGAACTCTGAAGTAGGAATATCAGGATAGATGCTTTGGAGCGTCTTAGAGACAAGATAGCAACTATCCTATGCGACCTTGAGAAGATATATCCTCCAGCCTTCTTTGATGTGATGGTGCATTTGGCTGTTCATCTACCTAATGAGGCACTACTTAGAGGTCCAGTACAGTATGGCTGGATGTACCCTATTGAAAGGCGGCTAGGCACTTTCAAGGGCTATGTTAGGAACAGAGCTAGACCCGAGGGTTCCATTGCAGAGGCCTACATTGCTACAGAAGCGTTGACATTCTGCTCAAAATACATTGAAACAGCTGATCAGCTTAGCAAAGAGGTGGGTGAAGACTATCCCGGGCTCAATGTTTTCAATTATTCTGTTTTAGTTACAGGGAAGAGTCGACAAGAGGACAAACCTAAATATTTGGACAAAATGGTTTGGTATGTGATGAATAACTGTCCTGAGATACGACCTTATATCAAGTAAGTGCAGTACTGTAGCTTATACATCGTAATCTACCAAACTTGCAGCACATTCTTATATATTTAGATGTTTGACGCAATCACTATGTTGTGTAGCATCTACAAAGAGGAGTTATTGCCGCAAAATCCAAGAAACATTGACAAACTGGTTATGGCAGGATTTGCGAAATGGTTCAAGAACCATATAAGCTTTTGAAGTGCACTATCAGTTTTTTTAATATATTGAGTACATAAGATGATCAGCATGTCTATTTTCTAACCACAGGTTAAGAAGATGCGGGAGGATGGGCAGGCAGTTGATGATGCCCTTTACTCACTAGCAATGGGTCCTGATACTCGGGTAAGACATTATGAATCTTGTGTTGTTGGAGATGTGCGCTACAACACCCTTGCACGAGAGGAAGGCAGGAAGACACAAAACAGTGCCATCATGAGCACGGATACGTATGACAAAGAGACAACTGAAATGTATGCTAACATAATAGACATTGTTCAGTTGCAGTATATCTCCAGTTTCGAGGATCATTGGTGTGTGGTTCTGTTGTGCTGTTTTTGGTATAATCTGTTTTCCAGGATCGCAAAACCCAGAGCTGATGATTATTTCAAATCCATCAATGTCAAGGCGGAGTACCAGACCAACGAGCCTTTTATTTTGGCAAATCAAGCAACACAGATATTTTTCTTGGAATACACATTTGCACGTAGCGATGACTGGAGAGTATTGCAAAGGTTTGAGCAGAGGAATTCGTTTAATGAAGTTGCACAACAAGATGATGCTTACACTGCTCCTGATGTACAAGATAACACAAATGTTCCTAATATCTTTGAGAACCATCACGTCAATGACGCCGACGAAAAGATTTCATATCATGCTGTGGACATACAAGAGTTGATCAAGAAGAAGCCAACGTTCGAGGACGTTGAGGACGAAGAAGAAGATGACACCATGGGGAATTACGATTCAGACTGATACATATGGCGAAGATGTTGACGCTGCTGCTTCAGATGATGATTACATTGCTTTTGTCGTATTTGCCTGTCAGAAGACGTTTTTTATCTACTATGTGAAATTATGTTTGCTATGACAACTGAAACCTGATGAACATGTTGTTTAGTATTTTGCTGTGAGAACATCACTTGTTATGTATGTTGATTTGTGTTTGGTGATTGTATGACAACTAAAACATGATGACATTGTTGTTTAGTTGTACTCATACTGTGAAACTTGAATTTGATGACATAGTTTGTTGTTGGACTGCAATTTGCTCGACGTCTTCGAATGAGAACAAAGCTGACGCGACAAGGCCTCTGCTATTTATTTATTTATATGAGTAAAAGGGGATACCCCCTGATTTCCGTTAATAGAAATCATTAGATGTTCAAAACACTACGCCCAGCCTGCTACACAGGTTTCATTCATTACTAGTTTCAGCAAAGTGCTCATGTCATAGCCACTGAATACATCACGAGTGCTACATACACTGCAAATAAAGAGACAATCAACCTATAGAGCACATCGATTTTGCCCATTATCTTCACAAGCTCTTTCATCTCCTCATTGCTGTCAAGGCCGTTTAGCAGCTGTTGCTTGGCCATGATCAGAGGAACTGCATCTTTAACCTTCTGCTCTGCATCTTCCTCTTCTGTCGTTCCTTCAGTTACTTGTCCAACACCCCAACCTGCTGGTATTGGGATTCCTCGGCTAACCAAATAATCAGCGTAGTTGCATTCCCCCACATCAGCAACTTCCCAGAAATACAAATCACACAAATCTTCCCTTTTATGCACGAATCAAATTGGTAGATATTCAACTAAACTATTAAAAAATTCAGCAACTGAAAGCAGCAGAACAACACTTAAACATATTATTACCCCATGATTCGGGCATTTGTAGAAGACTCGACCAGGGTTGCGGATTGTGGTTGAGACGCGACGGATGACTATGCGTGATTTGCAGCAGTGGCACCACACCAACGGTAGCGGGTTGCGATGAGCAATCGGCTGCGATGCGCATGCTAGCGAGGGTGTGATGAGACCCACAAGCGATGGTACGGGTTGCGACTTGGTGCATATCTAGTTGTTGCCTGCTGAAGAGCAGGTGGACGAGCAGCCAGCGGACATTGTTGCTATGGCCAGAGCTTCTGATGCTAGGCAGAGTAAGTAGAGAAGAGGAGAAGCGAACGTTGGATATGTCAGTTTCATTACTTGCAGAGTAGCATAGCACCATATATAGTCATAGTCTAGGTTTGGATTCGAACCAGCTATAGGAGCATGTCTTTCTTTTTTCTAAAACTCGGCAACGTCTCTTTACTGCTACACTGGCTTGTTCTGTACGCCTTCCCAAGTCTTTGATTTTCTTTCCCTTTTTTTGTGAGGACCTGACAGCTGGGACCCACCGGAAGGGCCTCTATATTTCACGAAAAAAATGTTCCCCCCGCTGACATGTCGGGCCCACCAGCTATATCTTTGCACGCAAGGAAGTGCCTCCTTATTACGCACAAAAAAATGAATACCCCCATCCTAGCTGGGACCCACCATAGTGGGAGGATGACTTGTGGGCCAACAAAGTTGACGGGGACGGAGGGCTTTGTCAACTTAGTCAATATGAACAATTCTAGCTCCATTGACTGTACGATGTCCATCCAACGGGTGTAGTGCTTCTTCAACCTATGGTCTTCTTGCTCCAGCCGCCCAAAGCAGCGCCGGTCGTGTCGCATGCTCCTGCCTCCCGTGGCCGGCTGTGCTGCCGCAGAGGCCTCACCGCCCCCTACTATTCCCACCGCTGGCCAGGCCCTGCGGCGACGGCAGCCTCACACCGCAGCCGAACCAGTGAACCCTCGTACTCCTCTCCGCGCGGGCTTCCACTATCGCGTCTTCCCTGGCTCCGCGTCGTCCCCTTCCTAGGCCTCGCCGTCGTCCACCACCGTGGTGCTCTCCGCGCGGCATGGTCAACATGGTCAAGGAACGACTTCCATCGGAAGAGTACTGTACGTGGAGAGGCTGACAGCTGGGACCACAGCCACAGCCCAGTTTTTTTTGTGATTTGCCAAGTAAGTTGCTTTGTCAGGCCTATTGGGCTGCAAATCTTTCAAGACGAGGAGAGCTTTCATTCGGCTGGCCGAGAAAATGGCCCATCATTAATGAGAAATGGGTTGTACATTTTTAAAACACATCAAACCGGCAATTAGTTTCAAATATCTTTTTTTTCATTTCAAGATTTTAAATTACATTAATTTTTATGCATGGAGAATTTGTTGGATCTTATATTGATATACATTTATTTTTAAAATCAGTTTGAATGTGAGTCGAAATTTCGGGATTAAAAACAGTTCGGACCGCACCAAAATATGCAATGTTTCGTAAAAAATTTTAACCGTGGCCACAATTTGGGCTGTAATGCTAACAAAAAGAATATGGGCTCCAAAAAACCTTAAGAATTAGCAAATGGACTGAAAATTATTAGAAATAATGGCAGATGGGTTGTATGCTGTTTTCCACAGATTTGAGGCTTTCCTAAAAAAAGGTTGACGCACAAGCAGTGACTGTTGGATGTCCATCCAACGGTCGTCGTGCTTCTTGAATCTCTGCTCTTCCTGCTCCAGCCGCTCAAACAGGCGCCGGCCACTACTGGAAAAAGGGCTATAGATGGGATTGACACTAATGGCGCACCAGACATACTAATGGCGCACCACCTTCTGATACGCCATTAGCGTTGAAACTACTAATGGCGCATCTGGCCCAGGGTGCTCCATTAGTATCAATTTTTTTTAACTAGTGCGCCTGTCCAAACATACTAATGGCGCATCCAGACACAATGCGCCATTACTAGTTGTAACTAGTAATGGCGCACCTGTCGTAAAGTGCGCCACTAATGTTATTTTTTTATTATATTTTTTATTCCTTTTTTGCAAAACTACTAATGGCGCACTGTCCCGGCGCACTGTCCCACAGTGCGCCATTACTAGTTTAAACTAGTAATGGCGCACTGTGGGACAGTGCGCCATTAGTATTTTTTTTTGCAAAACTACTAATGGTGCACCACCAGATGGTGCGCCATTAGTAATCCCTCCCCTGCCTCGTCTCACCCGCGCCTGACCACCACCGCCCACCACTTTCCCGGCCGTGCTCGCCGTCCCCGGCCATGCTCGCTTCCCCCGCCGCACCCGTCCACCTCCCTCACTGTCCCCCCTCCGCCTCTACCTCAGCGCAGCCAGGCCACGCGACGCCGAGCCGAGTGACGCCTCCCTCGCCGCCCCCCTCCGCCCGCGCCCGCACACTCGACGTCCTCCCGCCCAAGCCCCTCCGCCCGTGCCCGCACCCCCGACGTCTTCCTCCATTCCTCCATCCCCTCCCCCAGGTGATTCCTCCCTTCTCCTCGACCCCCTCCCCTGCAAACCCTAGGGCCACCTAGAGCTAGTATCTAGATTGACGGTGATGGTTAGGAAGGATGGATCATGCCTTGATCGAGGGCAAACATTTTTTGGGGATTTGGTTTACTTGGTGCTGCCTATGGACACTTTGGTTCCCTAATGCTTTGCAAAAGTGAGTGAAATGGGCCGCTAGTGAAATGGAGCACTCCCAATCAAATTTCTACTATTGGTCTCCTATAAAATTATGAATCATGCAATATACCTTGTTACTAAGTGCATAATCAAGTGCCCTTTAGTTATTTACTATTTCAGAATGTCTTAAGCTGACATCTACTCTCAGCATATGACTCTAGCAGCTACTTGTTGTACCTATTTTGTTTCATGCAGTACTGAATTTGTATGCCTATCCTTGATAATTTTGTTTCATATAGCTTTCTAGCTCCTTAGGGGGGTTGTTCCTCTTTACAGGTGTGTTAAACAGGGTTTTGTGTGGTCATATGGAGTTTATTAGGTAGAGAAAGTACCTTGTGATTTTTCTAATTTTGGACATATATCAAGTCTCACCAAGACATCTTCATTACAACACTCAGCTTATCCAAGACATCTTCATTACATTCTAGATAGGACAGAAGCCTACTTTGTTTAGAAACAGAGTCAGAATTTGAAAAGGAAAACCCTTAAGCCAAACATACAACAAGCATTGACAATATAAGTGGAGACACTAATTTTCTCTGACTTGTGGAGGCTCTAATCCTCAGGGATCATGGCTAAAATAATTTTCCATGCCTGATTAGTGATTATCTTAATTAGTTTGTAAACTGTAGAGGTGGTTAGGCTCTGGTTAAAAATAAAAACAATAACAGAAGTTTTGTATTTTCTAAGTAAAAAATCCCACATATGCACCAGGATGTGATCTGTCAGAACCAAAGTAGACCTAGCTCTGCATTAGTTGTTTTGTGCTTCAAGTGTCCCATTCAAGGACAAACTGAGTGGTTGCAAAATAATATTATGTGGTCAATGTGGATTTACTATTTTCTGGTGAGAGTTCTGAACTGGTAAATAAGTTAACATGCGTAAGTGAGACTTGGCATTTTAAAGCTTAGGGTCTTCAACTTCAACCATGAATTGGGATGATAATGTTATTTTGCCTTCTTAACAGAATGGTGTCATAATCAGAACAAAGCTGCTGCAAATGCATACCTTTTTTTACAAGTGCATCTGCACCTTCTGATCCATTTAGAGTTATCATAAATATATTTCCAAGGTTTTTTTCATTTCACTGTAGAGTCTTTGCTTCTGGACTCAATGCACATTCATCAGTCATAAGAGATAAATACTAGTAAGTCAAGGGCACCAAAATTTGATGATGCCTCTTTTGAGAAGTATGTCTACTGATTCAAAATTGATGATCATCTTGGTCTATGTCGGTGAGCTTGTGTTATGCACTTCTGCGTTTGACAAGTAATGACTTGCAAAGATGATGATCATCTTGCTAGTTTGCTGGGTTTTGTCTCCGACCATTGTGTCGTGATGAATTTGCAGGTACCCCAAGAGGCCCTTGAGTTTGCCGGAATGTCGATTAACTTCCGTTCCGGCAAATTCGGGTACTCCATGTGTCCTATTTTCAGCAAAGGTCATGCTGAAATTTTCCATGAATTTTAGCATGACTTTGCTAAAAATAGGACATATGGGGTACTTGCGACTAATGCATGGGCCGGGGTATCTTAGTACTTAATTAAGTAGGATCAACTGCCCCTTTATTCTTGCTGCATTACCATAGGTTTTAGGGTGCCTCAGTGTTGATAAGAACCTCAATGATGGAAGCTTAGGCTTTTAGGGTGCCTCGGCATCAACAAACCCTAAATGATAAAACCTTGGATTTTAGGGTGCCTCGGTGTCGATAAGAACCTAAATGATGAAAGCTTAGGCTTTTAGGGTGCCTCGGCGTCGACAAACCCTAAATGATAAAAGCTTAGCTTTTAGGATGCCTCAGTGTCGACAAACCCTAAATGATGTAGTTTTGAATTATGAACGTAGGATATGTCGTCATCGGACGACGAAAGGCTCCCGGGGGAGTGCGACTGGTGCCACGACGATCGAGGTCTGTGCGACATGCCTCACCTGGACGATGATCGGCGCTTCAGCATTAAGCTCGAGGAGACCTTCGAAGTTGAAACGGTACACAACGACGACAAGTGTTATTTTCATAATTAAGCATGACTTTAACTATTTCAATGTGTAATTTTCATCTTTTACAATTCGAGTATAGCTTATCCCATGCCATGCAAGACGCTATGTCTTGGAGAGGATGGATTTTGAAGACCATGAAATTTCTGAAACAAAGAAAATTCACCTAAGGACTCATCACGATGTGGACTTTGAAGTAAATCTATATAATTCTGAGAGCGTAACCCATTTTGGTTGCAAAAATTGGGAAGCATTTTGCAAGATGTATGGTTTTGATGAGGGTATGCTTATCACCATGGATCTTGGTAATCCTGACATCAACCAAGACAATATGGACATTTGGGTCCTTGTTGATACGCCTCCAGTTCTACCGTTATGTGAGTTTCTCAAACATAGTTATTAGCTAATTTATATTGTTTATTTCAAAATAGTTGACAGCTTATTTCCATTGACAGCTTATTTTTATTGTTCAAAGAATGTGCGGGAGATGGTAGACAAAACCCACTACACCGATGGCTCTGAATTAACAACTTACAAGGAGAAAAATCATCTGGTCGGATTTTGTACTGACATTGAAAATTACATTATCCACAAACAAATTCCTCAACATTATGGTAAATACGTGCCACTAGTGCATGTGTTCAACTACGGTAACTACCATGGAGATACCCTGGTAAGATTTTTACTATTACGACATCCGTGCATCTTTTGCATACTTCTAAAACTAGTACATCATTGCTAACTATGAAGTTATTACTATGTTTTTCAACAGATAATCCCGGAGAATTGTGTGCCTCATATGATGTATCTGAAAGGTAGTGTTAATGTTTTGAACATACAGCCAGGTCATCCTACGAATCTCAACTGTCCATACCAGATTTCTAAAAGAAGTGGATACATGAAAATCAAAGGATGGAAAAAATGTATGGACAGTCGTAAGGAGCTTCTTGGAAGCAAAAGGAAGCGAAGCGCAAGAATTGGAGACAGGATGTTCTCCATTCTCCATAATGGAGAGTCAGGGTCTATATTGTTTTATGCTATTTTAGCTTAAATAGGGTATTTAGGTCCTGCCTAATACTGATGATCATGTGCTGATGAATAATTAAGTAGGGTTGGTTCGAAGACTATCAAGATGATGATCGTATGACTTGTTATGAATAACGAGTAGAAGTTGTATGATGATGATTAGTAGGACTTGTTAGGATTAGTATTACTTCCGACAAACTCGATACTCGCGGTCTTGAGACTTGTAATGTTTTATATTTGTTCGGTCTTTTCAATTCGAAGACTAATATGATGAATTGTATTCGGAGACTAATATGATGAATTGTATTCAGAGACTAATCTTTTATTGTATTCGATGAATCTGTTGTTGATGTGTACTGTCTATATTTTGTTCAATTATACATTTTGTAACCTGTGCAAAAAACAGAAAATAAAAAAAATAAAAAACCTAATATTCATACTAATGGCGCATCACATCACAGCGTGCCATTAGTATGCCGAAGTTACTAATGGCGCATCCTGTTGTCGTGCGCCATTAGTATGCCAAAGCACCTGGGTATACATGGCCCCTAGGAGGCATACTAATGGCGCACTATTGTATATACTAATGGCGCATCCTGGATGCGCCATTAGTATACCATATACTAATGGCGCATCAGTGGTGCGCCATTAGTAAAATATACTAATGGCGTGCTACTAATGGCGCACCACTAATGCGCCATTAATGGCCAAATTAGGTGCGCCATTAGTAGGCCTTTTCCTAGTAGTGGGCGGGACTGCCTGCTCCCTCCTCCCCGCGGTCGGCTCTGCTGCCGCGCAGGCCTCACCGCCCCACCATACTCCCACCGCTGGCCTAGCCATCCCTCTACTCACCCACACCTGCTGTTATTCTCCGGCGATGGCAGACGAACCAGTAAACCCTCATACAGTCGTACTCCCCTTCGCGTGGGAAACAACTACCGAGTCTACCCTGCTTTCGTGTCGTTCCCTTCCTAGGCCTCGCCGTCGTCCACCGCCCTAGTGCTCTCGGCGTGGCCTGGTCAACGTGGTCAAGGACCGACATGCATCTGAAGTGGACTGTACGTGGAGAGGCCGACAGCTGGGTCCATGGCCGCACGCAAGGAAATGCCTCCTTATTACGTGCAAAATAATGATTCCTCCACCTGACATCAGGGATCCACCGAAAGGGCCTCTGTATTTCATGAAAAAAACATTATCGCCGCTGACAGCTTGGACCCACCAGCTATATCTTCACACGCAAGGAAGTGCCTCCTTATTACGCACAAAAAAATGAATACTCCCCCTGTTAGTTGGGACCCAGTATAGTGGCCGGCTGACTTGTGGGCCTACTAACTTGACGGGGATGGAGGGCTTTGTCAACTTAGTCAATAATGCATGATTCTAGCTCCAGTGACCGTACGATGTCCATCCAACGGCCGTACTACTTCTTCAACCTCTGGTCATTTTGCTCCAGCCGCCCAAACCAGCGCCGATCGTGCCTCGTGCTCCTGCCTCCCGTGGCCGGCTACGATGCGGCAGAGGCCTCACCGCCCCCTACTAATCCCACCACTGGCCAGGCCATCCCTCTACTCACCCACACCCCCTGTTACTTTGCAGCGACGGCAGCCTCACACCGCAGCGAGCCGGTGCCCTCGTACTCCTCTACACGTGGGCATCCACTGCTGCGTCTTCCCCGGCTCCGCTTCGTCCCCTTCCTAGGCCTCACCGTCGTCCATCACCCTGGTGCGCTCGGCGCGGGCGTGGTCAACGTGGTCAAGGAACGGCTTCCATCGGACGTGGACTGTACATGGAGAGGCTGACAGCTGGGTCCATGGCCGCACCAAGGAAGTGCCTCCTTATTACGTGCAAAATAATTATTCCTCCACCTGACAGCAGGGACCCACTGGACGGGCCACCAGTATTTTGCGAAAAAAATCGTTTCCCCCTGACTGCTGGGACCCACCGGACGAGCCATCGTATTTCGCAAAAAAAAACGTTCCCCCTGCTGTCAGCTCGGACCCACCGTAAGTGCCTCCTTATTACGCACAAAAAAATGAATACTCCCCCGACTAGCTGGGACCCACCTTGGCGGGAGGCTGACTTGTGGGCCTACTAAGTTGACGAGGATGAAGGGCTTTGTCAACTTAGTCAATATGAACGATTCTAGCTCCATTGACCGTACGATGTCCATCCAACGACCGTAGTGCTTCTTCAACCTCTGGTCTTCTTGCTCCAGCCGCCCAAAGCAGCGCCGGTCGTGCCGCATGCTCCTTCCTCCCGTGGTCGGTTGTGCTGCCGCGGAGGCCTCACCACCCCCTACTATTCCCACCACTGGTCAGGCCCTACGGCAATGGCAACCTCACACCGCAGCCGAACCAGTGAACCCTCATACTCCTCTCCGCGCGCGGGGGGGGGGGGGGGGGGGGGGCTTCCACTGCCGCGTCTTCCCCGGCTCCCTGTCGTCCCCTTCCTAGGCCTCGTCGTCGTCCACCGCCCTGGTGCTCTTGGCGCGGCGTGATCAACATGGTCAAGGAACGACTTCCATCGGACGTGGACTATACGTGGAGAGGCTGACAGCTGGATCCACGGCGGCAGCAAGGAAGTGCCTCCATATTACGCGGAAAATAACGATTCCTCCACCTGACAGCAGGGACCCACCGGATGGGCCACCGTATTTCGTGAAAAAAACATTTCCCCTGACTGCTGGGACCCACCAGCTACACCTTCGCACGCAAGGAAGTGCCTGACAGCCGGGACCCACCTGGTCGAAGCGTACGTAGCATTGTCATTCTGGTCGCGAACGTGTACGTACATATATACTGGTGGATGTAGAGGCGCGCACGTGTCGTAGTAGAGGCGCGCACGTAGCATGTACACGTACGTACAATGGCCAGGGTGCAAGAAAGAAAATACGACCACATATGTGTACATATGGGCGGGGTCTCGAACGCCTACTCGCGCATACGTATGGCGAGGGCTCATGTACATGGCTGGGTCGGAACGGAGAAACAGCGTCGTCATCGTGTTCATGGGGAGGCAACGGAATGCGTCGTGTTCATCAGGAGGCAACGCGGCTGGGTCAGAGCGAAATGCGTGGTCGTCTTCATCGGGAGGGCTTGGACGGAAGAGGGCGATGGAAACGAGGCCTAGCGTACCGTACAACGGAGGAAACAGACCTCCTACGGTCGAAACTGGGGTCCTGTTGATCGGGAGGGGTGTGGCGTACCACAAAATGGAGGAAACGGACCTCCTACGGTCGAAACGGGGGTCCTGTTGATCGGGAGGGGTGTGGTGTACCGCAAAACAGAGGAAACGGACCTCCTACGGTCAAAACGGGGGTCCTGTTGATCAGGAGGGGTGTGGCATACCGCAAAACGGAGGAAACGAACTTGTGTTGGAGCGCGACGGTCGAAACGAGGGTCCTGTTCATCGGGAGGGGTGTGGCGTACCGTAAAACGGGACTCCACGGGATACTGTTCATCTCCACCGTCGACCCCCTCCAGCCTCCACGAGCTATTGTTCATCCACCATCGACCTCCTCCAGCCTCCACGGGCTCGTGTTCATCCAGCCTCCACCACGCGCTACTCCACCGGCTACTGTTCAACCACCCCTCCACCATCTATTGTTCATCCAGCTCTCCACACCACAGGGTCCTGTTCAACCACCCCCCCACGGGCACCCCTCCACCGTGTACTGTTCATCCTGCCCTCCACACCACGGGGTCCTGTTCATCCACCCCTCCACGGGCACCCCTCCACCGTCTACTGTTCATCTAGCCCTCCACCACACCACGGGGTCCTATTCATCCAGAGGCAACGCCACCGCTCACTCTTCATCCACCCCCCCCACAACGCTCACTGTTCGTCCCGTCGATCGGCTTTAGTTAGGAGCAGTAGCCAAGGAATCGCTCAATCGGGTTCAGTTAACAGCCATCGATCGATCGCTCGGGTTCAGTAACGCGTAGCCTGCAGTGCAATCGCCCGGGTTCAGTTAGAGCCAACGCCTCGCACACACGCGCGTACATGTACGAGAGAAACACGCATCGCTCGGCCCCCGACCTCCCACCGTAACCGGGAACTCCCCGAAATTTTCCTCCCCTCGCTTCTACAATAGTTTTTTCCGTCATGGACGGCCCAAAGAATGTCATGCAGCTGCGTCTCCGGCCCGCCTAGGACGAAAAGCCCATTTTCTGTCATGATTTTTTTGTCATAGAAGTAGGAGCCCACAAAATCCATGATGATACCGGGTTTTGTCACAATTATCGTCATAGAAGTGTCATATGTATGACGGAAAAAAATTTCGTTCGGCCCAAAATGTCACGGATGTGTCTTTTTTTGTAGTGAATCTCTCATGGAACATTTCACCCTACCAGATCATTTCATAGATGCAGATGTGCAGAAAGTGAAGGACGCTGCTCTTAGGAAGATGGCAATTGCATTCAACAACCACAAGAAAACTATATGTACCAAGCACGTCGCAAGAGGAAAGAAGACTCCATAATTCAAGGGAACACTTGAGAAACAAAGAGATCACTGGCCCACTTTCGTGAAATTCAAGGAATCAGAATTAGCAAAGGAACGGTCGAGAGCAAACAAGCTCAATGCCACGAAAAAGGGGCATTTCCATATGCTGGAGCCAGGTGGCTACGCGGTGGCAATGCCTAAGTGGGATAAGTGTGAGCAATAGATGGTGGATGCAGGGTTCACTCCAGTTACATTGAGCTGGCCGGAAAGGTGCATGACTTAGTTCTATGCGTAAGGGGGGTGTTGGACTCCTAGACGGGCAAGGTTTTGAAGAAGGCAAGTCTTAAAAGGAGCCGCCGACAAGTTACTTGTTGCAATAGAAGAGGCTCGAACGGGGGTGTTCACGCCCAACAGAGAGAACGATGAGCTTACACGCGCCCTGGGAAATCCTGAACACCCGGGAAGGACACGAGGCAAAGGTGTTGTTCCGTGGTATGAGGGGTTTGCGGACTGGAACACCGACTACAGAAGCCATGCGAGAAGGAAGGTGGAGGAGGAGAGGAAGAGGAAGCTGGAGGAGGAGCAGAGGAGGCAGGAAGCAGAACACCTTAAATGCCTAGAATCAAAGCACACGAAGTTGGCACTCCAATTCCAGCGGCAACAACAGCAGATCGACTCACTTAGCCAAGAAAAGGGGTCTCAGCAGCGGCAGCAGCTAGCAGATGATCCCGCATTGGATAGCACCATCCCATCCACGCCGAGAAGCAGCGTGGGTTCCGCCCTGGACGAGGCACTGCTGGATAGATACCCTGTGGATGACATCATGGAGAGCACTAATTGTGAGCTACACTTCAAAATGAAGAACGTATCCATGAAGGTGGCGGACGCCGTTGCTTATACAAATCCCCCCAAAGCAACCTTTCATTGCAACCCGATTCTAGCTGGCTATACTCGTGTCGTGGTTGATGAAGTGGTGGACCAATATTCGGGGCTAGAGCTTGACATTCCTGGAGGTGACAAGGAGCACACACTCGGAGAGGCCATACATCATATCATACTATGGAGAAAGGATTGCGTCATCTTTCCAGGGCCACTGACACGGTGTCAACCGACTCTTGCTCGAAGTTCGCCACCACGTCAGCACACTCCCGCTCCTCCAAGTCACCAGCCACTGCCTCGGCACAGTCCTGCTCCTTCAAGTCCGTCAACGCGTCAGCCCACTCCTCCTCCTCCAAGACCAGCACTGCGTCAGGCCACTCCTCCTGCTCCAAGTCCGGCACCACGTCAGCCCACTCCTCCTCCTCCAAGTCAGCCCTGTTAGTCGTCTCCGCCGCCTCAGCAACAGCGGAAGAGAGCCGTCGCAGCTATGGTGCGTAGCGGTACAAGTTGAGGTACATGATTAGGTACAGGAGCCAAGTGATTTCAATATGGTCCAAGCAGCCTTGCACCTCTTCCGAAGAGGCCTTACGACCTAACTCTGGAGGAAAAAGAAGCCGAAGTGCGAGCCCATTTGGACGCCCATTTTGGATCGAATCTAGCAACGCCGCCAAAGGAGAAAGTGCCTGAGCATATCGTTGACCACTTTATTCGTATGGCTGAATCACCACCTCCCAAGCCTGTTGACTCATACTATGAGTGCCAAATCATAAAGGCACATCGAGCACAACAAAAGAAGGAGTCAAGCTCGAGCTCGAGCCAAGCAGCTGCCAGAAAAAGCGGGAAAACCGTTCCCCAGCTGGGAGAACAGGTGGTGCAATCGATCCCCCTGCTCATTACACCAACACATGCGACTACCGGCGCCGATCAGCTGGTAATAACTGACGAGCATAGAAGGCAGGCTGCAGAGCTCAGTATCATTGTTTATCAACTCCTAGATACCGTGCCCATGGATACACTTAGAGAGGAGGACATAAAACAGAAAGATGTCCGGGGCGAACCTTAGGTCAAGCCTGAGGAGGTCAAGAAGCTCTCAACGAGAATGTATGAATTGCATCAATGGTACATGGAAATTACCAAGACTACCAATCAAGAGTCCCTCATGATGATAGTCAAGGAAGAGTATTACTTCAATGAGACATCTCTGTCCGTTGAGTATACAGAACTGTTTCAGTTATTCAATCAAGACGCACTCAACAAATCTATCGTCAGTTGCTATTGTCTGTAAGTGATTTCTTTCTGTAATTTAAGTCTCAAGCTAGTTGTAGTGCTCGTTGATCATTACCTGTAATTATCCTCACTATATTCTTTTATGTGGTATTATGCAGGATGAAGATGTATGAAATGAAAAAAGCTAGACGCTATGGCATTGGGTTCATTGACCCAAATATCATTAATAAAGAGGCATCGACATATGAATGGTAAAAAGCAGACGTAGAGAAAAACATGCTAGAGTTCTTGAAGCGCCTCAATACAAATCGAGATATACTACTTCCTTACAACTTCCAGTGAGTCACACTGTCTTCTACTACAAATTATGTTTTTGCTTACTAACTAGATGTTAATAAGTGTAGAGGGTTTAGGGTAGTTGATGAGTGTTATGCACATGCCCGCTTAATTTATACATGCAATTCTATGCGCATGCAGTTACCACTGGATCTTCTTAGTCATTAAATTGAAAAAGGAACAGTTGAAGTACTGGACTCACTACTTAAAGAACCTACTGACTACTCAAGCGTGAAGGGGATAGTCAACAGGTAATTCTAATCATTATTGAACTATATGTCGGCCTCTTTAGTTCGTCATTTCCTGATATCAACTAATTAATTACTCCTTTTATTCATTTTCTTTGCCGGCGGGCAGGGCTTGGCAAAGGTTCATCAAAACGGTTCCAGGCGAATGGAAACAAAAGCTGCATTGCTTTTGACCCAAGGTAAGTAATTAAGTATAGTACTAGCTAGCTACCATATGTTTAATTCTAGTTTCAATACCATTAATTATCATGCTTGATTAATTATTATCTGATTGAATTCTATTCTCGTAAAGGCCATGAAGCAGGCGTCGGGGACTAATTTATGTGCATGCTACGTTTGTGACAACATTCGCATGATAGCGTCCGAAAGGACCAAATCTGCTAGACAGCTATGGGTACGTTTGCCAGAACACTATTCACAATTTTTACATCATTATCGATGTCTAATCACACAACTAATACATGCATATTGATCTCCG
Organism: Triticum monococcum; assembly: GCA_034509565.1. Lineage (NCBI taxonomy): Eukaryota > Viridiplantae > Streptophyta > Magnoliopsida > Poales > Poaceae > Triticum > Triticum monococcum. The sequence goes on along the minus strand of CM067842.1, from coordinate 699,760,556 downwards.
TCTTAAAAGTTCAATGATGTGCGGGATAAGCTCCTACCGGAGGATCACGTACAAGCAATTCAAGAGGAAATAGCGGGATTTTTGCTCGACTAGGTCATAGATCCCAAAGGAGAATACCATTATCCGCTACCGCGGTAATGCTTCCATGTAGGAGAAATTGTATATACCAAATTGTATAGGCATACATGTGTACGTGTGAATGGTGGTGCGAGAAATTCGATGATATATATATATATATATATATATATATATATATATATATATATATATATATCACGCTATTCGTCACCCTGGATGAGTAATAGTTATTCTTCACCCCCCTCTATTTTACCATCAATGCACCGTGATTTTACGCTCCGTAAGTTTTGTCTTATTTTCGACGCAAAAAGGGACCGTAAGAAAATATATAATCGCCGTAAAAAATATTTTATGTTATGTAAAATTACAAACGTAAAAACATAGTCTAAAATACACATAAACTGCAAATTTTCTTGTCTTATGACCTATATTTTTATTTTCTTATGTCAAATTTTACGTAGTGAATCAATAGGAATGTAACTATTTGAATTCAAAACGTAATTTAATTATGAAATGATCGTAAGATTACCTCGGGTGAAAAATAACTTATTCTGCACCCCGGGTGATGTATAGTGACACTATATATATATATATGATCGGTTCTATGAGAAATTTTATTTATATATATGCATAACGTGTACAATATGTTGTATCGCAAAAATACCAGTAAATGAAAAACAATTAAATAGAAAACACAAAATTAAAAGAAAAAGAAATCACGAACCCAAAACCCCCAAACCTTCTAGTACCGGTTGGTGTTACCAACCGGTACTAAAGGTCTCCCCGCCCCTGGCGCTGGCTCGTGCCACATGGTGGCCCTTTAGTGGCGGTTCGCGTTGAATCGGTACTAAAGGGGGACCATTAGTCCCCACCATTTAGTGCCAGTTACAGAACCGACACTAAAGGGCCTTACGAACTAGTGATGCAGCCCAGTTCTGCACTAGTGGTCTGCCACAAAAATTCCCTATGCCCAGAGCACCGAAAATAATCAAAGACAAATAGCATAATTCTTCGACATTGAAAGACAAATATTCCAATGCAATAATAATTCAAATATGAATATTATAATGCAGATATAAAGTTTTGAAATAAAATATTTGAAAGTTGAATTCAACTTATTCGAACACAAGTTGTAGTTATCTCCTTCAAACACCCACAAATGCTCAACCGGGTCATTCTTAAGTTGCTCATAAGTTCCTTCATGGCGAATCTGCTGGTGCATTTGGACGAAATACTCAAACATCACTAGTAGAAAAAGGGTCAAACGTGAAGCACATTAGTGCCGGTTTGTATTTGAGCCGGCACTAATGTATACATTAGTGCCGGTTCCAACGGCTAGCCGGGCCTCAATCATTAGTACCGGTTCGTGGCGAACCTTTAGCACCGGTTCGTGCCACGAACCGGTACTAATGAGAGTGGTGGCAGGATGTTGTTAGAATGGGGCCCCTCCAGCCCCTTTAGTACCGGTTCTTGGCACAAACCGGTACTAAAGGTCGTCTTACATAAACCCTTCGTCCACCCGAGCTCGCTCTGCTCTTCCCCTTTCCCCTCTCCTCTCTGTTCTTCCCCTCTTCCTCTCGAGCTCATCACACATTTTGCCCAAAATTTGTCAAGATTTGAAGGCCCCCATCCATTCAAATGATCACAAAGGTTAGCAACTTTGTCCTTTCATCTCTCATTGCTAGATTAGCTCTTGCAATGCTTTATATAGTGATTAATTTGTGAGTTTAGTAATTTGGGAGCATATATATATATATGTGCTAGTATTTGATTTATATGCAATTTGAGGTCAAAAATAACACTTAGTTTGCATATGTAGGTGTGGTTTACTTAGTGCCTTCTAAATCTCCATCGTAGCCACCGTCGATCGCCCGCACCGTCCCGTCGCCGGCACCACCTTGTGGTGAGCCTCTTGTTCATGAAATTTTATATAAAAATTGATGTTTGTGTGATTTGTATATATAGTTACTCGTATAATTATCTTACCCGTACATTGTTTGTTATACATATAGTGCCATGGTTTTGATATCCGTCCCCGTCGGCCCTAGTCCTTGTTATGATTCGAATGTGGTATGTATATTCTCTTTTAAAACTAGTTGCATTTTGTGTTTATGACAAATTATGCCCATCAAGTTGACATAGAAATTTTTTCTAGGAGGTATGTGAACCGGAAATTCCAACCGACCCTATTGCCGAGAGGTTAAATTTAGTTGAAAGAGAAAACGAGTACTTGAAAGAAAAGTTGAAAAGAATTGAGGGGGAGAAGATGGAATTGGAGTTGCATGTTGCCGATGTCGTCGATGATCACAAGATCAAGATGGAGAAAATGCGCTTGAAGATTAGAAAGATTAGAAAATATGCCATCAATAGTGTGGCTTGGTATCATTATGCTGTTGGATCCATTGTTACCTTAGTTGCGATCTTGATCATATTTGTTGTTGCATTTAAATGCTTTAGCTAGAGAGTTATTTGTTTGTTGCATTTAAGTGTTGTATGAACTTTATGTATGAACTTGTATTAATTGTATGAACTTGTATTAATTTGGTCTATTCGGTGTTGTGTAATGAAGATGAGCCGACAATGGATGTACGATGACCGATGCTCTCCCCAGTTCGTTGAGGGCGTGCATACTTTTCTGCTTGCGGCTGAGGCAAACAAGCGGGCGGATGGTTTTATGCCTTGTCCATGTGCTCGCTGTAAGAATGGTCACAATTACTCTACGTCAAGAACCATTCACGTCCACCTGTTTAAGTCCGGTTTCATGCCCCATTATAATGTTTGGACCAAGCATGGAGAAAGAGGGGTTATGATGGAAGACAATGAAGAAGAAGAGGACGACGACAGCTATCCTGGCCATGGGTTCCCTGAATACGATGATACAACAATGGGGGAAGAAGGTGAGCCGGTAATGCGGTAAGAAGCTGAGCCAACAATGCGGGAAGAAGCTGAAGAAGAGGCATCAGATGAGCCCGTTGATGATCTAGGTCAGGCCATTGCCGATGCACAAGAAACTGCGCAAGTGATTTGGAGAAGAAGAAGTTGCAGCGCATGTTAGAGGATCACAAAAAAATTGTTGTACCCGAATTGCGTAGGTGACAAGAAAAAGCTGGGCACCACACTGGAATTGCTGCAATGGAAGGCAGAGAATGGTGTATCTGACAAGGGATTTGGAAAGTTGATGGTAATGATAAAGGATATGCTTCCAAAGGACAACGAATTGCCCGAGAGTACGTACGAAGCAAAGAAGGCTGTCTGCCCTCTAGGGTTAGAGGTGCAGAAGATACATGCATGCCCTAATGATTGCATCCTCTACCGCGGTGAGTACGAGGATTTGAACGCTTGCCCGGTATGTGGTGCATTGCGCTATAAGATCTGCCGCGATGACCCTGGTGATGTTGAGGGCCGGCACCCCAGGAAGAAGATTCCTGCCAAGGTGATGTGGTATGCTCCTATAATACCACGGTTGAAACGTTTGTTCCAAAACAAAGAGCATGCCAAGGCGATGCGATGGCACAGAGAAGACCGTAAGAAAGACGGAAAGTTGAGAGTACCCGCTGACGGGTCGCAGTGGAGAAAAATTGAAAGAAAGTACGGGAAGGAGTTTGCAGATGACGCAAGGAGCGTATGGTTTGGTCTAAGCGCAGATGGCATTAATCCTTTTGGGGAGCAGAGCAGCAACCATAGCACCTGGCCTGTGACTCTATGTTTGTATAACCTTCCTCCTTGGTTGTGCATGAAGCGAAAGTTCATTATGATGCCAGTGCTCATCCAAGGCCCTAAGCAACCCGGCAACGACATTGATGTGTACCTAAGGCCATTAGTTGAAGAACTCTTACAACTGTGGAATGGAACATGTGTACGTGCGTGGGATGAGCACAAGGGGGAAGAATTTGACCTAAAGGCGTTGCTGTTCGTGACCATCAATGATTGGCCTGCTCTCAGTAACCTTTCAGGACAGACAAACAAGAGATACCGCGCATGCACGCACTGTTTGGACGATACCGACAGTATATATTTGGCTAATAAGAATGTGTACCTGGGACATCGTCGATTTCTTCTGAGCAGGCATCCCGTAAGAAAGAAAGGCAAGCATTTCAAAGGTGAGGCGGATCACCGGACGAAGCCTCGCCACCATACTAGTGCTGATGTACATGATATGGTCAAGGATTTGAAGGTGGTCTTTGGAAAGGGTCCTGGTGGACAACCTGTTCTGAATGACGCTGACGGACGCTCACCCATGTGGAAGAAGAAATCTTTATTTTGGGACCTACCCTATTGGAAAGACCTCGAGGTCCGCTCCGCAATCGACGTGATGCACGTGACGAAGAATCTTTGTGTGACCCTGCTTGGCTTCTTGGGCGTGTATGGGAAGACAAAAGATACACGTGAGGCATGGGAGGACCAGCAACGTATGCACGGAAAAGACGGCATACATCAGGGTCATGCAAGCTACGCTCTTACCAAAGAAGAGAAGGAAATCTTCTTTGAATGCCTGCTCAGTATTAAGGTACCGTCTGGCTTCTCGTCGAATATAAAGGGAATAATAAACATGGCAGAGATAAAGTTCCAGAACCTAAAGTCTCATGACTGCCACGTGATTATGACGCAACTGCTTCCGGTTGCATTGAGGGGGCTTCTACCGGAAAATGTTCGATTAGCCATTGTGAAGCTATGTGCATTTCTCAATGCAATCTCTCAGAAGGTAATCGATCCAAAAATCATACCAAGGTTACAGAATGATTTGGTGCAATGTCTTGTCAGTTTCGAGTTTGTGTTCCCACCATCCTTCTTCAACATCATGACGCACATCCTAGTTCACCTATGCGAAGAGATTAACATTTTGGGTCCTGTATTTCTACACAATATGTTCCCCTTTGAGAGGTTCATGGGAGTCTTAAAGAAATATGTTCATAACCGTGCTAGGCCAGAAGGAAGCATCTCCAAGGGCCGTCAAAATGAGGAGGTCATTGAGTTTTGTATTGACTTTATTCCTGACCTTAAGCCGATTGGTGTTCCTGAATCGCGGCATAAGGGCAGACTGGATGGAAAAGGCATGATAGGAGGGGAACAAATAATATGTATGGACGGACTTTCTCTCATTGAAGAACACTACACAGTTCTACAGAATTCCGCCTTGGTGGCTCCGTATATGGATGAACACAAGAATTTGCTACGCTCCAAACACCGGGAGCGGTCTGATGACTGGATTACACGTGAACAAACCAGGAGTTTCGCCAGCTGGTTGCAAGCACGTACCATGCATGACACCTCTATTGAAGATGACATGTAATTGTTGTCCCAGTTACCTTCTTCGAATATAATGACTTTCAAAGGGTATGAGATAAATGGTAATACATTTTACACGATCGCCCAAGATAAGAAGAGCACCAACCAAAACAGTGGTGTCCGCTTTGATGAAGAAACCAAGACGGGAAAGGAAACATATTATGGTTATATACAGGACATATGGGAACTTGACTATCGACGTGGTTTGAAGGTCCCTTTGTTTCGGTGCAAATGGGTCAATATGACACGAGGCGGGGTAACGGAAGACCCGCAGTACGGAATGACAACAGTGGATCTCAACAATCTTGCGTATGCAGATGAACCATTCGTCCTAGCCAATGATGTGGCACAGGTTTTCTATGTGAAGGACATGTCTACCAAGCCAAGAAAAAGAAAAGATAAGGAAGCGAATGCATCGTACGATGAGCCAAAGCGGCACATAGTTCTTTCTGGGAAGAGAAACATCGTGGGAGTGGATGACAAGACAGACAAGTCAGAAGATTATGAAAAGTTTGATGATATTGCTCCATTCACAGTGAATATTGACCCGAGCATCCCGTTAAATGATGAAGATTTTCCATGGCTACGACGCAAAGGGACACACACGAAGAAAAAGTTTCACACCCAAAGATCTAGGATGTGATCGGCTTAACTATCATCACTTTCTTCTGTGTTTCACACCCAGGAGGGAATCTCTGTAATAGTTAGGGTAGCTAGTTATGTGTTTTGGCATTTGAAACGCAAAGAAATTTTATGTGCAAGCAAATTCTTTCATGCATTTACTGATTTTTTTCAGCTAAATGACCCTGAAATTGAAAAGCATTTCAAATGAACTCAGAAAAGGATGAAAGTTGGCATGGTATCATAATTTCACCCACATAGCATGTGCAAAAAAGTAGAGAGGGTTACCGCAAAAACTGGATGCACTTCGTGTACAAAATGGACAATCTGTTTCGAAGTATCAGGGTTTCGGACGAAAACTCATCCGTTACAAAGGCATTTCATTTTTTAAATAACTTAAGCATTACCAAATTGAATATAATGATAAAACACACTAATATTAAACATAAGAAAAAAGAATCACTGGAAAATGTATTTTTAAAGTTAAGTTATTCACAAACTAGTGATTCACACAAATTTCAAATAATTCAAAATTTAAACTATTCAAATTTAAAAACTACCGGCACTAACTGAAAGTTTCTAAAAACTATCAAAAATATTCACAAAGAAACTCTAAATACAGCAAAAAACAACTAAAAATAAATAAAACAAAATAAATAAAGCAAAAAAGAAAAAACTAAATGAAAAAAAGCCCACCTATCGGGCCACTTCGGCCTGCATACGACTAGAAACCCAACCTGTTGTTGGGCCAGGATGCAGGCCCGCAAGCCCAATAGGCCCCACAGGGCAGAGTAGCAGAGATAGGCCCAGAAGGCCTGCATTTTAGAGGAGCTCGAAGGAGCAGCCACGGCTGGGTTTATAAACCAGTGCGGCTGCCCTTCGCTAGGCGAGGTGGGACTAAACTTTGCGCCCCTTGCCTGGCAGCGCACCCCCCTTTAGTACCGGTTCGTGGCACCAACCGGTACTAAAGGGGGGCCTTTAGTACCGGTTGGAGCCACCACCATATACTAAAAGGGGTCGCTTCCCGCCGCTTGGGCTAGCCAAAACAGACCTTTAGTACCCTTTGGTGGCTCCAACCGGTACTAAAGGTGCCTTCTATATATACAACACTTCGAAAATTTTCATTCTCCCACTCTGTTTCTTCTCGATCGACGCCGCACCCGTCCTTTGCCATCCCCGTCGCGCCCTCGTCCCCGTCGCCGCCCCCGCCCCCGTCGCCGCCCTCGTCCCAGTCGCCGCCCCCGTTGCCGTCGCCACCCTCGTCCCCGTTGCCGCCCCGTCGCCGTCTCGGTCGTCGATCCCCTCGCTTCGCCGTCGCCGTCGCCTCGACCTCGCCTCGCCGTCGCTGTGAGCCCCTCCCCCGGCCCCTCTCCTCCCTCCAATCGATCGTAGCGCACACCGGCGCCGGCGCCGACCGTAGCGCACCCACACGCGCGCGCGCGCACACACACACTACATGCACACACACACACACACACACACACTAGACGCGCACACACACACACAATTTTTCTATTTTTAGCTTTTAGTTTTTTCTGTTTTTCTGTTTATCATACAAAGTTTTAGATGAATTAATTAATTAGATTAGATTAATGTCAAATAGTATGTAGAAATGTTAGTTATAATATATATAATGTCAAATGTTATAGAAATGTTAGTTATATAGAAATGTTAGAAATTTTGGAAATGTTAGTTTTAGCTAGCTAGATGAATTAGATTAATTTCAAATTGTTAGATGATGATCGATGTTTTTTTAGTTTCTTATATTTTTAGTTATAAAATTTAGAATTTGCATATATGAAATCATCACAATCCATCATTTAAAAAATGTTACTTTACTTTTGCGGCATATAGTATTTTGTTGTCGATGATGCCCGGCCCGCATCCTCGCCGTCGACACGTCCGCGACGACGTCCTGCTTCAGAGGACCCATGTCCGGGACTGGGCTCCGCCGGGCTGGCACTGGGAGGTGCTACCTTCAGGGGCGCGACGCTTGGTGAGGAACCCGGCCCCCGGTCCCGTCGTCGACCCTCATCTCCTTTGGTGGCATTCGCGTGGGCCACATTCGGTGCGGAGGGAGCCGGCCCCGCCGGAGGTGGTACGTCGCCGTGTCAGGGAGGAGGACGAGCACGTCCATCGCTACATGGCTGCTATGGACGTCAGGTTCTCCAATACCTGGCAGGTTCTTTGGGGAGATCACCCGAGCTATGATCCAGTGATGGTTCCTTCTCTTTGGGTGTCCACCGCCCGCACCTCAGGAACCGCGAGTGGCCTAGATTACTCTGTAGTATTCGATCTTTATTAGCTTGCTTGCTAGCTAGCTAGTGATGTATTCAATATTATATCTATTATTCGAGATGATTTATTCGAGATTATATATATTATTTGAGACGATGTATTCGACGAGATTATATCTATTATTCGAGACGACGTATTCGAGATTAAATCTATTATTCAAGACGATGTATTCGAGATTATATCTATTATTCGAGATGATGTATTCGAGATTATATCTATTATTCGAGATTATACTAAATTGTTTTATATTTCTTTTGGCATAGTTAAATAAAAGCTATGGCGGACAATACCGACAGAGAGAGAGAACAGACCATGTTCGATATCATATGCGGGCCAGATGATGATCAGAATGAAGAAGATTTTGACGGCTCCGAATTTCTAAACAACACCGGAGATGGTGATATGATATTCGATCGCGACGACCGAGAAGATGAAGTCATGAACTACGATGAAGAACATGTTGATCCTGAAACAACAAACACCAGCGAGGTATATATATTTATATAAGCAGGAATCTGGTGATCATCGCATGTTTTAAATGAGTTGAAGATATATTAACGAATCGATCTTTCTTCTTTCAGCCATCCAGATCGAGCAAATCTTCAGGCAAAAGGACGAAACGAGGCCCGAACAAAAAGTTGAAGGAGGGCGTAAAGTACAATATCGAGGCATTCAAACCTAATGGCGAACCATTAGCGCCTAAGAAGATTGTGGACAAGTTCGTTCGTCAGTGCGGAGTTCTTGTGAAGGACCTACTCCCGATCTCCCTTCAAGAATGGAGAAAGCCAGCAAAGCCACGTCCAGATGTTACTTTTATCGACGAGAATCAGAAAAAAACTGCTTTGGGATACTCTCATGGAACATTTCACCCTACCAGATAATATCACAGAAGCAGATGTGCGGAAAGTCAAGGACACTGCTTTTAGGAAGATGGCGGTTGCATTCAAGAACCACAAGAGAATGACGTGGGAGAAGTACATCAAGGGAGGGAGGAATTAAGACTCCAGTATTCGAGGGGATACTACAGAATCAAAGTGCTCATTGGGATGATTTCGTGAAATTCAAGGATTCAGAATTAGCTACGGAACGGTCGAGAATAAACAAGGCCAATGCCGAAAAAAAGGATAGGTTCCATAAGCTGGGGCCAGGTGGCTACGCGGTGGCAATGCCTAAGTGGGATAAGTCTGAGAAAGAGATGGAGGATGCAAGTGTCACTCCGGTTACTAAGAGCTGGCCCCCCAGGTGCAGGACTTGGTTCTATGCACATGGGGGGGAGTTGGACCCGAAGACAGGCAATGTTTCGACGAAGGCATGTCTGAATGGAGCCGACGATGCGCTACTTGTTGCAATAGAAGAGGCTCGATCGGGGGTGTTCCAGCCCAACACAGAGAACGACGAGCTTACGCGTGCCCTGAGAAATCCTGAACACCCGGGAAGAACATGAGGCATGGGCGCTATTCCGTGGTATGAGGGGTTTTCGGACTGGAACGCCGACTACAGAACTCATGCGAGAAAGAAGATTGCGGAGGAGAAGAAGAGGAAGATGAAGGAGGAGCAGAGGAAGCGGGACTATGAATGCCTTCAAGTCCTAGAAGCAAGTCAAGCGGAATTGGCAGCTAAATTCCAGCGGCAGCAGGAGCAGATCGACTCACTTAGCCAGCAAAGGGGGTCTCAACAGCTGCAGCAGCTAGCGGATGATCTAGCATTGGATACCACCGCCCCATCCATGCCGAGAAGCAGCGTGGGTTCCGCCCCGGGCGACGCAGTAGTGCTGGATAGATACCCCATGGATGACATCACGGAGAACACTAACTGCGAGCTACACTTCAAAATGAAGAACATATCCATGAAGGTGGCGGACGCCGTTGCTTTTTCAAATTCCCTCGAGGCAACCTTCCATTGCAACCCGATTCTAGCGAGCTATGCTCGTGTCTTGGTTGATGAGGTGGCGGACCAATATTCGGGGCTAGAGCTTGACATTCCTGGAGGTGACGAGGAGCACACACTCGGAGATGCCAAACATCGTATCATCCTATGGAGAAAGGATTGCATCATTTTTCGAAGGCCACCGACACCGCGTCACCCGACTCCTCGTCGAAGTCCGCCACCGAGTCAGCAGACTCCCGCTCCTCCAAGTCCACCAACGCGTGAGGCCACTCCTCCTCCTCCATGTCCGGCAAAGTGTCAGGCCACTCCTCCTCCAAGTCCGACACAGCATCAGACGTCCACTCCTCCTCCAAGTCCGGCACAACCTCGGCCCCGTCAGCCGTCTCCGCCGCCTCAGCAATCGCAGAAGAGACACCCTGCAGCTATGGTGCGTAGCGGTACGAGTCGAGGTCATAGTACAGGAAGTACAGGCGGAGGAAAGCGATATAAATATGGTCCAAACCTCAGTACTCTTCCTGTGAGGGCCTACGACAGGACCGAGGAGCAAACCAATGCCATAGTGCGGGAAGAAGTCGACGCCCATTTTGGACCGAAACCGCCACCGCTGCCAAGGGAGACAGTGCCTGTGGAAGTAGTTGACCACTTCATTCGTATGGCTCAACCACCAGCTCCTAAGCCTATTGACTCAGACTATGAGCGCCACATCAGGAAGTTACATCGACAACGTCTACAGAAGGAGGCGAGCTCGAGCTCGAGCAAACAACAAGCAGCTGTCAAAAAATGCGGGAAAACCGTTGCCCAGCTGGGAAAACAGGCGGCGCAATCGATCCCCCTGCTTGTTGTGCCGCCAACAACACATGACAGTACGCGCGCCCAATATTATTATGGCCAAACAGTTTACGTTCCCGAGGTGGGCGATGTGGTAATAACCCAGGAGCATATAATGCAGGCTGAAGAACTCAAGATCACTATTGGACAACTCCTCGAGATCGAGGACATGCCTATGATTAGAGAGGAGGAAATAAAACGGAAATTTGTCCGGGGCCAACCTTTGGTCGAGCCAGAAGATGTCAAGAAGCTCCCAACGAGAATGTATGAGTTGCATCAATGGTACATGGACATTAGCAAGAGATCCGATCGAGAGTCCCTCATGGTGTATGTCAAGAAGGATGATTACTACCATGAGAAAGCTGTGGCCGTTGAGTATTCTGAACTGTTTCAGTTATACAATCAAGACGCACTCGACAAATCTATCGTCAGTTGCTATTGTCTATAAGTGATTTCTTTCTGTAATTTAAGTCTCAAGCTAGCTGTAGTGATCCTTTTGATCAATCATTACGTGTAATTATCCTCACTATATTCTTTTCTGTGGTATTATGCGGGATGAAGATGTATGAAATGAGAAAAGGTGGACGCTATGGCATTGGGTTCATTGACCCAAACACCGTTAATGAATACACATGGAAATTAGATGCATATTATGAAAAAGAGGTAGAGGACAGCATGCTAGAGTTCTTGAAGTGCCTCAAATACAATGAAGATATACTACTTCCTTACAACTTCGAGTGAGTCATACTTTCTTGTAGTACAAATTCTCTGTTTTTGCCTACTAGCTAGCTACATGTTTTTGCTTACATATGCCCACTTAATTAAGACATGCAAACGTGTGTGCATGCGGATTTCACTGGATCTTGTGTATCATTAAAGTTGACGCCGGAACAGTTGAAATACTGGACTCGCTACTCACAGCAAAAGGTGACTACAACATCTTGTATGGGATAGTCAACAGGTAATTTCAATCATTATTTATAACTATATATCTCGGCCTATTTAGTTCGTCATTTCATGATATGAACTATTTAATAACCCCTTTATTCATTTTCTTTGTCGGCGGGCAGGGCTTGGGCAAGGTTCATCAGCATCACGGAAGGCGAATGAAAACCAGAGCTGAAATGGTTTCGATCCAAGGTAAGTAATTAAGTAGTACTAGCTAGCTAGCTAGCTGCCATCTCTTTAATTATCATGCTTGATTAATTATTATTTGATCAAATTAAATTCCATTCTCGTAATAAAGGCCCTGAAGCAGGCGCAGGGGACTGATCTGTGTGCATACTGCGTTTGCGAGAACATTCGCATGATGGCGTCCGAACGGAGCAGATCTCAAAGACAGGAATGGGTACGCTTGTCAGAACACTATTCACAATTTTTACACCATTATCGATATCTAGTCACACAACTAATACACATGCATGTTGATCTCCTTCTTAACAGTTCAAAGAGGTGTGGGACAAGCTCCTACCAACGGAGCGTGTACAAGCACTTCAAGAGGAAATAGCGGGATTTTTTCTCGACCAGGTCATAAATCCGAAGGGAGAATACTATTACCCGCTACTGCCCCCATCGACCAAGTCATGAACCACTTCCAATTGTCATCGTGCTCCGAAGGCACCAATTAGGCTAATGCCACTGGCTCCGAAGGCAACATGCATATGTAGGAGAAATTGTATATAGCTATACATGTGTGTATGTGTGAATTAATATGGTGGTTTGTGAGACATGATTGATGATATATATGATTGGTTCTACTAGAAATTCTCTCTCTCTATATATATATATATATATATAACATGTACAATGTGTAGTACCGTAAAATACCAGCAAACAAAAAAGAATTAAAATGGAAAACACAAAATTAAATGAAAAAAAAACCATAAAACCAAAAAACCCCCAAACATTTTAGTACCGGTTGGTGTTACCAACCGGTACTAAAGGGCTCCCGGCCCCCGGAGCTGGCTCGTGCCACGTGGTTTCCCTTTAGCACCGGTTCATGCTGAACCGGCACTAAAGGGGGGGGGGGCTTTAGTGCCGAAATAATAGTGCCGGTTCCTAAACCGGCACTAAAGGGCCTTACGAACCGGTGCTATTGCCCAGTTTTCTACTAGTGCATCACCGGATTTTGCTCCGGTAGATGGATATGATCACTCATCTCTTGAAACTACAGACCTTGGCAAACTCCTCACTTCATCCTCCACAATTATGTTGTGCATGATTACACAAGTTGTCATAACCTCCCATAGTGTCTCTGAATCTCATAGTTTAGCAAGTCCGCGAACAACTGCAAAATGGGCTTGGAGCACTCCAAGTCTCCACATCATTTTTAGCACCTTCTTGTTTTGTGGCAAAGTTCCATTTTTTTGTTACCCTCAGCTTAGTGATGGTCTTGACGAAGGTCGCCCATGGAGGATACATACCATCACAAAGATAGTATCCCATGTTGTAAGCATGATCATTGGTGGTATATTGCATGTATGAGCTTCGTAAGCACACAACTTTGCAAACAATGGAGACAATTCCACCATGTTGATGTCATTGTTAGACCTAAGCATGCCAAAGATAGAGGGTCAAATTCATAGGTCTTGTGACGAAACTGCTTCAGGGATGAAGGTGTTTTTTCTACAATGACGCTGGTATTGACCCTGTTGAGCATATGGGCGGTTCTTTCATTTTTAGTGCATGTAGAGGGCTGCAAGCATACCTAGAAACCCTCCTGATTCTTCAATTTCCATGAGCTTTGTTGTGTCTGTGGCATTTGGTTCTATCAAGTACTTCGGTCCAAACACCTTGACCACTGTAGTAGCAAAATCTGACAATGGCTTCAGATACATGCTTCGATCCATCTAGAGGTATTCGTCCAATGAATCTGGGTCCGTGCCATATCAAGCATCCTCATAGAAGTGATGCACTTCTGATAACCAGAGAATCGAATCTTTCCAATGTCATCCCTCTGATCAACTCGAAGTAATCATCATTGGTACTAACACGATGGTAGATGCGTTCGAACACATGTCACCACACCCAAAATTGTGGCAGAAATAGGCTTCACATAGCGTATTGGGGGCAAAGCGGTCGTCGTACGATATCGTATGGTGTTGTTCCCTCTGTCGCTTCAACACTCGATGTCTCATTGTTCAACCATTGTAATTGAGAAGATGCTCCTCCTCACACTCCGCGTCTTCAAGAATTACACCGATCGTCGCCATTTCAACATCACCTTCATCCTAAATGGACAAATATGAACACATGAACTCGATATAGAGGTACTCCTCGTTTGAATCAATCGTGTTCGCTTCAAAGCAAACAATGAGAACATAAAAAAATGCCAATGGCATTGGATTGAAAACTTGTCGGGTGTGGTGTTTGTTGGCGCCGCCTCCTCAGGACGCCACTCACTAGTAGAAAAAGGGGCTATGGTCCAGGCCGCCTCAGCCCATTAGTCCCGGTTCAGTCTTGAACCAGGACCAATGTGGGCATTGGTCCCGGTTCGTGAGCCCAGGGGGCCGGCCGGGCCACGTGGGCCATTGGTCCCGGTTCGTATGGACCTTTTGGTCCCGGTTGGTGGGACGAACCGGGACCAAAGGGCCTCCCTCCTCGCCCACCACCATTGGTCCCGGTTGGTGGCTTGAACCAGGACCAAAGGCTCCCCTTTAGTCCCGGTTCATGCCACGAACCGGGACCAATGAATTGCCTATATATACCCCCTCGCGCAAGAGCAGAGCACAGTGCTCTGTTTTTTCTGGCCGAGGGGGAGAGGCCTTTGTGGTGCTCTAGCTCACCTCCTATGCACATGAGGTGTTCGATGGAATGCCCGAGCCACACTACTTAAGCTTTCTCCTCTCGAAGCTCGACCTCCAAGCTCCATTTTCCTCGATATTTGTCTAGATTTAGCGGTCCGTCACGCCCCGTCCCCGTCTTCACCGCCGTCGATCACCCGCGCCGATCTCATCACCGACACCACCGTGGTGAGCCTCTTATTCTTATCTTCTTTCTGAAAGGAAAAATATTCTTACTTGTATGTTTAGATAGATACTTGTATCATTTTCTTACATTTATTATTGCATCTTATATAGTGCGATGGTTTTGGTATCCGCCCCCGTCGGCCCTCGTCCTGTCTATGATTCGGATTTGGTATGTATATTATCTTTATAACTATTGGTTCATTTATTGTTTATGAAAATTATGCCGACCAACGTGACATAGATTTTATTTATCTAGGATGTATGTGAATCGGAAATGCCAACCGACCTTGTCGAGAGGTTAAATTTAGTTGAAGAAGAAAACAATTTGTTGAAGGAAAAAATAAAAAAATTGAGGAGGAGAAGATGATATTGGAGTTGCATGTTGCGGATGTCGTCGATGATCACAAGATCAAGATGGATGCAATGCGCGTGAAGATTAGAAAGATTAGAAAATATGCCATTCATACCGAAGCTTGGTATCATTATGCCGTTGGATCAATTGTTACCTTGGTTGCGATTATGATCGCATTTGTTTTCGCATTGAAATGTTTTACATAGTTTCAATGTATGGTTTAATTAATTAGATGCTCTGGAGAGCTATATGTTTTTATTTGAGAACTATGTATGCACTTTGGTTTTAATGTGATGATGAACTTCTATTAATTTGGACACTTAATTATATATAATGCACGCAGATGAACCGGCAATGGATGTACGGTGACAGACACACCCGCGAGTACATTAAGGGCGTGCATGAGTTTCTCGATGCGGCTGAGGCAAACAAGCAGAATGGTTTTATGTGTTGTCCATGCACTGAATGTGGGAATACGAGGTCTTACTCTAACCGGAAAATCCTTCACTCCCACCTGCTTTACAAGGGTTTCATGCCACACTATAATGTTTGGACGAGGCACGGAGAAATAGGGGTTATGATGGAAGACGGCAAAGAAGAAGAGTACGATGACAACTATGTGCCCCCTGAATACGGTGATGCTGCAACGGGGGGAGCTGGTGAAGATCAAGAGGAACCAGACGATGATGTGCCCAATGATGCTGCCACGGGTGAAGCTGCTGAAGATCAAGAGGAACCAGACGATGTGCCCGATGATGATGATCTCCGCCGGGTCATTGTCGATGCAAGGACGCAATGCATTAGTCAAAAGGAGAAGCTGAAGTTCGATCGCATGTTAGAGGATCACAAAAAAGGGTTATACCCCAATTGCGAAGATGGCAACACAAAGCTCGGTACCGTACTGGAATTGCTGCAGTGGAAGGCAGAGAATGCTGTGGCTGACAAAGGATTTGAGAAGCTACTGAAAATATTGAAGAAGAAGCTTCCAAAGGATAACGAATTGCCCGACAGTACATACGCAGCAAAGAAGGTCGTATGCCCTCTAGGATTGGAGGTGGAGAAGATACATGCATGCCCTAATGACTGCATCCTCTACCGCGGTGCAGACAAGGATCTGAACGCATGCCCGGTATGCGGTGCGTTGCGGTATAAGATTAGACGAGATGACCCCAGTGATGTTGATGGCGAGCCCCTCAGGAAGAGGGTCCCTGCAAAGGTGATGTGGTATGCTCCTATAATACCACGGTTGAAACGTCTGTTCAGAAACGAAGAGCATGCCAAGTTGATGCGATGGCACAGTGAGAACCGAAAGAAAGATGGGAAGTTGAGAGCACCCGCTGACGGGTCGCAGTGGAGAAAAATCGAGAGAAAGTACTGGGATGAGTTTGCAAAGGACACAAGGAATGTATGGTTTGCTTTAAGCGCGGATGGCATTAATCCTTTCGGGGAGCAGAGCAGTAATCACAGCACCTGGCCCGTGACTCTATGTATGTATAACCTTCCTCCTTGGATGTGCATGAAGCGGAAGTTCATTATGATGCCAGTTCTCATCCAAGGCCCTAAGCAACCCGGCAACGAAATTGATGTGTACCTAAGGCCATTAGTTGAAAAACTTTTACAGCTGTGGAATGGAAACGGTGTACGTACGTGGGATGAGCACAGACAGGAGGAATTTAACCTTAAGGCGTTGCTGTTCGTGACCATCAACGATTGGCCCGCTCTCAGTAACCTTTCAGGACAGACAAACAAAGGATACCACGCATGCACGCACTGTTTAGATGACACTGAAAGTATATACCTGGACAAATGCAGGAAGAATGTGTACCTGGGCCATCGTCGATTTCTTCCGACCAACCATCAATGTCGAAAGAAAGGCAAGCATTTCAAAGGCGAGGCAGATCACCGGAAGAAGCCCGCCATGCGCACCGGTGATCACGTGCTTGCTATGGTCAATGATTTACCCTACGTCATCTTTGGAAAGGGTCCCGGTGGACTAGCTGTTCCGAATGACGCTGAGGGACACCCACCCATGTGGAAGAAGTAATCTATATTTTGGGACCTACCCTACTGGGAAAGGCCTAGAGGTCCGCTCCTCAATCGACGTGATGCACGTGACGAAGAACCATTGCGTGAACCTGCTAGGCTTCTTGGGCGTGTATGGGAAGACAAAAGATAAGCCGGAGGCACGGGAGGACCTGCAACGTTTGCACGAAAAAGACGACATGCCTCCGAAGCAGTATAAAGGTCCTGCCAGCTACGCTCTTACGAAAGAAGAGAAAGAAATCTTCTTTGAATGCCTGCTTAGTATGAAGGTCACGACTGGCTTCTCATCGAATATAAAGGGAATAATAAATATGCCAGAGAAAAAGTTTCAGAACCTAAAGTCTCATGACTGCCACGTGATTATGACGCAACTGCTTCCGGTTGCATTGAGGGGGCTTTTACCGGAAAACGTCCGATTAGCCATTGTGAAGCTATGTGCATTCCTCAATGCAATCTCTCAGAAGGTGATCGATCCAGAAATGGTACCAAGGCTAAGGAGTGATGTGGCGCAATGTCTTGTCAGTTTCGAGCTGGTGTTCCCACCATCCTTCTTCAATATCATGACGCACGTCCTAGTTCATCTAGTCGACGAGATTGTCATCCTGGGGCCCGTATTTCTACACAATATGTTCCCCTTTGAGAGGTTCATGGGAGTCCTAAAGAAATATGTCCGTAACCGCGCTAGGCCAGAAGGAAGCATCTCCATGGGCCATCAAACAGAGGATGTTATCGGGTTTTGTGTTGACTTCATTCCTGGCCTTAACAAGATAGGTCTCCCTAAATCGCGGTATGAGGGGAGACTGACTGGAAAAGGCACTCTTGGAAGAGACTCAATAATATGCAGGGACGGATATTCTTGGTCTCAAGCACACTACACAGTTCTACAGAACTCTACCTTGGTGACCCCGTATGTCGATGAACACAAGAACAGTCTGCGCTCCAAACACCCGGAGCAATGCGACGACTGGATTACATGTGAACACATCAGGACTTTCAGCAGTTGGTTGGAAACACGTCTCAGAGGTGACAACACTGTTTGTGATGAGTTGTACTTGTTGTCCAGGGGACCATCTTTGACTGTATTGACTTACAAAGGATACGAGATAAATGGGAATACATTTTACACAATCGCCCAAGATCAAAAGAGCACCAACCAAAACAGCGGTGTCCGCTTTGATGCAGCAACCGAGAGCGGAAAGGACACATATTATGGTTACATAGTGGACATATGGGAACTTGACTATGGACCTGATTTTAAGGTCCCTTTGTTTAAGTGCAAATGGGTCATTCTGTTTGGCGGCGGGGTACAAGTAGACCCACAGTACGGAATGACAACAGTGGATCTGAAAAATCTTGGGTACACTGACGAACCGTTCGTCCTAGCCAATGATGTGTCACAGGTTATCTATGTGAAGGACATGTCTACTAAACCGAGAAAAAGAAAAGATAAGGAAGCGAATACATCATACGATGAGCCAAAGCGCCACATAGTTCTTTCAGGAAAAAGGGACATCCTGGGAGTGGACGGCAAGACAGACATGTCCGAAGATTATGAAAAGTTTCATGAAATTCCTCCCTTCAATGTCAAGGCTGACCCAAGCATCCTGATAAACAATGAAGATTATCCATGGTTACGGCGCAATAAGCAAATGACACAAGCGAAGAAATAGTGAAGACTTTCTCCCGCAATAAGAAAATGTTGTGTGGGTGAAATTATGATACCATGCATCCCAACTTTCAACTTTTTCAGAGTTTATTTGAAATGCTTTCATGTCTTATGGTTTGAAACTTTGATACTTCGAAAGTGATTGTCCATTTTGTACACGAAGTGCATCAAGTTTTTGTCGTAACCCTCTCTACTTTTTGGAACATGCTATGTGGGTGAAATGATGATACCATGCCAACTTTCAACCTTTTCAGAGTTCATTTTGAAATGCTTTCCAATTTCAGAGTCATTTAGCTCAAAGAATGAATTAATAGCAAACAGAATGAACTACAAAACTTTTATGAAAATAAAAACAATCAATTAAAATATTATGTTATGATCAACTAAAATAAAACTATAATATTCTTCAATAGCAAAAAGAATATAATTTGTGTGACCTAAAAGCAAACTATAAGTATTTAATTGTAAGTATAAATAAAAAATAAATAGCAAAGAAGAAAAAAATTCATAAACTAGTGATTCACACAAATTTTTAAAAATTCAAATTTAAACTATTTAAAATTTAAAACTAATGGCACTAACAGAAAGTTTATAATTTTTGTGACCTAAAAGCAAAAAGAAATCACTAAAAAACTGTAAGTATTTAGTTGTAAGTAGAAATAAAAAATAAATAGAAAAAAATTCTAATTTTATAGTAAAGTTATTCATAAACTAGTGATTCACACAAATTTTTAAAAATTCAAATTTAAACTATTTAAAATTTAAAACTAATGGCACTAATAGAAAGTTTATAATTTTTGTGACCTAAAAGCAAAAAGAAATCACTAAAAAACTGTAAGTATTTAGTTGTAGGTAGAAATAAAAAAAATAAAAAACAAAAAATATAGAAACAAAAAAGAAAAAACAAAAAAATGCCTCCTACTGGGCCTCCACGGCCTGAATACGACTAGAAACCCTACATGGGCCAGGATTCAGGCCCGCAGAGGCCCAATAGGCCCACAGGCAGTAGCAGTTTAGGCCCGAAAGCCTGCATTTGAGAGGAGCTCGAAAGGGGAGGCAGAGCAGCGCTTATAAACCAGTATCGGCGCCCTTCAGCTAGCGATGTGGGACTAAACTTCTGGGCGCGGGGCGCACAAGGGCATTGGTCCCGGTTGGTGGCACCAACCGGGACTAAAGGTGGCATTGGTCACTAAAGGTGGCATTGGTCATGGTTCGTGGCACCAACCGTGACCATTGCCCCCCTTTAGTCCCGGTTGGTGCCACCAACCGGGACCAAAGGCCGCCGCTTCCCGCCCTTTGGGCGGCTGAAAATTGGCCTTTGGTCCCGGTTCGTGGCACCAACCGGGACCAAAGGGGGGCATTGGTCACGGGTCATGCCACGAACCGGGACCATTGCTCTGCCTATATATACAGCACTTGCGAAATTTTCGGCAACTGCTCCATTCCCCATCGCCGACGCCGCCAGGCTGCTCGTCCTCCTCGTCGCCGTCGCCGCGCCCTGCCCCGTCGTCGCCCCGCGCCCCTGCCCCGTGCTCGCCGTCGCCGTCGCCCCGCGCCCCTACCCCCGCGCGCCGGCGCCCTCGCCGCCCCCGTCGTCCTCGTCACGCCCCCGCGCGCCTTGCTCGCCGTCGCCGCCCCGTGCTCGCCGTCCCTGCCCCGTCGCCGTCGCCCTCCCGCGCGCCGCCCCGCCGTCGCCGTCGCCCGCCCGCCCCCATCATCGCCGTCGCGGTCCTCCTCTGGTCCGGCCGCGGCGCCCTTTTTTCTGTTATATGCTTTTTTTCTGCTATATGCTTTTTTCATGTATATATGCAAAAAATATATATGTATATATATGCTTGTTTTTTCATAGATATTTTTCTGTTCATAGATATTTTTTCATAGCTATATTAGGATTTTTTTTCATAGATATTTTTTCATAGCTATATTAGGATTTTTTCATAGATATTTTTTCATAGATATTTTTCTGTTCATAGCTATATTAGGATTTTTTTCTGTTCATAGATATTCTTTCATATATATGCTTGTTATATATATATATATATATATATATGTATATATGTTCTCTGTGTATATATCTATGTTCATGTATATATGCAAAAAATAGTTCTTTAGAAAACTTAGGATTTTTTTGGTGATATTAATTATTGTAAATATGAAATTGTTTTTATATTCATATGAACAAATGAATTAGAAGAGGGAGAAGAAGAGGGGGTCGAGAGGGGGTCTAGGGTCACCGAGGGGTCGAGGGTCGTCGAACATGAGAGGAGGAAGAGGAGACTTCTCCTCTATTCTTTCTTCTCCTCTTTTTTTTCTTCTTCTTCCTCTTTTTTTATCGGGAACAAGGGTCGTCGAGGGTCGCCGAGCGGTAGAGGAAGAAGAGGATAAAATAGAAGAGGAAGAAAACAAAGAGAGGGGTCGACGGTCGCCTAGGGGTCGAGGGTCGAGAGGGGGTCTAGGGTCGCCAAGAGGGGAGAGGAAGATGAGGATAAATAAATAAGAAGAAGAAAAAAGAAGAAGAAAAAGAGGAGAAGAAGAAGAAAGGAATAGAGGAGAAAAGAGAAAAATAGAATATATTCTATTTTTCTCTTTTCTCCTCTATTCCTTTCTTCTTCTCCTCTTTTTTTCTTCTTTTTTTTCTTCGACACGTGGGGGGGGGGGGGGGGTCGAGAACGCTGGACATTCATGAGAGAGGCGAGGAAAGAATAGAGGAGACTTCTCCTCTATTCTTTCTTCTCTTCTTTTTTCTTCTTCTTCTTCCTCTTTATTTTATCGGGAACGAGGGTCGTCGAGAGGGCCGCCGAGTGGTAGAGGAGAAACCCTAAATAGAAAGTATCGTCGGTGTGAGATACATGTACCGTCGGTGTCGGACATTACATCCACATCCCACAAGTGGCGCGGGCTTCGACGCCCACGTCACTTGTGGGACGTGGATGTAGTGTCCGACACCGAAGGCCACATGTATCTCACACCCACGATACTTGCTAGCTATTTAGGGTTTCCTTTGACACTAGGCAACCTCCCGACCCCTCGGCGATCCTCTCGAACATGAGAGAAAGAAGAGGGTCGTCTAGGGTTCGAGGGTTCGAGGGTTCTTCTCCTCTATTCTTTCTTCTCTTCTTTTTTCTTCTTCTTCTTCCTCTTTATTTTATCGGGAACAAGGGTCGTCGAGAGGGCCGCCGAGTGGTAGAGGAGAAACCCTAAATAGAAAGTATCGTCGGTGTGAGATACATGTACCGTCGGTGTCGGACACTACATCCACATCCCACAAGTGGCGCGGGTTTCGACGCCCACGTCACTTGTGGGACGTGGATGTAGTGTCCGACACCGAAGGCCACATGTATCTCACACCCACGATACTTGCTAGCTATTTAGGAGAGGAGAAGAAAAAGAAGAGGAGAAAAAGAAGAGGAGAAGAAGAAAGGAATAGTGGAGAAGAAGAGAAAATAGAATATATTCCATTTTCTCTTCTTCTCCACTATTCCTTTCTTCTTCTCCTCTTTTGTTTCTTCTTTTTTTCTTCGATCTTCTCCTCTAGCTATTCCTTTCTTCTTCTCCTCTATTGGTCGAGGGTCGGAAACTAGGGTAGAGGGTCGAGGGTCGTTAAGGTGTCAAGGGTCGAGGGTTTCAGGGTCGTTGAGGGTTCAAGGGGTCAAGAATCGCCGAGGGGTCGAGAGAGGTTTCCTAGTGTCAAAGTATTGAAGAAATCCATGCCTTCATCATTAGCCGGAAGTAACCAGGGCATGTTGGTACGAAGTTCTGCAAAGTTGTTCTGGAATGGAGTCCCGGATAGAATAATCCGCCTTTTGGTACGAATTCAGCAAAGGCCTTCCAAATAGCGATATTCGGAAGGCTCTTGCTGAACTTTGTACCAAAAAGCGAATTATCCTATCTAGGACTCCATTCTAGAACAACTTTGAAGAGCTTCCTACCATCATGCACATGTTACTTTCGCCTAATGATGAATACATGGTTTTGTTGAATCCTTTGACACTAGGCAACCTCCCGACCCCAAGGCGATCCTCTCGAACATGAGAGGAAGAAGAGGATAAAAAAAGAAGAGGAAGAAGAAGAAAAAAGAGGAGAAGAAAGAATAGAGGAGTTCTTCTCCTCTATTCTTTCTTCTCCTCTTTTTTTTTCTTCTTCTTCCTCTTTTTTTATCGGGAACGAGGGTCATCGAGGGACATATATAGATGTAGTGTCGTCGTTGTCGATATATACCCCGTCCCAATAGCTTACTATGATTAGGTAGCTAGTTCTACGTTTGGCACTAATATATCCATCTGTCATGTTTGAATAATAATTGCCATGTTGTAAATATTTGTAGAAACTATGGACACCGCCCTAGACGAAGCAACAAAAGAAGCGTTGTTGAGGGAGATAATCGCACAAGGAAGTGATGCCGTCTCGTACTATCTCAACGATATCATCGATGGTCTGGAAGGAGAGGGTGAACAAGCTGGCTACGGTGACCTAATGCCGGTGCAAGAAGAAGAACATGAGGACGGCGCCGGTGACCCAATGCCGGTGCAAGAAGGAGACTGTGATGACGGCTCCGGTGACCGAACCGAGTCCGGCCAGGTATATATATTAATTAAGCCTATGCTGACTAGCTGATTGATGCATTCATTGTTTTGGTATGTACACATATTAATTAAGTCTTTGTTCTTTTTTCGAGCCCTCTGGATCGAGCACAACTTCGGTAAAGAGACGAGGCCCGAAGAAAAAGTTGAGCTCGGATGAAAAGCTTGAGATCACAGCAATCGCGCCCGATGGCCAACCTATTGAACCCCTCCGGACAAAGAGGGCATTTGTTGCTCAGTGCGGGGTTCTGGTTAGGGACAAGATCCCGATAAGTATCCAGCAATGGTTTAAGCCGGCTACAGAAGACCCTGAGGTGTCTTATGTCAATGATATGCAGAAAAATGATCTTTGAACTGAGCTGAAGTCAAATTTCACCCTACCGCCAGAGGATAATCCAGAGAACCCAATTAAAGAGAAATTAATCAAGTCTTTTGCTCTGAAGAGGATGGCAGATCTATTCAGGAGGTGGAAGAAAGAGCTGAATAGGTTTGTCGATAAAAAAGAGACACCAGAATTCAAGGGCAGATATGAGAAGATCAGAGATCACTGGCCCACATTTGTGGCCTACAAGACATCGGAAAAGAGTAAGAAGATGTCGGAGACAAACAAGCATAATGCCGCAAAGAAGAAGCTTCACCATCGCACGGGGTCAGGTGGCTACCTCGTAGCCCGGCCTAAGTGGTCCAAGGTTGAGAATGATCTGGTTCATAAAGGGATCGAACCAGAGACAAATAACTGCCCAGACCGTTGCCGGACTTGGTTCTTCGGGGCTGGCGGAACCTTGGACCCTGAAACAGGGAAATGCATTTGGACGAACGAACAAATGGACATAGCAGTCAGTAAGCTTAAGCACTATATCGACGCGGCGCAGGAAGGGACGTTCTTTCCAGACAGAGAGCACGACGAGCTCACAATGGCCCTCGGGAATCCTGAGCACCCTGGACGGACACGAGGCACGCCAGGCTCCGTTCCGTGGAAGGTTGGGTTTCCGGACGCAGGCAGTTACAAATCCCATGAGAGGAGGAAAAAAGTGCAGCTGACCGAACTGCAGGCGCTGCACGCAAGGGTACAAGCGATAGAGGAACGAGAAGCAAATCGCAGCAAACGTACTGCCGAAGCCTCCCCCGAAGCTACCCCGCCATCTCAGCGCAGAAGCAGCGTGGCTTCCACCGAGCAGCTTCAGCTGCAGCATGCTTTGACGGCTCCTGCCAGCTATCCTGTGGATGCTATAACGGAGTCTCAAAATTGCCACCTTATGACGCAATGGATGAATTTGAAGGTCAAGGCTGCTGTTGGCTCTGTTTATCCTACTGAACCCGGCGCAACTTTTCACTGCATGCCGATTCCAGAAGGATATGCTAGGGTGATGGTGGATGAGATAACAGAGGGATTTGAGGACCTCCAGCTTGACCACCCTACCGGTGAAGGGGAGACTCGGCTGGGGTCTGCTCTGAAGACTCCATGCCTATGGCGGAAAGACCTCATCAACCTTCCGAACTGGACGCCTCCGCCTCCTCCTCCTCCTCCGGCGAGTCAGGGCACTCCGCCTCCTCCACCGCCTTCTCCTCCGGCGAGTGACTATCAGGGCCCTCGGCCGGCTCCTTCTCCGGCGCGTGGCGGCACTCCGCCTCCGTCTCCGCCTGCGCCGACGCGCCCGAGCAGCCAACCTCCTCCTTCTCCGCCTCGTCAGCAAGGGCAGAAGAGACCTGCCGCCGCTCCAGCTGCTCCGGCGGGTCGTAGTCCTTCTCCTCCGCCTCTTAAGCAAGTAAAGAAGACAACCGCTTCGTCTGCTCGGTCGGCGTCTAGCAGTACAACCAGAGGCGGGAGGACATACAGATTCGGTCCTTCTCTGAAGACTCTAGAGAAGTTACCATACGAGAGGACCCAGGAGGAGAACGCCGAGATTGCGCGAGAAGAAGTCAGGAAATTCTTTGAAGGGGTGAAAGCAAAGAAACATCCACCTCCGGAGGAGAAGGTAGATGGGGTGAAAGTGAAGCGCACTCTAGCTGCCCTGACAAAACCACCAAAGTCTGATCCGCCGAAAGGAAACTATGACCGCATTATTGGAAAGGAATTTGCCGAAGCGGAGTGGTCGGGAACTACTGTCAGTGATGAAAGGCTGAAAAAACGACGAGCTGGGAAACAAATTGCCCAGCTCGGCAAACAAGCGAAGCAATCATGCCCCCCGCTCAAGGTGCCTAGCCACAACGTCGCTAATGATCCGAGGATGGTGCCCGGTTATAGCAATCTTGCAGATTACCTGCCCGACGAAGTAAATTATGAACCCATGGAGATGCAGATGCAAAGATACGAGTACGGGAAGCCTCTCGTCAAAGATGAAAGATCTCTATCAACGATGATGCGAAGATTGCATGATTGGTACTTGAAAATCTGCAGAGACTCTGGGGGGAGTAGTACTTTGTATGTGAAAGTTAAAAAGGAGCATGACCTCGTTGGAATTGATCTGTTGCCTGTTCCATTTGAGGAGTTCTATCAGTTTTTCAATCAATTGGCCCTCGATAAAACAACGGTCGCCTGCTACTGTCTGTAAGTAGTACTACTTCTGTCATTAAGTTTCTCTATATAGCTTAGCTCTTTCATTGCATGTATTTATAATCATCCTCACTATATTATGCAGATTGAAGATCGTCGAATTGAAGAAAAGACAAGTCGGTGATATTGGGTTCATTAACACATATCTCATAGATGCAATTCAGGTTAAACTTCATGCCGCAGCTACCGAGGCCAACTTGCTACAATCGTTCGTAATAAATCAAAAAAAGATATAATACTCTTTCCTTACAACTTCAAGTGAGTGTTACTGTCTTGTGCGTATTCGGTTTCCCTTATATATTACTCAAGGTTATAGTAATGTAATTCATGAGTTATGCATGTGTGTGCAGTTTCCACTATATTCTCCTAGAGATTAAGCTTGAGCAGGGACTAGTAACCGTCTTAGACTCAAAACGAAAAGATCCCCAGGACTATGCAGACATGACTGAAATCCTCAAGAAGTAAGTTAAATTGATCATTATCCACCATATCAGCAACTTTGTTCATTTCCTGATATCAAGTAATTGTTTTCTTTGTCCGGCAGGGTTTGGAGAAAATTCACCAAAAAAGTTCCGGGACTGCCGAAGG
This sequence comes from Triticum monococcum, assembly GCA_034509565.1. Lineage (NCBI taxonomy): Eukaryota > Viridiplantae > Streptophyta > Magnoliopsida > Poales > Poaceae > Triticum > Triticum monococcum. Next base: position 699,733,807 of record CM067842.1, on the reverse strand, counting down.
AGCTGGAATTTAGACACTCGAAAGTAAGTACTATAGTAGCATGTTCCGCGCATCTCCTAGTGATTCAAGCGCTAGTTTCATCAATACCATTTAGCATTCTTGCTTATCAGTTTGATTGACCTCTATTTCTTGTAAAGTGGTTGTGGCAGGAACCAGGGAATGATTTCTGTGGATATTACATCTACGAGTCCATCCGCCACACGACGTGTGAGCGGAGCGGGTACTCTAACGAACAATATGAAGTACGTAAATAACAATATTCACAATTTATTTTATTACCATCATTTGTGTTGAGTTTCATTCATTCATATATATATATGTATTGACCCCCTTCTTCAAATTAGATGTTTCGGAAGCGGGATGAACTCCTAGCACCAGCTCGCATGCGAGCAATTCAAGAGGAATTGGCGGCAATCTTTCTTGACCACGTGATCCCTGAAGACGGTGAATTCTATGTGAACCCTGAGTCCGTATGATTATATTTGTAAGAGATAATTATTATATATATGTAGCCGGTACTGTCAGATAGATATACGAGAACTTGTTGTTCGACCAATCTCTCGGAGAAGGAGAGGTAGTTGATATCACTTCTCTCTGTATGCATATATGTTCATGACGATCTTCTGGTTCCTTCGTTTGCTTTACTAGCTAGCCAGCGTGTCTAGTCCTCTCTATACGTATGTATAGTACGTAGCGTCGACCAAGCACGGACATAAGAGAGGACACTTCTCTATATTAATTATAGCTAGCTAACACAATATATGAAACACCTAAATTAACCCCCCAAAACCCCCAAACCCCCCCCCCCCCTTTCAAAAATAAACAAAAACCCTAGCCACAGAAATGCTGACGCGTGGATGCCTATTGGTCCCGGTTGGTGCCACCAACCGGGACCAAAGGGTCTCCTGACTGGGCTCTGCACACTGCCCACGTGGAGGGGCTTTAGTCCCGGTTCTGGATTGAACCGGGACTAAAGGTGGGAGGTATTAGTACCGACACTTTAGTCCTGGTTCAGGAACCGAAACTAAAGGCCTTTACGAACCGGGACTATAGGCCCTTTTTCTACCAGTGACTTCTTCTACCTCTCAACTCTCTCTTGTGATTTCCCTCAAGACACACCATGGAAGGGAGCTCAACACAGATACACACACACAAGGAAGAGCACAAAAGCTTTGCGAGTAGCTCTACTCCTTGGTGTACACATGGGCTACATTTTTCTTCCAGCCCTTATAGCCACTTATCCCATTCATCTGGTCACTTAAATAGTAGATAGAAGATTCACGCACACACGCCGGCCACTAACTGCACGTCCTCCATCCACTAACTAATACTATCTACATGCACATACGGGCATGTACAATGGTTGATAAGATAGTCTTATCTTAAGTTTTGCATATAAATTAAAGATGACAAGAAAACATGTCTACAATGGGTCATCTCTTAGTTTTATCTTCAATAATTAGTTGTTTTTAAAAACATGGTGAGGAAAATTGTGCTAAGAAATTATCTCTTGTCTTCTCTTAAATAAAATAAGACAAGCCTTCTTTTATGATTTTTCTCTCCTCCATCTCATCATTTATCTTACGTGACACTCTTAAAATAGAACCATTATACATGCCCTACTAACAGGCCTTATCCTACTCCTAGCTAGAATCATTCCATCAGCCACTCGGCTAACAACTTATACATGCAGCCTAATCACCACAACATGCACGCCTATGCCCGGCCCGGCCCTTACTCAACCTCTTCTTAACGGCCAGAGGACTAGACCAACTCAATATGCACGTAGAGGACCACGCTCCAGCCTCGGTCGCACTTGCCGCATCACACGGTCACGTTGCCGCTGTGTCCCGCATGTCCCGTGCACATCCGACACGCTCGATCGCATCAGTGCATCCCGCACGTCCCGCGCGTATTTGACGTGACCGATCGCACCAATGCATCCCGCATGTTCCATGCGTACCCAACGCGCCCGACTGTACCAGTGCATCCCGCACGTCCCGTGTGCATCTGATGAGCCCGACCACACCAGACATCGTGGCTTATTCCAACAAACACCCCTTAAGCCACAACGGCGCCATCGTCGGAGTTGGGGTAGCTCCCATTATCGATGTCGCCACGACCGTGGACTCGACCTAGTGCGCTGACGCCGATCACCACCATGCTTGCTTCGTCGTTTCCGGCGACATACGACGAGCTCCTTCTCCGCCGACGACACATGTCTGGCGTCCCTCGGCAACAAATGTCGTCGATGCCATCACGCTCAAACGCAAGTTTTCCCGGACGCCGCTTCATGACATAGCACCGCGCCGCTGCGGTCTCTACCGACGCGCCGCATCTCCATGCCACGCGCCACTGTGCCTCCACGGTCGTCGCACTGAGCTGCCGCGGCCTCTGCGCCACCGTGTAGGTCCTTCGCGACCGCCGCTGCTCCTCGCGCTTGCCGCGGACGCGCCGCACGCCACGGCCGCCTCTCGAACCTAGTCGCTTTGATGCCAATTGTTGACGCCGCCTCCTCATGGCGCCAGTACTTCTACCTCTTAACTCTCTCTTATGGTTTCCCTCAACACACACCATGGAAGGGAGCTCAACACAGATACACACACGCACAAGGAAGAGCACAAAAGCTTTGCGAGTGGCTCTGCTCCTTGGCGTACACACGGGCTACATTTTTCTTCCAGCCCTCACAGGCACTTATCCGATTCATCTGATCACTTAAATAGTTGATACAAGACTCACGCACACACGCCGGGCCATCACACCCGGCCACTAACTGCACGTCCTCCATCCACTAACTAATCCTATCTACATGCACGTATTGACAGGCCTTATCCTACTCCTAGCTAGAATCATTCCAGCAGCCACAAGACTCGGCTAACAACTTATGCATGCAGCCTAATCACTACAACATGTACGCCTATGCCCGGCCCTTGCTCAGCTTCCTCTTAACGGCCAGAGGACTAGACCAACTCAATATGCACGTAGAGGCCCACGCTCCAGCCTTGGTCGCACTTGCCGCATTACACGACCACGCTGCCGCTGCGTCCCGCACGTCCCGCGCACATTCGACACAGTCGATCACACCAGTGTATCCCGCACGTCCCGCGCGTACCCGACGCGACCGACCGCACGAGTGCACCCCGCACGTCCCACGCGCACCTGACGCGTCCGACCGCACCAGTGCATCCCGCATGTTCCGCGCACACCCGACGTGTCCGACAAGCCCGACCGCGCCAGACGTCGTGGCTTATTCCAACAGTGTCCGCCACCATGGGTGTCGTCGGCAGGGGCGGAGGATACCTGGGTTGCGACCGAATATGGGGTGAAACGACGATGTAGGAAAAACCTTGCGGACGCCTAGGTGGGGTGGTGGAGGTCTGAAAATGCTTGACCGGCATGAGAGGTGGTACAAAGCCGGCGGCCGGGTCTGTTAGCATGGATACATAGCACATGAAGATGGATGGACTAGGGAGCAATGCGGGCTCCGGATGGGGCTTTTGGATGGACCGGAGTATCGTAGTCCGATGTGGTGGACGTATGGAGCATTTTGGACGTAAGGACAAATTAGGCAACCCCCGTTTAATGGCAAAAAGTGTCTGAACCGTTCTATCCAGGTATTAATGGGCGATTTGGTGAGCCAAGTCAGAGTTACCCTTAATGATAAATGTTTGGTTTTCTTCATTTGGCAATAGACAGTTGAAGCATTTGTACGGGCTTTAGCGTCCTGTCACCTGGCAATATACTTATCGACAAAATGTATTCAGTTTTTTTGCAGACCCTGTTTTTTGAGCTGGAAAATGAACCATATATTGATTCGTAGAACACGATAGGCATAGATAAGTGTCTGTTTTTCTTCTTAAGTACAAAGGTCTCGCTGATTTTCATTAATAGAAACCAAAGATTATACACACTAGATAATACCCTGCACTTTGCCGCAGAATTTGATATATAGTTTCTAAATGTTGTGTATAATACTAATTTAGTCCTTATGATTTAAACTATACGAACAATTTCTATGTAAGCAAAAAAACTTCATATGAAAATTTGTGCACGTCGCATTTAAATACAATGTGATTTAAAACTCACTTGGGGTGCCCTAATGCATGTTGCGTGGTAGAGACTTCTAATGCGTAGATCAGGCAGATGCTAGTGGTTCAAGCTAATAAATCTGACGAACTAAATGATGTGGAAGCACGTTTTGTTTTTGTTTTTTCCTCGCCTATGCATAGCTTTGGTTTTTATGAGTACAATTTGCCGGTGTATTTTTGGTGCGTGTGTTGACGTTGGTTATGTGCATTCTAACTATGCAGAGGCCGGATATGTGCTCATTGTGTTCATATCCTCTTGATGTTTCACTTTGAGTTAATAAAATCCACCTTTGTACAAAAAAAATAGTGGGGATGACTCTCATGTATACTTGATGATACCTCGCACGCCATTACGAGAATATTCTGCATTATATTCAATATTATCTTATTATAATATCAGAACTAAAACTAAATAAGTACATAGGTTTATTGGGTGTGCCTCCTTTTCCAATGCTTGGTGCATGTTGACGTGGGGCACTTATATGTCGAGAAAATAGGTTAGTGAAGACTTAACTATTTTGATATACAACATTTATATGATACTTGATTATATGGAAGATGAATATTTAGAGTAATTAATTTATTGTTTTTGATTATTTTACATTTGTAAAATACTTGTTAAATATAAATATCGTAATAGAATGGAAATTTCCATGCATGTTTGCAATTTAAGTTTGTTTTTCTTATGCATGATTCATGTTAAGATGTATATGTTTCTGCACATGACTCTGCTGAGATGACATGCATGCATATTGCGAGAAATAGGTTAGCGGGAATAGTTTTCTTAAATATAGAAGATAAATAAGATAAATGACATCCGATAACATTGAACCACGGCCATATACTCATTCATAGCTACCTCTGTTTACGTCGACTTCAGTAGTCCTAGCTTACTCGTGACCTGGGCCTGTGACTGGGGACGCCGTGCCCTCTAGACAGCCAAACGTGCTCAAATGCAGTCAAATGGTGGAAGCTCGGCACGTCAAGGTCTTTGTGGCCACATCAAATCAAAGTTGAAACCGACCGATCTGTAAGTCAAGCAATAATGTGCATCGACATAAATACGTGTACGGTGAGTCATCAAAACTATGTGCGTGTGGTGGGAGCGTGCAATCACAAACGGCTGAAAGACTCTTGTAGCGACGCGAACCTGTCCGCATCACGAGTGTTTGCTACTGCAACGCTAGTACTTTGCTTCCAATATATGTGGTTTTGAGGCTATATGTGGAATTACATGAAAATCACCATTAGGAAAACGAATAATGATTTGGGCAACAATATTTCTTCTGGTGAAGCTATTTCACGATAAGACTTTTTTTACTCGCAATATTTTCTTTCCAGTTAAAAAACAATATTTTCTTTCACTTTTGTTTTTTCATTCATTCATCCCTTTTTTTCGTGGTTGTTTGATGTAAATTTTTGTCGCTGCTGCTGCTTGTGTGTAGCTTGTGATATCAGTTTATGTGACATTGCCAACTGGGTATCCACAAGAATTACCTTTTTTCTTTCGCAAAACACATTGCAAAATGTGAGAGAACACTTGTAGCACACACATCCAGAGGTACGAATATTTGTGGCTATCCGTTTGTGTCGCTATTCGCAAAGTGGACTGGTCCCCTCACTAGTAGAAAAAGGGCCATTGGTCCCGGTTCGTAAGGCCCATCTGTCCCGGTTGACGAACCGGGACTAAAGGGTTGTTACTAATACCCTAGGCCTTTAGTCCCGGTTCTTACACGAACTGGGACAGATGGGCCTCCACGTGGCCGCTGCGGCGAGCCCAGGCAGGAGGGCCTTTGGTCCCGGTTTGTGGCACCAACCGGGACCAAAAGGCATCCACGCATCAGCAGCTGGCAGGAGCTGAGGTTTTTTTTTAAAGAGGGTGGTTTAGGGGTTTTGGAGATTAATTTAGGTTGTTAGCTAGCTAATAGAGAGAAATGTCCTCTCTTATCTTCGTGCTTGGTTTTCCAACGCTACTGCTATGCCTAAACATGGCTTAGATTGAAGTGAAGGCAATATGTGGTGCATGTCGAAAGTAATACTAATCCTAATTAACTTGATCAAGTTTGGATTGTACTACTTTCGACATGCACCATATGCATGTTGCCTTCACTTTAATCCAATCCATGTTCTTTTCACCCACTGATATATAATAACTCTTCATGCTCGCATCATGCATCATCATAATAACAAGTCCTACTAATCATCATCATACAAGTTCTACTCGTTATTAATAATAAGTCATAAGATTATCATCCTCATAGTCATCGAACCAATCCTACTTAATTGTTATTAGCACATGATCATCAGTATTAACTAGGTAGGACTTAAATACCCTTTTTAAGGTAAAATAACAGAAAACAATATATACCCCGACTCTCCATTATGGAGAATGGAGATCATCATGTCTCCAATTTTTGCGCTTCGCTTCCTTTTGCTTTCAAGAACCTCCTTACGACTGTTCATATTTTTTTTTCCATTCTTTGATTAGCATGTCTCCACTTCTTTTAGAAATCCGGTATGGACAGTTCAGATTCGTAGGATGACCTGGATGTATGTTCAAAACATCAAGGCTACCATTCTGATACATCAAATGAGGTACACAATCGATCGGGATTCTCTGTTGAAAAACATAGTAATAACTTCATAGTTAGCAATGATGTACTAGTTTTAGAAGTATGCAAAAGATGCACGGATGTCGTAATAGTAAAAAATCTTATCAAGGTATCTCCATGGTAGTTACCATGGTTCAACACGTGCACTAGTGGCACGTATTGACCATAATGTTGAGGAGTTTGATTGTAGATATTGTAACTCTCAATATCAGTACAAAATGCGATCAGATGATTTTTCTCCTGATAAGTTAATTCGGAGCCATCGGTGTAGTGGGTTTTGTCTACCATCTTCCGCACATTCTTTGAACAATGAAAATAAGCTGTCAACTATTTTAAAATAAACAATATAAATTAGTTAATCAATATTTTGAGAAACTCACATGGCGGTAGAATTGAAGGCGTATCAACAAGGACCCAAATGTCCATATTGTCTTGGTCGATTTCAGGATCACCAAGATCCATGGTGACAAGCATATCCTCATGAAAACCATACATCTTGCAAAGTGCTTCCCGTTTTTTGCAACCAAAATGGGTTACGCTCTCAGAATTGTACAATTTTACTTTGAAATCCATACCATGATGGGTCCTTAGGTGATTTTTCTTTGTTTCCATCCTTTCATGGTCTTCAAAACCCATCCTCTCCAAGACATAGCGTCTTGCATGGCATGGGATAAGCTAGTCGAATTGTAAAAGATGAAAATTACACGTTGAAATAGTTGAAGTCGTGCTTAATTATACAAAAAACACTTATCGTCGTTGCGTACCGTTTCAACATCGAAGGTCTCCTCGAGCTTAATGTTGAAGCGCCGATCTTCGTCTAGGTGAGTCCTGTTGCACAGACCTCGGTCGTCGTGGCACTAGTCGCATTCCCCCAGGAGACTTTCGTCGTCCGAGTACGACATTTCCTACATCATGTGAGCATTCAAACTTGATGGCCATTACATTTCAATGGTTGAAAATATGAGCAAAAACATTTCAAAATATCTTATAGGACTCATATTGACACGGAGATTTGGCTGGTATCACCTCGAGGATGGAGGGGGGTCGGTGACGGGGACGACGGCAGGCATGATGGAGCGGTCTCCTAGATTTCTGCAAAAACAAAAACCCTATAAGCTATCAAACTAATCAAATGCATACGCCTTGCATAGTGCTCTCCAATTTTAGCATTCAAAGTAGGAGTAGTTTTCCAATCTGAGCATTCAATAAGCAAAACCAAATCGTAAAATAAAGTAGTATTCAAATTAGCATGCATTCAATTATAAGCAAAACTACATCATCTCTTGCGTCCGTACATCGTCACATATTATCACTAATACACCTCGAATACTATCATACATATAGCATCGCTAATACAGCTAGAACCGTAGCGCCCGACGGGTATCGGCGCGGGCAGTGGACACCCAAAGAGAAGGAACCATCATAGGATCATAGCTCCAGTGAGATCCCTGAAGAACCTGCCAGCTATTGTCGAACCTGCCCTCCAAACGCAACCATGTAGCGACGGACGTGCTCATCCTCCCTGCTGACACCGTGACGTACCACCTCCGCGGTGTCCGGAAGCCTCGGCACCGTCACTGGCCCACGCAACCGCCACCGAACAAGGATCGGGTCAACGATGGGCCGGATCCTCACCAACCTACGCCCCCCGAAAGGTAGCACCTCCCAATACCAGCCCGGCGGAGCCTAGTCCTGGACATGACCCCTCTAATCAAGTCGGCCTCCTCCGCCGAGTCGACGATGAGGATGCGGGTTAGGCATCGTCGACGTCGATGCGAGAATAATTGCTTGAACTAAAAAAATAAACTAGTTCTATTAATTTTTTTGCTAAAAATAAACTATTTCTATAGTAAAATAAAGTAGTTTTATTAAATCAACTAGTTCAACTACTAAGCACTTACTATAAATAAAATAAAGTAGCACTTACTAAAAATAAACTACTACTATATTAAAATGAAGTACTTTTATTAAATCAACTAGTCCAACTACTAAGCACTTACTATAAGTAAAATAAAGTAGTACTTACTAAAAATAAACTACTTCTATAGTAAAATAAAGTAGTTTTATTAAATCAACTAGTTCAACTACTAAGCACTTACTATAAATAAAATAAAGTAGTACTTACTAAAAATAAACTAGTTTAACTAGTTCTTCTATTATTTATCGACCCCCCCCCCTCATGTCGAAGTTATCAGGGAGGGGGTATATCGACAACGACATACCCGATAAAAAATTAAGAAGAGGAAGAAGAAGAAGAAAAAGAGGAGAAGAAGAAAGGAATTCCTTTTTTCTTCTTTTTTCCTCTTCTTATTTATTTCTCCACTTCTTCATCTCCTCTTCTTCTCCTTCTTCTTCTCCTTCTTCCTCTTCTTATTTCCCTTTTTCCTCTCCTTATTTTTCTTCTTCTTTCTTCCTTCTTCCTCTTTTCTTCCTTTGCATTATTTTAATTTTTCCTCTCCGATCCACTAACCTAGAATCTACTATCGTAAAATGCACTAACAGAAGAACTAATAACCTAAAATGCACTAAATCAACTAACCTTAAATGTAACTTCTGCAACAATTTTTTTTCTAAATATGCACATATATATATATATATGAACATATATATACATAAATTGGCAAAAAAATCTATGAACAAAAAAAATCATACATCAATGCATACATATACATGGATCATACATACATCTGCATATGTAAGTGCATCTAGTGCCCCTTAGTGATTTTGGTGTATTGAAGACTTATAAGTTAAGGGACTAATGCATTTGTGAGTGAGTGTACACAAGTCTATAAGTCTATGAGGAGTTTGATATTTACAGAGAAAGTCGACCCCTAAAAATGAAGTTCTTCGACTGAACACTTTGGATTTCTGAAGACTTTCTGAAGACTTTGAAAGTGAAGAAATTGGTGTGACCTTGAAGACTTGGTATTCATTCGAGGGACATGAAGCGTGAAGACTTTTGTTTTTGTAGTTTCATTTTCTCTTTCTTGAGTCATAGGAGACACCGTACTGTTAAAGGGGGTCGAGGAAATACTAAGGAAAAATTTCCATGTGATGCTCAACTCAAATCCTACACCTAGCAATCCCTTCGAGTGAAGCCATTGGAAATCTCATACAGTTTAGTCATATTCTTCAGTGACAGAGACGAAGTTCTTCTGGTCTGTGAGGAATTTGTTCTGACCGAGGAGTTAGGAATTCGCCAGTGCAGATTGCCTACACAGTGAGGAACATGGTAGTCCTGAGGATCTCGCCACTCAAAATTCCGACCGTTGCTGTGCTATGCGCCAGCTGTCCCAAAATATCTATCCACCTAACGGTCTTATCATTAAAGGGCATTTATGTATTATCATGTCGGGCTGCTCCCTAGGCTAAAGATAGCCACCCCCCTACAACCACTAGCTGGTTGGCTGCTCCGAGAGAAACCGACACTTGTCATTTGAGAGCAACCCATCCTCCGAGGACTTTGAGCGAAAATCATCAAGTGAGGAAAACCCAAACCGAAACACCTACAAACCCCAAGTGATTGAGCATCACTGAAGAGATTGATCCTGCATGGATCCGACGCTTGTTACCTTTGAAGACTGTGCTTCTTCCAGACGGTTAGGCGTCATGGTCTAGAGCATCCAAGAGGAATTATGGATTGCCGAGTGACCAAGTTTGTGAAGGTTCAGAAGTCACCTGAAGACTTACCACGAGTGATTGGGCGAGATCTGTGTGACCTTAGCTCAAGGGGAATACGGTGAGGACTGAGTGTCCTGAGCTGCGTGTTCAGGACTGGGTGTCCGGGTCTGTGTGTCCTCAGGTTTAAATACCTAGCCGCCCTAACAAGACGTACAACTAAGACAGCAGTTGGAACTGGTCTACCAAATCATTGTCTTCACCAAGCTTACTGGTTCTATTTCCTCAACTCTTTCATTTCCTCATAACTATGTTGTGTGCTTGTTCATATCTGTGCTTGAAGACTTTGACTGAAGATTTTCTCAATTTCCTCAGTTCAATTTCTTCAGTCTGTTTGTCTTCATCCTGTGTTATTCTGTGCTTACGCTTTTTGTACTCTGTGCCTGTCTTCATTTCATCATGATGACTATGCTTGTGTTCTGTTATGTTTACTTTTGAGTACTTATTCCGCTGCTAGTAGTTCTTCGCTAAGGAATTTCCTCACCTGCAAATTCCTCAGTGAAGAATTCATAAAAATCGCCTATTCACCCCCCTCTAGTCAATATAACGCACTTTCAATTGGTATCAGAGCAAGGTACTCCCTTGTTTTGTGTGATTTTGGTTTAACCGCCTGGAGTTTTAGTTATGTCGACCGCAGGTATGATCAAGGTCTCTGTTGGTGTCCTACCTTTGATGGGACGGACTACCCCTACTAGAAGAAAAAGATGCGAATGCATCTTGAGGCAATTGATAACGATCTCTGGTATGTTGTGGAAAATGGTGTTCCCTCAGTCACACCATCTCTGAATGCTGCTGATGTGAAGAGATTCAAGCAACTCGATTCTCAAGCGAAGAATATCATATGTGGCCATCTGAGCAAAGGACAGTATGGAAGAGTGAGTACTTTGGAAACTGCTAAGCTTATCTGGGATAGACTTTACAAAGTGAATGAAGGAGTCTCAACACAGCGTGACTCTTGAGTTGATGTTCTTCGCAATCTCTTCAACCGCTTCAAAAACTCGATAATGAAAATGTTCAACAAACCTTCGATCGCCTCACTGACATCTCAAATGAGCTTCAAGCACTTGGTGCCACTGACATCACCGACCATGAGGTGGTGAAGAAATTGCTGAGATCGCTTGATTCCTCATTTGACACTCTAGCATTGATGATACAAGAACGTGTTGATTACAAGTCACTTGATCCCGCTGATATTCTCGAGAGGCTAAATACTCATGAGTTCCAACTTGTTGAAAAAAGAGATCTCTGTGGTTCGAGCTATGGCAGATCACGTGCACTGAAGGCCAAGGCAGTATCTAAGTCTGAAGATGAAGACTCTGGTAGCAGCCTTGGTGATCCTGAAGAACTAAGCCATGAGCTAACACTGCTCGTGAAGAAGTTCCAAAAGTTCTCAAGACGTGGTCGCTTTGGAAGACCCTCAAGGAGCAATGATTCATCAGCAAGTGACTACAAGAGGAGGCTCTGTCACAAATGCAAGAAACCTGGACATTGCATTCAAGATTGTCCTCAATGGGAAAAGGAATCGAAGAAGAAGAAATACAATGATTACAGTTCTGATGATGCGAAGAAAAAGAAGAAATCCTCAAAATCTTCATCATCAAAATCCTCATCTCACAAGAAGAGCAGCTCCAAGAAGGCTATGGCATTCATTGGCAATGAAATGGACTCTGAGTCTGAATCTGAACAAAATGAGGAAGAGGAGGCATCTAAGGAGTCCGAATCTGGAGTGGCAAGCCTAGCCCTTGCTACTGCATTCATCAGCAAGTCTATCTTCAACATTGAAGAAAATGACCTCACCAACAAGGCTGATGAAGGCGATGATGACTACGCTCCCACCTATTGCTTCATGGCAAAGGGTGCCAAGGTACTCAAATATACCTCCTCTGAATCAAGTGAGAATGAATCTGATGAAAACCTTAAGCCCAGCTATTCTAAACTTGCTAAGATTGCTGTAAAACAACAAAGGGCTTTTGAAAAGGTTCAAAACATGCTAGACAAAAGTAATGATATGTTGGGTGAAGAAATGGATCGCACTAAAGCCTTGACTGAAAATCTTCAGAGACTTCAGACTAGGTTTGACAACCTTCAAGGTCATCATAACACTATATTATCTGGTCATGAGAAGCTTTCTTATGAATTTCTTCAAAGAAAGCAAGACCTTGAGAAGCTAATAGTGAGTTATGAGGATCTTCAGAAGGAGCACGATTCATTACTTGCTCAACAAATCAGCGCTTCTCAGGAAGAATTTGTTCCTCCTTGTTTGAAATGCATTGAACGTGAATCTGCTAATTCTTCACCTGAATGTTCAAATGCTTCTAATGCTACAAATTCTTCACCTGCCTCTGCTATCACTAATTCCTCATCTGAGGACACTGCTAGTATCACTGGCGATGCAGGGTTGAAGGAATTGTACATGACATGCATGTACAAAAGCCTCAAAGGGCATCAGACTCTTTGTGATGTGCTTAAAAAGAAAATCCTCAACAGGAACCCTAGGAAAGAGCGTATTGCCTTTGAGAGGAAACTCAATGCTGATGGTACATATTGGAAGCCTGAGCAGTACCCCAAAACTACATGGGTTGCTGCAAAGGGACCTCCAGTTGATCCATCTAACTTATCTGGATTTGCATGTGAATCTTCTCATTCTGATGATGAGTCATTTGACTCCAACTATAAAATGTTCAAAAATCAGAATGGTGAAGTATTTGCTAGATATGTTGGCACTAACTGCAGGAATGGTTCCCCTATGAAAAAAATCTGGGTTCCCAAAAGGTGCCTTGAAAGTCTTCAGGTGAATGTCCTCAGGACACCACCTGTGAAGAATAGGAACCCCAGAGCAAATTCTTCATATGGACCAAATTCTTCATATGGATCCAAGTCCTCATATGAATATCATCGTGCTAACAAATCTGTTTCGCAGGGAAGAGCTAAGGACTATGAATATGAGCATTATTCTTCTAATCATCATGTTCATAAGTCCTCGAAGAATTTCTCTCCTTATTCATATGGTTATCATAACTCCTCTTATGTGAAACAAAATGGACTGGCTTCTATGCCACCTTTCTCGTATGGAGCTCGTAGAGTGATGAACTCTTTGCCACCCCTTCAGATGTGGGTGGTGAAGAAAAAGAACTAATCTCTTCTGCAGGGTCAGGTCTCCAGACATACGTAATCGTTTGAAGAATCTGCTGGAGACCTGAGTATGCATGAAAGGATGCAGGCTAATCATGAAGAAATGAACTTTCATTTCTCACGTCCTCATACTGCTTTATCTATTCTTTTGCTTGATGAAATTGATCTGATGAATTGATGTCATATTCTTCACTGATGAACTATATGAGTTCGTAAGTTGCACTAATTCATCTGCAGGATGATCAACCCAAAGCCACCGAGTAGGTCCTCGATAGTGGATGTACAAATCACATGACTGGTGACAAGAATCTATTGATGGATGCTCCATTATCTCCATCACATCTGAAGCATATCATCTTTGCCGGCAAAGGCAAAAGTCAGGTATTGGGTCTAGGTAAGGTTGCGATCACAAAGGATCGACACATGGACAAAGTCATGCTTGTCGGGTCCTTAGGATACAACCTCATGTCTGTCTCAATGCTTTGCGATCTTGACATGGTTGTTGTCTTTGGCAAGTACTATTGTGTTGTGGTTATGGAAGCTGACAATTCCAAAGTCTTCGAAGGCTTTAGGAGAGGAGACTTGTATATTGTTGATTTCTCTACAGGGCCACAACCAGCAGTGTGCCTACTTGCAAAAGCTTCAGAAGGCTGGCTATGGCATCGACGACTTGGTCGTGCAGGCATGAGGAATCTACACACGCTTGCGAAGAAGAAGCATGTCATCGGCATCGAGAATGTCAAATTCCTCAAGGATCGTCTATGTGGAGCCTGTGAAGCTGGGAAGATGACAAAGGCTAAGCATCCAGCAAAGACTATCATGACCACCACTCGTCCATTTGAATTGCTTCACATGGATCTCTTCGGTCCTAACCATTATTCTGCAGTTTCAAATGATGCATCTCAATATAGCTTTGTTATTGTTGATGATTACTCTCGATACACATGTGTACACATTGTTACTTACAAACATGAAGTGCAGGAAGTCTTCAAACGATTTTCCTCGAGGGCTTCAACCAACTTTGGTGTGAAGATCAAGCACATCAGAAGTGATAATGGAACCGAGTTCAAGTATTCTGTTCTAGATGACTATCTTGATGAACTTGGTATTACTCATGAGTTATCTGCTCCTTATACTCAGCAGAACGGCATCGTGGAGCGCAAGAACATGACTCTTGCTGAGATGGCTCGCACTATGCTTGATGAATACAAAACGCCTCGTTGTTTCTGGATTTAGGCAATTGATACTGTGTGCCACATCATCAACAGAGTATATCTTTACAAATTCTTCAAGAAGACTGCCTATGAACTCCTCACTGACAAGAAACCCATTGTAAGTTATTTCAAAGTCTTCGATGCTACATGTTGGATTAGAGATCCTCATCACAACTCAAAATTTGCACCGAAAGCACATGAAGTTTTTATGCTTGGTTACGGAAAGGACTCGCACACCTACAGAGTCTTCAACAACGTTCTTCACAAGGTTGTTGAAACTGTAGATGTGCGGTTCGATGAAACTAATGGCTCGCAAAGAGAGAACCTACCTATTGTGGTAGATGAACCAGCACCTGAGGAAACTATCAAGTTCAAGGCTACTGAGGATGTTATTCCCACTGAAGAATTTGCGGAAGAATTCATTCCAGAACATGAAGAATGTCGAGCTAATGCACCTAAAGAAAATACTGAAGAAAATGGTGCTGAAGAGAATGCTGATAAAATTCCTCAACGACAACCAGCTCATCCTCGCATTGCAAAAGAAGTGCAAGTTGAAAAGATCATCAATGACATCAAAGCGCCAGGTCCTCTCACATGCTCAAAAGCTTCACATTTATCTAACTTTTTGGGGCACTATGCTTTTGTCTCTATCACAGAGCCCACTAAGGTAGATGAAGCATTTCTGGAACCTGAGTGGATTCAGGCCATGCAAGAAGAATTACATTAGTTTGAGCTCAACAATGTCTGGGAACTGGTCAATGTCCAGATCCTTGCAAGCACAATATCATTGGCACAAAGTGGATCTACCGCAACAAGCAAGATGAAAATGGCCTTGTGGTGAGGAATAAGGCACGACTCGTAGATCAAGGCTACACACAGGTTGAAGGAATTTATTTCGATGAAACTTTTGCACCTGTTGGTAGACTTGAGGCTATTCGCATATTACTAGCTTATGCTAACCATCATGATATCACTTTATATCAAATGGATGTGGAAAGTGCATTCCTCAATGGTAAGCTTGAGGAAGAAGTATATGTTGCTCAACCCCCAAGTTTTGAAGATCCAAAGAATCCTGACAAAGTCTTCAGACTCAACAAGGCCCTCTATGGCCTCAAGCAGGACCCACGGGCGTGGTATGATACCTTGAAGGAATTCTTGATGAAGAAAGGCTTCAAACCCGGTTCACTCGACCCTACTCTTTTCACTAAATCTTATGATGGTGAATTGTTTGTGTGCCAAGTATATGTTGATGATATTATCTTTGGCTGTAGTGACCAACGTTATAGTGATGATTTTGCCTACATGATGAGTGAAGAATATTAAATGTCTATGATGGGAGAATTAAAATTCTTCTTAGCTCTTCAAATTCGTCAACAACGCAATGGCATATTCATACCTCAGGAGAAATACCTCAAGGATGTACTGAGGAAATTCGGCATGCAAGATTGCAAAGGCGTCAAAATTCCTATGCCCACAAATGGCCATCTATGCACTGATGAAAATGGTATTGACTTCGATCATAAGGTATACTGCTCCATGATTGGTTCTTTATTGTACTTATTGAAGGAAATATGCCCTAGAGGCAATAATAAATTTATTATTTATTTCCTTATATCATGATAAATGTTTATTATTCATGCTAGAATTGTATTAACCGGAAACATAATACATGTGTGAATACATAGACAAACAGAGTGTCACTAGTATGCCTCTACTTGACTAGCTCGTTAATCAAAGATGGTTAAGTTTCCTAACCATGAACAATGTGTTGTTATTTGATTAACGAGGTCACATCATTAGTTGAATGATCTGATTGACATGACCCATTTCATTAGCTTAGCACCCGATCGTTTAGTATGTTGCTATTGCTTTCTTCATGACTTATACATGTTCCTATGACTATGAGATTATGCAACTCCCGTTTGCCAGAGGAACACTTTGGGTACTACCAAACGTCACAACGTAACTGGGTGATTATAAAGGAGTACTACAGGTGTCTCCAATGGTAGATGTTGGGTTGGCGTATTTCGAGATTAGGGTTTGTCACTCCGATTGTCGGAGAGGTATCTCTGGGCCCTCTCGGTAATACACATCACATAAGCCTTGCAAGCATTATAACTAAGATGTTAGTTGTGAGATGATGTATTACGGAACGAGTAAAGAGACTTGCCAGTAACGAGATTGAACTAGGTATTGGATACCGACGATCGAATCTCAGGCAAGTAACATACCGATGACAAAGGGAACAACGTATGTTGTTATGCGGTCTGGCCGATAAAGATCTTCGTAGAATATGTAGGAGCCAATGTGGGCATCCAGGTCCCGCTATTGGTTATTTACCGGAGACGTGTCTCGGTCATGTCTACATTGTTCTCGAACCGTAGGGTCTGCACGCTTAACGTTACGATGATAGTTATTATGAGTTTATGCATTTTGATGTACCGAAGGTTGTTCGGAGTCCCGGATGTGATCACGGACATGACGAGGAGTCTCGAAATGGTTGAGACATAAAGATTGATATATTGGAAGCCTATGTTTGGACATCGGAAGTGTTCCGGGTGAAATCGGGATTTTACCGGAATACCGGGAGGGTTACCGGAACCCCCCGGGAGCTAAATGGGCCATAATGGGCCTTAGTGGAAAAGAGAAGGGGCTGCCCTAGATGGGCTGCGCGCCTCCCCCTTCCCCTAGTCCTATTAGGACTAGGAAAGGGTGGTCGGCCACCTCCTCCTCTTTTCCCCTCCGAGGAATCCTAGTTGGACTAGGATTGGAGGGGGAATCCTACTCCCAGTGGGAGTAGGACTCTCCTGCGCCTCCTCCTTGGCCGGCCAGCCCCTCCCCCTTGGATCCTTTATATACGGGGGCAGGGGGCACCTCTAAACACACAAGTTGATCCTTGAGATCGTTCCTTAGCCGTGTGCGGTGCCCCCTACCACCAAATTCCACCTCGATCATACCGTTGTAGTGCTTAGGCGAAGCCCTACGTCGGTAGTACATCAAGATCGTCACCACGCCGTTGTGCTGACGGAACTCCTCCCCGAAGCTTTGCTGGATCGGAGCCCAGGGATCGTCATCGAGCTGAACGTGTGCTAAGAACTCGGAGGTGCCGGAGTAACGGTGCTTGGATCGGTCGGATCGAGAAGAAGACGTACGACTACTTCCTCTACGTTGTGTCAACGCTTCCGTTGCGATCTACAAGGGTACGTAGATCAGACTCTCCCCCTCGTTGCTATGTGTCACCATGATCTTGCGTGTGCGTAGGAAATTTTTTGAAATTACTACGTTCCCCAATAGTGGCATCCGAGCCTAGGTTTTATGGTTTGATGTTATTTGCACGAGTAGAACACAAGTGAGTTGTGGGCGATACAAGTCATACTGCCTACCAGCATGTCATACTTTGGTTCGGCGGTATTGTTGGACGAGACGACCCGGACCAACCTTACGCGTACGCTTACGCGAGACCGGTTCCCTCGACGTGCTTTGCACATAGATGGCTTGCGGGCGACTGTCTCTCCAACTTTAGTTGAACTGAGTATGGCTACGCCCGGTCCTTGAGAAGGTTAAAACGGAGTCTATTTGACAAACTATCGTTGTGGTTTTGATGCGTAGGTGAGATGAGTTCTTGCTTAAGCCCGGAGCAGCCACGTAAAACTTGCAACAACAAAGTAGAGGACGTCTAACTTGTTTTTGCAGGGCATGTTGTGATGTGATATGGTCAAGGCATGATGCTGATTTTATTGTATGAGATGATCATGTTTTGTAACCAAGTTATCGGCAACTGGCAGGAGCCATATGGTTGTCGCTTTATTGTATGCAATGCAATCGCGATGTAATGCTTTACTTTATTGCTAAGCGGTAGTGATAGTCGTGGAAGCATAAGATTGGCGAGACGACAACGATGCTACGATGGAGATCAAGGTGTCGCGCCGGTGACGATGGTGATCATGACGGTGCTTCGGAGATGGAGATCACAAGCACAAGATGATGATGGCCATATCATATCACTTATATTGATTGCATGTGATGTTTATCTTTTATGCATCTTATCTTGCTTTGATTGACAGTAGCATTATAAGATGATCTCTCACTAAATTATCAAGAAGTGTTCTCCCGGAGTATGCACCGTTGCGAAAGTTCTTCGTGCTGAGACACCACGTGATGATCGGGTGTGATAGGCTCTACGTTCAAATACAACGGGTGCAAAACAGTTGCACACGCGGAATACTCAGGTTATACTTGACGAGCCAAGCATATACAGATATGGCCTCGGAACACGGAGACCGAAAGGTCGAGCGTGAATCATATAGTAGATATGATCAACATAATGATGTTCACTGATGAAACTACTCCATCTCACGTGATGATCGGACATGGTTTAGTTGATTTGGATCACGTGATCACTTAGAGGATTAGAGGGATGTCTATCTAAGTGGGAGTTCTTAAGTAATATGATTAATTGAACTTAAATTTATCATGAACTTAGTACCTGATAGTATCTTGCTTGTTTATGTTGATTGTAGATAGATGGCTCGTGCTGTTGTTCCGTTGAATTTTAATGCATTCCTTGAGAAAGCAAAGTTGAAAGATGATGGTAGCAATTACACGGACTGGGTCCGTAACTTGAGGATTATCCTCATTGCTGCACAGAAGAATTACGTCCTGGAAGCACCGCTGGGTGCCAGGCCTGCTGCTGGAGCAACACCAGATGTTATGAACGTCTGGCAGAGCAAAGCTGATGACTACTCGATAGTTCAGTGTGCCATGCTTTACGGCTTAGAATCGGGACTTCAACGACGTTTTGAACGTCATGGAGCATATGAGATGTTCCAGGAGTTGAAGTTAATATTTCAAGCAAATGCCCGGATTGAGAGATATGAAGTCTCCAATAAGTTCTATAGCTGCAAGATGGAGGAGAACAGTTCTGTCAGTGAGCATATACTCAAAATGTCTGGGTATAACAATCACTTGATTCAGATGGGAGTTAATCTTCCAGATGATTGCGTCATTGACAGAATTCTCCAATCACTGCCACCAAGCTACAAGAGCTTCGTGATGAACTATAATATGCAAGGGATGAACAAGACTATTCCCGAGCTCTTCGCAATGCTGAAAGCTGCGGAGGTAGAAATCAAGAAGGAGCATTAAGTGTTGATGGTTAACAAAACCACTAGTTTCAAGAAAAAGGGCAAAGGGAAGAAGAAGGGGAACTTCAAGAAGAACGGCAAGCAAGTTGCTGCTCAGGAGAAGAAACCCAAGTCTGGACCTAAGCCTGAAACTGAGTGCTTCTACTGCAAGCAGACTGGTCACTGGAAGCGGAACTGCCCCAAGTATTTGGCGGATAAGAAGGATGGCAAGGTGAACAAAGGTATATGTGATATACATGTTATTGATGTGCACCTTACTAATGCACGCAGTAGCACCTGGGTATTTGATACTGGTTCTGTTGCTAATATTTGCAACTCAAAACAGGGACTACGGATTAAGCGAAGATTAGCTAAGGACGAGGTGACGATGCGCGTTGGAAATGGTTCCAAAGTCGATGTGATCGCGGTCGGCACGCTACCTCTACATCTACCTTCGGGATTAATATTAGACCTAAATAATTGTTATTTGGTGCCAGCGTTGAGCATGAACATTATATCTGGATCTTGTTTAATGCGAGACGGTTATTCATTTAAATCGGAGAATAATGGTTGTTCTATTTATATGAGTAATATCTTTTATGGTCATGCACCCTTGAAGAGTGGTCTATTCTTGTTAAATCTCGATAGTAGTGATATACATATTCATAATGTATAAGCCAAAAGATGCAGAGTTGACAATGATAGTGCAACTTATTTGTGGCACTGCCGTTTAGGTCATATCGGTATAAAGCACATGAAGAAACTCCATACTGATGGACTTTTGGAACCACTTGATATGAATCACTTGGTACTTGCGAACCGTGCCTCATGGGCAAGATGACTAAAACACCGTTCTCCGATACTATGGAGAGAGCAACAGATTTATTGGAAATCATACATACCGATGTATGTGGTCCGATGAATATTGAGGCTCGTGGCGGATATCGTTATTTTCTCACCTTCACAGATGATTTAAGCAGATATGGGTATATCTACTTGATGAAACACAAGTCTGAAACATTTGAAAAGTTCAAGGAATTTCAGAGTGAAGTTGAAAATCATCGTAACAAGAAAATAAAGTTTCTACGATCTGATCGTGGAGGAGAATATTTGAGTTACGAGTTTGGTATACATTTGAAAAATTGTGGAATAGTTTCGCAACTCACGCCACCCGGAACACCACAGCGTAATGGTGTGTCCGAACGTCGTAATCGTACTTTACTAGATATGGTACGATCTATGATGTCTCTTACTGATTTACCGCTATCGTTTTGGGGATACGCTTTAGAGACGGCCGCATTCACGTTAAATAGGGCACCATCAAAATCCGTTGAGACGGCGCCTTATGAACTGTGGTTTGGCAAGAAACCAAAGTTGTCGTTTCTTAAAGTTTGGGGTTGCGATGCTTATGTGAAAAAGCTTCAACCTGATAAGCTCGAACCCAAATCGGAGAAATGTGTCTTCATAGGATATCCAAAGGAAACTATTGGATACACCTTCTATCACAGATCCGAAGGCAAGACTTTTGTTGCTAAATTCGGAAACTTTCTTGAGAAGGAGTTTCTCTCGAAAGAAGTGAGTGGGAGGAAAGTAGAACTTGACGAGGTAACTGTACCCGCTCCCTTATTAGAAAGTAGTACATCACAGAAAACTGTTTCTGCGACACCTACACCAATAAGTGAGGAAGTTGATGATAATGATCATGAAACTTCAGAACAAGATACTACTGAACCTCGTAGATCAACCAGAGCAAGATCCGTGCCAGAGTGGTACGGTAATCCAGTTCTGGAAGTCATGCTACTAGATCATGATGAACCTACGAACTATGAAGAAGCGATGGTGAGCCCAGATTCCGCAAAGTGGCTTGAGGCCATGAAATCTGAGATGGGATCCATGTATGAGAACAAAGTATGGACTTTGGTTGACTTGCCCGATGATCGGCAAGCAATTGAGAATAAATGGATCTTCAAGAAAAAGACTGACGCTGAGGGTAATATTACTGTCTATAAAGCTCGACTTGTTGCAAAAGGTTTTCGACAAGTTCAAGGGGTTCACTACGATGAGACATTCTCACCCGTAGCGATGCTTAAGTCTGTTAGAATCATGTTAGCAATTGCCGCATTTTATGATTATGAAATTTGGCAGATGGATGTCAAAACTGCATTCCTGAATGGATTTCTGGAATAAGAGTTGTATATGATGCAACCGGAAGGTTTTGTCGATCCAAAGGGAGCTAACAAAGTGTGCAAACTCCAGCGATCCATTTATGGACTGGTGCAAGCATCTCGGAGTTGGAATAAACGCTTTGATAGTGTGATCAAAGCATTTGGCTTTATACAGACTTTTGGAGAAGCCTGTATTTAGAAGAAAGTGAGTGGGAGCTCTGTAGCATTCCTGATATTATATGTGGATGACATATTGCTGATTGGAAATGATATAGAATTTCTGGATAGCATAAAGGGATACTTGAATAAGAGTTTTTCAATGAAAGACCTCGGTGAAGCTGCTTACATATTGGGCATTAAGATCTATAGAGATAGATCAAGACGCTTAATTGGACTTTCACAAAGCACATACCTTGACAAGATTTTGAAGAAGTTCAAAATGGATCAAGCAAAGAAAGGGTTCTTGCCTGTGTTACAAGGTGTGAATTTGAGTCAGACTCAATGCCCGACCACTGCAGAAGATAGAGATAAAATGAAAGATGTTCCCTATGCTTCAGCCATATGCTCTAGCATGTATGCAATGTTGTGTACCAGACCTGATGTGTGCCTTGCTATAAGTTTAGCAGGGAGGTACCAAAGTAATCCAGGAGTGGATCATTGGACAGGGTCAAGAACATCCTGAAATACCTGAAAAGGACTAAGGATATGTTTCTCGTATATGGAGGTGACAAAGAGCTCACCGTAAGAGGTTACGTTGATGCAAGCTTTGACACTGATCCGGACGATTCTAAATCGCAAACCGGATACGTGTTTACTTTAAACGGTGGAGCTGTCAGTTGGTGCAGTTCTAAACAAAGCGTCGTAGAGGGATCTACATGTGAAGCGGAGTACATAGCTGCTTCGGAAGCAGCGAACGAAGGAGTCTGGATGAAGGAGTTCATATCCGATCTAGGTGTCATACCTAGTGCATCGGGTCCAATGAAAATCTTTTGTGACAATACTGGTGCAATTGCTTTGGCAAAGGAATCCAGATTTCACAAAAGGACCAAACACATCAAGAGACGCTTCAATTCCATCCGGGATCTAGTCCAGGTGGGAGACAAAGAGATTTGCAAGATACATACGGATCTGAATGTTGCAGACCCGTTGACTAAGCCTCTTCCACGAGTAAAACATGATCAGCACCAAGGCTCCATGGGTGTTAGAATCATTACTGTGTAATCTAGATTATTGACTCTAGTGCAAGTGGGAGACTGAAGGAAATATGCCCTAGAGGCAATAATAAAGTTATTATTTATTTCCTTATATCATGATAAATGTTTATTATTCATGCTAGAATTGTATTAACCGGAAACATAATACATGTGTGAATACATAGACAAACAGAGTGTCACTAGTATGCCTCTACTTGACTAGCTCGTTAATCAAAGATGGTTAAGTTTCCTAACCATGAACAATGTGTTGTTATTTGATTAACGAGGTCACATCATTAGTTGAATGATCTGATTGACATGACCCATTTCATTAGCTTAGCACCCGATCATTTAGTATGTTGCTATTGCTTTCTTCATGACTTATACATGTTCCTATGACTATGAGATTATGCAACTCCCGTTTGCCAGAGGAACACTTTGGGTACTACCAAACGTCACAACGTAACTGGGTGATTATAAAGGAGTACTACAGGTGTCTCCAATGGTAGATGTTGGGTTGGCGTATTTCGAGATTAGGGTTTGTCACTCCGATTGTCGGAGAGGTATCTCTGGGCCCTCTCGGTAATACACATCACATAAGCCTTGCAAGCATTATAACTAAGATGTTAGTTGTGAGATGATGTATTACGGAACGAGTAAAGAGACTTGCCAGTAATGAGATTGAACTAGGTATTGGATACCGACGATCGAATCTCAGGCAAGTAACATACCGATGACAAAGGGAACAACGTATGTTGTTATGCGGTCTGACCGATAAAGATCTTCGTAGAATATGTAGGAGCCAATATGGGCATCCAGGTCCCGCTATTGGTTATTGACCGGAGACGTGTCTCGGTCATGTCTATATTGTTCTCGAACCGTAGGGTCCGCACGCTTAACGTTACGATGACAGTTATTATGAGTTTATGCTTTTGATGTACCGAAGGTTGTTCGGAGTCCCGGATGTGATCACGGACATGACGAGGAGTCTCGAAATGGTCGAGACATAAAGATTGATATATTGGAAGCCTATGTTTGGACATCGGAAGTGTTCCGGGTGAAATCGGGATTTTACCGGAATACCGGGAGGGTTACCGGAACCCCCCGGGAGCTAAATGGGCCATAATGGGCCTTAGTGGAAAAGAGAAGGGGCTGCCCTAGATGGGCTGCGTGCCTCCCCCTTCCCCTAGTCCTATTAGGACTAGGAAAGGGTGGCCGGCCACCTCCTCCTCTTTTCCCCTCCGAGGAATCCTAGTTGGACTAGGATTGGAGGGGGAATCCTACTCCCAGTGGGAGTAGGACTCTCCTGCGCCTCCTCCTTGGCCGGCCAGCCCCTCCCCCTTGGATCCTTTATATACGGGGGCAGGGGGCACCTCTAGACACACAAGTTGATCCTTGAGATCGTTCCTTAGCCGTGTGCGGTGCCCCCTGCCACCAAATTCCACCTCGATCATACCGTTGTAGTGCTTAGGCGAAGCCCTGCGTCGGTAGTACATCAAGATCATCACCACGCCGTCGTGCTGACGGAACTCCTCCCCGAAGCTTTGCTGGATCGGAGCCCGGGGATCGTCATCGAGCTGAACGTGTGCTAAGAACTCGGAGGTGCCGGAGTAACGGTGCTTGGATCGGTCGGATCGGGAAGAAGACGTACGACTACTTCCTCTACGTTGTGTCAACGCTTCCGTTGTGATCTACAAGGGTACGTAGATCAGACTCTCCCCCTCGTTGCTATGCATCACCATGATCTTGCGTGTGCGTAGGAATTTTTTTGAAATTACTACGTTCCCCAACACTTATGTGCATCTAGGCCAGATATAATGCTTAGTGTTTGCATGTGTGCCCGATTTCAAGCTACACCGAAGGAATCCCTCCATAAGGCTGTGAAGCATATTCTTCGATATCTAGCTCACACACCAACACTTGGATTATGGTACCCCAAGGGCTCGGTTTTTGATCTCATTGGATATTCTGACTCTGACTATGCTGGTGATTGTGTGGACCGCAAGTCAACATCTGGTACATGTCATTTCCTCGGACGATCTTTGTTCTATTGGTCCTTGAAGAAACAGAACTGCGTATCACTATGTACTGCTTAAGCTGAGTATATTGCCGCCGGTTCTTGCTATGCTCAATTGCTATGGATGAAGCAAACTCTCAAGGACTATGGCGTCAACATGAAGAATGTGCCTCTCTTCTGTGACAATGAGAGTGCCATCAAGATTTCTCACAACCCAGTTCATCACTCGAAGACTAAGCACATTCAGATTCGTCATCATTTTCTTCGTGATCATGTGTTGAAGGGCGACATTTCTATTGAGCATGTGAAGACTGAAAACAGCTAGCCGATATCTTCACAAAGCCCTTGGATGAGAAGAGATTTAGCAAGTTGCAGTGTGAGCTAAATATCCTAGAATCTTCGAATGTTCTTTGAAAAGGACACTCATCCTAATCATTGTTGAGGAAATCGTTAACTGGTAGCTGCTCGGTTGGCTGGTGAGTAGGGGATTAATCGGCTAATCGGTAAGTTAATCAGCCATTTAATCAATTAATCAGACGATTAATCGGTTTATTGGCTACTCGGTGACCATACGAGTAGAGATTAATCGGCAAGTTAACTGGTTAATCGGATGAATTCTTGAACAAGGATCCTAATACTTATGCAAAATTGATGACTTAGATTTGAACCACATGAAGAAACATTTTTCTTCAATCAATGAAGAATAACACTCCAAGTGTGAAGAAATTAACAAAGAATTTGATTCTCAGAACCCTACGATAATTGTATGCGGTGTCTAAAATCATCATTCTTATACGGTGGGTCACGCCACCACCAAAAGTTGAAATTCCTCAGTTGTTCAAATTCTTCAACTTTGCATTGTCTTTAGTGTTACCGTTGTTTTTCTTCATTGGCTATATATCCGGTGGGTCGTGCTATTCGTCACCCAGGGTGAGAAATAGTTATTCTTCACCCCCTCGATTTTACCATCAATGCATCGTAATTTTACATTCCGTAAGTTTTCTCTTATTTTCGACGAAAAAATGGACCATAAGAAAATATATAATCGCCGTAAAAAATATTTTATGTTATGTAAAATTACAAACATAAAAACATAGTTTAAAATACACATAAACTGCAAATTTTCTTGTCTTATGACCTATATTTTTTATTTTCTTATGTCAAATTTTACGTAGTGAATCAATAGAAATGTAACTATTTGAATTCCAAATGTAATTTAATTATGAAATGATCATAAGATTATCTCGGGTGAAGAATAACTTATTCTGCATCCTGGATGATAAACAGTAACACTATATATATATATATATATATATATATATATATAGAGAGAGAGAGAGGGTCGCGCTATTCGTCACCCTGGGTGAGGAATAGTTATTCTTCACCCCCTCTATTTTACCATCAATGCACCGTAATTTTACGTTTCATAAGTTTTGTCTTTTTTCCGACGCAAAAAGGGACCATAAGAAAATATATAATCGCCATAAAAAATATTTTATGTTATGTAAAATTACAAACGTAAAAACATAGTCTAAAATACACATAAACTGCAAATTTTCTTGTCTTATGACCTATATTTTTATTTTCTTGTGTCAAATTTTACCTACTGAATCAATAGGAATGTAACTATTTGAATCCAAACGTAAGTTAATTATGAAATGATCATAAGATTGCCTCAGGTGAAGAATAACATATTCTCCACCCTGGGTGATGAATAGTAACACTATATATATATATATATATATATATGATTTTATGTCCTCTACAGCATTTAGTTATGGCTACTTCTTCAAGTTGTTTTTTCTGCTAAGTGAATGTGATCGGACCCTTCCCCCTTCATGCTATATTGAACCCAATCTGTTCACAAATTCTTCATGTGCGTTCTATTTGAAACTCGTTCAAAATTTTCACTGTGTCCTTGTCAGCTGAAGATATTGCGAACGGAACTTTTAACTTATCATATCCAATTTTTTGGCGTTGCCGCTCAAACCGTTCCGCATCCCACAACATACTTATCCACTCACCCACGATCTAACACGATCTCCACTTCTCAGTAGGTGGGTGACATATGTCATGCGAATGAGAAGGGTCAGGGGCACGTTCGTCCAAATTCTTCGGGCGAACAGTTTTCACCATGGCTATAAATACCCCTCTCCCCTTCCTCACTTCTTTTACTCCGCTCGACCTCTCTCCAGCTCGAGCTTCTCAAACCCTAGCGCCGCCGCTACTTCATCATTGCCGGTGAGGAAGAGCTTCACTGCCTCAACCTCGTCGCCGCCGTACTCGCGCCGGCCGCGGAAATCTTCACTCCGTCGCCGCCGTACTTGCGCCGTCCGCGGAAATCTTCACTCCGTCGCTGTCGTAGCTGTCTTCCTTCGCCAATTTAGGGCGTGGAAGATCCTCACTGACGAACTTCACATCTCCTCACTCCAGTTCGTCGTGTTCTTCGTTCAAGGTAATTAAAAGTTACTTTTATTGCGCTTGTTGATTCGAATGATTATCTACAAAATCTTCAAAGGTGTTTTTCTTCATATCTTCACACACTAAAACACGTCTCATATCATTTGTTCTTGATTCATTTCTCTAAGCTGCGAATTTCTCTTCAAGATTCCTCAATTGTGCGGATTTCTGATCTGTACAACTCTGGAACCTAGGACTAAGAACGCTTAGTGAAATTCTTCAAGACTTATATGGTCAAATTCCTCAAACTTGTTCTTCATAAAACCTTCTGAGAACGCATATGACCTCTCCAAATTCCTCGCAACTATTCTCTGTTCACAGGTACTCATGTCAGCTGCTGAATCACTAGGTTCTCATCAACTTAACTCATTTGCAGGGTTCCTTGAAGAAAAGTTGCATACTTCTTCAGAGAATTCAATTGTTCAAATTCCTCAATTGAAGAAAATGGCTGACAGTAAGAAACCAAAGAAAGGAGGAAAGAGGGCTGAGGTCAACACAGCGTGTCAGATCCCTGATGATATATATGTTGGGTACTGCACACCTCCTGAGAAGGACAAAATTCAGCGCAAGGTGCGCATTCAGAAGATAGAGAGGAGATGAGCTAGAGAGTGGAGAGAGTACAGATATGTCACTCCCAAATACATGAAGAAATTCACACTCAATCCTCCATGCCCAAGACCTCCATTGGCACCTGACCAAATAGCTGATCCCACCAGCCTCAAGTGTGGTGAGGATTATCCTGATGAATGGGCCAAGCGCCAAGCCAAGTTGGCTAAACAAGCCAAAGAAGCGGTGAGGAAATTCAACAAAGACTCTGCTGCTGCCGCCGAGGCCTCTGTCAAGCCTAAGAAGGCCATGTCAAAGAAGCCTGCATACAAGCCAAGTGTTTCATCTTTAGTGGTTTCAAGGCCAAGTTCCTCAGCAATGCCCTCACGGCCAGAATCTTCAAAGCCCTCAAGGCCAACTTCTCATGTTGCTCTTGTTCCTCCCAAATCCTCAGCTCCTCACAAGTCCTCAGTTGCTCCGGCAAAGTCCTCTGCACCTGTGCATCTCGCCATGTGTCAAAGGACCACAGGCGTCTCAATTGCCTCAGCAGCTTCAGCTAGTTCCTCAGTTGCACCAAATTCTTCAATGGGACCCTCTCTACTGAAGATAAAGGCCACTGCTGGATGAGGTCCTCGCCCTAGTCCTCAGAAGAAGCAGGTCGCCTTCCAAGTGCCGTCTGAAGAAGACGAAGCTGATGATGATGAACTTGCTGAAATCATCAGAGATAGGCAAGTCAGGGCCGCTAGAGCCAAGGGAACAGATGTGCCACTACTTTTGGATCCAAAGTTGATCCTCGAATACATTGATGTTTGGCACAAGGACCCCAACACTCCCATGCCTGACTTCAAGCTAACTCCTGGCCGAAGTCACATGCTGACCCACTTCATATAAGAAGAAAAATGGAAATATGAGAAGGCCGGACAGATCAAGAAAGCGCAGTACAAGAAGGAGCGCTATCTGAAGAAAAACATTGTCTCTATGACAACTCAAGAACTTGTCGCTGTTCAAACTGAGATCAAGAAACTCAGTGATGAGTTTGACGCATACCGCGCTGACTGGCTTGGAGCCAATGTGCACTTTGTGAAACTTGCGGATAACTTCACCTCAAATGTTGCAGCCCCAACGCAACAGGAAGTTCCTCAGGATGAAGCATCTGCTTAGCCGACTGAAGAACATGCCAGCACCACTGATGAAAATCAGGCTGCTAGAGAAAAATGTGAGTTCTAGGGCTGATGACTGCATACCAGCTGCTGAAGAAATTTCCAGGGCATCCACTAGTGGTGTGCCTAAAGAATATGAAGAAATCAGGGCAATTGCATCAGTTGTGCCGGAAGAAAATCAACCAGATTACTTTGCTCCTCCTGAGCCAACACCAACTCCGATCCTTCCATCTACATCAGATGTGAAGAAAAACCAAGGCTGCAGAGCGTGCAGCAGTGAAGAAAAGGAAAGCATCAGCTACTTCAGATTCTCCAGCTCTAAAAAAGATGAAGCCTTTGACCAGCTCGTTTGAAAATCCCATTGATGTTGTTCCTCTCTCTACCATGCCATCAAAGGACCTTGTTCCTTTCGATGAAGAATATGTGATTCCCGGCGGATCTAATGAAGAAAATCCTTTTGCTATTTTGTCAGAGCAGTTGGATGAAGAAATTGAAGTGGATGAGATCCCTTCAACACCTGTCATTTCCTCGCCTCTGCCTCAGTTCACTGCTGAAGAGGTTGGCGTTGAAGAAATGGAAGATGAACATGTGGACGTTGGCTGCTCCACACCAATGATGAGTGATGAATTCTGGGAAAGTTAGTATCCAAACTCTCCAATGTTCACACCATTGCAGCAAATACCTCAGTCCCCTGCACAACCTGTTCAAATGGGCTCTGAAGAAACTCACCCCACTTCATATGTACATGAAGAAATTCCAGCCACTAGTGCTGAAGAAACTGCTGCTGCTAAACATCTGAGGACGCAGACTGCCACTGAAGAGGAACCAGAAATTCCTCAGCCTGAAGAACCTGTGATTGAGATTCCTGAGGTCGTGATGCAACTCACTGACACTCCTCTACCCAAGCCAAAGGATCCATTCTCCAGGAAGCAAAAATTCAAGGCTGGTGATTTCTTCGGCGAGGACGTATTCTTCACAGACTACAACCCTTATGACTCCGCTCGCATTAGGAAGAGGCGTTTCTGGACAGCCAGTCAAGCCAATTTCTATTCCTCAGTGCTGTTCAACAAAAACAAAATCTTCTACCATGAGCACATTCCTCACATGGATATGGAATCTCTACCGTGCTTCATGCTAGTCCTCAGTGTTCTTCACGACGTTGCACTGTTAAATTTCTGCTCTGACATCTGTGATTGGAATGAAGAACTGTTCTTCAATTTTATTCGACGCTCGACATCACAGGAGATTCTGAAGATGTCAATTCATGGGTGCTGGACTGGATGTCTGAGAACACTCACTACACAGCACCAGCCACTGAATTGCTTCGTGCCTTACCACTCAGTCTTCCCCTTGAAGAAGCTTACTGCATTTACAGTGAACCTGAGCTTACAAATCACTACATGCAAGTTCTGATGAAACCTTTGAAGCCAGGTCAGGCCCTACGAACCAAATTCCTCGTGAAGAAATTACTATATGTGCCCAGAACTGTCTATTGCATTCTAACGAGGACAATTAGTCCCATCAAAGGCCACGGCTCATCTGATGAGGAAATTGTTGGCATCATGAAGAATCTGGTATTCAATATCGTTCATGGCATTCATGTCAATTATCACGATTTCTTCATGAGGACTTTGGCAAATGTTGCACTTTCTCCATTTGAGCTGAAGCCTTATGCACCTTGGATTATGAGATTCCTCAGGACAAGGTCTTCACTCAACTACAAAGCTGATTTTCAGAATCACCTTAGCTACTTGCCCCTGATTGAAGTCCTCAAGCGGACCTATTCCTCAGTTGATAAAAAGGGAAAGGCACCAGCTAATATAGATGAAGGCATTTGTCCATTGGATGGACAATTTCGCAAAGCTTCATCTTATTCCACCAATGATGACTTTGCCACACATGACTCTGCCAATGCACCCAAGTCTACTCCTCAAGCCACTGCTCCTCGTGTGATGACTGATCGTGAGCTTCTGCTTAGTCTTCACCAGAATGTGGATCGAAATCATAAATGGGTGAAGCGTCAGTTTGGTTCATTTCTTCAAAACATGACTGCTACGCACAGTGCAGTGAAGAAAAACCATTACTACCTCCATGAAGTTTTCGGTTGCACCTGGGCCATTCTATCACATCTGTATGGTGAAGAAGATCTCAAGAAAATGGGTCTGAAAGAATATTTTGACTGGTCTGCACCTCCACCGAAGAAATTCAAGAAGGTCAAGGTTCCTTCTTTGGTGTCCAGCTCATATTCTTCATCACGCGATACCGATGAGTACGAAGACTTGGACGACACTGCGGCAGGCCCTTCCACGACAAACGACCCCAACAACACTGGCGCTCCTTCATAAACTTGATATTCTTCAGGGGCGTTAGTCCTCATATTCGATCCTTTTGGTCATTTGATGACAACGGGGGAGAATTTTGAGTTAGTCTTCAAGCGGGTCTTTCTATATGGGCGTTTTTTGTGAAGTTACAACTCTCGTTCTTCTGAGACTTTATTGGATCGAGTTGTAAACTTAAACCTGATGGTGCTCTGATACTTTTGATATGTTTTTCTGCATGCTAATTCCCCATATATGCTAATGCATGCATGCTGAATTACATCAGTCACCATATTTCATCATACATTTCAAATTCTTCATTGTGATATGTCAAATGCGTGTGTGAATTACAAGATATAGGGGAAGATCTCCATGATTCTACTCTTCAAGTGTGCAATGCTTCAAAAGCAAATACCTCACCATGCACATATTCAGGGGAGTTCTTCTATATCTTAAAATCAAATTCCTCAATATCAGTATTTACACTTCATATGTTTATCCTCATTGAAAACTTAACCTATATTGTCATCAATCACCAAAAGGGGGAGATTGTACGTCCATCTAGTGCCCCTTAGTGATTTTGGTGTATTGAAGACTTATAGGCAAAGGGACTAATGCGTTTGTGAGTGTACACAGGTCTATAAATCTATGAGGAGTTTGATATTTACAGAGAAAGTCGGCCCCTAAAAATGAAGTTCTTCGACTGAAGACTTTGGATTTCTGGAGACTTTCTGAAGACTTTGAAAGTGAAGAAATTGGTGTGACCTTGAAGACTTGGTATTCATTTGAGGAACATGAAGTGTGAAGACTTTTGTTTTCGTAGTTTCATTTTCTCTTTCTTGAGTCATAGGAAACACTGTACTGTTAAAGGGGGTCGAGGAAATACTAAGGAAAAATTTCCATGTGTTGCTCAACTCAAATCCTACACCTACC
Organism: Triticum monococcum; assembly: GCA_034509565.1. NCBI lineage: Eukaryota > Viridiplantae > Streptophyta > Magnoliopsida > Poales > Poaceae > Triticum > Triticum monococcum. The sequence continues at coordinate 699,701,168 of CM067842.1, read as the reverse complement.
AATCCCTTCGAGTGAAGCCATTGGAAATCTCATACAGTTCAGTCATATTCTTCAGTGAAATGACGAAGTTCTTCTGGTCTCTGAGGAATTTATTCTGACTGAGGAGTTAGGAATTCGCCAGCGCGGATTGCCTACACAGTGAGGAACATGATAGCCCTGAGGATTTCGCCACTCAAAATTCCGACCGTTGCTGTGCTATGCGCCAGCTGTCCCAAAATATCTATCCACCTAACGGTCTTATCATTGAAGGGCATTTATGTCTTATCATGTCGGGCTGCTCCCTAGGCTATAAATAGCCGTCCCCTACAACCACTAGCTGGTTGGCTGCTCCGGGAGAAACTGACACTTGTCATTTGAGAGCAATGCATCCTCCGAGGACTTTGAGCGAAAATCATCAAGTGAGGAAAACCGAAACCCAAACACCTACAAACCCCAAGTGATTGAGCATCACTCAAGAGAATGATCCTACGTGGATCCGACGCTTGTAACCTTTGAAGATTGTGCTTCTTCCAGACGGTTAGGCGTCATGGTCTAGAGCATCCAAGAGGAATTGTGCATCCCCAAGTGACCAAGTTTGAGAAGGTTCGGAAGTGACCTGAACACTTACCACGAGTGATTGGGCGAGGTCTGTGTGACCTTAGCTCAAGGGGAATACGGTGAGGACTGAGTGTCCTGAACTACGTGTTCAGGACTGGGTGTCCGGGACTGTGTGTCCTTAGGTTTAAATACCTAGCCACCCTAACCAGATGTACAACTGAGACGGCAGTTGGAACTGGTCTACCAAATCATTGTCTTCACCAAGCTTACTGGTTCTATTTCCTCAACTCTTTCATTTCCTCATAACTGTGTTGTGTGCTTGTTCATATCTGTGCTGGAATACTTTGACTGAAGATTTTCTCAATTTCCTCAGTTCAATTTCTTCAGTCTGTTTGTCTTCATCATGTGCTATCCTGTGCTTACGCTTTCTGTACTCTGTGCCTGTCTTCATTTCATCATGATGACTATGCTTGTGTTCTATTATGTTTACTTTTGAGTACTTATTCCGCTGCTAGTAGTTCTTCACCAAGGAATTTCCTCACCTGCAAATTCCTTAGTGAAAAATTCATAAAAATCGCCTATTCACCCCCCTCTAGTTGATATAACGCACTTTCAGCATATATATACCTATACATACAACATCGATATATACATACATCAAGGAATTACAAAAAAGTGTCCAAACAAAAACCAAAGAGCAGGTCATGGTGGTGGCGGTGCACGGCAAAGTAGAGCAGGCTGGGGCGGTGGCGGCAGCGCACGGCAAGCAGAGCAGGCAGGGGCGGTGGCGCGGGAGAAGGGAGGGGTCTCACTGGGTGGCGACGACGAGGCGCAGCAGAGGGCGGCGACGACGAGGTCGGGGCAGAGGGCGTTCACATCGGGGCAGGGGTGGCGCGGGGCGGCGACGGCGTCGGGACGGTGCGGGACGGCGTCGGAGGGGCACGGGACGACGCGCGGCCACGACAGCGACTGGGAGGCCGAGGGCAGTCTGGCGGCGGCATCGGGCAGGATCGAAGAACTAAATGAAAATTTTCACAAGTGCTGTTTATATAGACAGAGCATTGGTCTCGGTTGGTGGCACCAACCGGGACCAATGCCCCCTTTAGTCCTGGTTGGTGCCACCAACCGGGACCAAAGGAGGGCATTGGTCACGGTTTGTGGCACTAACCGGTACCAAAGGTGGGCATTGGTCCCGGTTCGTGCCACCAACCGGGACCAATGGACTTGCACAGCGGCGTGGTGGTGGGAGTTTAGTCCCACCTCGCTAGTTGAGTGAAAAGAGACCTTTGGTCCCGGTTGGTGGGACCAACCGGTACCAAAGGAGGGCATTGGTCACGGTTTGTGGCACTAACCGGTACCAAAGGTGGGCATTGGTCCTGGTTCATGCCACCAACCGGTACCAATGGACTTGCACAGCGGCGTGGTGGTGGGAGTTTAGTCCCACCTCGCTAGTTGAGAGCGCCGAACACCTGTTTATAAGCTCCGCTGCCTCCTCTCTCTCGAACTCCTCTGAACTGCAGGCCTATGGGCCTAATCTGACATTGCTTTGCCTGTGGGCCTACTGGGCCTTCTGTCGGCCTGAATCCTAGCCCAAATAGCTGGGTTTGTAGTCGTATTCACGCCGTGGTGGCCCAGTAGGTGGTTTTCTTATTTTTTTTCTAGTTTTTTTGTTTTCTTTGTTACTTTATTTTTTTATTTTGTTTATATTTACAAAAAATACTTACTGCTGCTATTTTTATTTATTTTATTAAGGTTTATTTATTTTATTACAGTTTATTTTATTTTACTTTATCTTATTTTCTTTCTACTTATTTATTTCATAAAAGTTAATTTTATTTTATTTTATTTTGTTTCTACTTATTTATTTTATTTTGTTTCTACTTATTTATTTCATAAAAGTTTATTTTATTATATTTTATTTTGTTTATAGTTATTTATTTTATTTTATTTTTGCCTTTTGTATTTATTTTATTAAAATTCTTTTTGCTTTTAATGTTTTGAACAGAAAATACTTTGATAATTTTAGTTGCATAAATTCTATATAATTTTAGTTTCAATAATACTAGAGGTTTATAAAATGCAACATTTAAAGCATTTCAATATGCATTTCAACAAAACATTTAAAGCATGTCAACAAAACGGACAATCTGTTTCGAGATGTCATGGTTTCCTACGGAAACTCATCTGTTACAACAGGCATTTCAAATGAACTACGAAAAGGTTGAATGTCGGCATGGTATCATCATAATAGTTGTGGAGAGAAAGTCTTCACTTTTTCTTCGCTTGTGTCCTTTGTTTATTGCGCCATAACCATGGATAATCTTCATCGTTTATCAGGATGCTTGGGTCAGCCTTGACTTTGAAGGGAGGAATTTCACGAAACTTTTAATAATCTTCAGACATGTCTGTCTTGCCCTCCACTCCCACGATGTCCCTTTTTCCTGAAAGAACTATGTGGCGCTTTGGCTCATCGTATGATGTATTCTCTTCCTTATTTTTTCGTTTTCTCGGTTTGGTAGACATGTCCTTCACGTAGATAACCTGTACCACATCATTGGCTAGGACGAACGGTTCATCAGTGTACCCAAGATTGTTCAGATCCACTGTTGTCATTCCGTACTATGGGTCTACCTGTACCCTGCCTCCTAACAGATTGACCCATTTGCACTTAAACAAAGGGACCTTAAAATCATGTCTGTAGTCAAGTTTCCATATGTCCACTATGTAATCATAAAATGTGTCATTTCCCCTCTTGGTTGCCGCATCAAAGCGGACACCGCTGTTTTGGTTGGTGCCCTTTTGATCTTGGGCGATCGTGTAAAATGTATTCCCATTTATCTCGTATCCTTTGTAAGTCAATACAGTCGAAGATGGTTCCCTGGACAATGAGTACAACTCATCAAAAATAGTGTTGTCACCTCTAAGACATGTTTCCAACCAACTGCTGAAAGTCATGATGTGTTCACATGTAACCCAGTTGTCACACTGCTCCGGGTGTTTGGAGCGCAGACTGTTCTTGTGTTCATCGACATACGGGGTCACCAAGGTAAAGTTCTGTAGGATTGTGTAGTGTGCTTGAGACCAAGAATGCCCGTCCCTGCATATTATTGAGTCCCCACCAAGCGTGCCTTTTCCAGTCAGTCTCCCCTCATACCGCGATTTAGGGAGACCTATCTTCTTAAGGCCAGGAATGATGTCAACCCAAAACCCAATGACATCCTCTGTTTGATGTCCCATGGAGATGCTTCCTTCTGGCCTAGAGCGGTTACTGACATATTTCTTTAGGACTCCCATGAACCTCTCAAAGGGGAACATATTGTGTAAAAATACGAGGGCCACATTGACAATCTCGTCGACTAGATGAACTAGGACGTGTGTCATGATATTGAAGAAGGATGGTGGGAACACCAGCTCGATACTGAAAATACATAGCGCCACATCACTCCTTAGCCTTGGTATGATTTCGGGATCGATAACCTTCTAAGAGATTGCATTGAGGAATGCACATAGCATCACAATGGCTAATTGGACATTTTCCGGTAGAAGCCCCCTCAATGCAACCGGAAGCAGTTGCTTCATAATCACGTGGCAGTCATGAGACTTTAGGTTCTGGAACTTTTTCTCTAGCAGATTTATTATTCCCTTTATATTCGACGAGAAGCCAGTCGAGACCTTCATACTGAGTAGGCATTCAGAGAAGATTTCCTTCTCTTCTTTGGTTAGACAATAGCTGGCAGGACCTTCATACTGCTTTGGAGGCATGCCGTCTTTTTCATGCAAATGTTGCAGGTCCTCCCAAGAAGCCTAGCAGGTTCACGCAAAGGTTCTTCGTCACGTGCATCACGTTGATTGAAGAGCGGACCTCTAGGTCTTTCCAGTACAGTAGGTCCCAAAATATAGGTTTCTTCTTCCACATGGGTGCGCGTCCCTCAGCGTCATTCGGAACAGCTAGTCCGCCGGGACCCTTTCCAAAGATTACATGTAAATCATTGTCCATAGCAAGTACATGATCACCGGTGCGCATGGCGGGATTCTTCCGGTGATCTGCCTCGCCTTTGAAATGCTTGCCTTTCTTTCGACATTGATGGTTGGTTGGAAGAATTCGACGATGGCCCAGGTACACATTCTTCCTGCATTTGTCCAGGTATATACTTCCGGTGTCAGCTAAACAGTGTGTGCATGCGTGGTAGCCCTTGTTTGTCTGTCCTGAAAGGTCTGAGAGCGGGCCAATCGTTGATGGTTACAAACAGCAACGCGTGCAGGATAAATTCCTCCTGTTTGTGCTCATCCCACACACCGTTTGCATTCCACATCTGTAAAAGTTCTTCATCTAATTGCCTTAGGTACACATCAATGTCGTTGCCGGGTTGCTTAGGGCCTTGGATGAGAACTGGCATCATAATGAACTTGCGCTTCATGCACATCCAAGGAGGAAGATTATACATACATAGAGTCACGGGCCAGGTGTTGTGATTGCTGCTCTGCTCCCTGAAAGGATTAATGCCATCCGTGCTTAAACCAAACCATACGTTCCTTGGGTCACCTGCAAACTCAGCCCAGTACTTTCTCTCGATTTTTCTCCACTGCGACCCGTTAGCGGGGGCTCTCAACTTCCCGTCTTTCTTACGCTCCTATCTGTGCCATCGCATCAACTTAGCATGCTCTTCGTTTCTGAACAGACGTTTCAACCGTGGTATTATAGGAGCATAACACATCACTGATAACCCACAAATATAGGGGATCAATTGTAGCCTCTTTCAATAAGTAAGAGTGTCGAACCCAATGAGGAGCTAAAGGTATAACAAATATTCCCTCAAGTTCTATCGACCACCGATACAACTCTACGCATGCTTAATGTTTGCTTTACCTAGAACAAGTATGAAACAAAAAGTACTTTGTAGGTGTTCTTGGATAGGTTTGAAAGAATATAAAGAGCACGCAAATAAAAACTAGGGGCTGTTTAGGTAAAGAAGCAATAAAGTTAATATAGCGAGTGTGTAAAAGTGGTGGTAGGAGTTGCGAAATTGTCCCCAAGCAATTGACTATGTTACTAGACCAATAACAAGTTTTATGTGGGAGAGGCCACTGCTAGCATGCCATCCCTGACTTGGAATTCTATGCACTTATGATTGGAACTATTAGCAAGCGTCCGTAACTACTAACGTTCATTAAGGTAAAATCCAATCATAGCATTAAGATATATTGGTCATGTCGGTGTCAAAACTGGCAGATCTGGGGTAGGGGTTCCCGAACTGTGTGTCTAAGGCGGATGGTAACAGGAGGCGGGGGACAAGATGTTTACCCAGGTTCAGGCCCTCTTGATGGAGGTAATACCCTACTTCCTGCTTGATTGTTCTTGATGATATGAGTATTAGAAGAGTTGATCTACGACCACATCATAGAGGCTAACCCTAGAAGCTAGCCTATGGTATGATTGTATATTGTCCTACGGACTAAACCCTCCGGTTTGTATAGACACCGGAGGGGGCTAGGGTTACACAAGGTTGGTTACAAGGGAGGAGATCTACATATCCGTACTGCCTAGATTGCCTTCCATGCCCAGGAGAGTCCCATCCGGACACGGGACGAAGTCTTCAATCTTGTATCTTCATAGTCCAACAGTCCGGCCAAAGGATATAGTTTGGCTGTCCGGGGACCCCCTAATCCAGGACTCCCTCAGTAGCCCCTGAACCAGGCTTCAATGATTACGAGTCCGGCGCGCAGTATTGTCTTCAGCATTGCAACGCGGGTTCTTCCTCCGAATACTCCATAGAAGGTCTTGAGCACAAGGATAGTGTCCGGTTCTGCAAAATAAGTTCCATATACCATCGTAGAGAGAATAATATTTTCACAAATCTAATCTGCTGACACGTTTAGCAACATCACATCATGTCATGGCTCGGTCATTATTTGAACCGTTTTCCTCAACCAGCACCGCACATATCGCGAGGCGGTTTTCTTGACACGTCTAGTCGAAGCAGAGATCGTGTCCCCTTATCACAGGATTCTCATCAATATGGGTATGGGTAACCCAACCGCGCCATCGATTACGGCGCTCGGGGAGTAAGCGAGTTTAACAGGTAAGTGGGGAGGCGCATCACCTCCTCCGCCCTTATAAAGGGACAAAGATTCACCTTTTTACCCACGCCCTCCTTCTCCTTGCTTATCCATTCTCACGCACTCGAGCTCCAGCGCCCAAGTTCGCGTCTTTCTCCTCAAACCACTCCAATCATGTCCGGAGCGGGAGGCAAGTGGATGGTCTCCTCCATCACCGCGGAGGACATCACAAAGCTACAGGCAGCCGGATATCTAGCCGCGGACGTCACGCACCGGCTGCGGGTCAGATCATCCCTACGCCAGAACCCCATGAGAGGGTAGTTTTCCTTACCCACTTTGTCCGCGGACTGGGATTTCCTCTCCACCCATTTGTCTGCGGGCTCATGCTCTAATACGGGCTGGATTTTCATGATCTGGCCCCCAATTTCATCCTCAACATCTCGGTGTTTATCGTCGTGTGCGAGGCCTTCCTCCGCATCAGGCCCCACTTCGGCCTGTGGCTAAAAACCTTCAAGGTCAAACCGAAGGTGGTGGTCGGCCAGCAAGCAGAGTGCGGAGGCGCCATGGTGGGCAAAATGCCCAACATCACCTGGCTAGAAGACTGCTATGTGGAGACCATAAAGGGGTGGCAATCAGGGTGGTTCTACATCGCCTAGCCGCGCGACACCAACTGGGTGGCGGCCCCCAAATTTCGATCCAGAATCCCCACGCGGCTCACTTCCTAGAAAGAGAAGGGCCTGTCCTGGGTTTTTCGGTAGAGCTGACCAGACTCCAGACCTGCATCAGGAACATGATGAGCAAGAAAATCAAGCTCGTCAACGTGGTCCAGGTCATGCTCTTTTGCCGGATTCTCCCGTGCCAACGACGGGCATTCAATTCGTGGGAGTTTGACCCTGCCCAGCACCAAATGCTGCGAGAACTCTTCGACATGATGCACGAGGATGTATGGAAGGTGCTGTTCAAAGGCGCCGAGGTGCCTCCTTCCCTCTTCGAGGACCACGGACTCAGCGCAAAGCGCCGGGCTGATCCGGTAAGTTTTCGTACCTTGCAGGGTATTTATTTGCCCTGGTTAAATGATGTGCGGGATCTAAGCTCTCTTGCCATTAACAGGACTGGATAAAGATAGCGGAGCAGCTTGATTGCCCAGCCCCTCTGCCTGAAGATCCCACAGATGCTCTCCTGACGGAGATGTTGACTCCGGCACCTTACGAGGTGCCGGCGAAGAAGACCAAGAAGAAGGCCACGGGGACCCGAAAGGGTCTCCGGCGCAAGGTTATATCGGATTCATCCAACGATGACTCCGACGCGCCCTCCTCCCATAAAAACGAGGAGGGGGAGGAAAGTTCTCTCCCACCGGACGAGTGAGACAAGAAAAGGAAGGCCGACCCAACCGAGCAGGCCGAAGGGTCCAAGAAGGGAAGGATCCGTGCTCCGGACTGTTCCACGACGGCCGCCGACAGCGGCGACGAGTGGCTCCCCAGGGTCAAGCCCCTGGCGAAGTCGTAAGTGTCCGGACACCATAGTGCTTCATGGTATGTTTTATTGCACTCCTTATCCTCATGTCGAACATGATTATATAGTCCGTCCCAAGCTCATCTTGACGTATCCTCATAGAGCGGCTAATTGGACTCGTCGGATATGAACAGTGGTTCTCTTCCGACCGCTTCCACTCCTCGCCCTACGGACAACGCTGAGGTGTTGTCTCAAAAGGCACCGAGCCAAGGGGAGGTGGTCCTGGAGGCGTCTCGAGGAGACCTCCCGGACCCTGGGTACCAAGGGAGCAAGGCTCCTACGGGCTTCGAGTTCGGCCCCCAGCCGAACACTGCGCCGGAACCTTCAATGGTTCAGAACTCCGGCAGGCGGTCCCCCGTTAAGGGGGGCCAACCACCCATGCCGGTGTCCTCTGTCCATCCAGAGGCACTGGAAAACTTGCTGGAAGCGCTTCGCAGCGCTTCCATCGATGAAGAGCACCGCACTATCATGAGTGCGGTTATCGAGAAGGTTCAGTCCGCCAAAAATAGGCTGACCGAAGCTTGCGTTAGCCTCCTAACATGCTTTGAGGTAAGCAATCAAAATATATATAAGAAAATATTACCGCATAGATAGTAGCCCCTGATGCTCTGTTCGGTGTTCGAGAAGAAAGGCCGAATAGAGGATGAAATCATGAGTCAGGAGTCTAATAAGAATATGTCTATGTGTAAGTGCAGGCTTCCCTGCTGGCCGCTGCCGCATGTATTGCGGAGGTATCTGCACTGAAGCAGGACCTGGAGCGGTCCGAGGACGAGCTTGGCCTTACAAAGAGGCAGCTCGAGGAGAGCAAAGGTAAGCAATACCTTGTCTGCGCTTTGGAAAAGAAGTCCGCTGTAAAATAGTAGGATCACCATGAATTTGCTAGGGGCCACGACTGAGGTGGCGACCCTGAAGAAGGCGTTTTCCGAGGCCGAAGACAAAGCGGCCAAGGAACGCATCGAGCGGGAGAAGCAAGAATCCCGAGTGGGCGAGGTGCAGCAAGAGCTCGAGGCTCTCGCCAAAAAACACGAGTCCTTGGAGCTCGACTTTAAGACGCGAGAGTCTGAGCTCGCACAGGCGCGTGAAAGCGCCCGAAGCGCCAAGGCTGAAGCCCGCAACGCCCTCCAGGAAATTGATGCGGTGAAGAAGATAGCAGCGGGTAAGGCATTCATTATGCAAAGCAAGCATGTGAAGGAAACTTTCCTTTTTCTTACCCGAGTTCGGAGCTCTCTAGGAGCGTTCGCAGATCTTCCCCGCACTGTACTGGATGCCGTGGAGTTTTACCGAGCTGAGGAGGGATCTCGACGGAGAAGTTGTTCTGGTCTCAGTATACTGGGACCGAACACCCGATGCCCTTGAGCGACCAGCTGAAGCAATTGGTCGAGCTTCACAAGGCGGACGAACAGGCCATGAGGGGCCTTATAGTCCGAATGTGGCATGGCGAGCCCCAGTCCGGCAGCTACTTCAGTCTGGTGAGGCGGCTTGTGGAGGCCTGCCCACAGCTTGAAGTCATAAAGCGGTCAGCCTGCATCGAGGGTGCATGCAGGGCTTTTGCCTGGGCGAAGCTGGACGTCGTGAAGCTGGTGAAGGAGGGGTCGTCGGAGGGCAAGGAGCATCGCCACCCTGAGATGTACTATGAGAGTGTCCTGAAGGGTTACCGCTTTGTGGCGGATGAATGTGCCAGGGAAGTAATTTTTTAATGATCATGCTCATGTGGTCCTGTAATGTGAAACAAGTTCACCTACGCTATGCAACGCTTTTTGTGTTTTAAAATATTACCTTCTGTGCGGCCATTTATAATATCTGAGAGTTGGCCAGTCGTCGGCTTCTGCCCCCATGTAACTAGTACTGGGGTGTTCGGGATAAACCTGAGCACTCTTTACCCCAATTTTGGGTCCTTCAAGGGAGGTGTTCAGCACAACGAACCAGGCAATCGGACTATAAGGCTTTATCACTCTCACTTAGCCATAGAAGTCTACAATTTTAAACTTTGGCGAAGCCCCTAGTGTTCGGATGGCGGAATTTGGGGCGCTATACTCGCCTAAGCCGGACAAGGCCGCCTCGTCGCCCGAAGCGGAAAAAGTCTTTAAGGAGTTGAGACCTCTCGAACAACGACCAGTCTCTCGCCTTATCATGACAGTCATTTTTCGGCTTTCTCTACTAAGGCGCTCGTCCGGAAGAACCGAGACGCAATCGCAGTAGTTCTCCCACCGCTACCTTAGCCGATATAGCGGAACGTAAGGTACAAAGCATGGGAGCCGGGCAAACCCAACATTTGACCAAAGACAAGATTCGGTGCTGATGCATATAATGCTATAAGTTCGGGGTGTCGCACTGTCGAAATTGTTCGACTCCTTGCGCCGTATTATGGGGTAAACGAAAGCCCCTGGCGTACTGACCGTACCCGAACATACGGGTGCGGATTGTCGTGAATGGACATATAAGACAGAAAAAAAGATGAAAATGCAATAATAGACTAATGATATGCATTGTTATTTAAAGAATACGTCGAAGCGTACTGGTACAAGTAGTGAAATAAGCAGAAAGTAGGACAATTCGAAATGTCCTGTCCAGGGCAAGCTGCGCGTGGATAGCAAAAAGCGGGTGTATCAATTATTAGAGACCACCTGGGGGTTCTCGTGTTTATCTTAGCTTCTTGACGCCTTGGTTGTTGCTTCCCGTAATGTGTCCGACAATCATACTGCCGGAAAGGTCTTCCAGGGGGTTAGGTCCTGAAAGAGAAAAGAAGTAATAAAGGTATACAACCCCTAGTGCGGTTAAGCCGCATTGTGGGATGTGCCCTGATCGTGCCCCCGTCTATATCCATGGTATTTTCAGTGCGTAGTTACGTATGCGCGGCATGAATTTCATCGCTTGGCTGGTACTGGGACGGGGGCCGAATTGCTAGGCGAGCTCTGAACGTGCCAGGCAATCCTGTTGCACCTTATTCCGGACTCGCTTGAAGGTGTCCGGGGGCTGTGACGCCGAATTAGTGGTTTGCCTTAAAAGGCTGCTTTGTGCTTCTGCTGCAAGGGCCGCAGTGCGCTCTTCCGTGCGGAGCGAGCGTTCTGTGTCTCCATTTACTGTTATGACCCCCCTAGGTCCTAGCATCTTGAGCTTTAGGTATGCGTAATGCGGCACTACATTAAATTTTGCAAATGTTGTTCGTTCGAGCAGTGAGTGGTAGCCACTGCGAAATGGGACGATATCGAAGATTAACTCCTCGCTTTGGAAGTTGTCCGGTGATCCGAAGACCACTTCCAGTGTGATTGAGCCTGTGCAATGGGCCTCTACACCTAGGATGACGCCTTTAAAGGTGGTTTTGGTGGGTTTGATCCTCGGGGGATCAATACCCATTTTTCGCACTGTGTCCTGATAGAGCAGGTTCAGGCTGCTGCCGCCGTCCATAAGGACTCGAGTGAGGTGAAATCCGTCGATGATGGGGTCTAGGACCAGTGCGGCGGATCCTCCATGATGGATACTAGTGGGATGGTCCCTGCGATCAAAGGTGATCGGGCAAGCAGACCATGGGTTGAACTTTGGGGCGACGGGCTCCATCACATAGATGTCCCTTAGTGCATGCTTCCGCTCCCTCTTGGGAATGTGCGTTGCGTATATCATGTTCACCGTCTCCACTTGTGGGGGGAACCCCTTTTGTCCTCCTGTGTTCGGCAGCCGGGGCTCCTCCTCGTCATCGGTATGCAACCCCTTGTCATTGTTTTCGGTATTTAACTTGTCGGCCTGCTTGAACACCCAACATTCTCTGTTGGTGTGATTGGCTGGTTTGTTGGGGTGCCATGGATTTGACACAAGCGATCCAATATGCGATCCAAACTGGACGGAGCCGGAGTACTTCTTTTAAATGGCTTTTTCTGCTGACTGGATCTAGAGCCTCTGAATCCGGCATTGACTGCCGTATCTTTGGTGTTATCGCCGTTATTGCGGTGCTTTGGTCTGTTACGATGTTGCCTACCGTTGGCATCTTTGGTATCCGAAGTGCCCGGATTCCTTGATGTGTTGTTGCTGCGAGCTAGCCAGCTATCCTCGCCCGCGCAAAAGCGGGTCATGAGTGTTGTGAGGGCTGCCATAGATTTCGGCTTCTCCTGGCCCAGGTGGCGAGCCGGCCATTCATCACGGATGTTATGCTTGAATGCCGCTAGGGCCTCTGCATCCGGACAGTCGACAATTTGGTTTTTCTTAGTCAGGAACTGTGTCTAGAATTGTCTGGCCGATTCCCCTGGCTGCTGGGTTATATGGCTCTAGTCATCAGCATCCGGTGGCCGCACATAAGTGCCCTGGAAGTTATCCAGGAATGCATCTTACAGATCCTCCCAACTGCCTACAGAGTTTGCTGGCAAGCTGTTCAGCCAATGCCGAGCTGGTCCTTTGAGTTTTAGTGGGAGGTACTTGATGGCATGTAGATCATCATCGCGAGCCATGTGGATGTGAAGGAGAAAATCCTCAATCCATACAGCGGGATCTGTTGTACCATCGTATGATTCGATATTTACGGGTTCGAAACCCTCCAGGAATTCGTGATTCATAACTTCATCAGTGAAGCATAGGGGGTGAGTGGCGCCTTTGTGTCGGGCTATATCCCGACGCAGTTCATATGAGTCTTGTCTGCTGTATTCGGCCCGGCCGGATTTACTCTTGGTGTATCCGACGCGACGATCATCGTCCCGTGTTGGTGCGCGTGCCCGTGATCCATATATTGACCTTGCGATTTTTGCCTTACTGTCCAATACGTCTTGTAGGTCCCATGTATTGCCCCGGGCCTTAGTATTTTTGATTCAGTGGCGGCGGGGTGCAGGCTGAACTTCAGGCTGAAACGCCTCTCTGGCTCGGCCACGTAGTGGCCGGTCAACCGCATCCTACACTGGTGAATGAGGTTTCATTGCTTCCTCCTGGAGGTGAGGTAGCAACCTGCGTTTTGGGTAACTCTTGGAGGGGCGCTCGAGTTCGTACTCCTCAGCCGCAAGGACTTCGGTCCATCTGTCTGCTAGCAAGTCTTGATCAGCTTGAAGCTGTTGCTGCTTTTTTCAGGCTATTTGTCGTGGCCATAAGACGACGCTTGAAGCGCTCTTGCTCGACGGGGTCCTCAGGCATGATAAATTCTTTGTCGCCGAGGCTCGCCTCGTCTTCGAAGAGAGGCATGTAATTGTCCTCCTCCGGTTCTCCATCTGCTGCCCGTTCTGGAGGGCTAGCTTGTTCGTCCTCCGGCTCTGCATCGTGATGGAGGGGATTGTTGTTGTCTTCAGCACTATCTGGAGTGTTATTATCTCATGTGCCGGTATCACTACTTTTGCTATGGCGGGACTTAGAGCGGCGCCGCTGACGTCGTCGCTTGGGTTGCTTCTTGGAGGGGTCATCCTCCGCTGTCTCATCGCCATTGCCTTCTTTGGGGGTGTCCACTATGTATATATCATATGCTGAGGTGGCAGTCCAGTGCCCTGTGGGCGGTGGTTCCTGTTCGTCTCCTGCATCGTCGTCCATACCGTCGAAGTCTTCGGAGTCAAAGTCGAGCATGTCGGTTAAATTGTCGACAGTGGCTACTAAGTGGGTGGTGGGTGGGCAGCGAATTTCTTCATCATCCGCATCCCATTCTAGCCGGACATAGTTTGGCCAAGGTTCTCCTGACAGGGAGAGAGACCTTAATGACTTTAGCACATCACCGAAAGGTGAGTGCTGAAAGATATCCGCGGAGGTGAACTCCATGATTGGCGCCCAGTCGGGTTCGACAGGCACGGATGTAAGCGGCTCGGAGTCCGTGGCCGGGGATGAATCCAGTGGTTCGGTGACACGCCTCCCATGAGGGGTGAAGTCAGCCTCCGGCGCTATCGCCCCTGAGAGCGCGGCCTCCGTGGCGGGGTCTATCCCTCCGCTCTCGGATGGCACGATTTGCTCTGGATTGACGGCCAGAGTAGTTGCATATGCGATCTCCCGAATACTGTCTGACAGTAGAGTTATGTCATGCTCGTCGTGACTGTGCGGCACACCTGACATGGGCTCGAATCCGTCGAAGATCAAGTCTCCGCGGATATCGGCCGTGTAGTTCAAGTTTCCGAATCTAACCTGATGGCCAGGGGCGTAGCTCTCGATCTGCTCCAGATGGCCAACCGAATTGGCCCGCCGTGCGAAGCCGCCGAATACAAAGATCTGTCCGGGGAGGAAAACCTCACCCTGGACCGCATCGCTACCGATGATCGAAGGAGCCATCAAGCCTTATGGTGACGACACAGTAGAACTCTCAATGAAAGCACCAATGTCGGTGTCAAAACCAGTGGATCTCGGGTACGGGGTCCCGAACTATGCGTCTAAAGGTGAATGGTAACAGGAGGCGGGGGACAACATGTTTACCCAAGTTCGGGCCCTCTTGGTGGAGGTAATACCCTACTACCTGCTTGATTGTTCTTGATGATATGAGTATTACAAGAGTTGATCTACCACGAGATCATATAGGCTAGCCCTAGAAGCTAGCCTATGGTATGATTGTATATTGTCCTACGGACTAAACCCTCCGGTTTATATAGACACCGGAGGGGGCTAGGGTTACACAAGGTCGGTTACAATGGAGGAGATCTACATATCTGTATTGCCTAGTTTGCCTTCCACGCCAAGGAGAGTCCCATCTGGACATGGGACGAAGTCTTCAATCTTGTATCTTCATAGTCCAACAGTCCGGCCAAAGGATATAGTCTGGCTATCCGGAGGCCCCCTAATCCAGGACTCCCTCAGGTCTGCCTTCAATCCCGTATGCATCAATTTCTATGCTAGGTTGAAGCTTCTGTCAATCTTGCCCTCCAATACATAGTCCTATCAACATACAACTAACCCTATGGTGTGATCCAAGCGCGCGCTCATATGATGGGCACCAAAGGACAAAAACATAACCCCAAGCAAATTAAACCAATCATAGTAATTCACCAATCACCGATAGGATAACGAAAATCTACTCAGACATCATAGGATGGCAACACATCATTGGATAATAATATGAAGCATAAAGCAACATGTTCAAGTAGAGGGTACAACGGGTGGCGGGAGAGTGGACCATTGTAGATAGAGGGGGGAAGGTGATCGAGATGTTGGTGAAGATGGCGTAGGTGTTGGTGAAGATCGCGGTGATGATGATGGCCTCGGCGGCATTTCTGCGACACCGGAAGCGAGGGGGAGACAGCCCCCCTTCTTCTTCTTCCTCATTGACCTTCTCCCTAGATGGGAGAAGGGTTTCCCCTCTGGTCCATGGCTTCCATGGCATGGGAGGGGCGAGAGCCCCTCCGAGATTGGATCTGCCTCTCTGTCTCTCTCTGTTTCTGCGTTCTGGGATTCTGCACTTTCACCGTTTCTTATATATCCGGAGATCCGTAACTCCGATTGGATTGAAACCTTCGCCCAGATTTTTCTCCGAAAATTAGCTTTCTTGCGCCCAAAGAAGAGAAGCAACCGCCTTACGGGGGCCCACGAGGGTTAGTGGCGCGCCCAGGGGGTAGGTGCACCCCTACCTTGTGGCCCCCTCGGGCACCGTCTCACGTTGATTCTTCTTCCCATATTTCACAAATATTCCAAAATTATTCTCCGTCCATTTTTATCCCGTTTGGACTCCGTTTGATATGGATTTCCTGTGAAACAAAAAACATGCAAAAAACAGGAACTCGCACTGGGCACTAGATCAATATGTTAGTCCCAAAATAGAATAAAAAGTTGTCAAAAGTATATGAAAGTTGTAGAATATTAGCATGGAACAATAAAAAATTATAGATACGACGGAGACGCATCAACATCCCCAATCTTAATTCCTGCTCATCCTCGAGTAGGTAAATGATAAAAAAAGATAATTTTTGATGTGGAATGCTACCTAGCATAATCTTGATCACATATCTAATCATGGCATGAATATTAAGACACGAGTGATGAAGCTATGTACCTAGGGTAGGGTCATGGATCTGTCCAAGATACCCTCCCCAAGGACATCTCTAAAGGAACTAGAAGCGGTCGAAGCAAAATCATCATCCACTCGACCGTGAAGCTATGTTCCACTCGACAGTATAGAAGACACTCGACTATGCGAACAACCACTCGACGATACGAAACCACTCGGAGTGTAGAAAGCATAACGTCACTCAGGATGACAACGGTCGGTCATTCACTCTGCAGCCTTAATGATCATTTATATCTCTTTATTACTAGCGTTACCAGTAACGCCCTGCCTTAATGTACATTGAACCCTTTGTAACGTGGGCTGGCTGGGGTCCTGGCGCACTCTATATAAGCCACCCCCTCCTCCGAGACAAGGGTTCGCACCTTTTGTAATTCACGCGCATATATCCAGTCGACCGCCTCCGGGCTCCGAGATGTAGGGCTGTTACTTCCTCCAAGAAGGGCCTGAACTCGTAAAACTCACGTGTACAACTCCTCCATAGCTAGGATCTTGCCTCTAAATTCTTACCCCCCCCCTATTCTACTGTCAGGCTTAGAACCATGACAGTTGGTGCCCACCTTGGGGCAGGTGTCTTAGCGACTTGTTGGAGAAGTTGCAATTTTTCCAATCCCCTTCATCATGGTTTCAGGCAGAGGTTTGGCTGAGGGCCGCGAGATCCGTCTCGGCGCGCTCGTGTTTGTCGCCGATGACTCCGCTTGGCTTTAGGAGGCTCCACTCGACGTCGACGCACTCCCCGCCCGCGGGGCGATGCACTTTTGCGCGTGCATCCGCGGCGTCCTCCTGCGGCAGCCGTCGACCCAGTATCAGTCGGCTCCAGCAACTTTCACCCTCCTTGTGGATCGCCGGAGCAAACGTTCCGGTCGGTCGAGGCTTCAGCGGTGGGTGAGGCATGCGGCGGCTCGCCAGTCGGCCACCCCTCAAGTCGCGGCAATCGAGCCCGACGAAACTCTCTACGGCCTGTTCAATCTGTTGACTAGCTCCGTAGAGACTGCATCCGAGTGCGACAACAGTGACCCAGCGGCAGAAGTTTTGATGGTCAATGGACTACGCAGTCCTCCTGGCTTCACCCGTGAAGACGGAGGTGATGGGGACGGTGATCCGTCGCGCGTTCATGAAGAGTACCGCCCCGAACCCCCCTCTTCGCAGCAGAGGGAGGAACTTCGCCGCCGGAACATGGATGCACTGCATACTCCAATAGTTGGAGAAACCCCTGAGGCCCAGGCCTTGGAGCAGGCGTGCCTGGCCAACTTGGCCGAGCGCACTCGACTAGAGAACCTCCAGCGCGCACTCGACGATCGCGCTCGGCAGCGTGCTCCCGAATCCAGTCGACGCCAACTTTTTCCGCCTCCGACTCAGGTATACCGAACCCCAATCCAGAATCTAGCAGCTGCTGCTCGGATAGCGGAGTCGATCCAACCTTCCCAATCAGAAGCTGGCCGAGGTCTGGTACAGATCCGAGCTTTGCTCCGGGCGGCGGGAGAACAGAATACAGCCGTATCTCAGTCGCGGAATAGGATCCATAGCAGATCCGTGGTTGCAGACACAGTTCAGTCGGCTCACAACCCAAGATCACCCTGAGGAGTGAGGGACATGGAGATTGACGAGATCAGTACAGAAACCGTGAGCAGTATGATCATCGAGTCGATCGCGATGATTGTCGTCGAGTGCCCACGCCTCCCCCACGGAGTGGGTCGTATGTGCCTTGGCAACATGATGACAGGCGCCCTCACAGTGTTGGGCGAGGGATTCCAGTCGACCCTAGGGAGCCAGGCTTTGATGCGAGATCTACTCTCGTTCAGGGCTTGGTCGACAGAAACAGAGCACACCAAGAGGGCCATGACAGAGATCCGCAAACCAGCAGCAGGGTGCATGTCTCAGGTCCAGAGTGCTTCAGCAGAGCCATCAGGACTGCAGTGATTCCCCCCAACTTCAGGTTGGCGACTGGAGTCAGTAAGTTCACTGGTGAGTCCAAGCCTGACACTTGGCTTGAAGACTACCGAGTGGTTGTCCAGATTGGTGGCGGCAATGATGAAGTGGCCATGAAATACCTTCCTCTGATGTTGGAGGGCTCGGCTAGAGCATGGCTGAATCAGTTGGCACCTACAGTATTTATACTTGGGAAGATCTCGCCCGAGTGTTTGTCAGAACATTCGAGGGCACTTGCAAACGACCGGCAGGTTTGACAGAATTACAGTGTTGTGTTCACAAACCGAATGAAACTTTGAGGGATTATATCCAGAGATGGATCACCCTACACCACACGGTGGAGGATGTGTCTGATCATCAGGCAGTTTGTGCCTTTAAGGGGTCAAGTATCGAGAGTTGAATCTGAAATTTGGTCGGACATGAAATATGATTCTGACTCGGATGATGGAGATTCCACCAAATATGCCAATGGTGAAGAAGAAGAATGACTCCGGAGTGGCAAGCACAAAGCGGTCGCCCATGAAGCCGGAGGAGGAAACTCCGGTCAGAAACAGAAGCGCAAGGCCGAGCCAGCTGCTCCTGGTGAAGCCTTAGCTGTGGTTCAAGGAAAGTTCAAGGGGAAGCCCAAAGGGCCGTGGAACCCCAAGAAAATAAAAGATCAAGATGGAAATGATGTGCTGGATCTGCCGTCCCACATCCACACCAAAAAAGATGAAGAGGGTAATTTCATTTATCCGAAGCACACCACTCAGAAGTGTCGACTCCTAATCCAACAATTCCGAGAGAAACAGCCCAAGGAAAAGGAGAAGGGAGCAGACAAGGCTGAGGCTGAGGAAGAGGATGATGATGGTTATCTCCACGTGAATTCCACTCTGATGATTTTTGCTAATGTTGAGAGTAAAATTCGATTGAAAACCATCAACAGAGAAGTAAACATGGTCGCTCTGGCAACACCCAGTTATTTGAAATGGTCCCAGACTACCATTACATTCGACCAGTTTGATCACTCAACACACATAGCCACCCCTGGGAGGCAAGCACTGGTGGTCGACCTGGTGGTCGAAGGCACCCGACTGACAAAGGTCCTGATGGATGGTTGCAGTGGCCTGAACATACTGTATGCAGAGACGTTGAAGGGAATGGGCATTCCGATGTCTAGACTTAGCGAAAGCAATATGAGTTTCCATGGGATCATTCCAGGCAAGAAGGCTGCATCACTCGGCCAGATTGCTCTCGACGTGGTTTTCGGTGTTTCCAAGAATTACCGCAAAGAAAGGTTGACATTTGAAGTTGTGATTTCCAGAGTGCCTATCATGCTATTCTGGGCAGGCCAACTTATGCTCGTTTTATGGCTCGACCATGCTACATGTACCTCAAATTGAAGATGCCTGGTCCCAAAGGGGTGATCACTGTCACTGGTAGTTGGAAGAAGGCAGAGGAGTGCTTCCAGAAGGGCTCAAAGATCGCTGATGTACAAATGGCTGTAGCAGAATTGCAAGAATATCAGAAAAATGCAGATCCGAGTGATTTGTTACGAGCCAAGAAGCTAGCCACAGATTCAGCATTCCAGTCGTCTGGTGAAACGAAGTCGATTCACATTCACCCGACAGACCCCAATGCTGCTCCGACTCACATTTCAACCACACTCGACTCCAAATAGGAAGAAGCGCTCATCCAGTTCCTCCGTGAGAACTGGGACACCTTTGCATGGAAACCTTTGGACATGTCAGGTGTTCCCAGGGGACTGGCTGAGCATCATTTGCGAGTCGACCCAAAAGTGAAACTAGTCAAAGAACATCTTCGATGGTCCGCCGTGCAGAAGAGGAAGGCAATCGGTGAAGAGGTGGCTCGGCTTTTGGCAGCTGAGTTTATCCGTGAAACTTACCTCTCCAAGTGGTTAGCTAATGTTGTCATGGTCCCAAAGAAGGACGACTCACTTCGCATGTGCATCGACTTCAAACATATCAATCGGGCCTGCCTAAAAGATCAATTTCCTCTCCCTCGCATCGATCAGATAGTTGACTTGACTGCGAGGTGTGAGCGTTTGTCCTTTCTGGACACCTACTCCGGGCACCACCAGATCCGTCTGTATGGACCCGACGAGATAAAAACAGCTTTCATCACCCCATTCGGATACTTCTGTTATGTCACTATGCCATTCGGCTTGAAGAACGCTGGAGCCACATTCATGCGGATGACTCACTCAGATCAGTCGGAATGTGGAAGCATACATGGATGACATTCTCATCAAGTCACGTAAAGATTTCGACCTACTGACTGACATTCCTGAAACCTTTGCCAACCTCAGAAGGTATGATATCAAGCTCAATCCATCAAAGTGCACGTTTGGAGTTCCGGGCGGAAAATTACTCGGTTTTCTCATTTCCGGTCGAGGGATCGACGCTAACCCAGAGAAAGTGGGTGCTATACTCTGAATAAAACGCCTTGTGCATGTGCATGATGTCCATAAGCTTACTGGTTGCTTGGCCGACCTAAGTCGGTTCATTTCTCACCTCGGTGAAAAGGCACTGCCTCTTTACCGACTGATGAAGAAATCAGATAAGATCGAGTGGATTCCTGAAGCTGATGCATGCTACATCTTGAGCTTGAGTTGGTTTTCCCCAAAGAGGAAGGGATGATGCAATAGAGTAGCGTAATTATTTCCCTCAGTTTTTGAGAACCAACGTATCAATCCAGTACGAGGCCACGCTCAAGTCCCTCGTACCTGCACAAAGCGATAGCTGCTCGCAACCAACGCGATTAGGGGTTGTCAATCCCTTCCCGGTCACATACGAGAGTGAGATCTGATAGTTATAATATTTTTGGTATTTTTGGTATAAAGATGCAAAGTAAAAAGTAAAAGCAAAGTAAAAAAGCAAAGCAATATTAAAGTAATGGAGATTGATATGATGAGAATAGACCCGGGGGCCATACGTTTCACTAGTGGCTTCTCTCAAGAGCATAAGTATTCTACGGTGGGTGAACAAATTACTGTTGAGCAATTGACAGAATTGAGCATAGTTATAAGAATATCTAGGCATGATCATGTATATAGGCATCACGTCCATGACAAATAGATCGAAACAATTCTGCATCTACTACTCTTACTCCACTCATCGACCGCTATCCAGCATGCAACTAGAGTATTAAGTTAAGAACAGAGTAACGCCTTAAGCAAGATGACATGATGTAGAGAGATAAATTCATGCAATATGAAATAAACCCCATCTTGTTATCCTCGATGGAAACGATACAATACATGCCTTGCTGCCCCTTCTATCACTGGGTAAGGACACCGCAAGATCGAACCCAAAGCTAAGCACTTCTCCCATGGCAAGAACTACCAATCTAGTTGGCCAAACCAAACGGATAATTCGAAGAGACTTGCAAAGATAACCAATCATACATAAAAGAATTCAGAGAAGATTCAAATATTATTCATAGATAAACTTGATCATAAACCCACAATTCATCAGTCTCAACAAACACACCGCAAAAATAAGATTACATCGAATAGATCTCAACAAGAGAGGGGGAAAACTTTGTATCGAGATTCAAAGAGAGAGAAGAAGCCATCTAGCTACTAACTATGGACCCGAAGGTCTGAGGTAAACTACTCACACTTCATTGGAGGGGCTAGGATGATGTAGAAGCCCTCCGTGATGACGGCCCTCTTCCGGCGGAGCTCCGGAACAGGCCCCAAGATGGGATCTCGTGGATACAGAAAGTTGCGGCGGTAGAATTAGGTTTTTGGCTCCTGTTCTGATCGTTTGGGGATACATGTGTATATATAGGAGGAAGAAGTACGCCGGAGGAGCAACGAGGGGCCCACGAGGCAGGGGGGCGCGCCCCCACCCTCGTGACCGCCTCTTTTGTTCCTTGGAGCAGGGTCCAAGTCTCCTGGATCACATTCGGTGAGAAAATCACGTTCCCGAAGATTTTATTCCGTTTGGACTCCGTTTGATATTCTGTTCTCCGAAACACTGAATTAGGCAAAAAACAGCAATTCTGGGCTAGGCCTCCGGTTAATAGGTTAGTCCCAAAAATAATATAAAAGTGGAAAATAAAGCCCAATATAGTCCAAAATAGTAGATAATATAGCATGGAGCAATCAAAAATTATAGATACGTTGGAGACGTATCAGGCATCACCAAGCTTAATTCCTGCTCGTCCTCGAGTAGGTAAATGATAAAAAGAGAATTTTTGATGCGGAATGCTACTTGGCATAATTTCAATGCAAATCTTCTTAATTGTGGTATGAATATTTAGATTAGAAAGATTCAAGACAAAAGTTTATATTGACATAAAAAATAATAATACTTCAAGCATACTAACAAAGCAATTATGTCTTCTCAAAATAACATGGCCAAAGAAAGTTATCCCTACAAAATCATATAGTCTGGCTATGCTCCATCTTCACCACACAAAGTATTTAAATCATGCACAACCCCGATGACAAGCCAAGAAATTGTTTCATACTCTAACTTTTTCAAAACTTTTTCAATCTTCGTGCAATACATGAGCGTGAGCCATGGATATATCACTATATGTGGAATAGAATGGTGGTTGTGGAGAAGACAAAAAGGAGGGGAAGATAGTCTCACATCAACTAGGCGTATCAACGGGCTATGGAGATGCCCATCAATAGATGTCAATGTGAGTGAGTAGGGATTGCCATGCAACGGATGCACTAGAGCTATAAATGTATGAAAGCTCAACAAAAGAAACTAAGTGGGTGTGCATCCAACTTGCTTGCTCACGAAGACCTAGGGTAATTTTGAGGAAGCCCATCATTGGAATATACAAGCCAAGTTCTATAATGTAAAATTCCCACTAGTATATGAAAGTGACAACATATGAGACTCTCTATATGAAGAACATGGTGCTACTTTGAAGCACAATGTATGAGACTTGCTATATCATGGTGCTACTTTGAAGCACAAGTGTGAAAAAAGGATAGTAGCATTGCCCCCTTTTATTTATTTTCTTTTCTTGGGACTTCTTTTTTTCTTTGACCTTTCTCTTCTTTGTTTTTATTGGGACAATGCTCTATTGAATGATGATCATCACACTTTTATTTATTTACAACTCAATGATTACAACTCGATTCTAAAACAAAGTATGACTCTATATGGATGCCTCCAGCGGTGTACCGGGATATGCAATGAATCAAGAGTGACAAGTATGAAGAAATTATGAACGGTGGCTTTGCCAGAAATACTATGTCAATTACATGATCATGCTAAGCAATATGACAATGATGAATGTGTCATGATGAACTAGATGGTGGAAAGTTGCATGGCAATATATCTCGGAATGGCTATGGAAATGCCATGATAGGTAGGTATGGTGGCTGTTTTGAGGAAGATATATGGTAGGCGTATGATACTGGCGAAAGGTGTGCGGTATTAGAGAGGCTAGCAAAGGTGGAAGGGTGAGAGTGCGTATAATCCATGGACTCAACATTAGTCATAAGAACTCATATACTTGTTGCTAAAATCTAGAAGTTATCAAAGCAAAGTATTACGTGCATGCTCCTAGGGGGATAGATTGGTAGGAAAAGACCATCGCTCGTCCCCGACCGCCACTCATAAGGAAGACAATCAATAAACAAATCATGCTCCGACTTCGTAACATAACGGTTCACCATACATGCATGCTACATGAATCAAAAACTTTAACACAAGTATTCTTTAAATTCACAACTACTCGACTAGCATGACTTTAATATTATCACCTCCATATATCAAAACAATTATCATGCTTCAATATTTTCTTAGTATTCAACACACTCAAAAGAAAGTTTCACAAATCTTGAATACCAAGCATATTATTATTAAGCAAATTACCATGCTATTAAGAGACTCTCAAAATAATTTAAGTGAAGCATGAGAGATCAATAGTTTCTTTAAAACAAATCCACCACCATGCTCTAAAAGATCTAAGTGAAGCACATAGAGCAAAATTATAACGCTCAAAAGATATAAGTGAAGCACATAGAGCAAAATTATCTAGCTCAAAGATATAAGTGAAGCACATAGAGCAAAATTATCTAGCTCAAAAGGTATAAGTGAAGCACATAGAGCAAAACTACTTAGCTCAAAAGATATAAGTGAAGCACATAGAGTATTCTATCAAATTTTAATTCATGTATGTATCTCTCAAAAGGTGTCTACAGAAAGGATGATTGTGGAATACTAAGAAGACACAAATAATACAAGACGCTCCAAGCAAAACACATATCATGTTGGTGATTAAAAATATAGCTCCAAGTAAATTACCGATGGAAGTGGACGAAAGAGGGGATGCCTTCCGGGGCATCCCCAAGCTTTGAATTTTTGGTGTCCTTGGATTATCTTGGGAGTGCCATGGGCATCCCCAGTCTTAGGCTCTTGCCACTCCTTGTTCCATGATCAATCAAAAGAATTCACCCAAAACTTGAAAACTTCACAACAGAAAACTCAAAATAGAAAACTCGTGAGCTCCGTTAGCGAAAGAAAACAAAAGACCACTTCAAGGTACTGTAATGAACTCATTATTTATTTATATTGGTGTTAAACATACTGTATTCCAACTTCTCTATGGATTATAAACTATTTTACTAGCCATAGATTCATCAAAATAAGCAAACAACACACGAAAAACAGAATCTGTCAAAAACAGAACAGTCTGTAGTAATCTGTAGCTAGCGCAAGATCTGGAACACCAAAAATTCTAAAATAAATTTCTGGATGTGAGGAATTTATCTATTAATCATCTTGAAAAAGAATTAACTAAATATCACTCTTCAAATAAAAATGACAGCAGTTCTCGTGAGCGCTAAAGTTTCTGTCTTTTACAGTAAGTTCAACAAGACTTTCCCCAAGTCTTCCCAGCGGTTCTACTTAGCAAAAACACTAATTAAACACAAAAAACACAACCAAAACAGAGGATAAATAATTTATTTATTACTAATAAGGAGCAAAAAGCAAGGAATAAAAATAAAATTGGGTTGCCTCCCAACAAGCGCTATCGTTTAACACCCCTAGCTAGGCATAAAAGCGAGGATAGATCTAGGTATTGCCATCTTTGGTAGGCAATCCATAAGTGGATCTCATGATAGTTTAATATGGTAATTTTATTTTCTTTCTAGGAAAGTGTTCCATGCCCTTTTTTAATGGAAATTGAAATCTAATATTCCCTTCCTTCATATCAATAATCGCACCAACCGTTCTAAGGAAAGGTCTACCAAGAATAATAGGGCAAGAAGGATTGCAATCTATATCAAGAACAATGAAATCTACGGGCACATAATTCCTATTTGCAACAACAAGAACATCATTAATCCTTCCCATAGGTTTTTTAATAGTGGAATCCGCAAGATGCAAGTTTAGAGAGCAATCATCAAAATTACGGAAATCTAGTAAATCACACAAAGTCTTGGGAATAGTAGAGACACTAGCACCCAAATCACACAAAGCATAAAACTCATGATCTTTAATTTTAATTTTAATAGTTGGTACCCACTCATCATAGAGTTTTCTAGGGATAGAAACTTTCAACTCAAGTTTTTCTTCATAAGATTATATCAAGGCATCAACAATATGTTCGGTGAAGGCTTTATTTTGACTATAAGCATGTGGAGAATTTAGCACGGATTGCAACAAGGAAATACAATCAATTAAAGAGCAACTTTCATAATTAAATTCCTTTCAATCCAATATAGTGGGTTTAGCAACATCTAGATTTTTATTTCTTTCTTTCAATCCCACTTTCATCAATTTCATCATTAAGATCTAAATACTTTGAATTTTTAGAACGCCTTCTAGGTAAAGGAAGATCATATTCAGTTTCATCAAGATTCATATTGCAAAATAAAGATTTAATAGGGGACACATCAATAACTTGTAGTTCTTCATCTTGATTTTCATAGGAACTGGAGGAACACGCTTTAATAAAGGCATCTTTGGAAGCACGCATCCTAGCGGTTCTTTCCTTACACTCATCAATTGAAATTCTCATGGCTTTGAGAGACTCATTGATATCATGCTTAGGAGGAATAGATCTAAGCTTTAAAGAATCAACCTCAAGAGAAATTCTATCAATGTTTCTAGACAAATCATCAACTTTAAGCAATTTCTCCTCAAGCAAAGCATTAAAATTCTTTTGTGAATTCATAAAATCTTTAACACTATTCTCAAATTCAGAGGGCATCTTATTATAATTTCCATAAGAGTTGTTGTAGGAATTCCCATAATTAATAGAAGGATTATTAGGATATGGCCTAGGATTAAAATTCCCTCTATAAGCGTTGTTACCAAAATTATTCCTACCAACAAAATTCACATTCATAGATTCATTGTTATTCTCAATCAAAGTAGACAAAGACATATCATTAGGATCGGAAGAAACACTCTTAGTAGAAAATAATTTCATAAGTTCATTGTCGGGGGTTGCTGGTCCCTCGCACACCTATGGGGATCGGCGGACCGAGCCCCTTGTGGTTCGGCAGGGGGCAGTGGATGCACAAAGAGCAGATCGAGGCGAAACACACGAGCGAGACGATCAATTTACACAGGTTCGGGCCGGATGGATGCGTAAAACCCTACTCCTGCTTTGGTGGTTGTATTGAGTTTTTGCTCGGGAGCGGCGAGTGCTACAGTACACTCAAGCAGCTGGCGAGACCGAGCGTGAGAATGGCTGTCCTCCCCTCTCTGTTGCGCATGGGCCTCCTTTTATATGTCTAAGGGGTCACCGACACGTGGCAACAGAGGTGAGGGTAAAAATGTAAAAGGGGTGGTAGTTGGCGCCACCGCCTGCTACAGTTGTATCATACCTAACCCTGACGGCAGGGGACAAAGGCATTAAATGCCTGTCTGTGTCGCTTAGACGGGGCGGAAAGGGACCGTCAGGGGCGCCACCGTTTGCCACGATGGCTCCTTGTCAGCGCCTGCTTGCCACCGCATGCCCCCGGCTGCACAGCCTCCCGCCACGTGCGCCAGGAATGGTCCCAGGGCGACATGTTGGTGGGTGAGCTGGAGCACGGGCCGCGGGGTAGTAGCTTGCTGCGGCAAGCGCCTTGCCGCGGATGTTACCTTGTCGCGTCCGGGAACTTGCCGCTCACCGGGTCTTGTCGGGGCGCGCAGTGCGCCACGGCGATCTTCTTGAGATGTATTGGCTGGTCTTCCCGGCAAGCTCCTCTTGCTGGGGTCTTGTCTCGAGCTTGCCGGGGTCTCGTCTCCTTCCCGGCAAGCTCCTCTTGCCGGGGTCTCTGTGCTTCGAGTAGCCTTCTCGGCAGGCTCCTCTCGCCGGGGCCTTGGATACTTTGTTCTTGAATGGCTCCTAAAGGAACCACAGAGGGTCTTGGCGGTCGCCCGGCAAGCCTTGCCGTGGGTCGCTGCGACTGCCCGTGCACAAGTTCGGGATACTAAGGTACCCCTACTTTAGTACACCGACAGGAGCCCCCGGGCCTGGGCCATACACGGTGCCGAGCGTTGTTGGGCCAGGCCCAAAACAATGCACGGGCACGCGCGGCCTAGGGCACGCCATAAATCACTCCACATCCACCGCGCCCTCCCCAAACGGCATGCGTAAAACGCGGCATCATGGGAGAGACCGTGGGCGGTTTTCGAGGTGCCCACTCCCCACGATCACGGGGTGGGGAGAGGCCGCCCCATCCGTCGCCTCAGTTCTGCACGCCTGCCACGTGGCTCCCATGCACTTGGGGCCGCGGACGGCGGAGGCGGGAAATGGGGCCGTCGTGGGTCGAAGCAGCGGGCCGGCCCCAGCTCCCTGTCTTCCCACGTCTTGATTCGCTGAGCGGGGCGGCCGAGCCCCCACCTTGCTCCTTTATAAAGAGCGGGAGGGGAGGACGGAAGCCTGCATTCTCCCATCTTCTCCTCCCTTCAGCTCCCACTCCCCTTCCTCCCATTCGCCATGTAGAAAGGGGTCCCAGGTCCTTCATCAGTGGCGGCGAGGGTTGCCGCCAGACAGCGCCTCCCTCCCTCTCCCGCACTCGTGGTGGCGGAGCCAGCCGCAAGGGGAAGAGGGAGGGGGCGAGGTCGTGGACAAGGTCGAGGATGAGGCCGTGGCGCTCGGGGAAGAGGTGGACGAGGCGGCGCGTCGGCTTCGCCTCCGCCGGCGGCTCTTCTTCCCGTGGTGGCCCATGCTGGGGACGACCCTTGCGAGTTCTTCGTCAGGTTGCGCCGTGCGCCTCGTCGTCGCCTCCGACTCCTAGATCCGTTTGCGGAAGTGGTGGAGTTGGACCCACCCGAGACGCTGAGGCTACACATGAGGGGCTGTGGAATCAGCGGCACGCGAGTCCGCGTCGAATTCCCAGCCCCTGGTGTGATGTATCTTGGCCAAGGGTGGAAGACGTTCGCCCGCATCCATAGCTTGATGCCGGGGCTCACCCTCCACTTTAAGTTGGTGGAGGGCGATCTCCTCTCCGTCAAGGTCTTCGGGTGCTTCGGCGTCCGGGCCCGGTGCTGCGTGGAGAGCTCCTCCAATACCGAAGGCTCCTCCTTGAGCGAGAGTGACGAGGAGGGGAGCGACAGCGACAACGAGGGGAGCGGGCGGCAGGATGGCGGGTCCGACTAGGTGTCGGGCGCCGCTCCGTGCGGCACCGGCAACCCCATCATCGGTGTCGCCGGCTCCTTGAACTTCCCGGGGGCGTCTCCTTGGGCGGCTGGCGTAGGGAGGCTGCAGAAGAGGAAGAGGGGCCGGCGGCAGGGCCGTCAGGTCGGAGTACGATGGCGTGGTGCGCTCGACAGCGTGCTGACGTCCTGCCGCCTCGTCTTCGAGCCCTGCTTCCGACACCGCCATCACCGTCCAGCCTTGACGGCCCCCGGGATGTCCTCTTGGTGTCTTCTGGCACCCGTAGTTCGCCTAGGCGCTCCTTTTGCCCTTCTCGCCTCCTTGACCTACCTCCTGAAGAGAGGGACAGGAAAACGATTACGGGCATCTTATCTTTTTAATTTGTAAGCCCTCGGGCCTTAGTTGCATTTAAAACTTGTAATCCTCTCTTTCATGTTTTTCATCCTCTATGGACTGTACCTGCGTGGAATGTTTTTTTAATGAAAAGGGGATGTTTGCCGGGTCATTTGTCTCGCTGGTAGAACCCACGCCAAGGACCAAATCCTTGGTATCTTTCAGATAGACACTCCTTCCCCGGCAACATGCCCTGCCGTCTTCCCACGCCGCTCAACCTTTCTCACGCTTTTGGCGGAGGCAGGGACGAGGCGGGTGCGGCCCCTCGTTTCCTCCCTTTGCCGCCGCGACTACGACCAAAACTTGGCCCTGGGGCCCCAGGGCCTAGAGCTAAGGGAGCACGGTAGTTTTCGGGAAGAAACGAGGTTTCGTATTCCCTAGCCCATAAGAGAATGCATGAAGAGGGATGGAAGACTTATCTGAGATTGCAGCCCCCCGGCAACTCTAGTTTGCCATGGGTGAACTTTGGTACTTGCAGCCCTCGGCAACACTGGCTTGCCGGGGTGTAGATGCCGGCACGTCCTTCTTCTCTTTTTCGTCCTCAGGCGGTCCGGCAAGGATATGCGAGCCCTGCGAACCAAAGGAAACGAAAGACAGGCAAAGGGACGCACACTCAACCTCTAAGTTAGGGGTTAGCTGCTGTTAGGCACTATCAACCCTAACCGAGGACTCGACTCGACCTAGCATGCATGCTGTAACTCTGGGCGCCAGCGCTTCATTTACTTGTGCTCAGGGTCTGTGCCTGGCTTTGTACAAAGGATTACATGCAACAGCGGCAAGACTTGTACAAAAGGATGGTTGCCGGACAGGGTCCGACAACCGCGCCTTATGGGTAAAACTTACGAAGAAGCTCGATATTCCAGGAGTTGCTCACTGGTACGCCATCTTCGGTCTCCAGGCGGACAGCGCCAGGCCTGGTGACTCGTTTCACCCGGTAAGGGCCTTCCCACTTCGGCGTCAACTTGTTGGAATTCTTGGCGGACTAAACGCGCTGAAGAACAAGGTCGCCTTCCTCGAGACTGCTGGCGTTAACTTTGCGGCTATGATAGCGGCGCAAAGCTTGCTGGTAGCGAGCGGCTCGCACAGCAGCCTGAAGACGATCTTCCTCGAGGAGCAGCGTGTCATCTTGCCGCAGCTGCTCTTGCTCAAGCTCATCATAAGCCAGCACTCGAGGAGACCCGTATACGAGTTCCGTGGGGATAACTGCCTCCGCTCCATAGACTAGAGCGAAGGGTGTCTGTCCAGTGGCTCGATTTGGCGTCATCCAGATCGACCAAAGAACCACTGGCAGCTCCTCGATCTAGTTGCGTCCGCGCTTGTGCAGCCTGTCAAATGTCCTGGTCTTGAGCCCGCGCAGCACTTCAGCATTTGCCCTCTCGGCTTGACCGTTGCTTCTCGGGTGAGCAACAGAAGCGAAGCAGACCTTGGCGCCAAGATCTTGGACGTACTGCATGAAGGTGCGGCTCGTAAATTGTGTACCGTTGTCGGTAATTATCCTGTTAGGGATTCCGAAACGGGAAACAATCGACCTGAAGAATTTGATCGCACACTGCGCCGTCACCTTTCTCTCTGGTTCCACTTCCGGCCACTTTGTGAACTTGTCGATTGCAACGTACAAGTACTCAAAGCCCCCGACAGCTCGGGGGAAGGGGCCGAGGATGTCGAGCCCCCAGACCGAAAATGGCCAGGATAAAGGGATCGTCTGGAGAGCTTGAGCTGGCTGGTGTATCTGCTTGGAATGGAACTGGCACGCTTCACACTTGGTTACTTGTGCAGTTGCATCCTGGAGGGCTGTCGGCCAGAAGAAGCCTTGCCGGAATTCTTTTTTGACAAGAGCTCTTGCGCCAATGTGGTGACCACATATGCCTCCGTGTATCTCTGCCAACAGCTTCTGTCCGTCTTCCCGGGGAATACACTTCAATTTCACACCGTTGAGTCTTCTTCTGTATAGTGTGTCATCGACAAACTGGTACATACTAGACTGCCGGGCTACTCTTGCCGCTTCTTCTGGCTCTTCGGGAAGTTCTCCTGTCTAGAGGAAACGGACAATTTGCTACGCCCATGTTGGAGCCTGTGGCTCGACAACAAGGACTAAAGGCACATCTGCTGCTGCGGGAACGTCCGCTTCTACGGCAAGAGCCTGCGACTCTGCCGGAGCTTGACATTCCATGGCAAGCTTGCCAGAGCAGAGCTTGCCGGGAGTGTCTGCTGCAATGGAACAAACCCTGGGGTTTGCCAGAGTAGACTGCTCCTCAGCACTCTTGGCGTCGATCCTGGGGATCCTCTTGGCAGCGGCTTCGGGAAGCTCTGCCGGAAGATAGTCGCCAGAAATCAACTTCCTCTTGTTGCTCTGTCCTGTTGGTGGTGTTATGGATGGCTGAGTCAGCTTGAGCACAAAGGTCCCTGGTTCCACAGGTAACTTAAGTGCTGCGCACTTTGACAGGCCATCGGCAATGTCGTTCTCAGCTCTTGGGACATGTTCCATTTGCAGGCCGTCAAAGCGCTCTTCCAGCTTCCTCACTTCATCAACGTAAGCTTCCATCAACGGACTCTGGTAATCCTTGTTCACTTGGCAGACGACAAGTTGCGAGTCACCCCTAACAATGAGCTTCTTGATCCCAAGTTCTGCCGCGATCCTGAGACCGGCAAGCAAGCCTTCATACTCTGCCGTATTGTTTGTCGCTTGCTCCTTGGGGAAGTGCATCTGGACTATGTACTTGAGGTGCTCTCTGGTGGGCGCGACAAGCAGTACACCAGCACCGGCGCCTTGCAGCGAGAAGGCACCGTCAAAGTATATGAGCCACTCTTTGCTTGCTTCCTTGGCGGGGATGCTCGTCTCCGGAATTTCTTTGTCTGGAGTTGGCGTCCACTCCGCTATGAACTCTGCCAATGCTCTGCTCTGGATTGTTGACGTACTCTCGAACTTGAGGCCAAAGCTTGACAGTTCTAGTGCCCACTCGACAATCCTGCCTGTTGCTTCCGGATTTTGCAATATCCTCTTTAGCGGAAAGCAAGTGACAACTGTGATCTCATGTGCTTGGAAGTAATGGCGCAGCTTTCTCGAGGCCATGAGGAGGCCGAAAAGCAGCTTCTGCACACTAGAGTACCATGACCTAGCCCCTGTAAAAGGGAGCTGACAAAGTAAACTGGGCGCTGCACCATTTTCTTCCGTATCTCCTCTTGCATCTGCGCAGGCCCTTGCTTGTCGGGACCAGAGCTTGTCGGGGCAGCCGCCTGCTTGTCGCTGGATGCGCTTGTCGCGGTCGCTGGCTCGTCGTCGGCCTCCCTTTTCGCTACTAACGCAACACTAACCACTTGGTTGGTTGCCGCTATGTACAGCAGCAACTTCTCTTGTGGTTTAGGCGCGACAAGTGTTGGAGTGGAGGACAGGTATCTCTTCAAGTCTTGCAGCGCAGCCTCCGCTTCCGGAGTCCATCTCATTGGACCTGCCCTTTTCAAAATTTTGAAAAACGGCAGGGCGCGCTCAGCAGACCGAGAGATAAACCTGCTGAGAGCAGCTACGTAGTCGGCAAGCTTCCGTACATCCTTGACGCGCCTTGGCGCTTCGATCTGCTCAATGGCCCTGATCTTGTCGGGATTAGCTTTGATTCCCCGCTGAGACACAAAGAACCCGAGAAGTTTGCCGGAAGGGACTCCAAACACACACTTCTCGGGGTTGAGCTTGAGGTTGACCTTGTGCAGATTTGCAAAAGTCTCTTCTAAGTCTTGGATCAGAGTTGCCCTATCTTTGCTTTTAACCACTATATCATCCATGTAAGCCTCTACATTTCTGTGTATCTGTGGCTTCAAAGCAATGTGGACTACTCTGGCAAATGTTGCACCAGCATTCTTTAATCCGAAAGGCATCCGTACGAAACAGTACGTGCCACATGGAGTAATGAATGCGGTTTTCTCCTCATCCTCCTCTGCCATGAAGATCTGATGGTATCCGAAGTACGCGTCAAGAAATGAAAGCAACTCACATCCGGCTGTGGAGTCAACAATCTGGTCAATGCGCGGCAAGGGAAATGGATCTTTGGGACATGCTTTATTAACATCAGTGAAGTCAATACAAAGCCTCCACTTCCCGTTTGCCTTGCGCACTACAACTGGATTGGCCAACCAAGTTGGATGGAGCACCCCTCTGACAAGGCCTGCTGCTTCCAACTTCTTGATCTCTTCTGCTATGAACTCTTGGCGCTCCACCGCTTGTTTCTTGACCTTCTGCTTGACGGGCCGCGCATGAGGACAAATGGCAAGGTGGTGCTTAATTACCTTCCTGGGAACACCGGGGATGTCAGACGGTTGCCATGCAAACACGTCGACATTCGCCCACAGGAAAGTAACAAGCGCGCTTTCCTATTTGGGGTCAAGCGTGGCACTGATGGTGAAGGTACCACCAGTGCCGTCCTCCTTGGTGGGCACCTTCTTGGTAAGTGGTGGAGCTGCCATCGTCTTCTTACCCTTGCTGGTGGGGCTCGATGGTGCGTCCTCGACGGCAGCGCAGCACTCTGAAGAGGCGCGCTTGCCGGAGTAGGCACCAGAGCCCTTGTTGGACTTGGTCTTCTTGCCGGTGGAGCTCGATGGCGCGTCCTCGACGGCAGCACGGCACTCCAAAGAGGCGCGCTTGCCGGAGTGGGCACCAGAGCTCTTGCCGGAGTTAGCCTTCTTCTTCTCCCCGGGAGCTTCGGCGGCAAGTGTCTCGCGGTCTGTCGCGGCAGCAGCTTCCCGGTAGATCCTGTCGGCGCGGATAAGGGCATCCTTCTTGTCGCCAGGGACAGAGATGATGCTTATCGGGCCTGGCATCTTGAGCACGTTGTATGCAAAGTGAGAGGCCGCCATGAAGTTGGCGAGTGCGGGACGGCCAAGTATCCCATTGTAGGGCAATGGGAAATCGGCAACGTCGAAGGTGGCCCTCTCAGTCCTGAAGTTGATCTGGCTGCTGAATGTTACCGGCAACATGACCTTCCCTTTCGGCTTGCTCCTTCCCGGGTTAATTCCTTGGAATGTACCGGTTTCTTCGAGCTCGCTGTCCGGGATCTGGAGTTTCTGGAGCACAGCGGAGGAGATCAGATTTAGGCCGGCCCCGCCGTCAACAAGCATCTTGGTGACCTTGAGGTTGCGGATTGTTGGCGAGACCAACAACGGCAAGCACCCGACCGCAGTTGTGCGATCATGGTGGTCCTCAATGTCAAAGACGATAGGCGTGCTGGACCACTTCAGAAGCTTGCGTGATTCGACAGGTGGCTCTGCCGCATTAACCTCCCGGAGCCACTGTTTGAGTTGCCGGTGGGAAGTATGCAGAGAAGCACCACCGTCAACACACAAGACTTCTGTAGCCTTCTGAAACTCCTGCTCGCTGTTCTCAACATCATCCATGTCTTCGTCGTCGTCTTCGTCTTCGTCCTTGTCGCGGCCGCGGGGAGGTCTGTCTCCTTGCCGCTGTTTGGCTTTGCCGCGGCTTCCTCCCGGGCCAGCGCGCTTCTTGCCGGCTTCTCCACCGCCTCCTTGGTCTCTCTCCTTGTCGCGCCGCTCGTACTCAGCTTTTTGTTGCTGGACAAGCTGCTCGACCCTCTTGCAGTTCTGGAGGTCATGGCCCTTGGTGCGGTGGATCTTGCAGTACTGCTTGTCGGAGCTGCCCTGCTTGTCGGCGGCCTTCACAGCCTGGCAGTTGGCGCACGCGGCAACCTCCTTGCCGGAGCTGCCAACTTTGGCTTGCTTGGCGGGGCCGTCATCGCCAGACTGCTCAACGACCAGTACCTCTTTGCCGCTCTTCTTCCTGTTGCGCCTCCGGCTTTTCCTTGCCGGGGCGGCATCCTCGCTGTCAGATCCCCTTGCTCCAGCATCTTCTCCGGGGAGTTTCCTCCCTTCTTCAGCGTGTGCTCACTTGTCGGCCAGGGCGTACAGCTCGCCGACGTCCCTGATCCTGCTCATCGCCATCTCCTCCCGCATCCTGCGGTTACGCACGTTCTGATGGAACGCGCTAATAACCGCAGCAGGGTGGATGTCTGGGATGTTGCACTGCACGCGGCTGAATCTCTGGATATACTTGCGCAGGGGTTCTCCTTCCTTCTGGGCAAGCAGGTGGAGGTCACTCTCTTGGCCATGTGGTTTGTGGCCGCCTGTAAAGGCGCCGACAAACTGATGGCACAAATCTGCCCAAGAGGATATGGAGTTGTCCGGCAAGTGCATGAGCCAGGATCTGACTTCGGGCTTGAGCACGAACGGGAAGTAGTTGGCAAGGACCTTGTCGTCTCGCCCCCCGGCAGCTTGCACCGCAATGGTGTAGATGCTGAGGAACTCAGACGGCTGCGACTTGCCGTCGTACTTCTCCGGCACGTCTGGCTTGAAATGCTTCTGTTTGGGCCACTGGACTTGCCGCAGCTCACGGGTGAACGCAGGACAACCTGTCGCGTACGGCAAGTTACCTGGTTCTCCGGGTGCATGCACGTCAACAGAGGGCCCAGCGCGCAGGTCTGATTGACGCCGCGCTTCCCTTCGACGCTCGATGCGTGTTCGAGCGTCTTCTTGCTACCTCTCATGAAGAACTTGGCGTTGATCGCGACGAGCTCGTGGATCTGACGACGCGGTGGAGTAGCTGTCGAGGTGGATCCGGTGAGTCGGCGATCTTGGCCTTCGGGGCGGAGAGTGCACAGTGGTTGCACCCTCGCCGGTCTTGTCGCCACCGGCTCGCACCTGGCTGACTTGCCGCGGCAGCGATGCGCTCGGCTGCCGTGGGTTGTCGCCGTTGGCGAAGCCGATGAGGCTCTGGATAGTGGCCCTCCAGTCATCGATCTTCTCTGGCGCCGGAGGGTAGTCTAGGAGTAGCTGTGCACGTGCCAACGCTTCTGCCGGAGTGGTGGCGGCGGCAGTGAACGGTGCGAGGAGCGAGATATGCTCGAACTTCTAACTGCGTTAGAAGGAGCAACATCCCGTCCAAGCGACCGCGCCACGCTCGCACCAGCATGTTGACGTGCATGCTGGTCCTCAGCACTCCGGGATCCGCCAGCTTGATCTTGGCCCAGCAGACGTATGGTACCGTGGGTACCATGACGCTGCTGGTCCCGCGCCTCCTGGGACGGGCGCGCTGTGTGTACGAACGCCGAGGTCTTGGAGTGCGCGCGGTCATTGTGGGAGGTGACCGCGCCGCCGATGTGTGGCGCGACCTGGTCCTTGGACCTGGCAGCGCCATGGGTCTCCCCGTCGACGCCCGCTCTTCCGCCGGCGTCTACCCCACCAGCCGTGCACCCCGGCGATGGTGGGTTCGGCGCGGACGGAGCAGCTGCTTCCGAAGCCTTCTTCTTCGGTGGCATGTTGATGAAGACGATGAAGATTCGGCTCACGCGAATGCCGGATCAGGTTCGCACAACCTCGACGCACCCCCTACCTGGCGCGCCAAAGATGTCGGGGGTTGCTGGTCCCTCGCACACCTATGGGGATCGGCGGACCGAGCCCCTTGTGGTTCGGCAGGGGGCGGTGGATGCACAAAGAGCAGATCGAGGCGAAACACACGAGCGAGACGATTGATTTACCCAGGTTCGGGCCACACGGATGCGTAAAACCCTACTCCTGCTTTGGTGGTTGTATTGAGTTTTTGCTCAGGAGCGGCGAGTGCTACAGTACACTCAAGCAGCTGGCGAGACCGAGCGTGAGAATGGCTGTCCTCCCCTCTCTGTTGTGCATGGGCCTCCTTTTATATGTCTAAGGGGTCACCGACACGTGGCAACAGAGGTGAGGGTAAAAATGTAAAAGGGGTGGTAGTTGGCGCCACCGCCTGCTACAGTTGTATCATACCTAACCCTGACGGCAGGGGACAAAGGCATTAAATGCCTGTCTGTGTCGCTTAGACGGGGCGGAAAGGGACCGTCAGGGGCGCCACTGTTTGCCACGATGGCTCCTTGTCAGCGCCTGCTTGCCACCGCATGCCCCCGGCTGCACAGCCTCCCGCCACGTGCGCCAGGAATGGTCCCAGGGCGACACGTTGTTGGGTGAGCTGGAGCGCGGGCCGCGGGGTAGTAGCTTGCCACGGCAAGCGCCTTGCCGCGGATGTTGCCTTGTCGCGTCCGGGAGCTTGCCGCTCACCGGGTCTTGTCGGGGCGCGCAGTGCACCGCGGCGATCTTCTTGAGATGTTTTGGCTGGTCTTCCCGGCAAGCTCCTCTTGCCGGGGTCTTGTCTCCTTCCCAGCAAGCTCCTCTTGCCGGGGTCTCGTCTCCTTCCCGGCAAGCTCCTCTTGCCGGGGTCTCTGTGGTTCGAGTAGCCTTCCCGGCAAGCTCCTCTCGTCGGGGCCTTGGATACTTTGTTCTTGAATGGCTCCTAAAGGAACCACGGAGGGTCTTGGCGGTCGCCCGGCAAGCCTTGCCGCGGGTCGCTGCGACTGCCCGTGCACAAGTTCGGGATACTAAGGTAAACCTACTTTAGTACACCGACATTCATCCATCTTTCCACTCAACAGATTAATTTCTTCTATCGCATGCACTTTTTTATTAGAAGTTCTTTCAGTATGCCATTGAGAATAATTAACCATAATATTATCTAGGAGTTTAGTAGCATCTCCTAAAGTGATTTCCATAGAAGTGCCTTCCGCGGCTGAATCTAAATGATTTCTAGAAGCAAAATTCAATCCGGCATAAATTTTTTGTATAATCATCAATTCAAACCATGAGTAGGGCAATTACATATCATTAATTCCATTCTCTCCCAAGCTTGTGCAACATGTTCATGATCAAGTTGTTTAAAGTTCATAATATCATTTCTAAGGGAGATGATCTTAGCGGGAGGAAAATACTTAGAGATAAAAGCATCTTTGCACTTGTTCCATGAATCAATACTATTCTTAGGCAAAGACGAAAACCAAGCTTTAGCACGATCTCTAAGCAAAAAAGGAAATAGCTTCAATTTAACGACATCATTATTGAAATCTTTTTTGTTTTGCATATCACATAAATCAATGAAGCTATTCAGATGAGTAGCGGCATCTTCACTAGGAAGGTCGGCGAATTGATCTTTCATAACAAGATTCAAGAAAGTAGTATAAATTTCACAAGATTCGGCATCGGTAAGAGGAGCAATCGGAGTGCTAAGGAAATCATTATTATTGGTATTGGTGAAGTCACACAATTTAGTAGTATCTTGAGCCATCGTGACAAACAAGCAATCTAACACACGAGCAAAAAAAAAAGCAAGCGGGCAAACAAGAGGCAAATAGAGAGGGAGGATAGAGAGAGAGGGCGAATAAAACAGCAAGGGTGAATTGGGGGGAGAGGAAAACGAGAGGCAAATGACAAATAATGTAATGCGAGAGATAGGGATTGTGATGGGTACTTGGTATGTTGACTTTTTGCGTAGACTCCCCGGCAACGGCGCCAGAAATCCTTCTTGCTACGTCTTGAGCTTGCGTTGGTTTTCCCTGAAGAGGAAGGGATGATGCAGCAGAGTAGCGTAAGTATTTCCCTCAGTTTTTGAGAACCAAGGTATCAATCCAGCAGGAAGCCACGCTCAAGTCCTTCATACCTGCACAAAGCGATAGCTGCTCGCAACCAACGCGATTAGGGGTTGTCAATCCCTTCACGGTCACTTACGAGAGTGAGATCTGATACTTATAATATTTTTGATATTTTTGGTATAAAGATGCATAGTAAAAAGTAAAAGCAAAGTAAAAAAAAGCAAAGCAAGATTAAAGTAATGGAGATTGATATGATGAGAATAGACCCGGGGGCCATAGGTTTCACTAGTGGCTTCTCTCAAGAGCATAAGTATTCTACGGTGGGTGAACAAATTACTGTTGAGCAATTGACAGAATTGAGCATAGTTATGAGAATATCTAGGCATGATCATGTATATAGGCATCACGTCTATGACAAGTAGATCGAAATGATTCTGCATCTACTACAATTACTCCACTCATCGACCGGTATCCAGCATGCATCTAGAGTATTATGTTAAAAACAGAGTAACGCCTTAAGCAAGATGACATGATGTAGAGAGATAAATTCATGCAATATGAAATAAACCCCATCTTGTTATCCTTGATGGCAACGATAGAATACGTTCCTTGCTGCCCCTTCTGTCACTGGGTAAGGACACCGCAAGATCGAACCCAAAGCTAAGCACTTCTCCAATGGCAAGAACTACCAATCTAGTTGGCCAAACCAAACGGATAATTCGAAGAGACTTGCAAAGATAACCAATCATACATAAAATAATTCAGAGAAGATTCAAATATTATTCATAGATAGACTTGATCATAAACCCACAATTCATCGATCTCAACAAACACACCGCAAAAAGAAGATTACATCGAATAGATCTCCACAAGAGAGGGGGAGAACTTTGTATTGAGATTCAAAGAGAGAGAAGAAGCCATCTAGCTACTAACTATGGACCCGAAGGTCTGAGGTAAACTACTCACACTTCGTCGGAGGAGCTAGGATGATGTAGAAGCCCTCCGTGATGACGGCCCTCTTCCGGCGGAGCTCCAGAACAGGCCCAAGATGGGATCTCGTGGATACAGAAAGTTGCGGCGGTGGAATTAGGTTTTTGTCTCCTGTTCTGATCGTTTGGCGATATGTGCGTATATATAGGAGGAAGAAGTAAGCCGGAGGAGCAACGAGGGGCCCACGAGGCAGGGGGCGCGCCCTAGGGGGCGCCCCCACCCTCGTGACAGCCTCTTTTGTTCCTTGGAGCAGGGTCCAAGTCTCCCGGATCACGTTCGGTGAGAAAATCACGTTCTTGAAGATTTTATTCCATTTCGACTCCGTTTGATATTCTGTTTCTCCGAAACACTGAAATAGGCAAAAAAAACTGCAATTCTAGGCTATGCCTCCGGTTAATAGGTTAGTCCCAAAAATAATATAAAATTGGAAAATAAAGCCCAATATAGTCCAAAACAGTAGATAATATAGCATGGAGCAATAAAAAATTATAGATACATTGGAGACGTATCAATGCAGCATTTGCAAAGCTAAAAGCCCTGCTTTCCACCCAGCCGGTGCTTGCTGCCCCAATCAGCAAAGAGCCTTTACTGCTTTATATTGCAGCCACTGGACAAGTCGTCAGTACAGTACTTACGGTCGAGCGGGAAGAAGAGGGAAGAGCCTATAAAGTTCAGCACCCAGTTTATTATATTTCTGAAGTTCTGACTCCGTCAAAGTAGAGATATCCGCACTATCAGAAGCTCATTTATGGGATTTACATGACCACAAAGAAGGTTGCACACTATTTCTCTGATCACTCTGTTACAGTCGTCAGTGACGCTCCATTGTCAGAGATTTTGCACAACAGAGATGCAACTGGTCGAGTGGCAAAATGGGCGATTGAACTCCTTCCCTTAGATATCAAGTTTGAGGCAAAGAAGGCCATTAAGTCCCAAGCAATAGCAGATTTCCTCGCCGAGTGGATTGAACAACAAC
Source organism: Triticum monococcum (assembly GCA_034509565.1). NCBI lineage: Eukaryota > Viridiplantae > Streptophyta > Magnoliopsida > Poales > Poaceae > Triticum > Triticum monococcum. The sequence continues at coordinate 699,660,820 of CM067842.1, read as the reverse complement.
TACCGACTCAAGTTCATTCGGAGCACTGGACCATTTTTTTGATGGATCCAAAATGCTGAATGGTTCCGGTGTTGGGGTGGTTCTGGTATCCCCCCGAGGAGACAAGCTCAGATACGTCCTCCAGATTCACTTTGATTCTTCCAATAATGAGGCTGAATATGAAGCACTCCTATATGGGTTGCGTATGGCCATCTCACTCGGTGTCCGTCGCCTCATGGTCTACGGCGACTCAGATTTGGTAGTCAATCAAGTGATGAAGGAGTGGGATTTCAGAAGCCCAGCCATGACTGGTTACTGCAACACGGTGAGGAAGCTGGAAAAGAAGTTTGAGGGGTTAAAGCTCCATCACATACCCCGACTGAAAAATCAAGCAGTCGATGACTTGGCAAAGATAGGTTCCAAGAGAGAAGCCATTCCCAGCAATGTCTTTTTGGAGCATATTCACACGCCGACATTTCAGGAAGATCCTTTTACTAAAGAGCCCCCGCAGCCTAAGAGCACCACAGACCCGACTGAAGTCGAGGTCCCAGCCGTGGTCGACCTGATCATGGAGGTTCTGGCCATTACTCCCGACTGGAAAGTGCCGTACATTGTGTACATCCTGAGGAAAGAACTCTCCGAAGATGAGGAAGAGGCTCGACAGATCGTCTGTCGATCCAAGGCCTTTACTGTGATAAGAGGACAACTGTTTAGCGAAAGCGTGACTGGAGTCGGTCAGAAATGCATAACGCCAGAAGAAGGTTAAATGATCCTCAATGACATCCACTAGGGGACCTGTGGTCACCATGCATCCTCTCGGGCCATCCTGGCTAAAGCATACCGAGCTGGATTCTATTGGCCACGAGCAAATGAAATGGCGAAAGATATAGTCGACAGATGTGAAGGCTGCCGGTTTTACTCCGACATGTCTCACAAGCCAGCGTCAGCCCTAAAGACCATCCCCCTCGTCTGGCCCTTTGCTGTTTGGGGACTGGATATGGTTGGACCACTGAGAACTGGTAGGAGTGGCTTCACTTATGTGCTCGTTGCAGTCGACAAGTTTACTAAATGGATCAAAGCTAAACCTATAAAGAACCTTGAGGCCAGCACCGTTGTCAGTTTTATCAGAGAATTGACATTCAGATATGCAGTTCCACACAGCATCATCACGGACAACGGGTCGAACTTCGATTCTGATGAGTTTAGAGCTTTATGTGCTTCTCAAGGCACACGAGTCGACTATGCTTCAGTCGCTCTCACCCGCAGTCGAACGGACAAGCAGAAAGAGCCAATGGCCTAATTCTCAAAGGACTAAAACCCCGACTGATGCATGATCTCAAACACGCAGCAGGCACTTGGGTCGATGAACTTCCATCAGTTCTGTGGGGTTTAAGGATAACTCCTAATCGGTCGACCGGATGAACTCCTTTCTTCTTGGTCCATGGAGCCGAAGCTGTTCTGCCAAGTGACCTGCTCCACAACGCACCCTGAGTTGAGCTCTTCTCTGAAGAGGAAGCAGAGCAGGCCCGGCAAGATTTAGTAGATCTCTTAGAGGAGGAAAGAGAGATGGCCTTGATCCGGTCGACCATTTATCAGCAAGACTTGTGTCGATTCCACGCCAGAAATGTGAGGGGTCGAGCCTATCAAGAAGGAGACCTGGTTCTTCGAGTGGGTCAACAGAAACCGCACAAGCTTGCCCCGGCTTGGGAAGGTCCCTTCATCATCACCAAAGTCCTCCACAATGGAGCATACTATCTTTACAGTGTTGAGCATCAAAAAGACGAGCCACGGGCTTGGAACGCGGAGCTGCTCCGCCCCTTTTATACTTAAGCACTCATTCGAATAAAATGTAATAAGAAGCACCTTTGTAATTTGTTCATCAAAGACAAGAGCTTTTCAATCTTCTCGCATGATTTTTGTTGCTTTTATTTACCTCTGAAATCCCCCAGTGGGTAGGCTTAGCCGCGAATCCGTTTCGCCTAAGTTCGAAAGAGAATCCTACCGAGTGGTGAGCAATCCTCCCACTCGAGGGCTTAGCTGCAGTCCAGTACTCGCCTAAGTTCTCTCACTCGGAGACTTAGCTGTAGTCTGGTACTCGCCTAAGTTTGAAAAAATCCTACCGAGCAGAGAGCAATCCTCCCACTCGGGGGCTTAGCTGCAGTCCTGTACTCGCCTACGTTCTCTCACTTGGAGACTTAGTTGCAATCCGGTACTCGCCTAAGTTTGAAAAAATCCTACCGAGCGGAGAGAAATCCTCCACTCGGGGGCTTAGCTGCAGTCCAGTACTCGCCTAAGTTCTCTCACTCGGAGACTTAGCTGCGGTCTGGTTCTCGCCTAAGTTTGAAAAAATCCCACCGGGTGGAGAGCAATCCTCTCACTCGGGGGCTTAGCTGCAGTCCAGTACTCGCATAAGTTTAAAAAATCCTACCGAGTGGAGAGCAACTCTCCCACTCGGGAGCTTAGCTGTGGTACAGTACTCGCCTAAGTTTAAAAAATCCTACCCAGTGGAGAGCAACCCTCCCACTCGGGGGCTTAGCTGCAGTCTGGTACTCCCCTAGGCTCTCCCATCAGGGGCTTAGCTGCAGTCTGGTACTCGCCTAGGCTCTCCCACTTGGGGGGCTTAGCTGTAGTCCAGTACCCGCCTAAGTTTAAAATATCCTACCGAGTGGAGAGCAACCCTCCCACTCGGGGGCTTAGCTGCAGTCTAGTACTCTAGGCTCTCCCACTCGGGGGCTTAGCTGCAGTCTAGTACCCGCCTAAGTTTAAAAAATCCTACCAAGTGGAGAGCAACCATCCCACTCGGGGGCTAAGCTGCAGTCTAGTACTCGCCTAAGCCCTCCCACTCGGAGGCTTAGCTGCAGTCCAGTACTCGCCTAAGTTTAGAAAATTCTACCGAGTGGAGAGCAACCCTCCCACTCGGGGGCTTAGCTGCAGTCTCGTACTCGCCTAAGCTCTCCGACTTGGAGGCTTAGCTGCAGTCCAGTACTCGCCTAAGTTTAAAAAATCCTACCGAGTGGAGAGCAACCCTCCCACTCGGGGGCTTAGCTGCAGTCTAGTACTCGCCTAAGCTCTCGCACTCGGAGGCTTAGCTGCAGTCCAGTACTCGCCTAAGTTTGTAAAATCCTACCGAGTGGGGAGCAACCCACCCACTCGGAGGTTCGGAGCTACGCCACAAGTACAACGTGCGCTTCATCCCTATCCGCAAGGACGACGAGGTGCAGGTCGACTGCAACCTTCTCCTTCGGAGCTACGCCACAAGTACAACGTGCGATCCATACCTATCCGCAAGGACGACGAGGTGCAGGTCGACTGCAACCTTCTCCTTCGGAGCTACGCCACAAGTACAACATGCGCTCCATCCCTATCCGCAAGGCCGACGAGGTGCAGGTCGACGGCAACCTTCTCCTTCTGAGCTACGCGACAAGTACAACGTGCGCTCCATCCCTATCCGCAAGGACGACGAGGTGCAAGTCGACTGCAACCTTCTCCTTCGGAGCTACACCACAAGTACAACATGCGCTCCATCCCTATTCGCAAGGACGACGAAGCGCAGGTCGACTGGGGTCGCCACCTCAGAGCTGCATCTCCAGCACAAAGACTATTCCAAGCAGAGAACAAGGTCCACTTGAAGGCAAAACGCAAGCATATTCGGGAATAAACCAAATTCGGATAAATCCTAAGGTTCCAAGCAGCAAACCAAAAGTATTCGAGCATCAAGCCCGAAGGAGTTTAACGGTTACAGCAACCACTCGGCATTCCGAGGCAAATTTAAAGCAGATTCAAGTCTCATAAGTTTGTTCACTCAGCAGGAGGAGGGCTGGCAGGCTCGACAAATTCGCCCAGGTCGATCCCATCGGCGATCCGAGTGGAAGCAGCGATGAAAGTCTCCATGAAGGAATGGAAGTCATGCTTTTTGGTGTTAGTGACCTTGATCACCGCCAACTTGTCTTCACGAGCTTCCTTGCAGTGGACTCGCACCAAGGACAGCGCCACGTCAGCACCACACCGGGCGGAGGACTTCTTCCATTCCTGCACTCGGTCAGGGATCTCATTGAGTCGAGTCATCAGGGATTCCAGGTCATTTTGAAGTGTCGCCCTTGGCCAGACTAATGAGTCGACTCATGAGACTGCCTCCTTCAGGTGCGCGAGGTAGCTTGTGACGGTGGCGACACGAGACTCTAGTCGGAGCATGTTCATTGCAGTTTCGTCGCAAACTGGAGAAGCGATAGGGTCCAGACCCGTCTCGACCTTTCTAGTCTCCTCGTCAAAGTCTTGGCAGAATTCTACAGCCAAAAATTAGTGAGTCGACCGGATAGGATCCGTTCGCAAGCATCAACACAGTCGGTTTAAAAGAAATACCTTCCGGCATAAGATAAAGCTTCTTGGTGAGAGTTCTCAAATAAGCCTCCGTGGCATTCCTCTTGTGGACCGCAGACTCCAGCTTTTCGTTTAGGGTAATTTTGTCCTTCTTCAGACGAGTCACCTCTCGGTTAGACTCGTTGAGACAGGACTTCAGCTTGGTCACCTCCCCTTCCAGTGCTTCGACTGAAGCCAGCTTCTGGTCTCCGAGGGCAGTTTTATCTAGGGCTTCCTTTTGTGCAGCGGCGAGGTCCGAGTCCTTCTTCTTCAGAGCCAACTTCATTTTCTCTGCAAAAGAAGCAATCGGATCAGACAAGAGCTCGAAGAAATGTTTTAAAAAAGACAGTCGACAGGCAGTTACCTTCCATACCAGCAGCTTCGTCTTGAGATTTCTTTAGATTTTGCTGGACCAACTCCAAGTCGAGGTTGAGTTGCCTCTGCTTCTCCTCAAGTTCAGCAAACTTGGAAATGAGAGTACAAGACTTCTGCAGAAGGCAAAAGACGTGTCAATCGACAAGATCAAAGGTTGTTCACTTCCGAGTGGATAAAACTTAAAGAAGTTCACTTAGACCACAGCCGACTGCACACAGTTGACTACGGTCTCAGGGGCTACACCCAGCGAGTGCACTTGGCGTGCCCCCGCTGATTAAGATCCAACTCGACCGGTCCGCCGGGGTCAAGTAAAAAAACTGTTCAGACCCCAGTCGACTGCAAGCAGTCGACTGGGGTCTGCGGTCTCGGGGACTACACCCAGTGGGTGCACTTAGCGTTCCCCCACCGGTTCCGATCTCATTCGACCGGTCTGCTCGGGTCGAGTGGAAGAAAAGAAAGGAAGGTAAAACTCAGACCCCAGTCGACTGCCAGCAGTCGACTGCAGTCTCGGGGACTACACCCAGTGGGTGCACTTGGCGTGCCCCCACCGTTTCAGATCCTACTCGCCCAGACCGAGTGGAAGAACGCAACTACCAAAGACAATAGAACACCCAGTGGGTGCACTGATTCGATGCAAACAATAGGAGATTGTATAGAAGAAAATTTTTCGGGTAGCATATCCTGATAGAGCAAGGTCGGTTGAAAGTCTACTTACCTGGACATTGGCCCGGAGAGCAGCGCTGGCGTCATAAGCAGCCTGGCTATTCTCATGCACCGTCTTCATCCGCTCCATCATCACGTTAGCTTGACAGATGGCTTACGCAGCCGCTTCCGACTGGTTGTCCGGAATGGGGTAGCTGGTGAAAAAGAGTGCAGACGACCCAGGTGTGGCAGCTTGGAGCTCCGTGGCGTGGATTTGGACGACTGAAGGAATCACCGGTGCAGTCGACGGTGTGGGGTGCTCACTCGACAAGGGTGCATTGAAGGTTACAGAGGCCATGCCTGCGTCTTCAGGTTGACGGACGGGTGGTCTTGTTGTTGGCCCTTGCTGAGACATCTTGCCAGCTACTACCTTCTTGCTCTTCATGGGCTTAAGAGCCACATCTTCATCGTCATCTGGAAGATCGATGACATTGGGTGGAGCTGCGAGACAGATCATTCGACAAAAGTGAGCCACTAGAATGCAATCGACCAAGGAATCAAGAACAAGATCATAAGAGTTTCTACCTGGGTTAGAGGTAACCATGTCTTCCATCTCCTCGTCTCGATACTGGAGGGAAGAGGTTCCCGATGTAGCAGCACTGCAAGTGTCCGTACTCAGTCGGTTACGTTCTGTTGCTCGAGTCGATGAAAAGAACAAGTCAGATGATTACCCGGAGATGGTAGGGACGGTCACTTTGATCCTGGGCAAAGCCTTGGGCAATTTGGAGGAGGTGGGCTTCGGTGCTTTTGGAGCTGGAGGCGGCACAACCTTGGGCTGCTTTGGGGCCTTCTCAATTGGTGCTGGAGAAGACGTCCGGGGGCGCTTCGAAGACTACCCAGTCGGCGCGGTCGCCAGGTCCAGGGTGCTCGCCGGGTCGTGTGCGTGCTTGGATCTCCTCTCTCTGCGAGGAGGCGAGTTGAATTCTTCGTCATTGCTCGAGTCGTCGCTCTCCCCGTCCTCCTCTGCATCCGAGTGCCAACTCGCCGCTCTCGCCCCACTCGCTCCCTCCTCGACGTCTTCCTCCTGCACTCCGTTGGGCATCGAGTACATGTCAATGAGAACTTGAAAGAACAACAAGCAAAAGGAGTATACTCGACCATCAACAAGGTGTCACACAGTGAATCGGAAAGATATTTGGGAAAACAGAATCAAACCTGCTCCGGCTGGCATGAGTGGTCGAATGGAATCACCCTCCTAGACCCCCGGGGGTTGTCTTTGTTGCTGGTGATTCCCATCAGCCACTTCTCCAAGATGTCATCCCGGACGTCCTCCGAGTGAATCCGAGTGGAGTCCTCAAGTCGAGAGTACATCCACATTGTATGATCATGGGCATGGAGCGGTTGGATGCGTCGACCGAGAAAGACCTCCAGCAGGTCCATCCCAGTCACCCCGTCGTGAACGAGTTGGACGACCCGCTCGACCAACACCTTGACATGCGCCTTCTCTTCGGGAACCACCTTCAAGGAGGAGGGCTTCTCCACTCGAGCTAGGGAAAAGGGAGGAAGTCCGGTCGACTGACCCGGGGTCGGCTGATCCTTGCAGTAAAACCAAGTCGACTGCCAGCCGCGGACCGAGTCAGGAAGGATCATCGCAGGGAAGGTGCTCTTGTTCCTCATATGGATCCCCAGGCCCCCGAACATCTGGATCACGTGCGTCCTCTCATCACTCAGATTGGCATTTTTGACCGACTGGGAGCGACAAGTGAAGATATGTTTGAAGAGGCCCCAATGCGGTCGACAGCCCAAGAAATTTTCACACATTGACACAAAAGCGGCCAGATAGACTATGGTGTTTGGAGTGAAGTGGTGGAGCTGATCCCCAAAGAAGTTCAAGAAGCCCCGAAAGAAAGGATGGGGAGGCAGAGAAAATCTGCGATCGACGTGGGTGGCGAGGAGAAAGCACTAACCCTCCCTTGGCTGCGGCTCGGTCTCGTTCCCCGGGAGCTGCACCGATTTGTGGGGGATCAGTCCCTCCTCCACCAGGTCATCGAGGTCGTCCTGGCTGATCATCGAGCGGATCCAGTCACCCTGGATCCAGCTCGGCGGTAGGCCGGATCTGGACGAGGATCTGCCCCAGCTGGTCCGCTTGCCATTCGCCTTCGCGGTCGCCTTCTTCGCGCGCTCCAACGCCACCGTCTTCTCTTTCCCCATGGCGGCAGATCGAGTTCGAGCGAGGGTCTGGCGACAAGAGCAGAAGCGAGCGTGGCGGAGAGGTCGGAAGAAGAAGAAAAGAGAATGGGAACGCACGGTGCAGAGACCCGGTCCGGTGCCTTTTATAAGGTCATTCCCCGAGTGACTGACTGGTAGGCCCAGACGATCTAAACAAATCCCGTAATAGTCGCGCACATAGTACATGGCGAAAAAGGTGGCACAGAGATCGAGGAGACCTGCCTAATCAATCCCGATTACCACGGCCTCGCCCGTCTGGCGCGCTTCCCAAAATTCGAATCTCGCGAAATCCGCGCAGAGCAAAGCAACTGGTCAGACCGAAAACATCCTCCACATTATCATTCAGAATTCTACCGTGAAAGTTCACTCGACAAAAACTAAGAATGGACCAAGGCGACTGAAAAAGAAGTTGATGTTGTCTCCTCGGTTCATTGTTCCAGAACAAGTTATACCCACAGCACAAAGAATGAGTCGGAAGTGTTCCCAACTCCTTCCTCACTCAAACCCTGATCCATTCGGGGGCCAATGATGAAGCTATGTACCTAGGGTAGGGTCATGGATCTGTCCAAGATACCCTCCCCAAGGACATCTCTAAAGGAACTAGAAGCGGTCGAAGCAAAATCATCATCCACTCGACCATGAAGCTATGTTCCACTCGACAGTATAGAAGACACTCGACTATGCGAACAACCACTCGACGATACGAGAAACCACTCGGAGTGTAGAAAGGCTAACGTCACTCGGGATGACAACGGTCGGTCATTCACTCTGCAGCCTTAAAGATCATTTATATCTCTTTATTACTAGCGTTCCCAGTAACGCCCTGCCTTAATGTACATTGAACCCTTTGTAACGTGGGTTGGCTGGGGTCCTGGCGGAGTCTATATAAGCCACCCCCTCCTCCGAGACAAGGGTTCGCACCTTTTGTAATTCACGTGCATATATCCAGTCGACCGCCTCCGGGCTCCGAGACGTAGGGTTGTTACTTCCTCCGAGAAGGGCCTGAAATCGTAAAACTCGCGTGTACAACTCCTCCATAGCTAGGATCTTGCCTCTATATTCTTACCCCCTATTCTACTGTCAGGCTTAGAACCACGACAATGAGTGATTCAAAGCAATAGTCTATCATTTGACATTAAGACAATAATACTTCAAGCATACTAACCAAGCAATTATGTCTTATCAAAATAACATAGCCAAAGAAAGCTCATCCCTACAAAATCATATAGTATGGCTATGCTCCATCTTCACCACACAAAGCATTCAAATCATGCACAACCCCGATGACAAGCCAGGCAATTGTTTCATACTTTAGTAATCTCAAACTTTTTGCAATACATGAGCGCAAGCCATGGACATAGCACTATGGGTGGAATAGAATATGATGATGGATGTTTGTGTGAAGAAGGCAAAAAAGGAGAAAGTCTCACATCGACGCGGCTAATCAACGGGCTATGGAGATGCCCATCAATTGATGTCAATGTGAGGAGTAGGGATTGGCATGCAACAGATGCACTAAGAGCTATAAGTGTATGAAAGCTCAAACTGGAAACTAAGTGGGTGTGCATCCAACTTGCTTGCTCATGAAGACCTCGGGCATTTGAGGAAGCCCATCATCGAAATATACAAGCCAAGTTCTATAATGAAAATTCCCACTAGTATATAAAAGTGATAACTCAAGAGACTCTCTATATGAAGAACATGGTGCTACTCTGAAGCACAAGTGTGGTAAAAGGATAGTAACATTGCCCCTTCTCTCTTTTTCTCTCATTTTTTTTGTTTTTTGGTTTTTTGGGTGGGCTTCTTTGGCCTCTTTTTTTATTTGGGCTTCTTTGGCCTCTTTTATTTATTTTTAAAGTCCGGAGTCTCATCCCGACTTGTGGGGGAATCATAGTCTCCATCATCTATTCCTCACTGGGGTAATGCTCTAATAATGATGATCATCACACTTTTATTTACTTACAACTAAATATTACAACTCGATACTAGAACAAAGATATCACTCTATATGAATGCTTCTGGTGGTGTACCGGGATGTGCAATAATCTAGCATAGCAATGACATCAAAAAACGGACAAGCCATGAAAACATCATGCTAGCTATCTTACGATTATGCAAAGCAATATGACAATAAATGGTCAAGTCATGTATATGATGATGATGGAAGTTGCATGGAAATATATCTCGGAATGGCTATGGAAATGCCATGATAGGTAGGTATGGTGGCTGTTTTGAGGAAGATATAAGGAGGTTTATGTGTGATAGAGCGTATCGTATCACGGGGTCTGGATGCACCGGCGAAGTTCGCACCAACTCTCGAGGTGAGAAAGGGCAATGCACGGTACCGAAGAGGCTAGCAATGATGGAAGGGTGAGAGTGCGTATAATCCATGGACTCGCATTAGTCATAAAGAAATCATATACTTATTGCAAAAGTTTATTAGCCCTTGAAGCAAAGTAGTACTACGCATGCCCCTAGGGGGATAGATTGGTAGGAAAAGACCATCGCTGGTCCCCGACCACCACTCATAAGGAAGACAATCAATAAATACCGCATGCTCCAACTTCGTTACATAACGGTTCACCATACGTGCATGCTACGGGACATGCAAACCTCAACAGAAGTATTTCTCAATTTCACAATTACTCAACTAGCACGACTCTAATATCACCACCTTTATATCGCAAAACTATTGCAAGGAATCAAACATATCATATTCAGTGATCTACAAGTTTTATGTAGGATTTTATGACTAACCATGTGAATGACCAGTTCATGTCATCTCTCTAAATAGATAAAAGTGAAGCAAGAGAGTTTAATTCTTTCTACAAAAGATATGCCCATGCTCTAACAATTATAAGTGAAGCAAAAGAGCATTCTACAAATGGCGGTTTCTATGTGAAGAGAAACAGGCAATCGAAACTTCAAATTACATAAGTGAAGCACATGAAGCATTCTATAAAGCCATACTCAAAAGATTTAAGTGAAGTGCAAAGAGCATTCTATAAATCAACCAAGGACTATCTCATACCAGCATGGTTCATAAAAGAAAAATGAAAACTAAATGCAAATGACGCTCCAAGATTTTCACATAGCGCATGAACGAAACGAATCCGAAAACATACCGATATTTGTTGAAGAAAGATGGGATACCTTCTGGGGCATCCCCAAGCTTAGATGCTTGAGTCTCCTTGAATATTTACTTGAGGTGCCTTGGGCATCCCCAAGCTTGAGCTCTTGCCTCTCCTTCTTCTCCTCACATCGAGACATCCTCGATCTTCGAACACTTCATCCACACAAAACCCAACAGAAAACTCGGTAAGATCCGTTAGTATAATAAAGCAAATCACTACTCTAAGTACTATTGCAAACCAATTCATATTTTGTTTTTGCATTATAGCTACTGTAATATAACTTTTCCATGGCTTAATCCACTGATATATATCGATAGTTTCATCAAAACAAGCAAACTATGCATCAAAAACAGATTCTATCTAAAACAAAACAGTCTGTAATAATGTGAACATTCACCATACCTCTATTACTCCAGAAATACCGCCCAAATTAGGAAAAATAAAAAAATTGTATAGAAAGACAGTGCAAAAAGTTCAGAACCGTTTGATGTTCCAGTAAAAATGTAAAATCGAGCACAACCAAAATTTCTGTCCTGCACCGCACAAACCAACAAGTAATCTAAAACATCCTAAAGGCAAACGTTGGCACATTATTTTTATTTTTAAACTTTATAAAAGCACACAACAGAAATAAATGACTCTCTAAAACTTCCGAGTTGTCTCCCTGGCAGCGCTTTCTTTAAAGCCATTAAGCTAGGCATATAGTGCTCAAGTAATGGATCCACCCAGATTCCAAGGTATATCAAAGCCAATTTTAATTAACAATGATTTGTGATTTAGTAGTGATCACAAGGTAACATATATCATGCAGCAACAAAGTCTAACTCTCTTCCTATGCATAGGCATGTCATAAAAGAACAATTCATGCACACATAGTAAAGGCCAATGCATAGTATAAACAGTTTCTTGCAATTTTATCATATTGGAAACATAGAGAGGTGGAGATATAGCCCTCTATCATAATAATTGCAAGCAGGAGCAGCAAGCACATGCATATCATATCTATCAAAATCATCATGTGTAGTAGTAAAACGCAACCCATAAATATAATCCTTAATAAGGGCAAACTTCTCTGATATAGTGTAGTCAGGAGAATTCAAAAAGGTAATAGGACTATCATGCGTGGGTGCAATAGTGACAATTTCATGTTTAACATAAGGAACTATAGAAAGTTCATCTCCATAAGCATAATTCATATTGGCATCTTCGCCACAAACTTAGCAAGCATCAAGTTCATCAAAAAAGGATATTTCAAACGAATTAAAGGGATCATAACAATTATCATAGCATTCATCCTTCGGTAAGAACGAATGGAAATTAAACATCATATGGGATAAAGAGTTATTCTCATTAGAAGGTGGGCATGGGTAATCAATCCGCTCTTCCTCCTTTTGTTTTTCACTCGCCTCCTCATCTTTTTCATCTAATGAGCTCACAATGTCATTAATTTCTTCTTCCATAGACTCCTGTAAAATATTAGTCTCTTCTTGGACAGCGGAGACTCTATGAATAAAATCATCAATATCAGAATTGAATTCATAATTCTCATAGCAATATTTAAGTATAGCAAAATTTTCAGGTCTGCAAACAGCATCATCAAGATTTTCACACTCTTTAAACAAAGATTCAATTTCATAAGCACCCATAAAAGCAACAAATTCCTATGTTTGTTCCACATCATAGTAATCATATATAGCATTAGCATAAGATGCCAAGGTTTTATCATCATTAAATTTGCATGAAAAGGGAAGGTGTGGAGCCTTCATCCTAGAGCAATAAGTATAGTCATATCTCAAGCATAATTCCCGAGCATACCAGTGCAACATATGAATTTGATCCCATAATAGTTTCCCTTTTTGAGTCAAGCAATAATCCCTAAAGTATTCATGTTGATCCAACGTGTCTCCCATTACATAATTGAATGGGTTTTCTCAGGATTATCAAAGTAGTACATAATATTTTTCACATAACCAGCATCGAGGGTTTTAGGAGGTTCCCCATATCCATGAGTAGCAAGTAAACCTATTTTTCTTGGTATTTCATGTTCCATATCCATAACTAAAAATATAGAACAACTTAGAACAGCAAATAAAAATTACTTAGTGATAAAGAAAACAAGCACACACGAGAATATTCACCCCACGCTATAACTCCCCGGCAACGGAGCCAGGAAAAGGTCTTGATAACCCACAAGTATAGGGGATCAATTGTAGCCTCTTTCGATAAGTAAGAGTGTCGAACCCAACGAGGAGCTAAAGGTAGAACAAATATTCCCTCAAGTTCTATCGACCACCGGTGCAACTCTACGCACGCTTAACGTTCACTTTACCTAGCACAAGTATGAAACTAGAAGTACTTTGTAGGTGTTGTTGGATAGGTTTGCCGGAATATAAAGAGCACGTAAATAAAAACTCGGGGCTGTTTAGGTAAAGAAGCAATAAAGTTAGTATAGCGAGTGTGGAAAAGTGGTGGTAGGAGTTGCGAAATTGTCCCTAAGCAATTGACTACGTTACTAGACTGATAGCAAGTTTTATGTGGGAGAGGCCACTGCTAGCATGTCATCCCTGACTTGGAATTCTATGCACTTATGATTGAAACTATTAGCAAGCGTCCGAAACTACTAGCATTCATTAAGGTAAAACCCAACCATAGCATTAAGATATATTGGTCCCCCTTCAATCCCGTATGCATCAATTTCTATGCTAGGTTGAAGCTTCTGTCACTCTTGCCCTCCAATACATAGTCCTATCAACATACAACTAACCCTATGATGTGATCCACGCGTGCGCTCATATGATGAGCACCAAAGGACAGCAACATAACCACAAGCAAATTAAACCAATCATAGTAATTCACCAATCACCGATGGGACAACGAACTCAGACATCATAGGATGGCAACACATCATTGGATAATAATATGAAGCATAAAGCACCATGTTCAAGTAGAGGGTACAACGGGTGGTGGGAGAGTTGACCGCTGTAGATAGAGGGGGGGAGGTGATGGAGATGTTGGTGAAGATTGCATAGGTGTTGGTGAAGATCGCAGTGGTTATGATGATGGCCCAGGCGGCGTTCCGGCGCCACCGGAAGCGAGGGGGAGAGAGCCCCCTTCTTCTTATTCTTCCTCGACCTTCTCCCTAGATGGGAGAAGGGTTTACCCTCTGGTCCATGGCCTCCATGGCATGGGAGGAGCGAGAGCCCCTCCGAGATTGGATCTGTCTCTCTGTCTCTCTCTGTTTCTGCGTTCTGGGATTCTGCCCTTTCACCGTTTCTTATATATCTGGAGATCCGTAACTCCGATTGGATTGAAACCTTCGCCCAGATTTTTCTCCAAAAATTAGCTTTCTTGCGCCCAAAGAAGAGCAACAACCACCTTATGGGGGGCCACGAGGGTCAGGGGCGCGCCTAGGGGGGTAGGCGCGCCCCCTACCTTGTGGCCCCCTCGGGCACCGTCTCGCGTTGATTCTTCTTCCCATATTTCACAAATATTCCAAAATTATTCTCCGTCCGTTTTTATCTCGTTTGGACTCCGTTTGATATGTATTTTCTGCGAAACAAAAAACATGCAACAAACAGGAACTGGCACTGGGCACTGGATCAATATGTTAGTCCCAAAATAGTATAAAAAGTTGCCAAAAGTATATGAAAGTTGTAGAATATTGGCATGGAATAATCAAAAATTATAGATACGACGGAGACGTATCAATCACCTTCGCAGGAACCCTCTTCCTGGGGGCTCGCCATCAACATCACCAAGGTCATCTCGTCTGATCTTATACCGCAATGCACCTTATACCGGGCATGCGTTCAAATCCTCGTACGCATCGCAATAGAGGATGCAGTCATTAGGGCATGCGTGTATCTTCAACACCTCCAATCCTAGACGGCATACGGCCTTCTTTGCTGCGTATGTACTGTCGGGCAATTCATTATCGTTTGGAAGCTTCTTCTTCAATATTTTCAGTAGCTTCTCAAATCCTTTGTTAGACACAACATTCTCTGCCTTCCACTGCAGCAATTGCAGTACGGTACCGAGCTTTGTGTTGCCATCTTCGCAATTGGGGTACAACCTTTTTTTGGGATCCTCTAACATGCGATCGAACTTCAGCTTCTCTTTTTGACTTTCGCACTATGTCCTTGCATCAACAATGACCCGGCGGAGATCATCATCATCGGGCACATCGTCTGGTTCCTCTTGATCTTCAGCAGCTTCCCCCGTTGCAGCATCACGGTATTCAGGGGGCACATAGTTGTCATTGTCCTCTTCTTCTTCGTTGTCTTCCATCATAACCCCTATTTCTCCATGCTTCGTCCAAACATTATAGTGTGGCATGAAACCCTTATAAAGCAGGTGGGTGTGAAGGATTTCCGGTCAGAGTAAGACTTCATATTCCCACATATAGGGCATGGACAACACATAAAACCATTCTGCTAGTTTGCCTCAGCCACTTCGAGAAAATTATGCAGGCCCTTAATGTACTCGGAGGTGTGTCTATCACCGTACATCCATTGCGGTTCATCTGGGTGCATTATATATAATTATGTGTGTCAAAAGTAAGAAAATTAGACAAGTATCTATCTAAAGTAAGATTTTTTTTCTTTCAGAAAGAAGATAAGAACAAGAGGCTGACCACGGTGGTGCCGGCGACGAGATCGGCGAGGGCGATTGACGGAGGTGAAGACAGGGACGGGGCGTGACGGACCGCTAAACCTATGCAAATCTCAGGAAAATGGAGCTCGGAGGTCGAGCTTCGAGAGGAGAAAGCTTAACTAGTGTGGCTCGGGCATTTCATCGAACATCTCATGTGCATAGGAGGTGAGCTAGAGCACCCAAATGGCCTCCCCTCGCTGGCCAGAAAAAATAGAGCACTGTGGAGTGCTTTGCTGCGGCGAGGGGGTATATATAGGCAACTCATCTATCCCGGTTCATGGGTGGAACCGGGACTAAAGCTCCCCTTCTGTCCCGGTTCGAGCCACGAATCGGGACCAATGTATGTGTGCCAGGAGCGAGGCCCATTGGTTTCGGTTCGTGCCAGGAACCGGGACAAATGGGTCCAGACGAACCGGGACCAATGCCCACGAGGCCCTGGCCACCCCCCTGGGCTCACGAACCGTGACGTATGCTCCCATGGTTCCCGGTTCGTGACTGAACCGGGACTAATGGGCTGGCCAGGCCCCAACCAAAGCCCTGTTTTCTACTAGTGCATGCATATGTTTAGAGCTTAATTACTGTAAAGAGGGTCCACACATACATTTTTTGACAGACAGTGCGTACCCCATCACCCTCCTCTCCCGTGCTTTTGTTTTTTTACTCTCAAATGTGAATCTATTATATCTTTGTAAACAGAGTCTAATTTATATTAGGTTTGCATATATGTTTTTCTTATGATGAGTGCTTCGAAACTTGACCGACATTGAATACATTTTGACAAAGTTTTAAAAAACTTCATCAAATTCCAACTATTAAACTTTTATAGCAACGAAAATGATAAACTCACCAAGTTTCAAAAACTAAAGCTTAAACCATAAGCCCCAAGTCCTAACCCCTAAACCCTAAATCATAAAAGCAAATGAAACTTGGTAAAAGTTGGTGAAATTTAGTATTAAGACTACCAAGTTTAAATATTTGAAACTTAGTAGAATTAAAATGTAGTCACAATGCATTTAAAATTGATGTTTTTCAAAAGTACTCGTTGCAACAAAATTTGAACTTTTATTCAAAATACATACTAGATTCAAATTTGAAGGTAAAAAAATGGTAGACCGGATGGGTGGAGCATGCAACTCTGCCCTACATAACAAGTGAGACAAATAATTTAATTTTCACACAATATAATCGCAGACGCACACATATACGCACATATATTTCTCCGACAAGTATTTTTGGACGGATAGAGTAAATAAGCACTCCTTTTAGCATGTGCATTTTTAAACACAATACAATCAAAGACGCTCACATACACACACATACACTCATCCTTATGAACCCACACATGTATACCTTATCCCTATAAGCATCTCTGAGAGACTGGGCATTGATGAAGTCACCACAAACGCCTCATAGTTGATGGGAGTGTCTCCTCTCACTGAAAGAACATCGCGGAAAGCGTGAAATAAATTCAGAAAAAATGTGATCACCAATGTCAAGTCTAGAACTTGAATCCTAGTGGGCTGGTTCCACCACGAAGAATCTAACCATCTGAGATAGACTCGGTTCGCTTTAGCATGTAATTATAAGAGGTAACTTGCACGCAAGACGTCACGTATAAACTCCTATGACATGGACCACATATATTGTAGCAACACCATTTGGGTTGTTAGGGTGTCATTTGTATGACTTTTTTTATTTCTATATGTTCGTCATATGTGTCTTGCATTATAAATTGCGACCTCAATTGTATATATATTATCAGTTTAGCTGGATGTCAGTCGCTTGGGTATGATTTTGGATGAAGGAAGTAGCAGCCGTCGAAGGGAAGGAAAGAGCGATTGCCGGCTCGCCGTAGAAGCAACAACCTTTGGGTCTATCTTAGAGGTGCGGGTGCTCGCTGGTGTCTATCTTGGGGCGCAGCCTCACCGGGTATGTATATTTGGGGTGAGGGAGGAGTGCAGGCTCGCCAAAAAAAGTCTGTAGGTTCGCCGGTGGTAGAGGGATGGCCAAGGCGGCGCCAGCACGCCGATGGCAGCGGGTGAGGAAAGGGCAGGACGGCGAGGCTGGCGTGGGAGCGCTGCTGGCCGCAGATGGTGGTGGCTAGAGGATTGTCGGGCCACCAGGGAAGAAGATAAACGTAGCACTTGGCGGATAGGCATCTGGTTGTTTATTTTGCTTCAGGCTGCTAGGAACGAATTGACTAACCCAAATTAATTTTTTAGCCGACTTAACCTGCCCCATTTATTATACACGATCAGTTATTTTGAAGCACCGCATACAATTTCTCTTTTCTTTAATATTGTACTCTCCGGGTTGAGGTCGTGTGGTGGTGGAGGTCTGGATAGCAACGAAGGAGCTATGTTGATGTCTCGGGCGGGGTGGGCAGCCCCCCCCCCCCCCCCCAACTTTGAAATATTTGTGCTTTTCTAGGGAGGCATAGATTCGGAGAAAAATAGTTGTTGGCCCCCTCACATTTTCATGGTTGGCCTTTGGCCCCCCCGAACCTTTTGCCTAGCTCCGCCACCGCTGGATAGGTCGACGATTAGGGTTGCCATCGGTTGTTTCTCTTTTTTTTTGAAACGAGGCAAAAGACTTGCTATTTTCGTTGATTAAGGAGTGAGAATTGCCGAGTTAATTGACGGAAACCCGGGCTAAAACCGGTACAATCCAACCCATATAACATGGGTACCACCGGCCAACCTAACCACTGACATGGGATCACAGAGCTACAAAGAGGACAGTTGCACTGAAACCATGAAGGCACATGCCAACAGAAGGCCACACGCACGAACAACTGACAGCTCCGACTCTAACTGCGATCATCACAAGGGAAATATGCAGGACTTGTGCCGACCGTGCCCACCGTAGCCGACCACCGAGCGCCTGCCATCGTCACCACATGGACAACTCCACCGCAGCTCCGACTTCAAAGCAACCAAGCAACCAACGGAAGAGCACCTCGAACACGCTGGGAAGATCCGACTACCGAAGCCCGAGCCGCGACCAAAACTCCTCTCGACGCCATCATCGTTGCCAAATAGAATTCAGCGCCACCGAAAAGGCCGCCTCAGCAAACCACACGGCGACGATGCCGCAACCCATGTGGCGAAGATGCCGCCATCCACTGGTCTCCAGGTTGTGGCCGACTCCGAGACGATGCCCCCATGAAGGAAGAAGCCGTGAAGGCGCCTTCATTGCCCGATCTCAAAGATCTGAGGTTTCCCTCCGAAGCCAAGGCCACGGAGAGGGGGGAGGAGCACCACATAACAGCAACGCTTCCAAGAAAGAGCACGACGCCCACGGGTGTGGCCGTCACCAGATCCGGCAGAGGCCGGACATAGGATTTCTTCCGGAGATGCTCAACCACCACCTGCCCGCACCAACGCAGCCAACGAACCCCATCCTGCCGAGGCCGACCTCGAACTGGCTGTGGGATCCCATGACCCACCACGCCCAGATGCGCGCACCACCCCCAGCTGAAGCCACTTCCACCAAATCCGGGACTGCCACCCTGGCAGCCACCACCATGCCGCCAGCCATGCCGGGCTAGCAAGCTGGCCAGCTCCTTAGCACCAAGCAGGAAGGGGCGGCCGCCACCCGCCCCAACCCACCAAACAAGGCTGCTGGGCCGAAGCCGGAGAAACCCACTGCAGCCGCAGCACCGCCGAGAGGGGCCTCGTCAAGCAGCTAGGAGCCGCCGTCCTCCGCATCCCCACCTGCCGGATCCACGCGTCAGGAGCCGCCGGAGCGCCGCCAACCGGATCCACTAGCTAGCGGCTCCTGGCGGATGGGGTTGTTTCTCTTTTGATTTTTTTTCTTTGTTTGGTATCGGTCTAATTTTTCTTATAAACCGGATCATTCTTCTAATTGTTTGCTCTTTTCTCTACATATATGAAATCGGCAGAGCACCTGTCTTGCAAGTAAAGAAAAAAGTTTCTAACCTGACCTTATCGGGTTCCGTCGTCTGTTAGCTGGTCACGTAGCAATTGTCCACGTATGTGCATGAAACATGCGGATCTATGGCAGTGGCCCTTGTGCATGCATGCTTTCCCGGTTTGCCCCATGTGTTTTTCTCTTCTTTGCAACGCCGTTCTGATATGTGTGCCCCGGGGCCCGTCAGTTGATTTCCGTCGTTATACGATGTACTTTGAGTATCCAAAGTTAGTACATGTACGTAGTCAGGGCATATACAGCCGGACGCCCTAAACCTCCTCAAACAACTGGGCGGAAGCCCGAGTCACTGAGCGGTCAAAAAATTGATCTCGAGGGACGCCTTAAACCGAGCTTAAGTGCATGTGCTGACCGGAATCATATTCAGCCCAAATCTGAAGCGGATATAGGACGACCCGGACGCGTCAGCCATCTCGGACTGATGTTGTACCCAACAAAAATTGCACCAAATCTTGTCCTATATGTATCCGACACACTGTTTGACTAGATTTTTCGATAATTTTTTTGTAGTAGCTTGATGAAATGATTCAAAAAGAGTTCTCATACTTAAAAGCTACTCTCTCATCCTTAGAAGGGGCATCAATGTTCGCCTTGTGAATGGCATTAACTCATATCCACCACAAAGCAAGCATTGATAGCCCCTACTAAGAGAGAAAAGCTTAACGATTTTGCACGACGTGCTATTTAAGCCGGCCGTGTCGCTCCTCCGGCAGGGAGGTGGGACTAGGAAACCCCAACCCCTTACAAGGATGTTTCTACATTGAAAATTAAGTACGGGTAATTTATTTGGTGTTAAACAACCAATATCCAAAATGATTGACATGCATGTGATTGCATGTATTTGTTGTTTTGAATATAGGTTTGTGGTTGCAAGTGCAAAAACTTGAGGCCTATCCGGTCACTGTCCGCGGGTGGGTCCGTGAAGGTATAGGGACCCGAATTTTCCTATCGTGGTTGTAGATGCTCTCATACGAGTAGTGGAAGAAAACCCGTGGGATGCTGCCCCAAATATGCATCTCGGCTGATCTTAGTCAGTGGTGGACCTCATCTTTTTTTCTAGCCCCCTTCTTCTTATATTAACATTTTCTTAGATACTTAGACTATTTTGGGCCAAATTTGACATGATACTTAGACTATTTTGGACTATTTTAGACTATATTGGGACACGCGTTATAGCCCCCGCAACTTTTCTCAGTGCTCATTTAGCCATCCTCCCAAATATCGTTGGAGCTCCGTCCCTGATCGTGGTCATCTGTCGGCGTCGCGTTGACAGGCAGGCCATTCATGTTAGTCGGTGGAAAAAAGTGGCATCTGAAGACACAGAAGTAACGGAGGCGGACAACATCCGCATATGGCAAAGTATGAGCGAGCGGGAAAAGTATTGCGTACGCGTTAACAAAGTATGGCAAGTTTTTTACACTTGATTTGAACCCAGACAACTGGTGGTTAGAGCTATAACGCGTGTCCCTGCTGGTCACCAGTGACCTGCTTGTATCGATGGCACAGACAAGGACAAATTACAGCAGTGTCACGAGGCAAGAAAAGAGAACAGCAGTGTCACGATTCTTCTAACGCTAGCTAGCTTCAATCGGACGTCCGACATTAGCCTACATGTTTCGACCGTGTACCGGCTGATACTGGCTGCCAGTTGCGGTCACATCGCCCGACACCGTCCACTGGTTTTACTTTTTACGTGTGGCTATCTACCTTGAGTCAGGAAGAAAAGAAACGGAACAATGACCAGCAGCTCGCAATGCTGCGCGTTCAGCACGCGCCCTACTGAGCTAGGTTCTACGAGGGTTTCAATATGGCACGCCCTACTCAGCTAGGTTGCTAGCGTGTGATCGAGCGTCCTTGGAGTGGACAGCAACCCGTCCTTGGCGTGCACCGAGCCATGCATGCCTCGGTCGAAAGCCAAATTGGTTTCCTTCCTTCCACCTAGGATTCCTATAGGATAGGAGAGCTAAGGGCATCTCCAGCCGTTCGGCCTTCCAGGATGTCTAAATAAAGCGGCTTGAGGGCGTGCTGGCACTAGTTCGGTCCCTGGGGCGACCTAGCGCCCAGTCACGCCCCCATGCGCCGGTCCCAGGATGCAGGAAATTTAAACTTGATCATTTCCGCTCACAAAAGACGCCGCAAATCCGGCGATCGGACGTAGTCTGCCGTTACAAAAAACAGAGTTCGCATGCGCAATGATTCACTCGGCGGGATCGGCTCCAGGCGTTGGCAGAGTCGGCGTGCGCGGGCTCGGCGGTGTCGGAGCTGCTTCAGTGCTGGGCTGTGTCGGCGCGGCTTCGGCACTTGGCGTTGACGTCCGGGTGGTCGTGGGCGTCGTCGGCGTCGTCGGGGTTGCCGTCGGCAGCTCGTTCAGGATGAGGCCGCGCTGCACCAGGTACCACGCCTTGAGCTTCTCGTCGTTGCTCTGGAGCATGTCCGCCCCACCCATCAGAAAAGCCATGTCGGTGTTCCTCTTCTTCGCGGCGACGTTCGTCCGGAGCAGGTCGAGTTTGATGGCGTTGTTCTTCATCAGCGACGACCACCGCGCCTCGGTCTTCTCTTCGCGCAGGACGGCCCGGGCCTGCGCGTCGGCGAGGCAATGCTCGATGGACTCCTGTACTCGCGTGGTTGCCGCGTCGGCGTTTTTCCCCTTCTTCGCCAACTTGTGGCCGTCCGGCCGCCCCTCTGACGCGCCCGGAGTCGGCGCGTCCGGCTTGTATGTCTCCTTGGCCTTGTCGAGGGC
The DNA here is from genome assembly GCA_034509565.1 of Triticum monococcum. Lineage (NCBI taxonomy): Eukaryota > Viridiplantae > Streptophyta > Magnoliopsida > Poales > Poaceae > Triticum > Triticum monococcum. Next base: position 699,638,761 of record CM067842.1, on the reverse strand, counting down.
ACGTCGGACTTCCGCCCACTTCTCGCACTTGTCAATGCACTTGTAGACGTGGAGGTGCTTGAAGTTGGCGTCTTGGTTGTCGCCCCGATACATGGCGAACATACGCAGCAGCTGATCCTCAACGCTGGCGCCGCTCTCCGGGCGAGCCGCGACCTCCTCGACGATTCCTTGCCATTTGTTGCACGCCAACTGGACATGACCCCAATGGTTCGCCATCGCCTTGGAGCCGCGCTGCATGTAGACGCCTTTGAAGTAGGGGTCGATGAGCTTCCGTTCGTCGAACTCAGCCTTGATCCCAGTACGTCTCCAAGCTCTGGTTCACGCCGGTGGTCGGGTCGAGGCAGACGACTTTCCATGCTTCGGCGAGGCATTCCTCCTCCTTGGACGTTCACTTGATGCGCGGTTTGCCTGACCTGGCCGCCCGCTTCTTCTTCTTCTGGCGCCCCTTCATCGGAACAGGAGCCGACTCATCCTCCTCCTCCTCCTCGGGTTCCTGCGCGTCCTCGCTGTAGACGTAGCCGAGCTCGGCCTCCATGTCGCCGCTGAGATCCACTACCTCGTCCTGGGTGGCGAACCCGGGAGAGGCGACGGCCGCGGTCGATCCTGTCGCGATGATGTCGTCCATGTCGGCTCCCGTGTCGTCGGCGTCGCCGAGGTGCGAGAAGGGCAGAGGTCCACGGTAGAGATGGGGCGTCGGTGTGGACGCGTAGGAGGCGGGCGGCGAGTAGTTGTATGGTGGGTACTGCACGCCGACGAAGACGGGCGAGGGCGTGCGCGTAGCGGGGTGACTATGAGGGAAGGTCACGTTTGGGTTGAACCCATCGTGCGCGTCGCCGTCGGCATAGCCGGGCGACGATGAACCCCATGGAGATCCGGCGCCTTGCTGTCCCCAGGGCGCGTACTGGGCGTGGCTGACGACGGGTGGATTCATCCCCGCCTGGTCGACCGATGAGGAAGACGCCGCCAAGCGCGCCGCGTTGTCGCGGGCCTCTTGGCGATGGCCCTGTTCCACCTGTCGGCGGTGACTGCTTCGTGCCGCTGAACTTCCACCCTTCACTCGGCGTTCGACAGGCCCGGCGGCTTCGATGGTGGCGCCCTCGGCTTCCTTTGCTTCGGCTGGACCACGGCGCCAGTCGCGTTTGCCGCCGCGCGCAGCATCGCGTACTTCTTCGGCGGCATGGCGGCGACTGGAAGGCGAGCGGGAGGGGGTTTGGCGGGAGAAAGGGGGAAAATGGCGGGAGGAAGGCGAGCGAGCGGGAGAGATGCGAGGGAAAAGCGTCAACAAACGGCCAGGGCGGGCCCACGCGCCTTTTTTCGCTTGCGCCGGCTCCCCAAGCGCCCCCCAGGGCGCCGGGTTTGGCTTGGGCCCACAGACACTAGTTTTGGTCCGAGCCGGCGAAAAACGGCCTTCTGGAGATACGACTAGGGCTTTTTTTTGCGTCGACGTGGCAAAATCGTATGAAAAAGCTTTGTTAGGGCGCGGTTGGAAATGCCCTAAGCTACGTGATCGATCGATGAGAGACCCCAGGAGCGGCTACGTAGCCCGGCTTTGGATTGGCCACGGGTGAAGGCGACGGAGCCCCGTAGCGAACCACCCGTGTCTTTTGTCCGCTACCGTGACCACCAGCGGGAAGAATCGTCGGAGGTAGATCGCCTCGCCGACGACGGGTGGGAAGGGAAAGGCTGGCGACGCCTTTTGGCCGGATCGAGACCTCGCGGTCCCGGCAAGGCAAAGCCCCGCGGGATCCGCGGCAGTAATTAATTGCGCTGATTCCTCCGCGACGGCCGTCGCTACCGCCTCCGCCTACCGGAGAGTTACAAGCCGTCCGCCAAAGTTGCACCGGTCCACGTCGACCGTGGCGACATGCTGTGGACAGTGGTTTCTTGTACTTTGGAGCACCGGTGCGCAGGCGCAACGAATCCGGCGGTCCCGGTCGTAGTCTGTCCTCAGGCCAAGTTTCAATTCATGGGCCAATGGGGAATTTTATCTCCGATTTCCTGTCGGCTCGGCTAACAGTGGATCCGTTCGTGCTTTGGCTGGATGATTTGTCGCCGCCTGGTGGGCTTTGTCTGTCGCGGCTCCACATGATCGCTGCGTTGGCCGGACGTACTACCATGAACTACTTTTCCATGGAAAGAAGGGAGGAGCGTCATCCATCCTCACACCTCACCTTTCAGTTTCACTGCCGTGCCTCGGCGGGGTTCACTGAATTCGTTTTTGTAGCCTGAACATGCTTCAGCTAGTTATAAGCACAGTAGAGCAAGGCCTGGTTATTTAAAAACAATATAACAAAGCGACCTACGACCCTCTCAGCGAATTAACTCATGTACCCGTCCAATCAATGGTACAAACGCGTCGGATCATTCTGTCATCTGGCGGCATCCCTAACCTCTCGTTTGCCTCGTCAGGCCGTGCGAGCCGGCCGGGCCAACTTCAAAAGGGCTGTTGCTCCCCTGATCAATTTTGGAGCCTTCTAATAAACTTGGCCGCATGGTCATGAGGGGGTTAGAAGATCGGGCCTTTAACTTAAGCCCAGTTCCTTCTAACAAGGGGAACCAGGCTCGGTCTCCTCGCAAGGCGGAGTGACGTCGACGACGACAGGTTGGGAGGCAGAGTGGCGGCGTGGGGAAGGCCATGATCGATGGCGCCGCAGTAGTTTCTTCAAGGTTCAAGCTTAATGTAACACCCACGATGCGGCTATATCTCCCACATGTCGAAGCACGACTTAGAGGCATAACCGCATTGTAAGCAATGTCGAAAGTGGGGTAATCTTCATACAACCCATGTACTGAATAAAAAAATAGGTACATAGTTGGCTTACAATCGCCACGCCACACAATAGCATAAATATAATATTACTATCATCCAGATACAATCAAGGTCCGACTCCGAAACCAAAATAAAGACAACCCCAAATGCATAATGTCCCCGATCGCCCCAACTGGGCTCCACTACTGATCGTCTGGAAAGGAAACGTAGTATCGTCCCGAGTCCTCATCGAACTCCCACTTGAGCTCAGTCGTATCTCCTGGAACGGTATCATCGGTCCCTGCATCTGGTTTTGAAGTAATCTGTGAGTCACGGGACTCAGCAATCTCACACCCTCACGATCAAGACTATTTAATCTTATAGGTAGGTAAAAGGTATGAGGTGGAGCTACAGCAAGCACTAGCATATATGGTGGCTAACATCGCAAATGAGAGCGAGAAGAGAAGGCAAGGCACTGTCGAGAAACTATGATCAAGAAGTGATCCTAGAACAACCTACGTTCAAGCATAACACGAGACCGTGTTCTCTTTCCCGGACTCCGCCGAAAAGAGACCCTCACGGCCACACACTTTGTTGATTCATTTTAATTAAGTTAAGTTTCAGGTTTTCTATAACCGGACATTAACAAATTCCCATCTACCCATAACCACGGGGACGACTTTCGGAAGTTAAAATCCCTGCAGGGGTGTCCCAACTCCCAACTTAGCCCATCACAAGCTCTCACGGTCCACGAAGGATATTCCTTCTCCCAAGACAACCCGATCAGACTAGGAATCCCAGTTACAAGACATCTCGACAACGGTAAAACTAAACCAGCAAGGCCGCCCGATGTGCCGACAAATCCCGATAGGTGTCGCACGTATCTCGTTCTCAGGGCACATTGGATGAGCCAGACGTCGGGTTGGCATAGACCCTGGTTGCCCAGGGGGCGCCGGACATCGCTCAGTTTGGACCAACACTTAGAGAAGCACTGGCCCAGGGGTTTAAAATAAAAATGAACCTTGAGTCCGCGAAACCCAAGGGAAAAAGGCTAGGTGGCAAAAGGTAAACCCAAGGTTGGGCCTTGCTGGAGGAGTTTTATTCAAGGCGAACTGTTAAGGGGTTCCCATTATAACCCAACCGTGTAAGGAACGCAAAAGCAAGGAACATAACACCGGTATGACGGAAACTAGGGCGGCAAGAGTGGAACAAAACACCAGGCATAAGGCCGAGCCTTCCACCCCTTACCAAGTGTATAGATGCATTAAAGTAGACAAGATATAATAATGATATCCCAACAATAAACATGTTCCAACAAGGAACAATCTCCACCCCTTATCATAGCATAGGCATAGCAATAGAGCGAGCATATAGCAAGCAAAGATAGAAGTGATTTCGAGGGTATGGTCATCTTGCCTGCAAAGTTCTCCGAGTTGACGTTAGCTTGGTCCTCGTAAGCGTACTCAACTGGTTCCTCGATCACGTACTCGTCTCCCGGCTCTACTCAAAGCAAGAACACAAGCAAAGGGAGACACAATCAACCATGATGCAATGCGCAAGCAACATGATGCAAAACATGGCATGATATGCGGGATGTGATATGTGATGCATATGCATGTTTCGGAAAGGAAAGATTGAACCTGGCCTCAACTTGGAAAAACCAAGAGTGCCACTGGAAATATGAGTTGATTTCGGTCAAGATCGATAAAAAGATCACCGGAATCGGATGCACGGTTTGCAAATGGCAAGCAAAACAATAATGGCACAAAGCTGCGATTAACAGCACGAGGCCATCTAAATGCATCAAGAACAACAAGCTACTGCACTCTAACATAACAACAAAGCACATGTCAGTGATTCACTCAAGATGCTTGACAAAAGATGAACACTGAGCTACGGCTAAATCACACAATAGCAGGTTCAAACAAGCATGGCAAAAGTGCAAAAAATAACAGGTTACAGACTTAGTGAAAATAACATGTCAGGAATTTAACATCAGGAAGCAATGTTTAGAGCAAGATATCAACATGCTGCAGGAACATATCATGGCAAAGCAAGGCATGGCATGAAGCTACTCAAAGCATACAACAAAAGGCCCTTACTGACCTTAAGCCAAAAGGGATCAGAAAATACAATGGCAACCATGTGAACATAGCAAGTTTCGTTAACAGATCCAGACTTAGTAGAAAACTGGAACATGGCAAAACAGATTCACGTAGGCATGTTTACGAGCTCGATGCACTCACCACAAGGCATTGCATGAAAATCTAAGCATACACCCAGCAAGTAGGCATGGCATAGAAACATGGCAAAAATAACCTCATAGCATGCACGGACAAACTATAATAACCTCGGCAAAATTGCTTAACATGTAAACAATCTGCCAGGAACATTTTATAGCAAAAGTAGAGCAAGATTGAGTCATGCTAGGTCGCTCCATATTTGCAAACAAAGACATGGATGGATAGAGCACAACTCTCAAAATGATCCTTACTGAACATGCTCAAAAGAGGCATGGATCACTCTATAGCAACAAGAATACATGGCATAAAAATATTAACAGGGCAAAGACTTAGAAGATTTCTAAGTCCCTGGAATCAGCAACATTACGAGGGCTACCTTGCATGCTTGTGCTAGTCACCACATAGATCGCAAAAATACATGGCATACACCCCTGTAAAGATGGCATGGCATTCTTCAAAACACATGTAGGGCTCAAGTTCATAGGATGCACACATTAATCATGGCAAAAATGACAAATGTCCAATTACTGATAGAATCTGAAACTAACATTGCGTAGCACTCTTGCAACAGCATTTAGGGCATCAAGATGAGCTCAAATGAACATGGTGCAATGGGATGAAATGAAGTACTCGTCGAGACGAACAATTTGATATGCTACACACCCAAAACGGAGCCACAGATGCAGAGATATGATGCGATGAAAAACGCTAAAAATATTAGGAACTAGGGCAAAAGTCAACCCTAATCTCAGATCCAGATCGGGCACGCGGATCGAGGTTCACCGAGATCTCGCCCAAATGAGTGGCTGTTGCGGCCGGACCTCGACGACGCTCGACGGAGTTGCGGTAGCCGGCGGTCGGAGGTGTCGGGGCGGCGCGCGGTCGTCGTTGGCGCGCGGCGGTCGGAGCGAGGGGTCGCCGGCGCGGAGGAGGAAGGCGGGGCACGCGGCCGCGAGCCTCGGGCGGCGGGAATGCCCAGGCGGCGGGGGAGATGGCCCGCGGGGGCCGGTTCCGGGCTCTCCGGGCCCGCGGTGGAGGCGCGTCGGCGGCGGTGACATGGCGGCGCGGGAGAGGCTGAGGCGGCGGGGCGGACGCGTCCGGTCCGGTCCGGACGTGTCCGGCGGCGCGGGGAAGAAGAGGCTAGGGTTAAGGATCTGGAAATTTCGGAGAGGGGTTTGTATTTATAGGTAGAGGGAGCTAGGAGGCTCCAAATTGAGCACGGTGTGCGGCCACGCGATCGTGATCGAACGACCTAGATGATGGAGGGATTTTAGGTGGGGTTTGTGCCACTTTGGAGAGGTGTTGGGCTGCAACACACACGAGGCCTTTACGGTCCCACGGTTAACCGTTGGAGTATCAAACGAAGTTCAAATGGCACGAAACTTGACAGGCGGTCTACCGGTAGTAAACCAAGGCCGCTTGACAAGTCTCGGTCCACTCCAAAATCGTTTAACACCCGCACACGAAAAGAGGTAAAAGGGAACATCGGAGGACATAGGAGCGCCGGAATGCAAAACGGACAACGGGGAAAATGCTCGGATGCATGAGACAAACACGTATGCAAATGCGATGCACATGATGACATGATATGATATGCATGACAAAGAAAAAAAACAAAACGAAGACAAAAACCCGACAACGAGGAAATATCATAACTTAGTGCCGGAAATGGCAAGAGTAGGAATACAAATATGGCAGGTTACATATGGGGCGTTACAACACTCCACCGCTATGAAAGGATCCCGTCCCGAGATCTAGGACTGGAAAAACTCCGGGTATTCGGAACGGAGGTGGTCCTCGCGTTCCCAGGTGGCTTCACGGTCGGAATGATGTGACCACTTCACTTTCAGGAATTTGATAGACTTTTTGCGAGTCTTGCGCTCAGTTTCTTCAAGAATAACAACGGGATGCTCATGATAAGACATGTCTTCTTGGAGATCAATCTCTTCAAAGTTGATGGTGCGGTTAGGAGTCTTGAAACACTTGTGAAGCTGAGACACATGAAACACGTCGTGCACGTTTGCAAAATTGGATGGAAGCTCAAGTTGATAGGCGAGATTGCCTCTTTTGCCCATGATCTTGAAAGGACCCACGTATCTAGGGGCAAGCTTCCCTTTGATACCGAAGCGACGAGTACCTTTCATTGGAGAGACGCGGAGGTAGACATGGTCTCCGATCTCGAAAGCCAAGTCACGATGTTTGCTATCATAGTAACTCTTCTGGCACGATTGCATGGCTTTGAGATTTTCCCGAACGACTTTGCACATTTCTTCAGCCTCTACGGTCAAGTCATTGCCAAGAAGTTGGCTTTCACCAGTCTCTGACCAGTTTAGAGGAGTACAACACTTCCTGCCATAGAGAATCTCGAATGGGGCCTTACCCGAACTCGCTTGGAAGCTGTTGTTGTAGGAGAACTCGGCATATGGAAGACAATCTTCCCACTTCATACCGAAAGAAATGACACATGCCCTGAGCATATTTCAAGAATTTTATTGACTCGCTCGACTTGGCCACTGGTTTGAGGATGAAAAGCTATGCTGAAACGAATGTTGGTGCCCATGGCCTTCTGAAAAGAATCCCAGAACTTAGAGGTGAGGATGCTTCCACGATCTGAAGATATCAACTGCGGAATGCCATGCAGAGAGACAATCCTGGAGGTATATAGCTCTGCCAACTGAGCTGCTATGATAGACTCTTTGATAGGCAGAAAATGAGCCACTTTGGTGAGCTTGTCGATGACAATGAAGATAGCATCATTGCCACGCTTGGACTTTGGAAAGTCACGAAGTCCATCTCAATATGGTCAAACTTCCATTCTGGAATGGCAAGAGGTTGGAGGAGACCAGCTGGTCATTGGTGTTCTACTTTCGCTCTTCTGCAAACATCACATTCATTCACGAACTGAGCAATCTCGCGCTTCATTCGAGTCCACCAATACGACTGCTTGAGGTCATGGTACATCTTTGTACTTCCAGGGTGAATAGAGAGGAGTGAATTGTGAGCCTCGTTCATAATGACTTTACGAAGGTCACCTTTAGGAACAACAATGCGATCCTCGAAGAATAGAGTATCCTTGTCATCAAGACGATAACACTTGTACTTGGGTTGACTCTTGGCAATCCCAATCTTCACCTTCTTCACCATAGCATCAAGAAGTTGAGCCTCGCGAATCTGATCTTCCAAAGTAGGAGAGACTTGGAGGTTGGCAAGGAATCCTTGAGGAACAACTTGGAGATTGAGTTTGCGGAAAGCTTCACAAAGCTCCGGTTGATAAGGCTTGAGAATCAAACTGTTGCAGTAAGCCTTCTTGCTCAATGCGTCAGCAATTACATTGGCCTTGCCTGGAGTATATTCAATACTCGGATTATGCTCTTGAATCATTTCGACCCAACGAGTCTGCCTGAGGTTGAGGTTTGGCTGAGTTAAGATATACTTGAGACTCTTATGATCAGTGAAGATGTCCACTTTTCTTCCCAACAAGAGATGTCTCCATGTTAAAAGAGCATGGACAACTGCCGCCAACTCGAGGTCATGAGTGGGGTAGTTCTTTTCATTGGGCTTCAATTGGCGAGAGGTATAGGCCACAACTTCCTTCTCTTTCATCAATACTGCACCGAGACCTTGACGGGAAGCATCACAGAAAACCTCGAATGGTTTGGATTCATCAGGAGGAGTCAGAACTGGAGCAGTGACTAACTTTTCTTTCAGGGTGTTGAAAGCGATGTCACATTCAGGCGACCAGACATACTTCACATGCTTCTAGAGAAGGTTGGAAAGAGGCTTCACGATCTTAGAGAAGTTCTCCACGAACCATCGACAATAGCTTGCGAGACCAAGGAAGCTGCGGAGTTGCTTCACATTCTGAGGCGGTTCCCAATTCACAATTGCAGACACCTTCTCAGGATTAACAGCTATGCCCTTGGCAGAGATGATATGCCCAAGGTAGAGAACCTCATCGAGCCAAAACTCGCACTTAGAAAACTTCACATAGAACTGATGTTCTCTGAGTTTATCCAGCACCAATCTCAAGTGCTTGGCATGATCCTCCTTGTTCTTGGAAAATACCAAAATGTCATCGAGATAGACCAAGACGAAGTCAGTTGTGTAGGCGTTGAAGATGAAGTTCATCATGCGAGAGAATGTTGGAGGTGCATTGACGAGGCCGAAAGACATGATAGTGTATTCATATGAACCATAGCTTGTTCTAAACGTTGTCTTAGGGATATCTTCTTCAGAATGCGAATCTGATGATAGCCCATACGGAGGTCAAGCTTGGAGAATACTTGAGCACCTTTGAGTTGTTCGAAAAGCTCATTGATGTTGGGAAGTGGGTACTTGTTCTTTATGGTCTTCTTGTTCAATGGACGGTAGTCGACACAAAGTCAGTCCGTTCCATCCTTCTTCTTGATGAAAAGAACACCACAACCCCATGGAGAAGAACTTGGTCGGATGAGACCCATATGCTCTTGAATATCGAATTGCTTCTTCATCTCCTTCACCTCTTCAGGTCCAAGCTTGTAAGGAAGTTTGCAAACAGGTTCCGTGCCAGGCTCAAGATCGATGACGAATTCAACTGGCCGGTGAGGAGGCATTCCTGGAAGCTCTTCTGGAAAGACGTCTTGATACTCACAAACGACTGGAATCTGAGATATGGCATCCAGCTCGCCCTTCTTGTTGAGAGAAAACAGTCGGATGGTATCATCACGAGCAGCAAAGATGATTACATCCTCAGACGAATGTGTCAATTGAATCTGCCTGGCAGCACAATCAAGCTGAGCCTTGTGCTTAGAAAGCCAGTCCATTCCGAGAATAAGATCAATATCCGAGTTACCAAGGACCATTGGAGAGGACACAAACTTATAGTCGCCTAATGTGATAGTAACATCCGGGACCATAGAGCTTGCGTTCATGAATTTACCCGGAGAAACAATTGATAACTGTTTGGAGAGGACAGAAACTTATAGTCGCCACACACTCTGTTGATTCGTTTTAATTAAGTTAAGTTTCAGGTTTTCTACAACCGGACATTAACAAATTCCCATCTGCCCCAAACCACGGGCATGGCTTTTGAAAGTTCAAATCCCTACAGGGGTGTCCCAACTTAGCCCATCACAAGCTCTCACGGTCCACGAAGGATATTCCTTCTCCCAATATGATGTCTACTACACAACCTTCTTCTTGTAGACGTTGTTGGACCTCCAAGTGCAGAGGTTTGTAGGACAGTAGCAAATTTCCCTCAAGTGGATGACCTAAGGTTTATCAATCCGTAAGAGGCGTAGGATGAAGATGGTCTCTCTCAAGTAACCCTGCAACCAAATAACAAAGAGTCTCTTGTGTCCTCAACACACCAATACAATGGTAAATTGTATAGGTGCACTAGTTCGGCGAAGAGATGATGATACAAATGGTATATGGATAGTAGATAATAGTTTTTGTAAGCCGAAATTATAAAAACAGCATGGTAACTAATGATAAAAGTGAGCGTAAATGGTATTGCAATGCGTGGAAATAAGGCCTAGGCTTCATACTTTCACTAGTGTAAGTTCCCTCAACAATGATAACATAATTGGATCACATAACTATCCCTCAACATGCAACAAAGAGTCACTCCAAAGTCACTAATAGCGGAGAACGAATGAAGAGATTATGGTAGGGTACGAAACCACCTCAAAGTTATTCTTTCCAATCAATCCGTTGGGCTATTCCTATAGATGTCACAAACAGCCCTACAGTTCGTACTAGAATAACACCTTAAGACACAAATCAACCAAAACCCTAACGTCACCTAGATACTCCAGTGTCACCTCATGTATCCGTGGGTATGATTATACGATATGCGTGACACAATCTCAAATTCATCTATTCAACCAACACAAAGGACCTCAAAGAGTGCCCCAAAGTTTCTACCGGAGAATCATGATGAAAACGTGTGCCAACCCCTATGCATAGGTTCATGGGCGGAACCCGCAAGTTGATCACCAAAACATACATCAAGTGAATCACGTGGTATCCCATTGTCACCACAGATACGCACGGCAAGACATACATCAGGTGTCCTCAAATATTTAAAGACTCAATCCGATAAGATAACTCCAAAGGGGAAACTCAATTCATTACAAGAGAGAAGAGGGGGAGGAGAAACATAAGATCCAACTATAATAGCCAAGCTCGCGATACATCAAGATCGTGCCAAATCAAGAACACGAGATAGAGAGATCAAACACATAGCTACTGGTGCATACCCTCAGCCCCGAGGGAGAACTACTCCCTCCTCGTCATGGAGAGCACCGGGATGATGAAGATGGCCACCGGAGAAGGATTCCCCCTCCGACAGGGTGCCGGAACGGGTCTAGATTGGTTTTCGGTGGCTACGGAGGCTTCTGGCAGCGGAACTCCCGATCTATTGTGCTCTCGTATGTTTTTAGGGTATATGGAGATATATAGGCGGAAGAAGTACGTCAGGGGGGCCACGAGGGTGGAGGGCGCGCCCAGGGGGGTGGGCGCCCCCTGCCTCATGGCCTCCTCGCAGGTCCCCCGACGTGCACTCCAAGTCTTCTGGGCTTCTTTCCTTCCAAAAATGAGTTCCGTGAAGTTTCATGTCGATTGGATTCCGTTTGATTTTCCTTTTCTTCGAAACCCTAAAACAGGGTGAAAACAGAAACTGGCACTGGGCTCTGGGTTAATAGGTTAGTCCCAAAAAATGATATAAAAGTGTATAATAAAGTCCATAAACATTCAAAACAGTAGACAATATAGCATGGAGCAATCAAAAATTATAGATACGTTGGAGATGTATCAGCATCCCCAAGCTTAATTCCTGCTCGTCCTCGAGTAGGTAAATGATAAAAACAGAATTTTTTATGCGGAGTGCTACTTGGCATAATTTCAATGTAATTCTTCTTAATTGTGGCATGAATATTCAGATCCAAAAGATTCAAGACAAAAGTTTAATATTGACATAAAAATAATAATGCTTCAAGCATACTAACTAAGCAATTATGTCTTCTCAAAATAACATGGCCAAAGAAAGTTCATCCCTACAAAATCATAGAGTTTAGTCATGCTCCATTTTCGTCACACAAGAATGCTCTCATCATGCACAACCCCGATGACAAGCCAAGCAATTGTTTCATACTTTAGTAATCTCAAACCTATAAACTTTCACGCAATATATGAGCGCGAGCCATGGACATAGCACTATGGGTGGAATAGAATATAATGAGGGGGTTATGTGGAGAAGAAAAAAAGGAGAAAGTCTCACATCAACGAGGCTAATCAATGGGCTATGGAGATGCACATCGATTGATGTTAATGCAAGGAGTAGGGATTGCCATGCAACGGATGCACTAGAGCTATAAATGTATGAAAGCTCAACAAAAGAAACTAAGTGGGTGTGCATCCAACTTGCTTGCTCACGAAGACATAGGGCACTTGAGGCGGCCCATTGTTGGAATATACAAGCCAAGTTCTATAATGAAAAATTCCCACTAGTATATGAAAGTGATAACTCAAGAGACTCTCTATATGAAGAACATGGTGCTACTTTGAAGCACAAGTGTGGAAAAAAAGAGATAGTAGCATTGACCCTTTTTATTTATTTTCTTTTTTGGGCCTTCTTTTTTTCTTTGGCCTTTCTCTTTTTTTTGGGACAATGCTCTATTGAATGATGATCATCACACTTCTGTTTATTTACAACACAATGATTACAACTCGATACTAGAACAAAGTATGACTCTATATGGATGCCTCCGGCGGTGTACCGGGATATGCAATGAATCAAGAGTGGAAAGTATGAAAAATTTATGAATGGTGGCTTTGCCACAAATACTTTGTCAACTACATGATCATGCTAAGCAATATGACAATGATGAATGTATCAAGATAAACTGGATGGTGGAAAGTTGCATGGCAATATATCTCGGAATGGCTATGGAAATGCCATAATAGGTAGGTATGGTGGCTGTTTTGAGGAAGATATAAGGTGGTTTATGTGTGAAAGAGCGTATCATATCATGGGGTTTGGATGCAGCGACGAAATTTGCGCCAACTCTCAATGTGAGAAAGGGCAAAGCATGGTACCGAAGAGGCTAGCAAGGATGGAAGGGTGAGAGTGCGTATAATCCATGGACTCAACATTAGTCATAAATAACTCACATACTTATTGCAAAAATCTACAAGTCATCAAAAACCTCGGTACTACGCGCATGCTCCTAGGGGGATAGATTGGTAGGAAAAGACCATCACTCGTCCCCGACCGCCACTCATAAGTAGGACAATCAAATAACACCTCATGTTTCAAATTTGTTACACAACGTTTACCATACGTGCATGCTATGGGACTTGCAAACTTCAACACAAGTATTCCTCAAATTCACAACTACTCAACAAGCATGACTTTGATATTATTACCTCCATATCTCAAAACAATCATCGAGCATCAAACTTCTCTTAGTATTCAATACACTCATAAGAGAATTTTATTATTCTTGAATACCTAGCATATTAGAATTTTAAGCAAATTACCATGCTATTAAGACTCTAAAAATAATCTAAGTGAAGCATGAGAGTTCATCTATTTCTTCAAAATAAAACTACCACCATGCTCTAAAAAGATATAAGTGAAGCACTGGAGCAACAACAAACTACTCCGAAAGATACAAGTGAAGATCAATGAGTAGTTGAATAATTATGCAACTATGTGAACACTCTATAACATTTAAGAATTTCAGATCTTGGTATTTTATTCAAACAGAAAGCAAAGAAAAATAAAATGACATTCTAAGAATGGCAAACATCATGTGAAGAAACAAAAACGTAGGATCAACCGAAACTAACCGATAGTTGTTGAAGAAGAAAGGTGGGATGCCAACCGGGGCATCCCCAAGCTTAGATGCTTGAGACTTCTTGAAATATTATCTTGGGATGCCTTGGGCATCCCCAATCTTGAGCTTTTGTGTATCCTTAATTCCTCTCATATCACGGTCTCCCTAAATTTCAAAAGCTTCATCCACACAAAACTCAACAAGGACTCGTGGGATAAGTTAATATAAACCATTGCAAAAACCTTATCATACTCTACTGTAGAAAATCACTAAAATTATTATTCAACATTTCATACTAAATGCCTCTGCATATTTAATATTCCTATCCTCAAATAGAATCATTAAAGAAGCAAACATATGCAAACAATGCAAACATAACAGCAATCTGCCTAAACAGGATAGTCTGTAAAGAATGCTGCAACATCCATACTTCCCTAACTCCAAAAATAATGAAAGAAAATTCCCACAGTAGTAAGTTTATCAGAGCTTAATATTCAAAAGGTTTCAACATTTTATCACATTCTGAATTTTCTAGGGATTTATTGCAACATCGGTAAACTTTCTGTTTTCAAACAGCAACATGTATACTTGTAACATAGGCATAGTAAAGGCTATCAATGCCACTTTTATTGAAATAAAAGATGCAATAAATTGTTCTAAATAATCAGCAAGAAAATCCTAACAAAATAAATTGACTATCCAAGCAAAACACATATCATGTGGTGAATAAAAATATAGCTCGAAGTAAAGTTACCGATGAACGAAGACGAAAGAGGGGATGCTTTCCGGGGCATCCCCAAGCTTAGGATCTTGGTTGTCCTTGATTATTACCTTGGGGTGCCTTGGGCATACCCAAGCTTAGGCTCTTGCCACTCCTTGTTCCATAGTCCATCGAATCCTTACCCAAAACTTGAAAACTTCACAACACAAAACTTAACAGAAAACTCGTAAGCTCCGTTAGTATAAGAAAGCAAATCACCATCATAAGGTACTGTAATGAACTCATTCTTTATTTATATTGGTGTTAAACCTACTGTATTCCAACTTCTCTATGGTTTATAAACTATTTTACTAGCCATATATTCATCAAAATAAGTAAACAACACATGAAAAATAGAATCTGTCAAAAACAGAACAGTCTGTAGTAATCTGGATCAAACGTATACTTGTGGAACTCATAAAATTATCAAATAAATTGATGGACCTGAGGAATTTATCTATTAATCATCTTCAAAAATAATTAACTAAATATCACTCTCCAAATAAAAATGGCAGCAATTTTCGTGAGCGCTAAAGTTTCTGTTTTTTACAGCAAGTTCAACAAGACTTTCCCCAAGTCTTCCCAAAGGTTCTACTTGGCACAAACACTAATTAAAATCATAAAACCACATCTAAGAATAGGCTATATCAATTATTTATTACTAAACAGGAACAAAAAGCAAGGAACAAAAATAAAATTGGGTTGCCTCCCAACAAGCGCTATCATTTAACACCCCTAGCCAGGCATGATGATTTCAATGATGCTCACATAAAAGATAAGAATTGAAACATAAAGGGAGCATCATGAAGAAGATGAATAGCACATTTAAGTCTAACCCACTTCCTATGCATAAGGATTTTGTGAGCAAACAACTTGTGGGAACAAGAATCAACTTGCATAGGAAGGTAAAACAAGCATAATTTCAAAATTTTAAGCACATAGAGAGGAACTTGATATTATTGCAATTCCTACAAGCATATGTTCCTCCCTCATAATAATTTTCAGTAGCATCATGAATGAATTCAACAATATAACCAGCACCTAAAGCATTATTTTCATGATCTACAAGCATAGAAATTTTACTACTCTCCACATAAGCAAAATTCTTCTCATTCGGGGTAGTGGGAGTATCATAAGAAACTCGAATACTATAAATTGTTTCCACATTAAAAGAGTAATGTTCAGAAAAGGGGTAATCATAATCATGAAAAGTTTTATAAATATAATCACTACTTTTTATAGCATAAGTATCATCACAATAATCATCATAAGTAGGAGGCATGCTATCATCATTATAAATTTGCATATCAAAACTTGGGAGACTAAAAATATCATCTTCATTAAACGTAGCATCCCCAAGCTGGGGACAAACATTAATTATCGCAAATATATTCTCAAAAACATCATATTCATCAAACATAGCATCTCCAAGCTTGGTCCTTTTCATATCATAAGCATAATCACTCTCATAATTAATAGTATGGATAGCACCAATAGTATAGCAATTATCATATTCGTCCAAGCAAGTGGAAAAAAGATTTTCAAGATCATAAGAAGTATCATTATCTTCCACAATTATATTTTCATGAGGCACAATAGTAATAGGAGCAGCATTATTTGGGAGAGATACCTTTTTACCTCTCTTCCTTTTTCTTTTCTTCTTCTTCACCACATCATGTGTGGGTTCAATCCTCTTTTTGGAGCTCCTTATTAATGAGATTGGTTGAATAGGAGGCTCCTCCTCGTTACCTGATTTATCATAAGAAATAATAGGAGGATATTGGGAAGTCTCTTCCCTTTCATTAGTATTCTCTTCATCTTCTATTTGTTTTCTTTTCTTTATGTAATTGGCAATATAAGGATTTTCAATGCAATTCACCGCACAATACATATAAATTTCCTCTAGGTCAAAATGAAGAACTCTATCAAGGGCAAATTTTGGGATATCATTAGTTATACGTTTAATTTCTTCATAACCCAAGAGCAAACTAAGTTCATTATGATGTGCAAGGGAAACCAAGTCATCACAATTTTTGGACACGATACGATCATGAAACAATTTGCATTGGGTACTAAAATGATCACGTTCATTGCAAAGTTCACAAGTAGGGCTAAGAAAAATTAAATTTTCAGCACATTCATCTAGCTCTTCTTGCAACAATTTAGTTTCTAAGTTCTTATGCCTCTTGCAATATCTATCTTCCCTATTTGGTGTGTACTTACAAACCCAATCCACTCCACAAAAATTGACATGTTTATAGGAGACATTTTCATCATAACTAGTGCAATCATCATTAGTATCATGGGTATTCAAAGAATTCGTACTAACAACATTGCAATCATGCTCATAATTCAAAGATTTAGTGCCAAACATTTTAATGCATTCTTCTTCTAAAACTTTGTCACAATTTTCCTTTCCATCATACTCACGAAAGATATTAAAAAGATGAAGCGTATGAGACAAACTCAAACTAGTGATAAAACAAGAAACTAAAAGACTCAATTGCAAGATCTAAAGATATACCTTCAAGCACTCACCTCCCCGGCAATGGCGCCAGAAAAGAGCTTGATGTCTACTACACAACCTTCTTCTTGTAGACGTTGTTGGGCCTCCAAGTGCAGAGGTTTGTAGGACAGTAGCAAATTTCCCTCAAGTGGATGACCTAAGGTTTATCAATCCGTAGGAGGCGTAGGATGAAGATGGTCTCTCTCAAGCAACCCTGCAACCAAATAACAAAGAGTCTCTTGTGTCCCCAACACACCCAATACAATGGTAAATTGTATAGGTGCACTAGTTCGGTGAAGAGATGATGATACAAGTGGTATATGGATAGTATATAATAGTTTTTGTAATCTGAAATTATGAAAACAGCAAGGTAACTAATGATAAAAGTGAGCGTAAATGGTATTGCAATGCGTGGAAATAAGGCCTATGGTTCATAATTTCACTAGTGTAAGTTCCCTCAACAATGATAACATAATTGGATCACATAACTATCCCTCAACATGCAACAAAGAGTCACTCCAAAGTCACTAATAGCGGAGAACGAGCGAAGAGATTATAGTAGGGTACGAAACCACCTCAAAGTTATTCTTTCCAATCAATCCGTTGGGCTATTCCTATAGATGTCACAAACAGCCCTAGAGTTCGTTGTAGAATAACACCTTAAGACACAAAACAACCAAAACCCTAATGTCACCTAGATACTCCAATGTCACCTCAAGTATCCGTGGGTATGATTATATGATATGCGTGACACAATCTCAGATTCATCTATTCAACCAACACAAAGGACCTCAAAGAGTGCCCCAAAGTTTCTACCGGAGAATCACGACAAAAACGTGTGCCAACCCCTATGCATAGGTTCATGGGCGGAACCCGCAAGTTGATCACCAAAACATACATCAAGTGAATCACGTGGTATCCCATTGTCACCACAGATACACACGGCAAGACATACATCAGGTGTTCTCAAATCTTTAAAGATTCAATCCGATAAGATAACTCCATAGGGGAAACTCAATTCATTACAAGAGAGTGGAGGGGGGGATAAACATAAGATCCAACTATAATGGCAAAGCTCGCGATACATCAAGATCGTGCCAAATCAAGAACACGAGAGAGAGAGATCAAACACATAGCTACTGGTACATACCCTCAGCCCCAAGGGAGAACTACTCCCTCCTCGTCATGGAGAGCACCGAGATGATGAAGATGGCCACTGGAGAAGGATTCCCCCTCCGACAGGGTGCCGGAACGGGTCTAGATTGGCTTTCGGTGGCTACGGAGGCTTCTGGCGGCGGAACTCCCGATCTATTATGCTCCCGATCTGGCGGCGGAAGAAGTACGTCAGCGGGCCACGAGGGGCCCACGAGGGTGGAGGGCGCACCTAGGGGTTGGGCCTTCCCCCCTGCCTCGTGGCCTCCTCGCAGGTCCCCCGACGTGCACTCCAAGTCTTCTGGGCTTCTTTCCTTCCAAAAATGAGTTCCGTGAAGTTTCAGGTCAATTGGATTCCGTTTGATTTTCCTTTTCTTCGAAACCCTGAAACAGGGTAAAAACAGACACTGGCATTGGGCTCTGGGTTAATAGGTTAGTCCCAAAAATGATATAAAAGTGTATAATAAAGCCCATAAACATTCAAAACAGTAGATAATATAGCATGGAGCAATCAAAAATTATAGATACGTTGGAGACGTATCACAAGACAACCGGATCAGACTCAGAATCCCCGTTAAAAGATATCTCGACAATGGTAAAACTAAACCAGCAAAGCCGCCCGATGTGCCGACAAATCCCGATAGGAGTCGCACGTATCTCGTTCTCAGGGCACATCGAATGAGCCAGACATCGGGTTGGCATAGACCCTGGTTGCCCAGGGGGCGCCGGACATCGCTCAAGTTGGACCAACACTTAGAGAAGCACTGGCCCAGGGGTTTAAAATAAAGATGACCCTTGAGTCCGCGAAACCCAAGGGAAAAAAGGCTAGGTGGCCAAAGGTAAAACCAAGGTTGGGCCTTGGTGGAGGATTTTTATTCAAGGCGAACTGTCAAGGGGTTCCTATTATAACCCAACCATGAAAGGAACGCAAAATCAAGGAACATAACACCGGTATGACGGAAACTAGGGCGGCAAGAGTGTAACAAAACACGAGGCATAAGGCCGAGCCTTCCACCCTTTACCAAGTGTATAGATGCATTAAAGTAGACAAGATATAATAATGATATCCCAACAATAAACATGTACCAACAAGGAACAAACTCCAATCTTCACCTGCAACTAGGAACGCTATAAGAGGTGCTGAGCAAAGCGGTAACATAGCCAAACAACGGTTTGCTAGGACAAGGTGGGTTAGAGGTTTGACATGGCAATATGGGAGGCATGATAAGCAAGTGGTAGTATCGTAGCATACGCATAGTAATAGAGCGAGCATCTAGCAAGCAAAGATAGAAATGATCTCGAGGGTATGGTCATCTTGCCTGCAAAGTTCTCTGAGTTGACGTTAGCTTGGTCCTCGTAAGCGTACTCAACTGGTTCATCGATCACGTACTCGTCTCCCGGCTCTACCCAAAGCAAGAACACAAGCAAAGGGAGACACAATCAACCACGGTGCAATGCGCAAGCAACATGATGCAAAACATGGCATGATATGCGGGATGTGATATATGATGCATATGCATGTTTCAGAAAGGAAAGATTGAACCTGGCCTCAACTTGGAAAAACCAAGAGTTCCACTGGAAAGATGATTTCATTTCGGTCAAAATCGATATAAAGAACACCGGAATCGGATGCACGGTTTGCAAATGGCAAGCAAAACAATAATGGCACAAAGCTGCGATTAACAGCACGAGGCCATCTAAATGCATCAAGAACAACAAGCTACTACACTCTAACATAACAACAAATCACATGGCCGTGATTCACTCAAGATGCTTGACAAAAGATGAACACTGAGCTACGGCTAAATCACACAATAGCAGGTTCAAACAAGCATGGAAAAAGTGCAAAAGATAACAGGTTACAGACTTAGTGAAAATAACAACATGTCAGGAATTTAACATCAGGAAGCAATGTTTAGAGCAAGATATCAACATGCTATAGGAACATATCATGGAAAATCAAGGCATGGCATGAAGCTACTCAAAGCATACAACAAAAGTCCCTTACTGACCTTAAGCCAAAAGGGATCAGAAAATACAATGGCAACCATGTGAACATAGTAAGTTTTGTTAACAGATTCAGACTTAGTACAAAACTGGAACATGGCAAAACAGATTCACGTAGGCATGTTTACGAACTCGATGCACTCACCACAAGGCATTGCATGACAATCTAAGCATACACCCAGCAAGTAAACATGGCATAGAAACATGGGAAAAACAACCTCATAGCATGCACGGACAAACTATAATAACCTCGGCAAAATTGCTTAACATGTAAACAATCTGCCAGGAACATTTTATAGAAAAAGTAGAGCAAGATTGAGTCATGCTAGGTCGCTCCATAATTGCAAACAAAGACATGGATGGATAGAGCACAACAATATCTCAAAATGATCCTTACTGAACATGCTCAAAAATGGCATGGATCACTCTGTAGCAACAAGAATACATGGCATAAAAATATTAACAGGGCAAAGACTTAGAAGATTTCTAAGTCCCTGAAATCAGAAACATTACGAGGGCTACCTTGCATGCTTGTGCTAGTCACCACATACATCACAAAAATACATGGCATACACCCCTGTAAAGATGACATGGCATACTTCAAAACACATGTAGGGATCAAGTTCATAGGATGCACACATTAATCATGGCAAAAATGACAAATGTCCAATTACTGATAAGAATCTGAAACTAACATTGCATAGCACTCTTGCAACAGCATTTAGGGCATCAAGATGAGCTCAAATGAACATGGTGCAATGGGATGAAATGAAGTACTCGTCGAGACGAAAAATTTGATATGCTACACGCCCAAAACGGAGCCACAGATGCAGAGATATGATGCGATGAAAAACGCTAAAAATATTAGGAACTAGGGCAAAATTCAACCCTAATCTTAGATCCAGATCGGGCACGAGGATCGAGGTTCACCAAGATCTCGCCGGAATCTGTGGCTGCGGCGGCCGGAGCTCGACGACGCTCGCTGGAGTTGCGATGGTCAGCGGCCGGAGGCGTCGGGGCGGCGCGCGGCGGCGAAGGGCGACGAGGGGCGGTGCGCGGCGGCCGGGCGAAAGCCGCGGAGGTCTCCAATGCGGCGAGGTCGTCGTTGGCGCGTGGCGACCGAAGCGAGGGGTCGCCGGCGTGGAGGAGGAAGACGGGGCACGCAGGCGCGAGCCTTGGGCGGCTGGGGAGATGGGCCGCGGGGGCCGATTCCGGGCTCTCTGTGCCCGCGGTGGAGGCGCGTCGGCGGTGAGGACATGGCGGAGCAGGAGAGGCTGAGGCAGCAGGGCGGACGCGTCCGGCGGCGCGGGGAAGAAGAGGCTAGGGTTAGGGATCCGGAAATTTCGGAGGGGGGGGGGTCTATATTTATAGGTAGAGGGAGCGAGGAGGCTCCAAATTGAGCATGGTTTGCGGCCACGCGATCGTGATGGAACGTCCTAGATGATGGAGGGGTTTTAGCTGGGTTGTGGGCCACTTTGGAGCGGTGTTGGGCTGCAACACACATGCGGCCTTTATGGTCCCGCGGTTAACCGTTGGAGTATCAAACGAAGTCCAAATGGCACGAAACTTAACAGGCGGTCTACCGATAGTAAACCAAGGCCGCTTGACAAGTCTTGGTCCAATCTGAAAACGTTTAACACCCGCACACGAATAGAGGTAAAAGGGAACATCGGAGGACATAGGAGCACTGGAATGCAAAACGGACAACGGAGAAAATGCTCGGATGCATGAGACGAACACGTATGCAAATGCGATGCACATGATGACATGATATGATATGCATGACAAAGATAAAAAAACAAAGAGAAAAACCCGACAACGAGGAAATATCATAACTTAGTGTCGGAAATGGCAAGAGTAGGAATACAAATATGACAGGTTACATATGAGGCGTTACACTTAATGGCGCAGAAGATGGCCGACCTTGCGTTTCCTCTTCTTCTAGCTCTAACGAATGGAAGTTTCTGCCTACACGTATTCTCCTCCACTCGCATCATCATCCTTTTCTTTTCTGCGGTATCCATGATCCCGAGGGTACAACAACGGAGACAGCGCAAACTAACCACCAATCCCGCAACCATCAAGCTTGCATATGCTCTGGGCGCCCGGCGGCACTACGAACCCCATATCTCGGCGTCCATAGAGCTCAAGAATTTTACGGTGGCTTGCACTGACCATGGCCAATTACCCTGTTGCCGCAAGCATACTGGGGCCCCCACATGATACCCTACCGGCTGATACACGCTTGATAAGTGAATCAGGAATTCTACAACTTGGACTATATAACATTTGCTCCTTTTCTGTTGGCATGGCTCTTTGACCTTTGCACTTGAATTGATTGATGAATTGTCTGGTGTGATGTGAACAAATACAATGACAATTTCACCATTAACCTCAGGTAATTATCCCTCATAAATATTCTAACACTGTTAATCTTCACTGCTCACAACCAACCGCAGGTTTCTGATGTTGCTATCTTATTTGCGATTTGGTTGTTGTTAATCAGATATGAAGACGTATCTGCGGACATATATTTCAGCTACATGTACTATGTACCAAAAACATGTTGTTTTTGTACTTCAAATATTACTCATCAGTTAACTATGCAGCTCTAGATTGGTCAATGAATAATGTATGATATAAGAATGCACAAAACAAAGTGTGTCTATTGTAAGAGCTAGGGATGCGTGTTTCCTCCCTCTTCCCAGTATCTTGATCCCCAGTAGGTTATCTTTGGCTCGCGTAAGTACACTGTGTTCATGTTCAAATCCCATTTTCATCCAGTTAATTGTAGAGCTTAAACTATTACTATGGCCCAAAGCTGCAACCAGCTTTTGACTTCTCTTGTGATTAAAGAAAGCAATTTTTTATCAAGCTGCACCGCTCGTTTTCTGTGCTATATCAATATCAGGTCATTCTTCTTCTGATTAAGCAAAACATTTTCTAAGTTACCTGTATGTGTGATGGTGCAGGAGCCTTTCTATGAGTTAGATGATATAAAACGATTCTTAATTCACTATAATCAAAGTGGGATGTCTAAGATACAGTTGCAGCGTTGAGTAAAACTAGCAATGTGCAACTTGATGGACAACATATGAAAATAATTATCAGCTCTATAATTTCAGCTGCACTTTAGATGATAATGGAGCCTATGCTAGGAACTTTGAGGTATGTTCTGCTAGCTGCATCAGTTATTTAATAAGTTGAGTGCACAAAAAATTGAATATATGCATTTTTATATCTGCTAGAATTCTCCAGAAGTTATCGGACTAATGAGTCATTAAGTGTTAGGGATGGCGATACAGTAACCGTTCATGCCTTTTCAATGGTAGTTACTAAATTAGCTCTTGCTTCTCTATTGCTTGCTGCCTTAGAAAAAATCAGACACGCTCCACCACATATTCAAACATCTTAGCAAATGTCATCCGTAAACAAACTTTTATGATGGAATTGTCACCCTTTGATTTTCTAACCTATACCTAGAGCTTGAACCAATATGCCGCACTATCCACACTGATTTACTATAGCAATTCTTCATTCCCCCCTTAAAATTAAGGCTTTTAGACTATTTACATATTTAAATAATTCTTTCATTAAGACGGGCGCTGCAACGCATGCCTTTATGTTCTAGTTTTATTTATGACATCCTCCCTAGGGCTTCTCCAACGCGGACCCACAAACCGTACACATATGTTCGAACCGCGTGGTGTGGACGTGTTGTGCCATTCAAGGCGGGCCTATATGAGTCTGTCGGACGGTTCAGACGTACTTTTTTTGTAAACCGGAGACAAACTGGGGGGCTTTGTGGGTGCCCGGATAGCAGACACGCCAGCGTATGACCACCCTGGCCCACCAAAAACTCCCCCTCGTTCGTGTGCGTTGCCAACTGGTGCCAGTTGCCCATATTCATGCTGCTGTATAGCGGCCACTCCGCAATGATGCCGGCCCAGAGCGGACGAGACCTCTCACCGGCGCCGATACTGAAGCGTCGCATGGATCCAAGGAGCCGCCCGTGCCGCGTCCCCGATGGCTGCGCTTGTTCAATGCCAGAGTGTCATTTGTTGTTCGGGACGAGACGGATATCTACCACGTTTGTTCAGTGCATGTCCATCTGTTTGCCTCATTAAGGACAACTCCAATGCGCGACTCCAACTGGTCCGGCCGCGTCCGTTTGGTGGTAAACGGACGGAGCAGGCCGCCAACCGGACCGTTATCTGTTTTTGGTCTGTTTTCGACCATTCCTGGTCCAACTTTGGGTCGCGTTTGTGGTCGAACGGACATGCGCGGATGGCGCGTGGTGCGTGCCCATGTCCTCTCCTGGCCTGCCCGTCGGGGACATATGCGGCCATTTTTCTATTGCCCCCTCTCCGGCCGCACCCCCCGCCTCACTCCCCTCTCGTCCCTAGCCACCACCGCCACCATTTTTCTCGGTTGTGCGTTGTCCAGCAAGGCCGCGAAGCCCGCCCCCTCCCCTTCCACAGCCCTCGTTTCCTCCACGCCCGAAGCTCAACCCCGCCCGCCTAATTTTAGTGCATCCAGGGGACGGATTGGAGCGGATCCGGCCAAATTTGAGCTCACCCTAGCTGCAGGAGGCCACGCCGTGCCATGGACTGGCCGGGTACCGGACCACACAGCCCCAACAATGATCCCGGGCCACATGTAGGTACTGACTCCGCCTCTAACCGCTCGGATCGACCCCATCGCCGGTTCACCGATGGATAAACCAACGGTCATTGTTCGGGCTGGGTGCTTGAAGGAAATATGCCCTAGAGGCAATAATAAATTTGTTACTTATATTTCCTTATATCATGATAAATGTTTATTATTCATGCTAGAATTGTGTTAACCGGAAACTTAGTACATGTGTGAATACATAGACAAACAGAGTGTCACTAGTATACCTCTACTTGACTAGCTCGTTAATCAAAGATGGTTAACTTTCCTAGCCATAGACATGAGTTGTCATTTGATGAACGGGATCACATCATTAGAGAATGATGTGATTGACTTGAACCATCCGTTAGCTTAGCACTATGATCGTTTAGTTTATTGCTATTGCTTTCTTCATAACTGATACATGTTCCTATGACTATGAGATTATGCAACTCCCGAATACCGGAGGAACACTTTGTGCTATCAAACGTCACAACGTAATTGGGTGATTATAAAGATGCTCTACAGGTGTCTCCGATGGTGTTTGTTGAGTTGGCATAGATCAAGATTAGGATTTGTCACTCCGATTGTCGGAGAGGTATCTCTGGGCCGTCCCATTAATGCACATCACTATAAGCCTTGCAAGCAATGTGACTAAAGAGTTAGTTACGGGATGATGCATTATGGAACGAGTAAAGAGACTTGCCGGTACCAAGATTGAACTAGGTATGAGGATACCGACGATCGAATCTCGGGCAAGTAAGATACCGATGACAAAGGGAACAATGTATGTTGTTATGCGGTTTGACCAATAAAGATCTTCATAGAATATGTAGGAGCCAATATGACCATCTAGGTTCCGCTATTGGTTATTGACCGGAGATGTGTCTCGGTCATGTCTACATAGTTCTCGAACCCGTAGGGTCCGCATACTTAACGTTCGATGATGATTTGTATTATGAGTTATGTGATTTGATATAACTAATGTTGTTCGGAGTCCCGGATGAGATCACGGACATGACGAGGAGTCTCGAAATGGTTGAGACACAAAGATCAATATATTGGAAGTCAATATTCGGACATCAGAAAGGTTCCGAGTGATACGGGTATTTTTCGGAGTACCGGAGAGTTACGGGTATTCGTCGGGGGAAGTAGTGGGCCTTAATGGGCCACACAGGAAAGGAGAGAAGGGCCTAAAGGGGTGGCCGTGTGCCCCCCCATGGGCTGGTCCGAATTGGACTGGGAAGGGGGCGGCGCCCCTCTTTCCTTTCCTTTCCCCTCTCCTCTCCTTCCTTCTTCTCCTAATTGGACTAGGAAAGGGGGAAACCTACTCCTACTAGGAGTAGGAATCCCCCCTTTGGGCGCACCCCTTGTGGCCGGCCCTCCTCCTCCCCTCCTTTGTATACGGGGGAGGACGACACCCCATAGACACAGAAGTTGATTTCTTAGCCGTGTGCGGTGCCCCCCTCCATAGATTTCCACCTCGGTCATATTGCCGTAGTGCTTAGGCGAAGCCCTGCGTCGGTAACTTCATCATCACCATCAACACGCCGTCATGCTGACGAAACTCTCCCTCGGCCTCAGCTGGATCTAGAGCTCGAGGGACGCCACCGAGCTGAATGTGTGCAGATCGCGGAGGTGCCGTGCGTTTGGTACTTGATCGGTTGGATCGCGAAGACGTTCAATTACATCAACCGAGTTACTCAACGCTTCCGCTTTCGGTCTACAAGGGTACATAGACACACTCTCCTCTCTCGTTGCTATGCATCTCCTACATAGATCTTGCGTAATCGCAGGAAAATTTTGAATTACTGCATTCCCCAACAGTGGCATCCAAGCCAGGTCTACCTGTAGATGTTATATGCACGAGTAGAACACAAAGGACTTGTGGGCGTGGGTATATACATATTGTGTCACATCCCTAGTTCTTGTATGACCTAGACTAGCTAGTCATTTGTGCATCATGTTTAAATTCCATTTAAATTTGAAATGAGGATTTGTGAAACCCTCAGAATCATTTCTGGAAATGACCCAAATAAAAAATTGCTCCAAAAAGGTCCAAGAAAATGCTCATGTTGCTCTCTAAAAATATTGGACAAAGATAAAAATCAAACCAATATCTTTAAGAGCTCATAAGTATTTATTTTGGGCATTTGGAATTAATCCAGTAATTAATTGCTTTGGATATATATTTGCTATATATAATATATATCCAAAAATTCTGTTAATTGGTGAGGAGTATTGGAGCAATCCAACTAATTCCTACAAAAATTTACAGAAGTAAATAAAATGATTTAGTATTATTACTCAGTCAAAACAAATGTCAGAAAATAAAAATGGAGAAAAAGCTTACCTGACCTTACCTAGCAGCCCAACTAACCAGCCCAGCCCACCAGGGGCATCTTAGTCTTCAACCTCAGCCTACTGGCAGAGGCAAGGCCGAGCACGGCGCCGCGACGCGCCACACCGGCAGCTGCCTGCCTGGCTCCTCCTCGTCGCGCTTAGACATCGCCACGCACCCCCCTGGATCTTTCCCCCCCTCTCTCGCACACTCTCCTCCTCCCCAGCTCTCACCCATGCGACCACCGTCCGCAACCAGAGCCGCCGCTTGCCCTAGCCATGGCCACCGGCCAATCTACTCCCTGCCGATGAGTCCCCGAGCTCCGCATCGTCGTCTTCTTCATCCATGCCGAGCCAATTAATCGGGGACGCACCGTATCGTCATCACTGCCGTCGTCTTCATCGTCAGCCACCCGAGATCACCGGCGACGTTCCGGCTGCCCCAAGCCTTCCCCGAGCTCACCGACCCCGCCGCCGGATTCGCTATGAGCTCTGCCGCATTCCCCCCTCTTTCCTTGTCGCTTATCCGGAGCCGTAGCCTGCGCCCGTTCGAGGCCAAACTCCGGCCACCGCCCTGAGCTCTGCTCCGACGAGCTCCGGCCTCCCCATCTCGTCCCATATGCTCCACTGGATGCGGACAATGATGGGCTACGCCTCGGTGGTCTCCGTGCGTCCAGCCGCTGCTCGGAGCGCAATTCCGGTGAGTCGCCGCCGCGTGTTTGGTCGTCGCCGGCCGAACTCCGGCGACTGCTTACGTGGCCTCTAATTAGGCACTAATTACCCCTAGAGACACTGACAGTGGGCCCCAGCGCCACTAATCTAAATTAGATTAGAAATAACCCCCCTGTTTAACACTATGACACTGACGTGTGGACCCCACACGTCAGGTTTGACCCGGTCAGTGCCGTTGACCCGCTGACGCAGGTATGACGTAGTGCTGACGTAATTAATCATTTTCTGGATTTTAATTTATTCAGGAAATTCCAGAAAATGTTCAAAACTTATTCATAGAAATTCAACCGTAGCTCAGATTGAAATAATTTATATATGAAAAATGATCATAAAAATTCAATCTATTCATCTATACCATTTTCATGCATGACAAACCAACCTATACATGTTGTATATGAGAAAACACACTTATGGCATTTAAAGGGACTTAATTTAGAGTTGCATTGGACCTCTTCCAAATAGAATGCTAAATGCATTAGCTCAAAACACATCACATACTCATGCCATGTTCATGCATCATATTGTTGCATTGTTTGTGTATTGGTTGCCGGCACCGTTTCTTCTCGATAGGTTCCACTCCGGAAGGTGTTCCCGAGTACCTGTCAGAGGAGCAGTGCCCCTTCGCCGTTCTATCAGGCAAGCAACCCCCCTTGAGCTTTCTGATAAATCCCACTGTCTCGCTCCTGCTCCTTATATGGCATTAGGACAACAACGATTCAACTGCTACTTTTCTGCTGCGGTAGTTGAACCCATTCCTCTGCATGACCTGTCATTGCCATAGTAAATAGTTGAAACCCACTAGCATGAGTAGAAGTTGCTTGAGCCTTGATGTGCCTACTCATCCATACTTGTTTTCTTTATGCCAGCTATGCTTAGAGTTGTGTCAGGTATGATTCATCGGGAATGAATCGCAGTGGTGAACATGTCCTACCGATAAAGGCTAAGTGTTTGAACACGTTTTGGTAAAGGTAGAGATGAGAGGCCACGTAGGAGTACATGGTGGGTTGTCTGATTGGAACCGTTCCTAAGCACTGAGTTCTGTGTATGTTATCCAAGTCCAGTTACTACCACACATTGGGTTCCGGTTATCCGGCCCCTCTCGGCTTATTAATCCACTTGATCTCTGTCCAGGAGTTGCAACTAGTTTCTGGCGTTTGTAGGTAGTGCTACTTGTCTACCAGGTGGTGTCCGACGGGACGGGCTTGGGACAGACTAGGCACCATGGCACGGTGTACGAAGTGGCACCCGGATGGTGGGCTTGGGAACCCTGCACACGTCGTTTGGGGCCGTACTGGAGAGTTCGGCCGGAACTCCTTGCGGATGGAACTCGAATAGGCGATAAACCTGGATGAGAGACTTGTGTGGTTAGTCAGGTCATGGCCGACACCCTCGCCCGGCTTCCGCTTCAAGGTTGCCGAGGTACATGATGTGTACAGGGTGATAAGTGGCGAGAGCGTGGGGGAAGAAGTACACCCCTGCAGGGTTAACATTATCTATTCAAATATCCGTTTTACTCGGATATGGAATCTTGGAGGACTTATGTAGTACATAAACAACTTGAAGTGGATACTCTAAAATCCGCAAGATAAGCGTGAGTGCTATGGATGGCCTTCTCGTAGGGAGACGGGAACGTATCCGTAGTGGAGTATTGATATGGTGAATATGTGGACTCGTGTGCGTCTCCTCACCTTAAAGAAGTTTCTGATAGTCGTAGTATAGGCTAGCCACTGAGTCAAAGCGGGCTTGCTGCTGTTAAAACTCCACCACCCCCTTGATGATAATGCTGCATATGTAGATAGTTCTAATGTAAGACTTGCTGAGTACCTTCGTACTCACGTTTGCTTATTTATGTTTTGCAGTTGGTTACACTAGTGACTTCGACGAGTAGCTTGTATCCCAGCTACGATCTTGTACCCTTGGGAGGGTCGTGTTTTCAGGCTTCTTAGTCTTTTCCTTTTGTAGCTGTCTGTACTCACACATGTAATGCTTCCGTTGTTTGTATGCTCTGAATGATGGGTCATGAGACCCCTGTTTGAATTGAATGCTATGTGGCTCTTCTGGGCCTTTATCTATATGAGTTGAGTTATGTTGTGATGCCATGTTGTACAGCACATACTTGCATGTTATGCGTACGTGTGACGTGTATTGCTATGTGTGGGATCTGACAATTTATCCTTGATAGCCTCTCTTATGAGGAAATGTAGCCTAGTGCTTCCACTGAGCCTTGGTAGTTCTCTATAGCCCGGTTTACCGGAGTCCTGCTAGCCCAGCACTACTGCTCCGGAACACTTAGACTGGCCGGCATGTGATTCACTTTGTTTCTGTGTCTGTCCCTTCGGGGAAATGTCACGCAGAGACATCCCGAGTCCTGTAACCTGCTACAGCCCGGGTTCTCGGTGTCCTGTTAGCCCAGTTGCTACAGCCCGGATTCATATGCTGTTGACCGACATGCTCGAGGTTGATTCATGTATGCCTATCCCTGTAAGTTAGTGCCACTTTGGGTTCACGACTAATCATTCGGCCCGGGTTCTCTGTCATATGGATGCTAGCGACACTATCATATACGTGAGCCAAAAGGCACAAACGGTCCTGGGCCATGGTAAGGAGACACCAGTGGGGATACCGTGCGTGAAGCCGCAATGTGATATGATGTGTTACATGCTAGATCGGTGTGACCTAGGATCGGTGTCCCGACAGCATTGGTATCAGAGCTTGACTGACTGTAGGATTACCAAGCCAAACTGGTTGAAGTTGAGTCTAGAAATGCTTTAGTTATATAAGGGAATTGATTGTGGAAGGGAATGTAAGGCTCTTTTTACTCCTTTACCTCATGTCATTCTTTCTGAGTCAGCCTCTTCTTTTCTATGAGGGTTAAGGACTAGGCTTCTCCTCTATCTCTCAGGATGACGTGTTACTAAACCGTAAAGTCTGAGGATTGTTGAGTTTGTGTCTCCGTACAGTTCTACTACTTCCGTGTGTCATCAGTTTGACCCAGAAACCTTGATATTATGATGCTGAGTGATTATGCTATTCCTTTGATGAATGTCTCAAAATCTTTTTTGAGCATTTACAACCGTTATGCTGCCGAAATTGTCCTAGGATTTCAAGAGTTTCCAATGCTTTTGCATTACATTCCGCATCCTTATGTTGATGCTAATTCCATCCTTGTTTCCTTGGTTTCTGTGCCAGGATGTCGTCTGCTAACCGAGGTTCAGTTGTTCAAAGCAAGAACCACGAAGATGGTAGGGATGAGGATCCTCCTGACCAGCCTTTGATGGCAGAGTTCTTGTTAGCATCCGAGAGGAACAAGCGTGAGACTAACCGCTTGCTAGCACAGATTGAGCAGAACACCGCACATCAGCGTAAGAAGTTGGTTTCCATCACCGACTTCATTGGTCTGAAACCACCCACCTTCCATCATTCCATTGAGCCACTCGATGCAGATGACTGGCTCCGGAGCATCACTCACAAGTTGCATTCTGCGAACGTAGCTCAAGGTGACAAGGTCACCTATGCTACCTATCACCTGGAAGGTCCTGCTAGTATTTGGTGGCAGAACTATGAGGCTATGCTTCTAGCTGGCCAGATACCCACCTGGAGAGATTTCACTGAGGCTTTTCGCGAGCATCACATTCCGCAGGCTCTCATTGACCGCACGAGAGAAGAGTTCTATAGTTTCACCCAGGATAAGATGGCTGTTGATGCTTACAGTAGAGAGTTTGAGAACCTCGCCCGCTATGCTACAGAGGAGGTGTCCAAAGACGCCAAGAAGCATGCTAGGTTCCGGAAGGGTCTCAACCCTAAGTTGCGTCGTGATCTCCACCTGCATCATTGTGATACTTTCCAGGCTCTTGTGAACAAGGCCATTAATGCAGAGACAACTCAGCTCACTTACGAGGAGTCTCGTAAGCACAACCATGATCTGGGTTCTTCCTCCCGCTCTGGCTCTCACAAGCGACGGATTTGGATCCCGAACTCAGCTCTTCCACCTGGATATGCACCGAGGCAATCCGATGTGGCGCCTCACCCAACTCAGCAACGTGCTCCATCCAGGCCTGTTAGTGGACCACTTGCCAAAGTAGGTCCACGTCCTACCTTAGGAACTTGCTTCACCTGCGGAGAACCAGGACACTATGCATGTGACTGCCCTCAGTCCAGTTATACTCCACCCCAGTCTGAGAGGTCTGTTGGCCGTGAAAAGCCATCAGGCAAGATGATCGGTACCAAGCCAGCCACCATTGAACGAGCATGTGTGCACCACGTCTCAGCTACAGAAGCTCAAGATGACCCTAGCGTCGTATTGGGTACGCTTCTTGTCAATTGTCACCCAGCTTCAGTTCTGTTTGATACCGGAGCATCCCACTCCTTCATATCCGAAGGTTATGCTCGGTTGCACGACATGTCATTTTGTGATATGCCATCTCCACTAATAATCCAGACTCCTGGTTCCAAATGGCAAACCTCCAAGGTAAGCCATGGTAATGAAATCCTTGTTGACAGACTCGTATTCCTTGCTTCTTTGATATCTCAGAAGTCTTCAGATATTAACATCATCTTGGGCATGGACTGGATGACAGCTCATCATGCCAAGATCGATTGTTACACTAGATCTGTTCAACTTACACATCCATCCGGATAAATAGTCACTGTCTCCACTAGAGTTGCAAGGCGACAACTCTATTCTCTTAATGCCAGCCCTCTTCCAGACCTTGAAGGTATTCTAGTAGTCCGTGACTTCCCGGATGTCTTTCTAGAAGAACTGCCAGGTGTCCCACCTGACAAAGATGTAGAGTTTGTCATAGAACTTATCCCAAGAACTGTTCCAATCTCTAGGAGACCATACAAGATGGCACCTTTGGAGTTAGTCGAGCTTAAGAAACAGCTTGATTAGTCCTTGCAAAAGGGTTTCATCCATCCCAGTTCTTCTCCTTGGGCTTGTCCTGTCCTCTTTGTCAAGAAGAAGGATGGTATGGATCAGACGGTTGTAGATTATCGTCCCGTTAATTTGGTCACGATAAAGAACAAGTATCCGCTCCCCAGGATCAACGACCTGTATGATCAGCTTGCTGGATCCTCAGTCTTTTCCAAGATGGATTTGAGGTTAGGCTACCACCAGATTAGAATCAGAAATGGGGACATCCCCAAAACGACCTTTGTCACTTGTTATGGTCAATACGACTACACCGTGATGTC
The DNA here is from genome assembly GCA_034509565.1 of Triticum monococcum. Lineage (NCBI taxonomy): Eukaryota > Viridiplantae > Streptophyta > Magnoliopsida > Poales > Poaceae > Triticum > Triticum monococcum. The sequence goes on along the minus strand of CM067842.1, from coordinate 699,605,604 downwards.
TTTCGGCCTAACCAATGCTCCAGCTACTTTCTCCCGCTTGATGAACTCGATCTTTATGGTGTACTTAGATAAGTTCGTCGTGGTTTACCTCGATGATATTCTCATTTACTCGAAGAACAAGGAAGAGCATGCCGAACATCTTAGACTTGTGTTAGAAAAACTCAGAGAGCACCGCCTTTATGCCAAGTTCTCCAAGTGTGAATTTTGGTTGCCAGAAGTGACCTATCTAGGCCACGTGATCTCTGGTAAGGGCATTGCTATCAATCCCGAAAGAGTTAAAGTCGTTCTCGATTGAACTCCACCCGAAACGGTCAAACAAGTTAGGAGTTTCCTTGGTCTAGCCAGTTATTATCGCCGCTTCGTTAAAAACTTCTCCAAAGTGGCCAAACCCCTCATAGAACTTCTCAAGAAAGATAAAAGGTTTGAGTGGACCCCACAGTGTGAGCACAGTTTTTAGGAACTGAAAAGACGCCTGACTTCTACACCCATACTCGTGCCACCGGATTTCACTAAAGACTTTTTATCTATTGCGACGCTTCGCGTCAAGGAGTAGGTTACATTCTTATGCAGGATCATCATGTGATTGCCTATGCATCTCGACAGTTGCATCCACATGAGGAAAATTATCCTACACATGATCTAGAGCTTGCAGCCGTAGTCTATGCACTTAAGACTTGGCGAAATTACCTTCTTGGTAACCATTGCGAAATCTACACTGACCATCAGAGTCTCAAGTATATCTTCACCCAACCGGATCTGAATCTCAAACAGAGACGTTGGTTGGAGTTGATCTCGGATTACGACTTAGGAATCACCTACACCCCAGGCAAAGCCCATGTCATGGCTGATGCTTTAAGTCATAAATCCTATTGCAACAATGTCAACCACCCCTCCATGAGGAATTCTGTAAGCTTAACATTCACATAGCTCCTCATGGTTCCCTTTCTACCTTGGTGGCGAAACCTACCCTTACGGATCAGATCATAGAGGCTCAGAAGCATGATACGGGAATCTCCCGGATCAAGAAAAATATTTCCAAGGGAGTTGCCGACTGTTTCCCTATGGATGAACGAGGCGTTGTTTACTTTGGAACCCGTTTGGTGGTTCCCAAATGTCAACAGATGCAGCAACTGATCCTTAAGGAGGCCCATGAATCCCCTCTCATGATTCATCCCGGTAGTACAAAGATGTATCAGGACCTACGTCAGAGGTTCTGGTTGACTAGGGTGAAGAGAGAAATCGCTCAGTATATTGCCAACTGTGACGTTTGTCGTCGCGTTAAGGCAGAGCATCAAAGAACTGCTGGCACCCTTCAACCTTTAGCTATTCCCGAGTGGAAATGGGACAAAGTTGGTATGGACTTCTTCACCGGCTTTCCCTGGACCAAGAAAGGAAATAATGCTATCTTCATAGTCATTGATCGTCTTTCCAAAGTGGCTCACTTCCTAACTGTTCGAGAGAGTATCACTGCTAGTCAGCTCGCTAACTTATATATCTCCTGAATAGTGTCACTCCATGGTGTTCCACTAGAGATCAATTCAGACCATGGCAGTCTTTTCACCTCTCATTTCTGGGAAAGTTTCTAGAATGCCATGGGAACCCATCTTTCTTTCAGTACCGCTTTCCACCCTGAGTCAAGTGGTCAGGTGGAAAGGGTCAACCAAATTCTCGAAGACATGCTTAGAGCTTGTGTTATCTCATTCGGTATGGATTGGTAGAAGTGTCTTCCTTTCGCCGAGTTTGCTTATAACAATAGCGATCGATCCAGTCTTAGGAACGCACCCTTCGAGATTCTGTATGGACGAAGATGTCGAACACCTTTGAACTAGTCAGAGACCGGTGAAAGACAATTCTTTGGACCGGATATGATCCAGGAGGTAGAAGAGCAAGTTCACATCATTCGTGAGAATTTGAAAACAACCCAATCTTGTCAAAAGAGCCAGTATGACCGTCGTCATAAGGAAGTGGCTTATGAAGTTGGCGACAAGGCTTACCTTCGGGTTACTCCTTTGAAGGGTACCCATCGTTTCGGTATCAAGGGCAACTTGGCTCCTCGTTTCATTGGTCCTTTTCTCATTCTCGCTAAACGAGGAGAGGTTGCCTACCAGTTGGAACTACCCCCACATCTTTCTCGAGTTCATGATCTCTTCCACGTCTCTCAACTCAGGCGTTGCTTCTCGGATCCCATCCGCGGAGTGGACCACGAAACGCTTGATCTCCAAGATAACCTCAGTTATTGAGAGTACCCCGTTCGCATTCTGGATCAAGCAGAGCGTGTCATTCGATGTCATAACATCAAGTTTCTCAAGGTTCAGTGGTCTCATCATTCCGTGAGAGAAGCTACTTGGGAGCGAGAAGATCCTCTCCGACTTGAGTACCCCGTTTTCTTTCCGCCAACTCCTGAATCCCGAGACGAGATTCTTTCGAGTGGGGGCGAGTTGTCACACCCCTAGTTCTGGTATGACCTAGACTAGCTAGTCATTTGTGCATCACGTTTAAATTCCATTTAAATTTGAAATGAGGATTTGTGAAACCCTCAGAATCATTTCTGGAAATGATCCAAATAAAAAATTGCTCCAAAAAGGTCCAAGAAAATGCTCATGTTGCTCTCTGAAAATATTGGACAGAGATAAAAATCAAACCAATATCTTTAAGAGCTCATAAGTATTTATTTGGGGCATTTGGAATTAATCCAGTAATTAATTGCTTTGGATATATATTTGCTATATATATAATATATGTCCAGAAATTCTGTTAATTTGTGAGGAGTTTTGGAGCAATCCAATTAATTCCTACAAAAATTTATAGAAGTAAATAAAATGATTTAGTATTATTACTAAGTCAAAACAAATGTCAGAAAATAGAAAAGAAAATAAAAATGGAGAAAAAGCTTAGCTGACCTTACCTAGCAGCACAACTAACCAGCCCAGCCCACCAGGGGCATCTTAGTCTTCAACCTCTGCCTACATGCAGAGGCAAGGCCGAGCACGGCGCCACGACGCGCCACGCCGGCAGCTGCCTCGTTGGCTCCTCCTCGTAGCGCTCAGACATCGCCACGCACCCCCTGGATGTTTTCCCCTCTCTCTCGCTCACTCTCCTCCTCCGCAGCTCTCACCCACGCGACCACCGCGCGCAATGGGAGCCGCCGCTCGCCCTAGCCATGCCACCGGCCACTCCACTCCCTGCCGATGAGTCCCCGAGCTCCGCATCATCGTCTTCTTCATCCACGCCGAGCCAAGCAACAGGGGACACACTGTATCGTCATCACCGCTGTCGTCTTCATCGTCAGCCACCCGAGATCGCCGGCGACGTTCCGGCTGCCCCAAGCCTTCCCCGAGCTCACCGACCCCGCCGTTGGATTCACCGTGAGCTCCGCCGCATTCCCCCTCTTTCCTCGTCGCTTATCCCAAGCCGTAGCCTGTGCCCGCTCGAGGCCGAACTCCGGCCGCCGCCCCGAGCTCCGCTCTGGCGAGCTCCGGCCTCCCCAGCACGTCCCACATGCTCCACTGGATGCGGACAACGACGGGCTACGCCTCGGTGGTCTCCGCACGTCCATCTGCCACTCGGAGCGCAATTCCGACGAGTCGCCGCTGCGGGTTTGGTCGTCGCTGGCCGAACTCCGGCGACTGCTTACGTGGCCTCTAATTAGGCACTAATTACCCCTAGAGACACTGACAGTGGGCCCCAACGCCACTAATCTAAATTAGATTAGAAATAACCCCCTGTTTAACACTATGACACTGACGTGTGGACCCCACACGTCAGGTTTGACCCGGTCAGCGCCGTTGACCTGCTGACATAGGCATGATGCAGTGCTGACATAATTAATCATTTTCTGGATTTTAATTTATTTAGGAAATTCCAGAAAATGTTCAAAACTTCAAAAATTCATAGAAATTCAACCGTAGCTCAGATTGAAATAATTTATATATGAAAAATGATCATAAAAATTCAATCTATCCATCTGTACCATTTTCATGCATGACAAACCAACCTATACATGTTGTATATGAGAAAACACACTTATGGTATCTAAAGGGACTTAATTTAGAGTTGCATTTGAACCTTTGGTTCAAATGGACCTCTTCCAAATAGAATGCTAAATGCATTAGCTCATAACACATCACATACTCATGCCATGTTCATGCATCATACTATTGCATTTGTTTGTGTATTGATTGCCGGCACCGTTTCTTCTTGATAGGTTCCACTCCGGAAGGTGTTCCCGAGTACCCGTCGGAGGAGCAGTGCCCCTTCGTCGTTCTATCGGGCAAGCAACCCCCCTTGAGCATTTCGATAAAACCCACTCTCTCGCTCCTGCTCCTTATACGACATTAGGACAACAACGATTCAACTGCTGCTTTTCTGCTGCGGTAGTTGAACCCATTCCTCTGCATGACCTGTCATTGCCACAGTAAATAGTTGAAACCCACTAGCATGAGTTGGAGTTGCTTGAGCCTTGATGTGCCTACTCATCCATGCTTGTTTTCTTTATGCTAGCTATGCTGAGAGTTGTGTCAGGTCTGATTCATCGGGAATGAATCGGAGTGGTGAACATGTCCTACCGATAAAGGCTAAGTGTGTGAACATGTTTTGGTAAAGGTAGAGATGAGAGGCCATGTAGGAGTACAATGTGGGTTGTCTCATTGGAACTATTCCTAAGCACTGAGTTCTATGTATGTTATCCAAGTCCAGTTACTACCACACATTGGGTTCCGGTTATCCGGCCCCTCTCGGCTTATTAATCCACTTGATCTCTGTCCAGGAGTTGCAACTAGTTTCTAGCATTTGTAGGTAGTGCTACTTGTCTACCAGGTGGTGTCCGACGGGATGGGCTTGGGATAGACAAGGCACCATGGCATGATGTACCAAGTGGCACCCGGATGGTGGGCTTGGGAACCCTGCACACATCATTTGGGGCCGTACTGAAGACTTTGGCCGGAACTCCTTGCGGATGGAACTCGAATAGGCGATAAACCTGGACGAGAGACTTGTGTGGTTAGTCAGGTCATGGCCGACACCATCGCCCGGCTTCCGCTTGAAGGTTGCCGAGGTACATGACGTGTACAGGGTGATAAGTGGCGAGAGCGTGGGTGAAGAAGTACACCCCTGCATGGTTAACATTATCTATTCGAATAGATGTTTTCCTCGGATATGGAAACTTGGAGGACTTATGTAGTACATAGACAACTTGAAGTGGATACTCTAAAATCTGCAAGATAAGCATGAGTGCTATGGATGGCCTTCTCGTAGGGAGACGGGAACGGATCCGTAGTGGAGTATTGATATGGTGAATATGTGGACTCGTGTGCGTATCCTCATCTCAAAGAAGTTTTTGGTACTCGTAGTATAGTTTTGATGTAAGACTTGCAGAGTACCTTTGTACTCACGTTTGCTTATTTATGTTTTGCAGTTGGTTACACTAGTGACTTCGATGAGTAGCATGTATCCTAGCTACGATCTTGTACCCTTGGGAGGGTCGTGTTTAGTCAGGCTTCTTAGTCTTTTCCTTTTGTAGTTGTCTGTACTCAGACATGTAATGCTTCCGTTGTTTGTATGCTCTGAATGATGGGTCATGAGACCCCTGTTTGAATTGAATGCTATGTGGCTCTTCTGGGCCTTTATCTATATGAGTTGAGTTATGTTGTGATGCCATGTTGTACAGCACATACTTGCATGTTATGCGTACGTGTGACGTGTATTGCTATGTGTGGGATCCGACAATCTAGTTGTTTATCCTTGATAGCCTCTCTTATGGGGAAATAAAGCCTAGTGCTTCCACTGAGCCTTGGTAGTCCGCTAGAGCTCGGTTTACTGGAGTCCTGCTAGCCCAGCACTACTGCTCCGGAACACTTAGACTAGCCGGCATGTGATTCACTTCATTCTTGTGCTGTCCCTTCGGGGAAATGTCATGCGGAGACATCCAGAGTCCTGTAGCCTGCTACAGCCCGGGTTCCCGGAGTCCTGTTAGCCCAGTTGCTACAGCCCAGATTCATACGCTGTTGGCCGACATGCTCGAGGTTGATTCATGTATGCATGTCCCTGTAAGTTAGTGCCACTTTGGGTTCACGACTAATCATGTCGGCCTGGGTTCTCTGTCATATGGACGCTAGCAACACTATCATATACGTGAGCCAAAAGGCGCAAATGGTCCCGGGCCATGGTAAGGCGACACCTGTGGGGATACCGTGCGTGACGCCACAAGGTGATATGATGTGTTACATGCTAGATCGGTGTGACCTAGGATTTGGGTACCGACATATTGCTTGCCGTCACTACTTGATTCTTGATTCAGCAGTATTGTTGGATGAAGCAGCCCGGACCGACATTACATGACCGCGTTCATGAGACTGGTTCTACCGACATGCTTTGCACACAGGTGGCTGGCGGGTGTTAGTTTCTCCAACTTTAGTTGAATCAGATTCAATGAACATGGTTCTTTCTGAAGATCAAAAAGCAATCACTATACCATGTTGTGGTTTTGATACGTATCTAAGAACGGTTCTTGCTAGAAGCCTGTAGCATCCACGTAAAACTTGCAACAACAAAGTAGAGGACGTCTAACTTGTTTTTGCAGGGCATGTTGTGATGTGATATGGTCAATACATGATGCGATATAAATTGTTGTATGAGATGATCATGTTTTGTTAAAGCTATCGACAACTGGTAGGAGCCTTGTGGTTGCCTCTTTATTAAATGAGATGCAAGCGCCATATAATTGCTTTACTTTATCGCTATGCGATAGCAATAGTTGCAAAAGCAATAGTTGGCGAGATGACCATGTGACGACACGTTGATAAAGATCAAGATGATGGAGATCATGGTGTCATGCCGGTGACAATGAAGATCATGACGGTACTTTGGGGATGGAGATCAAAGGCACATATGTTTATTGCATGTGATGTTTATATTTTATGCATCTTATTTTGCTTAGTACAATGGTAGCATTATGAGATGATCCCTTACTAAAATTTCAAGGTATAAGTGTTCTCCCTAAGTATGTACCATTGCGACAGTTCTTCGTGCTGAGACACCAAGTGATGATTGGGTGTGATAAGCTCTATGTTCACATACAACGGGTGCAAGCCAGTTTTGCACATGCAGAATACTCGGGTTAAACTTGACGAGCCTAGCATATGCAGATATGGCCTCGAAACACCGAGACTGAAAGGTCGAGCGTGAATCATATAGTAGATATGATCAACATAGTGATGTTCACCATTGAAAACTACTCCATCTCACGGGATGATCGGACATGGTTTAGTTGATATGGATCACGTGATCACTTGGATTATTAAAGGGATGTCTATCTAATTGGGTGTTCTTTAGTAATATGATTAATTGAACTTAAATTTATCATGAACTTAGTCCTGATAGTATTTGCATATTTATGTTGTAGATCAATTGCTCGCGTATTGCTTCCCCATTTTATTTATGATATGTTCCTAGAGAAAACTATGTTGAAATATGTTAGTAGCAATGATGCGGACTAGCTTCGTGATCTGAGGATTATCCTCATTGCTGCACAGAAGAATTATGTCCTTCATGCACCGCTAGGTGACGGACCTACTGCAGGAGCAGATGCAGACGTTATGAACGTTTGGCAAGCTCAGTATGATGACTACTTGATAGTTTAATGCTCCATGCTTTACGGCTTAGAACCGGGACTTCAAGAACATTTTGAATGCCATGGAGCATATAAGATGTTCCAAGAGCTGAAATTGGTATTTCAGACTCATGCCTGAGTCAAGAGGTATGAGACCTCTGACAAGTATTTTTCCTACAAGATGGAGGAGAATAGCTCAACCAGTGAGGATGTGCTCTGAATGTCTAAGTACTACAATTGCTTGAATCGAGTGGGGGTTAATCTTCCAGATAAGATAGTGATTGACAGAGTTCTCTAGTCACCATCACCAAGTTACTAGAACTTCGTGATGAACTATAATATGTAAGGGATGACGAAAACGATTCCCGAGCTGTTCGCGATGCTGAAATCAGCGAAGGTAGAAATCAAGAAAAACATCAAGTGTTGATGGTTGAGAAGACCACTAGTTTCAAGTAAAAGGGCAAGGGAAAGAAAGGGAACTTCAAGAAGAATAGCAAGCAAGTTGCCACTCCCATGAAGAAGCCCAAAGCTAGACCCCAGCCTGAAACTGAGTGCTTCTACTACAAAGAGAATTGTCGCTGGAAGTGGAACTGCCCTAGATACTTGGCGGATAAGAAGGATGGCAAAGTGAACAAAGGTATATTTGATATACATGTTATTGATGCGTACTTTACTAGTGTTTATAGCAACCCCTCAGTATTTGATACTAGTTTAGTTGCTAAGAGTAGTAACTTGAAACATGAGTTGCAAAATGAACAGAGACTAGTTAAGGGCGAGGTGATGATGTGAGTTGGAAGTGATTCCAAGGTTGATAAGATCACCATCGCACACTCCCTTTACCTTCAGGATTATTGTTGAACCTAAAATAAAAGTTATTTGGTGTTTGCGTTGAGCATGGATATGATTGGATCATTTTTATTGCAATACGGTTATTCATTTAAGTCAACGAATTATTGTTGTTCTATTTACATGAATAAAACCTTCTATAGCCATACACTCAATATAAATGGTTTATTCAATCTCGATCGTAATGATACACATATTCATAACATTGAAGCCAAAAAAATGCAAAGTTAATAATGATAGTGCAACTTATATGTGGCATTGCCATTTAGGTCATATTGGTGTAAAGCGCATGAAGAAACTCCATGCTGATGGATTTTTGGAATCACTTGATTATGAATCATTTGATGCTTGTGAATCATGCCTCATTGGCAAGATGACTAAGACTCCATTCTCAAGAACAATGGAGCGAGACACTGACTTACTGGAAATAATACATACTGATGTATGCGGTCCGATGAGTGTAGAGGCTCGCGGCAGGTATCATTATTTTCTAACCTTCACAGGTGATTTGAGCAGATATGGGTATATCTACTTGATGAAACATAAAGTATGAAACATTTGAAAAGTTTAAAAAAAATTCAGAGTGAAGTGGAAAATCATCACTACAAGAAATATGTCAACTTATGACCACCACTATTGGTCACTGAAAGGTCACAAATTTCAATTTATGACCTTTTTGTGACCAAAAACATAAGGTCAAAAGCTGGGCGTCGTAAACTGACTATAGCGATCTTTCTTCTGGAATGGTCGCAAACGTTTATGACCAAAATATGTCTACTGTGGCATTTTGGTCACTAGCAACCTCCCCAGGCCACGTAGGCATCCAGAGTGGCAATCTGACGTGGCACAAGATTCAGCCCGGTCCAATTGGGTGTTTTACATGGGCCGAGCCCATTAATTCAGCCTATTTGTGTTTTTTCTGTCCATTTTTGGTTGGGTTCATGGGCCAAACCCAATATTGCATCCTTTTTTATTGTTGGGCCGTGGCCTTTTTAATCCATCGATTTTCTAGTTTCAGCCATATATATTGGAGCTGGGCCCACTAGTCAGACAAGACCCACATATCATAATCTCATACATTGGTCCCACACATCAGATATTTCAACATTGCTCAGATATTTCAACATTGTTCAGATTACTTTGGTAAGTGGATCCCACTAATCAGGTTTCCATTTCACACATTTTTAAATCACTATTTCAAACAAAACAGAAGAAACGTAATTTATGAAATAACCCTAAATTTTTTACAATGTTACAATCTCTACAGCCTATTACAGTCAAACAGAACAAACAAATCTCTAGCATCACGGCTTTGCACTTGGCTTCATGGCTTTGCACTTCAAATTTGTCCTGGCGCTCCTGTAAAAGAGTGAACACAAAGACTAACAGCATTAGTGTACTGCTACTGAGGTCAGAACCAAACAAATGCAATGGAAACAGTAATGCAAAGACTACCCACTAGTATGTTCCAACTTCACCTTTCCCGCCCTGAATTTCAATACTAGAAAGGGCAAATAAAACAACATACTTACATAGTGAAATGTGTGCTTTCACAAATCTTATAGAATAATTTGTATAAATTATGCATTTAATATAGGCTTCATGAAGATGGGTAGAAAAAGAAGGTACTTCAACCACTTTGCACAACAAGATCACAAGCATGTCTAAGTAAACACAAGTTTAATTTGTTGCATAATCATTGACAAGTCACACAAAATTTCAGTAAACTGTAGATGCTCAAAATTTCAGTAAACTTTGCATAAATATTACTGCTGTTGGTCAGTAATTGTTTCTTAAAAGTCAAAAAGAAATAGAATTTCATGGCAAACTGCTTGTAGTAGTTATTTATGCTGTAATTTTACTAACAGGAGATCATACAAACATACTTCAGTACTGATTTGTGTATATATAAATCCCAAAGCCGGTCCAGTTTGAGAACTTAAGATCTGAATTTGAACATTCTAAATTTCACAGTTAGTTGAGGCTAACTTTTTTAGATGTAATGTAACAATTGAGACATCAATGGGGCACAACTTAGTTAGCTACTAATGTTCAGTAAATTCAAAGAGTGTATGTTCTAGCTAACAAAAATATAATACCATGCTTAGGAACTCGGAGCGAGAAAAAGTATGTGTCGCTTAAGCGCTACCACAATTGATACTGGTCAAGGATAAAAACAGGTAGATATCATATAATTCTCATCAGGATCATACATTGAATTCATTAAAGTCTATAGAATATTGAATTGGGAAATCATAAGAAAAGTAGATTAACCAATGTGTCCAGATAACACAAGAAGGCAAGCACTAGTAAATCTTGACTCTCGTGCCACTACATGTACATAACAAGTATTTGACACATTCATGCAAGCATGCAAATATAGGCAGTATTATTTGTCTAATGAAATACATGACATATTCTCCTCGCGTATTCTCCAATCAACCACTTGACGGTGGCCAGAGCAAAACGAACAAAGGGAGAGACAAGTCGTCACCTTGCAACAGGGGGACTCATACCCAGCCAAATCGAAACAAATTGAACCCGTGGCGGCAACTTCTATATAAAACATTTTCTCAAAATGATGCTCAAGAGGAAGACACACTTTCTCAACATTGCATACAATCATATAGACCAAATTGCAAAAATAAGAACACTGGATAATCATAGTCTAGATCACGCCGCAAAAAAACATCGAAATCATAGAACATATAGGTTGCATCATGATTCTAAGAAACAATGTGCTAGAGAAGTAGGCTTGCAATGCAAACTGTCTGCAAAGGGTTGCAAAACAAACTACCAACAGCCGCAAAAGCATGTGAACTAAATAAATCCTAATAACAAATAGAGGGCACCAAGAAAGAAATACAATAAACATGTGAAGTAAATCCTACTGGCAACTTCATTTTAGCACCAACAATCAGAAGAATGAGCATGTTAATTAGACTGTACATGCCTACACACACAAAATTCAAAACTATAACTAAGGCGAGAGGGGAAAGATATGGGGTAGTAAGTGTCGACGAAGGACTCGACCATCTCCCTCCGCTCCTCCTTAGTCTTCCTCATCCATGGCTTATTCTCCTGAACCTGCACGCAGCACCGCCCCATTCCTGCAGACAACCAGACAAGATGTGCAGAAACTGCACAAATCAGATGCGGAGATAATAACAAAACAAACCAGAAGAAGACAAGGGGAGGATGGTTTCAGGCGCTAGGAGATATGGAGAGAGGCGGCATCCACATAGTTCACTGAATATCTCAGACACTGCATCTTCAGGTCTGACAAGGCAGGGAGAGGGAGGGGGTTACCTGCAGCTACGGGGTGGGAGTTGGGCGAGGTCCATGGTCACCTTCCTTGCTTCCTCCCTCCCTGCTCGGGTTTTTTCTTCTTCTCCTGCAGCAATGGAAAGGGACGACCATGGCATCACCAACAGTACGAAACTGAGCAACAAACAAAAGCAGAAGAAAATTGAAATCGAAACAAATCAGGCACCTTGATGATGGAGCTCCATGGATGGCTTGGAGAAGGTCGGAGCAGAGGAGGCGCAGCGAGCACGGGGTCTTCGAGCACCCCGAGGGAGGAAGGAAGGAGGCGGTAGCGGGGCGACGCAGCCGATCTCCGTGGCTTCGCGTGGGTCCTGGCCGTCGGGTCGATCTGGGACTGGGAGAGAAGGTGCACGCGATGGATGTAGGGGCTCGCCGGTGGGAGGTCACCGGGGTGGGGGTTCTGGGCGGCGGCGGCGCTGTGGGATGGGCATGCATTGGAAGGGGAATGGAAGAGACAGAGAGCTGCGCGGGTTCGACGTGGTCGGAGGGCGGGAAGAAGAAGTCGGCGAGCAGCGGGTTGCTGCTACTGTCGGTGTCCGCCATGGCGTCGGGGGCAGCGGTGGATTAGGTGGAGGGGGCGGGGGTGGCGGAAGGGGGGTGGTCGGGGCTGGGGGAGGAAGGGGCGGCGACGGCGGGGGTGACGGAAGGGGCGTGTCGATCTGGATCGGAGGAGGCAACCAGTCCGGCGGTGGCGACCAGTCCACGACGGCCAGTGGAGGGGTGGGTGGCGGTGAGGGGAGGGATCTGAGGTGGGGAGGGGAGAGGTGGGTGGCGGCGGTGAGGATCTGGGGAGGGGAGGGGTGGGTGGCGGCGACGGGAGGGATCTGGACCGGGAGCGCTAGGGTTTGCTGCGCGGGGAGAGAGAGGAGTGAGAGGGTGAGGTGCGGGCCATTGGATCCAGGAGCATCCAACGGTGATTTATGGACGATCCGCGTGAGAGGCCCCTGTACCAATGAGAATGCAGTATACAGGTATGATATTTTGACCATTTAAATTGGTCGTAATCGACTAAAAGTTTGGTGCTAAATCATGTTAGCTATTTTATTATAACCTGATTTTTTTTTAAAAAGAACTTCTCATTGTGTCAGCAAATTTGACTATAGTTTTCAAAAATAATCACAAATTAAAATAAGACAAATATTTTTAAAGAGTTACGAGAAATGAGTTCTTTTAAATCATTTTCCATTTTCCGAGTGCCCGAAATGAGTTTTTTTTTGTGAAGGACCTACCATATATTTGTTGCAAAATTGGACCTAATCAATTTTATAAAATACTAGGCCATATTTAATGCAAAATTGACAAAATAGTTGGGTGTCAAAAGCTTTAATCCGTCTGTGATGAAAAAGACAAATTTTCGCCGATTTAGCAGGAAGCGGGTCAAATTTGAACTGTAGCTGCCTCATAGTTTGCTATTTATTTTTTTCCAAAAATCATTTCTAGGTACATAAGTATCTATTTAATCAGAGAAACATCAAAAGTTTTACAAGATTCAACCACTAGCTAGGAACGGTCAAGCCTGCTGTTTTGACCGCATTTTGAAACGGGCATAAAAAATTCAAAAAATAATCAAAAAATGGAAAACCTTCGCATTGTGTCATTATATGTGACCAAGTTTCTAGGAAAAATAATAAACGTGTAACACAACAATTATTTTAAAAAAGTGTTCTCAGAAATGAGCTATCATGCGTGAAGATTCATGGCTTTGAAGTCAAATGATCAATCTTATGGCCACATTCATGGCATAGTTTGTTCAAATGATCTCATATTGTGCACAAGGGTGCATCTTGGAATTCCAAACAATGCTGCCTAAGGGAGTTTTCATTTTCTTTGCACGGAAAATTCATTTTCCATTTTTCGAGTGCCCGAAATGAGTTTTTTTGTGAAGGACCTACCATATATTTGTTGGAAAATTGGACCAAATAAATTTTCTAAAATACTATGCCATATTTAATGCACAATTGACCAAATGGTTGGGTGTAAAAAGATTTGATCCACCTCTCGTGAAAAAGACAAATTTCCACTGATTCAGCTAGAAGCGGGTCAAATTTGAACTGCAGCTGCCTCATAGTTTGCTATTTATTTTTTCCAAAAATCATTTCTAGGTACATAAGTATCTATTTAATCAGACAAACACCAAATTTTTTCCAAGATTCAACCACTAGCTAGGAACGGTCAAGCCCGCCGTTTTGACCGCATTTTGAAATGGGCATAAAAATTAAAAAAAAATCAAAGAATTGGGAAACCTTCGCATTGTGTCATTATATGTGGCCAAGTTCCCAAGAAAAAGAACAAACTTGTAATACGGCAATTATTTTAAAAAAGTGTTCTCAGAAATGAGCTATCATCTCTGAAGATTCATGGCTTTCAAGCCAAATGATCAATCTTATGGCCACATTCGTGGCATAGTTTGTTCAAATGATCTCATATTGTGCACAAGGGTGCATATTGGAATGGCAAACAATGTTGCCTAAGGAAGTTTTCATTTTCTTTGGACGAAAAAACCATTTTCCATTTTCCGAGTGCCCGAAAGGAGGTTTTTTTGTGAAGGAACTACCAAATAATTGTTGCAAAATTGGACCAAATCAATTTTCTAAAATACTAGGACATATTTAATGCACAATTGACAAAATGGTTGGGTGTAAAAAGTTTTGATCCACCTCTCGTGAAAAAGACAAATTTCTGCCGATTCAGGTGGAAGCGGGTCAAATTTGAACTGCATCTGCCTCATAGTTTGCTATTTATTTTTTCCAAAAATCATTTCTAGGTACATAAGTACCTATTTAATCAAAGAAACACCAAAAGTTTTCCAAGATTCAACCACTAGCTAGGAACGGTCAAGCCCGCCATTTTGACCGCATTTTGAAACGGGCATAAAAAATTAAAAAAAATCAAAAAATTGGGAAACCTTCGCATTGTGTCATTATATGTGGCCAAGTTCCCAAGAAAAATAAAAAAATTGTAATACGGTAATTATTTTAAAAAAAGTGTTCTTAGAAATGAGCCATCATCTCTGAAGATTCATGGCTTTCAAGCCAAATGATCAATCTTATGGCCACATTCGTGGCATAGTTTGTCCAAATGATCTCATATTGTGCACAAGGGTGCATATTGGAATGGCAAACAATGTTGCCTAAGGAAGTTTTCATTTTCTTTGGACGAAAAAACCATTTTTCATTTTCCGAGTGCCCGAAAGGAGGTTTTTTTGTGAAGGAACTACCAAATAATTGTTGCAAAATTGGACCAAATCAATTTTCTAAAATACTAGGACATATTTAATGCACAATTGACAAAATGGTTGGGTGTAAAAAGTTATGATCCACCTCTCGTGAAAAAGACAAATTTCCACCGATTTAGTTGGAAGCGGGTCAAATTTGAACTGCAGCTGCCTCATAGTTTGCTATTTATTTTTTCCAAAAATCATTTATAGGTACATAAGTACCTATTTAATCATAAATACATGGTTTGGTGGTGATACGTCGAGGTTTGGGCGGTGGCCGAGGGCCCCATCTCTAGAGCGCGTAAACTCGCATGCCCGCCGCGTGGTCACTGCGTGACCGTGGCGTTGCCATGTGTTCTGGGTGGCCTAGACATGTCTAGTGGGTTGGGCACTCCCCAGGTTGGTGCTAGGAAGAAAATTACAACATAAGATTCTCACGAGGAGACCGATCGATGCTCAAACATGAATTAGCAGCCAAGTGTTTGATTAGCGGTACGGGAAATGCACATGGCCAATGGGCGTGAGTTTTGGCTGAGGATGATCATCTACTAAGGAGAATGTCTTCACAAATTTTGAGCTCAAAAGGAGGATCCTAGGTGGTACTTGCTTTGCAAAGTACCACGCTGGACAAAAATATGAATGTTGAAGCTGGGCTCAAAATAATGAATAGAGTGAGCTGAAATTTTGTGAAGGATGGTTATTTGGGCATAGGAAAGCATTGTATAAAATTGATACCATTTGGACATGCCAAAGTAGTACTTCCTTCACAATGCTCTTCTATGGACAGAAACTTGGGAAAACTAGTGAGAGAGATTGGATGAATGAAATGAGCTCAAAATTGGTGTAGGTAAGTTACTTAGGTATGGTCATGCTCTGGTAAATTTTCAGATCATTTGAGTAAGCCTAGCTAGTACTTACTTCACAAAGCTTCTCTCAAGGTAGAAACTTTGGAAATTTCTCAAGAAAGATTTACTAGGAAAATTGAGCTGAATATTATCATATGGCAATGATTTGGGTATGGAAGAGTGCCCGAAAAGTTTGAGGGTAATAGGAGGGGTCTATATAACACTTTCTTTGCAACGTGCCAATTTGGCCATAAAATATAAATTGAACCTAGGCTCACATAGGTGATTTGAATGAGCTGCAATTTGGTGGAGGGTGATAATTTGGACATATGAAGGAACTGTATAAATTTCATGTCATTTAGAGATATAAAAAAGGTACTTCCTTCACAATGCTTCTAGGTGGACAAAAACTTTGGAAATTTTCCGAAGAAGATTTGCTAGGCAAATGGAGCTGAATTTTGTCATGCGGTAATGATTTGGAGAGGAAAGAGTGCCCAAAAATTCCGAGGGCAATCAAGAATATATAAATAACACTTCCTTCATAAAGTGTTGTTGTGAACAGAATTGGAAAATGAATATTTTTGAATTAGTTTTGAACTAGGCAAGGAAGGATTTTTACATATTTGATGAAGATATGCCCCAAAGAATTTATGAGATTTTTTTGGGAATTTTGGGAATGATAGAAATATAGGTTGCTTCAGAACCTAGGGCAAAAACTGCCACATGGACATGACACATAGGCAAAACTGATGAGATGGCGCCTACTCATCACAACCCACCACAATCTACAAGGCTATGATCATCTATATTGGTCATTAACAACTAGAAATAAGGCAGCGGACTAGCACTGTTTGCTTTGTGACCATTTCGTGTAAGAAAATTACGACCTTTCTGACCAAAATGGTCGCAATGGTTTAGGGTTTGGAGCCCCCTGAATAGCTTTTGACCAATTGGTCTAAAATGGTCATAAATTTATGACCAATTCTTCGAGGGTCACTGACAGAAGGTCATAAGTTGACATATTTCTTGTAGTCTGAACAACCTTCGGTACATCAAATCACATAACTCATAATACAAATCGTCATCGAACATTAAGCGTGAGGACCCTACGGGTTCGAGGACTATGTAGACATGACCGAGACACATCTGTGGTCAATAACCAATAGCGGAACCTGGATGCTCATATTGGCTCCTACATATTCTACGAAGATCTTTATCGGTCAAACCGCATAACAACATACGTTGTTCCCTTTGTCATCGGTATGTTACTTGCCCGAGATTCGATCGTTGGTATCTCAATACCTAGTTCAATCTCCTTACCGGCAAGTCTCTTTACTCGTTCCGTAATACATCATCTTGAACCTAACTCATTAGTTGCATTGCTTGCAAGGCTTATAGTGATGTGCATTACTGAGTGGACCCAAAGATACCTCTCCGACAATCAGAGTGACAAATCCTAATCTCGAAATACGCCAACCCAACAAGTACCTTTGGAGACACCTGTAGAGCACCTTTATAATCACCTAGTTACGTTGTGACGTTTGGTAGCACACAAAGTGTTCCTCTAGTAAACGGGAGTTGCATAATTTCATAGTCATAGGAACATGTATAAGTCATGAAGAAAGCAATAGCAACAAACTAAACGATCAAGTGCTAAGCTAACGGAATGGGTCAAGTCAATCACATCATTCTCCTAATGATGTGATCCCGTTAATAAAATGACAACTCTTTGTCTATGGCTAGGAAACATAACCATCTTTGATTAACGAGCTAGTCAAGTAGTGGCATACTAGTGACACTCTGTTTGTCTACGTATTCACACAAGTATTATGTTTCCGGTTAATACAATTCTAGCATGAATAATAAACATTTATCATGATATAAGGAAATAAATAATAACTCTATTATTGCCTCTAGGGCATATTTCCTTCAGTTTCCCACTTGCACTAGAGTCAATAATCTAGATTACACAGTAATGATTCTAACACCCATGGAGCCTTGGTGTTGATCATGTTTTGCTCGTGGAAGCGGCTTAGTTAACGAGTTTGCAACATTCAGATCCATATGTATCTTGCAAATCTCTATGTCTCCCACCTGGACTTGATCTCGGATGGAGTTGAAGCGTCTCTTGATGTGCTTGGTTCTCTTGTGAAATGCAGATTCCTTTGCCAAAGCAATTGCACCAGTATTGTCACAAAAGATTTTCATTGGACCCGATGCACTAGGTATGAAACCTAGATCAGATATGAACTCCTTCATTTGCTGCTTTGGAAGCAGCTATGTACTCCGCTTCACATGTAGATCCTGCTACGATGCTTTGTTTAGAACTGCACCAACTGACAGCCCCACCGTTTAATAAAAACACGTATCCAGTTTGCGATTTTGAATCGTCCGGATCAGTATCAAAGCTTGCATTGACATAACCATTTACGACGAGTTCTTTGTCACCTCCATTAATGACAAACATATCCTTCATCCTTTTCAACTATTTTAGGATGTTCTTGACCGCTGTCCAGTGATCCATTCCTGGATTACTCTGGTACCTCCCTGTTAAACTAATAGCAAGGCACACATCAGGTCTGGTACACAGCATTGCATACATGATAGAGCCTATGGCTGAAGCATAGGGAACATCTTTCATTTTCTCTCTATCTTCTGCAGTGGTCGGGCATTGAGTCTTACTCAACTTCACACCTTGTAACAGAGGCAAGAACCCTTTCTTTGCTTGATCCATTTTGAACTTCTTCAAAACTTTGTCAAGGTATGTGCTTTGTGAAAGTCCAATTAAGCGTCTCGATCTATCTCTATAGATCTCGATGCCCAATATATAAGCAGCTATCCAGAATTGTCAAGGTATGATCCATTTTGAATTAAGCGTCTCCGAGATCTTTCATTGAAAAACTCTTATTCAGATATCCTTTTATGCTATCCAGAAATTCTATATCATTTCCAATCAACAATATGTCATCCACATATAATATCAGAAATGCTACAAAGCTCCCACTCACTTTTTGGTAAATAGAGGCTTCTCCAAAAGTCTGTATAAAACCATAAGCTTTGATCACACTATCAAAACGTTTATCCCAACTCCAAGAGGCTTGCACAAGTCCATAAATGGATCACTGGAGCTTGCACACTTTGTTAGCTCCCTTTGGATCGACAAAACCTTCCGGTTGCATCATATACAACTCTTCTTCCAGAAATCCATTCAGGAATGCAGTTTTGACATCCATTTGCCAAATTTCATAATCATAAAATGCAGCAATTGCCAACATGATTCGGACAGACGTAAGCATCGTTACAGGTGCGAAAGTCTCATCGTAGTCAATCCCTTGAACTTGTCAAAAACCTTTTGCAACAAGTCGAGCTTTATAGACAGTAACATTACTGTCAGCGTCAGTCTTCTTCTTGAAGATCCATTTATTTTCAATGGCTTGCCGATCATTGGGTAAGTCAACCAAAGTCCACACTTTGTTCTCATACATGGATCCCATCTCGGATTTCATGGGCTCAAGCCATTTTGCGGAATCTGGGCTTACCATCGCTTCTTCATAGTTCGTAGGTTCATCATGGTCTAGTAACATAACCTCCAGAACAAGATTACCATACCACTCTAGTGCAGATCTTACTCTGGTTGACCTATGAGGTTCAGTAACAACTTGATCTGAAGTTTCATGATCATTATCATTAACTTCCTCACTAATGGGTGTAGGTGTCACAGGAACCAGTTTCTCTGATAAACTACTTTCCAATAAGGGAGCAGGTACAGTTACCTCATCAAGTTCTACTTTCCTCCCACTCACTTCGTTCGAGAGAAACTCCTTCTCTAGAAAGATTCCAAATTTAGTAACAAAAGTCCTGCCTTCGGACCTGTGATAGAAGGTGTACCCAACAGTCTCTTTTGGGTATCCTATGAAGACACATTTCTCCGATTTGGGTTCGAGCTTATCAGGTTGAAGCTTTTTCACATAAGCATCACAGCCCCAAACTTTAAGAAATGACAACTTTGGTTTCTTGCCAAACCATAGTTCATAAGGCGTCGTCTCAACGGATTTAGATGGTGCCCTATTTAATGTGAATGCAGCTGTCTCTAGAGCATAACCGCAAAACAATAGCGGTAAATCAGTAAGAGACATCATAGATCGCACCATATCCAGTAAAGTACGATTACGATGTTCGGACACACCATTACACTGTGGTGTTCTTGGTGGCGTGAGTTGCGAAACTATCCCGCATTGTTTCAAATGAAGACCAAACTCGTAACTCAAATATGCTCCCCCACGATCAGATTGTAGAAACTTTATTTCTTGTTACGATGATTTTCAGCTTCACTCTGAAATTCTTTGAACTTTTCAAATGTTTCAGACTTATATTTCATTAAGTAGATATACCCATATCTTCTTAAATCATCTGTGAAGGTTAGAAAATAACGATACCCACCGCGAGCCCCAATATTCGTCGGACCACACACATCTGTATGTACGATTTCCAACAAATCTGTTGCTTGCTCCATAGTTCCGGAGAACGGCGTTTTAGTCATCTTGCCCATGAGGCACGGTTCGCAAGTACCAAGTGATTCATAATCAAGTGGTTCCAAAAGTCCATCAGTATGGAGTTTCTTCATGCGCTTTACATCAATATGACCTGAACGGTAGTGCCACAAATAAGTTGCACTATCATTATCAACTCTGTATCTTTTGGCTTCAATATTATGAATATGTGTATCACTACTATTGATATTTAACAAAAATAGACCACTCTTCAAGGGTGCATGACCATAAAAGATATTACTCATATAAATAGAACAACCATTATTCTCTGATTTAAATGAATAACCGTCTCGCGTCAAACAAGATCCAGATATAATGCTCATGCTCAACGCTGGCACCAAATAACAATTATTCAGGTCTAAAACTAACCCCGAAGGTAGATGTTGAGGTAGCGTGCCGACCGCAATCACATCGACTTTGGAACCATTTCCCACACGCATTGTCACCTTGTCCTTAGCCAATCTTCGCTTAATCCGTAGCCCCTGTTTCGAGTTGCAAATGTTAGCAACAGAATATTGAGGCTCGACCCTCTACTATGGCATGCCCTGGGGAGTCCTACTCTCACCAGAAGTAGGATTCCCCCTTTTCCATGTAGTAGGAGTAGGAGACTACGGAAGGTAAGAGAGAATAGAAGGAAGGAGGGGGCGCCGCCCCTCACCCCTAGTCCAATTCAGACTAGGCCTTGGGAAGCGCACAACCTGCCCTAGGCAGCCCCTCCCTCTCTCCCCTAAAGCCCATTAGGGCCCATATACTCCCCGGGGGGTTCCGGTAACCTCCCGGTACTTCAGAAAATGCCTGAACTCATCCGGAACCATTCTGATGTCCAAACTGTTGGGGAACATAGTAATTTCAAAAAAAAATCCTACGCACACGCAAGATTATGGTGATGCATAGCAATGAGAGGGGAGAGTCTGTCCACGTACCCTCATAGACCGAAAGCAGAAGCGTTAGCACAACGCGGTTGATGTTGTCGTACGTCTTCACGATCCGACCGATCAAGTACCGAACGCACGGCACCTCCGAGTTCTGCACACGTTCAACTCGATGACGTCCCTCGAACTCCGATCCAGCCCAGTGTTGAGGGAGAGTTTCGTCGGCACGACGGTGTGGTGACGATGATGATGTTCTACCGACGCAGGGCTTCGCCTAGGCACCGCTACGATATGATCGAGGTGGATTATGGTGGAGGGGGGCACTGCACACGGCTAAGAGATCAAGAGATCAATTGTTGTGTCTATGCGGTGCCCCCCTCCTCCGTATATAAAGGGGGAGGAGAGGGCCGGCCAAGCGGGTGGCGCGCCCTAGGAGGGGGAAACCTACTCCAAGTAGGTTTGCCCTTCCCTTTCCTAGTCCACGAAGGAGGGGGAAGGAAGAAGTGGGAGAGGGGAAAGGCAAGGGGGGCACCGCCCCCCCTTTCCTTGTCCTATTCGGACTTAAGGGGAGGGGGCGCGCCTCTTGCCCTGGCCGGCCCCTCTCTCTCCACTAAGGCCCAACAAGGCCCATTAGTTCCCAGGAGGGGGGTCCGGTAACCCCCGGTACTCCGATAAATGTCCGAAACCTTCTAGAACCTTTCCGGTGTCCAAACATAGTCGTCCAATATATCGATCTTTACGTCTCGACCATTTTGAGACTCCTCGTCATGTGTGTGATCACATCCGGGACTCCGAACTACCCTCGGTACATCAAAACATATAAACTCATAATATAACCGTCATCTAACTTTAAGCGTGCGGACACTACGGGTTCGAGAACTATGTACACATGACCGAGACACGTCTCCGGTCAATAACCAATAGCGGAACCTGGATGCTCATATTGGCTCCTACATACTCTACGAAGATCTTTATCGGTCAAACCGCATAACAACATACGTTGTTCCCTTTGTCATCGGTATGTTACTTGCCCGAGATTTGATCATCGGTATCTCAACACCTAGTTCAATCTCGTTACCGGCAAGTCTCCTTACTCGTTCCATAATACATCATCCCGAAACTAACTCATTAGTTGCATTGCTTGCAAGGCTTATAGTGATGTGCATTACTGAGTGGGCCCAGAGATACCTCTCCGACAATCGGAGTGACAAATCCTAATTTCGAAATATGCCAACCCAACAAGTACCTTTGGAGACACCTGTCGAGCACCTTTATAATCACCCGGTTACGTTGTGACGTTTGGTAGCACACAAAGTGTTCCTCCGGTAAACGGGAGTTGTATAATCTGATAGTCATAGGAACATGTATAAGTCATGAAGAAAGCAATAGCAACAAACTAAACGATCAAGTGCTAAGCTAACGGAATGGGTCAAGTCAATCACATCATTCTCCTAATGATGTGATCCCGTTAATCAAATGACAACTCTTTGTCTATGGCTAGGAAACATAACCATCTTTGATTAACGAGCTAGTCAAGTAGAGGTATACTAGTGACACTCTATTTGTCTATGTATTCACACATGTAATATGTTTCTGGTTAATACAATTCTAGCATGAATAATAAACATTTATCATGATATAAGGAAATAAATAATAACTTTATTGTTTCCCCGAGGGCATATTTCCTTCACAGACATAGGCTTCAAATATATCGATCTTTACGTCTCGACCATTTCGAGACTCCTCGTCATGTCCGTGATCAAATCTGGGACTCCGAACTACCTTCGGTTCATCAAAACACGTACTCATAATATCGATTGTCCCCGAACGTTAAGCGTGCAGACCCTATGGTTTCGAGAACTATGTAGACATGACCGAGATACGTCTCCGGTCAATAACCAATAGTGGAACTTGGATGTTCATATTGGCTTCCACATATCCTATGAATATCTTTATCGGTCAAACCGCATAATGATATATGTTGTTCCCTTTGTCATTGGTATGTTACTTGCCCGAGATTCGATCGTCGGTATCTCAATACCTAGTTCAATCTCGTTACCGAAAAGTCTCTTTACTCATTCCGTAATGCTACATCCCGTAACTAACTCATTAGCTACATTGCTTGCAAGGCTTATATTGATGTGCATTACCAAGAGGGCCCAGAGATACCTCTCCGACAATCGGAGTGACAAATCCTAAGCTCGATCTATGCCTACTCAACAAACACCATCGGAGACACCTGTAGAGCACCTTTATAATCACCCAGTTACGTTGTGACGTTTGGTAGCACACAAAGTGTTCTTCTAGTATTCGGGAGTTGCATGATCTCATAGTCATAGGAACATGTATAAGTTATGGAGAAAGCAACAACAACAAACCAAACGATCATCGTGCTAAGCTAACGGATGGGTCAAGTCAATCACATCATTCTCTAATGATTTGATCCCGTTAATCAAATGAAAACTCATGTCTATGGTTAGGAAACATAACCATCATTGATTCAACGAGCTAGTCAAGTAGAGGCAAACTAGTGACACTTTGTTTTACTCAGTATTCACACATGTACTATGTTTCCGGTTAATACAATTCTAGCATGAATAATAAACATTTATCATGCTATAAGAAAATATAAATAAAAACTTTATTATTGCCTCTAGGGCATATTTTCTTCAAGGAGACAATGGCCGCCATGGTGGCGGCGGACTAGAACTTCATGGTGGAGTAGCATGCGCTCAACGATGCCACCCATGCGGCTCGCAACGAAGTTCCGGTGCTGCCGGACGTGGATGCGGCCGCTAGTGATGACCCGCAAGTATAGGGGATTAATCGTAGTCCTTTTGATAAGTAAGAGTGTCAAACCCAACAAGGAGTAGAAGGAAATGACAAGCGGTTTTCGGCAAGGTAATTTCTGCAAGCACTCAAATTATTGGTAACAGGTAGTTTGATCGCAAGATAATTTGTAACAAGTAGTATGTAGCAATAGTAACAATAGGTGCAGCAAGTTAGCCCAATCCTTTTTGAGTCAAAGGACAGACCGGAACGGTCTCTTATATTAAGCAAAGCGTTCTTGAGGACACATGAGAATTTTATCTAGTCACCTCCATCATGTTGGTTTGATTCTCCTTCATTACTTTGATAATTTGATATGTGGGTGGATCGGTGCTTGGGTGCTATTCTTACTTGAACAAGCCTCCCACTTATGATTAACCCCTCTCACAAGCATTCACAGACAATAATTTTGTGTTTTTCTAAAAATGGTTTAGAGGTGGGGGAGAGGAAATGAGAGGCAAATGGCAAATAATGTTAATGCAAGAGACGAGAGTTTATGATAGGTACTTTGTAGGCTTGATGTAGAACCTCCCAGGAAACAGTGGCAAAAATTCTTCCTTCTACTTCTTGAGCTTGCGTTGATTTTTCCCTTGAAGAGGAAAGGGTGATTGATGACCCACAAGTATAGGGGATCTATCATAGTCCTTTCGATAAGTAAGAGTGTTGAACCCAACGAGGAGCAGAAGGAAATGACAAGCGGTTTTCAGCACGAGGTATTCTCTGCAAGCACTGAAATTATCGGTAACACATAGTTTGATGATGAGATAATTTGTAACGGGTAACAAGTAACAAAAGTAACTAAGGTGCAGCAAGGTGGCTCAATCCTTTTTGTAGCAAAGGAAAATCCTGGACGAACTCTTATATAAAGCAAAGCGCTCCCGAGGACACATGGGAATTACTGTCAAGCTAGCTTTCATCATGCTCATATGATTCACGTTTGTTACTTTGATAATTTGATATGTGGGTGGACCGGTGCATGGGTGCTGTCCTTACTTGGACAAACCTCCCACTTATGATTAACCCCTCTCACAAGCATCCACAACTACAAAAGAGGAATTAAGATAAATCTAACCATAGCATGAAACATGTGGATCCAAATCATCCCCTTATGAAGAAACATAGGAATTAGGGTTTAAGCTTCTGTCACTCTAGCTACCAACCCATCATCTACTTATTACTTCCCAATGCTTTCCCCTATGACCAAGTAATGGTGAAGTGTCATGTAGTCGATGTTCACATAACAACACTAGAGGAAAGACAACATACATCTCATCAAAATATCGACCGAATACCAAATTCACATGATTACTTATAACAAGACTTCTTCCATGTCCGCAGGAACAAACGTAACTACTCACAAAGCATATTCATGTTCATAATCATAGGGGTATTGAATATCATTAAGGATCTGAACATATGATCTTCCACCGAATAAACCAACTAGCATCAACTACAAGGAGTAATCAATACTACTAGCAACCCACGAGTACCAATCTGAGGTTTTGAGACAAAGATCGGATATAAGAGATGAACTAGGGTTTGAGAGCAGATGGTGCCGGAGCCCCAGATTGGTCCTGCCCAAGTTCCTCCTGGAGACGCCGGCGCTTTGTCCCGAAAGCTTTCTCCTGATTTTTTCCAGGTCAAAACCCCTCATATAGAAGAAGATGACATCGGGGCCCTGCCAGGTGGCCCATAAGGCAGGGGCGCGCCCAGGGGGTAGGACGCGCCCCCACACTTGTGGCTGCCTGGTGGGTGCCCTGAGGTGCTTTCTTCAGCCAATATTTTTTATATATTCCAAAATAATTCTCAGTAAATTTTCAGGACTTTTGGATTTGTGCAGAATAGGTCTCTCAGATTTGCTCCTTTTCTAGTCTAGAATTCCAGCTGCTGGCATTCTCCCTCTTCATGTAAACCTTGTAAAATATGGGAGAAAAAGCATAAGTATTTTACCATAATGTGTAATAACAGCCCATAATGCAATAAATATCAATATAAAAGCATGATGCAAAATGGATGTATCAACTCCCCCAAGCTGAGACCTCGCTTGTCCTCAAACGGAAGCCGAAATCGATAAATATGTCCACATATTTAGAGATAGAGGTGTCAATAAAATAAAATACGGACATGAGGGCATCATGATCATCTTTAGAACAACAACATATATTGTCATATAATTTCTTATGTCAAAGTAACAATTCATTCACAAGATAAAGTCTGCATCAGAAACTCTATTGAAAACCAACAATCTATGATCTCAGTCATTGAAGCAATTGCAATTTATCATAATATCGGAAAGAGTTGATGTAAGAGCTTTTGTATAGCAAGTCCACATACTCAACCATCTTTTAGTCTTTCACAATTACTAACACTCACACGATACTTATGGGTTCAAAGCCTCAATCGGACATAGAGAAAGATAGGGGCTTATAGTTTCGCCTCCCAACCTTTTACTCAAGGGTAATGTCAACAATAATACTTTATGAAAATCGACATCCGAGTGGATATATATATATATATATATATTTGTACATACATACATACATATATATATATATATATATATATATATATATATACATAAACACTATTCTGATCACGGGATCAGAATAATAATTTGATCACAACCTGACCTGCCCCGCTAGTAGTACGTTGAACTTCCCCGTGAACTAGGTCGAACTTCCGCCAACATTTCCCAAATGGTGCTTGCGATATACCACTGGAAAGCTATGGACACCAATATCATGACGCAACTTAAATTTTTGGCGAAATATAAGCAGTTTAAGAGCAGTTTTGAAAACCGTTTTTTCTTCGCACAAAACGTGAATCGTATTTTCGATCGCATTTCTAAACCGTTTATTGGAATGAGGCATATAATATGGCGTTGGACAGCTGCTGCAAAACTGCTCCTTCCACATGTTGAAAGTTTTCTCTAATTCCCTATGGTTAAAGAGTAATTTGAAAAAACGTAAAATTTCGTAAACCGAACAGCTGAGTTTGTTTTTTCGATGTCATTTCTAAACGGCTAATCCAATGGAGGCATATGATACAGCATTGGAAAGCTTATGAAAACGCGCTACTTTTTCATCTTTAAAGTTTTTTCTAATTTTGAATGGTTTAAGAGTAATTTAGAAAATGGTCCAAGTCCTACCGAGTTCGTATTTTCGAGCAAATTTTTTAACCGTGTGTCCGAATGCAGCAAATGATATGGCGTTGGGAAGCTTGAACAAATGCGAAACTTTTTGGTATGTATTGTTTCTCCCAATTCTTTATGGTTTTAAGTCAGTTTCAAAAATGGAAAAAACGTATTTTCGTCGTAATTTCTACAAACTTTATTGAAATGGGGCAAATAATATCCCGTTGAAAAGCTACGAAAAATGCGAAACTTTTTCATGTTGATGGTTTTCTCCGATTCCTAGCCGTTTTCACGTAATTGCGAAAATGGCGAGATCATTCGTTCTGCCTTTATCGTGAAACAGATTCTTCGAAAATGCAGCGCGTGAAGAACCTGAACTTCTCGGCGCGTGTCCCTGAACTTCACTCTGTTTTCGATTGCTTTTTTTTTGCTCGCAGATTTCCATCCGCTACTCGTAGCTCTCCATCCACTCCCCGGAATTAAATGAGTGATATACCGAAGGAAAGCTGCTGTAAACACACAACTTTCCCGTGTTGATCATTTTTTCATATTCGCGATGGTTTTAAAAGTTTTTTCATGCGAAATTCATTCAGCGTAGTAGTTGAACTTTTTGCTATTTTCACGTTGAACTTCTGTGACGGTTTTTTGTTTGCAAATTTCTCATCCATTTTTCCGTGTTAAACAAACGATATTCTTTTTGTACAAACCTCTCTCACAATAATTTTTTCAACTTTCTCCGACGGAGGACTTGAACTTATAACAACACAACTTTTAGACTTTGTTTTTTTAATATAAAATGCACACCGTGTAGAACATGAACTTCTCGCAGTTATCAATCTGAAATTCTCTCGGTTACGTGAAAATATCTGAGTTTTTATGAATTTTTAATCTGATTTTCTTAATCATTTTTATGAAATTTTGAAGCGCTTTTTAAAAAAAAGTTGAACTTCTTGTTATTTTATTTTTAACTTCTTGTTTCCATTCTTTAATAACGAGGAAAATCTGAGTTTTCTATAATCATTGAACTTCTCCATCTTTTCAATATGGACTTCCTGGTTTTATTTCTTAATATTTTTATGAATTTTGAAGCGCTGTGTTTTTATAAAGTTGAACTTCCTGTTATTTTATTTTTGAACTTCTTATTTACATTCTTCATAACGAGGAAAAAATCTGAGTTTTCTATAATGATCGAACTTCTCCATCTTTTTAATATGGACTTCCTAGTTTTATTTCTTAATTTTCTTTATGAAATTTTGAAGCGCTCTATTTTTAAAAGTTGAACTTCTTTTTATTTTATTTTTGAACTTCTTGTTTCCACTTTTTAATAACGAGGAAAAATTTGAGTTTTCTATAATCATCGGCCTTCTTCATCTTTTTTAATATGGACTTCCTGTTTTTTTTCTTAATCTTTTTTATGAATTTTGAAGTGCTCTATTTTTAATAGTTGAACTTCTCGTTATTTTATGTGCTCCATATTTTGAGTCTAAAAATCACAACTCTCCCATGTTTTACCTTCCATGTTTAAATTTATTCGAATTTGCGGAGATAACACACTCGACCTTCTCAAACACAACATTTTGACCTTCACAAAAATAAATTAAAGACAATTTTGTGTTCTCTATTTTTTCTAAAAAAATTCTAACTAATTTTTTAGGTATATTTTTTTTGTTCTTTGTTTTTCAAATAATTTTTTATTTGTTACTCCAAACTTCTAGATTTTTAATTCCGTGAACTTAATAATGTTTACTTTTTAGTTTTTATGTGCTCCATGTTTTGAGTATGAACCTTTTGTCCTTTTTAAACATTAATTTCAAGGTTTTTCCCTGATGAATTCCACTATTTTTTAAAAACTTGTTCTCCATTTGGCAAACTTCCTTATTTTTTTATTATGAAGTGTCAGACTTTTTTTCTTATGACTAGCAAGCGAACTTCTACAAATAATAAAGAAGATTGTAACAAAAATAATTATGTTATCATTTGATTAATTAGAGAACTTGTTTTATTTATATTATGAGCTTTCACCAAACATGGGGATGACATTGGGTTGGTTGCCCCATGGTAAATAATTATGCGTATACATTTTTTTGGCGACACAAGAATGGAGAAAAATTGTAACAAGATACATTAACGTGCTTCATTTTTTTGAACTTTCAAAATTTTACAATTTGAACTTCCATATTTTCAAAATTTTAACTATTCAAAAATAATCAGATGGACATGATGGGGTTTCTAATGAAAGTGAGTGAAGTACTGGTTCTCTAACAAATAGAGAAAAAAAGAAAAGCCCAGAACTCGTGGCTCGGATAAAAAGAAAGAGCCATGTTCTTTTGGTTCTGATGAAAGCGAGTGAAGTACTGGTTCTCTATCATGTGAAGTACTTGTTCTCTAACAAATAGCAGCAAAATATAACTTATAGAAAAAGAAAGTTAATACACATGGCTCAGAGAAAAGTGAGAACAGTGAACTTGTAGCTCATAGAATCTGAAGTTCTTTGGATCGAACTTGGACTTTTATCCGGTGCCAAACTGAACTTCTTTGAATCTGAAGATGTGGTATAAGAAGCAGCAACAGCAACCAGTAGCACTGCCACCATGTTAGGAACACCATCTCACGCAATACAGGAGGTATGAGGTGGGGATGTCATGCGTTTGAGGAATGATAAAAATTTCAGAATACTGCATTGATGCATAACCTTGAGCACCTTGGGTTCACTACAGCCGTTTGCCTGTCTACAATCGCCACCGAACTTGGCACTTGGACTTTTTTCCAGGCACGGTGCACGTGCACACAGAGAGCGCCATACAAACTTGAACAGAGAAGGGACTGGCACCGCCATGGGCACATGCAGTTCGGCTCCTTCAGACGAGGAAGAGGGCAGGGCGGGAAACTGCGCCGGATCAGGTAGGGGAGGCACTCAGCCCCGCGGTGGTAGGTGAACGACGTCAGCCTTGGGTGGCGGGGGAGGAGCTCCATGGCGGCGGCTGGAGGATCTCGGTCGAAGCGAAGATCCCAGGGTGCGGGGGTGGACGCTTCCTGTGCCGGCTCATCCAGGCGGAAGGTCAGACCCAACCATCGCTGCAGTCCACACACGACAGCGAGTGCAGTGGTGGTCGCCGTCAGATGTGGCAAGGCCCGGTGGAGGAGGAAGATGGAGCGGCGCTGTATGCGGCCGACAGATCTGGCAACTAAGACAGCCGGGGGGCGAGCTCCGATGGTCACTGGCGTCGCCAGGTCCAAGCCCGCCGGCGATGGAGGAGAAACACAGGGAGGAGGTGGAGGTGGAAGGTCCCGGCAGAGGCGCGTATAGGGCCGCCGTCGGGGGCGGCGGTTTTGGGTAGGGTGCGGGCGGAGGCACTGGCTAGGGCGGCGGTGGAGTGTGGCAGTGGCTGTGGGGCGATCTGGGGTGGGCGGCGACGACGACGCGACTCGGTGACGGCGGTGGCGGCGCGATTTGGGGAGAGCGGCGACGACTGCATTGGCCGGAGTTCGGGACGGCGTTGGGGAAGAAGCTAGGGGCGGCATGGGAGGTTGGGCAAAGGGGAGGAGGCAGGCTGGATCGGGCATGGCGCGCGGGCGCCAGCCGCCAGGGAAGAAGGCGGGGATGCGAGAGGGCGACGGGTTGGGTGGTTTTTTTTTTCTTTTGCACCGGTTCGGGAACAACCAATCGCTACCTATATACAGGGGCTGCTATGATCCAAATAACTATTCTGATCACGGGATTAGAATATTATTCTGATCACAACATGAACTTTCTGTGTTACACGCCTGAACTTCCATCTATAGGAACCCGACCTTCGGACTATCTTCGCAACCGTGTCTCCCAACGCGAATTATTCTGGTTAGTCATGTTCTACACGATGTAAGTGTAATCTAGAAACGATTTTTAGCAACAAAAAGCCAGTTTTAAATAGGAATATCACTCGTTCGCGGATTTTGCTCTCGGGTCGTGATGAAATTGCATTTTTTGC
This sequence comes from Triticum monococcum, assembly GCA_034509565.1. NCBI lineage: Eukaryota > Viridiplantae > Streptophyta > Magnoliopsida > Poales > Poaceae > Triticum > Triticum monococcum. The sequence continues at coordinate 699,574,411 of CM067842.1, read as the reverse complement.
AATTTTACTAACTGAGTTGTTTGACCTGAACTTCCCCCTGTGATACGTTTAACTTCCACCAACATTGCCCAAATGGGCTTGCGATATACCGTTGGAAAGCTATGGCACCAGTATCATGACCCAAGTTAAAGTTTTGGCAAAATGTAAGCAGTTTAAGAGCGGTTTTGAAAACCGTTTTTTCTTCATACAAAAAACGTGAATCATATTTTCAACCGCATTTCTAAATCGTTTTTCGGAATGAGGCAAATAATATGGCATTGGAAAGCTGTTGCAAAACCTCTCCTTCCACATGTATAAAGTTTTCTCTAATTCCCTATGATTAAAGAGTAATTGGGAAAATCGTAAAATTTCACAAACCGAACAACTGAGTTCGTATTTTCAATGACATTTTGAAATGGCTGATCCAATTGAGGCAAATTGTATGGCATTGGAAAGCTTATGAAAATGCGCTACTTTTCCATGTTGAAATATTTTCTAATTTTGAACGGTTTAAAAGTAATTTAGAAAACGGTACAAGTTCCACCGAGTTCGTATTTTCGAGCTAATTTTTTAACCGTACGTACAAATGCAGCAAGTGATATGACGCTGGAAAGCTTGAGGAAATGCGAAAATTTTGTCTATATATTGTTTCTCCCAATTCGTTACTGTTTTAAGTCAATTTTGAAAATGCTTAAACGTATTTTCGTCGTAATTTCTACAAACTTGATCGGAATGGGGCAAATAATATACCGTTGAAAGCTACGGAAAATGCGAAACATTTTCATGTTGATGGTTTCTCTGATTCCTAGCCGTTTTCAAGTAATTTCAAAAACGGCAAGATCATTCGTTCTGTCTTTATCATGAAACAGATTATTCGAAAATGCACTTCGTGAAGAACTTGAACTTCTTGACATGCCTACTTGAACTTCACTCTGTTTTTCATGTGTTTTTTTGCTCGTAGCTCTCCATCCACTCACCGGAATTGAGCAAGTGATATACCGGTGAAAAGCTGCTCTAAACATGCAACTTTCCCATGTTGATCGTCTTTTCATACTCGCGACAGTTTAATTTTTTTCATCTGAAATTCATTCAGTGTAGTAGTTGAACTTCCTGCTGTTTTCATGTTGAACTTCTGTGACGTATTTTTGTTTGTAATTTTTTCATCCATTTCGTCGGTGTTACACAAATGATATTCTTTTTGTACAAACCTCTCTCATAATAATTTTTTTAGCTTTCGCCAATGGAGGACTTGAACTTATAACAAAAAATGGACCTTGCCTTTTAATTCATTTTTCTCATATTAAACACACACCATGTAGTACATGATCTTTTTCATTTTTATGATTTGAATTTTTTACTTTCTTTTTGAAACAAAATAGCTCCTAAATAATAACTGAACTTCTTTGTGGATCTCTCTCGCAAGAAAAACGCAAAAGAACAATTTCTTTTTTGTGTTTTCGAACATGGAAATACAAGGTGAACCTCTCTCGCAGGGATTTTTGAACTTCCCCGAACAGAGCACTGGAACTTCTTTCAACAAACCTTTTAAGCTTTTAATTTTCTATACTTTTAATTTTCTATACTTTTATTTTCTCACTATGAACTTATGTTGCATTTTCGTGTATATGTTGAATTACACGCAATTGAAGGTCGGACGTCATTTTTGCCATTTTAAAAAATATAATTGGAGGTCAGTCGCCCTGCAATATAAATTCTGAATCGTGCACAGAGGTGCACGTGAACTTCTTGCAACAAATCTGAGTTTTTTTATATACTTCGAACTTCTCTGTTATTTTGAATTGAACTTCTTAGTCTTATTCTTAGAAAAAAAATATGTTTTCAAATAAGCATCAAACATTTTTTTAAATTGAACCTCACACATTTATTTTTCCTAGAAATGGAAAGAATTTGAATTTTTCGTAAATATCAAACTACTCCATTTATTTTGATCTGAACTCATTTAGTTTTATTCTTTAGTAACGAAGAGAAACATGTCTTTTTTTATAAATATTGTACTTCTCTATTTTTATAATTCGGACTTCTTGGTTTATCAGAAATACTTTCTTTTTCAATTTGAACATCTAAATACACGGTGAAGCTCTTTCAAAAGAATTTTTGAACTTTCCCGGGCCGAGCACTTGAACTTCTAGCAACAAAACTTTTATACTTTGCCTTTTTATTGTATTTTTCTCATATGAAACACACACCACGCAGTACGTGAACTTCCGGCAGTTATCACTTTGGACTTCTCTTTATTTTTCTTTAGTAATGGACAAAAAATATGAGTTTTTATAAACATCGACCTACTTTAACTTTTTACAAAACAAAATTATAGACATCGACATTTTTAGGCATTTTTGTTGTTGTCATTGAAATGGCCTAGATGGTCCTTTTTTTTCATTGGTTCTTTAGTATATGGTATATGTGAACTTATGAATTTCTAAAACATGAACTTCACATTTATATCTAAAACATCAATTTCTAAAACATAACGGTTAAGCTTTTGTTTCGAACAACATGCACCATTTTGTTTTAACCATTCTTCAGAATAAGAATATTTATACCCTCTGAAAAGTTGTTGAATAGGAGAAACTTTTTAATGTAGATCATTTTTGTTTCAAATTGGTAATGTATTGAGAGAATTATTTTAATTCACACACAAAAATGATTTTGTGTGTGTTTTTGAACTTGTAAATACACGGTGAACCACTCTCACAAGTTCTTTTGAACTTCCTCGTGGCGACCACTTCAACTTCTAGGAACATTTTTTTAGTTGTTCTTTTTATTCTTTTTTTCTCTCTCACGAAACACACACCATGCAGTACGTGAACTTCGGGCTATTATCAATTTGAACTTCTCTATGTTTCTCTTTTACTAAGGGATTTTTTTGAGTTTTTTATAGACATTGAACCGCTCTAACTTTTTCTATTTGAACTTCTTTTGTGTATGTTCATAAATGTGAAAATTAGAGTTTTGTTAGAAACTTCGACCTTCTTCATTATTTCAAATAGAACTTATTGGTTTTATTCTTTAGTAACCGAAAAAATCTGATTTTTTCGAATATCAAACCGCTTCATTTTTTTTTCAAATCGAACATCGTAGTTTTATTCTCCATTAACGAGAGAACTTGATTTTTATTATATACATTGAACTACTCCCTTTTTTAAAATTGAACTTCTTAATTTCAATCTTTAGTATTAGGGAAAATATGAGTTTTTATAAACATCAAACAACTTCATTTTTTAATTACGACTTCTTTGTGTTACTCATTAGTTACACGAAAAGTCCTAGTTATGTAATAAATATAGAACGGCTCAATTATTTAAAGTTGAACTTCTAGGTCTTATTTTTAAAAGAGGGAAATATTTTTTATAAACTTTTTAAACTGCTCAATTTTTTCAATTTGACCTTCTTGGTATTGTAATAAACATTGAACTTCCCATTATTTAAATTTGAACCTCTATGTTTCTTTGCAGAATGGAGAAATACCATTTTCTCTATAAATTTTGAGCTGCCCTATTTTTTAATTTGGCCTTCTTGCATTATTCTTTAGTAACAGAAAATATCCTTATGTAGTAATAAGCATTGAACCGAGCCGTTATTTTGTATTTGAAATTCTTGGTTTATTATTTAGTAACCGGAGAAATCCGGTGTTTGTAATTATCATGAAACCGGCCCGCTATTTAGATTTGAACCTATAGGTTTTTCTAAACATGTAAAACCATTTTTATAAAAAAATGAACTGCTCTGTTATTTTAATTTGACCTTCTTGGTTTTTTTTAAAACATCAAAAATATGTTTTTTACACGAATACAAACTAATAGCCACTTTTTGGCAAGTGTTTTTAAAAAGGCACAAATACATAATGTAAGTGGGAAGAATCTGTGCGTTCTAGGAAAAACATCAGAAAGTTGGCTTGTTTTCTCACACATCCTCGCAAGGGTAAATCCATCCGGAGGACATTGGCTGAACGCGGCCTCACGAGAAGCAAACACTGCAGCCCACCAACAACACGGATCCCCACGAACGGAGACCATCTTCCAACGGCGACAAACCTATTCTCTCCACTTCATGTGACCTTCTCCGCGCCGTGTGGTGTCACCTTCTTCCTCCCTCTGTTCATGTGGGTAGAGGGAAGCAGAGCGTCACATAGGATGTTGGAGACACAAACTTTTTTAGCATAACCGAGAGAAAAAAAGCACAAAACAACTAAATAGATGGACATCAAACAAAACAAGCGGCCAGCTAAATAGAGGGACCAATAGATGTTGGGTTCTGCTATGAAGCAACTAGTAGTACTGGTGAAGGGCTCATTAACAAGGACATGGCTCTGTATATATAATACAGATGGGAATTAGTTCTATAATTATATGTTGGGTCGTTTTGTTTAGTCTACAAGAATAATAATATTAACACGTAGAGAGACACAGACACGTCGAGTCTATCCATCCGCTGATATTTCCACAAATGATACTACGTTTAATCTCAACTAATTATGTAGTGGCACCATATCAATAAAAAGTAAGACGTGATCAGTATGTGTGCACATGCACGGTAGCTCGCCATAACAGTGGAAGATGAGTTGCACTAGCATTAATCAAGTTGGCCTGCTAAAAATCAACACAATGGACTACAACCATACTAATTACTGCAGAAAATGTTCAAGAACAGTTGACCATGTGCAGCCATACTATTCTTTTGTGGCATAATCACAAGCAGCTTAGAGGCATACCTTTTGTTCTTACTCAATGACCTACAGAGCATGTAGAAAAAAATGGGACATCTAGGGGAAGGACTAATCAGTATTGAGCTTGAGCGACCATCCAAGCATTAAATCCAACAATGGCAGACGCATATATCTGGCTACGCTACACCACAAGGGAAATCACATCCCATGTTGAATAGCATCCCAACAACATCAAGGTTCAGTTAGTATAGGGCATTCTAACATTATCTAAACTGTCACCCCTCAAATGTTCATATAGAAAATCTTCCTCTCATTCAGGCCCAGCTTAGCACCATGGGATGTCTATGTTTTAGCATAGGGCATTGTCAATGAATTTTAAAGACAATGAAATGCATCACTGTAGCATGATAGTAGAGATTCTGAACTGAATCAATATGCGTCTAACAAGCAATACTTGAAGAAAGTAGTGTCATACTGCATTGCATTAGTGTGTCTAATAGGAAGTTTACCGAAGTTCAAATACTGCGTTGTATTAGTGTGGCATACTACATTTGCACAAATTATATTTTAAAGGTAGGTGTTCCTTGCTCCTAGTTTTATATGATAGACTATGCACAGGCCATAAGCATCATAAAAGGGTGGCAAAGCTTGCATTTTTCAAAGAAAAAAGGCCTGCACTTTTTCATTCTGAAACACGAATGCTCCATCCAAGTGACACTGACCTTTAAAATTTGAAGCCATCCACTGACTATTATTATGTGCACCGCTAGGTCCATAACAAAAGAAGCCTGCATTTTTCACATACCGTCAACATGCAGTTCAACGCTGCTCAAAGCCTCAAACGAATTCATCCATCACATATTAAAACTGCCCTCAAGTTCATTTGTGAGAAGCCAAAAAACCAGAGCCGATTGTAATTGGTGGCACCAACTACAGGTTGAGACCTCCTGCAGCTGCAGGTCGAGACTACCGGCCACGAACTGCCTCCTTTTTTGCTCCAACTTCTTGAGTCCACATGCCACGAACTTTATGTTTGACCTATTGATGAGTGCAATCCGGGAGGAGCAGACCACTGCGGCTGCCGGTGAAGCAAGGGGTAGTTAGGAGGTATTGCAGTAGTGGTGGGGGAAGCTGGTTAGAGGAGGATCCGCCATGGAGCAGAGTAGTGGGGAGTGACGGCGGCGGCATGTGGGGAAGGGGTGTAGGGGAAGCTGGAGGCCACGGTGGCACCTGGGCGTGGAGGTCTCCGGCGGTGTGTGGACATCCAGGGCCTGATAGCTAGACGCAGGATCCACAACCGGCGCCGAGTGGGATCCTAGATCGACAGCGTGGGGATCTAGGGACGGCAATGGCGCGTGCGGATCCATGGGTAGTGGGGGCGTGTGGTGATCCACGACTGGCGGCGGCGCGTGGAGATTTATGGCCGGCGGATGGTTTCGGGGACCACACTAGGGGGACGGCGGACGGTTTCGGGGACTTGTGGTTGTGGCGGTGGGGATCGTGGGCAGAGGAGGAAGGTGCGGGAGGTTTGGGGGTGGGTCGGACTTTTTTTTTATTTTTCTTGTACCGATCGGGTCAGGTGGGCTTTTAGTGATATCAGGAATGTACTGTCAGGCCCTTATAGGCCAATCGTGATCAAAATAACTATTATGATCCTCGGATCAGAATAGTGTTACTCTATATATATATATATATCTAGATCTTTCTCCAACAGATAGTGCATGCCAAAAAGAAAAAGTATAAAAAGGAAAGGTGACTATCCCCATGACTCTTGTATAAGGATAGAGGGTAAAAATAAAAGGTAAGCCCTTTGCAGAGGGATGTAGAGGTTGTCATGCGCTTTTATGGTTGGATGCACAAAATTTTAATGCAAAAGAACGTCACTTTATATTGCCGCTTGTGACAAAGAACTTTATTATGCAGTCTGTCGCTTTTATTTCTTCCATATCACAAGTTCGTATAAAGATTATTTTCTCGACACTAAAAGATCAAACATATTTAGAGAGCAATTTTTATTGCTTGCACCGATGACAACTTACTTGAAGGATCTTACTCAATCCATATAGGTAGGTACGATGGAATCTCATGGAAAAATTGGTTTAAGGGATGTTTGGATGCACAAGTAGTATATCTACTTGGTGCAAAAGATTTGTCTAGCATAAGAGGGAAAAGCAAGCTCAACATGTTGGAGGATCCATGACAATATAACTTCTATTCGGATATAAAAAAACATAACCCATTATGTTGTCTTTCTTGTCCAACATCAACTCTTTAGCTTGTCATATTTTAATGAGTCCTCACAATCACAAAGGATGTCCAAGATAGTATATTTATATGTGAGACCTCTCTTTCTTTACTACTTCCTATTAATTGAACAATGACCAAAACTATGTTTGTCAACTCCCCAAAAAATTTATTCATCATACTTCTTATATGTGAAGTCATCACTTTCCATAAGATCACTATATGATCCTTTTATTTTATTTTTTACTTTTTCTTATTCCCTCAAGATTATAGCAAAAAAGCAAAGCCCTCAACTCAAAACTACTCTTTATTATATAACTCACGGACTCGATTACATAGATAGATCTCAAAACAAGACTCAAAACTAGATCATACTAAAAACCTTTACTCTACTAGATCAAGATATAACCAAAAGGATCGAACTACGAAAAATGATAAAGGTAAAGATGTGATGGTGATACAATATCGGGAACCTACCCCAAGCTTGGCACAAGCCAAGGGGAGTGCTCATACCAATGTATTTAGATATCTTTCTTCGGGGGTGGTGATGATGGAGTTGTTGACGATGAAAGAATCTTATCCTCCGTCTTCCAAGGCATTGGTTTACCATTGTAAAAAGATGATTGAGTCTCCGGGATCCTCAAATCTGCAGCCAAACTCATCCTCTCATAGTTTTGGTTTTGCAGGTCATAGATCTAGGCCTGGAGATGCTCGATTCTCTCATGAAGCTTGAATATGGCCTCTCCGATGTTCTTGGGTCTAGCTTGTGGTCACGGGTAAACTCCGCGATCATCAAGTGTTTGGCGTTGAGTCCACGTTCCACCATCCCTTGGCACTTGAAAACTTGCTGCTTCATTGCTTCGAGCCTTGTCTCCACGCTTCCGGTCTTCTTTGTCCCTTCAACATCACGGATGTCCAGCACCCCCTCACGCATCTCAATAGTTGGAGGGTGTTGCAACACCTCTGTGAGGTAAGGGTTGACGACCTTCTCGAAAAACTTGTCCTTGGGGACGCCTGGAGACGTCATGGTGATCTAGATCTGTCAGAAAAATAGTTCGAAACAAGAACAAAGGGTTTCGTCATGGTACGGTGGTCAAAACCTTTGGGAGATTATATAAGGAATTTTTACCAACCAAAAGAAGTGTTCCATAAGAAAACCGAGTCCGGAGGGCACACGAGGTGGCCACAAGGCACAGGGGCGCGCCCAAGGGGTAGGGCGCGCCCCTTTGCCTTGCCGCCTCCTCATGCGCTACTCGGACTACTTCTAACTTTCCTAATTTTTTTAAATATTCCAAAACAGGGAAAAATTGCCATTGGAAACGTTTTGGAGTCAGTTTAGTTACCGTACCACATACCTATTCTTTTTCAGAGTCCCGGACATTCTTGAAAGTACTCCTCCGGTGTTATGGTATTAATTACATTGGTCTCAACATTTATGGGAGTACCTATGATATAATGTTTCAATCTTTGGCCGGTTTCCTCCTTCAGATTAGTGTCTTCGGCGTTGTTGATTTTGATGGCGCCAGATCAATTGACCTCCGCGATAATGTAAGGACCTTCCCATTTAGAGAGAAGCTTTCCTGCAAAAAATCTTAAACGAGAGTTGTATAGCAAGACATGGTCATCTATATTAAATTCACGCTTGTGTATTCTTTTGTGATGCCATCTTTTAACTTTTTCTTTAAACAACTTGGCATTCTCATAGGATTGGGTTCTCCATTCATCAAGTGAGCTAATGTCAAATAACCTCTTTTCACCGGCAAGTTTGAAATCATAGTTGAGATCTTTGATTGACCGATAAGCTTTATGTTCAAATGCAAGAGGTAAGTGACATGCTTTTCCATAAACAATTTTATATGGAGACATACCGTAGGGTTCTTATAAGAAGTTCTATAAGCCCACAATGCATCATCAAGTTTCTTAGACCAATTCTTTCTAGATCTATTAACAGTCTTTTGCAAGATCAATTTAATTTCTCTATGCTCAATTGTACTTGACCACTAGATTGAGGATGATATGGAGATGCAATTCTATGGTTGACATCATACGTAGCAAGCAATTTACGGAAATCGCCATGAATAAAGTGTGAACCACCACCAGTCATATTAGATATCTAGGGACTCCAAACCTCGAGAAAATAACTTCTTTAAGCATTATAATAGAAGTGTTATGATCGGCACTACTAGTTGGAATAGCTTCTACCCACTTAGTAACGTAATCAACAACAACTAAAATATGTGTATACCCATTAGAGGTAGGAAAAGTTCCCATATAAGCAAAGCCCCAAATATCAAATGGTTCAATAACAAGTGAATAATTCACAGGCATTTCCTGACGTCTACTAATATTACATTTCCTGACATCTACTAACATTACCAATTCTTTGACATTCATCACAAGACAAGACATACTTACGAGCATCCTTGAAGAGAGTAGGCCAATAAAAACCAGATTGTAATACCTTGTGTGCAGTTCTATCTCCAGCATGGTATCCTCCGTAGGCCTCGAAGTGACACTTGCGTAGGATCTGTTCCTGTTCATGCTCAGGTACACAACATCTCATAGCACCATTTGTCGGTGTCAAAACTGGCCGATCTCGGGTAGGGGGTCCCGAACTGTGCGTTTGAGGATCGAAGGTAACAGGAGATGAAGGGGACACAATGTTTACCCTGGTTCGGGCCTGATACACGTCTCCAACGTATCTACAATTTATGAAGTATTCATGCCATGTTTACAACAATTTTATATGGTTTTGGTTTGATTTGCATGGAACTAACCCGGACTGACGCTGTTTTCAGTAGAACTACCGTGGTGTTGTTTTTTATGCATAAAAAAAGTTCTCCAAATGAGCTGAAACTTTTTGATGAATTTTTTTGGAACAAAAGAGACCCCCGAAGCTTGATGGGAGGGCTAGAAGAGCCACGAGGAGGGCAAACCCACCAGGGTGCGCATGGTGGGCCCGGCTTGCCCCGATGGGTTGTGCTCACCTTGAGGCCCATCTTCGTGTGAAACCGACGCCAAAAAATCCCATAAATCGAGAAACCATTAGAACTAACCCTAGATCAGAAGTTCCACCACCGCAAGGCTCCATAGCCACCAAAAACCAATCTAGACCCTTTCCGGTATCCTGCCGGAGGGGGGAATCATCTCAGGTGGCCATCTTCATCATCCCGGCGGCCACCACGATGAGGAGGGAATAGTCCACCCTTGGGGCTGAGGGTTTGTACCTTTAGCTATGTGTTTAATATCTCTTTATCTCTTGTGTTCTTGAGATGTCATGATCTTGATGTATCGCAAGCTTTGTTAATTTAGTCGGAGCATATGGTGTTTTCCCCTCTCTATCTTGTTGTGATGAATTGATTTTTTCCCTTTGAGATTTCGTTCTTATCGGATTGAATACTTTTATGGATTCGAGAACACTTGATATATGTCTTGCAATTGAATACTCGTGGTGACAATGAGGTATCGTATTGATTCACTTGTTATATGTTTTGGCACTCAACTCGCGGATTCCCGAGGTGAAATTGGGGTAATCTATGCATCGGGGTTGATGCACATTCTTGTGTTTGTTTCTACGGTATAAATCTTGGGGCACTCTTTGAAGTTCTTTGTGTTGGATTGAATATTATGAATCCGGAATTATTTGGTGTTATTTTAGTACGAACTCTTGGATAGATCGATCGGAAAGAATAGCTTCGAGGTGGTTTCGTACCCTGTAAATGATTTCTTCTTATGTTCTCCACTAAGATAGGAACTCTGGAGTGATTCTTCGTTGCACTTTGAGGGGTGGTTATATGATCCAATTATATTAGCATTGTTGAGAGATTGCACTAGCGAAAGTACAGACCCTAGGCCTCATTTTCAAGAATTGCAATACCGTTTTTGTGCCCATTTATTATTTGCTACCTTGTGATACGTCCATTTTGCATTATGCTTTTATATTGATATTTATTGCATTATGGGCTGTTATTACACATTATGTCACAATACTTATGCCTATTCTCTCTTATTTTACAAGGTTTACATGAAGAGGGAGAATGCCAGCAGCTGGGATTCTGGGCTGGAAAAGGAGCAAATATTAGAGACCTATTCTGCACAGCTCCAAAAGACCTAAAACTTCATGGAAGACGTTTTCAGAATATATAAAAAATACTCCTGCCCCCTGGGTGCGTCCCCTACCTCGTGGGCCCTCCGGTGGCCATCTTCTGCTATATGAAGTCTTTCGATGGGAAAAATCAGAATCCATCTTCTCGGACGAAACTCTGCCGCCACGAGGCGGAACCTTCCCTCCAGGAGGGGGAAATCATCGCCATCGTCATCACCAACGCTCCTCTCATCGGGGGAGGACAATCTCCATCAACATCTTCATCAACACCATCTCCTCTCAAAACCCTAGTTCATCTCTTGTATCCAATTCTTGTCTCCAAGTCCGGGATTGGTGCTAGTAGGTTGCTAGTAGTGTTAATTACTCATTGTAGTTGATGCTAGTTAGTTTAATTGTTGGAAGATCATATGTTCAGATCCTATATGCATATTAATACACCTCTAATTATAAACATGTTTATGATTTGTGAGTAGTTACGTTTTTTCCCGAGGACATGGGAGAAGTCTTGCTATTAGTAGTCATGTGAATTTGGTATTCGTTCGATATTTTGATGAGATGTATGTTGTCTCTCCTCTAGTGGTGTTATGTGAACGTCGACTACATGACACTTCACCATTATTTGGGCCTAGAGGAAGGCATTGGTAAGTAATAAGTAGATGATGGGTTGCAAGAGTGATAGAAGCTTAAACCCTAGTTTATGCGTTGCTTTGTAAGGGCCTGATTTGGATCCATATGTTTCATGCTATGAGGTTTACTTTAATACTTTTGTTGTAGTTGCGGATGCTTGCAATAGAGGTTAATCATAACTGGGATGCTTGTCCAAGTAAGGACAGTACCTAAGCACCGGTCCACCCACATACCAAATTATCAAAGTACCGAACGCGAATCATATGTCCTCGGGAGCGCTTTTCTCTATATAAGAGTTTGTCCAGGCTTGTCCTTTACTACAAAAAGGATTGGGCCACCATGCTGCACTTTATTTACTTTTGTTACTTGTAGCTCGTTACAAATTATCCTATCACAAAACTATCTATTACCACTTATTTTAGTACTTGCAGAGAATACCTTACTGGAAACTGCTTATCATTTCCTTCTGCACCTCATTGGGTTCGACACTCTTACTTATCGAAAGGACTACGATAGATCCCCTATACTTGTGGGTCATCAAGACTCTTTTCTGGCTACGTTGCCGGGAAGTGAAGCGCCTTTGGTAGGTGGAATTTGGTAAGGAAAAATTTATATAGTGTGCTGAAATTTACTGTCACTTGTTACTATGGAAAGTAATCCTCTGAGGGGCTTGTTCGGGGTATCTTCACCCCGACCAGTAGAGCAAAGAGTTGCTCCTCAACGTACTGAACCTACTAAAAATGAAAATGTCTGCTTTGAAATTCCTTCGGGTATGATAGAAAAACTGCTAGCTAATCCCTTTTTAGGAGATGGAACAAAACATCCTGATGAGCATCTAATATATGTGGATGAAGTTTGTGGATTATTTAAGCTTGTAGGTGTACTCGGAGATGTTGTTAAGAAGAAGGTCTTCCCTTTATCTTTGAAGGGAGATGCATCGACGTGGTATAGGCTATGTGATGATATGGGGTCATGGAACTACAAACGATTGAAATTGGAATTTCATCAGAAGTTTTATCCTATGCATCTTGTTCACCGTGATCGCAATTATATATATAATTTTTGGCCTTGTGAAGGAGAAAGCATCGCTCAATCTTGGGGGAGGCTTAAATCAATGTTATATTCATGCCCCAATCATGAGCTCTCAAGAAAAATGATTATTCAAAATTTTTATGCTTGGCTTTCTGATAACAATCGCACCATGCTTGATACTCACTAGTGCAGAACCAGGCAATAGCACTGGTTCGTAAGGCCCTTTAGTGCCGGTTCGGCAACCGGCACTAAAGTGTGGGCACTAAAGCCTCCCCCCTTTAGTACCGGTTCAGCACGAACCGGTGCTAAAGGGCAACCACGTGGCACGAGCCAGCTCCGGGGGCAGGGAGCCCTTTAGTACCGGTTGGTGACACCAACCGGTATTAAAAGGTTGGCGGGTTTGGGGTTTATGATTTCTTTTTCATTTAATTTTATGTTTTCCATTTAATTCTTTTTCGTTTGCTGGTATTTTACGATACTACGTATTGTACACGTTATGCATATATATAAATAGAATTTCTAGTAGAACCGATCATATATATATATATATATATATATATATATATATATATATATATATATATATATATATCATCGAATGTCTCATAACCACCATTAATTCACACATATATACACACATGTATATATATATATATACAATTAGCTAGCTATATACAACTTCTCCTAATTGGTGCCTTCGGAGCACGATGACAATTGGAAGTGGCTCATGGGGGCGGTAGCGGGTAATAGTATTCTCCTTTGGGATCTATGACCTGGTCGAGCAAAAATCCCGCTATTTCCTCTTGAATTGCTTCTATGCGCTCCTCTGCTAGGAGCTGCTCCCGCACCTCTCTGAACTGTTAAGAAGGAGATCAATATGCATGTATATTAGTTGTGTGACTAGATATCGATAATGGTCTAAAAATTGTGAATAGTGTTCTGACAAACGTACCCAGTCCTATCTTTGAGATCTACTCCTTTCGGACGTCATCATGCGAATGTTCTCGCAAACGTAGTATGCACACAGATTATTCCCCGACGCCTGCTTCAGGGCCTTTACGAGAATGGAATTTGATCAGATAATAATTAATTAAGCATGATAATTAAAGAGATGGCAGCTAGCTATCTAGTACTACTTAATTACTTACCTTGGGTCGATACCATTTCAGCTTTCGTTTCCACTGGCTTGTGGTGACGCTGATGAACTTTGCCCAAGCCCTGCCCGACGACAAACAAAATGAATAAATGGTTATTAAATAGTTCATATCAGGAAATGACGAACTAAATAGGCCGAGATATAGTTAATAATGATTGAAATTACGTGTTGACTATCGCAAACAAGATGGTGTAGTCACTTTCTTTTTTAAGTAGTGAGTCCAGTATTTCAACTGTTCCTTCATCAACTTTAATGATTAACACGATCCAGTGAAATCTGCATGCACACATGTTTGCATGTCTTAATTAAGCGGGCATATGTAAGCAAAAACATGTAGCTTGCTAGTAGGCAAAAACAGAATTTGTAGTACACGACAGTGTGACTCACTCGAAGTTGTAAGGAAGTAGTATATCTTCATTGGTATTGAGGCGCTCGAAGAACTCTAGCATGCTTTCCTCTACACTTTTTTCATAATATGCATCTAATTTCCATGTGTATTCATTAATGGTATTTGGATCAATGAACCCAATGCCATAGCGTCCACCTTTTTTCATTTCATATATCTTCATCCTGCATAATACCATAGAAAAGAATATAGTGAGGATAATTACAGGTAATGATTGATCAAAATGATCACTACAGCTAGCTTGAGACTTAAATTATAGAATGAAATCACTTACAGACAATAGCAACTGACGATAGATTTGTCAAGTGCGTCTTGATGGTATAACTGAAATAGTTCTGAATACTCAACGGACACAGCTTTGTCATGGAAGTAATGATCCTTCTTGACATTCACCATGAGGGACTCTCAATTGGAAATCTTGGTAATGTCCATGCACCATTGATGCAATTCATACATTCTCGTTGGGAGCTTCATGACCTCGTCTGGCTCGACCAAAGGTTGGCCCCGGACATATTTCCGTTTTATGTCCTCCTCTCTAAGCGGAGACATGACTCGATGTCGAGGAGTTGCCCAGCTCGGGAACGTAAACGGTTTGCCCACAATAATATTGGGCGCGCCTACTCTCATGTCGACGACGGGACCCGGGGCCGGGTTCCTCACCAAGCGTCGCGCCCCTGAAGGTAGCACCTCCCAGTGCCAGCCCGGCGAAGCCCAGTCCCGGGCATGGGTCCTCTGAAGCAGGACATCATCGCGAACGGGTCGACGGCGAGGATGCGAGTCGGGCATCGTCGACAACAAATACTATATGACGTAAAAGTAAAGTAACATTTTTAAATTATGGATTGTGATCTCATATATGCAAAATTCTAAATTTTATGACTAAAAATATAAGAAACTAAAAAAACATCAATCATCGTCTAACAATTTGAAATTAATCTAATTCATCTAGCTAAAACTAACATTTCCAAAATTTCTAACATTTCTATATAACTAACATTTCGATAACATTTGTATAAAAAACAGAAAAAAAAACCTTTGACATTATATATATTATAACTAACACTTCTATATACTATTTGACATTAATATAATCTAATTAATTAATTCATCTAAAATTGTGTATGAAAAACAGAAAAAACTAAAAATTAAAAACAGAAAAATTGTGTGTGTGTGCGTGTGTGTGCGTGCGCGTGTAGTGTGTGTGCGCGCACACGTGTGTGTGTGCAGTAGCTATGGCCGGCGCCGGCGGCATGGTGGCTTTGATCGATTGGAGGGAGGAGAGGGGCCGGGGGAGGCGCTCACAGCGCGCGCGGGCGAGGTCGAGGCGACGGCGAGGCGACGGCGACGGCGACGGTGAGGCGAGGTCGATCCAATTGGTGACGGCGACGGCGAGGCGAGGGGACGACGACGGGGACGAGCCAGCGACGGGGGCGGCGTGGAGTCGACGGGGACGACGCGACGAGGACGGGGGCATCGCGGAGTTGACGGCGACGGCGCGGGACGGGGCTGCGGTAGGGAGAAGTGGGAGATGAGAAACTGGAATTTTTCGAAGTGTTTGTTATATAGGGGACACCTTTAGTACCAGTTGGTGCCACCACCCGGTACTAAAGGCTATTTTGGCCAGGCCAAGCGGCGGGAAGAGCACACCTTTAGTACCGGGTGGTGGCTGGAACCGGTACTAAAGACCCACCCCTTAGTACCAGTTCTAGCCACCAACCGGTACTAAAGGTGGTGCGCAGGCGCAGGTGCGGTGTGGCAAGTTTAGTCCCACCTCGCTAGCCAAGGGGCGCCCGCATTGGTTTATAAGCCCCAGTGCGGTAGCTCTCTCGAGCTCTTCTCATAAGCAGGCCTTCCGGGCCTACGTCTGCTGCTATGCCCTAATGGGCCTATTGGGCTAGCGGGCCTGCATCCTGGCCCAATTAGAATTTGGTTTCTAGTCGTATGCAGGCTGCTGTGGCCTAGTAGGTGGGCTTTTTTCATTTAGTTTTTTCTTTTCTGATTTATTTATTTTTATTTATTTTTAGTTGTTTTTGCTGTATTGAGAGTTTTTTTGTGAATATTTTTGCTTTAGGTACAAAAAATTAGAAACTTTCTGGTAGTGCCGGTAGTTTTCAAATTTGAATAGTTTAAATTTTGAATTATTTGAAATTTGTGTGAATCACTAGTTTGTGAATAACTTAACTTTAAAAATACATTTTTTAGTGGTTCTTTTTTATTATGTTTAATATTAGTGTGTTTTATCATTATATTCAATCTGGTAATGCTTAGGTTATTCACCTTGGATGCTCGGGTCAATATTCACTTTGAATGGAGCAATTTCATCAAACTTTTCATAATGTCCTGACATGTTTGTCTTGTCATCCACTCCCACGATGTTTCTCTTCCCAGAAAGAACTATGTGCCACTTTGGCTCATCGTATGATGCGTTCGCTTCCTTATCTTTTATTTTTCTTGGCTTGGTAGACATGTCCTTCACATAGAAAACCTATGCCACATCATTGGCTAGGATAAATGGTTCATCTGCATATGCAAGATTGTTGAGATCCACTGTTGTCATTCCATACTGCGGGTCTTCCGTTACCCCGCCTCGTGTCATATTGACCCATTTGCACTGAAACAAAGGGACCTTCAAACCACGTCTATAGTCAAGTTCCCATATGTCCTGTATATAACCATAATATGTTTCCTTTCCTGTCTTGGTTTCTGCATCAAAGCGGACACCACTATTTTGGTTGGTGCTCTTCTTATCTTGGGCGATCGTGTAAAATGTATTACCATTTATCTCGTACCCTTTGAAAGTCATTATATTCGAAGATGGTAACTGGGACAGCAAGTACATGTCATCTTCAATAGAGGCGTCATGCATGGTACGTGTCTGCAACCAGCTGGCGAAACTCCTTGTTTGTTCACGTGTAATCCAGTCATCAGACTGCTCCGCGTGTTTGGAGCGTAGCAAATTCTTGTATTCTTCCATATATGGAGCCACCAAGGCGGAATTCTGTAGAAATGTGTAGTGTGCTTCAGTGAGAGAATGCCCGTCCATACATATTATTTGATCCCCTCCTAGCGTGCCTTTTCCATCCAGTCTGCCCTTATGCGGCGATTCAGGAACACCAATCGGCTTAAGGTCAGGAATAAAGTCAATACAAAACTCAATGACCTCGTCATTTTCATGGCCCTTGGACATGCTTCCTTCTGGCCTAGCATGGTTAGGAACATATTTCTTTAAGACTCCCATGAACCTCTCAAAGGGGAACATATTGTGTAGAAATACAGGACCCAAAACATTAATCTCTTCGCATAGGTGAACAAGGACGTGTATCATGATGTTGAAGAAGGATGGTGGGAACACCAACTCAAAACTGACAAGACATTGCACCAGATCATTCTCTAACATTGGTATGATTTCTGGATCGATTACCTTCTGAGAGATTGCATTGAGGAATGCACATAGCTTCACAATGGCTGATCGAACGTTTTCCGGTAGAAGCCCCCTCAATGCAACCAGAAGCAGTTGCGTCATAATCACGTGGCAGTCATGAGACTTTAGGTTCTGGAACTTTTTCTCTGCCATGTTTATTAATCCCTTTATATTCGATGAGAAGCCAGCCGGTACCTTAATACTGAGCAGGCACTCAAAGAATATTGTCGGTGTACTAAAGTAGGGGTGCCTTAGTACCCCGAACTTGTGCACGGGCAGTCGGAGCGACCCGCGGCTAGGCTTGCCGAGTGACCGCCAAGACCCTCCGAGGAGCCATTCAAGGACAAAGTATCCAAGGCCCCGGCAAGAGGAGCTTGCCAGGAAGACTACTCGAAGCACAGAGACCCCGGCAAGAGGAGCTTGCCAGGAAGGAGACAAGACCCCAGCAAGAGGAGCTTGCCGGGAAGGAGACGAGACCCTGGCAAGAGGAGCTTGCCGGGAAGACCAACCAAAACATCTCAAGAAGATCGCTGCGGCGCACTGTGCGCCCCGACAAGACCCGGTGAGCGGCAAGCTCCCGGACGCGACAACACAACAATCCGCGGCAAGGCGCTTGCCGCGGCAAGCTACTACTCCGCAGCCTGCGCTCCAGCTCACCCACCAACGTGTCGCCCTGGGACCATTCCTGGCGTACGTGGCGGGAGGCTGTGCAGCCAGGGGCATGCGGTGGCAAGCAGACGCTGACAAGGAGCCATCGTGGCAAACGGTGGCGCCCCTGACGGTCCCTTTCCGCCCCGTCTAAGCGACACAGACATGCATTTAATGCCTTTGTCCCCTGCCGTCAGGGTTAGGTAGGATACGACTGTAGCAGGCGGTGGCGCCAACTACCACCCCTTTTACATTTTTACCCTCACCTCTGTTGCCACATGTCGGTGACCCCTTAGACATATAAAAGGAGGCCCATGCGCAACAGAGAGGGGGAGGACAGCCATTCTCACGCTCGGTCTCGCCAGCTGCTTGAGTGTACTGTAGCACTCGCCGCTCCCGAGCAAGAACTCAATACAACCACCAAAGCAGGAGTAGGGTTTTACGCATCTGTGCGGCCCGAACCTGGGTAAACCGATCGTCTCGCTCGTGTGTTTCGCCTCGATCTGCTCTTTGTGCATCCACCGCCCCCTGCCGAACCAAAAGGGGCTCGGCCCGCCGATCTCCATAGGTGTGCGAGGGACCAGCAACCCCCGACATCTTTGGCGCGCCAGGTAGGGGGTGCGTCGAGGTTGTGCGAATCTGATCCGGCGTTCGCGCGAGCCGAATCCTCATCGTCTTCATCAACATGCTGCCGAAGAAGAAGGCTTCGGGGGTAGCCGCTCCGTCTGCGCCGAGCCCGCCATCGCCGGAGCGGACAGCTGGTGGAGCAGGCGCCAGCGGAAGAGCGGGCGCCGACGGGGAGACTCGTGGTGCTGCCAGGTCCATGGACCAGGCTGCGCCGCACGTTGGCGGCGCGGTCGCCTCCCACAATGACCGCACACACTCCAAGACCTCGGCGTCCGTACATGCACCGCGTCCGTCCCAGGAGGCGTGGGACCAACAGCGTCATGGTACCAACGGTACCATACGCCTGCTGGGCCAAGATCAAGCTAGCGGATCCCGGGGTGCTCAAGTCTAGCATGCACGCCAACCTGCTGGCGCGAGCGCAGCGCGGTCGCTTGGACGAGATGTTGCTCCTTCTAACGTAGTTAGAAGTCCGAGCATATCTCGCTCCTCGCACCGTTCGACAGAGAAGATCGATGACTGGAGGGCCACTATTTAGATTCTCATCGGCTTCGCCAACGGCGACAACCCGCGGCAGCCGAGTGCATCGCTGCCGCGGCAAGTCAGCCAGGCGTGAGCCGGTGGAGACAAGACCGGCGAGGGTGCAACCACTGTGCACACTCCGCCCCGAAGGCCAAGATCGCCGACCCACCGGATCCACCTCGACAGCTACTCCACCGCGTCGGCAGATCCGCGAGCTCGTCGCGATCAACGCCAAGTTCTTCATGAGAGACAGCAAGAAGACGCTCGAACATGCATCGAGCGCCGAAGGGAAGCGCGGCTTCAATCAGACCAGCGCGCTGGGCCCTCTGTTGACGTACATGCACCCGGAGAGCCAGGTAACTTGCCGTACGCGGCAGGGTATCCTGCGTTCACCCGTGAGCTGCGGCAAGTCCAGTGGCCCAACCAGAAGCATTTCAAGCCAGACGTGCCGGAGAAGTACGACGGCAAGTCGCACCCGTCTGAGTTCCTCAGCATCTACAGCATTGCGGTGCAAGCTGCCGGGGGGCGAGACGACAAGGTCCTTGCCAACTACTTCCCGCTCCTGCTCAAGCCCGAAGTCAGATCCTGGCTCATGCACTTACCGGACAACTCCATATCCTCTTGGGCGGATTTGTGCCATCAGTTTGTCGGCGCCTTTACAGGCGGCCACAAACCACATGGCCAAGAGAGTGACCTCCACCTGCTTGCCCAGAAGGAAGGAGAACCCCTGCGCAAGTATATCCATAGATTCAGCCGCATGCAGTGCAACATCCCAGACATCCACCCTGCCGCAGTTATCGGCGCGTTCCATCAGAACGTGCGTAATCATAGGATGCGGGAGGAGATGGCGATGAGCAGGATCAGGGATGTCAGTGAGCTGTACGCCCTGCCCGACAAGTGCGCACGCGCTGAAGAAGGGAGGAAACTCCCCGAAGAAGATGCTGGAGCTGGGGGATCCGACAGCGAGGATGCCGCCCCAGCAAGGAAGAACCGGAGGTGCAACAGGAAGAAGAGCGGCAAAGAGGTACTAGTCGTTGAGCAGTCCGGCGATGACGGCCCCGCCAAGCAAGACAAAGTTGGCAGCTCCGGCAAGGAGGTTGCCCCGTGCTCCAACTGCCAGGCTATGGCGGCCGCCGACAAGCAGGACGGCTCCGGCAAGCAATACTGCAAGATTCACCGCACCAAGGGCCATGATCTCCAGAATTGCAAGAGGGTCGAGCAGCTTGTCCAGCAACAAAAAGCTGAGTACGAGCGGCGCGACAAGGAGAGAGCACAAGGAGGCGGTGGAGAAGCCGGCAAGAAGCGCGCTGGCCAGGGAGGAAGCCGCGGCAAGGCCAAGCAGCGGCAAGGAGACAGACCTCCCCGCGGCCGCGACAAGGACGAAGAAGAAGAAGACGACGAAGACATGGATGATGTTGAGAACAGCGAGCAGGAGTTTCAAAAGGCTACAGAAGTCTTGTGTGTTGACGGTGGCGCTTCTCTGCATACTTCCCACCGCCAACTCAAATAGTGGCTCCGAGAAGTTAATGCGGCAGAGCCACCTGTCGAATCACGCAAGCTTCTCAAGTGGTCCAGCACGCCTATCGTCTTTGACATTGAGGACAACCCAGATCGCACAACTGCGGTCGGGTGCTTGCCGTTGTTGGTTTCGCCAACAATCTGCAACCTCAAGGTCACCAAGATGCTAGTCGACGGCGGGGCCGGCCTAAATCTGATCTCCTTCGCTGTGCTCCAGAAACTCCAGATCCCGGATAGCGAGCTCAAAGAAACCAATACGTTCCAAGGAATTAACCCGGGAAGGAGCAAGCCGAAAGGGAAGGTCACGTTGTTGGTAACATTCGGCAGCGAGATCAACTTCAGGACTGAGAGGGTCACCTTCGACGTTGCCGATTTCCCATTGCCCTATAATGGCATACTCGGCCGTCCCGCACTCGCGAAGTTCATCGCGGCCTCTCACTATGCATACAACTTGCTCAAGATGCCAGGCCCGATAAGCATCGTCTCTGTCCTTGGAGACAAGAAGGATGCCCTTATCTACGCCGACAAGATCTAACGGGAAGCTGCTGCCACGACAGACCGCGAGGCACTTGCCGCTGAAGCTCCCGGAGGGAAGAAGACTAAGTCCGGTAAGAGCTCTGGTGCCCACTCCGGCAAGCACGCCTCTTTGGAGTGCCGTGCTACCGTCGAGGACGCACCATCGAGCTCCACCGGCAAGAAGACCAAGTCCGGCAAGAGCTCTGATGCCTACTCCGGCAAGCGCGCCTCTTCGGAGTGCTGCGCTGCCGTCGAGGACGCACCATCGAGCTCCACGGGCAAGAGTAAGAAGACGATGGCAGCTCCACCACTTACCAAGAAGGTGCCCGCCAAGGAGGACAGCACTGGTGGTACCTTCACCATCAGTGCCACGCTTGACCCTAAATAGGAAAGCGCGCTCGTTACTTTCCTACGGGCGAATGTCGACGTGTTTGCATGGCAACCGTCTGACATCCCCGGTGTTCCCAGGAAGGTAATTGAGCACCACCTTGCCGTTTGTCCTCATGCGCGGCCCGTCAAGCAGAAAGTCAGGAAGCAGGCGGTGCAGCGCCAAGAATTCATAGCAGAAGAAATCAAGAAATGGGAACCAGCAGGCCTTGTCAGAGGGGTGCTCCATCCAACGTGGTTGGCCAATCCGGTTGTAGTGCGCAAGGCAAACGGGAAGTGGAGGCTTTGTATTGACTTTACTGATGGTAATAAAGCTTGTCCCAAAGATCCATTTCCCTTGCCGCGCATTGACCAGATTGTTGACTCCATAGCCGGATGTGAGTTGCTTTCATTTCTTGACGCATACTCAGGATACCATCAGATCTTCATGGCAGAAGAGGATGAGGAGAAAACCGCATTCATTACTCCATGTGGCACGTACTGTTTCGTACGGATGCCTTTCGGATTAAAGAATGCTGGTTCAACATTTGCCAGAGTAGTCCATATCGCTCTGAAGCCACAGATACACAGAAATGTAGAAGCCTACATGGACGACATAGTGGTCAAGAGCAAAGACAGGGCAACTCTGATCCAAGACTTAGAAGAGACTTTTGCAAATCTGTGCAAGGTCAACCTCAAGCTCAACCCCGAGAAGTGTGTGTTTGGAGTTCCTTCCGGCAAGCTTCTCGGGTTCTTTGTGTCTCAGCGGGGAATCAAAGCCAACCCCGACAAGATCAGGGCCATCAAGCAGATCGAAGCACCGAAGCGCGTCAAGGATGTACGGAAGCTTGCCGGCTGCGTAGCTGCCCTCAGCAGGTTTATCTCTCGGTCTGCTGAGCGTGCCCTACCGTTCTTCAAAATTTTGAAAAGGGCAGGTCTAATAAGATGGACTCCAGAAGCGGAGGCTGCGCTGCAAGACCTAAAGAGATACCTGTCCTCCACTCCAACACTTGTCGCACCTAAACCACAAGAGAAGTTGCTGCTGTACATAGCGGCAACCAATCAAGTGGTTAGTGCTGCGTTAGTGGTGGAGAGGGAGGCAGATGACGAGCCAGCGACCGCGGCAAGCACATCCGGCGACAAGCAGGGGGCTCCTCTGACAAGCTCTGGTACCGACAAGCAAGGACCTGCGCAGATGCAAGAGGAGATACGGAAGAAAATGGTGCAGCGCCCAGTCTACTTTGTCAGCTCCCTTTTACAGGGGGCTAGGTCAACGTACTCTGGTGTGCAGAAGCTGCTTTTTGGCCTTCTCATGGCCTCGAGAAAGCTGTGCCACTACTTCCAAGTGCATGAGATCACAGTTGTCACTCGCTTTCCGCTGAAGAGGATATTGCAAAATCCAGAAGCAACAGGCAGGATTGTCGAGTGGGCACTGGAACTGTCAAGCTTTGGCCTCAAGTTTGAGAGTACATCAACAATCCAGAGCAGAGCATTGGCAGAGTTCATAGCAGAATGGACGCCAACTCCAGACGAAGAAATTCCGGAGACGAGCATCCCCACCAAGGAAGCAAGCAAAGAGTGGCTCATGTACTTTGACGGTGCCTTCTCGCTGCAAGGCGCCGGTGCTGGTGTACTGCTCATCGCACCCACCGGAGAGCACCTCAAGTACATAGTCCAGATGCACTTTCCCAAGGAGCAAGCGACAAACAATACTGCAGAGTATGAAGGCTTGCTTGCCGGTCTCAGGATCGCGGCAGAACTTGGGATTAAGAAGCTCATTATCAGGGGTGACTCGCAGCTTGTCGTCCGCCAAGTGAACAAGGATTACCAGAGTCCATTGATGGAAGCTTACGTTGATGAAGTGAGGAAGCTAGAAGAGCGCTTTGACGGCCTGCAAAAGGAACATGTTCCAAGTACTGAGAACGACATTGCCGATGGCCTGTCAAAGTGCGTAGCACTTAAGTTACCTGTGGAACTAGGAATCTTTGTGCTTAAGCTGACTCAGCCATCCGTAACACCATCAGCTGGACAGAGCAAGAAGAGGAAGTTGATTTCTGGTGACTATCTTCCGGCAGAGCTCCCCGGAGCCGCCGCCAAGAAGGTCCCCAAGATCGATGCCAAGAGTGCTGAGGAGCAGTCTACTCCAGCAAACCCCAGGGTTTGTTCCGTTGCAGCAGACACTCCCGACAAGCTCTGCTCCAGCAAGCTTGTCGGGGGACGTTAAGCTCCGGCAGAGTCGCAGGCTCTTGCCATAGAAGCAGATGTTCCCGCAGCCGCAGATGTGCCTTTAGTCCTTGTTGTCGAGCCACGGGCTCCAACATGGGCGCAGCAGATTGTCCGTTTCCTCCAGACAGGAGAGCTTCCCGAGGAACCAGAAGAAGCGGAAAGAGTAGCCCGGCAGTCTAGTATGTACCAGTTTGTCGACAACACACTGTGCAGAAGAAGACTCAATTGTGTGAAATTGAAGTGTATTCCTCGGGAAGATGGACAGAAGCTGTTGGCAGAGATACACGGAGGCATATGTGGTCACCACATTGGCGCAAGAGCTCTTGTCGGAAGAGCATTCTGGCAGGGCTTCTTCTGGCCGACAGCCCTCCAGGATGCAACTGCACAAGTAACCAAGTGTGAAGTGTGCCAGTTCCATTCCAAGCAGATACACCAGCCAGCTCAAGCTCTCCAGACGATCCCTTTATCCTGGCCATTTTTGGTCTGGGGGCTCGATATCCTCGGCCCCTTCCCCCGAGCTGTCGGGGGCTTTGAGTACTTGTGCGTTGCAATCGACAAGTTCACAAAGTGGCTGGAAGTGGAACCAGTGAGAAAGGTGACGGCGCAGTCCGCAGTCAAGTTCTTCATGTCGATTGTTTGCCGTTTCGGAATCCCTAACAGGATAATCACCGACAATAGTACACAATTTACGAGCCGCACCTTCATGCAGTACGTCCAAGATCTTGACGCCAAGGTCTGCTTCGCTTCTGTTGCTCACCCGAGAAGCAACGGTCAAGCGGAGAGGGCAAATGCTGAAGTGCTACGCGGGCTCAAGACCAGAACCTTCGACAGGCTGCACAAGCGCGGACGCAACTGGATCGAGGAGTTGCCGGTGGTTCTTTGGTCGATCAGGACGACGCCAAATCGAGCCACCGGGCAGACACCCTTCGCTCTAGTCTATGGAGCGGAGGCAGTTATCCCCACGGAACTCGTATACGGGTCACCTCGAGTGCTCGCTTATGATGAGCTTGAGCAAGAGCGGCTGCGGCAAGATGACGCGCTGCTCCTTGAGGAAGATCGTCTTCAGGCTCCTGTGCGAGCCGCTCGCTACCAGCAAGCTTTGCGCCGCTATCATAGCCGCAAAGTTAACGCCAGAAGTCTCGAGGAAGGCGACCTTGTTCTTCGGCGCGTTCAGTCCGCCAAGAATTCCAACAAGTTGACGCCGAAGTGGGAAGGCCCTTACCGGGTGAAACGAGTCACCAGGCCTGGCGCTGTCCGCCTGGAGACCGAAGATGGCGTACTAGTGAGCAACTCCTGGAATATCGAGCTTCTTCGTATGTTTTACCCGTAAGGCGCGGTTGTCGGACCCTGTCCGGCAACCACCCTTTTGTACAAGTCTTGCCGCTGTTGCATGTAATCCTTTGTACAAAGCCAGGCGCAGACCCTGAGCACAAGTAAATGAAGCGCTGGCGCCCAGAGTTATAGCATGCATGCTAGGTCGAGTCGGGTCCTCGGTTAGGGTTGATAGTGCCTAACAGCAGCTAACCCCTAACTTAGAGGTCGAGTGTGCGTCCCTTTGCCCTTCCTTCGTTTCTTTTGGTTCGCAGGGCTTGCATATCCTTGCCGGACCGCATGAGGACGAAAAGGAGAAGAAGGACGTGCCGGCATCTAGACCCCGGCAAGCCAGTGTTGCCGGGGGATGCAAGTACCAAGGTTCACCCACGGCAAGCCAGAGTTGCCGGGGGCTGCAATCTCAGATAAGTCTTTCATCCCTCTTCGTGCATTCTCTCATGGACTGGGAATACGAAGCCTCGTTTCTTCCCGAGAGCTACCGTGCTCCCTTAGCTCTAGGCCTTGGGGCCCCAGGGCCAAGTTTTGGTCGTACTCGCGGCAGCAAAGGGAGGAAACGAGGGGCCGCACCCGCCTCGTCCCTGCCTCCGCCAAAAGCGTGAGAAAGGTCGAGCGGCGTGGAAGACGGCAGGGCATGTTGCCGGGGAAGGAGTGTCTATCTGAAAGATACCAAGGATTTGCTCCTGGGCGTGGGTTCTACCCGCGAGACAAATGACCTGGCAAACATCTCCTTTTCATTAAAAACATTCCACGCAGGTACAGTCCATAGAGAATGAAAAACATGAAAGAGAGGATTACAAGTTTTAAATGCAACTAAGGCCCAAAGGCTTACAAATTAAAAAGATAAGATGCCCGTAATCCCTTTCTTGTCCCTCTCTTCAGGAGGTAGGTCAAGGAGGCGAGAAGGGCAAAAGGAGCGCCTAGGCGAACTACGGGTGCCAGAAGACACCAAGAGAACACCCCGTGGACCGTCAAGGCTGGACGGTGATGGCAGCGCCGGAAGAGGGGCTCGAAGACGAGGCGGCAGGACGTCAGCACGCTGTCGAGGGCACCACGCCATCGTACTCCGACCTGACGGCCTTGCCGCCGGCCCTCTTCCTCTTCTGCAGCCTCCCTGCGCCAGCCGCCCAAGGAGACGACCCCGGGGAGTTCAAGGAGCCGGCGACACGGATGATGGGGTTGTCGGTGCCGCACGGAGTGGCGCCCGACAGCTAGTCGGACCCGCCATCCTGCCACCCGCTCCCCTCGTCATCGCTGCCGCTCCCCTCCTCATCACTCTCGCTCGAGGAGGAGCCTTCGCTGTCAGAGGAGCTCTCCACGCAGCACCGGGCCCGGATGCCGAAGCTCCCGAAGACCTTGACGGAGAGGAGATCGCCCTCCACCAACTTGAAGTGGAGGGTGAGCCCCGGCGTCAAGCTGTGGATGCGGGCAAACGTCTTCCACCCTCGACCAAGATACATCACGCCGGGGGCTGGGAATTCGGCGCGGACCCGCGTACCGCTGATCCCGCAGCCTCTCATGTGTAGTCTCAGCGTCTCGGGCGGGTCCAACTCAACCACTTCCGCAAACGGATCTGGGAGTCGGAGGCGACGACGAGGCGCCCGGCGCAGCCTAACGAAGAACTCGCAAGCGTCGTCCCCAGCATGGGCCACCGCGGGAAGAAGAGCCGCCGGCGGAGGCGAAGCCGACGCGCCGCCTCCTCCACCTCTTCCCCGAGCGCCAAGGCCTTGTCCTCGACCTCGTCCACGACCTCGCCCCCTCTCTCTTCCCCTTACGGCTGGCTCCGCCACCACGGGTGCGGGAGAGGGAGGGATGCGCTGCCTGGCGGCAACCCTTGCCGCCACTGATGAAGGACCAGGGTTCCCTTTCTCCATGACGAACGGGAGGAAGGGGAGCAGAAGCTGGAGGAAGAAGGAGATGGGAGAATGCGGGCTTCCATCCTCCCCTCCCGCTCTTTATAAAAGGAGCGGGGTGGGGGCTCGGCCGCCCCGCTCAGCGAATCAAGACACGGCGAGAGCAGGGAGCTGGGGCCGACCCGCTCCCTCGACCCGTGACGGCCCGGTTTCCCGCCTCCGCCGCCCGCGACCCCAAGTGCATGGGAGCCGCGTGGCTGGCGTGCAGAACCGAGGCGACGAATGAGGCGACCCCTCCCCACCCCGTGATCGTGGGGAGTGGACGCCTCGAAAACCGCCCACGTTCTCTCCCACGATGCCGCGTTTGACGCGTGCCGTTTGGGGAGGGCGCGGTGGATGCGGAACGAGTTATGGCGTGACCTAGGCCTCATGTGACCTAGGCCGCATGTGCCCCAACAGCGCTCGGCACCGTGTATGGCCCAGGCCCGGGGGCTCCTGTCGGTGTACTAAAGTAGGGGTACCTTAGTACCCCGAACTTGTGCACGGGCAGTCGCAGCGACCCACGGCAAGGCTTGCCGGGTGACCGCCAAGACCCTCCGTGGTTCCTTTAGGAGCCATTCAAGGACAAAGTATCCAAGGCCCCGGCAAGAGGAGCTTGCCGAGAAGACTACTCGAAGCACAGAGACCCCGGCAAGAGGAGCTTGCCGGGTAGGAGACAAGACCCCGGCAAGAGGAGCTTGCCGGGAAGGAGACGAGACCCCGGCAAGAGGAGCTTGCCGGGAAGACCAACCAAAACATCTCAAGAAGATCGCTGCGGCGCACTGCGCGCCCCGACAAGACCCGGTGAGCGGCAAGCTCCCGGACGCGACAAGACAACAATCCGTGGCAAGGCGCTTGCCGCGGCAAGCTACTACTCCGCAGCGTGCGCTCCAGCTCACCCACCAACGTGTCGCCCTGGGACCATTCCTAGCGTACGTGGCGGGAGGCTGTGCAGCCAGGGGCATGCGGTGGCAAGCAGACGCTGACAAGGAGCCATCGTGGCAAACGGTGGCGCCGCTGACGGTCCCTTTCCGCCCCATCTAAGCGACACAGACAGGCATTTAATGCCTTTGTCCCCTGCCGTCAGGGTTAGGTAGGATACGACTGTAGCAGGCGGTGGTGCCAACTACCACCCCTTTTACATTTTTACCCTCACCTCTGTTGCCACATGTCGGTGACCCCTTAGACATATAAAAGGAGGCCCATGCGCAACAGAGAGGGGGAGGACAACCATTCTCATTCTCGGTCTCGCCAGCTGCTTGAGTGTACTGTAGCACTCACCGCTCCCGAGCAAGAACTCAATACAACCACCAAAGCAGGAGTAGGGTTTTACGCATCCGTGCGGCCTGAACCTGGGTAAACCGATCGTCTCGCTCATGTGTTTCACCTCGATCTGCTCTTTGTGCATCCACCGCCCCCTGCCGAACCAAAAGAGGCTCGGCCTGCCGATCCCCATAGGTGTGCGAGGGACCAGCAACCCCCGACAAATATATCCTTCTCTTCTTTGGTAAGAGTGTAGCTTGCATGACCCTGATGTATGGCGTCTTTTCCATGCATACGTTGCTGGTCCTCCCGTGCCTCAGGTGTATCTTTTGTTTTCCCTTACACGCCCAAGAAGCCAAGCAGGGTCACACAAAGATTCTTCGTCACGTGCATCACGTCAATTGCGGAGCGGACCTCTAGGTCTTTCCAATAGGCAGGTCCCAAAATATAGATTTCTTATTCCACATGGGTGCGCGTCTGTCAGCGTCATTTGGAACAGGTTGTCCACCAGGACCCTTTCCAAAGACCACCTTCAAACCCTTGACCATATCATGTACATCAACACCAGTACGGTGGCAAGGCTTCGTCTGGTGATCCATCTCACCTTTGAAATGCTTGCCTTTCTTTCTTACGGGATGCCTGCTCGGAAGAAATCGACGATGTCCCAGGTACACATTCTTCTTACAATTAGCCAAATATATACTGTCGGTATCGTCCAAACAGTGCGTGCATGCGCGGTATCCCTTGTTTGTCTGTCCTGAAAGGTTACTGAGAGAAGGCTAATCATTGATGGTCACGAACAGCAATGCCTTTAGGTCAAATTCTTCCCCCATGTGCTCATCCCAGACACGTACACCTGTTCCATTCCACAATTGTAAGAGTTCTTCAACTAATGGCCTTAGGTACACATCAATGTCATTGCAAGGTTGCTTAGGGCCTTGGATGAGCACTGACATCATAATGAACTTCCGCTTCATGCAAAACCAAGGAGGAAGGTTATACAAACATTGAGTCACAGGCCAGGTGCTATGGTTGCTGCTTTGCTCCCCAAAAGGATTAATGACATCTGCACTTAGACCAAACCATACGTTCCTTGCATCATCTGCAAACTCCTTCATGTACTTTCTTTTGATTTTTCTCCACTGCGACCCGTCAGCGGGTACTCTCAACTTTCCATCTTTCGATAATTATACGAGTAACTATATATCCAAATCACACAAACATCAATTTTTTATATAAAATTTCATGAAGAAGACGCTCACCACAAGGTGGTGCCGGCGACGGGACGGTGCGGGCGATCGACGGTGGTTACGACGGAGATTTAGAAGGCACTAAGTAAACCACACCTACATATGCAAACTAAGTGTTATTCTGACCTCAGTTTGCATATAAATCAAATACTACCACATATAATTCCTCCCAAATTACTAAAACCCACAATTAATCACTATATAAACCAATGCAAGAGCTAATCTAGCAATGAGAGATGAAAGGACAAAGTTGCTAACCTTTGTGATCATTTGAAGAGATGAAGTCGAGAGGAAGAAGGGAAGAACAGAGGGGAGGGAGAGGGGAAAGGGGGAAGAACAGAGTGCTGGTGGACGAAGGATTTATATAGGACGACCTTTAGTACCAGTTCGTGGCACGAACCGGTACTAAAGGTGCTGGAGGATCCCCACTCTGACAACATCCTGCCACCACTCTCATTAGTACCGGTTTGTGGCACAAACCGGTGCTAAAGGTTCGCCACGAACCGTACTAAGGATCTCCTCCCGCCTAGCCGTTGGAACCGGCACTAATGGAAACATTAGTGCCGGTTCTGTTACAAACCGGGACTAATGTGTCTCACATTTGACCCTTTTTCTACTAGTGACTTCTTGTGCTGGCTCTTTTATGATGAAGACTATTGAATTACCTAGTAAGGATGAAATTATTGGTCTTGCTTCTATTGCCGTACCTCCTAGTGATCCTTTAGAACAATATTTGCTAGACCATGAAAATGATATGTTTATGAATGAAAGAATGGAAATAGATGAAGTATTCTTTAAACAGGAACCTATTCTGAAACACAATTTGCCTGTTGAAATCCTAGGGGATCCTCCTCCACCAAAGGGTGATCCCATGTTTGAGCTTAAAACGTTGCCTGATACTCTTAAGGGATAATTATATTTATGCCCCTAGTTGTGTCCCACTCGTCTGTTTTACCCCTAATTCCCAAAAGTCACCAGTTCTGTCCAAGTCACTTTGATCCTCTTATGCTTTTGCCCTTGACCGTTTGACCATCAGTTTGAAAATTTCATAACTAATTCATACAAAATCAGAAAAATGCAAATAAGATACCAAAATGTTCAGAAAAACATCACCTATATGTCAGTGTCATTTGCATTCATCAAAAAAGTGTTGGAAAGTGCACATCCGAGTTGTAGCTCTTTTGATACCACCATGAGTAGTAAACTCTAAAAATATTCAAAAATATATGGTGGCAAAGAACGACAAGTGTTCTAAGTGCTTGCCAAGTTTCATTACGGAACGACATTCGTGGAAGTCGTGGCAAAAGAATAATCTATTTTGGAGTGCTGATTGTTTTTTTTGCCGCGGCACCACTACAAGAAATATGTCAACTTATGACCTTCTGTCAGTGACCCTCGAAGAATTGGTCATAAATTTATGACCATTTTAGACCAATTGGTCAAAAGCTGTTTAGAGGGCTCCAAATCCTAAACCATTGCGACCATTTTGATCAGAAAGGTCGTAATTTCCTTACACAAAATGGTCACAAAGCAAACAGTGCTAGTCCGCTGCCTTATTTCTAGTTGTTAATGACCAATATAGACGGTCATAGCCTTGTAGATTGTGGTGGGTTGTGATGACTAGGCGCCATCTCATCAGTTTTGCCTATGTGTCATGTCCATGTGGCAGTTTTTGCCCTAGGTTGTGAAGCAACCTATATTTCTATCATTCCCAAAATTCCCAAAAAAAATCTCATAAATTATTTGGGGCATATCTTCATCAAATATGTAAAAATCCTTCCTTGCCTAGTTCAAAACTAATTCAACAATATTCATTTTCCTATTCTGTTCACAACAACACTTTATGAAGGAAGTGCTATTTATATATTCTTGATTATCCTCGGAATTTTTGGGCACTCTTTCCTATCCAAATCATTACCGCATGACAAAATTCAGCTCCATTTGCATAGCAAATCTTCCTCGGAAAATTTCCAAAGTTTTTGTCCACCTAGAAGCATTGTGAAGGAAGTACCTTTTTATATATCTAAATGACATGAAATTTATACAGTTCCTTCATATGCCCAAATTATCACCCTCCTCCAAATTGCATCTCAGTCAAATCATCTATGTGAGCCCAGGTTCAATTTATATTTTATGGCGAAATTGGCACGTTGCAAAGCAAGTGTTATATAGACCCCTCCTATTACCCTCAAACTTTTCGGGCACTCTTCCATACCCAAATCATTGCCACATGGTAATATTCAGCTCAATTTTCCTAGTAAATCTTTCTCGGAAAATTTCCAAAGTTTCTACCTCGAGAGAAGCTTTGTGAAGTAAGTACTAGCTAGGCTTACCCAAATGATCTGAAAATTTACCAGCGCATGACCATACCTAAGTAACTTACCTACACCAATTTTGAGCTCATTTCATTCATCCAATATCTCTCACTAGTTTTCCCAAGTTTCTGACCATAGAAGAGCATTGTGAAGGAAGTACTACTTTGGCATGTCCAAATGGTATCAATTTTCTAAAATGCTTTCCTATGCCCAAATAACCATCCTCCACAAAATTTCAGCTCACTCCATTCATTATTTTGAGCCCAGCTTCAACATTCATATTTTTGTCCAGCGTGGTACTTTGCAAAGCAAGTACCACCTAGGATACTCCTTTTGAGCTAAAAATTTGTGAAGACATTCTCCTTAGTAGATGATCATCCTCAGCCAAAACTCACGCCCATTGGCCATGTGCATTTCCCGTATCGCTAATCAAACACTTGGCTGATAATTCATGTTTGAGCATCGATCGGTCTCCTCGTGAGAATCTTATGTTGTAATTTTATTCCTAGCACCAACCTGGGGAGTGCCCAACCCACTAGACATGCCTAGGCCGCCCAGAACACATGGCAACATTACGGTCACGCGGTGACCATGCGACGGGCATGCGAGTTTACGCGCTCTAGAGTTGGGGCCCTCGGCCACCGCCCAAACCTCGACGTATCGCCACAAAACCATGTATTTATGATTAAATAGGTCCTTATGTAACTAGAAATGATTTTTGGAAAAAATAAATAGCAAACTATGAGGCAGCTGCAGTTCAAATTTGACCCGCTTCCAATTGAATCGGCAGAAATTTGTCTTTTTCATGAGAGGTAGATCAAAAAATTTTACACCCAACCATTTTGTCAATTGTGCATTAAATATGGCCTAGTATTTTACAAAAATTATTTGGTCCAATTTTGCAACAATTATTTGGGAGGTCCTTCACAAAAAAACCTCCTCTTGGGCACTCGAAAAATGGAAAATGGTTTTTTCGTCCAACGAAAATGAAAACTTCCTTAGACAACATTGTTTGCCATTCCAATATGAACTCTTGTGCACAATATGAGATCATTTGAACAAACTATGCCATGAATGTGGCCATAAGATTGATCATTTGGCTTGAAAGCCATTGATCTCCACACATGATAGCTCGTTTCTGAGAACACTTTTTTATAATAATTGCCGTATTACAAGTTTGTTATTTTTCCTAGGAACTTGGTCACATATGATGACACAATGCGAAGGTTTCCCAATTTTTTGATTTGTTTTGAATTTTTTATGCCCGTTTCAAAATGCGGTCAAAACGGCGGGAATGACCGTTCCTAGCTAGTGGTTGAATCTTGGAATTTTGTTGGTGTTTCTCTGATTAAAAAGATACTTATGTACCTAGAAATAATTTTTGTAAAAAATAAATAGCAAACTATGAGGCAGCTGCAGTTCAAATTTCACCCGCTTCCACCTGAATCGGCGGAAATTTGTCTTTTTCACGAGAGGTGGATCAAAACATTTTACACCCAACAATTTTCTCAATTGTGCATTAAATATGTCCTAGTATTTTATAAAATTTATTTGGTCCAATTTTGCAACAATTATTTGGGAGGTCCTTCACAAAAAAACTCCTTTTGGGCACACGAAAAATGGAAAATGGTTTTTTCGTCCAACGAAAATGAAAACTTCCTTAGGCAACATTGTTTGCCATTCCAATATGCACCCTTGTGCACAATATGAGATCATTTGAACAAACTATGCCATGAATGTGGCCATAAGATTGATCATTTGGCTTGAAAGCCATTGATCTCCACACGTGATAGCTCGTTTCTGAGAACACTTTTTTAAAATAATTGTCGTATTACAAGTTTGTTATTTTTCCTAGGAACTTGGCCACATATTATGACACAATGTGAAGGTTTCCCAATTTTTTGATTTGTTTTGAATTTTTTATGCCCGTTTCAAAATGCGGTCAAAATGGCCGGAATGACCGTTCCTAGCTAGTGGTTGAATCTTGGAATTTTTTTCGTGTTTCTCTGATTAAATAGATACTTATGTACCTAGAAATGATTTTTGGAAAAAATAAATAGCAAACTATGAGGCAGCTGCAGTTCAAATTTGACCCGCTTCCAGCTGAATCGGCGGAAATTTGTCTTTTTCACGAGAGGTGGATCAAATCTTTTTACACCCAACCATTTGATCAATTATGCATTAAATATGTCCTAGTATTTTAGAAAAATGATTTGGTCCAATTTTGCAATAATTATTTGGGAGGTCCTTCACAAAAATACCTCATTTTGGGCACACAAAAAATGGAAAATGGTTTTTTCGTCCAAAGAAAATGAAAACTTCCTTAGGCAACATTGTTTGCCATTCCAATATGCACCCTTGTGCACAATATGAGATCATTTGAACAAACTATGCCATGAATGTGGCCATAAGATTGATTATTTGGCTTGAAAGCCATGGATCTCCACACGTGATAGCTTGTTTCTGAGAACACTTTTTAAAAATAATTGCTGTATTACAAGTTTGTTATTTTTCCTGGGAACTTGGCCAAATATAATGACACAATGCGAAGGTTTCCCAATTTTTTGATTTTTTTGAATTTTTTATGCCCGTTTCAAAATGCGGTTAAAACGGCGGGAATGACCGTTCCTAGCTAGTGGTTGAGTCTTGGAATTTTTTTGGTGTTTCTCTAATTAAATAGATACTTATGTACCTAGAAATGATTTTTGGAAAAAATAAATAGCAAACTATGAGGCAGCTGCAGTTCAAATTTCACCCGGTTCCAGCTGAATCGGCGAAAATTTGTCTTTTTCACGAGAGGTGGATCAAATCTTTTTACACCCAACCATTTGGTCAATTGTGCATTAAATATGGCCTAGTATTTTAGAAAAATGATTTAGTCCAATTTTGCAATAATTATTTGGGAGGTCCTTCACAAAAAAACCTCCTTTTGGGCACTCGAAAAATGGAAAATGGTTTTTTCGTCCAAAGAAAATGAAAACTTCCTTAGGCAACATTGTTTGCCATTCCAATATGCACCCTTGTGCACAATATGAGATCATTTAAACAAACTAGGCCATGAATGCGGCCATAAGATTGATCATTTGGCTTGAAAGCCATTGATCTCCACATGTGATAGCTTGTTTCTGAGTACACTTTTTAAAAATAATTGCTGTATTACAAGTTTGTTATTTTTCCTAGGAACTTGGCCAAATATAATGACACAATGCGAAGGTTTCCCAATTTTTTGAATTTTTTTGAATTTTTTAAGCCTGTTTCAAAATGCGGTCAAAACGGGAAATAACAAAATTCAAATATAATGACCGTTCCTAGCTAGTGGTTTCCCAAAATCTATAGTCCAGATATAACGGCCAAGTATCTATAATGACACAATGCGAAGGTTTCCCAATTTTCCAACCCACCTCTTCCCCCTCTCTAGATCGATCCCCTCCAACCCACCTCTTCCCCCTCTTTAGATCGATCCCCTCCAACCCAGCCGCCGCCGCAGACCTCCCCCAACACCGGCCTCCTCCATCGCCAGCGACCCCTTCTCTTCCTCCCACCCTCCACCTCCAGCAGCAGATCCATGCAGGACAGATCTGAGCTCCACTGCCTCCGTTGCTCCCTTTCCCCCGACCAGATCTGCCTCTTGCGTTCTGGCACCTCGCCGGCGTGGCTCCAGCGATGCTCCGGCAACTCAGGTGAGTCCCTCCATTTGTCCTCGTCACATCCCTCCCTCTCTTCCTCACCTCATCTTGTCTC
The DNA here is from genome assembly GCA_034509565.1 of Triticum monococcum. NCBI lineage: Eukaryota > Viridiplantae > Streptophyta > Magnoliopsida > Poales > Poaceae > Triticum > Triticum monococcum. Next base: position 699,538,544 of record CM067842.1, on the reverse strand, counting down.
CCTTGCAGATCCAACACGCCGTCGTTGCTTGAGCACCGGGACGCCATTGACGGGACGTCTTCCTCCTCCCCTGTCCCGAAGGCATGAACGATGCAGCTTCACTGCTACCCTGACGCCATCAAGGCCAGACCCCCAATCATCTCCTCCCCTTTTCATTTTCTTCTTCCAAATCCCTAAGCAACTGTTGGCAGGCCGGAGACGATGGCGGCGGTTCGATGCGCGGCGAAGAGGCTTGGTGGCTCCCTGGTCCAGCAAGCACAGGCGGAGGAGCGACGCCGGCTCATGCCAAGGAGGCTCATGCGCTCCCGCCACCTCTCCATCGATGTATCTTAACCAAAATCAGGACGACATTTCACAAATCATCTCACGAATTTAGCCAGCGATGATCGAATTCTGTGCAATCAAAACAGCAGCATGCATGTGTCTCTATCTTCTTGTATTAGCTACTGTAGTAAGTAGTAGAAGAAATAAGAGCAAAATCACTCGCTTATCATCCTCATACTTGTTTATCCTGACCTCAACCTACTGCCGCTTGCAAATCATATTGTCCTGGCTGATCTGAGCATCATGAATTTTTTGCTCATCCCTTTATCAATTTATTAACTGCGACATGTACTTCTGCTTCCTGCACTTGCTAATAATTATTTACTCCCTCCGCCGCACCGTGATGTTTGTGTCAAAAACATGAATCAAGGTTCTGTTACTCATTCGCTACACATGCATGCTGCTTTGCTTTCTGCACACATCCAACCTCGCTTAACTGGCAGGCACGACATTATCCATCCTTCTTAATTATTATTCTTTACCAATCACAATCGCACTTACTCTTAATGATTGATGATACTACAAAGTAACAACATTGATTGGTTATTATCTGTGTTCATGAATCCAGGAAGCAAAATAGACCTAGCAGAAGAAGGAGGCGTTGTATCTCCAGAACAGAGTTCTTTGAGAAATCAGGCCTACTTTTGTTATATTAATCTACTCCTAACATATTGGTTGTTTCTTCAAGAACAGAGGGAAACGTGAAATATTATTAGTTGTATCAGAATAACATGTGAATTGTTATTAGTTGTATCAGAATAGCATGTGAACTGTTCTTAGTTGCTTCAGAATAGCATGTGAAGTATTCTTAGTTGTTCCAGAATAGCATGTGAAGTATTCTTAGTTGTTCCAGAATATCATGTGAAGTACCTCTCCCTTTGTAGCTTGGCCTAGGGTCAGCTGAATGCTCAAGACATGGGTAGTTCAGGTTTAGCGAGATGGCTCTTTGAACCATGAGTAGGAAGCACAACACATGCCTTGCCGGCTGACAGTAGTTGTGCTGCGGCTCTACTACTATACCATGTGTTCCTACTACTAGCTCTAGTCGTGGATGCTGGGTAGCTCCCTGTTTTCTCTGTTTTTATGTAATCGTAGATAGAACCATGCAACTATGGATGACAAACACTACAATTTAATCTAAAATTGTCATCATGATCCTAGCAAATACTCCTCAAATTACTGTAAACTGTTGCACGATTAGGGGCTAGTGTAGATGCAAAATAAGGTTGCACTTTTAGAGGAGATAAGCCACTGATGTTGGATGCTTGGTAGTTGTCTTGTGTTGTGTGCATGTCAGTACTAGCAGTATGTCCGTGAGCAACAAGCATACAATATGTGCCTATGCTCTACTGTATTGGCCTCATGGGTCATCGCTGATTGACCATGACTATAGCTTATTCCTTCACCGTACTATCGCTTTCTCAAGTCAACTCAAGCAACAATTCATGTGGCTCGCTCAATCGGGTGGGCGGCATATTTATTCAGTATATTCTCTGAAATTGCAAGTTCTGAAGTGTATCATTTTTTTGTTCAGTCAGAGGGCTGAACGGGGCGAGGCTGGAGGCGTCGGTGAGGGCGTACGGCGACGCCGGCCAGAGCAAGGTGTCCAACAAATGGGTTAAGTCAAATTAGCATTTTGTACTAGCCATCCCTGTTTCCTGCTTTTATATGTACACAAACTCGAACCTAAGTTAGGCCTTTGCATTGTCATGGTGGTCTCTGTGTGTGATTCTGCATGGTAATACTGATGCATAAAACTTGGTTTGGTATGGAATTGGCAACCTGTTTAAGTTGTTAGTTTACTTTTGGATTTTGACATAGTGATCCCTTAATCCTTGTAGAGCATTTTTGTTTGTTCTGAACCTGACTGTTATGTCAGTTTTCATGTGACAACCTTGCTGTGCTAGTTTATTTTATTGCAGAGCTTGCCATGCTAGGTGCGGAGCATAAGGTGCCCTGCTTGGATCGTGCTGAATCTAGTTAGGCAGAGGAATCCTTGCTAATCTGGCAAGTTTTTTGCTTTCACATCCGAGTTAAAGAAAACTGGAATTGATCTTACAAGTGGATCAAAACGTGAGACTGCCTGATTCCATTTTAAGGTTGTCACTGACCTGGTAGTTTTATTTGGTGATGCAGTTTGTAAGTTAAAATGATGCCCAGGGTTCAGGACATGTGTGATTTCTCTTGACATAGGTGTTCCTCCCATGCTATGTCTCTCTATTGAATAGATAGGTTCAGTTTTCCTTTGTTCTATTTCTAGTTTAAGCATAAGCAGGTTCTAGTAAGTGTCTATGCATGTGGCTCATGAGTTGGAATATCTAATCTAATTAGGGACTACAGACCTGCTGTGTCATGTGCAAATTTGCTTGCATTCAGTTTAGAAATTTTTGAATTCTTTGATGTTTTCCATCTCCACCTTCAGTTCAGTTCTGTTCTGCTGGGTGTGAAAATCACTTTGTACCTGCATTTTTGCCTGACTGTTTAATACATGATGCATTCGACTGCTAGGACTTGAGCACCCATCAACATGTTAGTTCGATGAATGTGGGCGTCCGATAATCTGATCGAAACCCCGGTCGATAATTAGTTAAGCATCTCGTGATTAAAATGCCTGCTCATCATTAGCAGCGTATATGCATCCAGCTTTGTTTCAAGCTAATATGTTCTATGATGTGCTATTAGACTGATCGATGCTGCTTTGCACCTACATTTTCGCCTTGCTGTTCAGTACATGGTGTATCTAATTGAGCACCCATCAACATGTCGATTCGACAAATATGGACATCCGATAATCTGTTTGAAATCATGGTGTAACCATCATGTAGTACTCTAGCCACTGGGATCATAAAGCATCTCACGAATATAGTGGCTGGTCCTTATTAACTTGTGCTATGTAGCCAGCTTTCTCTCAAGCATATAACTGTGTTCAGCTAATTTTATGCACGATACGCAACTCCATTCGTCCATGCCTTTTCCTTATATCCAGTGCCTGCATTGGCATGACATATTTATTTGCTGATGGTTTTGCAGGATTTCCCCAAGAACATAGACCACCTTGCCGCATTCTGGGACAAAGTAAGAAGATATGCTCTGCTCTGCCGCCACTTCTTTATTCTCTGCTATAATATAAATAATTTAGCAGAAAGAGTGATTTGCTGACAGACTGTGGATTATTGGCCTTATATAACCTATTTAAACGAAGCAACATGTTGTTCCCCTCTCCTTGCTAGTAGTGTGTTCATGGGATTATTAACTTGTCCTACTCTTCCTTCAGCTCACGGTGGACCAGGCCCAAGTGATACTGTCCTTGGAGGGTGTGGCTATAGAGGTAATGACCATAGACCCGTACCTTCAGAGTATACGACTTTGTCTTTCTGTCTCGGTTTGTGTTTGGGAGCATCTAATGTTAATGCACAACAAATACATCTCCCGGAGACCAGCGCTTTATTCATTTTGACATCATTGTCGTCATGGATGTAGCCAGGGTACGCTTCATTGCCGCTGCCATATGCCAGAGCCGGCAATGAACTCCTGGTAAGGCTTTGTTGACCCAACTTGTTACTGTATGCATTTGGTGTCGTGTAGTATCATATGTAAGCTTCTTTTCTCCCCTCTAGGACCTTATTGAGACAGCAGCCTCAAGGCTACCTATCTCATCAAATGAACTATTTATCATGCTTGACGAAGCAAGCGAGAACACATTTCTTTGTACCAACGCAGCTTGTCTCACTATTGTTTCTTACTTTGTTAGCTACGACATATATTTCCCCCAGTTTTTCTAATCCTTCTCTGATTCACGTAACAGGATGACAGTGGAAGCCATGTTGTTGTTTTGTTTGTTCCCAGCCCTGACTATGGTCTTCGAGCGAGTCTGGCATGTTGTTCATCTGACTATGTTCATCCAGCGAGTCCAGTATGTTCATGACAGGAGCAGGTAGTTTGCGATCACATGGAAGGAGCTTGTAAAGTAGTACTATATTACATGTAGAGCTTGCTACACTTGTAGAGCTTGTAAAGCAGTATGGTCCTCTGTATTGGAATGGATAGAGCTTGTATTATGTGATCTGGTTGCTCTTATTTAAGTATCATGTGTGTTTTTGTCTCTACCAATCAAAATAATGCTTGAAATATGAAGAATATGAGCCTGATAGATGGGACCCACTTACCAAAACATGACAAATGGGACCCAGTTACTAGAACCTGATAACTGGGACCCATCTGACTAGTGGACCCTTCTTTTGGAAAAAAACGTAAATTCGTTTAGACAAAAAGGCCACATCCCAACAATAAAAAGGTTGCAATGTTGGACTTGGCCCATGAAGTTGATCAAAAATTGATAGAAAAAATATATAAAAAGGCCGAATTGTTGGGCTAGGCCCATGTAGAAAATCGAATTGGACCGGGCTGAATCTTGTGCCACGTCAGATTGCCACGCTGGATGCCTACGTGGCCTGGGGAGGTTGCTAGTGACCAAAAGGCCACAGTAGACGTATTTTGGTCATAAACGTCTATGACCATTCTAGAAGAAAGGTCGCTATAGTCAGTTTATGACGGCCAGCTTTTGACCTTATGTTTCTGGTCACAAAAAGGTCACAAATGGAAATTTGTGACCATTCAGTGACCAATAGTCGTGGTCACAAGTTGCCATATTTCTTGTAGTGCACCCACGAATGTTATTCCCTGATGAAACTTGGCAGACACTTAAAACACTTGTCATTCTTTGCCACCAAATTATTTTTGAAATTTTTTGAACTTTTTTAGATTTTACTATTCATGGTGGTAACATAAGAGCTAAAACTCAGATAGGCACTTTCCAACACTTTTTTCATGGATGCAAATGACACTGACATATAGGTGATGTTTTTCTGAACATTTTGGTATCTTATTTGCATTTTTCTTATTTAGTATGAATTAGTTATGAAGTTTTCAAACTGATGGTCAAACGGTCATAGGGCAAAAGCATAAGAGGAGCAAAGTGATTTGGACAGAACCGGTGACTTTTGGGAATTAGGGGTAAAACAGACGAGTGGGACACAACTAGGGGCATAAATCTAATTATCCCTACTCTTAAATATGCTTATCTTGATGAGAAAAAGATATATCCTGTTATTATTAGTGCTAACCTTTCAGAGCATGAGGAAGGGAGATTTTTGAAAACTCTGAAGAAGCCCCGTGCTGCTATTGGGTATACTCTTGATGATCTTAAGGGCATTAGTCCCACTCTATGTCAACATAAAATTAACTTGGAAGAAGATGCTAAACCAGTTCGTGATCATCAACAAGGGCTGAATCCTAAAATGAAAGAAGTGGTAAGAAAGGAAATACTAAAGCTCCTTGAGGCAGGTATAATCTATCCCGTTGGTGATAGTCAGTGGGTAAGTCCTGTCCATTGTGTCCCTAAGAAGGGAGGTATTACTGTCGTTGCTAATGATAAAGATGAATTGATTCCTCAAATAATAATTATAGGTTATAGGATGGTAATTGATTTCCACAACTTAAATAAGGCAACTAAAAAAGATCATTACCCCTTACCTTTTATAGATCAAATGCTAGAAAGATTATCCAAACATACACATTTTTGCTTTCTAGATGGTTGTTCTGGTTTCTCTCAAATACCTGTGTCACCCAAAGATCAATCAAAGACTACATGTACTTGCCCTTTTGGTACTTTTGCTTATAGACGTATGCCTTTTGGTCTATGTAATGCACCTGCTACCTTTCACAGATGCATGATGGCTATATTCTCTGACTTTTGTGAAAAGATTTGTGAGGTTTTCATGGACGATTTCTTCGTCTATTGATCTTCTTTCGATGATTGCTTGAGCAACCTTGATCGAGTTTTGCAGAGATGTGAAGAAACTAATCTTGTCTTGAATTGGGAAAAGTGCCACTTTATGGTTAATGAAGGTATTGTCTTGGGGCACAAAGTTTCTGAAAGAGGTATTGAAGTTGATAAAGCCAAGGTTCATGGTATTGAGAAGATGCCATGTCCCAAGGACATCAAAGGTATAAGAAGTTTCCTTGGTCATGACGGATTTTATTGGAGGTTCATTAAGGACTTCTCAAAAAATTTCGGCCTCTGACTAATTTATTACAAAAAGATATACCATTTGTTTTTTATGATGATTGTGTAGAAGCATTTGAAATACTTCAGAAAGCATTGATCACTGCACCTATTGTTCAGCCACCTGATTGGAAATTACCCTTTGAAATTATGTGTGATGCTAGTGATTATGCTGTAGGTGATGTTCTAGTACAAAGAGTTGATAAGAAATTAAATATTATTCAATATGCTAGTAAAACCCTAGACAATGCTCAAAGATATTATGCTACTACTGAAAAAGAATTCTTAGCAGTTGTATTTGCTTGTGATAAGTTCAGACCTTATATTGTTGATTCTAAAGTAACTATTCACACTGATCATGCTGCTATTAAATATCTCATGGAAAAGAAAGATGCTAAACCTAGACTTATTAGATGGGTTCTCTTGCTACAAGAATTTGACTTACATATTGTTGATAGAAAAGGAGCTGAGAACCCCGTTGCAGACAACTTGTCTAGGTTAGAAAATGTGCTTGATGACCCACTTCCTATTGATTATAGCTTCCCTGATGAGCAATTAATATCATAAATGCTTCTCATACTGCTCCATGGTATGATGATTATGCTAATTACATTGTTGCTAAGTTTATACCACCTAGTTTCACATACCAGCAAAAGAAAAAGTTCTTCTATGATTTGAGGCATTACTTTTGGGATGACCCACATCTTTATAAAGAAGGAGTAGATGGTGTTATTAGACGTTGTGTACCTGAGCATGAACAGGAATAGATCCTACACAAGTGTCACTCTAAAGCTTATGGAGGACACCATACTGGAGATAGAATTGCACATAAGGTATTGCAATCTGGTTTTTATTGGCCTACTCTCTTCAAGGATGCCCGTAAGTTTGTCTTATCTTGTGATCAGTGTCAAAGAATTGGTAATATTAGTAGACGTCAAGAAATGCCTATGAACTATTCACTCGTTATTGAACCATTTGATGTTTGGGGCTTTGACTATATGGGACCTTTTCCTTCCTCTAATGGATATACACATATTCTAGTTGCTATTGATTACGTTACTAAGTGGGTAGAAGCTATTCAAACTAGTAGTGCTGATAATACCACATCTATTAAAATTCTTAAAGGAGTTATTTTTCCAAGATTTGGAGTCCCTAGATATTTAATGATTGATGGTGGTTCACATTTTATTCATGGTGCTTTCCGTAAAATGTTGCTAAATATGATGTTAATCATAGAATCGCATATCCTTATCACCCCCAGTCTAGTGGTCAAGTAGAATTGAGTAATAGAGAGCTCAGATTAATTTTGCAAAAGATTGTTAATAGATCTAGAAAAAATTGGTCCAAGAAACTTGATGATGCATTATGGGCCTATAGAACTGCATATAAAAATCCTATGGGTATGTCTCCGTATAAAATGGTTTATGGAAAAGCATGTCACTTATCTCTCGAACTAGAACACAAGGCATATTGGGCTATTAAAGAGCTCAACTATGATTTCAAACTTGCCGGTGAGAAGAGGTTATTTGATATTAGCTCACTTGATGAATGGAGAACCCAAGCCTATGAAAATGCCAAGTTGTTTAAAGAAAAAGTTAAAAGATGGCATGACAAAAGGATACAAAAGCATGAGTTTAATGTAGGTGACTATGTATTGCTATACAACTCTTGTTTAAGATTTTTTGCAGGAAAACTTCTCTCTAAATGGGAAGGCCCTTATGCTATCGAGGAGGTCTATCGTTCTGGTGCCATAAAAATCAACAACTTCAAAGGCACAAATCCGAAGGTGGTGAACGGTCAAAGAATCAAACATTATATCTAAGGTAATCCCATAAATGTTGAAACCAATGTTATTGAAACCGTAACCCCGGAGGAATACATAACGGACACTTTCCGGAATGTTCCAGGCTCCGAAAAGGAATAGGTATGTGGTACGGTAAGTAAACCGACCCCAAAACAGTTTTTAAGGCAATATTTCTCCGTTTTGGAATATTTAGAAAAATAGAAAAATAAGAAGCAGTCCGGGAAGGACACGAGGGTGGAGGGCGCGCCCTACCCTACTAGGCGCGCCCCCTACCTCGTGGGCACCTCGTGTGCTCTCTGGACTCCGTTTACTTACACGTTACGTATTTTAGTTGGTAAAAATTCATTATATAATCTCCCGGGGGTTTTGACTCCCGTATCACACAAATATCTCCTGTCTTTGTTTCGAGCTGTCCTGCTGCAGATTTGAGCAACATGTCGTCCCAGGATTCAGAAGGAGAGAGCTATGTGGCTGATTACCTTGCAGATCCTAAAGTCTATGGGGATGTGGAGCATTGTGGTTGGACTACGGAAGAAGAAGAGGACTATGAACCCAAGGGAAAGGAGGAGACAAGCTCAGATGAAGATGAAGTCCCACTACCTCAACCTGGGGACATGCGTGTGGAGTTCAAAAAGTCAAGCCTCCCTGAAAGAATAAGGAAACCTAAGATCGAGGTTATCCTTTTTCGCCTCTTGCAGGAAAACAAATAGGAACTATGCAAAAAGATACCGAGCCTAGAGCAAAAGATCGAGGACCTAAGGGACCAAAATTCTGTCCTCAAACGCAAATTAAGGAAGAAGCATACGCCATCAACAAACCCACCATCTTCTCCACCAAGAAAGAAGAATTGAGCATCTGGTATGGGCACTCCCCTTGGCAACTGCCAAGCTTGGGGGAGTGCCCTGGTATCGTTTCACCGTCACTTTTATCTTTACTATTTTTCTTAGATCGATCCTTTTGGTAATATCTTGATCTAGTAGAATAAAAGTTCTTAGTATGATCTAGTTGTGAGTTTTGCTTTATACTTCTTCTATGTAATCGAGTCCATGAGCTAAATAATAAAGATTAGTGTTGAGTCAAGGGCTTGATTATTTTGCCATGATCCTAAGGGAATAAAAGAAAAGAGAAAGAAATAAAAAGAAACAAAGAGACCATGTGAGTCTTATGGAGAGTAATGAGCTCACATAGAAAAAGGTATGATGAATAAAAGTTGTTGAGAGTTGACAAACAAAGTTTTGGTCATCGTTGCAATTAATAGGAAGTAATAAAGAAAGAGAGGTCTTCACATATAGATATACTATCTTGGACATCTTTTATGATTGTGAGCACTCATTAAAATATGGCATGCTAAAGAGTTGACGCTGGACAAGGAGGACAACATAATGGGTTATGTTTTCTTACATCTGAGATAAATTATATTGTCTTGGATCCTCCAACATATTGAGCTTGCGTTTCTCCGTCATGCTAGACAAATTCATCGCACCAAGTAGAGATACTACTTGTGCTTCCAAATACCCTTAAACCAGTTTTTCTATGAGAGTCCACTATACCTACCTATGGATTGAGTAAGATCCTCCAAGTAAGCTGTCATCGGTGCAAGCAATAAAAATTGCTCTCTAAATATGTATGACTTATTAGTGTGGGAGAAAATAAGTTTTATACGATCGTGTGATATGGAAGACATAAAAGCGACCGACTGCATAATAAAGGTCCATATCACAAGTGGCAATATAAAGTGAAGTTCTCTTGCATTAAGACTTTGTGCATCCAACCATTAAAGCGCATGACAACCTCCGCTTCCCTCTGCGAAGGGCCTATCTTTTACTTTTATACCCTACCTTGCATAATAGTCATGATGATCTTCACCCTTCCTTTTTATATTTTATCTTTTGGCAAGCACAGTATGTTGGAAAGATCCTGGTATATATGGCTAATTGGATGTGAGTTTTCATGAACTATTATTGTTGACATTACCTTAGAGGTAAAACGTTGGGAGGCAAAACTATAGGCCCCTATCTTTCTCTGTGTCCGATTAAAACTCCACACCCATAAGTATTGTGCGAGTGTCAGCAATTGTGAAAGACTATATGATAGTTGAGTATGTGGACTTGCTGAAAAGCTCTTATACATTGACTCTTTCCTATGTTATGATAAATTGCAATTGCTCCAATGACTGAGATTATAGTTTGTTAGTTTTCAATGAAGTTTACGATTCATACTTGAAATTGTGATTGAATTATTACTCTAGCATAAGAAATCATATGACAAGAATTATATAAGTTCCTATTCTAAGAATGATCATGACGCCCTCATGTCCGTATTTTATTTTTATCGACACCTCTATCTCTAAACATGTGGACATATTTCTCGATTTCGGCTTTTCGCTTGAGGACAAGCGAGGTCTAAGCTCGGGGGAGTTGATACGTGCATTTTGCATCATGCTTTTATATCGATATTTATTGCATTATGGGTTGTTATTACACATTATGTCACAATACTTATGCCTATTCTCTCTTATTTTACAAGGTTTACATGAAGAGGGAGAATGCTGGCAGCTGGGATTCTGGGCTAGAAAAGGAGCAAATATTAGAGACCTATTTTGCACAGCTCCAAAACTCCTAAAATTTCACGGAAGACGTTTTCAGAATATATAAAAAATACTCAGCAGAAGAGATTCACCAGGGGGCACACCCTTCCCACGAGGGTGGGGGCGCGCCCCCTACCTCGTGGGCCCACTGGTGGCCCTCCGGTGACCATCTTATGCTATATGAAGTCTTTCGATGGGAAAAAAATAAGAATCCGTCTTCTCGGACGAAACTCCGCCGCCACGAGGCGGAACCTTGGCGGAACCAATCTAGGGCTTTGGCGGAGCTGTTCTGCCTGGGAAACTTCCCTCCCGAAGGGGGAAATCACCGCCATCGTCATCACCAATGCTCCTCTCATCGGGAGAGGGCAATCTCCATCAACATCTTCATCAGCACCATCTCCTCTCAAAACCCTAGTTCATCTCTTGTATCTAATTCTTGTCTCCAAGTCTGGGATTGGTGCTAGTAGGTTGCTAGTAGTGTTAATTACTCCTTGTAGTTGATGCTAGTTGGTTTAATTGGTGGAAGATCATATGTTCAGATCCTATATGCATATTAATACCCCTCTGATTATAAACATGTTTATGCTTTGTGAGTAGTTACGTTTGTTCCTGAGGAAACGGGAGAAGTCTTGCTATTAGTAGTCATGTGAATTTGGTATTCATTCGATATTTTGATGAGATGTATGTTGTCTCTCCTCTAGTGGTGTTATGTGAACGTCGACTACATGACACTTCACCATTATTTGGGCCTAGAGGAAGGCATTGGGAAGTAATAAGTAGATAATGGGTTGCTAGAGTGACAGAAGCTTAAACCCTAGTTTATGCATTGCTTTGTAAGGGGCTGATTTGGATCCATATGTTTCATGCTATGGTTAGGTTTACCTTAATACTTTTATTTTAGTTGCGGATGCTTGCAATAGAGGTTAATCATAAGTGGGATGCTTGTCCAAGTAAGGACAGTACCCAATCACCGGTCCACCCACATACCAAATTATCAAACTACCGAACGCGAATCATATGAGCGTGATGAAGACTAGCTTGAAGATATTCCCATGTGTCCTCGGGAGCGCTTTTCTCTATATAAGAGTTTGTCCAGGCTTGTGCTTTACTACAAAAGGATTGGGCCACCTTGCTGCAGTTTATTTACTTTTGTTACTTGTTGCTCGTTACAAATTATGCTATCACAAAACTATCTGTTACAACTTATTTCAGTACTTGTAGAGAATACCTTACTGGAAACTGCTTATCATTTCCTTCTGCTCCTCGTTGGGTTCGACACTCTTACTTATCGAAAGGACTATGATAGACCCCCTGTACTTGTGGGTCATCACCTTGCTGTTTTATTTATTTAGATTATAAAAATATATTTCTACCATTCGTATTACACTTTTATCAACATCTCTTCACCGAACTAGTGCACCTATACAATTTGCCATTGTATTAGGTGTGTTGAGGACACAAGATATTTCTCATATTTGGTTGTAGGGTCGTTTGAGAGAGACCATCTCTATCCTACGCCTCCCACGGATTGATAAACCTTAGGTCACCCACTTGAGGGAAAATTGCTACTGTCCTACAAAACTCTGTGCTTGGAGGCCCAACACATATGTCTACAAGAATAAAGTTGTGTAGTAGATATCAGGGCCCTCTTAATGGAGGTAAAACCCTACTTCCTGCTTGATTGACTTTGATGAGTATAGGGGTTACAAGAGTTGATCTACCTCGAGATCATAATGGCTAAAACCTAGTTGTCTAGCCTATATGAGTTTTTTTTCTTATCTCTATGGACTAAACCCTTCGGTTTATATAAACATCGGAGGGGCCTAGGGTTATACAGAGTCGGTTTACAAAAGAAGGAATCTATACGTCCGGACGCCAATCTTGCCATCCACACAAAGGAGAGTCCCATCCGGACACGGGGGAAGGCCTTCTACATTGTATCTTCACGACCCATCAATCCAGCCCACAACACACGGGCCGGACACCCAAGGACCCCTTAATTCAGGACTCCCTCAGTAGCCCCTAAACCAGTATTCAATGACGATGTGTTCGGCGCGCAGATTGTCTTCGACATTGCAAGGCGGGTTCCTCTTCTAAATAATTCAAAGCAATGTTCTGAATAAAAGAACTATACCCAGCTCTGTATAACAACCACAACCTTCAACCACGAAGGCAACATACTTAATTAAAATAAGGTTTATCAATTGACAACTTTTTTTAGCGAAACGCCATGTCTGGCCTCTTTATCATTTTGAACTGTTTTTCAGCCTCCCGCTTCGCGTTTCGAGGTGCAGCCTCTATTGACATATCTTGTCAAACCAGAGATCGTGTCCCCTTATTGCGGTATTCTCATCAATACAGGTTTGGGTAATCCAACCATGCCATTGGCACGACCCCTTGGGAACAGGCGAATTTTAAGGCTTGAGGGGGGGAGCATTTGATATTCACTGCCTATATAAGCAGATAAAGATCCCTTCTTTTTACCTCACAGCTTCTTCCTCCCCCTGCTTTCCCATCCTCAAACTTCGGTGCTTAAGCTTCAATCTTTCCCACCGCCTCCAACCTCTCCAGCCATGTACAGATCCGGCTCACAGGGTAAGTGGATGACCTCCTTTGTTATGGAGAAGGACGTCAAGGAGCTCCGAGAAGCAGGGTACCTGGCTGCGGACGTCGCGCATAGGCCCCCTGCCAAAAAGCAAGTCATCTGAAAGTGCTAGTTATTGACTAGAGGGGGGGTAGGCGATTTTTATGGAAGTCTTCAAAACATGGAAGTTTCGACGACAAATGATAGAAATGAACCTATTAACATGCAGCGGAAGGTAGACTACACTAGGCAAGCCATAGTCAAGTATTCAATGAAGTGAAAGCACGAAGACTATTAGCAGCTAGGCAGTAAGGATCGGGATGGAAAATAGTATGAAGCCAATCAGGACAAGTAGTCATACAGTGAAGTCAAACAGATAATGCAAGCAGTCAATGAATTCACGAAGACAAACTGTATGTAAAAGAGAAAGAAGAGATAGAACCAATTGCTTGGTGAAGACAAAGGATTTGTTGGACCAGTTCGAGTTGTTGTGACAACTGTACATCTGGTTAGGGAGGATGAGATTCAACTCAGAAGACTGTGTCTTCACCTTATTCCCCTTGAGATAAGGACACCCACTCCTCGCCCAATCACTCAGGTAAGTCTTCGAGGTAGACTTCCAAACCTTCACAGACTTCGTTCACCGGCGATCCACAATGATTCTTGGATGCTCAGAACGCGACGCCTAACCGGCTGGAGGTTTCACAGTCCTCAAGTGTAACAAGTCTTTTGATCACACAGACAGAAATACTTCAGTGATGTCTAACACTCTTTGGCTATGGGTGTTTAGGGCTTTGTCCTCGCAAGGATTTCTCTCTCAAAGGCTTCGGAGGTGGGTTGCTCTCAAACGACAAAAGCCGTGCACTAACTCTGAGCAGCCACCAATTTATGGTGTAGGGGTGGGCTATTTATAGCCACTAGGCAACCTGACCTGATTTGTTTGAAGTGACCTTAGGTCACTAAGGAAATGACACGTGTTCCAACGGTTAGATTTCAAACACATGCGGCAGCTTGACTTGGACTACAAGTAAAGCTGACTCATCCAGCTCTGGATAAGATTTGCTCTCATAGTCTTCGCTCGAAGACTTAGGATTTGGCTGAGCATCACTTTAGTCACTCTGACTTTGTTCACTTGGACCCCACTTAATAGTACGGTGGTTCCTATGACTCAACAAAGAAGAAAATGAAACTATGAAACGACTATGTCTTCGTGCTCCAAAGACTTCATGCGATGTCTTCTCATGTCATAGTCTTCAATGTGAATATCTTCACATACCACCATTATCTTCAATGTCTTCACACATTTTTAGGGGTCATCTCCGGTAGGTAAACAGAATCAATGAGGGACTACTACCTGTGTTATCCTGCAATTCTCACAAACACATTAGTCCCTCAACCAGGTTTGTTGTCAATACTCCAAAACCAACTAGGGGTGGCACTAGATGCACTTACAATCTCCCCCTTTTTGGTGATTGATGACAAACTGGTTGAAGTTTTCAACGGGGATAAAAGTATGTGAAATTGTAAAGGTTGAGGTATTTTCTTCGTAAGTAGCAAAGGCTCCCCATGAAGATCTGCATATAAGTATTTTGCTTTCGAATGCAAATGCACATGGCAGGTTGTACTTGTGGAGATCCTCTTCAACTTATGAAGATAATTCATCATGCATGAGGAGATGTAACGAAGATAATGACATGCATAATGAAAAATGGACGTCTCCAAATGACTTCGTGCGGAATTTATCATCGCACATGCGGAATTTATCATCGCATCACATAGTTGACAGAAAAGGTAGCAGACAACCATCAAGTTTAAGTGTTACAACTCAAAGAACCAAATGTATCCAAAGCGAGAGTTATAAGTGAAGGAAATATGCCCTAGAGGCAATAATAAAGTTATTATTTATTTCCTTATATCATGATAAATGTTTATTATTCATGCTAGAATTGTATTAACCAGAAACATAATACATGTGTGAATACATAGACCAACAGAGTGTCACTAGTATGCCTCTACTTGACTAGCTCGTTAATCAAAGATGGTTATGTTTCCTAACCATGAACAAAGGGTTGTTATTTGATTAACGAGGTCACATCATTAGTTGAATGATCTGATTGACATGACCCATTCCATTAGCTTAGCACTCGATCGTTTAGTATGTTGCTATTGCTTTCTTCATGACTTATACATGTTCCTATAACTATGAGATTATGCAACTCCCGTTTACCGGAGGAACACTTTGGGTACTACCAAACGTCACAACGTAACTGGGTGATTATAAAGGAGTACTACAGGTGTCTCCAATGGTGGATGTTGGGTTGGCGTATTTCGAGATTAGGGTTTGTCACTCCGATTGTCGGAGAGGTATCTCTGGGCCCTCTCGGTAATACACATCACATAAGCCTTGCAAGCATAATAACTAAGATGTTAGTTATGAGAAGATGTATTACGGAACGAGTAAAGAGACTTGCCAGTAACGAGATTGAACTAGGTATTGGATACCGACGATCGAATCTCGGGCAAGTAACATACCGATGACAAAGGGAACAACGTATGTTGTTATGCGGTCTGACCGATAAAGATCTTCGTAGAATATGTAGGAGCCAATATGGGCATCCAGGTCCCGCTATTGGTTATTGACCGGAGACATGTCTCGGTCATGTCTACATTGTTCTCGAACTGTAGGGTCCGCACGCTTAACGTTACGATGATAGTTATTATGAGTTTATGCATTTTGATGTACCGAAGGTTGTTCGGAGTCCCGGATGTGATCACGGACGTGACGAGGAGTCTCGAAATGGTCGAGACGTAAAGATTGATATATTGGAAGCCTATGTTTGGACAACGGAAGTGTTCCGGGTGAAATCGGGATTTTACCGGAATACCGGGAGGGTTACCGGAACCCCCCGGGAGGCAAATGGGCCTATTGGGCCTTAGTGGAAAAGAGAAAAGGGGCAGCCCACAGCTGGCCGCCCCCCCCCCTTCCCCAAGTCCTAGTAGGACTAGGAGAAGGGGCCGGCCCCCCTCTCTCTCCTTTCCCCCTTGGAGTCCTAGTTGGAATAGGATTGAGGGGGGGAGTCCTACTCCCGGTAGGAGTAGGACTCCTCCCGCGCCCTCTCCCTAGCCGGCCGAACCCCTCCCCCTGCTCCTTTATATACGGGGGCAGGGGGCACCCCATGGACACACAAGTTGATCATTGTTGATCGTTACTTACCCGTGTGCGGTGCCCCCTGCCACCAAATTCCACCTCGGTCATATCATTGTAGAGCTTAGGCGAAGCCCTGCGTCGGTAGTACATCAAGATCGTCACCACGCCGTTGTGCTGACGGAACTCTTCCTCGACGCTTTGGTGGATCGGAGCCCGAGGATCATCATCGAGCTGAACGTGTGCTAAGAACTCGGAGGTGCCGGAGTAACGGTGCTTGGATCGGTCGGATCGGGAAGAAGACGTACGACTACTTCCTCTATGTTGTGTGATCGCTTCCGCAGTCGGTCTGCGTTGGTACGTAGACAATACTCTCCCCCTCGTTGCTATGCATCACCATGATCTTGCGTGTGCGTAGGAAATTTTTCGAAATTACTACGTTCCCCAACAGTGGCATCCGAGCCTAGGTTTTATGGTTTGATGTTATTTGCACGAGTAGAACACAAGTGAGTTGTGGGCGATACAAGTCATACTGCCTACCAGCATGTCATACTTTGGTTCGGCGGTATTGTTGGACGAGACGATCCGGACCAACCTTACGCGTACTCTTACGCGAGACCGGTTCCCTCGACGTGCTATGCACACAGATGGCTTGCGGAAGACTGTCTCTCCAACTTTAGTTGAACCAAGTGTGGCTACGCCCGGTCCTTGAGAAGGTTAAAACGGAGTCTATTTGACAAACTATCGTTGTGGTTTTGATGCATAGGTGAGATGTGTTCTTACTTAAGCCCGTAGCAGCCACATAAAACTTGCAACAACAAAGTAGAGGACGTCTAACTTGTTTTTGCAGGGCATGTTGTGATGTGATATGGTCAAGGCATGATGCTGATTTTATTGTATGAGATGATCATGTTTTGTAACCGAGTTATCGGCAACTGGCAGGAGCCATATGGTTGTCGCTTTATTGTATGCAATGCAATCGCGATGTAATGCTTTACTTTATTACTAAGCGGTAGTGATAGTCGTGGAAGCATAAGATTGGCGAGACGACAACGATGCTACGATGGAGATCAAGGTGTCGCGCCGATGACGATGGTGATCATGACGGTGCTTCGGAGATAGAGATCACAAGCACAAGATGATGATGGCCATATCATATCACTTATATTGATTGCATGTGATGTTTATCCTTTTATGCATCTTATCTTGCTTTGATTGACGGTAGCATTATAAGATGATCTCTCACTAAATTATCAAGAAGTGTTCTCCTTGAGTATGCACCGTTGCCAAAGTTCGTCGTGCCCAGACACCACGTGATGATCGGGTGTGATAAGCTCTACGTCCATCTACAACGGGTGCAAGCCAGTTTTGCACACGCAAAATACTTAGGTTAAACTTGACGAGCCTAGCATATGCAGATATGGCCTCGGAACATAGAGACCGAAAGGTCGAGCGTGAATCATATAGTAGATATGATCAACATGACGATGTTCACCATTGAAAACTACTCCATCTCACGTGATGATCGGTTATGGTTTAGTTGATTTGGATCACGTGATCACTTAGAGGATTAGAGGGATGTCTATCTAAGTGGGAGTTCCTAAGTAATTTGATTAACTGAACTTAAACTTATGATGAACTTAGTACCTGATAGTATCTTGCTTGTTTATATTGATTGTAGATAGATGGCTCGTGCTGTTGTTCCGTTGAATTTTAATGCGTTCCTTGAGAAAGCAAAGTTGAAAGATGATGGTAGCAATTACACGGACTGGGTCCGTAACCTGAGGATTATCCTCATTGCTGCACAGAAGAATTACGTCCTGGAAGCACCGCTGGGTGCCAGGCCTGCTGCTGGAGCAACACCAGATGTTATGAATGTCTGGCAAAGCAAAGCTGATGACTACTCGATAGTTCAGTGTGCCATGCTTTACAGCTTAGAATCGGGACTTCAACGACGTTTTGAACGTCATGGAGCATATGAGATGTTCCAGGAGTTGAAGTTAATATTTCAAGCAAATGCCCGAATTGAGAGATATGAAGTCTCCAATAAGTTCTATAGCTGCAAGATGGAGGAGAACAGTTCTGTCAGTGAGCATATACTCAAAATGTCTGGGTATAATAATCACTTGATTCAGATGGGAGTTAATCTTCCAGATGATTGCGTCATTGACAGAATTCTCCAATCACTGCCACCAAGCTACAAGAGCTTCGTGATGAACTATAATATGCAAGGGATGAACAAGACTATTCCCGAGCTCTTCGCAATGCTGAAAGCTGCGGAGGTAGAAATCAAGAAGGAGCATCAAGTGTTGATGGTTAGCAAAACCACTAGTTTCAAGAAAAAGGGCAAAGGGAAGAAGAAGGGGAACTTCAAGAAGAACAGCAAGCAAGTTGCTGCTCAGGAGAAGAAACCCAAGTCTGGACCTAAGCCTGAAACTGAGTGCTTCTACTGCAAGCAGACTGGTCACTGGAAGCGGAACTGCCCCAAGTATTTGGCGGATAAGAAGGATGGCAAGGTGAACAAAGGTATATGTGATATACATGTTATTGATGTGTACCTTACTAGAGCTCGCAGTAGCACCTGGGTATTTGATACTGGTTCTGTTGCTAATATTTGCAACTCGAAACAGGGACTACGGAATAAGCGGACACTAGCAAAGGACGAGGTGACGATGCGCGTGGGAAACGGTTCCAAAGTCGATGTGATCGCGGTTGGCACGCTACCTCTACATCTACCTTCGGGATTAAAATTAGACCTAAATAATTGTTATTTGGTGCCAGCGTTGAGCATGAACATTATATCTGGATCTTGTTAATGCGAGACGGTTATTCATTTAAATCAAAGAATAATGGTTGTTCTATTTATATGAGTAATATCTTTTATGGTCATGCACCTTTGAAGAGTGGTCTATTATTGTTGAATCTCGATAGTAGTGATACACATATTCATAATGTAGAAGCCAAAATATGCAGAGTTGATAATGATAGTGCAACTTATTTGGGGCACTGCCGTTTAGGTCATATCGGTGTAAAGCGCATGAAGAAACTCCATGCTGATGGGCTTTTGGAATCACTTGATTATGAATCACTTGGTACTTGCGAACCGTGCCTCATAGGCAAGATGACTAAAACACCGTTCTCCGGTACTATGGAGAGAGCAACAGATTTATTGGAAATCATACATACCAATGTATGTGGTCCGATGAATATTGAGGCTCGTGGCGGATATCGTTATTTTCTCACCTTCACAGATGATTTAAGCAGATATGGGTATATCTACTTAATGAAACATAAGTTTGAAACATTTGAAAAGTTCAAGGAATTTCAGAGTGAAGTTGAAAATCATCGTAACAAGAAAATAAAGTTTCTACGATCTGATCGTGGAGGAGAATATTTGAGTTACGAGTTTGGTGTACATTTGAAAAATTGTGGAATAGTTTCGCAACTCACGCCACCCGGAACACCACAGCGTAACGGTGTGTCCGAACATCGTAATCGTACTTTACTAGATATGGTACGATCTATGATGTCTCTTACTGATTTACCGCTATCGTTTTGGGGTTATGCTTTAGAGACGGCCGCATTCACGTTAAATAGGGCACCATCAAAATCCGTTGAGGCGACGCCTTATGAACTATGGTTTGGCAAGAAACCAAAGTTGTCATTTCTTAAAGTTTGGGGCTGCGATGCTTATGTGAAAAAGCTTCAACCTGATAAGCTCGAACCCAAAGCAGAGAAATGTGTCTTCATAGGATACCCAAAGGAAACTGTTGGGTATACCTTCTATCACAGATCCGAAGGCAAGACATTCGTTGCTAAGAATGGATCATTTCTAGAGAAGGCTTTTCTCTCGAAAGAAGTGAGTGGGAGGAAAGTAGAACTTGACGAGGTAACTGTACCTGCTCCCTTATTGGAAAATAGTACATCCCAGAAAACTATTTCTGCGACACCTATACCAATTAGTGAGGAAGCTAATGATGATGATCATGAAACTTCAGGACAAGATACTACTGAACCACGTAGATCAACCAGAGTGAGATCCGCACCAGAGTGGTACGGTAATCCAGTTCTGGAAGTCATGCTACTAGATCATGATGAACCTACGAACTATGAAGAAGCGATGGTGAGCCCAGATTCCGCAAAGTGGCTTGAGGCCATGAAATCTGAGATGGGATCCATGTATGAGAACAAAGTATGGACTTTGGTTGACTTGCCCGATGATCGGCAAGCAATTGAAAATAAATGGATCTTCAAGAAAAAGACTGACGCTGACGGTAATGTTACTGTCTTTAAAGCTCGACTTGTCGCAAAAGGTTTTCGACAAGTTCAAGGGGTTGACTACGATGAGACCTTCTCACCCGTAGCGATGCTTAAATCCGTCAGAATCATGTTAGCAATTGCCGCATTTTATGATTATAAAATATGGCAGATGGATGTCAAAACTGCATTCCTGAATGGATTTCTGGAAGAAGAGTTGTATATGATGCAACCAGAAGGTTTTGTCGATCCAAAGGGAGCTAACAAAGTATGCAAACTCCAGCGATCCATTTATGGACTGGTGCAAGCATCTCGGAGTTGGAATAAACGCTTTGATAGTGTGATCAAAGCATTTGGCTTTATACAGACTTTTGGAGAAGCCTGTATTTACAAGAAAGTGAGTGGGAGCTCTGTAGCATTTCTGATATTATATGTGGATGACATATTGCTGATTGGAAATGATATAGAATTTTTGGATAGCATAAAGGTATACTTGAATAAAAGTTTTTCGATGAAAGACCTCGGGGAAGCTGCTTACATATTAGGCATAAAGATCTATAGAGATAGATCAAAACGCTTAATTGGACTTTCACAAAGCACATACCTTGACAAGATTTTGAAGAAGTTGAAAATGGATCAAGCAAAGAAAGGGTTCTTGCCTGTGTTACAAGGTGTGAAGTTGAGTCAGACTCAATGCCCGACCACTTCAAAAGATAGAGAGAAAATGAAAGATGTTCCCTATGCTTCAGCCATAGGCTCTATCATGTATGCAATGCTGTGTACCAGACCTGATGTGTGCCTTGCTATAAGTTTAGCAGGAAGGTACCAAAGTAATCCAGGAGTGGATCACTGGACAGCGGTCAAGAACATCCTGAAATACCTGAAAAGGACTAAGGATATGTTTCTCGTATATGGAGGTGACAAAGAGCTCACCGTAAGAGGTTACGTTGATGCAAGCTTTAACACTGATCCGGACGATTCTAAATCGCAAACCGGATACGTGTTTACTTTAAACGGTGGAGCTGTCAGTTGGTGCAGTTCTAAACAAAGCGTCATAGCGGGATCTACATGTGAAGCGGAGTATATAGCTGCTTCAGAAGCAGCGAACGAAGGAGTCTGGATGAAGGAGTTCATATCCGATCTAGGTGTCATACCTAGTGCATCGGGTCCAATGAAAATCTTTTGTGACAATACTGGTGCAATTGCTTTGGCAAAGGAATCCAGATTTCACAAAAGGACCAAACACATCAAGAGACGCTTCAACTCCATCCGGGATTTAGTCCAGGTGGGAGACATAGAGATTTGCAAGATACATACGGATCTGAATGTTGCAGACCCGTTGACCAAGCCTCTTCCACGAGCAAAACATGATCAGCACCAAGGCTCCATGGGTGTTAGAATCATTACTGTGTAATCTAGATTATTGACTCTAGTGCAAGTGGGAGACTGAAGGAAATATGCCCTAGTGGCAATAATAAAGTTATTATTTATTTCCTTATATCATGATAAATGTTTATTATTCATGCTAGAATTGTATTAACCGGAAACATAATACATGTGTGAATACATAGACCAACAGAGTGTCACTAGTATGCCTCTACTTGACTAGCTCGTTAATCAAAGATGGTTATGTTTCCTAACCATGAACAAAGGGTTGTTATTTGATTAACGAGGTCACATCATTAGTTGAATGATCTGATTGACATGACCCATTCCATTAGCTTAGCACTCGATCGTTTAGTATGTTGCTATTGCTTTCTTCATGACTTATACATGTTCCTATAACTATGAGATTATGCAACTCCCGTTTACCGGAGGAACACTTTGGGTACTACCAAACGTCACAACGTAACTGGGTGATTATAAAGGAGTACTACAGGTGTCTCCAATGGTGGATGTTGGGTTGGCGTATTTCGAGATTAGGGTTTGTCACTCCGATTGTCGGAGAGGTATCTCTGGGCCCTCTCGGTAATACACATCACATAAGCCTTGCAAGCATAATAACTAAGATGTTAGTTATGAGATGATGTATTACGGAACGAGTAAAGAGACTTGCCAGTAACGAGATTGAACTAGGTATTGGATACCGACGATCGAATCTCGGGCAAGTAACATACCAATGACAAAGGGAACAATGTATGTTGTTATGCGGTCTGACCGATAAAGATCTTCATAGAATATGTAGGAGCCAATATGGGCATCCAGGTCCCGCTATTGGTTATTGACCGGAGACATGTCTCAGTCATGTCTACATTGTTCTCGAACCGTAGGGTCCGCACGCTTAACATTACGATGACAGTTATTATGAGTTTATGCATTTTGATGTACCGAAGGTTGTTCGGAGTCCCGAATGTGATCACGGACGTGATGAGGAGTCTCGAAATGGTCGAGACGTAAAGATTGATATATTGGAAGCCTATGTTTGGACACCGGAAGTGTTCCGGGTGAAATCGGGATTTTACCGGAATACCGGGAGGGTTACCGGAACCCCCCGGGAGGCAAATGGGCCTATTGGGCCTTAGTGGAAAAGAGAAAAGGGGCAGCCCACAGCTGGCCGCGCCCCCCCCCCCTTCCCCAAGTCCTAGTAGGACTAGGAGAAGGGGCCGGCCCCCCTCTCTCTCCTTTCCCCCTTGGAGTCCTAGTTGGAATAGGATTGAGGGGGGGAGTCCTACTCCCGGTAGGAGTAGGACTCCTCCCGCGCCCTCTCCCTAGCCGGCCGAACCCCTCCCCCTGCTCCTTTATATACGGGGGCAGGGGGCACCCCATGGACACACAAGTTGATCATTGTTGATCGTTCCTTAGCCGTGTGCGGTGCCCCCTGCCACCAAATTCCACCTCGGTCATATCGTTGTAGAGCTTAGGCGAAGCCCTGCGTCGGTAGTACATCAAGATTGTCACCACGCCGTTGTGCTGACGGAACTCTTCCTCGACGCTTTGCTGGATCCGAGCCCGAGGATCGTCATCGAGCTGAACGTGTGCTAAGAACTCAGAGGTGCCGGAGTAACGGTGCTTGGATCGGTCGGATCGGGAAGAAGACGTACGACTACTTCCGCTACGTTGTGTGATCGCTTCCGCAGTCGGTCTGTGTTGGTACGTAGACAATACTCTCCCCCTCGTTGCTATGCACCACCATGATCTTGCGTGTGCATAGGAAAATTTTCGAAATTACTACATTCCCCAACAATAAGCACTTGGCAAATGTAGCAAAAGTATAGCAACCACCCATATGGACCCGCTTGAAGACTATCAACTCATATGCTTCTCCCCCTTTTGTCAGTAATGACCAAAAAGGTTTGAAAACATAGAGCTCTCTACTCGTTCCCGTGAGGATTAGGCGAAGCAGCAGGGTCATCGTTGAGGTTTGGTGGTGCAGAAGAACTTGGTACAGTGTCGATACGCGCCGAAGTTGGAGGTGGTGAAGTAGCATCATCTTGGTCATCAATGACTCTGGCATTAACAGTTGTAGCTGAGGATGAATAGTCAGAGTCTTTGAGTGAGGGAGTCCGATGCAAGTGAGCATTCCTTGGAGGAGTTGAGTCAAACTTGAATCTTTCGATGAAGCCATTGTCTTGAAGATCAGCTTCAGCACTAAGCAATGCCAAGCTCTTCCATGACCGGCGATAGGTTTCATGAGTGACAAATGCATTCTTGGTGGCAAGGTTGCGAATGCGATTAACATCCACCAAGAGACTATGCATCTGACGCTTGAGCCAGTCATGATGCTTACCCTGTTTCTGATGCAGGGCGACGAGAAGCTCTTGGTCATTGAGAACATGAGATCGCTTCCAAGGCCTTTGGGCAATTGTCCTTTCAGTGGCTTCAGTTTGGGCACGAGGAGCACGTGTATAGCCAGCTAAAGGATAAACACAAGTGATGGCCTAAACTCCTTCAATGGGTTGGGTGAAACTTTGACGGTCGACGTTGTGAAGATAAATTGGCTCCTTGGCAGGCTTTGGGTATATGGCTTCGACAGACAGATCAACCTCTGGCAAGAATATAAGATGATTGCGCGCAGAAGGTTGACAGTTGGTAGCAGAGTGAAGCTTGATGAGGCGCGTTACCCATCGAGCATAGAACTTCAAACCAAAGAGGTGAGAGCCAGATGCAGCCAATTGCCTGATGAATAAGTCTTGAGCATTAAAGCTGATGCCATTGAAGATATAGAAAACCAATGTCTTCATTGCTCCTTCAAGCTTCACTACAGGAGAATGTCCTTTGAGAGGCCAAAGAGTTCGCCTGATAATGTGATAAATAGTGCGTGGCAGATACTCTAGGTCTTCAACAAAGAACTCCTTTGGATATTCTGCGTCTTGGGGCAGTGGCTTCATCATGCTCAGCATTTGGCTCATGTTGGGATCTAGCTTGTGAAAATGCTCTCCAAGGCATTCGGTGAAGCTGACAACGTGGTTCATAGTGTTCACCAGGAATGGGCAGGGCAGTAAGCTCAATGATGTCTTGGGCTTTGGCTTCATGGTGTACATCGCCTGTCATCCGCTCAACGATCCATGTCTTCGGATCCCTGTTGTAGCCGCGAATGTGGACGGTAGCATAAAATTGTAGAAAAAGCTCTTCATTCCAATGCTCTTTATCACGGAAACAGTCAAGAGCTTCTTCTAAGTAGGGCAGTCCAGCAATAGCTTCATTGTCTAGACGCATATGGGGAAAGATGCGTCCTTGATCATAGAGAACACAGGAATAGTAATTGCGCTGCTGATAGCTCCCGAACCAATCAAATGAAATTCTTGGCTTGAAGTAGGGGTTCTTGTCACTATCAAAGAAAGTGTTGTGTGCAAGGAAGCCATTTGCATTGAAAGATGCTGGTGAAGTTGCAGTACCTGGAAACCTTGGCAGCCTTGGCTTTGGCTTCTGGACCTGAGGCCTGTGCTCCACATAATAGTCAAATTGAGGTCCGGCAGCAGGCGGAGGAACCAAAATGGGCCAGCGGACGGTAACAAGCTGACCACGATCATATGCTTGCTCAATGGTGTGATGTCTTGGAGGTGGAACAGGAGCAGAGGCATTATCTTTGAGCCGTGGATTTGCTTCAGGTGCAGCATTGGCTTCAGGTGCATGCACTTCTGGCACCATAGTAGCTTCAGGCACCACATTAGCTTCGGCCATGACAATGTCATTGGCTTCAGTAGTGTTGTGGGTGGCCGCCTCAGTGTTTTCAACCTCCACTTGAGTAGCTGGAGGGTCGGGCATAGACTCGTTCTCCTCGAGAACAACTTCATGGTTGGACGGGGGTGTAGCAACACATTCTTCTTCTTCTCTTGGTTCTTCTTGTTCATCGGCTGATGCAGCCGAAATGTCTTCGGCAGCTTTTGCTTCGGACTCAGAGACGTTCATAGTTGGAGTGGCGTCAGGGAACACTTGTCGTGCCACTGAGTTATGTTGCTCTTCTCCTTCTGGAACGCTCGACAGAGTGACTTGTGGCCTTGGTCCTTTGCGAAGCCTGCGGAGTGCGGGCGATGCCTTTGGAGAGGGAGTCGGCTAGACCACAAAGTCATCATCTTCAGGCACTTGAGTGGGGGCTTGAGGTGGGGGCTACTCGGGGATGCTTGACGGGGGGAGTCTTGAGGGCGATCAGCCCATGAATCATCCTGAGCAATTGGCGTCAGAGGACGACAATGTTGATGAGCTTGCTGTTCGTGAGAACAGGCGATGATACCATGTTGTGCTCGATCTGTGGAAGTACTTCATCATCTTCTACATTGTCTTGGGGACCAATGTCTTCAGCTGCGGTGGGGTCGACAGCTGGAATGTCTTCAGCTTCAGGAGCCTCTGTGGAAGAAGGCTCATGAACTATCACACTAGTAGAAAACGGATCATTAGTACCGGTTTGTAAGGGCCTTTAGTGCCGGTTATGGAACCGGCACGAACCGGCGCTAAAGTGCCACCACGTGGCGTGAGCTCGCGCCCTGGTACGGGGGACCTTTAGTACCGGTTGGTGTTACCAACCGGTACTAAAGGTTTTTTTTGAATTTTTTTTTGAAAATTTTGGAATTTTTTTTATTTTTTTTATTTTTTCTAAATTATTTGATGATTTAGTCTCTAATCACCTCTCTTAACTACTCAAGTGTGGATCAGTCATTCCAAATCATCTAACTTCCCGACCGGTCACCCATCCCTCTCACTACTCTAGCCCGAGCACGCTTAACTTTCAAGTTCTATTCTCCTTCGTTTCTGAGTCTGCACTTGTTGTTTTCCTGACAATAGTAAGATGTCAATCCTATTAACCCTCAGGAGTTTAGCTTGAGCATGAAGTCACACATTTCACCGTTTGAGTTTGAAACTATTATTCTAAAAAAACAGTAATTATTTAGTAACGCTAATATTTCTTGAATTAGTTTGACCATAGTTTGACCACAGTTTGACCATAGTTTGATCAGATTTGACCAAAATTCAAAAAATTGATATAATTATTTAGTAACACTAATATTCTTGAATAATTATGTAGTAACACTAATATTTCTTGAATAAGTAGTTTGACCATAGTTTGACCACAGTTTGACCAGATTTGACCAAAATTGAAATAACTAAAATAATTATTTAGTAACACTAATATTCTAGAATAACTAGTTTGACCATTGTTTGACCAAAGTTTGCCCACAGTTTGAATATTTTTCAATTTTTTCCACTCTAGATCTTAAAAGCCCCGTAACTTTTTTCTATTAGGTTTTTGAGGATTTTGCAAATGTTTAACGGGGTTTCCCCCGATTAAATTTGGATGTAACTTTTCGAGTAGATGATTTTTCATATAAAAAACTTTTTCATCCGAGTTAGTATGCAAAAGTTATGCCCATTTTTACAAATTTCAGAGAGATTTTGCAAATAAAGTCAAAATTCACATTTGCAAATTTTCCCAACAACTAGACCACATATCACATGGGAAACTTATTTTCTTTTATTTTTTTGACATTTCCATCATTTTCGTTTATTTTTTTAAAACTGAAAAGGCTATCCACAGGGGGGGGGTAGAGTTTGAAAATTGCCCTATAGTGCCGGTTTGTGTCTCCAACCGGTACTATAGGTCAGACCCCATTAGTACCGGTTCATGGCACGAACCGGTAGTAAAGGTTAGACCTTTAGTACCGGTTCATGCCACGAACCGGTACTAAAGGTGATCATGGGGCCCCGGCCTGACGCCAGCCTGCCACCACCCCTTTAGTACCGGTTCGTGCCACGAACCGGTACTAAAGGTTCAACACGAACCGGCATTAATGCAAATCCGTTCGAACCGGCACTAATGGTACCATTAGTAACGGCTCAAATATAAACCGGCACTAATGTGCTTCACGTTTGACCCGTTTTCTACTAGTGTCAACTGACGCTCACGGTGTTCGGACGCAGGGCGAGCAACTGAGATTGGCTCGATGCCAAGGGGCTCTATGGGAGTGATACGTCTCCAACATATCTACTTTTACAAAAACTTTTGCCCTTGTTTTGGACTCTAACTTGCATGATTTGAATGGAACTAACCCGGACTGATGCTGTTTTCAGTAGAATTACCATGGTGTTATTTATGTGCAGGAGCAAACGTTCTCAGAATGACCTGAAACTTCACGGAGCCACTTTTCATAAAATAAGAAAAATACCTGCAAAAGATGAAGGACAGGGGCCCACCACCTCTCCACGAGGGTGGGGGCGCACCTGCCCCCTAGGGCACGCCCCCCAACCTCGTGGGCCCCTGTTGCCTCTCCGACTCCAACTCCAACTCCATATATTGAGTTTCGGGGAGAAAAAATCAGAGAGAAGAAATCATCGTGTTTTACGATACGGAGCCACCGCCAAGCCCTAAAACCTCTCGGGAGGGTTGATCTGGAGTCCGTTCGGGGCTCCGGAGAGGGGAATCCGTCGCCATCGTCATCATCAACCATCCTCCATCACCAATTTCATGATGCTCACCGCCATGCGTGAGTAATTCCATCGTAGGCTTGTTGGACGGTGCTGGTTTGGATGGGATCTATCATGTAATCGAGTTAGTTTTGTTAGGGTTTGATCCCTAGTGTCCACTATGTTCTGAGATTGATGTTGCTATGACTTTGCTATGCTTAAGGCTTGTCACTAGGGCCCAAGTGCCATGATTTCAGATCTGAACCTATTATGTTTTCATCAATATATGAGTGTTCTTGATCCTGTCTTGCAAGTCTATAGTCACCTATTATGTGTTATGATCCGTTAAACCCGAGGTGACAATATTCGAGATACTTACCGGTGATGACCATAGTTTGAGGAGTTCATGTATTCACATTGTGTTAATGCTTTGTTCCGGTTCTCTATTAAAAGGAGGCCTTAATATCCCTTAGTTTCCGTAAGGACCCCGCTGCCACGCGAGGGTAGGACAAAAGATGTCATGCAAGTTATTTTCCATAAGCACGTATGACTATATTCGAAATACATGCCTACATTATATCAATGAACTGGAGCTAGTTCTGTGTGACCCTAGGTTATGACTGTTACATGATGAACCGCATCCGGCATAATTCTCCATCACCGATCCATTGCCTACGAGATTTTCATATATTGTTCTTCGCTTATTTACTTTTCCGTTGCTATTGCTATCATCACTACAAAACATCAAAAACATTACTTTTACTATTGTTACCTTTTGCTACCGTTATCACTACTATCATATTACTTTGCTGCTAAACACTTTGTTGCAGATATTAAGTTTCTAGGTGTGGTTGAATTGACAACTCAGCTGCTAATACTTGAGAATATTCTTTGGCTCCCCTTGTGTCGAATCAATAAATTTCGGCTCAATACTCTACCCTCGAAAACTGTTGCGATCCCGTATATTGTGGGTTATCAAGACTATTTTCTGGCGCCGTTGCCGGGGAGCATAGCTCTATTCTTTGAGTCACTTGGGATATATATCTGCTTATCATTATGAACAACTTGAGAGATCCAAAAACCAAGATCTATCCCTCAACTACGAGGGGAGGTAAGGAACTGCCATCTAGCTCTGCACTTGATTCACCTTCTGTTATGAGTAAGTTTGCGACACCTACACCTGCTTCTGCTATTCGTTCTGATATGTCGCATGTTATTGATGATGCCACTTCTGCTATGCATGATACTTATGATGAAACTACCTCTATGCCTGATACTACTGTGCCACTTAGTGATTTTCTTGATGAACAACTTGCTAGGGCTAGAGAGATTGAAAATATTGAATCTGATGATACTGATGAAAGTGATGATGAAGAATCACTTGTTATTCCTAAGGGTTATGTTTTTGACCAAGAAGCTTCTTTAGCTATTTTAGCTTGCAAAAATAGAAATGAACTCAAAAGATTATTAGCTAAATGGAGTAAGCAATCTCTAAATGCTAGAATGAAACCTGACCCTGCTTTTGCTACTTCACCTATCTTTGTTACTTATAAGGATTATGAATTCTCTGTTGATCCTGATATAATTACTTTGGTTGAATCTGATCCTTTTCATGGTTATGAATCTGAAACTATTGTGGCACATCTTACTAAATTAAATGATATAGCCACCCTATTCACTAAAGATGAGAGAACTCGTTACTTTTATATCCTTAAAATATTTCCGTTCTCATTAAAGGGTGATGCTAAGATATGGTTTAATTCTCTTGATCCTGGTTGTGTGTGTAGTCCCCAGGATATGATTTATTACTTCTCTGCTAAATATTTCCCTGCTCATAAGAAACAAGCTGATTTAAGGGATATATATAATTTTGTGCAAATTGTAGAAGAGAGTCTCCCACAAGCTTGGGGGAGGCTTCTCCAATTACTTAATGCTTTGCCTGATCATCCTCTTAAGAAAAATGGAATATTTGATATCTTTTATAATGGACTAACCGATGCCTCCAGAGATTACCTGGATAGTTGTGCTGGTTCTGTTTTCAGGGAAAGAACACCGGATGAAGCTAAAATTTTATTGAATAATATGTTGACAAATTAAAATAATCGGACACCTTCGGAGCCAATTCCTGAGCCTATTCCTAAAACAACACCGAAGAAGAGGGGTATTCTATTTCTCAGTCCTGAAGATATGCAAGAGGCAAAGAAATCTATTAAAGAAAAAGGTATTAAAGCTGAAGATGTTAAGAATTTACCTCCTATTGAAGAAATACATGGTCTTAATTTACCGCCTGTTGAAGAAACATATAATCTTAATTCATCACCTATTGAAGAAACTCCTGATCTTGATAACCCAACAGAGGTAGTAAAGGTAAATTCTCTCTATAGATATGATAAAGTTGTAATCCCATTTACTAAATTTGCTAACCCATGCTTAGATGAGTTTGATAAATTTATGGCTAAGCAAGAAGACATTAATGATTATTTTGGTAGAGAATTGAAATACAATTCAAATATGCTTGAACACTTGGGTGATTATATGGCTAATGTTAAAGGTGAACTTAAACTTATTAGTAAACATGCTTCTATGGTTACCACTCAGAACAAGTAGTTAAGTTCAAAATGATTTGCTCAATGAATTGAATAGTAAAGATAATGATAATGCTGTTAGAGTGACTACTAGAACTGGTAGAATGACTCAGGAACCTTTGTATCCTGAAGGCCATCCTAATAGAATTGAGCAAGATTCTCAGAGAAATAATATAGATGCACCTAGTTCTTCTAAAAAGAAGAAAAATAAAAATGATAGGACTTTGGATGCTTCTTGTGATCCTATTGTTGAACCACCTGAGAATCCAAATGATATTTCTATTTCTGATGCTGAAACTCACTCTGGTAATGAACCTGAAACTAGCGGTAATGCTAATAATAATGTTCATGATGATGCTCAACCTAGTAATGATAATGACATAGAAATTGAACCTGCTGTTGATCTTGATAACCCACAATCAAAGAATCAACGTTATGATAAGAAAGATTTTGTTGCTAGGAAACATGGTAAAGAAAGAGAGCCTTGGGTTCAGAAACCCATGCCTTGTCCTCCCAAACCATCCAAGAAAAAGGATGATGAGGATGTTGAGCGCTTTGCTGAAATGATTAGACCTATCTTTTTGCGTATGCGATTAACTAATATGCTTAAAACCAATCCTTATGCTAAGTACATGAAAGATATTATTACAAATAAAAGAAAGATACCGGAAGCTGAAATTTCCACCATGCTTGCTGATTATACTTTTAAGGGTGGAATACCAAAGAAACTTGGAGATCCCGGTGTACCCACTATACCATGCTCTATTAAAAGAAACTATGTTAAAACTGCTTTATGTGATCTTGGAGCCGGTGTTAGCGTTATGCCTCTCTCTTTATATCGTAGACTTGCTTAGAATAAGTTGACACCTACTGAAATATCTTTCCAAATGGTTGATAAATCAACTGCTATACCTGTCGGTATTTGTGAGGATGTGCCTGTTGTAGTTGCAAACGTTACTATTTTAACGGAATTTGTTATTCTTGATATTCCCAAGGACGATAGTATGTCCATTATTCCTGGAAGACCCTTTTTGAATACTGCAGGGGCTATTGTTGATTGCACTAAAGGCAATGTCACTTTTCATGTTAATGGTAATGAGCATATGGTACACTTCCCGTGGAAACTACCTCAAGTTCATAGTATCAACTCTATTGGAAAAATTCCATCGATTATATTTGGAGGTTTTGAATTTCCTATTCCTACTGTCAAGAAGAAATATGATATTCTTATTATTGGGGATGTGCATATCCCCGTTGAGGTAACATAGTGTTATTCGAAATTTCTCCGGTTCCATGTTATTCGAAATGAGTTTGTTAACAAGACTTGATCAACCTTGTTAGTGGATTCCTTTTGATGATCATGAGATCGATGAAACTAGAAGGCACAAGCTTCTGTACCCCACTTTTACTCTCTGTTATTTATATTAAATAAAATAAAAATAAATATTTTTCTGTTTGTTATCTGATTATCCGTGCAATATAAAAATACCTCGAAAATAAAACTTCTCCAAATGCCCTGAAATTTAAATATGTTTTTTTCTAGAATATTTAAGAATATTTGGTACTAAGAACACAACAGGTGGTCAACCACCTGCCCACGAGGGTGGAGGGCCCGATCTACCCCCCTGGGCGCGCCCCCTGTCTCATGGGCCCACAGTGGCCCTCCTCCACTTATTCCTGCACCCACACACTTCATCTTCCTCCCACAAACACAAATATCCAGCTCAAGCATGAGTTCTAGCTCACTTTGCTGCCATTTTCGATCTCCTTGCTCAAAGCACCTCTCACAAAACTGCTTAGGGAGATTGTTCCTTGGCATGTGACACCTCTATTGGTCCAATTAGTTTTTGTTCTAGTGCTTTATTCATTGCAAATTTTTGCTACTTAGGTGACCCTATTCTTGAGTTTGCATGTCAAATTTATATGGTCAAGAGTAGTTTTGATGCATGATATAGGCCCTAGGCACTTGTAGGAGTAGTTGCTATCAATATTATTGAGTTTTTTTTACTTTTATTTTGAAGTTACTAAAAATTTCAGATTTTTTCAGAAAATGATGAGGAGACTTTTGAGGGGCTCATCGAGCCAAAGCTCGAAGAAAAAGGCACCGAAGCCTAAGTATAATTTGCCTCGCACCACGGAGGTTCGGGCGTGTGAATGGCCTTCCGAGGATTTCTTGAGAGCAGCCAGGATTTATGAAGATTTTCATGAATTGGCTCAGAATGCAGGCCTTACCGCTTTCCTCCACGACCAATGCGATCTGTATCTCTTACTCACAAATATCTTTGTGCAAAACTTTCATTTCCATTCTAGGTGCTCACCGCCTACGATGTAGTTTTATTTATACGATGACCATAAGGAGATGTCACTTTATGATTTTTGTCAGGTTTGTTTAGTCCCTTTTGAGGGCAAGACAGAGGAACCACATCGCCATGATGTGGAGGGGTTTATTGATACTATCGCTTTGGGGGAAACAAGGAAGGTTTCCGATGCACGAATCACTAGCATACATTTTCCTGTTTTAGGTTATTTTGCATTATTTGCTAGTCGTTGCTTAATTGGTCGGGGAAACTGTGGAAACCTTAGTATCCCTGATATTATTATTTTGCTCCACGGTTTATATGGTCATAACTCTGTTAGTATGGGCGGCATTATTGCCAAATGGTTAAGTCTGAACCGTACAAAGGGCCCCATCTTTGGAGGCATCTATGCTTCATGCCTAGTTGCACATTTTAACATACCTATTAGGCATTATGAGAAGGAAGAAAAGGTGTTGCCTCGTGTTTATTTAGATTATAAAGGTATGGTTGCACATGATTTTATTGTTCAGAATAGGGAAGGAGAGCTTAAATATCAACTGTTCTTTAATAAACACCACCCTGAGACTATTACCCTGCCTGCTCCTTCTTTATTTGATTTATCTATAGGCATGTACCTTGTTCCGTTGAAGGATATTCACGCCTACGGGAACCCTGCACTAGCTGAGGAGCCAGAACCGGAACCACAAATTGATCCTTCACGACAGTCTAATTACTAGTGGGATCCGGAGATGATTGTCAGCCAGTGGCAATAGGAGTCTTCCTCTTCTTCTTCTCAGTACGACCCCAACTATTATTATGGATATCCGCCAGGCCAGCCGTGGCCATAGACCAACTTAGGCCAAAAGCCTAAGCTTGGGGGAGTATGTATTTCCCACCGACATTACATTTATGTCCACACACTCATTGCTAGATGTCGGTGCTCATACTTTTTCATTGTATCATCCATGCTAGTTCATTTTCCTTTTTATGCTTTCTTCTTGTGTGTTTAATAAACCTTAAGAAAAACCAAAAAAATTAGTTGTAGCTTTTAATTAGTCTACTTTCCATGCTTGTAGTAGTAATTAAAAAGAAAACCCAAAAGATTTCTTGTTCTTCTTTTGCTTGTTGGGAGCTTTCCTGTGAAAATAGTTTTATTTCTTTTCTTTTCTTTTGGAGTCGATAGGAGAAGACCATAATTAAATTATTGAAGTGGCTCTTATATGCATTATTGTTGATCTGACAAAAGAGCCCATATTGCCTTATCTTCTCCTGTTTATTGAATGCTTGCAGATTCTAGCTTAGTCCAATGCACGTGCACTGTTATTATTATTCACATCATTTGATCGTGCAAGTGAGAGGCAATTATGATGATATATGATGGACTCGCTAAGATGAGAAAAGCTGGTATGAACTTGACCGCTTTTGTTTTTGTAAATATGATTAGTTCATCATTCTTGATTCAACCTATTATGAATAAACATGTTTGCAATGACAATTAGAGATCATAGTTTCTTGTGCCATGCTTGATTAGTTATGAGTTATAATGGTTTACCTTGCGTGCCAACATGCTATTTAGATAGTTATGATGTCGTATGATAGGGTGGTATCCTCCTCTAAATGATTTAAGTGACTTGACTTGGCGCATGTTCACGCATGTAGTTGAAACAAAATCAACATAGCCTTCACGATATGTATGTTCATGGTGGATTATATCCTACTCATGCTTGCATTCGATGTTGATTAATTTTAATGCATGTTCATGACTGTTGTCGCTCTCTAGCTGGTCGCTTCCCAGTCTTTTGCTATCCTTCACCTGTACTAAGTGGGAATACTACTTGTGCATCCAAACTCCTTAAACCCCAAAGTTATTACACATGAGTCCACTATACCTACCTATATATGGTATCTACCTGCCGTTCCAAGTAAATTTGTATGTGCCAAACTCTAAACCTTCAAATAAATATCATGTTTTGTATGCTCGAAGAGCTCATGTATCAACTAGGGCTGTCTGTATCTTCCATGTTAGGCAGGTTATTCTCAAGAGGAGTGGACTCCGCTCCTCACTCACGAGATAAATGGTTGGTCACCGGGTTGCCCAGTCCTATGCTTTATGCAAACTAAATCAAAATAATTGCAAACAAAACATCCCCTAGGACTCTTGTTAGTTGGAGGCACTCGTTGTTTTGAGCAAGCCATGGATTGATTCTTGTTGCTGGAAGGGGGAGTATAAACTTTACCATTCTGTTTGGGAACCGCCTATAATGTGTGTTGCATGGAAGATATTGCCATGTCTTGGTTGTTATGTTGACAATGGAAGTATACCGCTCAAAATATTATTCACCTCTGTTTCAAAACCGAGCTCTGGCACCTCTACAAATCCCTGCTTCCCTCTGCGAAGGGCCTACTACACTAGTAGAAAAAAAAACCTATTCGTCCCGGTTGATAAGGGCCTTTTGTCCCGGTTTGTGAACCGGGACTAAAGGGTCGTTACTAATGCCCTAACCCTTTAGTCCCGGTTCTTACACGAACCGGGACAAATGGGCCTCCATGTTTCCGGTGCGCCGAGCCCAGGCAGGAGGGCCTTTGGTCCCGGTTGGTGGCACCAACCGGGACCAATAGGCATCCACGTGTCAGCATTTCAGGGGATGGGGTTTTTGTTTTTGAAAGGGGGGTTGGGGGTTTTGGGGGTTTAATTTAGGTGTTTCATATATTGTGTTAGCTAGCTAATTAATAGAGAGAAGTATCCTCTCTTATGTCCGTGCTTGGACGATGCTATATATACGTGTATACAGAGAGGACTAGACACGCTAGCTAGTAAGCAAATAAAGGAAACAGAAGATCGTCATGAACATATGCATACAGAGAGAAGTGATATCGACCACCTCTCCTTCTCTGAGAGATTGGTCGAACAACAAGTTCTCGTATATCTATCCGACACTACCGGCTACATATATACAATAATTATCTCTTACAATATAATCTCCTAATTATATATGAACACAGGGTCCACATAGTATTCTCCGTCTTCAGCGATCACGTGGTCAAGGAAGAATGCCGCCAATTCCTCTTGAATTGCTCGCATACGATTTGGTGCTAGGAGTGACATCTAATTTGAACAAGGGGGTCAATACATACACACACACACACACATATATATATATATATATGAATAAATGAAACTCAACACAAATGATGGTAATAAAATAAAATTGTGAATATTATTGCTTACGCACTTCATATTGTTCGTCAGAGTACCCTCGTTCACAGGTCGTGTGGCGGATGGACTCGCAAACGTAGTATCCACAGAAATAATTCCCTTGTTCCTGCCATAACCACTTTACAAGAAATAGAGGTCAATCAAACTGATAAGCAAGCATGCCAAATGGTATTGATGAAACTAGCGCATGAATCACTAGGAGATGCGCGGAACATGTTACTATAGTACTTACTTTCGGGTATCTCAATTGCAACTTCTTCGACAGTCCTAGAGCTTTTTTGGTGAATTTTCTCCAAACCCTGCCAGACAAAGAAAACAATTACTTGGTATCAGGAAATGAACAAAGTTGCTGATATGGTGGATAATGATCGATTTAACTTACTTCTCGAGCATTTGAGTCATGTCCGCATAGTCCTGGGGATCTTTTCGTCTCGAGTCTAAGACGGTTACTCATCCCTGCTCAAGCTTAATCTCTAGGAGAATATAGTGGAACCTGCGCACGCATGCATAACTCATCAATTACATTACTATAACCTGGACTAATAAGGGAAACCGAATATGCACAAGACAGTAACACTCACTTGAAGTTGTAAGGAAAGTGTATTATATCTTTGTTTTCATTTATTACCAACGTTCATAGCAAGTTGGCCTCGGTATCTTCGGCACGATATTTAACCTCAGTTGCATCAATGAGATTTGTGTTAATGAACCCAATATGACCGATTTGTTTTTTCTTCAATTCGGCGATCTTCAATCTGCATAATATAGTGAGGACAATTATAAATACATGCAATGAAAGAGCTGACCTATATAGAGAGACTTAATGACAGAAGTAGTACTACTTACAGACAATAACAAGTGACCGTTGCTTTATCGAGGGCCTTTTGATTGAAAAACTGGAAGAACTCCTCAAATGGAACATTCAACAGTTCAATTCGAACGAGGTCATGCTCCTCTCTAACTCTGAGCGTCAAAGTATTCCTCCCCCCAGACTCTCTGCAGGTTTTCTTGTACCAATCATGGAATCTTCTCATTGTCGTTGTTAGAGATCTTTCATCTTTGACGAGAGGCTTCCCGTACTCGTATTTGTGTTCGTCCACCTCCAAGAACTCATAATGTACATTGTTGGGCGGGTAATCTCCAAGATTGCTATAACCGGGCACCATCCTCGGATCATTACTAGGCACCTTGAGCGGGGGGCATGATTGGTTCGCTTCTTCGCCGAGCTGGGGAATTTTTTTCCCAGCTCGTCGTTCTTTTAACCTTTGATCACTAACAGTACTTCCCGACTGCTCCGCTTCGACAAATGACTTTTAAATAATGCGGTCATAGTTGCCTTCCGACGGAGACTTTGCTGGTTTTTTCAGGGCAGCCAGAGTGCGCTTCGCTTTCACCGGATCTACCTTCTCCTCCGGAGGTGGATGTTTCTTTGCTTTCACCCCTTCAAAGAAGTTCCTCACTTCGGCTCGCGCGATCTTGACATTCTCCTCCGGGGTCCTCTCGTATGGTAACTTCTCTGGAGTCTTCAGAGAAGGACCGAATCTGTATTGCCTCCCGCCTCTGGTTGTACTACTAGACATTGGCAGAGCAGACGGAGCGGCTGTGGCTGTCTTCTTTCCTTGCTTACGAGGCGGAGGAGAAGGACTATGACGCGCCGGAGCAACCGGAGCGGCGGCAGGTCTCTTCCGCCCTTGTTGATGAGGCAAAGAAGGAGGAGGAGGCCGGCTGCTCGGGCGCGGCGGCGCAGGCAGAGAAGGAGGCGGAGTGCCACCACACGCCGGAGAAGGAGGCTGAGTGCCCTGATCACTCGCCGGAGGAGGAGGCGGAGGAGGAGCTGGAGTGCCCTGACTCGCTGGAGGAGGAGGAGGCAGAGGCGTCCAGTTCAGAAGCTTGATGAGCTCCTTCTGCCATAGGCATGGAGTCAATAGACAAGAACCCAGCCGAGTCTCCCCTTCACCGGTAGGGTAGTCAAGCTGGAGGCCCTCAAATCCCTCCGTTATTTCGTCCACCATCACCCTGGCATATCCTTCTGGAATAGGACTATAGTGAAAAGTTGCACCGGGTTCAGTAGGTTGAACAGAGCCGACAGCCGCCTTGACTTTGAAGTTCTTCCATTGCGTCATAAGGTGGCAATGTTAAGACTCCATGATAGCATCCACGGGGTAGCTAGCAGGAGCCTTCAAGACATGCTCCGGCTGAAGTAGCTCGGTGGAAGCCACGCTGCTTCTCCGCTGAGATGGCGGGCTAGTTTCGGCAGGTCGCTTGCTGCGAACTACTTCTCGTTCCTCTAGTGCTTGAACCCTTTTGTGCAGCGTCTAAATTTGGGCATGCTCCACTTTTTTCCTCCACTCCTGGCATTTGTAACCGCCTGCGTCCGGAAAACCAGCCTTCCACGGAACAGAGCCTGGCATGCCTCGTGTCCGTCCAGGATGCTCAGGATTCCCGAGGGCCATTGTGAGCTCGTCGTTCTCTCTGTCTAGAACGAACGTCCCTTGCTACGCCGCATCGATATAGTACTTTAGCTTCTTGACTGGTATGTTCATTTGCTCGTCCGTCCAAACGCATTTCCCTGATACAGGGTCCAAGGTTCCGCCAGCACCGAAGAACCAAGTCCGACAACGGTCTGGCCAGTTCATTGTCTCTGGTTCGATCCCTTTATCAAGCAGAATATTCTCAGCCTTGGCCCACTTAGGCCGGGCTTTGAGGTAGCCACCTAACCCCGTGCGATGGTGAAGCTTCTTCTTTGCAGAATTTTTCTTGTTTGTCGCCAACATCTTCTTACTCTTTTCCGATGTCTTGTAGGCCACAAATTCGGGCCAGTGATCTCTGATATTCTCATATCTGCCGATGAATTCTGGTGTCTCTTCTTTGTCGACAAACGTTTTCAGCTCATTCTTCCACCTCCTGAATAGGTCTACCATCTTCTTAAGAGCATGCGACTTGATTAATTGCTCTTTAACTGGCTTCTCCAGATCCTCCTCTGGCGGTAGGATGAAATTTTTCTTTAGCTCAGTCCAAAGACCATCTTTCTGCATATCATTGATATAAGACACCTCAGGGTCTTCGTTCTTAGGCGTACACCATTGCTGGATGCTGATCGGGATCTTGTCCCTAACAAGAACCCCACACTGAGCAGCAAATGCTTCCTTTGTCCGGATGGGTTCAATCGGCATGCCATCGCACGCGATTGCTGTGATCTCAAACCTTTCATCCGAGCGCAACTTTTTCTTCGGGACTCATCTCTTTACCGAAGTTGTGCTCGATCCGGAGGGCTAGAAAAAAGAAGAATTAGATGAGAGTTAATTAACATGTGTACATACCAAAACAATGAATGCATCAATTAGCTAGTCATCACAGGCTTAACTAATATATTTACATGGCCGGACTCTGTTCGGTCACCGGAGCCGTCACCACGGGCTCCTTCTTGCACCAGCATTGGGTCACTGGAGCCATCATAATCATGTCTTTCCTCCTCCATTCTTCGATCACCGTAGCCTGCTTCTTCTTCACCCTGTTCTGCTTCCAGACCATCATTGTCGTCAAGATACAACATTACATCACCTTCGGCTAAGATTATGTCCCCCAACACCTGTTCTTGTACCTCGTCTCATCCAAACTCCATTATTTCTGCAAATATTACAACATGGCAATTATTACACAAACATGACAGCATGTGGATATATGAGTGGCAAACGTAGACCTAGCTTATTCCGGGTTTGGGGTGGCCTCGGCAACGCTTCAAGGGTAGGGGCGCAGTGGGAGAGGGTAGGAGACCGACATCATTTTTTTCTAGGGTTTGGGTGTCCTCGAGAGTTTTGGTCGAGCGAGAGGGCCGGGGGGTGCTCCTGTGGTATAAGTTATCATGGTCGAAGTTATCCGGGAGGGGGTTATATCGAGAACGATGACATACATACATGGGAAAATAATGTTAGCGGGGAGGGGGTAGGTCGAACCCCCCCTCGTGTTGAAGTTATTGGGACACGGGGTATATCGACAACGACATATCCGATAAAAAATAAGAAGACGAAAAAGAAATAAAAAGAGGAGAAGAAGATATTAATAGAGGAGAAGATTGATGAAAAAAAGAAGAAAAAAAGGAGAAGAAGAAAGGAATAAAGGAGAAGAAGAGAAAATAGAATATTTTATTTTCTCTTCTTCTCCTCTATTTCTTTCTTCTTGTCCTCTTCTTTTTCTTCTTTTTTTTCTTTTCACATACATACATGGGAAAATAGAATAAAGAACCTCTATTCCTTTCTTCTTCTCCTCCTCTTCCTTTTCTTCATCTCCTCTTCTTCTCCTCTTCCTTTTCTTCCTCTCCTCATCTTCTCCTTTTTCCTCTTCTTATTTTCCTTTTTCCTCTCCTAAATATATAAAACTTTTCTAAAAATAAAACTAACCTGAAATGTACTAAATCAGAGAGCATATATAGATAATCCTTTTCTAAATATATAAATGTAACTTTTGCATATATGAACATATATACACAGAGAACATACAAACATATATACATTTTTTATAAAAAAGAAAAATACAAATCATCATATATATGAAAAATACAAGCATATAATATATGAAAAAAAGGAATAGGGGAGGGGCGGCGCCGGCCGGACCATGGGAGGGGCAGGTGCGCGGGTTCGGCAGCGAGGACGGCGACAGGGCAGGGGGCGTGCGTTCGGCGAGGAGGACGGCGACGAGGTAGGGGCAACGGCCGACGAGGAAGGGGGCAGGGCAGGGCGACAGCGACGACGGGGGCGCGCGGGCCGGGGAGCGCGGCACGCGTCGGGGCAGGGCGACAGCCTCGGGCGAGGGCACGGGCGACGGCGAGCGGGCGGCGACGGCGACCTCGGGTGGCTAGGGGAGGCGACGGCGACGTCGGGGTAGGGGCCAGCGTTGAGGAGCAGCGCAGCAGCCTCGTGGCGTTGGAGAGAAGAATGGCGGGTGGGGGTAAATTTCCTAAGTATTTGGTTATATAGAAAAGGCTTTGGTCCCAGTGCGTGGCATCAACCGGGACCAATGCCCCCCTTTAGTCCTGGTTGGTGCCACCAACCGGGACCAAAGGCCTCTTTTCCGCAGCCCAAAGGGCGGGAAGCGGCGGCCTTTGGTCCCGGAAGCGGCGGCCTTTGGTCCCGGTTGGTAGCACCAACTGGGACTAAAGGGTGGCCTTGGTCCCGGTTAATGCCACGAACCGGTACCAATGCACCCCTTTAGTCCCGGTTGGTAGAACCAACCGGGACCAAAGGCCTTGTGCTGGAACTGGCGCAGTGCGGTGGGATGTTAGCCCCACCTCGCTAGCCGAGAGGCTTCGATAGTAGTTTATAAGCGCTGCTGCCCTTACCACTTCGAGCTCCTCTCAAATGTAGGCCTAGAGGCCTAAAGTCACTTTATCTGCCTGTGGGCCTACTGGGCCTCCTGTGGGCCTGAATCCTGGCCCATGGTAGGGTTTCTAGTCGTATTCAGGCCGTGGGGGCCCAGTAGGTGGCACTTTTTTTGTTTTTTGTTTTCTTTGTTGCTTTATTTATTTTATTTTGTTTCTACTTACAACAAAATACTTAATGTTACTATTTTTTTCCCAGTTTTTTTGTTTTGTTTTTTCTATTATTTATTTTCTTTTGTTTCTTGCTTTATTTTTTAACTCTTTTTGCTTTTAGGTCAGAAAAATTATAAACTTTCTGTTAGTGCCATTAGTTTTCAAATTTGGATAGTTAAAATTTGAATTCTTTGAAATTTGTGTGAATCACAAGTTTGTGATTAACTTTACTATAAAAATAGTTTTTTTTTTCATTTTTTTGTTTTGTTTTTTGCATTATTTATTTTCTTTTGTTTTTTTCTTTTTAATTCTTTTTTCTTTTAGGTCAACAAAATTATAAACTTTCTATAAGTGCCATTAGTTTTAGAAAAATTATAAACTTTCTGTTAGTGCCATTAGTTTTCAAATATGAATAGTGAAAATTTGAATTGTTTGAAATTTGTGTGAACCACAAGTTTGTGATTAACTTTACTATAAAAATAGTTTTTTCTTTTGTTTTTTGCATTATTTATTTTCTTTTGTTTTTTGCTTTAATTTTTAATTCTTTTTTATTTTAGGTTAGCAAAATTATAAACTTTCTGTTAGTGGCATTAGTTTTAGAAAAATTATAAACTTTCTGTTAGTGCCATTAGTTTTCAAATTTGAATAGTTAAAACTTGAATTGTTTGAAATTTGTGTGAATCACAAATTTCTGATTAACTTACTAAAAACATGAGCATAGATGCGCTTATAGAGAAAATTCAACCTAAATTCATAGTAAATTTCTATGAATTTCAGAGAAATTCACTCTGAATTTAGGTTAAACTTTTCTCTATAAGGGCATTTATTTTCACTTTGAGAGGAGCTCAACAAGGAAGAGAGGGAAGGGCTTATAAAGCGGTGTGAGCCCCCTTCGGTTGGCGAGGTGGGACTAAACTCGGCCCGCAACGAGGACCAACCCTTTAGTCCTGGTTTGTAGCACAAACTAGGACTAATGGTCATGGGCCAGGGGCGACGACCATTATTGGTCCGGTTGGTGCCACGAACCGGGACCAATGCCCCCTTTAGTCCCGGTTGGTGGTACCAACCGGGACCAAAGGCCTTGTGCTGCCCCGCGTCAAAAGTTTAGTACCACCTCGCTAGCTGAGAGAGCTCGAGAGTGGTTTATAAGCGCTGCTGCGCCCACCCTCTTGAGCTCCTCTCAATTGTAGGCTTTCGGGCCTAACCATATGTTGTATGCATGTGGGCCTACTGGGCCACCTGCGGGCCTGAATCCTGGCCCATGGTAGGGTTTCTAGTCGTATTCAGGCCGTGGGGGCCCAGTAGGTGGCACTTTTTTGTTTTCTTTGTTGTTTTATTTATTTTATTTTGTTTCTACTTACAACGAAATACTTATTGTTTTTATTTTTATTTATTTTATTAAAGTTTATTTTTAATTATTTTTCTTTTAGGTCACAAAAATTATAAACTTTCTGTTAGTGCCAATAGTTTCCAAATTTAATAGTTAAAATTTGAATTCTTTGATATTTGTGTGAATCACAAGTTTGTGATTAACTTTACTATAAAAAAAGTTTTTTCCAGTTTTTTGTTTTGTTTTTTGCATTATTTATTTTCTTTTATTCTTTGCTTTATTTTTTAATAGTTTTCGCTTTTAGGTCAGAAAAATTATAAACTTTCTGTTAGTGCCATTAGTTTTAGAAAAATTATAAACTTTCTGTTAGTGCCATTAGTTTTCTAATTTAAGTAGTTAAAATTTGAATTCTTTGAAATTTGTGTGAATCACAAGTTTGTGATTAACTTTGCTATAAAAATAGTTTTTTTCCAGTTTTTTTTGTTTTTTTGCATTATTTATTTTCTTTTGTTTTTTGCTTTATTTTTTAATTCTTTTTGCTTTTAGGTCAGAAAAATGATAAACTTTGTGTTAGTGCCATTAGTTTTAGAAAAATTATAAAATTTCTGTTAGTGCCATTAGTTTTCAAATTTGAATAGTTAAAATTTGAATAATGGTATTACGAGGGCCGAACCATAAGACATTAAAGCATTTCAAATGAACTCTGAAAAGGTTGAAAGTTGGCATGGTATCATAATTTCACCCACATAGCATGTGCATGTACAAAACGAACAATGGTATCATACTCGTCTGTTACAAAGTTGGCATGGTATCATCATAATAGTTGCGGGAGAAAGTCTTCACTTTTTCTTCGCTTGTGTCATTTGCTTATTGCGCTGTAACCATGGATAATCTTCATCGTTTATCAGGATGCTTGGGTCAGCCTTGACTTTGAAGGGAGGAATTTCATGAAACTTTTCATAATCTTCAGACATGTCTGTCTTGCCCTCCACTCCCATGATGTCCCTTTTTCCTGAAAGAACTATGTGGCGCTTTGGCTCATCATATGATGTATTTGCTTCCT
This sequence comes from Triticum monococcum, assembly GCA_034509565.1. Taxonomy (NCBI): domain Eukaryota; kingdom Viridiplantae; phylum Streptophyta; class Magnoliopsida; order Poales; family Poaceae; genus Triticum; species Triticum monococcum. The sequence goes on along the minus strand of CM067842.1, from coordinate 699,493,924 downwards.
TATCTTTTCTTTTTCTCAGTTTGGTAGACATGTCCTTCACATAGATAACCTGTGCCACATCATTGGCTAGGACGAACGGTTCGTCAGTGTACCCAAGATTTTTTAGATCCACTGTTGTCATTCCGTACTCTGGGTCTACCTGTACCCCGCCTCCTGACAGATTGACCCATTTGCAATTAAACAAAGGGACCATAAAATCATGTCCATAGTCAAGTTCCCATATGTCCACTATGTAACCATAATATGTGTCCTTTCCCCTCTCGGTTGCTGCATAAAACCGGACACCGCTGTTTTGGTTGGTGCTCTTTTGATCTTGGGCGATCGTGTAAAATGTATTCCCATTTACCTCGAATCCTTTGTAAGTCAATACAGTCGAAGATGGTCCCCTGGACAACAAGTACAACTCATCACAAACAGTGTTGTCACCTCTGAGACATGTTTCCAACCAACTGCTAAAAGTCTTGATGTGTTCACATGTAATCCAGTCGTCGCACTGCTCTGGGTGATTGGAGCGCAGACTGTTCTTGTGTTCATCGACATACGGGGTCACCAAGGTAGAGTTATGTAGAACTGTGTAGTGTGCTTGAGACCAAGAATATCCGTCCCTGCATATTATTGAGGCCCCTCCTAGCGTGCCTTTTCCAGTCAGTCTCCCCCCATACCGCGATTTAGGGAGACCTATCTTCTTAAGGCCAGGAATGAAGTCAACACAAAACCCAATGACATTCTCTGTTTGATGGCCCATGGAGATGCTTCCTTCTGGCCTAGCACGGTTACGGACATATTTCTTCAGGACTCCCATGAACCTCTCAAAGGGAACATATTGTGTAGAAATACAGGCCCCAGAATGACAATCTCGTCGACCAGATGAACTAGGACGTGCGTCATGATATTGAAGAAGGATGGTGGGAACACCAGCTTGAAACTGACAAGACATTGCGCCACATCACTCCTTAGCCTTGGTACGATTTCTGGATCGATCACCTTCTGAGAGATTGCATTGAGGAATGCACATAGCTTCACAATGGCTAATCGGATGTTTTCCGGTAGAAGCCCCCTCAATGCAACCGGAAGCAGTTGCGTCATAATCACGTGGCAGTCATGAGACTTTAGGTTCTGGAACTTTTTCTCTGGCATATTTATTATTCCCTTTATATTCGACGAGAAGCCAGTCGGGACATTCATACTGAGCAGGCATTCAAAGAATATTTCTTTCTCTTCTTTCGTAAGAGCGTAGCTAGCAGGACCTTTATACTGCTTCGGAGGCATGCCGTCTTTTCGTTCAAATGTTGTAGGTCCTCCCGTGCCTCAGGTGTATCTTTTGTCTTCCCATACATGCCCAAGAAGCCTAGCAGGTTCACGCAAAGGTTCTTCGTCATGTGCATCATGTCGATTGAAGAGCGGACCTCTAGGTATTTCTAGTAGGGTAGGTCCCAAAATATAGATTTCTTCTTCCACATGGGTGCATGTCCCTCAGTGTCATTCGGAACAGCTAGTCCGCCGGAACCCTTTCCAAAGATTACATGTAAATCATTGACCATAGCAAGTACGTGATCACCGGTACGCATGGCGGGCTTCTTTCGGTGATCTACCTCGCCTTTGAAATGATTGCCTTTCTTTCGACATTGATGGTTGGTCGAAAGATATCGATGATGGCACAGGTACACATTCTTCCTACATTTGTCCAGGTATATACTTCCAGTTTCTTCTAAACATTGTGTGCATGCGTGGTATCCCTTGTTTGTCTGTCCTGAAAGGTTACTGGGAGCGGGCCAATCGTTGATGGTTACAAACAGAAATGCGTGCAGGTTAAATCCCTCCTGTTTGTGCTCATCCCACGTATGTACATCGTTTCTATTGGGGAACGTAGCAGAAATTCAAAAAATTTCCTACGTGTCACCAAGATCTATCTATGGAGAGACCAGCAACGAGGGGAAGGAGAGTGCATCTACATACCCTTGTAGATCGCTAAGCAGAAGCGTTCAAGTGAACGGGGTTGATGGAGTCGTACTCGTCGTGATCCAAATCACCGGAGAACCTAGTGCCGAACGGACGACACCTCCATGTTCAACACACGTACAGCCCGGTGACGTCTCCCATGCCTTGATCCAGCAAGGAGAGAGGGAGAGGTTGAGGAAGACTCCATCCAGCAGCAGCACGACGGCGTGGTGGTGGTGGAGGAGCGTGGTACTCCAGCAGGGCTTCGCCAAGCACCGCAAGAGACGAGGAGGGAGATGTGTCACGGGAGGGAGAGGGAGGCGCCAGGGGTTTGGTTGGGCTGCCCTCCCTTCCCCCCACTATATATAGGGCCAAGGGAGAGGGGGGCGCAGCCTTGGCCCATCCTCCAAGGAAGGGTGCGGCTAGGGAGGAGTCCCTCCTCCCCATGGCACCTAGGAGGTGTCTTCCCCCTTTAGGACTCTTCCTTTCCTTATCTCTTGGCGCATGGGCCTCTTGGGGCTAGTGCCCTTGGCCCATATAGGCCAAGGCGCACACCCCTACAGCCCATGTGGCCTCCCGGGGCAGGTGGCCCCACCCGGTGGACCCCCGGGACCCTTCCGGTGGTCCCGGTACAATACCGGTGACCCCGAAACTTTTCCGATGACCAAAACAGGACTTCCCATATATAAATCTTTACCTCCGGACCATTCCGGAACTCCTCGTGACGTCCGGGATATCATTCGGGACTCCAAACAACATTCGGTAACCACATACAAACTTCCTTTATAACCCTAGCGTCATCGAACCTTAAGTGTGTAGACCCTACGGGTTCGGGAACCATGCAGACATGACCGAGACGTTCTCCGGTCAATAACCAACAGCGGGATCTGGATACCCATGTTGGTTCCCACATGTTCCACAATGATCTCATCGGATGAACCACGATGTCGAGGATTCGATCAATCCCGTAAACAGTTCCCTTTGTCTATCGGTACGATACTTCCCAGAGATTCAATCGTCGGTATCCCGATACCTTGTTTAATCTCATTACTGGCAAGTCTCTTTACTCGTTCCGTAACACATCATTCCGTGATCAACTCCTTGATCACATTGTGCACATTATGATGATGTCCTACCGAGTGGGCCCAGAGATACCTCTCCGTCACACGGAGTGACAAATCCCAGTCTCGATTCGTGCCAACCCAACAGACACTTTCGGAGATACCTGTAGTGTACCTTTATAGCCACCCAGTTACGTTGTGACGTTTGGCACACCCTAAGTATTCCTACGGTATCCGGGAGTTACACAATCTCATGGTCTAAGGAAATGATACTTGACATTAGAAAAGCTTTAGCGAACGAACTACACGATCTTTGTGCTAGGCTTAGGATTGGGTCTTGTCCATCACATCATTCTCCTAATGATGTGATCCCGTTATCAACGACATCCAATGTCCATGGTCAGGAAACCGTAACCATCTATTGATCAACGAGCTAGTCAACTAGAGGCTTAATAGGGACATGGTGTTGTCTATGTATCCACACATGTAACTGAGTTTCCTATCAATACAATTCTAGCATGGATAATAAACGATTATCATGAACAAGGAAATATAATAATAACCAATGTATTATTGCCTCTAGGGCATATTTCCAACAGTCTCCCACTTGCACTAGAGTCAATAATCTAGTTCACATCGCCATGTGATTAACACACATAGGTCACATCGCCATGTGACCAACATCCAAAGAGTTTACTAGAGTCAATAATCTAGTTCACATCACTATGTGATTAACACTCAATGAGTTCTGGGTTTGATCATGTTATGCTTGTGAGAGAGGTTTTAGTCAACGGGTCTGCAACATTCAGATCCGTATGTACTTCACAAATTTCTATGTCATCTTGTAGATGCAACTACTACGCTACATTTGGAGCCATTTCAAATAACTGTTCTACTTGGAGCTATTCTGAATTGTCGCTCCATTATACGTATCCGGTATCTCTACTCAGAGCTATCCGGATAGGTGTTAAGCTTGCATCGACGTAACTCATTACGACGAACTCTTTTACCACCTCCATAATCGAGAAAATTCCTTAGTACACTAGTTACTAAGGATAACTTTGACCGCTGTCCTGTGATCCATTCTTGGATCACTCTTGTACCCCTTGAGTGACTCATGGCAAGGCACACTTCAGGTGCGGCACACAGCATATCATACTGTAGAGAGCCTATGACAAAAGCATAGGGGACGACCTTCGTCCTTCCTCTTTCTTCTGCCGTGGTCGAGCTTTAAATCTTAACTTCATACCTTACAACTCAGGCAAGAACTCCTTCTTTGACTGATCCATCTTGAACACCTTCAAGATCATGTCAAGGTATGTGCTCATTTGAAAGTACCATTCAGCGTTTTGATCTATCCTTATAGATCTTGATGCTCAATGTTCAAGTAGCTTAATCCAGGCTTCCCATTGAAAAACACTTTTCAAATAACTCTGCATGCTTTCCAGAAATTCTACATCATTTCCGATCAACAATATGTCAACAACATATATTCATCAGAAATTCTATAGTACTCCCACTCACTTCTTTGGAAATACATGTTTCTCATAAACTTTGTATACACCCAAAATCTTTGATCATCTCATCAAAGCATACATTCCAACTCCGAGATGCTTACTCCAGTCCTCAGAAGGATTGCTCGAGCTTTGCATACTTATTAGCATCTTTCAGGATTGACAAAACCTTCCGGTTGTATCACATACAACCTTTCCTCAAGAAAAACGTCGAGGAAACAATGTTTTGACATCCTATCTGCAAGATTTCATAAATAATGCAGTAATCACTAATATAATTCCAACAGACTCTTAGCATCGCTACGAGTGAGAAAGTCTCATCGTAGTCAACTCCTTGAACTTGTCGGAAAACATCTTAACGACAAGTCGAGCTTTCTTAATGGTGATACTTACCATCATTGTCCGTCTTCCTTTTTAAAATCCATCTGTACTCAACAGCCTTACGACCATCGAGCCATTCTGCCAAAGTCCACACTTTGTTTTCATACATGGATCCTCTCTCGGATTTTATGGCCTCGAGCCATTTATCGGAATCCGGGCCCACCATCGCTTCTCCATAGCTCGTAGGTTCATTGTTGTCTAGCAACATGACTCCCAAGATAGGATTACGTACCATTCTGAAGTAGTATGCATCCTTGTCGTCCTACGAGGTTTGGGAGTGACTTGATCTGAAGTCTCATGATCACTATCATAAGCTTCCACTTCAATTGGTGTAGGTGCCACAGGAACAACTCTTTGTGCCCTGCTATACACTAGTTGTAGTGACGGTTCAATAACCTCATCAAGTCTCCACCATCCTCCCACTCAATTCTTTCGAGAGAAACTTTTCCTCGAGAATGGACCCGATTCTAGAAACAATCCCTTATTTCTTTTGGATCTGAAACAGGAGGTATACCCAACTATTTTGGGTGTCCTATGAAGATGTATGTATCCGCTTTGGGTTCGAGCTTATCAGCCTAAAACTTTTTCACATAAGCATCGCAGCCCCAAACTTTTAAGAAATGACAGCTTAGGTTTCTTTAAACCATAGTTCATACGGTGTCATCTCATCGGAATTACGTGGTGCCCTATTTAAAGTGAATGTGGTTGTCTCTAATGCCTAACCCATAAACTATCATGGTAATTCGACAAGAGACATCATGGTATGCATCATATCCAATAGGGTGCAGTTATGATGTTCGGACACACCATCACACTATGGTGTTCCTGGCTGTATTGGTTGTGAAACAATTTCCACAATGTCTTAATTCTGTGCCAAACTCGTAATTCAGATGATCATATCATAGATATTTTATCCTCTTGTTACGATGATCTTTCAACTTCACCCTAAAATTACTTGAACCTTTCAATAATTCAGACTCGTGATTCATCAAGTAAATATACTCAACATCTACTCAAATCATCTGTGAAGTAAGAACATAACGATATCCACTACACGCCTCAGTACTCATTGGACTGCACACATCAAAATGTATTACTTCCAACAAGTTGCTTTCTAGTTCCATTTTACTGAAAATGAGGCTTTCAGTCATCTTGCCCATGTGGTATGATTTGCATGTCTCAAGTGATTCAAAATCAAGTGAGTCCAAACGGTCCATTTGCATGGAGTTTCTTCATGCATATACACCAATAGACATGGTTCGCATGTCTCAAACTTTTCAAAAACGAGCGAGCCCAAAGATCCATCAACATGGAGCTTCTTCATGCGTTTTATACCGATATGACTTACGTGGCAGTGCCACAAGTAGGTGGTACTATCATTACTATCTTTTTGCATGAACATGTGTATCACTACGATCGAGATTCAATAAACCATTCATTTTAGGTGTAAGACCATTGAAGGTATTATTCAAATAAATAGAGTAACCATTATTCTCCTTAAATGAATAACCGTATTGCGATAGACATAATCCAATCATGTCTATGCTCAACGCAAACACCAAATAACAATTATTTAGGTTTAACACCAATCTCGATGGTAGAGGGAGCGTGCGATGCTTGATCATATCAACATTGGAAACACTTCCAACACATATCGTCAGCTCACCTTTAGCTAGTCTCCGTTTATTCCGTAGCCTTTTATTTCGAGTTTACTAACATTTAGCAACCGAACTGGTATCTAATACCCTGGTGCTACTAGGAGTACTAGTAAAGTACCCATCAACACAATGTATATCCAATATACTTCTATCGACCTTGCCAGCCTTCTAATCTACCAAGTATCTAGGGTAATTTTGCTCCAGTGACTGTTCCCCTTATTACAGAAGCACTTAGTCTCGGACTTGGGTTCAACTTTGGGTTTCTTCACTAGAGCAGCAGCTGATTTGCCGTTTCATGAAGTATCCCTTCTTGCCCTTGCCCTTCTTGAAACTAGTGGTTTCACCAACCATCAACAATTGATGCTCCTTCTTGATTTCTACTTTTGTGGTGTCAAACATCGCGAATATCTCAAGGATCATCATATATGTCCCTGATACATTATAGTTCATCACGAAGCTCTAGCAGCTTGGTGGTAATGACTTCGGAGAAACATCACTATCTCATCTGGAAGATCAACTCCCACTCGATTCAAATGATTGTTGTACTCAGACAATCTGAGCACAAGCTCAACAATTGAGCTTTTCTCCCTTAGTTTGCAGGCTAAGAAAATCGTCGGAGGTCTTATACCTCTTGACGTGGGCACGAGCCTGAAATCCCAATTTCAGCCCTCGAAACATCTCATATGTTTCGCGACGTTTCAAAACGTCTTCGGTGCCTCAACTCTAAACTGTTTAACTGAACTATCACGTAGTTATCAAAATGTGTACGGCAGCTGTTCGCAACATCCACAGACAACGTTTGAGGTTCAGCACACTGCGCGGTGCATTAAGGACATAAGCCTTCTATGAAGCAATGAGGACAATCCTCAGTTTACGGACCTAATCCGCATAATTGCTACTATCAACTTTCAACTAAATTTTCTCTAGGAACATATCAAAACAGTAGAACTGAAGCGCGAGCTACGACATAATTTGCGAAGACCTTTTGACTATGTTTAGGATAATTAAGTTCATCTTATGAACTCCCACTCAGATAGACATCCCTCCAGTCATCTAAGTGATTACATGATCCGAGTCAACTAGGCCGTGTCCGATCATCACGTGAGACGGACTAGTCAACATCGGTGAACATCTTCATGTTGATCGTATCTACCATACGACTCATGCTCGACCTTTCGGTCTTCTGTGTTCCGAGGCCATGTTTGTACATGCTAGGCTCGTCAAGTCAAGCTAAGTGTTTTGCATGTGTTCCGAGGCCATGTCTGTACATGCTAGGCTCGTCAACACCTGTTGTATTCGAACGTTAGAACCTATCACACCCGATCATCACGTGGTGCTTCGAAACAACGAACCTTCTGCAACGGTGCACAGTTAGGGAAAACACTTTCTTGAAATTTTAAAGAGGGATCATCTTATTTACTACCGTCGTTCTAAGCAAATAAGATGTATAAACATGATAAACATCACATGCAATCAAATAGTGACATGATATGGCCATCATCACTTTGCTCCTTTTGATCTCCATCTTCGGGGCTCCATGATCATCATCGTCACTGGCATGACACCATGATCTCCATCATCGTGTCTCCATGAAGTTGCTCGCCAACTATTACTTCTACTACTATGGCTACCGGTTAGCAATAAAGTAAAGCAATTACATGGCGTTGTTCAATGACACGCAGGTCATACAATAAATAAAGACAACTCCTATGGCTCCTACTGGTTGTCATAGTCATCGACATGCAAGTCGTGATTCCTATTACAAGAACATGATCAATCTCATACATCACATATATCATTCATCACATCCTTTTGGCCATATCACATCACATAGCATACCCTGCAAAAACAAGTTAGACGTCCTCTAATTGTTGTTTGCATATTTTACGTGGCTGCTATGGGTTTCTAGCAAGAACGTTTCTTACCTACGCAAAAACCACAACGTGATATGCCAATTGCTATTTACCCTTCATAAGGACCCTTTTCATCGAATCCGATCCGACTAAAGTGGGAGAGACAGACACCCGCTAGCCACCTTATGCAACTAGTGCATGTCAGTCGGTGGAACCAGTCTCACGTAAGAGTACGTGTAAGGTCGGTCCGGGCCGCTTCATCCCACAATGCCGCCGAATCAAGATTGGACTAGTAACGGTAAGCATATTGAACAAAATCAACGCCCACAACTACTTTGTGTTCTACTCGTGCATAGAATCTACGCAATAGACCTAGCTCATGATGCCACTGTTGGGGAACGTAGCAGCAATTCAAAAAAATTCCTACGTGTCACCAAGATCTATCTATGGAGAGACCAGCAACGAGGGGAAGGAGAGTGCATATACATACCCTTGTAGATCGCTAAGCGGAAGCGTTCAAGTGAACAGGGTTGATGGAGTCGTACTCGTCGTGATCCAAATCACCGGAGATCCTAGTGCCGAATGGACGGCACCTCCATGTTCAACACACGTACAGCCCGGTGACGTCTCCCATGCCTTGATCTAGCAAGGAGAGAGGGCGAGGTTGAGGAAGACTCCATCCAGCAGCAGCACGACGGCGTGGTGGTGGTGGAGGAGCGTGGTACTCCAGCAGGGCTTCGCCAAGCACCGCAAGAGACGAGGAGGGAGATGTGTCACGGGAGGGAGAGGGAGGCGCCAGGGCTTTGGTTGGGCTGCCCTCCCTTCCCCCCACTATATATAGGGCCAAGGGAGAGGGGGGGAGCAGCCTTGGCCCTTCCTCCAAGGAAGGGTGTGGCTAGGGAGGAGTCCCTCCTCTCCATGGCACCTAGGAGGTGCCTTCCCCCTTTAGGACTCTTCCTTTCATTATCTCTTGGCGCATGGGCCTCTTGGGGCTGGTGCACACCCCTACAGCCCATGTGGCCCCACCCGGTGGACCCCCGGGACCCTTCCGGTGGTCCCGGTACAATACCGGTGACCCCAAAACTTTTCCGGTGACCAAAATAGGACTTCCGATATATAAATCTTTACCTCTGGACCATTCCGGAACTCCTCGTGACGTCCGAGATATCATCCGGGACTCTGAACAACATTCGGTAACCACATACAAACTTCCTTTATAACCCTAGCATCATCGAACCTCAAGTGCGTAGACCCTACGGGTTCGGGAACCATGCAGACATGACCAAGATGTTCTCCGATCAATAACCAACAGCGGGATCTGGATACCCATGTTGGTTCCCACATGTTCCACGATGATCTCATCGGATGAACCACGATGTCGAGGATTCGATCAATCCCATAGACAATTCCCTTTGTCTATCGGTACGATACTTGCCCGAGATTCGATCGTCGGTATCCCGATACCTTGTTCAATCTCGTTACTGGCAAGTCTCTTTACTCGTTCCGTAACACATCATCCCGTGATCAACTCCTTGATCACATTGTGCACATTATGATGATGTCCTACCAAGTGGGCCCAGAGATACCTCTCCGTCACACGGAGTGACAAATCCCAGTCTCGATTCATGCCAACCCAACAGACACTTTCGGAGATACCTGTAGTGTACCTTTATAGCCACCCAGTTACGTTGTGATGTTTGGCACACCCAAAGTATTCCTACGGTATCCGGGAGTTACACAATCTCATGGTCTAAGGAAATGATACTTGACATTAGAAAAGCTTTAGCGAACGAACTACACGATCTTTGTGCTAGGATTAGGATTGGGTCTTGTCCATCACATCATTCTCCTAATGATGTGATCCCGTTATCAACGACATCCAATGTCCATGGTCAGGAAACCGTAACCATCTATTGATCAACGAGCTAGTCAACTAGAGGCTTACTAGGGACATGGTGTTGTCTATGTATCCACACATGTAACTGAGTTTCCTATCAATACAATTCTAGCATGGATAATAAACGATTATCATGAACAAGGAAATATAATAATAACCAATTTATTATTGCCTCTAGGGCATATTTCCAACAGTTTCCATTCCACAGCTATAAAAGTTCTTCAACTAATGGACTTAGGAACACATCAATGTCGTTGCGAGGTTGCTTAGGGCCTTGGATGAGAATTGGCATCATAATAAACTTCCGCTTCATGCACATCCAAGGAGGAAGGTTATACATACATAGAGTCATGGGCCAGGTGTTGTGATTGCTGCTCTGCTCCCCGAAAGGATTAATGCCATTCGCACTTAAACCAAACCATACGTTCCTTGGGTCACTTGCAAACTCAGGCCAGTACTTTCTCTCGATTTGTCTCCACTGCGACCCGTCAGCGGGTGCTCTCAACTTCCCGTCTTTCTTACGGTCCTCACTGTGCCATCGCATCAACTTGGCATGCTCTTGGTTTCTGAACAGACGTTTGAACCATGGTATTATAGGAGGATACCACATCACCTTCGCAGGAACCCTCTTCCTGGGGGGCTCGCCGTCAACATCACCAGGGTCATCTCGTCTGATCTTATACCGCAATGCACCGCATATCGGGCATGTGTTCAGATCCTTGTACGCACCGCGGTAGAGGATGCAGTCATTAGGGCATGCATGTATCTTCTGCACCTCCAATCCTAGAGGCCATCCGACCTTCTTTGCTGCGTATGTACTGTCGGGCAATTCGTTATCCTTTGGAAGCTTCTTCTTCAATATTTTCAGTAGCTTCTCAAATCCTTTGTCAGGCACAACATTCTCTGCCTTCCACTGTAGCAATTCCAGTATGGTACCAAGATTTGTATTGCCATCTTCACAATTGGGGTACAACCCTTTTTTGTGATCCTCTAACATGCGATCGAACTTCAGCTTCTCCTTTTGACTTTCGCATTGCGTCCTTGCATAGACAATGACCCGGCGGAGATCATCATCATCGGGCACATCATCTGGTTCCTCATGATCTTCAGTAGCTTCCCCTGTTGCAGCATCATTGGGCACATCGTCTGGTTCCTCTTGATCTTGAGCAGCTTCCCCTGTTGCAGCATCACCGTATTCAGGGGGCACATAGTTGTCATCGTCCTCTTCTTCTTCGCCGTCTTCCATCAGAACCCCTATTTCTCCGTGCCTCGTCCAAACATTATAGTGTGGCATGAAACCATTGTAAAGCAGGTGGGTGTGAAGGATTTTCCGGTCAGAGTAAGACTTCGTATTCCCACATTTAGGGCATGGGCAACACATAAAACCATTCTGCTTGTTTGCCTCAGCCACTTCGAGAAAATCATGCACGCCCTTAATGTACTCGGAGGTGTGTCTGTCACCGTACATCCATTGCCAGTTCATCTGCGTGCATTATATATAATTAAGTGTGTCAAAAACCATTACAGAACATCATGAATAGATAATTAAGTGACCAAATTAATAGAAGTCCATCATCACATTAAAACCAAAGTACATACATAGTTCTCATCTAACAACATATAGCTCAGCAGAGCATCTAATTAATTAAACTATACATTGAAACTATGTAAAACATTTCAATGTGAAAACAAATGCGATCATAATCGCAACCAAGGTAACAATTGATCTAACGGCATAATGATACCAAGCCTCGGTATGAATGGCATATTTTCTAATCTTTCACATCTTCAACCGCATTGCATCCATCTTGATCTTGTGATCATCGACGACATCCGCAACATGCAACTCCAATATCATCTTCTCCTCCTCAATTTTTTTTATTTTTTCCTTCAAGTAATTGTTTTCTTCTGCAACTAAATTTAACCTCTCGGCAATAGGGTCGGTTGGAATTTCCGGTTCAACTACCTCCTAGATAAATAAAATCTATGTTACGTTGGTCGGCATAATTGTCATAAACAATAAATGAACCAAATAGTTATAAAAAGATAATATATACCACATCCGAATCATAGCCATGACGAGGGCCGACGGGGGCGGATACCAAAACCATCGCACTATATAATAACAAGCAATAATAAAAGTAAGAAAATTAGACATGTATCTATCTAAAGTAGGAATATTTTCTTTCAGAAAGAAGATAAGAATAAGAGGCTCACCACGGTGGTGCCGGCGACGAGATCGGTGCGGGCGATCGACGGCGGTGAAGACGGGAATAGGACGTGACGGGCCACCAAAACCTAGACAAATCTCGAGGAGAATGGAGCTTTGAGGTTGAGCTTCGAAAGGAGAAAGCTTAACTAGTGTGGCTCGGGCATTTCATCGAACACCTCATGTGCATAGGAGGTGAGCTACAGCACCACAAAGCCCTCCCCTCGCCGGCCAGAGAAAAACAGAGCAGTGGGGTGCTCTGCTCGTGGACGAGGGGTATATATAGGCACCTCATTGGTCCCGGTTTGTGGCATGAACCGGGACTAAAGGGAAGCCCGTGGTCCCGGTTCAAGCCACCAACCGGGACCAATGATGGTGGGCCAGGAGCGAGGCCCATTGGTCCCGGTTCGTCCCACCAACCGGGACCAAAGGGGCCAGACGAACCGGGACCAATGCCCCCACAAGGCCCGGCAGGCCCCTGGCCTCATGAACCGGGACCAATGCCCCCATGGGTCCCAGTTCTGGACTGAACCGGGACTAATGGGCTGACCCGGCCAGAACCAATGCCCTCTCACTACTAGGAAAAGGGCTAAAGATAGGATTGACACTAATGGCGCACCAGAGTAGTGGTGCGCCACTACTATATACTAATGGCGCACCTGGTGGAGATACGCCATTAGTGTGGAAGACACTAATGGCGCACCAGGCAAACGGTGCGCCACTAGTAAAACATTTTTTTTCATTTTTTCAAACATACTAATGGCACATCCTGGCAAAGTGCGCCATTAGTAGTTAGAACTACTAGTGGCGCACCGGCGACAGAGTGCGCCAGTAAATTATTATTTTTTTACTTTTTGACAAAAAAAAATTCTAATGGCGCACCGCTGCTGGGTGCGCCATTAGTAAGCTTTGTTGGAGAACGTTGCAGAAAACAAAAAATTTCCTACTCGTTTCACCAAGATCATCTAGGAGTTCATCTAGCAACGAGTCACGAGATGCATCTACATACCTTTGTAGATCGCGTGCGGAAGCGTTCAAGGAACGGGGATGATGTGGTCGAACACGACGTGATCCAAATCACCAATGACCGAGTGCCGAACGGACGGCACCTCCGCGTTCAACACACGTACGGGACGGGATACGTCTCCTCCTTCTTGATCCAGCAAGGGGGAAGGAGAGGTTGATGATGATCCAGCAGCACGACGGCGTGGTGGTGGATGCAGGGCGTCACGACAACAGGGCTTCGCCGTGTACTACGAGAGAGAGATATGTAACAGGGAGAGAGGGAAGCACCAAAAGCCGTGTGTATCAAGTACCTCCTCTCCCCCACTATATATAGGGGTGCCAGGGGGGCGCCGGCCCTAGTAGATGGCATCTACTAGGGGGGGCGGCGGCCAAGGGGTGGGGGGCTTGCCCCCCAAGCAAGGGGGCGCCCCCCTTAGGGTTCCCCCCCAAACCCTAGGCGCATGGGCCCTTGGGGGGTTGGCGCCCCAGCCCACTAAGGGCTGGGTTCCCTCCTATTTCAGCCCATGGGGCCCTCCGGGATAGGTGGCCCCACCTGGTGGACCCCCGGGACCCTTCCGGTGGTCCCGGTACAATACCGGGTACCCCGAAACTTGTCCCGATGGCCGAAACTGCACATCCTATATATAATTCTTTACCTCCGGACCATTCTGGAACTCCTCGTGATGTCTGGGATCTCATCCGGGACCCCGAACAACATTCGGGTTACTGCATATTCATATCTTCACAACCCTAGCGTCACCGAACCTTAAGTGTGTAGACCCTACGGGTTCGGGAGACATGTAGACATGACCGAGACGACTCTCCGGTCAATAACCAACAGCGGGATCTGGATACCCATGTTGGCTCCCACATGCTCCACGATGATCTCATCGGATGAACCACTATGTCGAGGATTCAATCAACCCCGTATACAATTCCCTTTGTCAATCGATATATTACTTGCCCGAGATTCGATCGTCGGTATCCCAATACCTCGTTCAATCTCGTTACCGGCAAGTCACTTTACTCGTACCGTAATGCATGATCCTGTGACCAGACACTTGGTCACTTTGAGCTCATTATGATGATGCATTACCGAGTGGGCCCAGTGATACCTCTCCGTCATACGGAGTGACAAATCCCAGTCTTGATCCGTGTCAACCCAACAGACACTTTCGGAGATACCCGTAGTATACCTTTATAGTCACCCAGTTACGTTGTGACGTTTGGTACACCCAAAGCACTCCTACGGTATCCGGTAGTTACACGATCTCATGGTCTAAGGAAAAGATACTTGACATTGCAAAACTCTAGCAAACGAACTATACGATCTTTATGCTATGTTTAGGATTGGGTCTTGTCCATCACATCATTCTCCTAATGATGTGATCTCATTATCAATGACATCTTATGTCCATAGCCAGGAAACCATGACTATCTGTTGATCAACGAGCTAGTCAACTAGAGGCTTACTAGGGACATGTTGGTGTCTGTTATTCACACATGTATTACGATTTCCGGATAACACAATTATAGCATGAATAAAGACAATTACCATGAACAAGGAAATATAATAATAATGCATTTATTATTGCCTCTAGGGCATATTTCCAACATTCTCCCACTTGCACTAGAGTCAATAATCTAGTTACATTGTGATGAATCGAACACCCATGGAATTCTGGTGTTGATCATGTTTTGCCCTAGGGAGAGGTTTAGTCAACGGATCTGCTACATTCAGGTCCGTATGTACTTTACAAATATCTATGTCTCCATCCTGAACATTTTCACGAATGGAGTTGAAGCGACGCTTGATATGCCTTGTCTTCTTGTGAAACCTGGGCTCCTTGGCAAGTGCAATAGCTCAAGTGTTGTCACAGAAGAGCTTGACCGGCCCCGACGCATTGGTTATGACTCCGAGGTCGGTGATGAACTCCTTCACCCAAATTGCTTCATGTGCTGCCTCCGAGGCTGCCATGTACTCCGCTTCACATGTAGATCCCGCCACGACGCTCTGCTTGCAACTGCACCAGCTTACTGCCCCACCATTCAAAATATACACGTATCCGGTTTGTGACTTTGAGTCATCCAGATCTGTGTCGAAGCTAGCGTCGACGTAACCCTTTACGACGAGCTCTTCGTCACCTCCATAAACGAGAAACATCTCCTTAGTCCTTTTTAGGTACTTCAGGATATTCTAGACCGCTGTCCAGTGTTCCTTGCCGGGATTACTTTGGTATCTTCCTACCAAACTTACGGCAAGGTTTACATCAGGTCTGGTACACAGCATGGCATACATAATAGAACCTATGGCTGAGGCATAGGGGATGACACTCATCTCTTCTATTTCTTCTGCCGTGGTCGGACTTTGAGCCGAGCTCAATTTTATACCTTGTAACACAGGCAAGAACCCCTTCTTAGATTGATCCATATTGAACTTCTTCAATATCTTATCAAGGTATGTGCTTTGTGAAAGACCTATGAGGCGTCTCGATCTATCTCTATAGATCTTGATGCCTAATATATAAGCAGCTTCTCCAAGGTCCTTCATTGAAAAATTCTTATTCAAGTAGGCCTTGATGCTGTCCAAGAGTTCTATATCATTTCCCATCAAAAGTATGTCATCTACATATAATATGAGAAATGCTACAGAGCTCCCACTCACTTTCTTATAAACACAGGCTTCTCCATAAGTCTGCGTAAACCCAAACGCTTTGATCATCTCATCAAAGCGAATGTTCCAACTCCGAGATGCTTGCACCAGCCCATAAATCGAGCGTTGGAGCTTGCACACCTTGTCAGCATTCTTAGGATCGACAAAACCCTCTGGCTGCATCATATACAATTCTTCCTTAAGGAGACCATTAAGGAATGTCGTTTTGACGTCCATTTGCCATATTTCATAATCGTAGAATGCGGCAATTGCTAACATGATTCGGACGGACTTCAGCTTCGCTACCGGTGAGAAAGTCTCATCGTAGTCAACCCCTTGAACTTGTCGATAACCCTTAGCGACAAGCCGAGCTTTATAGATGGTCACATTACCATCCGCGTGTGTCTTCTTCTTAAAGATCCATTTATTTTCTATGGCTCGCCATTCAACGGGCAAGTCAGTCAAAGTCCATACTTCGTTTTCATACATGGATCCTATCTCGGATTTCATGGCTTCTAGCCATTTGTCGGAATCCGGGCCCGCCATCGCTTCTTCATAGTTCGAAGGTTCACCGTTGTCTAACAACATGATTTCCAAGACAGGGTTGCCATACCACTCTGGTGCGGAATGTGTCCTTGTGGAACTTCGAATTTCAGTAGGAGCTAGATCAGAAGTATCTTGATCATTATCATTTACATCCTCTCTAGTCGGTGCTGGCACCTCAGGAACATTTTCTTGAGTTGCGCCATTTTCCGGTTCAAGAGGCAATACTTCATTTAGTTCTACTTTCCTCCCACTTACTTCTTTCGAGAGAAACTCCTTATCTAGAAAGGATCCATTCTTGGCAACAAAGACCTTGCCTTCGGATCTGAGGTAGAGGGTATACCCAATAGTTTCTTTAGGGTATCCTATGAAGACGCATTTTTCCGACTTGGGTTCGAGCTTTTCAGGCTGAAGTTTCTTGACATAAGCATCGCATGCCCAAACTTTCAGAAACGACAACTTAGGTTTCTTTCCAAACCATAATTCAAACGGTGTCGTCTCAACGGATTTTGACGGAGCCCTATTTAAAGTGAATGCAGCAGTCTCTAAAGCATAGCCCCAAAAAGATAGCGGTAGATCGGTAAGAGACATCACAGACCGCACCATATCTAATAGAGTGCGATTACGACGTTCGGATACACCGTTACGCTGAGGTGTTCCAGGCGGCGTGAGCTGTGAAACTATTCCACATTTTCTTAAGTGTGTGCCAAATTCGTGACTCAAGTATTCTCCTCCACGATCTGATCGTAGAAACTTGATTTTCCTGTCACGTTGATTCTCAACCTCACTCTGGGATTCCTTGAACTTTTCAAAGGTTTCAGACTTGTGTTTCATTAAGTAAATATATCCATATCTACTCAAATCATCAGTGAGAGTGAGAACATAACGATAGCCGCCGCGAGCCTCAACACTCATTGGACCGCACACATCAGTATGTATGATTTCCAATAAGTTGGTTGCTCGCTCCATTGTTCCTGAGAACGGAGTCTTGGTCATTTTACCCATAAGGCATGGTTCGCACGTGTCAAATGATTCATAATCAAGAGACTCTAAAAGTCCATCTGCATGGAGCTTCTTCATGCGTTTGACACCTATGTGACCAAGGCGGCAGTGCCACAAGTATGTGGGACTATCATTACCAACGTTACATCTTTTGGTACTCACACTATGAACATGTGTAGCATTACGTTCGAGATTCATAAAGAATAAACCATTCACCATAGGAGCATGATCATAAAACATATCTCTCATATAAATAGAACAACCATTATTCTCGGATTTAAATGAGTAGCCATCTCGAATCAAACGAGATCCCGATACAATGTTCATGCTCAAAGCTGGTACTAAATAACAATTATTGAGGTTTAAAACTAATCCCGTAGGTAAATGAAGAGGCAGCGTGCCGACGGCGATCACATCGACTTTGGAACCATTCCCGACGCGCATCGTCACCTCGTCCTTTGTCAGTCTTCGCCTATTCCGTAGTTCCTGCTGTGAGTTACAAATGTGAGCAACTGCACCGGTATCAAATACCCAAGAGCTAGTACGATTACTGGTAAGGTACACATCAACTACATGTATATCACATATACCTTTTGTTTTGCCGGCCTTCTTGTCTGCTAAGTACTTGGGGCAATTCCGCTTCCAGTGACCGCTTCCCTTGCAATAAAAACACTCAGTCTCGGGCTTGGGTCCATTCTTTGGCTTCTTCCCGGCAGCTTGCTTGCCGGGCGCGGCAACCTCCTTGCCGTCCTTCTTGAAGGCTTTCTTACCCTTGCCCTTCTTGAACTTAGTGGTTTCATTGACCATCAACACTTGATGTTCCTTCTTGACTTCTACCTCTGCTGATTTCAGCATAGCAAATACTTCAGGAATGGTCTTTTCCATCCCCTGCATATTGAAGTTCATCACAAAGCTCTTGTAGCTCGGTGGAAGCGACTGGAGGATTCTGTCAATGACCGCATCATCCGGGAGATTAACTCCCAGCTGAGTCAAGCGGTTATGTAATCCAGACATCGTGAGTATGTGCTCACTGACAGAACTGTTTTCCTCCATCTTACAGCTGAAGAACTTGTCGGAGACCTCATATCTCTCGACCCGGGCATGAGCTTGGAAAACCATTTTCAGCTCTTCGAACATCTCATATGCTCCATGTCTCTCAAAACGCTTTTGGAGCCCCGGTTCTAAACTGTAAAGCATGCCGCACTGAACGAGGGAGTAGTCATCGGTACGTGCCTGCCAAGCGTTCATAACGTCTTGTTCAGCAGGGAGGACAGGTGCGTCACCCAGCGGTGCTTGTAGGACATAATCTTTCTTGGCAGCTATGAGGATGATCCTCAGGTTCCGGACCCAGTCCGTATAGTTGCTGCCATCGTCTTTCAGCTTGGTTTTCTCTAGGAACGCGTTGAAGTTGAGGACTACGTGGGCCATTTGATCTACAAGACATATTGTAAAATATTTTTAGACTAATGTTCATGATAATAAAGTTCATCTAATCAAATTATACTGAACTCCCACTTAGATTAGACATCCCTCTAGTCATCTAAGTATTACATGATCCGAGTTAACTAGGCCGTGTCCGATCATCACGTGAGACGGACTAGTTAACGTCGGTGAACATCTTCATGTTGATCGCATCTTCTATACGACTCATGCTCGACCTTTCGGTCTTCTATGTTCCGAGGCCATGTCTATGCACATGCTAGGCTCGTCAAGTTAACCCTAAGTGTTTTGCATGTGTAAAACTGTCTTACACCCGTTGTATGTGAACGTAAGAATCTATCACACCCGATCATCACGTGGTGCTTCGAAATGACGAACTTTAGCAACGGTGCACAGTTAGGGGAGAACACTTCTTGAAATTGTTATGAGGGATCATCTTATTTACTACCGCCGTTCTAAGTAAACAAGATGCAAAACATGATAAACATCACATGCAATCAAACAATAAACGTGACATGATATGGCCATTATCACATAGCTCCTTTGATCTCCATCTTTGGGCTCCATGATCGTCTTGTCACCGGCTTGACACCATGATCTCCATCATCATGATCTCCATCATCGTGTCTCCATGAAGTTGCTCGCCAATTATTACTTCTACTACTATGGCTAACGCGTTTAGCAATGAAGCAAAGTAATTTACATGGCGTTTCTCAATGACACACAGGTCATATAAAAGAATAAAGACAACTCGTATGGCTCCTGCCGGTTGTCATACTCATCGACATGCAAGTCGTGATTCCTATTACAATAGCATGAACATCTCATACATCACATATAGATCATTCATCATTCATCACAACTTTGGCCATATCATATCACAAACCACTTGCTGCAGAAAACAAGTTAGACGTCCTCTAATTGTTGTTGCAAGTTTTTACGTGGCTGAATTAGGGTTCTAGCAAGAACGTTTTCTTACCTACGTGAAAGCCACAACGTGATTTGTCAACTTCTATTTACCCTTCATAAGGACCCTGTTCATCGAATCCGCTCCAGCTAAAGTGGGAGAGACAGACACCCGCCAGCCACCTTATGCAACTAGTGCATGTTAGTCGGTGGAACCGGTCTCACGTAAGCGTACGTGTAAGGTTGGTCCGGGCCGCTTCATCCCACAATACCGCTGAAGCAAGAAAAGACTAGTAGCGGCAAGAAAGTTGACAAATCCACGCCCACAACAAATTGTGTTCTACTCGCGCAAGAAGAACTACGCATAGACCTAGCTCATGATGCCACTGTTGGAGAACGTTGCAAAAAACAAAAAATTTCCTACTCGTTTCACCAAGATCATCTAGGAGTTCATCTAGCAACGAGTCACGAGATGCATCTACATACCTTTGTAGATCGCGTGCGGAAGCGTTCAAGGAATGGGGATGATGTGGTCGAACACGACGTGATCCAAATCACCGATGACCGAGTGCCGAACGGACGGCACCTCCGCGTTCAACACACGTACGGGACGGGAGACGTCTCCTCCTTCTTGATCCAGCAAGGGGGAAGGAGAGGTTGATGATGATCCAGCAGCACGACGGCGTGGTGGTGGATGCAGGGCGTCACGACAACAGGGCTTCGCCGTGTACTACGAGAGAGAGATATGTAACAGGGAGAGAGGGAAGCACCAAAAGCCGTGTGTATCAAGTCCCTCCTCTCCCCCACTATATATAGGGGTGCCAGGGGGGGCGGCGGCCCTAGTAGATGGCATCTACTAGGGGGGCGGCGGCCAAGGGGTGGGGGGCTTGCCCCCCAAGCAAGGGGGCGCCCCCCTTAGGGTTCCCCCCCAAACCCTAGGCGCATGGGCCCTTGGGGGGTTGGCGCCCCAGCCCACTAAGGGCTGGGTTCCCTCCTATTTCAGCCCATGGGGCCCTCCGGGATAGGTGGCCCCACCTGGTGGACCCCCGGGACCCTTCCGGTGGTCCCGGTACAATACCGGGTACCCCGAAACTTGTCCCGATGGCCGAAACTGCACATCCTATATATAATTCTTTACCTCCGGACCATTCCGGAACTCCTCGTGACGTCCGGGATCTCATCCGGGACCCCGAACAACATTCGGGTTACTGCATATTCATATCTTCACAACCCTAGCGTCACCGAACCTTAAGTGTGTAGACCCTACGGGTTCGGGAGACATGTAGACATGACCGAGACGACTCTCCGGTCAATAACCAACAGCGGGATCTGGATACCCATGTTGGCTCCCACATGCTCCACGATGATCTCATTATTACTTGCCCTTTGTCAATCGATATATTATACAATTCCCTTTGTCAATCGATATATTACTTGCCCGAGATTCGATCGTCGGTATCCCAATACCTCGTTCAATCTCGCTACCGGCAAGTCACTTTACTCGTACCGTAATGCATGATCCAGTGACCAGACACTTGGTCACTTTGAGCTCATTATGATGATGCATTACCGAGTGGGCCCAGTGATACCTCTCCGTCATACGGAGTGACAAATCCCAGTCTTGATCCGTGTCAACCCAACAGACACTTTCGGAGATACCCGTAGTATACCTTTATAGTCACCCAGTTACGTTGTGACGTTTGGTACACCCAAAGCACTCCTACGGTATCCGGGAGTTACACGATCTCATGGTCTAAGGAAAAGATACTTGACATTGCAAAACTCTAGCAAACGAACTATACGATCTTTATGCTATGTTTAGGATTGGGTCTTGTCCATCACATCATTCTCCTAATGATGTGATCTCGTTATCAATGACATCTTATGTCCATAGCCAGGAAACCATGACTGTCTGTTGATCAACGAGCTAGTCAACTAGAGGCTTACTAGGGACATGTTGGTGTCTGTTATTCACACATGTATTACAATTTCTGGATAACACAATTATAGCATGAATAAAGACAATTACCATGAACAAGGAAATATAATAATAATGCTTTATTATTGCCTCTAGGGCATATTTCCAACAAGCTTCCCCCCCACTCCACCTATTCCCCTCCCTCCCTTCCTCCCCATTCGACCTAACTGTACGCCCCCTCTGCCCCAACCGTACGCCGCCACCGCGCCTGCACGCCCCCTCCGCCCCCTCCGTCCCCTGCCGCCGCCTCTCCTTCCCTGCCTTCTCCACCCCGCCGCCCCGACCCCCGCCGCCCCCGCACCCCCACGCCCCCACTACTGCAGCTCCCCCGCGCCGCCGCCCCCGCGCCCCCACTACTGCAACTCCCCGCGCCGCCGCCCCCGCGCCCCGAGCCAGAGGAGGAGGACGAGTAGGAGGAGGAGACAGCGGCGGCCGATGCGGAGCAGGAGGCCGCGGAGGACGCGCTGCTGGACCACGCGCAGGCCCTCATCTCCCGCGTCGTCGAGCAGGAGGCCAACCCCAACCTGCGTCTCATCCACACCCTCGCCACCATCCACGTCATCGAGCAGGAGGCCAGGTAGTCCGCCCATCCCCTCCCTCTCCCCCTTCCGCATGCTGGTAGATAGGAGTAGGAATAGCTTACTGCCGAACTTGTGCTTGCTTGTGCTCATCTAGTTTTTTTGATAGAAAGACTGTAAGGGAACCCCTTACAGTATAATTGGTGCAACAAACCCAAATTGCAAGTACCATGCCTTGAACCTGGGTGGGTGGGAAGGCATCAGCCCCTTCCCACCACTAGGCTGTGCCTTAGTCTGCTTGTGCTCATCTAGTTCCGCAACTACTCGCGAGCAACGCCGGGATTTCACCCGTGTAAGCCTGAAAGAAGCCATTCGTCTATGTAGGTGTGCTCTGCTTCCTGTATATCTGTTCACCCAGCAGTTAGCAGTCGCATCTTGCTTCTCATCCAAACAAGCAAATTAACGGAGCAAACTCGTGTGCAGCCAGCGATCAAGTTTCAGGCCATCCTGTTCCTATAGACACTCTGCACAAGTTCTTGGATCCTCTTCTTATAGACAGTCTTCACAAGTCCTTGGCTTTTGGCTCAATACATTGCTGCTCTAGTGCATTTTATTGGTAGTGCATTTCACTGCATTTTATATCTATAAGCAAGGTCTCCGTTCTGTAGTTATATTGCAACTGGAGTACTAATATTTACAAAGGGAGTAACTGATAAAAAGCTCATGTTTCTGTACTCTGCTTCTAGTGTCACAGTGAACTAGTGGTAAATTGTAGAAAGTTGTAGCAGGCATTGGCTATTGCCCAGCTGGGGTGTTGGCTAAATTCTTCATTGCATCCTGGCCCATCGTAGAGTAATTTTAGGAGTAACTTGAAATGGAGTATAACTTGCCATTCTATAACTTGTTGTGAATTACTCTAGGTCAGTGCCATCCTCTTGTACTCAAGAGTATTTTTGTCACAGTGCCATATAACATCAAACCTACTCCTGCATTTTTCTACTCAGGAGTATAAACTGCATTTTGACAGCGCCATAGATAGTAGGAGTAATAAAAATGCTAAGGTGCCATATAAATATTTGCCTTTTGCTTGGTAGGTGTTTGTGATAATGCTTGCAAGGGGCAAATGTTTAAACAAATATAAATATTTGAATGGCCAGAGATGGGATGTGCAGGCCATCAAGGGGGCACGACACAGCCTGTGATGAGCTGTGCCACTTTGCTTATTATTCTTTCCTAAGATAAATAGTAATAAAAATGTGCTTGCTAGCTGCTGCCACTTGTAGCCACGAGACAAGTTCAGTGTGCTATCATTATCATTAATCATGCCCAGGTTAAAAGACAACAGCAATATGCCCAGGTTAAAAGACAATATCTCTAGTTTTTTTGGCAGTAATAATAGCCTTGTCACTACCTACAGTAGAACAGCCTGGGACTACTCAAGCAGTGCAAGCAAGCAAAATTGCAAGCTACTGCTGCTGCAAGCAAATTCTGTTAAAGCTTCCTAAGTTAGCATTCTGGTTGTAGTCCTGCTTCTTATTCTTGCTGCTGTTGCTGTTGTTATTCTGCTGCTGTTGTGTTGTTATCTGCTGCTGCTGGTTTCTTCTTGCTGCTGCTGCTGTTATGCCTATATTCACAGCTGCTGCTGCTGCTGTATTTGTGATGATGTTGTACTTGTGATGATGCTACTTGTGATCTTCTGAAATGACCCATTGGCGACTTCATTACGTGGGGATAATGATTTTGCAGGTACCCCGAGAGGCCCTTGAGTTTGCCAGAATGTCGATTAACTTCCGTTCCGGCAAATTCGGGTACTCCATATGTTCTATGATCTGTTGTAAGGGTAGTAATTGGTCTCTTCTGCTGCTTACCAGAGATGGCGAGAAGCATCCACCGCCGCTCTGCGACACCGCAGTACGAGTTGGATGCTTCTGAGTTCTTCACTATCATACTTGGGACTTCAGTATCATCCATGACGCAGGTATATAAAACGAGAGATCTCCCCTTCACCCATCTCATTATGATATCTGTTGTTTTCCTACATCACTCATTGTCCCAAACTGCAGAGGCTGCCTGACAGTTTTATGAACATGCTGATGGGTGAAGATCCGCCAAATAATGTGAAGCTGCGATAGGCCGGCAGCGGGTTTCGCAGGTTGTGGGATGTGGAGTTGGTGATCAAGGAGGGCCACATGTACTTGTCTCGTGGGTGGGAGAAGTTCTACCGTGCCTACGACCTGCGGCTGGGGTACTTCCTTCTCTTCATGTACGACGACGACGGCACCATGCTCATCGTGAAGGTGTTCAACGCGACTATGTGTCGCATGCGCTACGCTGAAGATTATGATGCCGGTACGTTCTGCCTCTTCTTATTCCTCTACATTTGGCTTTGTCTCACATCGATTGTTAATGGTCATTGTTGCATTTGGACAGGTAATGGGAGCAGCAGCAGCGACAATGGCTATAGCCAAAGCAGCAGCGACCATGGTTGTAGCGAAAGCAGCAGCGATTCTGGCTATAGCGAAAGCAGCAGCGATTCTGGCAGCAGCATGGACAACAAGAAGGATGATCCGGACTGGAGTGCGGGAGAAGAGGAGCAGAGTGGGGATGAGGAGCTACAGGATGATGATGGGCATCAGGCTGAGGATGACCTAGCGCTGGTGGTGGCTGACCAAGGGCAAGAGATGGTGGTGGCTGACCATGGGCAAGAGATGGAGGTGGCTGAGGATGACCTAGCGATGGTCGTGCCTGAAGGTGGCCTCGCGATGGTGGTGGTGCCTGACAATGACCACGCACCGGTGGTGGCGCCGGCGATCCCACAGCTGGGCGACATGACCATGCCAATTGAGGTACAAGACTACATCCCACTGCCTCCACCGCCTCCACCGCCTCGCCACTCTTGGCGCATCAGGCTGAGGAAGGAGAAGGAGAAGAACAATGCATGAGAACTGAACTTTGTCAGGTATGTCAGATCTCCAAAATGATATATATATATATATATATATATATATATATATACTTAGTTACCTATGTTATCTCTAATATGCTTAGTTTCCTATAGGTTAGCTTCATTTTACCTAAGTTGGCTCTAATATGCTAACTTAGAGCTTATATGCTTAGTTTCCTATAGGTTAGCTCCAAAATAACTTATGTTAGCACAAAATGATCAAGTTAACATAATAAGCTTATAGTCTTTTTCTTATTCTTCTTCTTTTCCAAAATGACATAGGTTAGCTTCATTTTACCTAAGTTGGCTCTAATATACTAACTTAGAGCTTATATGCTTAGTTTCCTATAGGTTAGCTCCAAAATAACTTATGTTAGCCCAAAATGATCAAGTTTACATAATAAGCTTATAGTATTTTTCTTATTATTCTTCTTTTCCAAAATGACATAGGTTAGCTTCATTTTACCTAAGTTGGCTCTAATATACTAACTTAGAGCTTATATGCTTAGTTTCCTATAGGTTAGCACCAAAATAACTTATGTTAGCACAAAATGATCAAGTTTACATAATAAGCTTATAGTCTTCTTCTTATTCTTCTTCTTTTCCAAAATTCTTCTTATTCTTCTTCTAGTGTTCTTCTTCTTCTAGTATTCTTCTAGTCTTCTTCTTTTTCTTCTTCTAACTTCTTGTTTATCATTTTGCAGATTTGATTTAATTCACGGAAGCTTGCATGGATGGAGTGCTTCTTTTCCATTTGTGTTTTTATTTTGTATCAATGTGAAACTTTTGTGAATTGATGGATAACGGTGTTGGATGAACAATGTGAAACTTTTGTAATATGTAACGATGGGCAAAACTAATGGCGCACTGCCAGGTGCGCCATTAGTATACCAGATACTAATGGCGCACCAGTGGTGCGCCATTAGTAAAAAATTCTAGTGGCGTGATACTAATGGCGCACCAGTGATGCGCCATTAGTAGGCAAAACTGGTGCGCCATTAGTAGCCCTTTTCCTAGTAGTGTCTTTTCTACTAGTCATCATCCTCATATTACTTTTATGTTGAGTCATCATCCTCTTATTAAAAAGCACCAGTTGGAGAGTACCGCTGTCATTTGCATTCATTACTGTTAGTTTACATTGAGTATGACTTGACTGGATCTCTTTTACCATGAATTACAATGTCTAGTCAGTCCTTGGTCTTTAAAGGTGATCTGCATTTATGTTTTGTGGTCTCAGAAAGGGCTAGGGAGATACCATCTTGTTATATCATATTATGATTGTTTTGAGAAAGTGTTGTCATCCGAGATTTATTATTATGGCTCGCTAGTTGATTATGCTATTAATATGAGTAAACTTGAGACCTATGCATTATTGTGAATGTTGTTAGTTATAATCTTTGCTGAAAACATGAATGCTGGCTTTACATATTTACGACAACAAGAGCAAACAGAGTTTGTAAAAGTTTTTCTTTATCACTTTCAGTTTGTCAACTGAATTGCTTGAGGACAAGCAAAGGTTTAAGCTTGGCGGAGTTGATACGTCTCCAACGTATCTACTTTTCCAAACACTTTTGCCCTTGTTTTGGACTCTAACTTGCATGATTTGAATGGAACTAACCCAGACTGACGATGTTTTCAGCAGAATTACCATGGTGTTATTTATTTGCAGGAGCAAACGTTCTCGGAATGACCTGAAACTTCATGGAGCCACTTTTCAGAAAATAAGAAAAATACCTGCAAAAGATGAAGGCCAGGGGCCCACCACCTCTACACGAGGGTGGGGGCGCACCTGCCCCCCTAGGGCGCGCCCACTACCTCGTGGGCCCCCTGTTGCCTCTCCGACTCCAACTCCATATATTGAGTTTCGGGGAGAGAAAAATCAGAGAGAAGAAATCATCGCGTTTTACGATACGGAGCCACCGCCAAGCCCTAAAACCTCTCGGGAGGGCTGATCTGGAGTCCGTTCGAGGCTCCAGAGAGGGGAATCAGTCGCCATCGTCATCATCAACCATCCTCCATCACCAATTTCATGATGCTCACCACCGTGCGTGAGTAATTCCATCGTAGGCTTGCTGGACGATGATGGGTTGGATGGGATCTATCATGTAATCGAGTTAGTTTTGTTAGGGTTTGATCCCTAGTGTCCACTATGTTCTGAGATTGATGTTGCTATGACTTTGCTATGCTTAATGCTTGTCACTAGGGACCCGAGTGCCATGATTTCAGATTTGAACCTATTATGTTTTCATCAATATATGAGTGTTCTTAATCCTATCTTGCAAGTCTATAGTCACCTATTATGTGTTATGATCCGTTAACCCCGAGGTGAGAATAATCGGGATACTTACCGGTGATGACCGTAGTTTGAGGAGTTCATGTATTCACTATGTATTAATGCTTTGTTCCGGTTCTCTATTAAAAGGAGGCCTTAATATCCCTTAGTTTCTGTAAGGACCCCGCTGCCACGGGAGGGTAGGACAAAAGATGACATGCAAGTTCTTTTCCATAAGCATGTATGACTATATCCGGAATACATGCCTACATTATATCAATGAACTGGAGCTAGTTCTGTGTCACCCTAGGTTATGACTGTTACATGATGAACCGCATCCGGCATAATTATCCATCACCGATCCATTGCCTACGAGCTTTTCATATATTGTTCTTCGCTTATTTACTTTTCCGTTCCTATTGCTATCATCACTACAAAACACCAAAAACATTACTTTTACTATTGTTACCTTTTGCTACCGTTATCACTACTATCATATTACTTTGCTGCAGATATTAAGTTTCCAGGTGTGGTTGAATTGACAAATCAGCTGCTAATACTTGAGAATATTCTTTGGCTCCCCTTGTGTCGAATCAATAAATTTGGGTTGAATACTCTACCCTCGAAAACTGTTGCTATCCCCTATACTTGTGGGTTTTCAGGGAGCAGCCTGATCTTTCTTCTTGGTTTTTCTCTTCTTAGTTGGTGGAGCATCATCAGTGGGGTTCTTGGTCTTGCGCTTTCGGGCTTCAGCTTCAGCTGCCCTTGTCTTCTTCAGTTCTGAAGCAGCTGTGGTGACCTTAGGCTTCGAGCCAGTCATGCTGGCAGGGAAGACAATGCTTGGCACTTCCTGCCTTGATGCTTCAGCTTGGACCACAGCAGGCTTCTTCTTCTTCTTGGCAGCCATTCTGGGGGTCAATGCCAGGGCGCCCCAGAGCCTTGCGCTTTTCTGCTTCATTGTGAGCTTGAACACTTTTCTCAGCAAAATACTTCATTCTCTCTCTTGAACCTTTTGCTTCCTGGCGTTTCTGGTGAAACTGCTCCTTGAGCTCATGCAGCGTCTGCTTGAAGCTTTGAACATCAGCCATGCTGAGGTTAGCCATATTCTTCTCGAACTGAGCCTTCTCATAATCAATCTTGTTCTTCAGTTCAACAATCTTCTGAGCCAGAGCCAGCTCAGTAGCAATGGCACTGTGGAAAGAGACACTGATGCCAATTGGAATCTCAAGGTCATCGAGGTTGATGCTGGGGTTTTCAAACCATTCATCAATGAAGTTATTTAAGATATCCACATCAAATAGGGGTAGATCATTAAAGATCTCTGCCTCTTCCTTGCTCTTTATTAGCAGCTCAAGAGCGTCATCGCCAAGATCGTCGTCACTTGACAGATCGATGGCTTCATTCTCGTTCCTCGGAACGGCAACTCGGGTCAGTGCTTGACTGGAAATCTGGATGGGCTTCTTCTTCTTCTCTATCTTGAAGATGTGAGAGAGATCTTCAGACTGCACACTGGCTTGAGGAGGTGCAGTGGCCAGAGGCTTCGCACGTGAAGCTTTTGGTACAGTGGAGGGCTTTGAAGCCTTTGGTTTCTTCTGCTTCTGAGGCTTGGGAGGAGCAGGCGCTTCATAAGAATCAGCATCGTCTACTGAGTGCTCCACCGCGGCCCCCTAGACAGCAATGTGAGTGAGGAGACCGTCGAGGTTGTAGAAAGGCCCGATGATATTGGGTTCGGCATCACAGGTGCTGTCGGTGTCAAAACCGGCGGATCTCGGGTAGGGGGTCCCGAACTGTGCGTCTAGGAAGATGGTAACAGGAGGCGGGGGACACGATGTTTACCCAGGTTCGGGCCCTCTTGATGGACGTATTACCCTAAGTCCTGCTTGATTATTCTTGATAATATGAGTAGTACAAGAGTTTATCTACCACGAGATCGAAGAGGCTAAACCCTAGAAGCTAGCCTATGGTATGATTGTTGTTGTTGGTCCTACGGACTAAACCCTCTGGTTTATATAGACACAGGAGGGGGCTAGGGTTACACAGAGTCGGTTACAAGGAAGAAGATCTATATATCTGTATTGCCAAGCTTGCCTTCGACGCCAAGGAGAGTCCCATCCGGACACGGGACAAAGTCTTCAATCTTGTATCTTCATAGTCCAACAGTCCGGCCAAAGGATATAATCCGGCTGTCCGAATACCCCCTAATCCAGGACTCCCTGAGTAGCCCCTGAACCAGGCTTCAATGACGATGAGTCCGGCGCGCAGATTGTCTTCGGCATTGCGAGGCGGGTTCCTCCTCCGAATACTTCATAGAAGATTTTGAACACGAGGATCGTGTCCGACTCTGCAAAACAAGTTCCACATACAACCGTAGAGAGAATAATATTTTCACAAATCTAATCCGCCGACGCATTCCGCAGTGTGACATCACACCACAGCCAAGTCACCATTCGAATCGTTTTTCACAACCAACCTCAGCATGTTTCGCGAGGTGGTTTCCTTGGCACGTCTTGTCGAAGCAGAGATCGTGTCCCCTTATTATGGGATTCCCATCAATACGGATGTGAGTAAAGACCTGAAAGAGAGAAAAAATAACAAAGCGGGAAGCCCCTAGTGCGGTTGAGCCACGTTTTGGGGCGTGCCGTAGTCGTGCCCCCCACCTATGCCCATGATATTTTCAATGCGTAATTATGTACGCGTGGCACGGATTTCGCCGTTTGGCTGGGACTGGGGTGGGGGCCACATTGCTATGCGAGCTCGGAACGTGCCAGGCGGTCTTGTTGCAGATTACTCCGGGCGCGCTTGAAGGTGTCCGGGTGTATAATCGCCGAACTGGTGGATTTCCTTAAGAGGCTGCTTTGTGCTTCTGCTGCGAGGGCCGCAGTGTGCTCCTCCGTGCGGAGAGAGCGCCCTATGTTTCCATTGACTGTGATGACCCCCCGAGGTCCAGGCATCTTAAGCTTGAGGTATGCATAATGCGGTAACGCATTGAATCTTGCAAATGCGGTTTGCCCGAGCAATGCGTGATAGCCACTATGGAAAGGGACTATATCGAAGATTAACTCCTCGCTCCGGAAGTTATCCGGGGATCCGAAGACCACTTCCAATGTGACTGAGCCTGTGCAATGGGCCTCTACACCTGGTATGACGCCTTTGATGGTCGTTTTTATGGGTTTGATCCTTGAGGGGTCTATACCCATTTTGCGCACTGTGTCCTGATAAAGCAGGTTCAGGCTGCTGCTGCCGTCCATAAGGACTCGAGTGAGGTGAAATCCGTTGATGATTCGGTCTAGGACCAGTGCGGCAAATCCGCCATGACAGATACTAGTGGGGTGGTCCCTGCGATTGAAGGTGATCGGACAGGAGGACCATTGGTTGAACTTTGGGGCGACTGGTTCCAATGCATATACGTCCCTTAGCGCACGCTTCCGCTCCCTCTTGGGGATGTGGGTTGCGTATATCATGTTCACCGTTCGCACTTGTGGGGGGAACCTCTTCTGTCCTCCGGTGTTCGGCAGCCGGGGCTCCTCCTTGTCATTGCTATGTAACCCCTTATCTTTGTTTTCGGCATTTAACTTGCCAGCCTGCTTGAACACCCAACATTCCCTGTTGGTGTGGTTGGCTGGCTTGTCGGGGGTGCCGTGAATTTGACACGAGCGATCGAGTATACGGTCCAAACTAGACGGGCCCGGAGTGCTTCTTTTGAATGGCTTTTTCCGCTGACCGGGTTTAGAGCCTCTGAATCCGGCATTGCCTCTCGTATCCTTGGTATTGTCATTGTTGATGCGGCGCTTCTGTTTGTTGCGACGTGACCTGCCATTGCTATCCTTGGTATCCGAAGTACCATGGTTCTTTGATATGTTATTGCTTCAAGCCAGCCACCTGTCCTATCCCGCGCAAAATTGGGTCATGAGTGTCGTGAGGGCTGCCATAGATTTCGGCTTTTCCTGGCCAAGGTGTTGGGCGAGCCACTCGTCGCGGATGTTGTGCTTAAAAGCTGCTAGGGCCTCTGCATCCTGACAGTCGACGATTTGATTTTTCTTTGTCAGGAACCATGTCCAGAATTGCCTGGCCGATTCCTCTGGCTGCTGAATTATGTGGCTCAAGTCATCGGCATCTGGTGGTCGCACATAAGTGCCCTGGAAGTTGTCGAGGAATGCGGCTTCCAGATCTTCCCGACAGCCAATGGATTCTGCTGGCAGGCTATTGAGCAAATGCCGAGATGGTCCTTCGAGTTTGAGTGGGAGGTATTTGATGGCGTGTAGATTGTTACCGCGGGCCATGTGGATGTGCAGCAGGAAGTCCTCGATCCATACCGTAGGATCTGTTGTACCGTCGTATGATTCGATATTTACCGGTTTGAAACCCTCTGGGATTTGGTGGTACATTATTTCGTCTGTGAAGCATAGGGGGTGTGCGGCGCCTCTGTACTGGGCTATATCGCGACACAGCTCAAATGGGTCTTGTCCGCTATGTTTGGCCTGGCCGGATTTACTTTTACTGTATCCGGCATGACGGTTATTGTCTCGCATAGTGGCGCACCACTGGTAGAAAAAGGGCCTATTGTCCCGGTTCGTAAGGGCCTTTTGTCCCGGTTCCTGAACCGGGACTAAAGGGTCGGTACTAATGCCATGTCCCTTTAGTCCCTGTTCAATCGAGAACCGGGACAGATGGGCCTCCACGTGGCCTGTGCGCGGAGCCCAGGCAGGAGACCCTTTGGTCCCGGTTGGTGGCACCAATCGGGACCAATAGGCATCCACGCGTCAGCATTTCTATGGCTGGGTTTTTGTTTTTTTTTTTGAAAGGGGGGAGGGGGTTTGGTGGTTTTGGGGGGGGGGGTTAATTTAGGTGTTTCATATATTGTGTTAGCTAGCTATAATTAATAGAGAGAAGTATCCTCTCTTATGTCCGTGCTTGGTCGATGCTACATACTATACATACGTATAGAGAGGACTAGACACGCTAGCTAGCTAGAAAGCAAATGAAGGAAACAGAAGATCGTCATGAACATATATGCATACAGAGAGAAGTGATATCGACCACCTCTCCTTCGCCGAGAGATTGGTCGAACAACAAGTTCTCGTATATCTATCCGACACTACCAGCTACATATATACAATAATTATCTCTTACAAATATAATCATACAGACTCATGGTCCACATAATATTCTTCGTCTTCAGCGATCACGTGGTCCAGAAAGAATGCCGCCAATTCCTCTTGAATTCCTCGCGTGCGAGCTGGTGCTAGTTCATCCTGCTTCTAAAACATCTAATTTGAAGAAGGGGGTCAATACATATATATATGAATGAATGAAACTCAACACAAATGATGGTAATAAAATAAAATTGTGAATGTTGTTATTTATGTACTTCATATTGTTCGTCAGTGGAGCCCCGCTCACGGGTCATGTGGCGGATGGACTCGTAAACGTAGTATCCACAAAAATCATTCCCTTGTTCCTGCCACAACCACTTTACAAGAAATAGAGGTCAATGAAAGTGATAAGCAAGAATGCCAAATGGTATTGATGAAACTAGCACTTGAATCAATAGGAGATGCGTGGAACATGCTACTATAGTACTAACTTTCGGGTGTCTAAATTGCAGCTTCTTCGGGAGTCCTGGAGCTTTTTTGGAGAATTTTTTCCAAACCCTGCCAGACAAAGAAAACAATTACTTGATATATCAGGAAATGAACAAAGTTGCTGATATGGTGGATAATGATCGATTTAACTTACTTCTCGAGCATTTGAGTCATGTATGCATAGTCCTGGGGATCTTTTCGTCTTGAGTCTAAGACGGTTACTAGTCCCTGCTCAAGCTTAATCTCTAGGAGAATATAGTGGTAACTGCACACGCATGCATAAATCATCAATTACATTACTATAACCTTGACTAATATATAAGGGAAACCGAATACACACAAGACAGTAACACTCACTTGAAGTTGTAAGGAAAGAGTATTATATCTTTTTTTCATTTATTACCAACGATCGTAGCAAGTTGGCCTCGATATCTGTGGCATGAAATTTAACCTGAGTTGCATCTATGAGATATGTGTTAATGAACCCAATATCACCGACTTGTCTTTTCTTCAATTCGGCGATCTTCAAACTGCATAATATATTGAGGATGATTATAAATACATGCAATGAAAGAGCTGAGCTATATAGAGAGACTTAATGATAGAAGTAGTACTACTTACAGACAGTAGCAGGCGACCGTTGTTTTATCGAGGGCCAATTGATTGAAAAACTGAAAGAACTCCTCAAATGGAACAGGCAACAGTTCAATTCCAATGAGTTCATGCTCCTTTTTAACTTTCACATACAAAGTACTCCTCCCCCAGAGTCTCTGCAGATTTTCAAGTACCAATCATGCAATCTTCACATCATCGTTGATAGA
Organism: Triticum monococcum; assembly: GCA_034509565.1. Lineage (NCBI taxonomy): Eukaryota > Viridiplantae > Streptophyta > Magnoliopsida > Poales > Poaceae > Triticum > Triticum monococcum. The sequence continues at coordinate 699,459,749 of CM067842.1, read as the reverse complement.
GATCTTTCATCTTTGACGAGAGGCTTCCCGTACTCGTATCTTTGTATCTGCACCTCCATGAAATCATAATGTACATCGTCGGGCAGGTAATCGCCAAGATTGCTATAACCAGGCACCATCCTCGGATCATTAGCGACATTGTCGCTAGGTACCTTGAGCGGGGGGGCACGATTGCTTCGCTTGTTCGCCGAGCTGGGCAATTTGTTTCCCAGCTCATCGTTCTTTCAGCCTTTGATCACTGACAGTACTTCCCGACCACTCCGCTTCGGCAAATTCCTTTCCAATAATGCGCTCATAGTTTCCTTAGAGCGGAGACTTGGGTGGTTTTGTCAGGGCAGCTAGAGTGCGCTTCGCTTTCACCGGATCTACCTTGTCCTCCGAAGGTGGATGTTTCTTTGCTTTCACCCCTTCAAAGTAGTTCCTCACTTCTTCTCGTGCAATCTCAGCATTCTCCTCCGGGGTCCTCTCGTATGGTAACTTCTCTGGAGTCTTCAGAGAAGGACCAAATCTATATTTCCTCCCGCCTCTGGCTATACTGCTAGACGCCGGCAGAGCAGACGGAGCGGTTGTCTTCTTTACTTGCTTACGAGGCGGAGGAGAAGGACTACGACGCGCCGGAGCAGCCAGAGCGGCGGCAGATCTCTTTCGCCCTTGCCGACGAGGCGGAGAAGGAGGAATCTGGCTGCTCGGGCGCATCGGCGCAGGCGGAGAAGGAGGCGCAGTGCCGCCATGCGCTGGAGAAGGAGACGGTCGAGTGCCCTGATCGTCACTCGCCAGAGGAGGAGGCGGTGGAGGAGGCGGAGTGCCTTGACTCGCCAGAGGAGGAGGCGGTGGAGGAGGCGGAGTGCCCTGACTTGCTGGAGGAGGACGAGAAGGCGGAGGCGTCCAGTTCGGAAGGTTGATGAGCTCCTTCTGCCATAGGCATGGAGTCTTCAGAGCAGACCCCAGCCTAGTATCCCCTTCACCGGTAGGGTGGTCAAGCTGGAGGTCCTCAAATCCCTCCGTTATTTCATCCACCATCACCCTAGCATATCCTTCTGGAATCGGCCAGCAGTGAAAAGTTGCGCCGGGTTCAGTAGGATAAACAGAGCCAACAGCCGCCTTGACCTTCAAATTCATCCATTGCGTCATAAGGTGGCAATTTTGAGACTCCGTGATAGCATCCATGGGATAGCTGGCAGGAGCCGTCAAGGCATGCTCCGGCTGAAGCAGCTCGGTGGAAGCCACGCTGCTTCTCCGCTGAGATGGCGGGGTAGCTTCGAGGGAAGCTTTGGCAGTACGTTTGCTGCGATTTGCTTCTCGTTCCTCTATCGCTTGTACCCTTTCTTGCAGCGCCTGCATTTGGGTCTGCTGCAATTTTTTCCTCCTCTCCTGGGATTTGTAACCGCCTGCATCCGGAAACCCAACCTTCCACGGAATGGAGCCTGGCATGCCTCGTGTCCGTCCAGGGTGCTCAGGATTCCCGAGGGCCATTGTGAGCTCGTCGTTCTCTCTGTTTGGAAAGAACGTCCCTTGCTGCGCTGCTTCGATATACTGCTGAAGCTTCTTGACTGGTATGTCCATTTAATCGTTCGTCCAAATGCACTTCCCTGTTACAGGGTCCAAGGTTCCACCAGCCCCGAAGAACCAAGTCCGGCAACGGTCTGGCTAGTTAATTGTCTCTGGTTCGATCCCTTTATCAACCAGATCATTCTCAGTCTTGGCCCACTTAGGCCGGGCTACGAGGTAGCCACCTGACCCCGTGCGATGGTGATGCTTCTTCTTCGCAGCATTTTGCTTGTTTGTCGCCGACATCTTCTTACTCTTTTCTGATGTCTTGTGGGCCACAAATGCGGGCCAGTGATCTCTGATCTTCTCATATCTGCCCTTGAATTCTGGTGTCTCATTTTTTCGACAAACTTATTCAGCTCCTTCTTCCACCTCCTGAATAGATCTGCCATCCTCTTAAGAGCAAAAGACTTGATTAATTGCTCTTTAACTGGCTTCTCTGGATCATCCTCTGGCGGTAGGGTGAAATTTGACTTCAGCTCAGTCCAAAGATCATTTTTCTGCATATCATTGACATAAGACACCTTAGGGTCTTCTGTAGCCGGCTTTAACCATTGCTGGATGCTGATCGGGATCTTGTCCCTAACCAAATCCCCGCACTGAGCAACAAATGCGCTCTTTGTCCGGAGGGGTTCAATCGGTTGGCTGTCGGGCACGATTGCTATGATCTCAAACTTTTCATCCGAGCTCAACTTTTTCTTTGGGCCTCGTCTCTTTATCGAAGTTGTGCTCGATCCGGAGAGCTAGAAAAAAGAACAAAGACTTAATTAATATGTGTACATACCAAAACAATGAATGCATCAATTAGCTAATCAGCAGAAGCTTAACTAATATATATAACTGGCCGGACTCGGTTCGGTCACCGGAGACGTCATCACAGTCTCCTTCTTGCACCGGCATTGGGTCACCGGAGCCGTCCTCACGGTCTCCTTCTAGCACTGGCATTAGGTCACCAGAGCCATCATAATCATAGCCAGCTGCTTCCAGACCATCGGTGTCGTTGAGAAACAACAAGTAGATGGCATCACTTCCTCGTGCGATTATGTCCCCCAACAACTCTTCTTGTACTTCGTCTCGGGCGGTGTCCATAGTTTCTACAAATACTGACAACATGGCAATTATTATTCAAACATGACAGATGGATATATTAGTGGCAAACGTAGAACTAATATTAATTAGTGGCCTCGACGCTGCTTCTCTAGGGTTTGGGGTGGCCTCGATGCTGCTTCTCTAGGGTTTGGGGTGGCCTTGACAATGCTTCAAGGATTAAAAAAGAAGAGGAAGAAGAAAAAAAGAAGAGAAGAAAGAATAGAGGAGTAAGAACTCCTCTCTTATTTCGTCTCCTCTTTTTTTCTTCTTCTTCCTCTTTTTTTTATCGGGAACGAGGGTCGTCGAGGGTCACCGAGCGGTAGAGGAAACCCTAAATATCAAGTATCGTGGGTGTGAGATACATGTGGCCGTCGGTGTCGGACACTACATCCACGTCCCACAAGTGACGTGGGCGTCGAAGCCCGCGCCACTTGTGGGACGTGGATGTAGTGTCCGACACCGACAGTACATGTATCTCACACCGATGATACTTTCTATTTAAGGTTTGTCCTCTACCTCTCGGCGACCCTCGATGACCCTCGTTCCCGATAAAATAAAGAGGAAGAAGAAGAAGAAAAAAAGAGAAGAAGAGGAAAAAGAAGAAAAAAAAGAGAAGAAGAAATCTTTCTTCTCCTCTTTTTTTCTTCTTCTCTTCTTCTCTTTTTTTCTTCTTCTTTCTTCTCCTCTTTTCTTCTTCTTCTTCTCTTCTTCTCTTTTTTTCTTCTTCTTCCTCTTTATTTTATCGGAAACAAGGGTCGTCGAGGGTCAGGGCCGCCGAACGGTAGAGGAAACCCTAAATAGCAAGTATCGTGGGTGTGAGATACATATGGCAGTCGGTGTCGGACACTACATCCACGTCCCACAAGTGACGTGGGCATCGAAGCCCGTGCCACTTGTGGGACTTGGATGTAGTGTCCGACACCAACGGTACATGTATCTCACACCGACGATACTTTCTATTTAGGGTTTCTCCTCTACCGCTCGGCGACCCTCGACGACCCTCGTTCCCGATAAAATAAAGAGGAAGAAGAAGAAAAAAAGAGAGGAGAAGAAAGAATAGAGGAGAAAAAAAGAGAGGAGAAGAAAGAATAGAGGAGAAACTCCTCTATTCTTTCTTCTCCTCTCTTTTTTTCTTCTTCCTCTTCTTTTTTTATCCTCTTCTTCCTCTCATGTTCGACGACCCTCGACCCCTCGGCGACCCTAGACCCCCTCTCGACCCCCTCATGTCGAAGTCATCGGGTAGGGGGTATATCGACGACGACATACCCGATACATACATACATACATACATATCACATGCATCCATACATATATGAACAAAATTAATATCTACTAATTAACAACCTAAATAAAAAACTAATACATATAGGAAGAAGAAGAAAAAAGAAGAGAAGAAAGAATAGAGGAGAAGATCTCCTCTATTCTTTCTTCTCCTCTTTTTTTTCTTCTTGTTCCTCTTCTTTTTTATCCTTTTCTTCCTCTCATGTTCGAGGACCCCCTCTCGACCGTTGACCCCCTCTCGACCCTCATATATAAAACATTTTCTTCCTTCTATTCCTTCTTCCTAAATATATAAAACTTTTTTTAAAATGAAACTAACCTAAAATGTACTAAATCAGAGAACATATATAGATAAAAATTTTCTAATTAAAAATCTAACTTTTTCATATATGTATTTTGGAAACATCATTACAATTGAAAAAATACATACATACATAAAAAAACATGTAAAAAATACATACATACATATATGAACATACATCAAAAATACGTATATCTAAGAAATACATACATACACATAGATATGAAAAATCTAAAAACATGTAAAAAATAGCATGTATAATAAAAAAATGCACGGCGGTGGCGGGGGCGGCAGACGTGCGGTGCTCACAGAGGCGGCGACGTTCGGGGCAGGGGATGGCGGCACGGCGATGCCGACGGGGCAGGGGACGGCGGCGCGCGGTGACGGTGTCGGCCGAGGGCGCAGGCGACGGTGTCGGGCGACGGCGTCGGGCGCGGGCGCGGGCGACGGCGACTCGGGGCGCGGGCGACGGCTGGGGCGCCGGGCGGCGTTGGGGCAGCCTGGCGGCGTCGATGTGCTCGACATCGTCAGGGACAACTGCGAGGGAAATGTGAAATTTTCCTAAGTGCTGGCTAATATAGAAAAGGCATTGGTCACGGTTCGTGGCACAAACCGTGACCAATGCCCCCCTTTAGTCTCGGTTGGTGCCACCAACCGAGACCAAAGGCCTTGTGCGGCTGCTGCGTCGAAAGTTTAGTCCCACCTCGCTAGTTGAGAGGGGTGCGCAGTGGTTTATAAGCCCCACTGCCGCACCCCTGTCGAGCTTCTCTCCATTGCAGGCTTACGGGCCTAATTGTCACTGCTATGCATGTGGGCCTACTAGGCCTCCTGCGGGCCTGAATCCTGGCCCTTTGATGGGTTTCTAGTCGTATTCAGCCTGTGGGGGCCCAGTAGGTGGCATTTTTTTGTTTTTTGTTGCTTTTTTTATTTTATTTTCTGTTGTTTTTGCTTTTATTTTTTAATTCTTTATGCTTTTAGTTTTAGAAAAATTATAAACTTTTTGTTAATGCCATTAGTTTTCAAATTTGAAAACACTTTTTTTGTTTTTATGTTTTCTTTGTTGCTTTATTTATTTTATTTTGTTTCTACTTACAACAAAATACTTATTGTTGCTATTTTTTCTAGTTTTTTTGTTTTGTTTTCCGCATTATTTATTTTCTTTTGTTTTTTGCTTTATTTTTTTTATTCTTTTTGCTTTTAGTTTTAGAAAAATTATAAACTTTCTGTTAGTGCCATTTAATTTTGTGATTAACTTTACTATAGAAATAGTTTTTTTCCTGTTTTTTTGATTTGTTTTTTGCATTATTTATTTTCTTTTGTTTTTTCCATTAATTTTTAATTTTGTTTGCTTTTAGGTTAGCAAAATTATAAACTTTCTATTAGTGCCATTAGTTTTAGAAAAAATTATAAACTTTCTGTTAGTGCCATTAGTTTTCAAATTTGAATAGTTAAAATTTGAATTCTTTGAAAATTGTTTGAATCACAAGTTTGTGATTAACTTCCTAAAAAATGAGAATAGATGCGCTTATAGAGAAAATTCAACCTAAATTCATAGTAAATTTCTATGAATTTTAGAGAAATTCACTATGAATTTAGGTTAAGCTTTTCTCTATTAGGGCATCTATTTTCACTTTGAGAGGAGCTCAACAAGGCAGAGAGGGGAGGGCTTATAAACCGGTGTGAGCCCCCTTCGGTTGGCGAGGTGGGACTAAACTCTGCCCGCAACGAGGACCAACCCTTTAGTCCCGGTTTGTGGCACAAACCGAGACTAATGGTCATGGGCCAGGGGCGAGGAGCAAAATTATAAACTTTCTGTTAATTCCATTAGTTTTAGAAAGTTGAAAGTTGGCATGTGCCAGGGACTAATGGTCATGGTATTACGAGGGCCGAACCATAAGACATGAAAGCATTTCAAATCAACTCTGAAAAAGTTGAAAGTTGGCATGGTATCATAATTTCACCCACATAGCATGTGCATGTACAAAACGGAAAATGGTAGCATGTTCATGTGTTACAAAGTTGGCATGGTATCATCATAATAGTTGCGGGAGAAAGTCTTCAATTTTTCTTCGCTTGTGTCATTTGCTTATTGCGCCGTAACCATGGATAATCTTCATTGTTTATGAGGATGCTTGTGTCAACCTTGACATTGAAGGGAGGAATTTCATGAAACTTTTCATAATCTTCAGACATGTCTGTCTTGCCGTCCACTCCCAGGATGTCCCTTTTTCCTGATAGAACTATGTGGCGCTTTGGCTCATCGTATGATGTATTCTCTTCCTTATCTTTTCTTTTTCTCGGTTTGGTAGACGTGTCCTTCACATAGATAACCTGTGCCACATCATTGGCTAGGACGAATGGTTAATCAGTGTACCCAAGATTTTTCAGATCCACTATTGTCATTCCGTACTGTGGGTCTACCTGTACCCCGCCGCCTGACAGATTGACCCATTTGCACTTAAACAAAGGGACCTTAAAATCAGGTCCGTAGTCAAGTTCCCATATGTCCACTATGTAACCATAATATGTGTCCTTTCCGCTCTCGGTTGCTGCATCAAAGCGGACACCGCTATTTTGGTTGGTGCTCTTTTGATCTTGGGCGATCGTGTAAAATGTATTCCCATTTATCTTGTATCCTTTGTAAGTCAATACAGTCGAAGATGGTCCCCTGGACAACAAGTACAACTCATAACAAACAGTGTTGTCACCTCTGAGACGTGTTTCCAGCCAACTGCTGAAAGTCCTGATGTGTTCACATGTAATCCAGTCGTCGCACGGCTCCGGGTGTTTGGAGCGCAGACTGCTCTTGTGTTCATCGACATACAGGGTCACCAAAGTAGAGTTCTGTAGAACTGTGTAGTGTGCTTGAGACCAAGAATATCCGTCCCTGCATATTATTGAGTCTCTTCCAAGAGTGCCTTTTCCAGTCAGTCTCCCCTCATACCGCGATTTAGGGAGACCTATCTTCATAAGGCCAGGAATGAAGTCAACACAAAACCCGATAACATCCTCTGTTTGATGGCCCATGGAGATGCTTCCTTCTGTCCTAGCGCGGTTACGGACATATTTCTTGAGGACTCCCATGAACCTCTGAAAGGGGAACATATTGTGTAGAAATACGGGCCCCGGGATGACAATCTCGTCGACTAGATGAACTAGGATGTGCGTCATGATATTGAAGGATGGTGGGAACACCAGCTCGAAACTGACAAGATATTGTGCCACATCACTCCTTAGCCTTCGTACGATTTCTGGATCGATCACCTTCTGAGAGATTGCATTGAGGAATGCACATAGCTTCACAATGGATAATCGGACGTTTTCCGGTAGAAGCCCCCTCAATGCAACCGGAAGCAGTTGCGTCATAATCACGTGGCAGTCATGAGACTTTAGGTTCTGAAAATTTTTCTCTGGCATATTTATTATTCCCTTTATATTCGACGAGAAGCCAGTCGTGACCTTCATACTGAGCAGGCATTCAAAGAAGATTTCTTTCTCTTCTTTCATAAGAGCGTAGCTGGCAGGACCTTTATACTGCTTCGGAGGCATGCCGTCTTTTTCGTGCAAACGTTGCAGGTCCTCCCGTGCCTCAGGTGTATATTTTGTCTTCCCATACACGCCCAAGAAGCCTAGTAGGTTCACGGAAAGGTTCTTCATCACGTGCATCACGTCGATTGAAGAGCGGACCTCTAGGTCTTTCCAGTAGGGTAGGTCCCAAAATATAGATTTCTTCTTCCACATGGGTACGTGTCCCTCAGCGTCATTCGGAACAGCTTGACCACCGGGACTCTTTCCAAAGATTATGTAGTGTAAATCATTGACCATAGCAAGTACGTGATCACCGGTATGCATGGCGGGCTTCTTTCGATGATCTGCCTCGCCTTTGAAATGCTTGCCTTTCTTTCGACATTGATGGTCGGTCGGAAGAAATCGACGATGGCCCAGGTACATGTTCTTCCTGCATTTGTGCAGGTATATACTTTCAGTGTCATCTAAACAGTGCATGCATGCGTGGTATCCTTTATTTGTCTGTCCTGAAAGGTTACTGAGAGCAGGCCAATCATTGATGGTCACGAACAGCAATGCCTTAAGGTTAAATTCCTCCTTTCTGTGCTCATCCCACGTACGTACACCATTTCCATTCCACAGCTGTCAAAGTTCTTCAACTAATGGCCTTAGGTACACATCAATTTCGTTGCCGGGTTGCTTCGAGCCTTGGATGAGAACTGGCATCACAATGAACTTCCGCTTCATGCACATCCAAGGAGGAAGGTTATGCATACATAGAGTCACGGGCCAGGCGCAGTGATTGCTGCTCTGCTCCCCGAAAGGATTAATGCCATCCACGCTTAAAGCAAACCATACATTCCTTGGGTCCTTTGCAAACTCATCCCAGTACTTTCTCTCGATTTTTCTCCACTGCGACCCGTCAGCGGGTGCTCTCAACTTCCCATCTTTCTTTCGGTTCTCACTGTGCCATCGCATCAACTTGGCATGCTCTTCGTTTCTGAACAGACGTTTCAACTGTGGTATTATAGGAGCATACCACATCACCTTCGCAGGAACCCTCTTCCTGGGGGGCTCACCGTCAACATCACCAGGGTCATCTCGTTTGATCTTATACCACAATGCACCGCATACCGGGCATGCGTTCAGATCCTTGTATGCACCGCGGTAGAGGATGCAGTCATTAGGGCATGCATGTATCTTCTCCACCTCCAATCCTAGAGGGCATACGACCTTCTTTGCTGCATATGTACTGTCGGGTAATTCGTTATCTTTTGGAAGCTTCTTCTTCAATATTTTCAGTAGCTTCTCAAATCCTTTGTCAGCCACAGCATTCTCTGCCTTCCACTGCAGCAATTCCAGTACGGTACCGAGCTTTGTGTTGCCATCTTCGCAATTGGCGTATAACCCTTTTTTGTGATCCTCTAACATGCGATCGAACTTCAGCTTCTCCTTTTGACTTTCGCATTGCGTCCTTGCATTGACAATGACCCGGCGGAGATCATCATCATCGGGCACATTGTTTGGTTCCTCTTGATCTTCAGCAGCTTCACCCGTTGCAGCATCATTGGGCACATCGTCTGGTTCCTCTTGATCTTCACCAGCTCCCCCCGTTGTAGCATCACCGTATTCAAGGGGCACATAATTGACATCGTACTCTTCTTCTTCGTCGTATTCCATCATAACCCCTATTTCTCCGTGCCTCGTCCAAACATTATAGTGTCGCATGAAACCCTTGTAAAGCAGGTGGGAGTGAAGGATTTTCTGGTAAGAGTAAGACCTCGTATTCCCACATTCAGTGCATGGACAACACATAAAACCATTCTGCTTGTTTGCCTCAACCGCATCGAGAAACTCATGCACGCCCTTAATGTACTCGCAGGTGTGTCTGTCACCGTACATCCATTGTCGGTTCATCTGCGTGCATTATATTTAATTAAGTGTCCAAATTGATAGAAGTTCATCATCACATTAAAACCAAAGTGCATACATAGTTCTCATCTAACAACATATAGCTCTCCAGAGCATCTAATTAATTGAACCATAAATTGAAACTATGTAAAACATTTCAATGCGAAAACAAATGCGATCATAATCGCAACCAAGGTAACAATTGATCCAACGGCATAATGATACCAAGCCTCGGTATGAATGGCATATTTTCTAATCTTTCTAATCTTCAAGCGCATTGCATCCATCTTGATCTTGTGATCATCGACGACATCCGCAACATGCAACTCCAATATCATCTTCTCCTCTTCATTTTTTTTATTTTTTCCTTCAACAAATTGTTTTATTCTTCAACTAAATTTAACCTCTCGACAATAGGGTCAGTTGGCATTTCCGATTCACATACATCCTACATGAATAAAATCTATGTCACGTTGGTCGGCAAAATTTTCAAAAACAATAAATGAACCAATAGTTATAAAGATAATATATATACCACATCCAAATCATAGACAGGACGAGGGCCGACGGGGGCGGATACCAAAACCATCACACTATATAAGATGCAATAATAAAAGTAAGAAAATAATACAAGTATCTATGTAGACATACAAGTAAGAATATTTTTCCTTTCAGAAAGAAGATAAGAACAAGAGGCTCACCACGGTGGTGTCGGCGATGAGCTCGGCGTGGGTCATCGACAGCGGTGAAGACGGGGACGGGGCGTGACGGACCGCTAAACCTAGACAAATATTATGGAAAATGGAGCTTTGAGGTCCAGCTTGGAGAGGACAAAGCTTAAGTAGTGTGGCTCGGGCATTCCATCGAACACCTTGTGTGCATAGGAGGTGAGCTAGAGCACCACCAAGCCCTCTCCCCCTCGGCCAGAGAAAAACAGAGCACTGGGGTGCTCTACTCGCGAGCGAGGGGTATATATAGGCACCTCATTGGTCCCGGTTGGTGACATGAGCCGGGACTAAAGGGAAGCCTTTGGTCCCGGTTCAAGCCACCAACCGGGACCAATGGTGTTGGGCCAGGAGCGAGGCGCATTGGTCCCGGTTCATCCCACCAGCCGGAACCAAAAGGTCCAGATGAACCGGGACCAATGGCCCACGTGGCCCGGCCGGCCCCCTGGGCTCATGAACCGGGACCAATGCCCACATTGGTCCCGGTTCTGGACTGAACCGGGACTAATGGGCTGACCCGGCCTGGACCAAAGCCCTGTTTTCTACTAGTGCACCCTCGTGATCCGTAGATCGATCTTGCGTGTTTTGCTTTGTCCTCCAATACGTCTCGTAGGTCTAGCGTGTTTCCCCATGCCTTGACATTTTTATTTGAGTGGCGTCGTGGTGCGGGATGAGCTTTTGGCTGAAATGCTTCTCTGTCGTGGCCACGAGGTGGCCGATCAGCCATGTCATACGCTGGAGATGTAGGTTTTAATGCTTCCTCCTCCAGTCGGGGTAGCAACCCGCGCTTTAGGTAACTCTTGGAGGGGCGTTCGAGTTCATATTCCTCAGCCGCAAGGACTTCAGTCCATCTATCAGCTAGCAAATCTTGATCAGCTCGAAGCTGCTGTTGCTTTTTCTTAAGGCTATTTGATGTGGCTATAAGCCGGCGCTTGAAGCGCTCTTGCTCGACGGGATCCTCAGGCACGATAAATTTGTCATCGTCGAGGTTTGCCTTGTCTTCGGAGGGAGGCATGTAATTATCATCCACCGCCTCTCCATCTGCCGCTCTCTCGGGAGGGCTGGCTTCTCCATCCTCCTACTCTAAATCTTGTTGGAGGGGATTGTCGTCATCTTCGACACTGTCTAGAGTGCTATTATCTCCTGTGCCGGTATCACCACTTTTGCCTTGGCGAGACTTAGAGCGGCGCCACTGACGTCGGCGCTTGGGTTGCTTCTTGGAGGGGTCATCCTCCGCTATCCCGTCGCCATTGCCTTCTTTGGGTGTGTCCACCATGTATATATCATACGATGAGGTGGTTGTCAAGTGCCCTGTGGGCAGTGGTCCCTGTTCGTCTCCTGCATCGTCGTCCATACCGTCGATGTTTTCGGAGTCGAAGTCGAGCGTGTCGGTCAAATCGTCGACAGTGGCTACTAAGTGGGTGGTGGGTGGGCGGCGAATTTCTTCGTCATCCGCATGCCAATCCTGCCGGACATAGTTCGGCCAGGACTCTCCTGACAAGGAGAGAGACCTTAATGAGTTCAGTATGTCGCCAAAGGGTGAGTGCTGAAAGATATCCACAGAGGTGAACTCCATGATCGGCGCCCAGTCGGATTCGATAGGCACGGGCGCAGGAGGTTCGGAGTTCGTGGCCGGGGAAGAATCCGGCAGTTTGGCGTCACGGCTCTCGTGAAGGGTAAGGTCGATACTTGGCTCGATCACCGCTGAGAATGCGGCCTCCGTGGAGGGGTCTATCCACCCGTCCATGGATGGTGCAATTGGCTCCGAATTGAGGGCCGGAGCGGTTGCCCGTGCGGTCTCCCGAACACTGTCCGATGGCAGAGCTAAATCATGCTCATCGTGACCGTGCGGCGCACTCGGCAGGGGCTCGAATCCGTCGAAGATCAAGTCTTTGCGGATGTCGGCCATGTATTTTAAGCTTCCAAACCTGACCTGGTGGCCAGGGGCGTAACTCTCGATCTGGTCCAGATGGCGAAGCGTGTTGGCCCGCAGTGCAAAGCTGCCGAATACAAAGATCTGTCTGGGGAGAAAAGTCTCACCCTGGACTGCATCGCTATCGATGATCGAAGGAGCCATCAAGCCTGAAGATGACGACACAGAGGAACTCTCAATGAAAGCACCAATGTCAGTGTCAAAACCGGCGGATCTCAGGTAGGGGGTCCCAAACTGTGCGTCTAGGCGGATGGTAACAGGAGGCGGGGGACACAATGTTTACCCAGGTTCGGGCCCTCTTGATGGAGGTAATACCCTATGTCCTGCTTGATTGTTCTTGATAATATGAGTAGTACAAGAGTTGATCTACCACGAGATCGAAGAGGCTAAACCCTAGAAGCTAGCCTATGGTATGATTGTTGTTGTTGGTCCTACGGACTAAACCCTCCGGTTTATATAGACACCGGAGGGGGCTAGGGTTACAGAGAGTCGGTTACAAGGAAGGAGATCTATATATCCATATTGCCAAGCTTGCCTTCCACGCCAAGGAGAGTCCCATCCGGACACGGGACGAAGTCTTCAATCTTGTATCTTCATAGTCCAACAGTCCGGCCAAAGGATATAATCCGGCTATCCGGATACCCCCTAATCCAGGACTCCCTCAGGTGCCATCGGCACGAGGAGCAGATGTACCCGGGTTGAAGTCTAGACCAAGGTCCTTCTTGTTCTTTTTTGAAGACTCTTTGGCAAACTGGAAGTTGCGCTTAAAGAGATTGTCTTCACCACACCATAACAGAGAGGATAGGTCGGCATTAGCAGGCTGAAGTCCACGGACCATGCAAGGGTAGAAGCCTTGAGCAATGGCTTCGGACTTTGACTTGGGCTGAAGACCTTTGTATATAATATCTCCCCAGGGGCCCTTGATGGCATTCTTTTTAGCATATTCGTCAGTGACAAATTTGTACTTGAACCATTCCTCTGCCTAATGTCTTCGAATCCATTGGATTTGGTTCTTGCGTTCCCCATAGGTCTCTTCAGGATCTGACTTGTATAGCTCATAGAGATCTGGTGGCAGGTCCTTAGTTGTGTTCCCACGGCACTGTCTGCCGCCCTTCCTGACTGATTTCTCTGTTGCCATGAAATTCAGACTGAATGGCTTCAGAACTTGCAAAGGCTTCCGTCTGCTGGTCAGACAGGAACTGGCTTCGGGAGAATTGATGTGACGCTGTAAGAACTCTGCAAAGCAGACTATGAGAACCAATGGATTCTCCCACGGACATGTACCTGTGACAGCATTAGAGATGCGAGGGAAGGGGAAGAGGTCATATGCATTCTCAGAAGATTTTCAAGATAAATCAGTTTAGAAGACATTGACCTCATAGCGCGAAGACATTCACTTATATGATGAGAGTTGGTTCCAGATTTGTGCGAATCCAAGAATAAGTACAAGTGACGAATCTAACTGTGTGTGAAGAATAAGTTAATATACTAGGCATGTTATGAGATGCAGAACAGGATAGATCCAAATTTGTAGGGACATAAACCACTTGTGGTTGAAAGGGATGGATCTATCAGATCAAAAGGACAGTAAAAAAGAGGTTTTATTTACCACACGAAGAACTTCTAGATGGAGTAGAATATGAGACCGAGCAGTTCGATCTTCCATGCCCTAACTTGGCGACGAAAGATGCCTACGGCGACGGCGGAGAAGATGAAGTCCGCGGCCGGCGTGAGGACGGCGTCGGGGAGGTCGCGGCCGCTAAGCGCTTCATCACCGGCGTCGTCAAGAGCTAGCGGTGGCACTAGGGTTTGTGCGAGAAGGAGAGGTGGAAGAAGAGATAATGACTGGGGTGTGGTGTGTATATAAGGACAGGGACGGCACATCGTTATTATGCAGGTTCCCCTGGCGGTTCACATCTGAGGGACACATGGCAAACATGCAACACATTGGAAGTTGTTCCATGTTCCCACACTCGCCTAGATTGTCAGGTGGTCGTTCCCGCTTCTCCGGGTTTCAGGAAAAAAGGATTGAGCATTTAAAACAGATTTAATGTTTGTGTCTGTATCTTCTGCTAACAAGGACGCAGAGAAGACATTTGATGGTTTCAATAGAATGCATATGATTTGGATAGATATATTTGAGAAGGAAGCATAGAGAGGTTCGGGTCCGATCACATTCACTTAGTTCAAAAGATTCGAATGAGAAGACATAGCTATAAGTGAACGCTGTAGACGACAGAACGGTAATGTATGAATATATTAGAATAAGACCAAATCAATATTGTGAAGATAAACATGAAGTCATGTCAATATTGAAGACAAACCAAATGCGAAGACTTTGCAAATGTAACGCCAACAGAAAACACTCCAAACAAAAGTTTGGTGGTGGCATTACTCGTCGTATAGGAAGTATTAGACCCAGACACGATGCACAATTATCGTGGCGCTCCGAAGTTAAATTCTGTGTTAATGTATTCACACTTAGAGTGTAAGTCTTCATTAATTAAAGATATATGTTACTTCGTGTGTTGCACATCTAAGTCATCAACATGCATAAGTGTTAGGATGTGTGCCTAATCACATGACATTTGAGGATTCCAAGATATTTAGCTCACACCGCAACTTGCAAAACCTTTTCTCATCCAAGGGCTTTGTGAAGATATCTGCCAGTTGCTCTTTAGTGTTGACGTGAATGATATCAATATCTTCCTTCATGACATGATCTCTGAGAAAGTGATGACCAATTTCAATGTGCTTTGTCTTCGAGTGCTGAACTGGGTTGTTGGCAATCTTGATGGCGCTTTCATTGTCGCAGTAGAGTGGTACTTGCTTTAGATGGATACCATAGTCTTTGAGTGTTTGCTTCATCCATAGAAGCTGAGCACAGCAAGATCTAGCAGCAATGTATTCAGATTCAGCAGTGGAGAGAGATACAAAGTTATGCTTCTTTGAAGACCAACAAACAAGTAATCGTCCCAGAAGGTGACATATACCTGATGTAGACTTGCTATCCACCTTGTCACCAGCCTAATCAGCATTCCAAAATCCAACTAGATCAAACTCTAAGCCCATTGGATACGATAATCCTAGTGTTGGGGTGTAAGGCAAATATCGAAGAATTCGCTTCACAGCTAAGTGATGCGATTCCTTTGGTGCCGCTTGGAATCGGGCACACATGCAAACATGATATCTGGCCTACATGCACATAAATAAAGTAAAGAACCAATCATGGAGCGGTATACCTTTTGATAGAACTCTTTACCATTGGCGTCAGGACCCAGATGACTTTTGGTTAGCATTGGCGTCGTGTAACCTTTGCAGTCTTGCATTCCAAACTTCTTCATGCAGTCTTTTGAGGTATTTCTCTTGAGATATGAATATGCCGTTGCTTTGCTGACGTATTTGAAGACCAAGGAAGAACTTCAGCTCACCCATCATGGACATCTGATATTGCTCTTGCATCATGTGTCCAAACTCATCGTTGTATTTTTGATTAGTGTAGTCGAAGATAATGTCATCCACATATATTTGGCACACAAACAGTTCACCATCATATGTCTTTGTGAAGAGTGTGGGATCCAGGAAACCAGGTTTGAAGCCTTTGCTCTTCAGGAAGTCTTTGAGTGTGTCATACCAAGCATGAGGGGCTTGTTTGAGGCCATACAATGCCTTATTGAGCTTGTATACCTTATCAGGGTGTTTTGGATCTTCAAAGCCAGGCGGTTGTGCAACATACACTTCTTCAATCTTGCCATTGAGAAAGGCACTCTTCACATCCATTTGATACAGAAGGATGTTATGATGATTTGCGTAGGCTAGAAGTATGTGAATGGCTTCAAGCCTAGGCATGGGAGCAAATGTTTCATCGAAGTCAATCCCATCAACTTGAGTGTATCCTTGAGCAACTAGACGAGCCTTGTTTCTGACAAATTGACCATGCTCATCTTGCTTGTTGCGATATATCCATTTAGTGCCTATGATATTGTGTTTACGAGGATCGGGACGCTTGACCAATTCCCACACATTGTTCAGCTCGAACTGTTGAAGCTCTTCTTGCATAGCTTGAATCCATTCAGGTTCCATGAAGGCTTCAGCAACTTTCTTGGGTTCAAATATTGAGACAAATGCAAAGTTCCCATAGAAATTTGCTAGTTCTGTTGCTCTTGAACGAGTGTGTGGACCAGGTGCATTGATGCTATCAATTATCTTTTCAATCTGTACTTCATTTGCAACACAAGGATGAACTGGACAAAGATTTTGCTCTGGCTGATCATTGTCATCATTTGGAGGATTGTCTTTAGGCTGAGTATTGTCTTCAGGTTGATTAGTTGTAGAAATGATAAGTTCCTGTTCAGCCTGAGCTTCATACGATATGATTTCTTCAGTTCCCATGAGCTTGATGGATTCACTAGGTGGAACTTCATCTAGCACATTTGGCAGGTGCTCTCTTTGCCTACTGTTAGTCTCATTGAACCGCACATCCACAGTTTCAACCACTTTATAGTGAAAGAGGTTGAAGACTCTGTAGGAGTGTGAATCCTTTCTGTAACCAAGCATAAAACCTTCATGTGCTTTTGGTGCAAATTTTTAAGTGTGATGTGGACCCTTGATCCAACACCTAGCACCAAATACTCTGAAGTAACTGACATTTGGCTTCTTACCAGTAAGGAGTTCATAGGATGTCTTCTTTAGAAGCTTGTGAAGATAAACACGATTGATGACATGGCATGTAGTATCAATAGCTTCAGGCCAGAACTTTCTTGGAGTCTTGTACTCATCAAGCATCGTCCAAGCCATCTCAATGAGTGTTCTGTTCTTGTGCTTCATGATGCCATTCTGCTGTGGCGTGTGCGAAGCTGAGAACTCATGAGTGATGCCCAATGTATCAAGATAAGTGTCGAGGCCGGTGTTCTTGAATTTTGTGCCATTGTCACTTCTGATATGCTTGATCTTGACACCATAGTTGTTCATGGCACGATTGGCGAAGCATCTGAAGACATCCTGCACTTCAGTCTTGTAGAGAATATATGCACCCATGTATATCTTGAATAATCATCAATAATGACGAAACCATAGAGACAAGCAGTAGTAGTGAGAGTACAGTAGTGAGTAGGGCCGAATAGGTCCATGTGTAGCAGTTCGAAGGGTTGAGTTGTTGTCCTGATTGTCTTCGAGGGATGCTTGGCCCTCGTCGTCATTCCAGCTTTGCAGGCACCGCATAAGTGATCCTTCTTGAACTTGACACCCTCGATGCCTATGACGTGCTTCTTCTTTGCGAGAGTATGCAAGTTCCTCATGCTAGCATGCCCTAGCCTCCGATGCCAGAGCCAGTACTCTGAAGCTTTTGCAAGAAGACATACGGCAAGCTGTGGTACTGCTGAGAAATCTACCATGTACAAATCATCTTTCCGATACCCTTCAAATACTAGAGACTTGTCAGATTCCATTAGAACAAGGCAACGATATTTTCCAAATATCACAATCATGTTCAAATCGCAAAGCATTGAGACAGACATTAAGTTGAAGCCAAGGGATTCAATAAGCATCACTTTATCCATGTGATGATCCTTTGAGATTGCAACTCTACCTAGACCCAATACCTTGCTTTTACCAGTGTTGGCAAATGTGATGTGACTCTTGTCAGATGGACGTAAGGTTGAGTCCATGAGAAGGCTTCGATCACTAGTCATATGATTAGTGCATCCACTATCAATAATCCATTCTGAAACAGTTGGTGTCATACCCTACAGAGCAGTTAGAGGGATAGGCTTCACGAAGAGTATTGTGAAGCATAAACATTTGACGAGCAAGTGGATTATGAAAGCTAAGATCCAGGTTAGGACAGATAGGATGCATGACAAGCGACTCGGGAACGAAATACATAATAAGACCATTTGGGCATTTTATCTTGCGCCCCACAAGATGTTTTAGGTCCCCAGCAATAGCATCTGATGCCTTTGATTTCCGACTGGAAACCTTTCCCTGCAAAAGAGAGCTAAGTCTTCTTAACCACCCACATCTTCAGGGGTGGCTTCGAGGCAATGAGTCTAAGTGCAGCATCTGAGAACTTTGGCTTTGTAACCCTAGCAAATAGTCTTGCAGGAGGTGAATAATACTCATAAGAATAAGCAAAGTAGTTCTTGGTCTTATGAACATGGTGGTTTGATGAAACACGCTCACATTCATAGGCCTGAGTATGGTTTCCCTGCAAAACATTTGTGTTAGGGTGGCTCAAGTGAGTCATGTGTCTGTATGAAGCCTTTGGACCATATGAATCCTTTGGTCTGGGGTTTGTCTTCTTCCCTTGTGGTGTCATGACGACATTCACTGGAAGATTCTCGAGACAACTTTTGGGCACCTGAGGGAGTCCTGGATTAGGGGGTCTCCGGACAGCCGGACTATACCTTTGGCTGGACTGTTGGACTATGAAGATACAAGATTGAAGACTTCGTCCCGTGTTCGGATGGGACTGTCCTTGGCGTGGAAAGCGAGCATGGCAATATGGATATGCAGATCTCCCCCTTGTAACTGACTCTGTGTCACCCTAGCCCCCTCTAGTGTCTATATAAACCGGAGGGTTTAGTCCGTAGGGAAAGAACAATCATACCATAGGCTAGCTTCTAGGGTGTAGCCTCTACGATCTCGTGGTAGATCAACTCTTGTAATACTCACATCATCAAGATCAATCAAGTAGGACGTAGGGTATTACCTGCATCGAGAGGGCCCGAACCTGGGTAAACATCGTGTCCCCCGCCTCCTGTTACCATCTGCCTTAGACGCACAGTTCGGGACCCCCTACCCGAGATCCGCCGGTTTGGACGCCGACATTGGTGCTTTCATTGAGAGTTCCACTGTGCCATCACCATAAGGCTTGATGGCCTCTTTGATCATCAGTAACGATGCTATTCAGGGTGAGGTTTTCCTCCCTGGACAGATCTTTGTATTTGGCGGCTTCGCGCTGCGGGCCAACTCGCTTGGCCATCTGGAGCAGATCGAGAGCTATGCCCCTGGCCATCAGGTCAACTTTGGAAACTTAAACTACACCTACAACATCCGCGGAGACTTGATCTTCGAAGAATTTGAGCCCATGTCAGGTGCGCCGCACAATCATGACGAGCATAACATTACTCTGCCGTCAGACAATGTTCGGGAGATCGCATCTGCAACTACTCCTGCCCTCAATCTGGAGCAAAGTGCGCCATCCGAGGACGGGTGGATAGACCCCACCATGGAGGCCGCACTCTCAGTGGCGATGGAGCCGGATACTGACTTCATCCCTTACGAGAGCCGTGTTGCCGAACCACTAGATTCGTCTCCGGCCACGGACTCCGAGCCACCTGCGTCCTTTCGGTGACGTGCTAAAATCATTAAGGTCTCTCTCCTTGTCAGGAGAACCTTGGCCGAACTATGTCCGTCTAGAATACGAGGCGGACGACGAAAAAATTCGCTCCCCAACCAGCACCCACTTAGTAGCCACTGTCGACGATTTAACCGGCATGCTTGACTTCGACTCCGAAGACATCGACGGTATGGACGACGATGTAGGAGACTAACAGGAACCACCGCCCAGAGGGCGCTGGACCGCCACCTCATCATATGATATATACATGGTGGACACCCCCAAAGAAGGCAGCGGCGACGAGACAGCGGAGGATGACCCCTCCAAGAAGCAACCCAAGCGCCAATGTCAGTGGCGCCACTCTAAGTCCCGCCATAGCAAAAGTAGTGATACCGGCACAAGAGACAATAACACTCCGGATAGTGCCGAAGACGACAACAATTCCCTCCAGCATGATTTAGAGCGGGAGGATGAACAAGCTAGCCCTCCAGAGCGGGAGCAGTTGGAGAATCGGAGGAGGACAATTACATGCCTCTCTCCGAAGACGAGGTGAGCCTCGGCGATGAAGAATTTATTGTGCCTGAGGATCCTGTCGAGCAGGAGCGCTTCAAGCGCCGTCTTATGGCCATAGGAAACAACTTGAAGAAAAAGCAACAACAGCTTCAAGCTGATCAAGACTTGCTAGCAGACAGATGGACCGAAGTCCTTGCGGCCGAGGAATATGAACTCAAGCGCCCCTCCAAGAGTTACCCAAAGTGCAGGTGGCTACCTCACCTCAAGGAGGAAGCATTGAAATCTACATCACCAGTGTACGATGCGGCTGACCGGCCACCTCGTGGCCGAGCCAGAGAGGCGTTTCAGCCCGAAGTTCATCCTGCACCCCGCCACCACTCAAACAAAAATACCAAGGCCCGGGGCAACACACGGGACCTGCAAGACGTATTGGAAAGCAGGGAAAAACATGCAAGGTCGATATACGGGTCACAGGGGCGTGCGCCAACACGGGACGATGACCGTCACGCCGGATACACCAAAAGTAAATCCGGTCGGGCCAAATACAGCAGACAAGACTCATATGAACTGCGGCGTGATATAGCCCGGCACAGAGGCGCCGCACACCCCCTATGCTTCACTGATGAAGTTATGGATCACGAATTGCCAGAGGGTTTTAAACCCGTAAATATCGAATCATATGATGGTACAACAGATCCCGCTGTATGGATTGAGGTTTTCCTCCTCCACATCCACATGGCTCATGGTGATGATCTGCATGCCATCAAGTACCTCCCACTAAAACTCAAAGGACCAGCTCGGCATTGGCTGAATAGCTTGCCAGCAGACTCCGTCAGCAGTTGGGAGGATTTGGAAGACGTTGATACGTCTCCAACGTATCTATAATTGTTGATTGCTCCATGCTATATTATCTATTGTTTTGGACATTATTGGGCTTTATTATCCACTTTTATATTATTTTTGGGACTAACCTATTAACCGGAGGCCCAGCCTAGAATTGCTGTTTTTTTTGCATGTTTTAGGGTTTTGAAGAAAAGGAATATCAAATGGAGTCCAAACAGAATGAAACCTCCGGTAACGTGATTTTCTTAACGAACAAGACCCGGGAGACTTGGACCCTACGCCAACACACAAAAGAGGAGGCCACGAGGTAGGGGGCGCGCCTACCCCCCCCCCCGGTGTACCCCCAAATGATCAGATACGGAGCCAAAACCCTAATTCCACCGCCGCAACTTTCTATATCCACGAGATCCCATCTTGGGACCTATTCCGGAGCTTCGCCGGAGGGGGCATCGATCACGGAGGGCTTCTAAATCATCACCATAGCCCCTCCGATGAAGTGTGAGTAGTTTACCACGGACCTACGGGTCCATAGTTATTAGCTAGATGGCTTCTTCTCTCTTTTTGGATCTCAATACAATGTTCTCCCCCTCTCTCGTGGAGAACTATTCGATGTAATCTTCTTTTTGCGGTGTGTTTGTTGAGACCGATGAATTGTGGGTTTATGATCAAGTCTATCTATGAATAATATTTGAATCTTCTCTGAATTATTTTATGTATGATTTGTTATCTTTCCAAGTCTCTTCAAATTATCAGTTTGGTTTGGCCTACTAGATTGATCTTCCTTGCAATGGAAGAAGTGCTTAGCTTTGGGTTCAATCTTGCGGTGTCCTTTCCCAGTTATAGTAGGGGCAGCAAGGCACGTATTGTATTGTTGCCATCGAGGATAACAAGATGGGGTTTTCATCATATTGCATGAGTTTATCCCTCTACATGTCATCTTGCTTAAGGTGTTACTCTGTTTTCATTAACTTAATACTCTAGATGCATGCTGGATAGCGGTCGATGAGTGGAGTAATAGTAGTAGATGCAGGCAGGAGTCAGTCTACTTGTCTCGGACGTGATGCCTATATACATGGTCATACCTAGATATTCTCATAACTATTCTCAATTCCGTCAATTGCTCAACAGTAATTCGTTCACCCACCGTAGAATATGTATGCTCTTGAGAGAAGCCACTAGTGAAACCTATGGCCCCCGGGTCTATCTTCATCATATTAATCTTCCAATACTTAGTTATTTCCTTTGCTTTCTACTTTGCTTTTATTTTACTTTGCATCTTTATCATAAAAATACCAAAAATATTATCTTATCATATCTATCAGATCTCACTCTCGTAAGTGGCCTTGTAGGGATTGACAACCCCTTATCGCGTTGGTTGCGAGGATTTATTTGTTTTGTGCAGGTACGAGGGACTCGCGTGTAGCCTCCTACTAGATTGATACCTTGGTTCTCAAAAACTGAGGGAATTACTTACGCTACTTTGCTACATCATCCCTTCCTCTTCGGGGAAAACCAACGCAGTGCTCAAGAGGTAGCAAGAAGGATTTCTGGCGCTGTTGCCGGGGAGTCTACACAAAAGTCAACATACCAAGTACCCATCACAATCCCTATCTCCCACATTACATTATTTGCCATTTGCCTCTTGTTTTCCTCTCCCCCACTTCACCCTTGCCGTTTATTCGCCCTCTCTCTCTCTCTCTATCCTCCCTCTCTTTCTCTATTTGCCTCTTTTTGCCCGCTTGCTTTTTGTTTGCTTGTGTGTTAGTTTGCTTGCTTGTCACGATGGCTCAAGATAATACTAGATTGTGTGACTTTACCAATACCAACAACAATGATTTTATTAGCACTCTGATTGCTCCTCTTACCGATGCTGAATCTTGTGAAATTAATATTGCTTTGCTGAATCTTGTCATGAAAGATCCGTTTTCCGGCCTTCCTAGTGAATATGCTGCTACCCATCTGAATAGCTTCGTTGATTTGTGTGATATGCAAAAGAAGAAATATGTGGATAATGATATTGTTAAATTGAAGCTATTTCCTTTTTCGCTTAGAGATCATGCTAAAGCTTGGTTTTTCGTCTTTGCCTAAAAATAGTATTGATTCATGGAATAAGTGCAAAGATGCTTTTATCTCTAAGTATTTTCCTCCCACTAAGATCATCTCCCTTAGAAACGATATTATGAATTTTAAGCAACTTGATCATGAACATGTTGCACAAGCTTGGGAGAGGATGAAATTAATGATACGTAATTGCCCTACTCATGGTTTGAATTTGTGGATGATTATACCAAAAATTTATGCCGGATTGAATTTTTCTTCTAGAAATCTTTGAGATTCAGCCGCGGGAGGCACTTTTATGGAAATCACTTTAGGAGAAGCTACTAAACTCCTAGATAATATTATGGTTAATTATTCTCAATGGCATACTGAAAGATCAGGTAATAAAAAGGTGCATGTGATAGAAGAAACTAATGTTTTGAGTGGAAAGATGGATGAACTTATGAAATTATTTTCTAGTAAGAGTGTTTCTTCCGAGCCTAATGATATGCCCTTGTCTACTTTGATTGAGAATAATAATGAATCTATGGATGTGAATTTTGTTGGTAGCAACAATTTTTGTACAACGCGTATAGAGGAAATTTCAATCCTAGGCCTTATCCTAGTAATCCCGCTAATAATTATGGTAATTCCTACAACAATTCTTATGGAAATTATAATAAGATGCCCTCTGATTTTGAATCTAATATTAAAGAATTTGTTACCTCGCAAAAGAATTTCAATGCTTTGATTGAAGAAAAATTGCTTAAGATTGATGAGTTGGCTAGGAACATTGATAGAATTTCTCTTGATGTTGATTCTTTGAAACTTAGATCTATTCGACCTAAGCATGATATCAATGAGTCTCTCAAAGCCATGAGAATTTCCATTGATGAGTGCAAGGAAAGAACCGCTAGGATGCGTGCTAAGAAAGATGCCTTTATAAGAGCGTGTTCTTCTAGTTCCTATGAAAATAAAGATGAAGATCTAAAAGTTATTGATTTGTCCCCTATTAAATCTTTATCTTGCAATATGAATCTTAATAATGATGGGACTGAATATGATCCACCTTTACCTAGAAGATGTTCCAAGAATTCGGAGTTTTTAGATCTTGACGCTAAAATTGATGAAAGTGGGATTGAAGCAATTAAAACCCTAGATGTTGCTAAACCCACTATTTTGGATTTCAAGGAATTTAATTATGAAAATTGCTCTTTGATTGATTGTATTTACTTGTTGCAATCCGTGCTAAATTCTCCTCATGCTTATAGTCAAAATAAAGCATTCACTAAACATATCGTTGATGCCTTGATGCAATCTTATGAAGAAAAACTTGAATTAGAAGTTTCTATTCCTAGAAAACTTTATGATGAGTGGGAACCAACTATTCAAATTAAAATTAAATATCATGAATGCTATGCTTTATGTGATTTGGGTGCTAGTGTTTCCATGATTCCAAAGACTTTGTGCGATTTGTTAGGTTTCCGTGATTTTGATGATTGCTCTCTAAACTTGCACTTTGCAGATTCCACTATTAAGAAACCTATGGGAAGAATTAATGATGTTCTTATTGTTGCAAATAGGAATTATGTGCCCGTAGATTTTATTGTTCTTGACATAGATTGCAATCCTTCATGTCCTATTATTCTTGGCAGACCTTTCCCTAAAACGATTGGTGCAATTATTGATATGAAGGAAGGAAATATTAGATTCCAATTTATGTTAAGGAAAGGCATGGAACACTTTCCTATAAAGAAGGTTAAATTACCTTATGAATCTATTATGAGAGCCACTTATGGATTGCCTACCAAAGATGGCAATACCTACATCTATCCTTGCTTTTAATGCCTAGCTAGGGGCGTTAAACGATAGCGCTTGTTGGGAGGCAACCCAATTTTATTTTTATTCCTTGCTTTTTTCTCCTATTTAGTAATAAATAATTTATCTAGCCTCTGTTAAGTCTTGTTAATCTTGCTGTAAAAACCGAAACTTTAGCGTTCACGAGAACTGCTGCCATTTTTATTTGGAAAGTGCTATTTAGTTAATTATTTTTGAAGATGATTAATAGATAAATTCCTCACGTCCAGCAATTTATTTTAGAATTTTTGGGGTTCAAGATCTTGCGCTAGCTACAGATTACTACAGACTGTTCAGTTTTTGACAGATTCTATTTTTCGTGTGTTGTTTGCTTATTTTGATGAATCTATGGCTAGTAAAATAGTTTATAAACCATAGAGAAGTTGGAATACAGTTGGTTTAACACCAATATAAATAAAGAATGAGTTCGTTACAGTACCTTGAAGTGGTCTTTTATTCTCCTTCGCTAACGGAGCTCACGAGATTTTCTACTTTAAGTTTTGTGTTGTGAAGTTTTCAAGTTTTGGGTAAAGATTTAATGGATTATGGAACAAGGAGTGGCAAGAGCCTAAGCTTGGGGATGCCCGTGGCACCCCCAAGATAATCTAAGGACACCTAAAATCCAAAGCTTGGGGATGCCCCGGAAGGCATCCCCTCTTTTCGTCTACTTCTATCGGTAACTTTGCTTGGAGCTATATTTTTATTCACCACATGATATGTGTTTTGCTTGGAGCGTCTTGTATGATTTGAGTCTTTATTTTTTAGTTTACCACAATCATACTTTCTGTACACACCTTTTGAGAGAGCCATACATGATTTGGAATTTGTTAGAATACTCTATGTGCTTCGCTTATATCATTTGAGCTATATAGTTTTGCTCTAGTACTTCACTTATATCTTTTTAGAGCACGGTGGTGGATTTGTTTTATAGAAACTATTGATCTCTCTTGCTTAACTTATATTATTTTGAGAGTCTTAAATAGCATGGTAATTTACTTAAATAATCCCAATATGCTTGGTATACAAGAATAATAAAAGAACTTCCTTACGAGTGTGTTGAATTTTATGAGAAGTTTGATACTTGACAATTGTTTTGAGATATGAAGATAGTGATATTAAAGTTATGCTAGTTGAGTAGTTGTGAATTTGAGAAATACTTGTGTTAAAGTTTGTGATTCTCATAGCATGCACGTATGGTGAACCGTTATGTGATGCAGTCGGAGCATGATTTATTTTTTGATTGTCTTCCTTATGAGTGGCGGTCGGGGACGAGCGATGGTATTTTCCTACCAATCTATCCCCCTAGGAGGATGTGCACAATACTTTGTGCTGAGTCCGCGGTCCTCGGTAAGGGGAGGAGGTACCTCGGCGCCCTTGAACAGCACCTTCCAGACGTCCTTGTGCGTCGTGTCGAAGAGCTCTCGCAGCGTCTGGTCCTTGGCCGGGTCAAACTCCCACAAATTGAATGCCCATCATTGACACGAGAGAATCCGGCGGAAGAGCATGACCTGGACCACATTGACGAGCTTCATTTTCTCGCTCATCATGTTCTTGATGCAGGTATGGAGTCCGGTCAGCTCTACCGGGGAACCCCAGGAGAGGCCCTTCTCTTTTTAGGAGGTGAGCCACCTGGGGATTCCGGATCGAAATTCGGGGGCCGCCACCCAGTTGGTGTCGCGTGGCTCGGTGATATAGAACCACCCTGATTGCCACCCCTTTATGGTCTCCACATAGGATCCTTCGAGCCAGGTGAGATAGGCGTCTTGCCCACCATGGCACCTCCACACTCTGCTTGCTGGCCGACCACCACCTTCGGTTTAACATTGAAGGTCTTCAGCCACAGGCCGAAGTGGGGCTTGATGCAGAGGAAGGCCTCGCACACGATGATAAACGCTGAGATGTTGAGGATGAAATTGGGGGCTAGATCATGAAAATCCAGCCCGTAGTAGAACATGAGCCCGCGGACAAACGGGTGAAGTGGAAATCCCAGTCCGCAGACGAAGTGGGTAAGGAAAACTACCCTCTCATGGGGTTTGGGCATAGGGATGATCTGCCCCGCATCTGGAAGCCGGTGCGCGATGTCCGTGGCCAGATATCCGGCTTCCCGTAGCTTTGTGATGTTCTCCTCCGTGACGGAGGAGACCATCCACTTGCCTCCCACTCCGGACATGCTTGGAGTTGTTTGAGGAGAAAAACACGAACTTGGGCGCTGGAGCTCGAGTGTGCGAGAATGGATAACCAAGGAGAAAGAAGGCGTGGGTAAAAAGGGTGAATCTTTGTCCCTTTATAAGGGCGGAAGAGGTGATGCGCCTCCCCACTTACTTGGTAAAATCGCTTATTCCCCGAGCGCCGTAATTGATGGCGCGGTTGGGTTACCCACATCCGTATTGATGAGAATCCCGTGATAAGGGGACACGATCTCTGCTTCGACAAGACGTGTCAAGAAAACCACCTCGCGATATGTGCAGTGCTGGTTGAGAAAAATGGTTCGAATAATGACTGGGCCGTGGTATGATGTTGTGCCGTCAAACGTGTCAGCAGATTAGATTTGTGGAAATATTCTCTCTACGGTGGTATGTGGAACTTGTCTTGCAGAGGCGGACACTATCCTTGTGTTATAAATCTTCTATGGAGTATTCGGAGGAGGAACCCACCTTGCAATGCCAAAGACAAATCTGCGCGTCGGACTCATCGTCATTGAAGCCTGGTTCAGGGGCTACTGAGGGAGTCCTGGATTAGGGGGTCTCCGGACAGCCGGACTATATCCTTTGGCCGGATTGTTGGACTATGAAGATACAAGATTGAAGACTTCATCCCGTGTCCGGATGGGACACCCCTTGGCATGGAAGGCGAGCTTGGCAATACGGATATGCAGATCTCCTCCCTTGTAACCGACTCTGTGTAACCCTAGCCCCCTCCGGTGTCTATATAAACCGGAGGGTTTATTACGTAGGGCAAGAACAATCATACCATAGGCTAGCTTCTAGGGTTTAGCCTCTATGATCTCATGGTATATCAACTCTTGTAATACTCACATCATCAAGATCAATCAAGTAGGACGTAGGGTATTACCTCCATCAAGAGGGCCCGAACCTGGGTAAACCCCCGCCTCCTGTTACCATCTGCCATAGAAGCACAGTTCGGGATCCCCTACCCGAGATCCGCCGGTTTTGACACTGACAGCACCCATATTTTATTCATAGGTGGCCCATTCCTGCAGTTAGTACCAATATACCTGGCAAGCACTTCACCATTCTGATTCTTAAACAGTTTATAGTTTGCACCAAAGGATTCATCAATGATAATCGGTTTAGCACAAGTGAAGCCAGATAGGGTGGATGGGTCCACTGAAAGTTCCTTTGCAGCAACCCATGTGGTTTTGGGGTACTGCTCAGGCTTCCAGTAAGAACCATCAACATTCATTTTCCTCTCGAACCCAACACCCTCTTTCCTGGGGTTTTGGTTCAGAATCTGTTTTTGAGTACATCACATGGTGTCCGATGCCCTTTGAGACTTTTGTACATCCCTGTCTCAAGCAATGTCTTCAACCTAGGATTTTTATCAGCAATAGCAGTGGCATCCTCACTAGAGGGGTTAGTTACCACATCAACAGTTGAAGATATTTCAACAGTAGCAGCAGTAGAACATTCAGAAACAGAGGTAGCGTTATCACGCTCAAGGCATTTTAGACATGGTGGGTCAAATCCCTCCTGAGCGGACTTATCTATTAAGCATGAAGTGACTCGTTTTCTTTTTGAAGATCTTCATGAACTGCTCTCAATTTCTCAATTTCTTGCTTCCTTTGAAGATAATCATAGGAAAGCTTTTCATGAGTTGTTGAGAGCGTTTCATGACGACTTTCAAGTTCCTCATAGTTAACATGAAGATTTTTTATGTCTTCAATTAAGTACTGAGATCGAGTCATTTCTGCATCCAACAGGTCATCGCTTTTGTCTAATAGTTTTTGAACATGTTCCATAGCTTTCTATTGTCCAGTTGCAATTTTAGCAAGTGTTTTGTAGTTGGGTTTGGATTCACAATCAGAGTCATCTTCACTTGATGTTTGAAAGTAAGCATCGTGTGAGTTTTCCTTGGCACCACGTGCCCTGAAGTAGTAGGTGGGAGCGGAGTCGTCCTTGTCGTTAGCATCAGCGTAGGTGATGGAGCCATTGTCTTCAGTGTTGAAGATGGACTTGGCAACATAGGCTGTAGCTAGAGCCAGACTTGCAACGCCAGAGTCGAACTCTTCCTCAGAATCCACCTCCGCCTCCTTATATGCAGACTGACGGTGTCAAAACCGGTGGATCTCGGGTAGGGGGTCCCGAACTGTGCGTCTAAGGCGGATGGTAACAGGAGGCAGGGAACACGATGTTTTACCCAGGTTCGGGCCCTCTTGATGGAGGTAAAACCCTACGTCCTGCTTGATTTATTCTTGATGATATGAGTATTACAAGAGTTGATCTACCACGAGATCGGAGAGGCTAAACCCTAGAAGCTAGCCTATGGTATGATTGTATGTTGTCCTACGGACTAAAACCCTCCAGTTTATATAGACACCGGAGGAGGCTAGGGTTACACAAGGTCGGTTACAAAGGAGGAGATATCCATATCCGTACTGCCTAGCTTGCCTTCCACGCCAAGTAGAGTTCCATCCGGACACGAGACGAAGTCTTCAATCTTGTATCTTCATAGTCCAACAGTCCAGGCAAAGGATATAATCCGGCTGTCCAGATACCCCCTAATCAAGGACTCCCTCAGTAGCCCCCGAACCAGGCTTCAATGATGATGAGTCCGGCACGCAGTGTTGTCTTCGGCATTGCAAGGCGGGTTCTTCGCCATCTTTAGAACATTTGTAAAGCAGTGTTCGGTCCCACAAATGTTTGGACCTCTTGGCTTTTGTGCCCAATAAGGGCAATCTCCCACGCGTCGAATGAATACGAGGCGCCAGGGCGTTTTTACATTCGCCCCCCTAGCCAGATAAATAAATTGTCTATTAAAGGGATGGGGATTCTTAGATCTGATCCATACCATCCTCCCCCAGCGAGAATCCATCAGAGCGCGTTTCGGAGAGATCCATTCCAGCATGGCCGACCTCCGTAGCTCCTCCTCCCGCCCCCGTAGCCCTAAGCCCGGTGATTGGGAGAGGTGTTCAGTCCCGCACAGTCGATTAGTCGAACTTAAAACTAAGGGATTTCTCCCTCCGGCGTATATGGTGCCCGTTCGAGCCGGGCTTGCCACCTACAATGGCGGGGAGCAAGCGGAGAGCCTTCCATGTCCCTCTATGGGGGAACGGGTCTGCCTTGTTCCTTATTTATTAAGGGGACTCGGATTTCCAATTCATCCGTTCCTCGGCGGGCTCCTCGAGTTCTACGGCCTCCCATTACACAATTTCACCCCTGTCTCCATTCTACATATCGCCGGCTATGTTGCCCTCTGCGAGTTGTTCCTGGGCTGCGAGGCTCACTTTGAGCTATGGAAAAGGCTATTTTGCCTCGTCCCTCTCACACAGAGGGGGTCACTTTATCAAGTGGGCGGAGCCAAAATATGGCGCATCGTTGGTACTGGATACCTGTCCGGTACCCCGAAGAAGTCGTCCGAAGACTGGCCTTCAGAATGGTTTTATATGGAGGACGTTCCCCTTACAGGCCCTGTTCGGCAGGGTCTTCCTGAGTTCAACAATGCTCCTCTGAAGAAATGCCGAAGTTGGCGCCCATGGAGCCCCTAGGTGGAAGACAATGGAGAAGTCCTCTATCTGATGAACCGGATTAAAGCACTGGTTCAATCAGGATTGACAGTAATCGAAGTTATGTCGATTTGCATAATGCGGGGAGTGCAACCACTTCAATATCGTGAGCACCCCTTGTGGTGTTTTAACAGGGTGGATGATGCCACCCGCTGCGGGCGTAAGGTTCTGGACAATGCTGCCGCTTTAGCAAAAATCCTATCTGAATTGTTCAAGGGAGAGGAAGAGGAGTTCACCCGCATCAAGCCATGGGATGGATTCTCCATGTACAATCCTCCAAGCTGGGTAAGTTATATCTCCTTACTCCCATTTTTCCCGCATTCTTTGTCGTAAGTATTCACCTTGCCACTTTGCGGCAGGAACTGCGAAAAGCCATAAAGGAGGTCAGCAGCCCTTCTCCACAACTAGAGGACCCTGACCGGGCCCTCGACTCCGGACTTGAAGAAGATCCGGTTATATTCGTGGAGCTGATAGACCGGCAGTTCTATCAGTTAAGCTACGATGATGCCATGGTGGCCATTGCGGCCGGCTATCCCGGACTGCTCCCTGCATCGCACGTAAGAAAAACCAAAAATCCCAACTCCAAAAACTAGGATCCCCTTTTAGACACTTCACCCACCATATACATATGGCATTTTTACAGGGAAGGCATTCGGGACGCCCTGCCGAACCCGCAGCAACTCGCCAACAAGATGCACCGAGGCCGGGTAGGCCAAAAAGGAAGGCGGTCAGGATGGAGACACCGGCGCAAAGGTATAACAAAAACCCTGCTCCGTGGTTGTCGTCTTTCTCGAAATGCAATGACGCCCGTGTTTCTTTAACAGAAAAAACGCTCGCCGGAATATTTCCGGCGATGTTGCTAGTCACGCTTCCACCAGTCGGGCGCCAGGACCGGACATAGAGGCGGAAGCCGATATGGGGCGGGCGCCGGATAGTCCCCCTACAAAGGATGCGGATAGATTATCCGCTACAAACTCAGAAGTGGAAAGTGCCATGAATCATAGGCGCCGCCGGGCCATACTCCGTGACGCTTGTTTCTCACCAGAGGCATTTGATGCCTTCAATTCTGGAGAGGCGTACTTCTATGCTGCTCAAGATGGTCTAGCCAGAGCCACGGATCATATGTAAAGGATGTACGGGTAAGTAAATCTGATGATTTATATGTATCAGTAGCCCCTGAGACTTGAAACAGTTAGCAGAACTGATTTAAGGATCATCTTTATTATGCAGGTTCTTACAGAGAAGAATACTAGGCTGTCACAGGAGCTCGAGGAATGCAAGACCCAACTGCGGGCCGCTGTTGCCGCATTGCAGGAACCGAAAAAGTCTCCTGATGGTAACATTTACATTAAAGAATGATGGTTACCATATAGTGTGCAGCGTGGCTGCAGATCTAACAATAGATGTTGCAGATGAATCTGGAGAAAATCCGGAGGACCAGTATGTCGTGCGACAGCTAGAGGCTGGCAAACGTGTGCTGACTGAGGTTAGGCGGGAGAAAAACAATCTCCAAGACACCAATATCAAGTTGAGCATCGAACTAAAAGACGTTCGAGCCCAGCTTGCAGACTCCGAGAAGGAGAATAACATCGTTATGTCTGTAAGTGCTTGAACGAATCATTTTGAAGGAGTTTGGCGAAGAAGCCGACTAACAGCATTAT
This sequence comes from Triticum monococcum, assembly GCA_034509565.1. NCBI lineage: Eukaryota > Viridiplantae > Streptophyta > Magnoliopsida > Poales > Poaceae > Triticum > Triticum monococcum. The sequence continues at coordinate 699,427,461 of CM067842.1, read as the reverse complement.
GTCTGTAGGTATGCTGACTGGTCATCCCGCGGAGGAAATGCCCGGGTCTGCGGGTGATCTTCTATCCGAGCTCTCACATCTGCACGAACAAGTTCGGCAGGTGATGCAAGGTGGTGCCCAGGCCTTGTGGCCATCCGCCTCCCTGCCAAAAGGCATTGCAGAGCTTACGGAGAAGCTCAAGGGAGCCCGGCGGCGCTTCTGATTATGGAAGATATCGGCCTGCCGACAAGGTGCCAGAGAAGCCTGGGCCATGGTGAAGACGCGGTATACCAACACTGACCCAAATCACATGGCCGAGGTCGGACTTGTGGGGCCCGACGGAAAAGAGATCCCCGTTAGATTAGTTTATGGGAAAGTAGAATTAGCCACAAAGTATTCCCAACAGGATTGTAGGCCAGACCGCCTGTCGGATGGTATAGAAGAGGAATTTAGTCAGTCTGCATGACTATGTAATTAAAGTGACATGTATAATGCCTTCTAGCCGGATTGTAGATCATTTGTCATGGCGGACCTTTTCACTTCAACCTCAGGACCCAATAGTCCGGAGTGTGTCCGAATACCCGCTCAGTTATATAAGAACCGGGGTATGCGTGGAGACCAGGCGTAGGGATCATTAGTGCTTGAACAGACAAGTGCCCAACTAGTTATGTTATATTACATGGGTAGTAAGAAACATCTTCTAGGGAGAATAGTTCCATTAAGGGTTCCTTTCCCTGGGTAAGCATGCCCTAAAGTGCATGTCCGGACTGCGATAGGAAATGCAGGAAAAACATCTGGGGGCAGATATGGAAAATAAATAAAAATCATCTTTTGTTCACCGACCGAATATTCCCTTAAGAACGCTAGCTTTCGGCTTCACCCAGTCTGAGGTACACATCCGGCTGACTCGGCAGTAACAATCGCAGAGGTGCTCCCCTTATGCCCTAGCCGAATTAATGGGAACGTAGGGCATAAATACAAGAGCCAGGCAACCCAGCTTGGCCAAAACTTAAGTCATATTGATGCATGTAATGGCGAAAAAGGTACATGTGGAAGCATAACACATGTGCGGGGCACGAGGCTCAGATAGATAATTAAGCTTCTGTGAAAGAAGCCCCCAGGTATGATGAGCGCGGCTAGTGCATCTATAATGTGCAAGCAAGGCACAAGTTGGCCCTTGAAGGCCTAGAGAAAAAAATAAAAGAAATAAAGAAAGAAAGAAAAACAAGACAGATAATGTATATGCAAAAAATGGACACAGGAAGGGGACGAACATAGAGTCCGGCGCTAGGCGTAGAATCTTCGGAGCCTGGCCGCGTTCCATGGGTTCGGCTCGAGTCGATTAGTCGATGCATCCTAGAGTCGGTACGCTCCACCAGTCAAAACTTGGTCAATAATGAAGGGACCTTCCCATTTGGGCTCGAGCTTGTTCTTTTTCTTATCCGGCAGGCGTAGAACTAATTCGCCAACGTTATAAGTTTTGGCCCGTACTTCTCTGCTTTGGTACCTGTGAGCCTGTTGTTGATAAAATGCGGAATGGGCTTTTGCTACGTCGCGCTCCTCCTCTAGGGTGTCCAGACTGTCCTGTCGATCGAGCTAGGGTTACACAAGGTCGGTTACAAAGGAGGAGATATCCATATCCGTACTGCCTAGCTTGCCTTCCACGCCAAGTAGTGTTCCATCCGGACACGAGATGAAGTCTTCAATCTTGTATCTTCATAGTCCAACAGTCCGGGCAAAGGATATAATCCGGCTGTCTGGATACCCCCTAATCCAGGACTCCCTCACAGACACCTCCTCTAAATCCATCTCCTTGCCAACAAAAGCACAAGCCTTGCTAGATGAGCTCTTCTTGTGTGATGAAGACTTTGATGAAGACTTCGAAGAGAACTTGGAGGATTTTTTCTTCTTCTTGTCATCAGAATCATATTCCTTACTCTTCTTCTTCTTGTTGTTTTCATTGTCGCATTGTGGACACTCATAGATGTAGTGGCCAGATTTCTTGCACTTGTGGCATGTTCTTTTCTTGTGGTCATGAGTAGAAGCTTCATCATTCCTTGAGCTAGATCGTGAAGACTTTCTGAAGCCTTTCTTCTTGGTGAATTTCTGGAACTTCTTTACAAGCATAGCAAACTCCTTTCCAATGTCTTTAGGATCACCAGAACTGCAGTCAGATTTTTCTTCAGATGAGGAAGCAGCTTTTGCCTTCAAAGCACGAGTTCGGCCATAGTTGGGACCATAGATATCTCTTTTCTCAGAAAGCTAAAACTCATGTGTGTTGAGCCTCTCAAGTATGTCAGATGGATCGAGTGTCTTGAAGTCAGAGCGCTCTTGAATCATCAGGGCTAGGGTGTCAAACGAGCTGTCAAGAGATCTCACGAGTGTCTTGACAATTTCATGCTTGGTGATGTCAGTGGTGCCGAGAGCATGAAGCTCATTTGTGATGTTAGTGAGGCGATCAAACGTGAGCTGAACATTCTCATTATCATTTCTCTTGAAGAGGTTGCGAAGGACAATGATCCTTTGATCTCTCTGGGTTGAGACGCCTTCGTTGACCTCGGAGAGTCAGTCCCATACTAGCTTCGACATTTCCAGAGCACTCACACGGCCATACTGTCCTTTGATCAGATGACCACAGATGATGTTCTTGGCAGTAGAATCCAGTTGAATGAACTTCTTGACATCAGCAGGGTGACACCTTCACCAGTCTTGGGAACGCCGTTCTTGACGACATACCATAGATCGACATCAATGGCTTCGAGATGCATGCGCATCTTATTCTTCTAGTAGGGGTAATCAGTGCCATTGGAGGGCCAGAAGAACCACGAGGAGGGCACAACCCACCAGGGCACGCCTGGTGGGCCTGGCTTTCCCCGGTGGGTTGTGCTCACCTCGCGGCCCATCTTCGCGTGAAACTGACACTAAAAATCCTATAAATAGAGAAACCATCATAAATAACCCTAGATCAGAACTTCCACCACCGCAAGCCTCTGTAGCCACCGAAAACCAATCTAGACCCTTTCCGGCATCAAGCCGGAGGGGGGAATCATCTCCGGTGGCATCTTCATCATCCCGGCGGCCACCACGATGAGGAGGGAGTAGCCCACCCTCGGGGCTGAGGGTTTGTACCAGTAGCTATGTGTTTAATCTCTCTTTCTCTCTCGTATTCTTGAGATGTCATGATCTTGATGTATCGCGGGCTTTGTTAATATAGTCGGATCATATGGTGTTTTCCCCTCTCTATCTTGTTGTGATGAATTGAGCTTTTCCCTTTGAGATTTCGTTGTTATCGGATTGAATACTTTTATGGATTCGGGAACACTTGAGATATGTCTTGCAATTGAATACTCGTGGTGACAATGGGGTATCGTATTTATTCACCTGATATATATTTTGGCACTCAACTCGCGGATTCCCGAGGTGAAATTGGGGTAATCTATGCATAGGGGTTGATGCACGTTCTTGTGTTTGTTTCTCCGGTATAAATCTTGGGGCACTCTTTGAAGTTCTTTGTGTTGGATTGCATATTATGACTCTGAAATTATTTGGTGTTATTTTAGTACAAACTCTTGGATAGATCGATCGGAAAGAATAGCTTAGAGGTGGTTTCGTACCCTACAAACGATTTGTTCTTATGTTCTCCGCTAGATAGGAACTTTGGAGTGATTCTTCGTTGCACTTTGAGGGGTGGTTATATGATCCAATTCTATTAGCATTGTTGAGAGATTGCACTAGCGAAAGTACGGACCCTAGGCCTCATTTTCAAGCATTGCAATACCATTTTTGTGCCTGTTAATTATTTGCTACCTTGCTGTTTTTATTTATTCAGATTATAAAAATATATTTCTACCATTTGTATTACACTTTTATCACCATCTCTTCGCCGAACTAGTGCACCTATACAATTTGCCATTGTATTAGGTGTGTTGGGGACACAAGAGATTTCTCATATTTGGTTGTAGGGTCGTTTGAGAGAGACCATCTTCATCCTACGCCTCCCACGGATTGATAAACCCTAGGTCACACACTTGAGGGAAAATTGCTACTGTCCTACAAAACTCTGTGCTTGGAGGCCCAACACATGTCTACAAGAATAAAGTTGCGTAGTAGACATCAGGGCCCTCTTAATGGAGGTAAAACCTTACTTCCTTCTTGATTGACTTTCATGAGTAGACATGTGATCTACCTCGAGATCGTAATGGCTAAAACCTAGCTATCTTGCCTATATGAGTTTTCTTTCTTGTCTCTACGGACTAAACCCTTCGGTTTATATAGACATCGGAGGGGCCTAGGGTTATACAGAGTCGGTTTACAGAAGAAGGAATCTATACATCCGGATGCCAATCTTGCCATCCACACAAAGGAGAGTCTCATCCGGACACGGGGAAGGCCTTCTACTTTGTATCTTCACGACCCATTAGTCCGTCCCACAACACACGGTCCGGACACCCAAGGACCCCTTAATCCAGGACTCCCTCAGTAGCCCCTGAACCAGTATTCAATGATGATGTGTTCAGCGCGCAGATTGTCTTCGACATTGCAAGGCGGGTTCCTCCTCTAAATAATTCAAAGCAATGTTCTGAATAAAAGAACTATACCTGGCTCTGTATAACAACCACAATCTTCAACCACGAAGGCAATATACTTACTTAAAATAAGGTTTATCAACTGACAACTTTTTTTTAGAGAAACGCCATGTCTGGCCTCTTTATCATTTTGAACCATTTTTCAGCCTCTTGCTTCGCGTTTCGAGGCGCAGCCTCTATTGACATATCTTGTCAAAGCAGAGATCGTGTCCCCTTATTTCGGGATTCTCATCAATACGGGTTTGGGTAATCCAACCATGCCATTTGAACGACCCCTTGGGAACAGGCGAATTTTAAGGCTTGAGGGTGGCATTTGATATTCACTGCCTATATAAGCGGATAAAGATCCCTTCTTTTTACCTCGCGCCTTCTTCCTCCCCCTGCTTTCCCATCCTCAAACTCCAGCGCTTATGCTTCAATCTTTCCCACCGCCTCCAACCTCTCCATCCATGTCCGGATCTAGCTCACAGGGCAAGTGGATGACCTCCTTTGTTATGAAGAAGGACGTCAAGGAGCTCCGAGAAGCAGGGTACCTGGTTGCGGATGTCGCGCATAGGCTCCCTGCCAAAAAGCAAGTCATCCTGAAAGTGCTAGTTATCGACTAGAGGGGGTGAATAGTCGATTTTTATGAAAGTCTTCAAAACATGGAAGTTTCAAAGACAAACAATAGAAATGAACCTATTAACATGCAGCGCAAGGTAGACTAAACTAGGCAATCCATAGTCAAGTATTCAATGAAGTGAAAGCACGAAGACTATTAGCAGCTAGGCAGTAAGGATCGGGATGGAAGATAGTATGAAGCCAATCAGGACAAGTAGTCACAAAGTGAAATCAAACAGATAATGCAAACAACCAATGACTTCACGAAGACAAAATGTATGTAAAAGAGAAAGAAGAGATAGAACCAGTTGCTTGGTGAAGATAAAGGATTTGTTGGACCAGTTCTAGTTGCTGTGACAATTGTACGTTTGGTTAGGGAGGCTGAGATTCAACTCAGAAGACTATGTCTTCACCTTATTCCCCTTGAGGTAAGGACACCCAGTCCTCATACAATCACTCACGTAAGACCTCAAGGTAGACTTCCAAACCTTCACAGACTTCGTTCACCGGTGATCCACAATGACTCTTGGATGCTCAGAACGCGACGCCTAACCGGTTGGAGGATTCACAGTCCTCAAGTGTAACAAGTCTTCAGATCACACAGACAGAAAGACTTCAATGATGCCTAACACTCTTTGGCTCTGGGTTTTTAGGTATTTGTCCTCGCAAGGATTTCTCTCTCAAAGGCTTCGGAGGTGGGTTGCTCTCAAACGACAAAAGCCGTGCACTAACTCTGAGCAGCCACCAATTTATGGTGTAGGGGGTGGGATATTTATAGCCACTAGGCAACCCGACCTGATTTGTCCGAAATGACCCTGGGTCACTAAGGAACTGAGACGTGTTCCAATGGTTAGATTTAAAACACACGCGGCAGCTTGACTTGGACTACAAGTAAAGCTGACTCATCCAGCTCTGGATAAGATTTGCTCTCATAGTCTTCGCTCGAAGACTTAGGATTTGGTTGAGCATCACTTTAGTCACTCTGACTTTGTCCACTTGGACACCACTTAATAGTACGGTGGTTCCTATGACTCAACAAAGAAGAAAATGAAACTACGAAACAACTATGTCTTCGCGCTCCAAAGACTCCATGCGATGTCTTCTCATGTCATAGTCTTCAATGTGAATATCTTCACATACCACCATTATCTTCAATGTCTTCACACATTTTTAGAGGTCATCTCCGGTAGGTAAACCGAATCAATGAGGGACTACTACCTGTGTTATCCTGCATTTCTAACAAACACATTAGTCCCTCAACCAGGTTTGTCGTCAATACTCCAAAACCAACTAGGGGTGGCACTAGATGCACTTACACATCCCCACTCCGGAGTCGGCGAGAGAGTGGTGTTTATCCTCCACTTCCTCTGCGGACTAGGTTTTCCTCTCCAGCCTTTTGTCTGCGGCCTCATGTTCTATTACGGTCTAGATTTCCATGATCTAGCCCCAAATTCATTCCTCCACATCTCGGCGTTTATCGTTGTGTGTGAGGCGTTCCTCCGCATCCCCCGCCCCCCTCCCCACTTCGGCCTATGGCTCAAGGTTTTCAATGTGAAGCTGAAGGAGGTCGACGGGCAGCACGCGGACTACGGCGGTGCCATGGTGAGAAAGCTCCCCAACATCACCTGGCCCGAAGGGTCCTTCGTGGAGACTGTCAAGATATGGCAGCAAGAGTGGTTCTACATCACCGAACCTCGCGGCGCCACATCGGCAGCCACTCCTGATTTTAGATCCGGACCCCCAATGCAGCTCGCGTCGTGGACCAACAAGGCTCTGGACTGGGGGTCGACCGACGAAGTGGCGATGCTGCAAAAGCACATCAAAAATATGATAGAGAAGAACACCAGTCTCACTGATGTGATTCAGGTGATGCTTTTCCGCCGGATACTCCCCTGCCAGTGCTGGCCTCTTCATATGTGGGAGTTCAATCCGGAAGGGCCGCGAACCCTGCAGCTATTCTTCGGCAGAACGCATGAATAGATCTGGAAGCTGGTCTTCAAGGCCTAGAAGACGTGGTCGGAGACGACCGACGACATAGGCCTCGACAGCGCACATCCGGCCATCCCGGTAAGCATTTAATTTCCGAACATAACTTCAGTTCACAAATGAAAGAGTATGCTAAGCCTTTCATCCTTCAATTAGGGCTGGACAAAGAAGGCGGAGCGGATTAAGTGTCCGGCTCCGCTACCCGAAGACCCAGCCATTCCTCTGCTATGCTAGTCTCGGTGCCGTATTAGGCGCCAGAGAAGAAGGCCAAGAAGAAGGGCAAGGAGGGCAAAGGTGGCCTCGCCATAAAGGTACTTCAAATACTGTGTCCGGAGAGACCGAAGCTCCCTCCTCCCACGCGGGAGATTGAACTAGGTATGAAGATACCGACGATCGAATCTCGGGCAAGTAACATACCGATGACAAAGGGAATAACGTATGTTGTCATTATGGTTTGACCGATAAAGATCTTCGTAGAATACGTAGGAACCAATATGAGCATCCAGGTTCCACTGTTAGTTATTGACCGGAGAGGTGTCTCCGTCATGTATACATAGTTCTCGAACCCGTACGGTCCGCACGCTTAACGTTCAATGACGATTTTGTATTATATGAGTTAAGTGATTTGGTGACCGAATGTTGTTCAGTGTCCCGAATGAGATCACGGACATGACGAGGAGTCTCTAAATGGTCTAGAGGTAAAGATTCATATATAGGACGATAGTATTCAGACACCAAAAGTGTTCTGGGGTACCGGGTACGTATCGGGTCACCGGAAGGGGTTCCAAGCAACCCTTAGCAAACTATATGGGCCTAATGGGCCAAGAGAGGGACAGACCAGCCCCTAAGGGGCTGGTGCTCCCCTATAGGCCGAAATAAGGGGGAAAGGAAAGGAGGGAAGGGAGAAGGAAAGGGGAGGATTCGGCCTCCCCCTCCCCCCTCTCTTTCCTTCCCTGTCCGACACTTATGGAAGGGGGGAGAGGCCGCCTTGTAGGAGGCACCCAAGTAGGATTACTCCTACTTGGGGTGCCCCTTGCTGCCCCTCTTCCTCTCCCACCTGTATATATGTGGGGGCACCGCTAGAACACACAACATTGATTCCTAGCCGTGTACGACTCCCCCTCCACAGTTTACGCCTCCAGTCATATTGTCACAGTGCTTAGGCGAAGCCCTGCGTGGATCACTTCACCATCGCTGTCACCACGCCGTTATGCTGACGAAACTCTCCCTCGACACTTTGCTAGATAAAGAATTCGAGGGACGTCATCAAGCTAAATGTGTGTAGAACTCGGAGGTGTCGTACGTTCGGTGCTTGACCGGTCGGAACGAGAAGAAGCTCAACTACATCAACTGCATTGTGAAACGCTTCTGCTTTCGGTCTATGAGGGTACGTTGACACACTCTCCCCCTCTCGTTGCTATGCATCTCCTAGATAGATCTCGCATGAGCGTAGGAAATTTTTTGAAATTGCATGCTACCTTTCCCAACAGTATGGAAGTAACGGTAACGGTGGCAAAAGTAATAGTAGCAATTTTGTAGCAATCATAACAGTGGCAACGGAAAAGTAACTTAGCAAAGATCAATATGAAACGAACTCGTGGGTAATGGATGAATGATGGATAATTATGTCGGATGGCATTCATCATGCAACAGTTGTAACCTAGGGTAATACAGAACTAGCTCCAATTCATCAATATAATGTAGGCATGTATTCCGAATATAGTCATACATGCTTATGGAAAATAACTTGCATGACATCTTTTGTCCTACCCTCCCGTGGCAGCGGGGTCCTATTGGAAACTAAGGGATATTAAGGCCTCCTTTTAATAGAGCACTGGACCAAAGCATTGGCACTTAGTGAATACATGAACTCCTCAAACTATGGTCATCACCGGGAAGTGTCCTGACTATTGTCACTCCGGGGTTGCCGAATCATAACACATAGTAGGTGACTATAACTTGCAAGATCAGATCAAGAGCACAAATATATTCACGAAAACATAATAGGTTAAGATCTGAAATCATGGCACTCAGGCCCTGGTGACAAGCATTAGGAATAACAAAGTCATAGCAACATCAATCTTAGAACATAGTACATACTAGGGACCAAACCCTAACAAAACTAACTCGGCTACATGATAAATCTCATCCAACCCATCACCGTCCAGGAAGCTTACGATGGGATTACTCACACATGGCGGTGAGCATCATAAAATTGGTGATGGGGGAATGTTGGTGATGATTTCCCCTCTCCGGAGCCCCGGACTGACTCCAGATCTGGCCTCCCGATGAAGAACAGGGGGTGACGGCGGTTTCGTATCTTAAAATGTGATGAATCCTTTTTCTCTGATTTTCCCACCCGAATGTGAATATATGGAGTTGGAGTTGAGGTTGGTGGAGTTTTGTGGGACCCACAAGACGGGGGGCGCCCCACCCTTGTGGACAAGTGGTGGGTCCCCTTTGGTTGATTCTTTCGCTAATATTTTTTATTTATTTCAAAAATATTCTCCGTGAAGTTTCAGGTCATTCCGAGAATTTCTATTTCTGCACAAAAATAACACCATGGCAATTCCGCTGAAAACAGTGCCAATCTAGGTTAGTTTCATTCAAATCATGCAAATTAGAGTCCAAAACAAGGGCAAAAGAGTTTGAAGAAGTAGATACGATGGAGACGTATTACCACTCGCAACGAAGTTCCTGCGCCGCCGGACATGGACCCAACCGTCAGTTGTGCGTCCTACGCGCTGTCGTCGAACGTTCGGGAGTGCACGTGGCAGGTGGACAGCGAGGGACCATCCATGTCCAATATCGACTTCACGTCCACCTGAGACCCGCACGTTCGGGAGCGCCGGTGATAGACAGGTTGTGGACTCCTCTGAGGATGAGTAGCGCATGGGAGGCGGCAGGGCATTGAGTCCCAAGTGGGCCGATCCGTCTCTCATCTCCCATGTACTACTCTTCCTCACCTTCACTTCACGGGTCTTACCGCCACCGTTCATGGATACGTCAGATAGAGGACGTGCTCGTTGATGCAGAATACAAACGAAGTGGACGATGGCCGCAGCCATAGGATAGGTTTAGGGTCAGGTTTTCTTTTTCTTCTAATGTTCAAAATGTAATGAAAATCCATCGTAATTGCATGAATCTCGTCTGATCTATATGAAAATTCACTGTGTTTGCATGAATTTTGTTCGGTTACTTGAAAAGTTGTTTGAAATATATGCGGACAGCATTAGATGGTGGTCTCCGGCATCACTGTCCGTGGACAGATGCCCAAACAAATTTAAGGTTCAACGTAGTAGATGCCCTTAATATTTGTTTTTTTTGAAAGATAATATTAGTTCGTTTTTGGCTGCCTCACTTTAGTGATTGGCAGCGGAGGACGACCTTCGCATCACCTTGGCAAGGCACCTTCATGGCAGCTTCATACGTTCTAACCCATGCTAATTGTTGTCTGTGAGTTGGGCGGTGATTTGTAGCACGAGACAGAATTTGCTAGCCAGTAATTGTTTAGACCTGGTGCACTCGCTCTTCTTATCTTATGGTTATATAGTCACATTATAGCTTCAAGTGAACAATACTCCTCATGTATGTTTCTATATTTAATAAAGAAACTCAACAAGGGAACTCCTTGTTTCAAAAGAAAATAAAAAGTTTCTAGGACAATATTCTGACCGACGTGCACGTATCTGAATCTCCTTGGTTCCATCGGACTACATTTCGGCCAATTGCTCACTTCCTCGCCCTCAGTCTCGTGATGTTCATCTGTAGTCCATTTAAGGCATCCTCAACGGGCTAATTTTTTTAAAGAATACATTTTTTTATTAATTTGCACAAATATTATGCTTAAAAAAAGAATTTCAGAAATAATACACCGTCGGCCCGCTGCGGACCGACTGGGCCTAGTCAGCCTACAGCAGGCCGACTGGGTGCACTCGGCCAGTAGTTGGCCGACAGCTGGCCAGCCTGCCACATGTCGCACGCGGATTGGGCAGGCCATGTCGCGAGGGGAGAGAGAGGGAGCTGTCGGCGTGGCGGTCACGGGGCGAGCCCCTGTCGCCTTACCGCAGGCCTATCGGCTTACCGTGGGCCGATCGGCCAGCTGCGGGCCGACAGGGTGTGGACCCACCTCGCGCGGCACGGCAGGCTCCCTGCCTCTTCTTCCTCCTCCCACGCACGCGAGGGTTCTTCTTCTGTTCTTTCCTTCTCCTCTCTGTACACAAAATGCCCCCAATTTCTACACCTAAATGAACCATTTATTTGCAGATTTGGCACCGTGAATGGATTCTACTCAGTTAGGGCAACCAAAAGAGACCTCGGTCTACTGATGGGGTAGCTCGTGGCGGTCGTGGTGAGCATTTAGGTGGAGTTTTTTCTCCAGCTCATTGGTGGAGCTTGTTGCGGCAGTGGAGGTGGAGGTGGTGGTGGAGAAGTTGGGGCAGTGTGGTGGAGGCGGTGGAGGTGAAGCTCGGGTAGTTTGGTGGAGTTTCCCGCTCCGATTCCGGTGATTGAAGGCCGTTGTTCGTCGTTCGCACGCACGCTTCAAGGGTATATTTCAACCAACATTTTAGTACTTTGTTGGATGAATCTGAAGCAGGAGGTCCGACTAGACAATGCATTCTGTGCAATGAATTTGGCCATAGGGACACTAATTGTCCCACTTTCATCACTGGGCGTGGATGAGGCAACCAGGGAAGAAGAGGAGGTAGAGGCAGTAGAGGAGTAAGGGCGAGAAGAAGCTAAGCTAGCAGTAGTATGTTCTGAATTTGTATTAAGTGTGGCACTATGTTCTGAATTTGTACTAAGTGTGGCACTATGTTCTGAATTTGTATTAAGTGTGGCACTATGTTCTAAATTTGTATTTAAGTGTGGCACTATGTTCTGAATTTTTATTAAGTGTGGCACTATGTTCTGAATTTTTATTAAGTTTGGCACTATGTTCTGAATTTGTACTAAGTGTGGCACTATGTTCTGAATTTGTATTAAGTGTGGCACTATGTTCTGAATTTTTATTAAGTGTGGCACTATGTTCTGAATTTTTATTAAGTGTGGCACTATATTCTGATTTTTTTATGTGCAGGAATGTCGGGAATGTGGTTGCTGAATGGGGACATTGATAGGGGTCATCGTGGTGCGATATGGTATGAGCGCAAACTTGAGCCTCTGGTACGTGTTTTATTAATTTGCACACTGACATGCATATTAATGGGAGACACTAACTGAAATGTTCTCTGATGAAGGTTGAAATGGGTCGGCCTTTTACCTTTCGCGCGTCTGGTTGAGTCTATCCCGGGTGAGAAACGCATCGCCATCGACGGGTCCTTGCTGAGCTGCTTAGTGGACCATTGGAGGCCAGAGACCCACACGTTTCACTTCCGATGGGGAGAGATGGATCCTACTCTGGAGGATGTGTCACTTTTGCTCGGACTACCGTTGGCAGGTCATGCCATAGGACCATTGGACGCACTGGCTGGTTGGGAGCGAGCCCTTACACAACGTTTTCATGGTGTTTTTTCGGATGCTCCGGATCCGATATGGGAGCATCACGGACCTAAGTATGAGTGGTTGCTCAATTTCCGGGTAATTTCCCCAACCTCTTATCTTCAAGTTATCGTGCATATGGTTTTACAGAAAATAACTGCGGCTAACTAAAACTTTCTCTTTGCTTAATGCAGATCCAAAACTTCCGGGCACCGTTGACTGCGGAACAGATCACTCGGAGCCTGGAGGCCTACTTAATGTGGCTTTTCGGCAAGGTGATGTTCATAGAGAACCATGTCACCACTATTAACGCGCTCTACATCCCTATGGCACTCGAGATAGCGAGCGCTCAGATGGCGGATCAGATCAGACAGAGGAGTTGGTGTTCGGCGGTCTTAGAGGCTACATACCGAGGTATGTGTAATGGTTGCCAGCTTACATCGAGAAAGCCAGCCCTTCTTGGATGCCCTCTATTCCTACAGCTATGGTCGTGGGAGAGGTTCTCTTATAGGGCGACTAGATGTATGTGTTCGTGAGCCTATAGACGCCATGTTTGATGCTGACGGCATCGACATGCCTACTTTCGGACTGTGTTGGACACGTCGCGAGGTATGCACCGTGTTATAGTTTAATGCAACTTTTTTCTGCACAAGAGATAGTTCGATGCTAGCGGCCACTAACTTTTGTTTTCTGCAGAGACGCTTTGCTAGTGATCAGACCAGGAAGGCATACACAGCATTGAACAAGCAGTTCGATGCGTACACCGGGGTCATCTGGTAGCCCTACACGGGAGCAGCCGTACAAGCGAGATACCCTGGTGGTCTGTCTGTGCTATGCACAAGGGACCGAGATTACTGGATGACAAAATCAAAAATCATCTTCGATGTCTTCATCGAGGAGATGGCACAACAGAGGGTTATGAGGCAATTTGGTCTTCTGCAGTTGGAGCTGCCTCCCCCTATAGAGAACCCAGTGCCAACACACATCCACAGGTATTAACTAATTTTTCAATGTTGCATTATCTTTCATAGTACTCCATTCGAAGCTTTAGGTAATTGTTGAACACACACCACAATTTTAGGACGACAAGGAAGGGCATGACCAGGACAACTGCTGACTGTCTAGTTAGACTAGAGCTGTATGTTATAGAATGGGAGATAGCAAACACACATCTATGGCACGAGAATCACAATTTTGATCTCGATGAATTCAATCTCTATTTGCGGCGCTACATGACCGGAACACGATTACGCATCGTTGAGCACTCCCACCCAGAGGAGATATCAGATCCTACTCCGTCGGATATGTACCCGAGCTATGACACTTCGGGCTCTAGGCAGTACGCGGTAAGATATATTTTCTTTAAGTAATGTTGTCACATACTTTGACGTGCAGGAGACATACATTATTAATCGTCATGGAAATTTGCAGGCTACCTTGACACACGAACTCTACCAGGATGTGACCACCTTTGGACGATCACTGTCGTCTGTACCTCTTCTTCAGCACCGTCCAGTGCTACAGCCCTTCTTGGAACGAATTTAGAACAAGATACGGACTGTGTACGAGGCTATGACATGCACCCAGAGAACCGACGTTGTTTAGCACCAGCAGCAGCAGCCGCGTCACTCCATGCACCGACATCAACCACGTCCATGTCTAGCACATCAGCCGACAACCAGGCCACCCCGTCCTGACCAACCTGGCAGTTCAACATGGCAGCAACCATAGCAATATGGTCCCACGTCGAGCTTCGTGTTTTCTCCACAGCCACAGCAACACGGTCCCTCGTCGAGCTTTGTGTTTTCTCCACAGCCACAGCAGCACGGTCCCTTGTCGAGCTTCGTGTTTGAGCCAGAGCAGCCGTCACAACCAGCAGGTAAGTGTCTTCATTTTTATTGTTTTCAATATTAATTGTGGCGACCACATTCTTCATGACTAAACGTTCCATCGTGCAGGAGCCTACGGATATCATGCGTCTATGTTAGCATCACATGATACGTGGGGGAGTGATCAACATCCCGAGGAGAACATACATGCTCAGATGTCGCAGCACACCCAGTGGATGAACATGTATTCGACTCCTCCACCAGGCCCCACACAGGATACACAGCATGACCAGGGAGAGTCTGAAATTCCTCCTCGTAACATTAGGCCACCTAACAGGTTGGGATGGTCGACGCTTCCAGATCCGCCTCCCTGCCAGGCCAGACGTCGTCACTGACGCTTCCATCTATCAGTAGAGACATGACCATCTACTTATGTATGAGACTTATGTCTATTCTATGTATGAGACAAATGACTATGTACTTATGTATGAGACATATGCTTACTCTATTTTAGTACTCTGTTATCCGAACTACAACATCATATTTAGATAGAACATAATGCTCGTACAACAAGACAGTATAAACAACTAGATAGAACTACATCTAAATTAACGGTACATACGACTAAACTTACAACATACATCATAAAAACTACATGAAGTCATCATCGTCATCCTCTGTCGATGCAGAACTCTTGCCCTTCAAGGATGCAGAACTCTTACCCTTGGACGATGCAGAACTCTTGCCCTTCGAGGATGCAGCACTTGCCCTTGGACGGTGCAAAACTATTGCTCTTTGACGATGCAGAACCCGGAAGCGGCGGCATGAAGATATCATCTTCGTCCTCGCTCTCCTCAGTCCATAAAAATGGATTCTTTTCTGCAGTCCTTCTGAAAGTTTCACTCTCCGGCTCCACTACCTTATTCCACCTTGCATGCAACCTAAGAAGTTCTATACGTACCTCCTCATAGGTCCTTTCAGGCCACCCAGACATACGTAATTCGTGAGCCAACTCATTCATTATGGTGTCACTACCGGTGTAGGATCGAAAGTATGTCTAGAGGGGGGAGATTAGACTACTTGACCAAATAAAAACTTAACCTTTTCCCAATTTTAGTTCTTGGCATATTTTAGCTATTTTAGGACAAGTCAAGCAATCATCACACAATTCAAGCAAGCATGCAAAGAGTATATTGGCAGCGGAAAGTAAAGCATGCAACTTGCAAGAATGTAAAGGGAAGGGTTTGGAGAATTCAAATGCAATTGGAGACACGGATGTTTTTCTCGTGGTTCAGATAGGTGGTGCTATCCTACATCCACGTTGATGGAGACTTCAACCCACGAAGGGTAATGGTTGCGCGAGTCCACGGAGGGCTCCACCCACGAAGGGTCCACGAAGAAGCAACCTTGTCTATCCCACCATGGCCATCGCACACAAAGGACTTGCCTCACTAGCGGTAGATCTTCACGAAGTAGGCGATCTCCTTGCCCTTACAAACTCCTTGGTTCAACTCCACAATCTTGTCGGAGGCTCCCAAGTGACACCTAGCCAATCTACGAGACACCACTCTCCAAGAAGTAACAAATGGTGTGTTGATGATGAACTCCTTGCTCTTGTGCTTCAAATGATAGTCTCCCCAACACTCAACTCTCTCTCACAGGATTTGGATATGGTGGAAAGAAGATTTGAGTGGAAAGCAACTTGGGGAAGGCTAGAGATCAAGATTCATATGGTAGGAATGCAATATCTTGGCCTCAACACATGAGTAGGTGATTCTCTCTCAGAACATAAGAGTTGGAAGTGTAGATGGGTTCTGATGGCTCTCTCTACGAATGAAGAGGAGGTGGAGGGGTATATATAGCCTCCACACAAAATCCAACAGTTACACACAATTTAGCAATCTCGGTGGGACCGAATCAACAAACTCAGTCAGACCGAAATAGTAAACCTAGTGACCGTTAGAGATTTTCGGTGGGACCGACATGCAACTCGGTAGGACCGATTTTGTTAGCGTTAGGGCATAACGTAATCTCGGTGAGACCGATTACACAAACTCGGTGAGACCGATTTTGGTAATTAGCTAACCAGAGAGTTGGTCAGGCAAACTCGGTGGGACCGATTTGCTCTTTCCGTGAGACCGAAAAGTTACAAAAAGGAAACACTGAATTTACATTGCAATCTCGGTGGGACCGATCCGCTCTTTCGGTGAGACCGAAAAGTTACGAAAAGGAAACAGAGAGTTTGCAATCCCATCTCGGTGAGACCGAGATCCCTATCGGTAGAACTGATTTGCTAGGGTTTGGCAATGGCTATGACAAGTGAAACTCGGTGGCGCCGGGTTGAAAGAATCGGTAGGGCCAAGTTTGGCTTAGGGTTTAGGTCAAATGTGGATATGGGAAAGTAGCTGAGGGTTTTGGAGCATATCACTAAGCACATGAATCAAGAGGCTCATTAAGCAACACCTCATCCCTCCTTGATAGTATTGGCTTTTCCTAAAGACTCATTGTGATCTTGGATCACTAAAATATAAAATGAAGAGTCTTGAGCTTTTGAGCTTGAGCCAATCCTTTATCCTTAGCATTTTGAGGGTTCCACTTTCACCATCCATGCCATGCTAATCATTGAGCTTTCCTAAAATAATCATCTTGGAATAGCATTAGCTCAATGAGCTATATGTTGTTATGAATTACCAAAACCACCTAGGGATAGTTGCACTTTCAATCTCCCCCTTTTTGGCAATTGATGACAACATATAGATCAAAGCTTCGACAAATGATAATAAGCATGAAATATATCGTCACTTTGAGAATTATGTGATAAGTAAGAGCTCCCCCTAAATTTGTGCATATTTAAAATTTTCTTTGGACTGCAAATGCACAAAGAGTTAGAGTCATGGGTTACAATTCCATGTCACATACATCTTGGTGGAGCACTTAAAATGATAAGAATGAAATACATGCACTCATCACAAGGAAAAGTGAATGAAAACATAAGATAGATAAGATAATAGCATTCACCAAGCATTAAGTGTAGCTTATGATCAAACACATGATCATCAATGTCTCAAAGATAACGGCATAGTATCACAAGCACTCAAAAGCAAACAAAGTTTGAAAAACCACCAAATAAAGCAAGAGAGAAAAAAAACAACACTCTCTCTTTTGAAGCCTATGATCTATACATTTTTCTCCCCCTTTGGCAACAAGTTACCAAAAAGTTCCTAGAAAATGCATAGTGCTAGATCGACTCTCAGGCTTGGTCTTCTGGTGGTGGTGGAGTCTGGATCACTCCAAGGACGAAGCCTTCTGTAGACGTGGTCGGAGTTGAGGCTGAAGTAGATGCTGGAGCTGGTGGAACTGAAGCTGTAGCTGGTGCAGAAGTGGTGGCTCTGGTGTCTGCAACTGGCACTGCATATGATCTCTAAGCTCTTGGCACTCTGGCAAATGCATCAGTTGTAGTCTTTCCCTTCCTCTCCTGCATATCATCATGTAATTGTTCCACTACAGACTGAATCTCTGTTACTTTGACATCCAAGTCATAGAACTTTTGTTCCATGATCCTCTCTAAGCTCTGCTGATTCTGAGTGAGGGTGGCTAGTCCTTTCTCAATCCTCAGTGTGGATGCAATCAAGTAACTAAGCTGCTCCTGCTTGGTTTTCAAGAAATACTTAGATGCCTCCTCTTGAGTTGGCATCTTGGCAGCTTTCTCCTTCCTTGCCTTCTCCTTCTGTGCTTGTGCTTGAGCTGATGATGGTTCATTCTCATTCATCACAACTTGGTTGTCCTCAAAGTCTGGATGAATAGGCAAGTGTTCCTTGTCCAACAAGTATGTGCATGTGCCCATTTTTGAGTTGATTAGCTCCTGAATCTGAGGGGCATAACCACAGCTCCTCTTCTGATCTGCTGCAGTCCTCTTGATAGTTTCTACTATGAGGCTCATGACCTTGAATTTCTGAGGCACATCAAATATATGTAGCAAGTTAATGGCGTGACCTCTGATCATTCTGTGATCTCCAGACTTGGGCAGGAGTGTGTGCCTAAGGATCAAGTTGATCGTAGGCAGTCCTGACAACAAGTGTTTTACGTACCCAAGCTTGTGAGTGTCAAGATCATCTACTGGAATCTCCTTGTACATATTTGCCATTGAGTTATGATCCATCTTTTTCTTGGCATAGACATCCAAGTCATCATCATGCTCCTCTGGGGCATTGAGGAGCTGTGCCCACTCAGCAACAGTAGATTGGTACCTCATACCTTCAGACATCCATGTGATCCTTCCATCTGGGTAGAAGTGTGCTGTGGAGTAGAATTGCATAATGAGTTCCTCGTTCCACTTTGTGAGCTTCTGCCCAACAAAGTCTGCAACTCCACAAGCACTGAAACTGTCAATCACACCAAGATAGTGTTCCTCATTGTCCTTGATGTACTCCCAATCAACCCATCTCATGTCACAAACTATGGGCTTCTTATCAAGCAGCACTGTCTCATAGAAATCTTGTTGTTCCTTGGTGTGAAACCTGTAATCAACAGCAGTTCTTCTCCTTGAAGCATACTGGTCTGCTTCTCTCCACTTCCTCAACCATGAGTCTCTTCTGAGCTTCATGTCCTCAGCCACAGGATGAGCATCATTGTGGTCTGGGATCTTGGGCTTGAACTTTCTTAGAACATGCTCTTCAACATCTTCTTCAGCATCTTCAGGCACTGGGGCCTTGTTCTTTTCAGTTGCAGGTATGCTCCTTGTATTCCTCTTGGGTGCTGACTTGGGCTTGGAGGCAGCTTTGGGTGCTTCTTTGGGCTTAGACGTGGCAGCCCCTGATCTTATAGCATCACCCATAAGCTTAGGTGCCTTAGGTGCTGGTGCAGCAACCTCTTCTTCTTCCTCTTCTTCCATGATGGAAGCCTTTCCAAGCACTCTGGCTACGGTCTTCTTGACCCTTTCCTTCCTTTTCTTTCCTTCAGCAGCAACTGGCTCTATGGGTGCAGGCTTTTCAGGAATCTGAGTTGAAGCTCTGGCCTTTGTCATAGGCTGCCTACCTGCTGGCCTTTTGATTTTCAAGCCTGGCTTTCTGCTTTGAGCTGAGCCATACGCCTTCTTGAGCACAACTCTCTTTGATGTGGCTTCCTCTTCCTCTGCCACATAATCTTCGTCCTCAGAATCTGAAGTCCTCTTCTTCCTTTGTCTGGTGGCAGCTTTTGGTAAATTGCTTGGGGTGCTCCTGTTGCCTTCATCTGAAGAACTGGAGGGACTAGTGCCCTCACTCATGTGCACCTGCTCTTCTGACCTGTTCTGGCTGTCACTCTGATTAGACATGATGTAAAAGCTGACTGCTGACCCTGTGAAGAGTTTATAGATGAGGTAGAGTGGATGAGCATCACAAAATGCAGAGATTTTTGCAAAAGAATGATTCAAAAACTTAGTTTTAGTTTCCCACTGAAATCATCTCGGATTTACCAATTTTTAAACTCGGTGATACCGAAGCAGTTTTTGGAACCTAAACTAGTGAACTCGGTCAGACCGAGTCACAGTTCGGTGGCACCGAGACTGCTAGGGTTTCACAAAGTTCCAAAATCGGTCACACCGATTAGTAATTCTCGGTCAGACCGAGTTTGACTTGTGCAATGGCATAAGCCGAATTGGTGGGACCGAGTTTTTCAACTCGGTGGGTCCAAGATGGTTTCGGCGGAAACCTAACCCTAAAAATTTTGAATCAAAACTAATCTACGAACGCATTGACTGGATAGGAGTGTTACAATCGTGGGAAGAATCATTAAGAACACAATGTGCTAGGAATCGGACGGGGAATAGCACTGTGATCGAGTCCATGCCCTAGTTCGGCGGAGACTCGCTACGGCGGCAACGGCGGGGTTGAATTCCGTTGACGGCGATGGAGACCAGCGACTGGAGGCGGCTGGCGGCGAGGAGACGATCCGGAGACCATGATGGCAGAGCAAGCTATCGCGCGGGCGAAGGGGTTTGGAGAAATTTCCAAATTTTTGCCCATGACTATATATAGCCCGACCCTATCGGTGTGACCGAGTGGACCAACTCGGTGGCACCGAGATGCAAAACTGTATATAGTTATTGCAACTCGGTGTGACCGAATGGTTCAAATCGGTTGCACCGAGATCGAAAATTCAGATCAACTTAATGATCTCGGTAGGACTGAAAGTAGGATATCGGTCAGACCGAGAATCACAGAGGTTTTGGAAGTTTAAGTCGATGATGAATCGGGGACTCCGAGTGCTCCTCACACAGAGTGGTTTGAATCTGACTTGATCAAATTTTGTGATGTAGCATGAATAGAGTTTGAGACGAGAAAAGCATAGATAGCTAGAGGAGGTTCTTAGGCATTCTTGTCCATCCACTTGGCAAAAGTAGATAAAACCAAACAATCAAAACAACAAGTGGATGTCCTCGAATGAGTAAAATATGCAACCAACATGCTCACACAATAAAATGGCAATTGAAATATGCGACAAAGCATGCACAACCAATTCTAGCATCTATCAAGCAATTGGCGATGACTAGGTCATCTATATATGAGTATATTGACTTAGGAGTCAAGTGAGTACACTTGATCATAGGTCATACTCATCGTTTAAGCTCAAGTGGGGTTACCACTTTTACATAAAGCATTGTTGTGTTCACATCTTTAGAGTTGCTTTAGCTCAAGTCTTAGAGTAAAGCTCCCCCTAGATGTGATATCCCCCCTAAGAGGGATGAACTAACCTTGGGTTTTGTCGATGATGACTTCATGTAGATGTTGAAGATGTGGATGCTCAATGTTAATGTAGATCACTTGGAGCTATCCATTTGAGTGAATTGCACTTTCAATACCTACATGGGTTAGTCCCACAAGGAACAAACAAGGATATCCATAGACATAGAGTGATGCACACACAAGATGATGTCCATGAAAACTTTAGGTTACCTTGTCCCTTGTCTTACCAACAAGAGGGTTTGTGACTCCTTGAACTAGTGCAAGATGTGGAAGTTGATTGCATTTGTTCTTGCCAAAATGATAAGAGTGAAGTATGTTGGCGGAGTCACCCTCAAGAACTCTTTAGTTCTTCTTCTTTTGGATCCACACCATCTTGATGGGAATCCTTGGAGTTGTAGTCATACTTGATGAAGTGGAACTTGAAGTGGTCTTGGGAATCCACTTTACCAAGGTCTTAGGAGCTTCTTCAAATGCATCAATTTCCTCTTGAAGCTTGTCCTTGCCTTTTTGCTTGTAGTCTTGTGGTGGAAGATCATCTTGAGCTTGTGTCCCCTTGAAGGAAGTGTCATACTTCTCTTGTAGAGGAGCAAACTTTGTCTTGGGGTATTGATCTTCTTCCCACTCAACTCCATTGGCATTGAACTTTTGTTCAAAACCAACACCTTGATTCTTCCGGTGCATTCCTTGCTTGCGCACAATTTCCTCGAATTACTTACTCCCGGCAGGCTTTTGTACACTCCTTTCTCTATAATTCCCTTCAATAAGCTATTTTCTTGCTCAAGTGTAACTTGGCTAAGAGAATCATTAGTGGAATCAATAGAACTACTAGAAGCAACAATATTGGATTTAGCATGATCATTGTTACTACTGGAGGAAGAATCTTTCTTGTTCTTGTTACTAGACTTGACTTGAGGCATGTAAGTGGATAAGAGTAAACGCTTGGCAATGTAAGAAGAACTTTTCTTGCGGAGATCATCATTGATTGCCTTTAAAAACTCATGCTCTTGCTCAAGATTGAGCTTTTCAAAGCGTAACTTCTCATGAGCTCTTAAAAGTTCTCGATGATCTTCGAAGATAGTTTCATGAGCTAACTTAAGAGTGTTTAGTTCTTTAGTTAGAGCCTCAATCTTCTCCTTATCATTGTCATCCGTTTTATCTTGATTAGCATGATTAATTGACGTTTCATCATAGTATTCATCACTAGAGTTGTCAACAAGTAAATCATCATCACCTAACAAGTCATCTTCATCACTACTAAAGTCAACATACTTGGGGTGTGTTACCTTAGGACCTTTGGTCATGAAGCATCTTCCAATTCCTTCATTTGGTGAGTCAAATATGTCGTAGGAGTTGGTTGACACAAGTGCGAGACCGGCAACACCTTCATCTTGAGTGTATTCGGAATCGGAGTGATAACTTCTCTCGGAGTGGTCGTCGGAGTTAGAGCCGGATACCCATTCACCAACATGAGCTTGATGTCTTCGTTTTGTGTAGCTCCTTGATGATTTTTCCTTCCTTTCCGAATCCTTGCTTCTCCGTGAGTGTCTTCGTTCATAACGATCATTTCTACTCCTTCTCTCTCTTGGTGGTGATTCTTCTCTTTTGCTTCTTCTTTTTGGAGAGTCTTCTCTTCTCTTGTAGGGAGCCGTACACTCATTGGAATAGTGTCCGGGTCTTCCACAATTGTAGCAGTTTCTCTCTCGACTAGAAGATCTTTTGTCATTGTAGGACCTTGACTTGGAGCTTCTATCTTTGCCTCTACTCTTGTAGAACTTGTTGAAGTTTTTCACCATTAAGCTCAATTCTTCATTGAAGTTTTGTTTCTCACTTGATGATGTAGGGGCTTCACATGAGGCTTTGTAGGCACCACTTGATTTGTTGTGAAGTTCCTATTTATCCTTAAGTGACATCTCATGAGCAACAATTCTTCCAATTACCTCCGTTGGCTTGAGATCTTTGTAATTGGGCATCATTTGGATCAATGTGCACACGGTATCATATTTTCCATCCAAGGCTCTTAGAATCTTCTTGATGATGAATCTATCGGTCATCTCTTCACTTCCTAAGCCGGCAATCTCATTTGTGATGAGAGCAAGCCTAGAGTACATTTTAGCGACACCTTCACCATCCTTCATTTTGAACTTGTCAAGTTGACTTTGAAGCACATCCAATTTGGATTCCTTGACGGAGTCGGTACCTTCGTGCATATCAATCAAAGTGTACCAAATTTCCTTTGCATTCTCAAGACGGCTGATTTTGTTGAATTCTTCGGGGCACAATCCATTGAAGAGAATATCACAAGCTTGAGCATTGTATTGCAACATCTTCAGCTCATCCGCGGTAGCTTCACGGTTTGGTTCTCTCCCATCAAAGAAGTCACCTTGCAAACCAACACACACAATAGCCCAAACGGCGGGGTTATGTCCAAGAATATGCATTTTCATTTTATGCTTCCAACTAGCAAAATTAGTACCATCAAAGTAAGGACCTCTACGGTGATAATTTCCCTCGCTAGACGCCATACTCTCCTAGGTTGTGAAGCCAAGGCTATGACCACCAAAAGCTATGGAAATCAAAGCAAATGGAGACCAAAGCTCTGATACCACTTGTAGGATCGAAAGTATGTCTAGAGGGGGAGTCATTAGACTACTTGACCAAATAAAAACTTAACCTTTTCCCAATTTTAGTTCTTGGAAGATTTTAGCTATTTTAGGACAAGTCAAGCAATCATCACACAATTCAAGCAAGCATGCAAAGAGTATATTGGCAGCGGAAAGTAAAGCATGCAACTTGCAAGAATATAAAGGGAAGGGTTTGGAGAATTCAAACACAATTGGAGACACGGATGTTTTTCCCGTGGTTCAGATAGGTGGTGCTATCCTACATCCACGTTGATGGAGACTTCAACCCACGAAGGGTAACAATTGCGCGAGTCCACGGAGGGCTCCACCCACGAAGGGTCCACGAAGAAGCAACCTTGTCTATCCCACCATGGCCATCGCCCACAAAGGACTTGCCTCACTAGCGGTAGATCTTCACGAAGTAGGTGATCTCCTTGCCCTTACAAACTCCTTGGTTCAACTCCACAATCTTGTCGGAGGCTCCCAAGTGACACCTAGCCAATCTAGGAGACACCACTCTCCAAGAAGTAACAAATGGTGTGTTGATGATGAACTCCTTGCTCTTGTGCTTCAAATGATAGTCTCCCCAACACTCAACTCTCTCTCTCACAGGATTTGTATATGGTGGAAAGAAGATTTGAGTGGAAAGCAACTTGGGTAAGGCTAGAGATCAAGATTCATATGGTAGGAATGGAATATCTTGGCCTCAATATATGAGTAGGTGGTTCTCTCTCAGAACATAAGAGTTGGAAGTGTAGATGGGTTCTGATGGCTCTCTCTACGAATGAAGAGGAGGTGGAGGGGTATATATAGCCTCCACACAAAATCCAACCGTTACACACAATTTACCAATCTCGGTGGGACCGAATCAACAAACTCAGCCAGACCGAAATTGTAAACCTAGTGACCGTTAGAGATTTTCGGTGGGACCGACATGCAACTTGGTAGGACCGATTTTGTTAGGGTTAGGGCATAACATAATCTCGGTGAGACCGATTACACAAACTCGGTGAGACCGATTTTGGTAATTAGCTCACCAGAGAGTTGGTGAGGCAAACTCGGTGGGACCGATTTGCTCTTTCGGTGAGACCGAAAAGTTACAAAAAGGAAACACTGAACTTACATTGCAATCTCGGTGGGACCGATCCACTCTTTCGGTGAGACCGAAAAGTTACGAAAAGGAAACAGAGAGTTTGCAATCCCATCTCGGTGAGACCGAGATCCCTATCGGTAGAACCGATTTGCTAGGGTTTGGCAATGGCTATGACAAGTGAAACTCGGTGGCGCCGGGTTGAAAGAATCGGTAGGGCCGAGTTTGGCATAGGGTTTAGGTCAAATGTGGATATGGGAAAGTAGCTGAGGGTTTTGGAGCATATCACTAAGCACATGAAGCAAGAGGCTCATTAAGCAACACCTCATCCCTCCTTGATAGTATTGGCTTTTCCTAAAGACTCAATGTAATCTTGGATCACTAAAATATAAAATGAAGAGTCTTGAGCTTCTGAGCTTGAGCCAATCCTTTGTCCTTAGCATTTTGAGGGTTCCACTTTCACCATCCATGCCATGCCAATCATTGAGCTTTCCTGAAATAATCATCTTGGAATAGCATTAGCTCAATGAGCTATATGTTGTTATGAATTACCAAAACCACCTAGGGATAGTTGCACTTTCAACCGGTGACTTCGTCCCGTGGAACTATCCTATTGTCCATCCTGAAATCGGTAGCTAGCCTCAGAAGAGTGCTGCTCATCTCAGGGTGAAAACTATGATCGAAAGGATAATGGGACATCTCAACTACACTACTCTGGAATGCTTATCCTCCTCTGTCTGAAGGGGGTTTTATAGGTAGGGATGAGAAAATGGCGGGAAAGAACAACTGCGGTATGGCGGGAAACGGGTGGCGGGAAAGAGTTGGCGCAAACATATGGCGGGAAATGGGTGGCGGGAAAGAGTTGGCGCGAACATATGGCGGGAAAGAGTTGGCACAAACATATGGTGGGAAAGAGTTGGAGCGAACATATGGCGGGAAAGAGTTGGCGCGAACATATGGCGGGAAAGAGTTGGCGCGAACATATGGCGGGAAAATATTACGGGCAAAGGGTTGCACGAAATACGTCATAGTTTATAAAAAAATCCAGGGAGCGTTCGGGAAAAATGGTGGCATGCACTGGTCGGCCCATAGCAGGCAAATTAGTCCCTGTCGGCCCGCAGCTGGCCAATTAGTCGCTGTCAGCCTACAGCAGGCCAATTAGGCCCTGCCAGCCCACTACTGGCCGACTAGACCTGAACTGGTGGCCGACAGGCCAATCGGCCAGCAGCAAGCCGATAGGGTCTCAGTCGGCCTGCTGTGGGCCGACTAGGTCCACTCGGCCGGCTGCGGGCCGACGGTGTACTATTTTCGAAAATTATTTTTTGAGCGTAATATTTGCGCAAATTAATAAAAAATGTATTATTTAAAAAAAATTAGCCTCAACGCCGGCCCTCAAACCTTTCATGTTTGTTTGGACCACGTTATCCGGACTGTGGAAGCCATTCAACGTGAGGCTCTATCGATTCGCGGTGCGGACCGGACGTGAATTCTCCCGTAAACAAGAGACAAACGTGGGTGACGACGATGTCCCAATGGAGGATGCCATCGACGATGAACCGGCGCCAGCCTCCTCCTCTGCGGCAACCTCGCCGGTGCATTGCACCTTGACCATCGGTGAGGCCCGTGCCAATGGACATGGTGCAGGAGGAGCAGTTCTAGGAGGCGCAGGCCGATGCCGCCTACGACCACCACCTTCTACAGGAGCACATGCAGGAAGAGGAGCAGCTCACCGCCGGCAGGGCTGTTGCGCCGGACACAGACCTGACGGAGCAGGCGCTGCTCGAGTCCTATCGCTCCGTCAGTGAGATCTGCCTCGCTCGGTAGTGGTACCGCCACCGGGTGGTGGAGGTGGTGGCTGCCTATAAGGAGAGCGACGACGTGGGCAAGGCGATGTTTGGTGAGACCGATGACGAGGAGGACATCGCCGAGTCCGCACCCAGCCGCGGCGACCACGAAGTCGACATGTCCGTCGGCACCGCCGGCAGCGAGGAAGAGTAGTGCACAGTAGGTCGCGCCGCTCGTGTCCAGGAAGGCCACCGGTCCTCCCCTCCCGTCGACGCCAAGCTCGGTGGGATCACCATCTTCAGCCGATTAGTCGCTTGGCGAGGATGTTGAGGCGGACAACTTCACTTCCAGGGCCTTCGGAGACGGAGGTTACATAGGTGGAGCTGGAGAGCACCGAGGCGGAAGTGGAGACGGTGAAACTTCAGTTCTCGGGACTGATGGCTGGACACGGGGAACGGGCGCCAACGACCATTTAGATTAGGTATTAGTTATACCTTTAGGTCGGACTAGCACCGCTTTGATGTAAATGTAATGAAATTTTTCATGTTTACAGGAAATTCGGACGTGTTTATATGAAATTTGTCATGTTTATATAAAATCTGGACTTATTTGCATGAATTTCATCTGGTTTGTTGAAAAGAAATTTAAAATGTATGCGGCTATGATTGGATGGCATCTTCCCGCATCATGTTCGAGGACTGATACCTTGTCGACGGACGCATGCGGAAGGAAATTTACGGTTGCCGTTGGAGATGCCCTTAGGCGCCAACAGTGCAGTGCAGACCACCGGAAAACTAGGGTTTCTGCCTCCCGCCGCCGCCGCAGGTCCGCCTCCTCTCCTGTGGCCCTAGGGCCATGGGGGCGTGGTGGATCTCGGCAAGGGCCGGCGGGAGGGCTCCGTTTTTAATTGTTTCTATCAGTTTTGTTAGGGTTTGTGTCTTGCTCAGGAAGACGAGACGGCGGCGGCTCCCTGAAGATGGAATAAAGGTCTCCCCGCCTAGCCACCGTTCCGGCGGTGTGTCTAGCATTGTTGGTGGGCGTGTGGAGGTGTGTCTCCGGCGGATCTATCATTGATGGATTTGCTCGGATCTCGTCGTTGTTTGTCTAGTTCGTGTGTCTTCGGTTTAGATCTTTCTAATCTACATTATTCTTCATCCGTGGCGGTTGTTGTTTTGGTGCGCTGGTCTTACGGGGCCATAGCACGACGACTTCTCGACTGTCTACTACAACAAGTTATGCCCGACTCCCATCTATATTGTTCTTCGGTATCACGAGTCACTTTCTTAGATGGAAATCGACGGGAGCAAATCTGATCCCGATCATTGTCTCTGCGCAGGCGAAGTTTCAACTCATAGGCGAATGGGGAACTTGATCTGAAATCGCGGTCGGATGAGCCGTGGCCTATGGTGGATCCGGTCTTCATTGATTTGTACGTCCGCGAGTTGATTGATCAGCGCCTGGTGGTTTCTGTTTGTTGAGGCGCCACATGTTCTCCATGCTTGATACTTTTCCTTGCGAGAAACGTCACCGGCCTTGCACCGCTGTGCCTCCTGCCTTGGTAGGGTTTACTGTACGGATCATGCATATAGATGCACATATATATGAAGGGTGTGTGTGGGTACACTAAAGACAGAGCATGCTTCAGCAAATTATTAAGTACAGTTGACCATGGCGAAGTTTCATCACGTTATTTACTGCTTGTGTGCTGATCTTCTCGGCACCGGGACAGAGGGGGTGATCACGAGTGTATTTGAGCCATCACGCCCCACGTTCGCCTGCCTACTCGACTCGTAAGTGTGTATTTACCTTTGCATCACCTCGGCAATACAAGTTCATGGTCCCATGTGTTTAATCCATGTTAATTGTTGTTTGTGAGCTGTGCACGAGATAGCATTTGCCACCTGGGTTGTTAGTTCAGACCTGCTGCATTTGATTTTATTTTATTTTTAGAAAAGAAGGAAGGCCCCGGCCACTGCATCTAGGCAATGCATGCATTCATTTTATTAATTATTCATATATTTTTTACAAAATAATAGATCAGTAAGTCTGGAATCATCACCTTGGCAACATATGTCGCTACTCCTATCAACTTGATGAAGGGTTTCCGATAGCCATTAGATTTACGAATCTATGGTACCAGTGTCACGCTTTCAGCAACATCCTTTCACGGCATGCGTATAACTCTCTGAAGTGCTTCACTGATCATCCCGGGTTCCACGACGCCAGGACCGGCAAACTGCAACAGTTCACCAAAGCTCGTCAGTAAATCAATATTGGCCTCCCGTTAATGGTGCATCTCTATTGCCAGAACAAGCTTATTCCCAGACCTGAGCTCGTATCTTGAGAGCGAGGAGGTCGTCGGGCGTCGACGCGTGCACGGAAAGCACGTCCAGGCGGAGGCTCTTGATGGCGTCGAACACTTGTGTCATCAGCAAATCCTTCCACCGGCATTGCACCTCCAGGAGCACCTCGTTGTCAGTCACAGTGACGTTGATGACACTGCTCAGGTCGTCATCCTTGGGGAGCACCCTCTCCGTGTCGTCCCCGCCGAGGTCTGATGCCTTTCTCTTAGAACGAGCTAACACCTTCTTCCCGCTGACTTCATGGCGTTTTCTGACAGCTGTTGTTCTGGCCGCCCTGTTGGATCCTAGCTCCTCCACCTTCTGTTCCAGCTCTCTGAGATAGGTTATCGTCTCAGCTAGGATGGATGCCTTGTCCACCTGCAATCACAATCAGAAAAAAAAAGAGTATGAAACACATCCATCTAGTACTTTTTTTTCTTTTCTTTTACTTTTTGGTGGTGTGCGTGTACGTGTTACCTTGTGAATGGACGGGACCAATGACTTGAGAATCAGAAACATCTCGTTGAGCTTCTCCCGACGCCTCCTCTCTGAAATGACATGGTTTTTGGTGTTGGTACTTTCCTGAGCTCTCGCGGTGTCATCGCCACCATTATTTGCCCATGCACCACCGGCCAAAGCTTTCTTTAGCAACTTCTGTGTCTCCCTGACGACCGGCGTAGCCATGTCTTCGGTCGAGTCCCACGATCTCTTCCAAGCCGTAAAGCATGATGAGCGAGAGGGTTCAACGGAGCTCAAAGTGACAGCACCATTAGTGATCCCATTGGTGGCGGCAGGCGCCGGCAGCGCTTCCAGCGAAGACATGATCTCGAAACACCCACCCATGGTCCAGTTTTCCTCGAGAGCACCCACGTCCAGCTCATCGTAGAGGCCATAGAACCCGTTGATCTCCTTCGTGATTCGCTCAAGGTTGTCGTCGGATAGGCACTCGACCTCCCCTAGCTCAAGTTCCCCGGGTATCATCGTGGCCATGGTGTTATGGTTGAGGACATCGAACACGATGTCAGCGTCCCCAGTATCGTCTACTGATGGGCTGGAGTTCGGCTCCTCCGACTTCGAGCATGTTGGGAACTTCAGCTCCCAGAAAGATGTGCCGATCCAGTTTACCGTGTCCTTGTCCTCCAAAACCTAGCAAATAAATTAATAGCACTTTGTTTTATTTTAACTTATTCAAAGGAGTGAACACCATGAAAGAAAGTACTACTTTTCAATAAGGTCCGCTACTTTTCACTAAGGTCCGACTTTAGAGAGGAGAGACATGAACTTGTTTTAGGCGTAGAAAAGGCATAGTGTTATTTTTCCGAATTCCTTAGAGAGAGTTGTCTTGTGCCATGCATGACTTGCATTTCGTTTGGTGGAGAACTGGAAAAACTCATGGACTGATTTGGTCTTTAGTCTTCATGACCTCATGGGGGAGGATCTAGGCATTTGGTTCATCTTAAAGACAATTTTTGATGATAAACAATAACATGTTGTATTTCACCAAGGTACCATCAAAAACTAAGGGACAACTAGTCAACAGGAGCGAATAAAAAAACAGTTTTCAATCGATTATGTTTGGACCGTTGGATCCACATCCAACGGCTACCCTCCCTGGCCCAAACACACTATTTATCTTCCCCACGAACCCCTTCTTCCACATGATCCCTTCTACCTCCATTGCCTCCGGCCCAGCCCATGTACCACCGACTAGACTACATGCCCCCGCCTTCCTCATGGCCGATGACATACTGCCTTTCCCTTCCCTCTACATCGCCTATGTGGTGCTGATGCCGCCTTCGGCTATCCCTCTAAACCTCCAAAGGCACCACAATTTCACCAAGGAGCCCGCAAACCCCACCCGAACCCATCAACCTCCGACTCCATCCACATGCGACGCCGCTACCTCATTTGCGCTTGCCGCGGCATCGCCGTCTTGTGACTCAGGGCTACACGTTGCTCTCACCTAAATCAGCTGATGCAATTGAAAATTCCAGTTGCCT
The DNA here is from genome assembly GCA_034509565.1 of Triticum monococcum. Taxonomy (NCBI): domain Eukaryota; kingdom Viridiplantae; phylum Streptophyta; class Magnoliopsida; order Poales; family Poaceae; genus Triticum; species Triticum monococcum. Next base: position 699,396,440 of record CM067842.1, on the reverse strand, counting down.
GTGTAATAGCAACTGCGATATACTAATGGGTTTAACTCAACCCAATTGTTGCACATGAGATTTGCCCATGTAAGGGACGACGTGTATGCACCCTTTTTCACCACAATTGCTGAATCCTACATTTGAGAATTGACATGTTGTTCACAATTGACATGTCAACTTGAGAGCATCATCTAGAGCTTGAGACTCTACTCAGCCTGAAACTTTGAAAAATCAAAATGATAGTTACATGTTTCAAAAGAATTATGAAAATAAATCTACATGTAGATATAGATCTCTTGTACATATATGTAACGTTTTATTAAGAGATATTGTAGCATGCATGTGAGCTACACCAAAAAAAACAGATGTCTGGATCTGGGAATACAAGTGCATCTACTATTTGCACTCTTTAGATCTACACATGCATGAGTATTTGTCTTTGTTGTCTAGCAATATATGGAAAGATGTAGTATTCAAAGAAAATATACAGATATATATATCTAACACATTATGCATTTCAATCTTACTAAATCTCACTTGACTAGGAGTTTTATGTCTCAGTCGATTATATATTCGTGAGATCTGTGTAATTTTTTTAGTTTTTTTTCTTTCTTCTACGTTATGTCACTTGACTGAGACTTGGTTAAGTATCAATCGGCTGAGAGGTAGTCACACCCTTTGTGTTTTTTAACAAAAGACTCTATGTAGTATGGCTGGGTTCACTTTCCATTTTTTGGGGGTAGTTTGTTTGTCTTAGCTCGTGCCGAGAGGAGAGAACCACAGTACCACACACAGTTTATACAAGTAGACTATGAAAATACTATGTTAGGCCTCCTTTGGTTCATAGGATTAAAAAATCATAGGAATAGAAAAGTCATAGGAAATGAGATGACATGCATCTCAAATCCTATGCATAGGAATAGAAAAGGAGATGTCCTTTGATTCACACCATAGAATTTTTTCCATTGAGTCTAGGCTAATGTTTATTTTCCTATAAAATGTGGAGGATAGAAAGAATTCCTCCATAGGAATAGGATTTCATTCCTATAAACCAAAGAGCTCTGAAGGAAATTTTCCTATAAAAATCATATCCTATGAAAATCCTACAAAATTCCTCCAAACCAAAGGAAGCCTTAAAAGGAGAACATCGTGTGCTTCATCATGGAAAGAACCACACACAGTTTGCACAAGTAGACTATGAAAATATGTTAAAAGGAGAACATCGTGTGCTTCATCATGGGACGAAAACTCACTGTATTTGTTGTCCCTAGCTCAAGCACACCACCCATCAATGGAATGCAGGCGACTGTCTGAAAAATTGTGACCCAAGATACGTGCAGTTGGGTTGAGAAATCTGATCTGAACAGTATGCACAGGTGATACAGTGCATGGCGTGCGCTAACCTGGATAGACGCCGTCTGGTTCAACCGGCACAGGTAGCATGCATGGGCGCCATACATGGTGGACATCATGATATTAGTTAACAATAGCTAAAGATATATAGGAGTACGTATATAGATCGGGTGCAGATTAATGAGATAGTAGTAGTATATTAGAGAGTGAGCTAATCGCTCAATCAAGGGTGCAGCTACACGTCAATCGATTGATTTTTTAATTAGGCTCACTCGACCGTTGTGGACCGTTGGATGAAAATTGTACATCGCCTGGACCTTCTTCTTCCTCATCTCCTTCTTCCCAGATCGCCAAACGAGCCGCCGACCACCGCCGCCCGCGGCCGGCGGCGCTCCCGCGACCGCCTCGCCGCCCCGCCTTCCCCGGAATCGCCTCCCACCGCCTGTCTAGCCGCCGCCCCGGCCATCCCTCTAGGTCCGGCCACGTCTGGGCTTTTTCTCCGGCGAAGTGCACCATCGCCCCACCACTGCTGTCCACCACCGTCCCCATCCTAAAGCCTAAACACTAAGATAGATAATGGGGTAGCCCTCCGGCGAGCCTCTTCCTTCTCCTTTCTTCCCTTCAGGCTCCGGCTCACTCCGATGAATTCTCAAAAATCAACTGACCCTAATTCGAAAATAAGTTGACTGTCATTTAGCTAAACTGCTCAAATAAACGTATGTACCTTTGCTAAGAGCGCGCGTTGGAAGGTTTTGGTGTCTGCGCACTGAGCATTGCACAACCAAACATGCTCGTTGGACGCAAAGCTTCTGCCTGGCAACCTGACCAAATAGGGAACACAACAATCTTCAGTAAATTAGCACTACGTCTAATGTAGGAGTATCTTACCAAGACAAAGTTACTAGCTCTTTCCTTGTGGATTGGTAATGGATTAGAGGAGTTGTTCTTGAGATACATACCCTTGACCAGGGCGGAAGGCGTAGCCCATGCAGACGGTGTAGTACCATTCGGCGTCCCCGAGGTCCTCAGGCGACAGCGCGGCGGCGGGACGCCGTGCCCGGTGGTCGCACTGGCCGGACAGGAGGGACTCGTAGAGCTCCCGCAGCTGCTCGCTCCTCTGCATGACGAGCTGGTCGGCGGTGAGGTCCGCCGAGCTGGTGACCTTCCTCGTCTTTATCTCGCCGTTGTAGAACCCGTCCTTCCACGTCAGAACCCTATGCACAACAAACGGCCGGTATCGTAAGAGGAAAGAAAACGGCTTGCTTCTCACAAATTGAAAAGTATTATTGCAGCTAGTTGGAGTGGTCATCACTCGGATGTACTCTTCGTGTATAAATTATTTATTACCCTGGACGACTGGTTGAAATGGACCAGAATATGGCGTAGCTCCAGTTGATGCTCCTCACAGCGGCAGCTAGCTGGTTGCTGAATTGCGTCCCGGTCGGCGGCGGTAGGGTGGGCTCTTCCTGGCATGGACGAACTACTGGCAGCGCCATTACCACACTATTTCCTTCCTTCATATGCATGCATGCAAACAAGGTGAAGTTAGAGCAAGCAAGGAGGCAAAAAATAAACAAATCAATGGAGCTATAGCCTCATTTCTACTATTTATAGTAAGCATGATGCATCTTCTTAGCTAATTTAGTCCATGCAAGCTGAAATCTCTTTGCTCTGTTGCACTGGTGCTAACTAAGAAACTAAGAAAGTAAGCTAGTCATGACCCATGAGTGGAGGAGAAACTTCCAACTAAAAGGCTGTTAAAGGTTTACTTGAGCTATGGAGACCAAGAAGCTCAGAGGCCAACCTGTCGTCCGGGGAGGAAGATGGAGCCGCTATATATGCAATGTACAAGAATCCAGGGCATATGTTATATAGATCTGTCCTTGCAGCAGACGAGCAACGAGTTACTGCGACGCAACATCAAAGTACTGTGCTGCACTAACATACAATTAGGCCCATCACTTTCTAGCTAGTGTAGTGCCTGCTTGGTTTTCTCGCTGCTTAGTAAAACTGGACTGAGATGCACGAAATCCTCACCGATTTCTGCTTGACGGTGAGGTGACGGGGTAAGTCATTCGTAGGGCCAATTGGCGCAGAATAATCGACGTCGACGACGCCTAAGGAAACACGGCCTGCCGATGCAATTATAGTGTCAGCAGTAGTAGTGCAGAGACGTTCTACCAAGAGAACTATACTTAGTCTAATTAGTGTAACTGCGAAAGTCTTGTACGTGTGTTCCAGCACAACCTTTAATTTGCCGGCCCCCCACCAAGGAATCTACCATCGGCATCAAAAGGATAATGCATCTTCTCTATCTATGGAAGAAAATTACGAACTGGATTTACAGAGGTGGTGGTTGGCTTGCAGTGAAAATCTGGAGGAGGTTAGTGGGGATTGGGACATGTGTGTATTTCAACAAGGAGATAGCTGACACATAATCCTCTTGATATATAGGGCTCCTTGTCCTTGTGGCCATACATACAAGCGAAATTGCTCCACGGACGACATGTGATGGCCGACCTGTGGACGATCAAACAATCCAGCGGCCCTTGCAAAGTCAATCATGCGCATGTGTGGATGATTTAACCTGTCATCTTAGGCCCAGTTCTTTTGGCTGATTCTCCCAGAATCTTGAGAATCGACCCTTCACCCAGCTTTTCCTAGAATCTTGTATCCATAATTTTTTTACAATCCTAGATGTTCACATCCTAACTAGCTAGGATTGTAAAAAAAATACGAGTTCAAGATTCTGGGAGAAGCTGGGTGGAGGGTCGATTCTCAAGATTCTGGGAGAATCGGCCAAAAGAACTGGGCCTTAGAATCGTCCGAAGAAAATCGTGTGTATTTTTTCTTTTTTTCGAAAAGGGGGACTCCTTGGCCTCTGCATCAGAACAATGCATACGGCCACATTTATTAGAAAGTAATAAGGTTCAACAAAGTCCTCAAATCTGCGAACAAAAAGCTGGGCTAGCTCACACAGAGCATCAACGCCAAAACAGAAGAAAATAATATGCCACAACCGGTTGGCAAAAGAACAGATAGGTAAACTAATCGCCTATCCTATTACATGACCGCCATCCAAACCGGTTGAAGATATCCCGCGCTACCATCTCCCACCGGACAGATCCAGTAACCAAACGCTCCCTGGCCACCGTCGGAGTGAGTGAGAACTACATACGGATCAGCGCAGTAGCCCGGAATAAAACCTGCAAAAAATGAATAGTTGTTTTGTTAAATGCTAAATCATTTCTGCAGTTCCAAATTGCCCATAACAACGCACAAACTCCTACACGAATGTGTCTAGCTGTTTCGGGCTCTATCCCAGCAAGCCACGTCCCAAATAATGTGTTGACCGAAGTCGGAGGAGTAATGTTAAAGGCAATTTGCACCGAGCGCCACAACCCTCGTGCCAACGGGCAGTCAAAGAAGAGGTGCTTGATAGTCTCTTCCCGATCACAGAAACTACACCTAGTAGAACCTGTCCAGTTACGCTTAACTAGATTGTCCTTTGTTAAAATTACTTGTTTATGAACAAACCACATAAACATTTTAATCTTCAAAGGGACCTTAACTTTTCAAACCTCTTTGGAACTAGGAATCACACTAGAGTTAATAATATCGATATACATCGATTTAACTGTGAACTCCCCAGATCTAGTAAGCTTCCACCACAACTGATCGGGCTGAGGGTTAACTGAACCTCCATCAGTCTACGAACCAAGTGAAGCCATGCTTCCCATCGATCACCCACAAGCACCCTCCTAAAATGAATGTTGAGTGGAATGGACTGCAAAACCGTGGCAACAAGAGCCTCACGACGCTGAACAATACGATAAAGGGACGGATACTGGGTCACCAATGGCGCGTCGCCAAGCCACGTATCTTCCCAGAATCGAGTGTTGATACCATTACCGACAATAAACCTGGTTCTGTTAAAGAAGGTAGCTTTGATTCTCATAAGCCCCTTCCAGAACGGCGAATCATTTGGTCTGGCAGTGACCTGGGATAGGGTCTTGGAATGCAGATATTTACTGCGTAAAATCTGCGCCCATGTTGCCTCCGTCTCAAGTGAGAACTTATATAGCCATTTACTAAGCAAGCATCTATTCTTGACCTCAAGATTTTCAATACCAAGGCCCCCCTGGTCCTTTGGTCGACAGAGAATATCCCATTTGGCCAGTCGGTATTTTCTCTTAAGTTCATCACTCTGCCAAAAGAATCTGGATCGATAGAAATCCAGCCGTTTCCTAACCCCAAGTGGGACCTCAAAGAAGGATAAGAGGAACATAGGTAATCTCGTGAGCACCGAGTTAATAAGAATCAACCGGCCTCCATACGACATGAGTTTTCCTTTCCAGCAACTCAGTTTCTTCTCAAACCGATCCTCTATGCACTTCCACTCGTTGTTTGTTAGCTTACGATGGTGAATGGGAATACCTAGATACGTAAAAGGTAAAGCTCCCACTTCACAACCAAACAATTGTCTATATGCCTCTTGTTCGTCTTTGGCTCTACCAAAGCAGAACAACTCGCTTTTATGGAAATTAATCTTAAGCCCCGTCAATTGTTCAAATAAGCATAACACTAACTTCATGTTTCTCGCTTTAGCCAAATCATGTTCTATGAAGAGGATAGTATCATCGGCGTATTGCAGGATGGACACACCACCATCGACCAGATGAGGCACCAAGCCACCCACCTGACCGGCTTCTTTTGCCCTCCCAATCAGGAGTGCCAACATGTCAACCACTATATTGAAAAGTATCGGGGATATCGGATCGCCTTGCCTCAGACCCTTATGCGTTTGGAAATAATGGCCTATATCGTCATTCACTTTGATTCCAACACTCCCATTTTGCGTGAATGCTTCCACCTGGCGTCGCCAAGCTTCATCAAAGCCCTTCATGCGTAAGGTCTATTGAAGGAACAGCCATTTGACTTTATCATATGCCTTCTCGAAATCCACTTTGAAAATAACTCCATCAAGTTTTTTCGTGTGGATCTCATGGAGCGTTTCATGAAGAACCACAACCCCTTCCAGGATGTTCCTGTCCGGCACGAAAGCCGTCTGAGTAGGCTGCACCTCTGTGTGCGCAATCTGTGTTAGCCTAATCGTCCCAACCTTGGTAAAAATTTTGAAACTGACATTCAGAAGACAGATAGGCCGAAATTGCTCGATTCTTACGGCCTCTGTTTTCTTAGGGAGCAGCGTAATTGTTCCAAAATTTATTTGGAAAAGTTGCAAATGTCCCGAGAACAGATCATGGAACATTGGCAACAGGTCCCCTTTAATAATATGCCAGCACTTCTTATAAAACTCAGCCGGAAAGCCATCCGGACCGGGTGCCTTATTATTTTTCATCTGGGATACCGCCTCGAAAACTCGTGTGTATAGCAAGACTCTACATACAAGACATGTACTTAGGGCAGCTCCAACGCGCGTATCACCAGTCAGACAGCACCAAATGTCTGTAGACATGTTCGGACATATCCATGGACAGCGGGCGAGGCGCAGACCATCCAACCGTAGGCATCAAATCAAATGTATTTCCCCCTCGTTCTTGGTGCTCCTGGTGGTGGTCGGCGGTGGGTGCTGTGAGGGGTCACATTGGAGCGGCGCGGACGCCGAAGGGGAGTGGAGCTGTGCGAGCGCCGGTCCTGCTGCATCTACCGCTTCTAGTATGAATATTATAATCCAGACATAAAGTTTTGAAATAAAATAGCTCAAATTTGAATTCATCTTATTCGAGCATAAGTTGTAGTTGTCTCCTTCAAACACCCACAAATGCTTAACTAGATCGTTCTCAAGCTGCTCATGATTTCCTCGTTGGCGAATCTGTTGGTGCATTTGGATGAAATCCTCAAACATCGCCAGATTCTGCTTCGGAAGATGGATATGATCACTCATCTCTTGAAATTACAGACCTCGGCAAACTCCTCACTCTCATCCTGCATAATTATGTTGTGCATGATCACCCAAGCTGTCATCACCTCCCATAGTGTCTTTGGATCCCATAGTGTAGCAAGTCTGCGAACTACTGCAAAGCGGACTTGGAGCACTCCAAATGCCCTCTCCACATCCTTTTTATCACCTTCTTGTTTTGTGGCGAAGTGTCATTTCTTGTTACCCTTTGTCTTAGAGATGGTCTTGATGAAGTACGCCCATGGAGGATAGATACCATCATAAAGATAGTATCCCATGTTGGAAGCGTGATCATTGATGGTATAGTGCATGTAAGCTTCGCCCACAACTTTGCAAACAACGGAGACCGTTGTGGCATGTTGATGTCATTGTCAGACCTAAGCATGCAAAATAAAGAGTGTCAAATTCATAGGTCTCATGATGAAACTTCTTCAAGAATTATGGTAAAAAAAATTGCAATGGCCCTGATATTGACTCTATTGAGCATATGGACAGTTTTTTCATTTCCAGTGCATGCAGGGATACAAAAATACCTGGAAACCATTTTGATTCTTCAATTTCCATGAGCTTATTTGTGTCTGCGGCATTTGGTTCTGTCAAGTACAGCAGTCCAAACACCCTGACCACAGCAGTAGCAAAATTTCAGCCATCCGGAGGCATTTGTCGAATCTGGAGTTGTGACATATGCAAGCATCGTCATAGCAGCCATGCACTCCTGATAATCAGAGAACCGACTGTTTCCAATGTCATCCCTCTTCAACTTGAAGTAATCATCATTGGCCCTGATACATTTTAGATGCGTTCGAACACGCGCCACCGCATCCAAAATCGGCAGCGGAAATAGGGTTCAAATACTGCATAGGGGGCAAAGTAGTCATCGTATGATATCATAAGGCACTGTCCCCTCTATCACTTCAACACTTGATGTTCCTTTATTCAACCATTGTAATTGAGAAGAGGCTCCTCTACACACTCTGTGTCTTCAAGAATCACCCTGATTGTCGCCATTTCAACATCACCTTCATGCTCAACCGACAAATACTAATCCATGAACTCGACATAGAAGTACTCCTCATTCGAATCGATCGTGTTTGCTTCAAACTAAACAACGAGAACGTAAAAAATTGGCAATGGCATTTGATTGAACACTTGGCATGGTGCCCACCATGGACGCCGTCGGCAGGGGCGAAGGATACCTGGGTCGCAGCTGGTTCCGAGGTGGAATGGCGGTGTAGGAAAAACAAAGCATGCACCTAGCCAGGGTGGCGGAGGTCTGAAAAGGCTCGGGTGATGTCAGAGGTGGTACAAAGGCAGTGGCGGAGTCCGTTAGTATGGATATATAGCACAGGAGGATGGATGAACCAGGGAGAAACACAGGCTTCGGGTGGGGCTTTTGGATGGGCCCGAGTTTCGTAGTCCGACGTGGTGGGTGTCTGAACTTTCCCAAACCTCGCCCACTTTGGTGCCGGATTGGGGGATTTTGGACATCCGGAAAAATTAGGTGACCCCCATTTAATGGAAAAAGTGTCAGAACCATCCAGTCGAGACATTTATGGACGATTTGGTGATCCACCTTGTTGTTACCCTTAATGATAACAGTTTGGTTTCCTTTATTTGGCAAGAGACAATTGAAGCATTTATACGGCGCTTTAGTATCCTTTCACCTGGCAATATACTTCATATATTTTCCTTTTATTTGTAGACCATATTTTTTGAACTGGAAAATGAACCGTATATCAAATCGTAGAACACTATAGGCATAGATAAGTGTCCATTTTTTCCTGGCACACAAGGGACTCACTGATTTTCATTAATAGAAACCAGAGATTATACATACTAGATAATACTGTTGGGGAACGTAGTAATTTTAAAAAAATTCCTACGCACACGCAAGATCATGGTGATGCATAGCAACGAGAGGGGAGAGTGTTGTCTACGTACCCTCGTAGACCGAAAGTGGAAGCGTTAGCACAACGCGGTTGATGTAGTCGTACGTCTTCACGATCCGAACATACGGCACCTCCGAGTTCAGCACACGTTCAGCCCGATAACGCCCCTCGAACTCCGATCCAGCCGAGTGTTGAGGGAGAGTTTCGTTAGCACGACGGCGTGGTGACGATGTTGTGTTGGAAATATGCCCTAGAGGCAATAATAAAAGCATTATTATTATATTTCCTTGTTCATGATAATTGTCTTTATTCATGCTATAATTGTGTTATCCGGAAATCGTAATACATGTGTGAATAATAGACACCAACATGTCCCTAGTAAGCCTCTAGTTGACTAGCTCGTTGATCAACAGATAGTCATGGTTTCCTGACTATGGACACTGGATGTCATTGATAACAAGATCACATCATTAGGAGAATGATGTGATGGACAAGACCCAATCCTAAACATAGCATAAGATCGTATAGTTTGTTTGCTAGAGTTTTTCCAATGTCAAGTATCTTTTCCTTAGACCATGAGATCGTGTAACTCCCGGATACCGTAAGAGTGCTTTGGGTGTACCAAACGTCACAACGTAACTGGGTGACTATAAAGGTATACTACGGGTGTCTCCGAAAGTGTCTGTTGGGTTGACACGGATCAAGACTGGGATTTGTCACTCCGTATGACGGAGAGGTATCACTGGGCCCACTCGGTAATGCATCATCATTATGAGCTCAAAGTGACCAAGTGTCTAGTCACGGGATCATGCATTATGGTACGAGTAAAGTGACTTGCCGGTAACGAGATTGAACAAGGTATTGGGATAGCGACGATCGAATCTCGGGCAAGTAACATACCGATTTACAAAGGGAATTGTATACGGGGTTGCTTGAATCCTCGACATCGTGGTTCATCCGATGAGATCATCGAGGAGCATGTGGGAGCCAACATGGGTATCCAGATCCCACTGTTGGTTATTGATCGGAGAGCAATCTCGGTCATGTCTACATGTCTCCCGAACCCGTAGGGTCTACACACTTAAGGTTCGGTGACGCTAGGGTTGTAAAGATATGTATATGCAGTAATCCGAAAGTTGTTCGGAGTCCCGGATGAGATCCCGGACGTCACGAGGAGTTCTGGAATGGTCCGGAGGTAAAGAATTATATATAGGAAATGCAGTTTCGGCCATCGGGAAAGTTTCGGGGGGTCACCGGTATTGTATCGGGACCACCGGATGGGTCCCGGGGGTCCACCGGGTGGGGCCACCCATCCCGGAGGGCCCCATGGGCTGAAGTGGGAAGGGGAACCAGCCCTTAGTGGGCTGGTGCGCCCCCTTAGACCCACCCCCTGCGCCTAGGGTTGGAACCCTAGGGTGGGGGGGGGGGCGCCCCACTTGCCTTGGGGGGCACTCCACCCCCCTTTGGCCACCGCCCCCCTTGGAGATTGGATCTCCCAAGGGCCGGCGCCCCCCCCCCCAGGGGGCCTATATAAAGGGGGGAGGGAGGGGGTAGCCGCACCCTTGCATCTTGGCGCCCCCCTCTCCCCTGCTACACCTCTCCCTCTCGCGCAGACGATCGACGAAGCCCTGCTGCACGTGACAACTGCATCCACCACCACGCCGTCGTGCTGCTGGATCTTCATCAACCTCTCCTTCCCCCTTGCTGGATCAAGAAGGAGGAGACGTCATCCGCTCCGTACGTGTCTTGAACGCGGAGGTGTCGTCCGTTCGGCGCTTGGTCATCGGTGATTTGGATCACGGCGAGTACGATTCCATCATCCACGTTCTAGTGAACGCTTCCGCTCGCGATCTACAAAGGTATGTAGATGCATCCGATCACTCGTTGCTAGATGAACTCATAGATGGATCTTGGTGAAACCATAGGAAAATTTTTGTTTTCTGCAACGTTCCCCAACAGTGGTATCATGAGCTAGGTCTATGTGTAGTTCTCTTTGCACGAGTAGAACACAATTTGTTGTGGGCGTAGATGTTGTCAACTTTCTTGCCGCTACTAGTCTTATCTTGCTTCAGCGGTATTGTGGGATGAAGCGGCCCGGACCAACCTTACACGTACGCTTACGTGAGACCGGTTCCACCGACTAACATGCACAAGTTGCATAAGGTGGCTGGCGGGTGTCTGTCTCTCCCACTTTAGTTGGAGTGGATTCGATGAAAAGGGTCCTTATGAAGGGTAAATAGAAGTTGACAAATCACATTGTGGCTTTCACGTAGGTAAGAAAACGTTCTTGCTAGAACCCTATTGCAGCCACATAAAACTTGCAACAAAAATTAGAGGACGTCTAACTTGTTTTTGCAGCAAGTGTTCTGTGATGTGATATGGCCAAAGTTGTGATGAATGATGAATGATATATATGTGATGTATGAGATCATGTTCTTGTAATAAGAATCACGACTTGCATGTCGATGAGTATGACAACCGGCGGGAGCCATAGGAGTTGTCTTTATTTTTGTATGACCTGCGTGTCATTGAGAAACGCCATGTAAATTACTTTACTTTATTGCTAAATGCGTTAGCCATAGTAGTAGAAGTAATAGCTGGCGAGCAACTTCATGGAAACACGATGATGGAGATCATGATGATGGAGATCATGGTGTCATGCCGGTGACAAGATGATCATGGAGCCCCAAGATGGAGATCAAAGGAGCTATGTGATATTGGCCATATCATGTCACTGTTATTATTTGATTGCATGTGATGTTTATCATGTTTTGTACATCTTGTTTTCTTAGAACGACGGTAGTAAATAAGATGATCCCTCATAATAATTTCAAGAAAGTGTTCCCCCTAACTGTGCACCGTTGCGACAGTTCGTTGTTTCGAAGCACCACGTGATGATCGGGTGTTAGATTCCAACGTTCACATACAACGGGTGTAAAACAGATTTACACGTGCAAACACTTAGATTGACTTGACGAGCCTAGCATGTACAGACATGGCCTCGGAACACAGAAGACCGAAAGGTCGAGCATGAGTCGTATAGAAGATACGATCAACATGAAGATGTTCACCGATGTTGACTAGTCCGTCTCATGTGATGATCGGACACAGCCTAGTTAACTCAGATCATGTTATACTTAGATGACTGGAGGGATGTCCATCTGAGTGGGAGTTCCTTGAATAATTTGATTAGATGAACTTAATTATCATGAACTTAGTCTAAAATCTTTACAATATGTCTTGTAGATCAAATGGCCAACGTTGTCCTCAACTTCAACGCGTTCCTAGAGAAAACCAAGCTGAAAGACGATGGCAGCAACTATACGGACTAGGTCCGGAACCTGAGGATCATCCTCATAGCTGCCAAGAAAGAATATGTCCTGCAAGCACCGCTAGGTGACGCACCCGTCCCACAGAACCAAGACGTTATGAACGCTTGGCAGACATGTGCTGATGACTACTCCCTCGTTCAGTGCGGCATGCTTTATAGCTTAGAGCCGGGGCTCCAAAAGCTTTTTGAGAGACATGGAGCATATGAGATGTTCGAAGAGCTGAAAATGGTTTTTCAAGCTCATTCCCAGGTCGAGAGATATGAAGTCTCCGACAAATTCTTCAGCTGTAAGAAGGAGGAAAATAGTTCTGTCAGTGAGCACATACTCACTATGTCTGGGTTACATAACCGCTTGACTCAGCTGGGAGTTAATCTCCCGGATGATGCGGTCATTGACAGAATCCTCCAGTCGCTTCCACCAAGCTACAAGAGCTTTGTGATGAACTTCAATATGCAGGGGATGGAAAAGACCATTCCTGAGTTATTTTCAATGCTGAAATCAGCAGAGGTGGAAGTCAAGAAGGAACATCAAGTGTTGATGGTCAATAAAACCACTAAGTTCAAGAAGGGCAAGGGTAAAAAGAACTTCAAGAAGGACGGCAAGGGAGTTTCCGCGCCCGGTAAGCAAGCTACCGGGAAGAAGCCAAACAATGGACCCAAGCCCGAGACTGAGTGCTTTTATTGCAAGGGAAGTGGTCACTGGAAGCGGAACTTCCCCAAATACTTAGCGGACAAGAAGGCCAGCAAAACAAAAGGTATATGTGATATACATGTAATTGATGTGTACCTTACCAGTACTCGTAGTAGCTCCTGGGTATTTGATACCGGTGCAGTTGCTCACATTTGTAACTCAAAGAAGGAGCTGCGGAATAAGCGGAGACTGGCAAAGGACGAGGTGACGATGCGCATCGGGAATGGTTCCAAGGTCAATGTGGTCGCCGTCGGCACGCTACCTCTACATTTACCTTCGGGATTAGTTTTAAACCTTAATAATTGTTATTTAGTGCCAGCTTTGAGCATGAACATTGTATCAGGATCTCGTTTAATTCGAGATGGCTACTCATTTAAATCCGAGAATAGTGGTTGTTCTATTTATATGAGAGATATGTTTTACGGTCATGCTCCAATGGTGAATGGTTTATTCTTAATGAATCTCGAGCGTAATGCTACACATGTTCATAGTGTGAATACCAAAAGATGTAAGGTTGATAATGATAGTCCCACATACTTGTGGCACTTCCGCCTTGGTCACATAGGTGTCAAACGCATGAAGAAGCTCCATGTAGATGGACTTTTAGAGTCTCTTGATTATGAATCATTTGACACGTGCGAACCATGCCTCATGGGTAAAATGACCAAGACTCCGTTCTTAGGAACAATGGAGCGAGCAACCAACTTATTGGAAATCATACATACTGATGTGTGCGGTCCAATGAGCGTTGAGGCTCGCGGTGGCTATCGTTATGTTCTCACCCTCAGTGATGACTTGAGTAGATATGGGTATGTCTACTTAATGAAACACAAGTCTGAAACCTTTGAAAAGTTCAAGGAATTTCAGAGTGAGGTTGAGAATCAACGTGACAGAAAAATCAAGTTTTTGCGATCAGATCATGGAGGAGAATACTTGAGTCACGAATTTGGTGCACACTTAAGAAAATGTGGAATAGTTTCACAACTCACGCCGCCTGGAACACCTCAGCGTAATGGTGTGTCCGAACGTCGTAATCGCACTCTATTAGATATGGTGTGATCTATGATGTCTCTTACCGATTTACCGCTATCTTTTTGGGGCTATGCTTTAGAGACTACCGCATTCACTTTAAATAGGGCTCCATCGAAATCCGTTGAGACGACACCGTGTGAATTATGGTTTGGGAAGAAACCTAAGCTGTCGTTTCTAAAAGTTTGGGGATGCGATGCTTATGTCAAGAAATTTCAACCAGAAAAGCTCGAACCCAAGTCGGAAAAATGCGTCTTCATAGGATACCCTAAAGAAACTATTGGGTATACCTTCTACCTTAGATCCGAAGGCAAGATCTTTGTTGCCAAGAATGGATCCTTTCTAGAGAAAGAGTTTCTCTCGAAAGAAGTAAGTGGGAGGAAAGTAGAACTTGATGAAGTATTACCTCTTGAACCGAAAAATGGCGCAACTCAAGAAAATGTTCCTGAGGTGCCTGCACCGACTAGAGAGGAAGTTAATGATGATGATCATGAAACTTCAAATCAAGTTGCTACTAAACTTCGTAGGTCCACAAGGACACGTTCCGCACCAGAGTGGTACGGCAACCCTGTCTTGGAAATCATGTTGTTAGACAACGGTGAACCTTCGAACTATGAAGAAGCGGCGGCGGGCCCGGATTCCGACAAATGGCTAGAAGCCATGAAATCCGAGATAGGATCCATGTATGAAAACGAAGTATGGACTTTGACTGACTTGCCTGTTGAGCGGCGAGCCATAGAAAATAAATGGATCTTTAAGAAGAAGACAGACGCGGATGGTAATGTGACCATCTATAAAGCTCGGCTTGTTGCTAAGGGTTATCGACAAGTTCAATGGGTTGACTAGGATGAGACTTTCTCACCAGTAGCGAAGCTAAAGTCTGTCCGAATCATGTTAGCAATTGCTGCATTCTATGATTATGAGATATGGCAAATGGACGTCAAAACGGCATTCCTTAATGGTTTCCTTAAGGAAGAATTGTATATGATGCAGCCGGAAGGTTTTGTCGATCCTAAGAATGCTGACAAGGTGTGCAAGCTCCAACGCTCGATTTATGGGCTGGTGCAAGCATCTCGGAGTTGGAACATTCGCTTTGATGAGATGATCAAAGCGTTTGGGTTTACGCAGACTTATGGAGAAGCCTGTGTTTACAAGAAAGTGAGTGGGAGCTCTGTAGCATTTCTCATATTATATGTAGATGACATACTTTTGATGGGAAATGATATAGAACTCTTGGACAGCATTAAGGCCTACTTGAATAAGAGTTTTTCAATGAAGGACCTTGGAGAAGCTGCATATATATTAGGCATCAAGATCTATAGAGATAGATCAAGACGCCTCATAGGTCTTTCACAAAGCACATACCTTGATAAGATATTGAAGAAGTTCAATATGGATCAGTCTAAGAAAGGGTTCTTGCCTGCGTTGCAAGGTGTGAAATTGAGCTCAGCTCAATGTCCGACCACGGCAGAAGATATAGAAGAGATGAGCGTCATCCCCTATGCCTCAGCCGTAGGTTCTATTATGTATGCCATGCTGTGTACCAGACCTGATGTAAACCTTGCCGTAAGTTTGGTAGGAAGGTACCAAAGTAATCCCGGCAAGGAACACTAGACAGCGGTCAAGAATATCCTGAAGTACCTGAAAAGGACTAAGGAAATGTTTCTCATTTATGGAGGTGACGAAGAGCTCGTCATAAAGGGTTACGTCGACGCTAGCTTCGACATGGATCTGGATGACTCCAAGTCACAAACCGGATACGTGTATATTTTGAATGGTGGGGCAGTAAGCTGGTGAAGTTGCAAGCAGAGCGTCGTGGCGGGATCTACATGTGAAGCGGAGTACATGGCAGCCTCGAAGGCAGCGCATGAAGCAATTTGGGTGAAGAGTTCATCACCGACCTAGGAGTCATACCCAATGCGTCGGGGCCAATCAAACTCTTCTGTGACAACACTGGAGCTATTGCACTTGCCAAGGAGCCCAGGTTTCACAAGAAGACCAGGCACATCAAGCGTCGCTTCAACTCCATTCGTGAAAATGTTCAAGATGGAGAGATAGATATTTGTAAAGTACATACGGACCTGAATGTAGCAGATCCGTTGACTAAACCTCTCCCTAGAGCAAAACATGATCAACACCAGAATTCCATGGGTGTTCGATTCATCACAATGTAACTAGATTATTGACTCTAGTGCAAGTGGGAGACTGTTGGAAATATTCCCTAGAGGCAATAATAAAAGCATTATTATTATATTTCCTTGTTCATGATAATTGTCTTTATTCATGCTATAATTGTGTTATCCGGAAATCGTAATACATGTGTGAACAATAGACACCAACATGTCCCTAGTAAGCCTCTAGTTGACTAGCTCGTTGATCAACAGATAGTCATGGTTTCCTGACTATGGACATTGGATGTCATTGATAACGAGATCACATCATTAGGAGAATGATGTGATGGACAAGACCCAATCCTAAACATAGCATAAGATCGTATACTTCGTTTGCTAGAGTTTTTCCAATGTCAAGTATCTTTTCCTTAGACCATGAGATCGTGTAACTCCCGGATACCGTAGGAGTGCTTTGGGTGTACCAAACGTCACAACGTAACTGGGTGACTATAAAGGTATACTACGGGTGTCTCCGAAAGTGTCTGTTGGGTTGACATGGATCAAGACTGGGATTTGTCACTCCGTATGACGGAGAGGTATCACTGGGCCCACTCGGTAATGCATCATCATTATGAGCTCAAAGTGACCAAGTGTCTGGTCATGGGATCATGCATTACGGTATGAGTAAAGTGACTTGCCGGTAACGAGATTGAACAAGGTATTGGGATACCGACGATTGAATCTCGGGCAAGTAACATACCGATTTACAAAGGGAATTGTATACGGGGTTGCTTGAATCCTCGACATCGTGGTTCATCCGATGAGATCATCGAGGAGCATGTGGGAGCCAACATGGGTATCCAGATCCCGCTGTTGGTTATTGACTGGAGAGCAATCTCGGTCATGTCTACATGTCTCCCGAACCCGTAGGGTCTACACACTTAAGGTTCAGTGATGCTAGGGTTGTAAAGATATGTATATGCAGTAATCCGAAAGTTGTTCGGAGTCCCAGATGAGATCCTGGACGTCACGAGGAGTTCCGGAATGGTTCGGAGGTAAAGAATTATATATAGGAAGTGCAGTTTCGGCCATCGGGAAAGTTTCGGGGGTCACCGGTATTGTACCGGGACCACCGGATGGGTCCCGGGGGTCCACCGGGTGGGGCCACCCATCCCGGAGGGCCCCATGGGCTGAAGTGGGAAGGGGAACCAGCCCTTAGTGGGCTGGTGCGCCCCATTAGGCCCACCCCCTGCGCCTAGGGTTGGAACCCTAGGGTGGGGGCGCCCCACTTGCCTTAGGGGGCACTCCACCCCCCTTTGGCCGCCGCCCCCCTTGGAGATTGGATCTCCCAAGGGCTGGCGCCCCCCCCCCCCAAGGGGGCCTATATAAAGGGGGGAGGGAGGGGGGCAGCCGCACCCTTGCATCTTGGCGCCCCCTCTCCCCTGCTACACCTCTCCCTCTCGCGCACACGCTCGGTGAAGCCCTGCTGCACGTGACAACTGCATCCACCACCACGCCGTCGTGCTGCTGGATCTTCATCAACCTCTCCTTCCCCCTTGCTGGATCAAGAAGAAGGAGACGTCATCCACTCCGTACGTGTGTTGAACGCGGAGGTGCCGTCCGTTCGGCGCTTGGTCATCGGTGATTTGGATCACGGCGAGTACGACTCCATCATCCACGTTCTAGTGAACGCTTCCGCTCGCGATCTACAAAGGTATGTAGATGCATCCGATCACTCGTTGCTAGATGAACTCATAGATGGATCTTGGTGAAACCGTCGGAAATTTTTTGTTTTCTGCAACGTTCCCCAACATGTTGATGTTCTACCGACGAAGGTGTTCGCCTAAGCACCGCTACAGTAATATCGTGGTGGACTATGGTGGAGGGGGGCACCGCACACGGCTAAAGGATCAAATGATCAATTGTTGTCTCTATGGGGTGCCCCTGCCCCCATATATAAAGCAGCAAGGGGGGTGCGGCCGGCCAGGGAGAGGGCGCGCCAGGAGGAGTCCCACTCCCACCGGGAGTGGGACTCCCCCCCCCTTTCCTAGTTGCAATAGGATTCGGGAGAAGGAAAGAGAAAGGGGAGGAAGGAAAGAGGGGACCAGCCCCCCTTGCCCTAAACCAATTCGGTTTGGGCCTTGGGGGCATGCCCCACACTCCCCTTGCTTCTTTCTATTTCCACTAAGGCCCATGTACCGGTAACCTCCCGGTACTCCGGTAAAATCCCGATTTCACCCAGAACACTTCCGACATCCAAACATAGGCTTCCAATATATAAATCTTCATGTCTTGACCATTTCGAGACTCCTCGTCATGTCCTTGATCACATCTGGAACTCCGAACAACCTTCGGTACATCAAAACATATAAACTCATAATATAACCGTCATCGTAACGTTAAGCGTGCGGACCCTACGGGTTCGAGAACTCCGAACAATCTTCATGACCGAGACACGTCTCCGGTCAATAACCAATAGCGGAACCTGGATGCTCATATTGGCTCCCACATATTCTACGAAGATCTTTATCGGTCAAACCGCACAACAACATACGTTGTTCCCTTTGTCATCGGTATGTTACTTGCCCGAGATTCGATCGTCGGTATCTCAATACCTAGTTCGATCTCATTACCGGAAAGTCTCTTTACTCGATCCATAATACACTATCCTGCAACTAACTCATTAGTTGCAATTCTTGCAAGGCTTAAGTGATGTGTATTACCGAGAGGGCCCAGAGATACCTCTCCGACAATCGAGTGACAAATCCTAATCTCGAAATATGCCAACCCAACAAGTACCTTTGGACACACCTGTAGAGCACCTTTATAATCACCCAGTTATGTTGTGATGTTTGGTAGCACACAAAGTGTTCCTCCGGAGAACGGGAGTTGCATAATCTCATAGTCATAGGAACATGTATACATCATGAAGAAAGCAATAGCAACATACTAAACGATCGGGTGCTAAGCTAACGGAATGGGTCATGTCAATAACATCATTCTCCTAATGATGTGACCCCGTTAATCAAATGACAACTCATGTCTATGGTCAGGAAACATAACCATCTTTGATCAACGGGCTAGTCAAGTAGAGGCATACTAGTAAAAATCTGTTTGTCTATGTATTCACACATATATTATGTTTCCGGTTAATACAATTCTAGCATGAATAATAAATATTTATCATGATATAAGGAAATAAATAATAACTTTATTATTGCCTCTAGGGCATATTTTCTTCAGTCTCTCACTTGCACTAGAGTCAATAATCTGGATTACACAGTAATGATTCTAACACCGATGGAGCCTTGGTGATGATCATGTTTTGCTCGTGGAAGAGGCTTAGTCAACGGGTCTGAAACATTTAGATCCTTATGTATCTTGCAAATTTCTATGTCTCCCACCTGGACTAGATCCCGGATGGAATTCAAGCGTCTCTTGATGTGCTTGGTTCTCTTGTGAAATCTGGATTCCTTCGCCAAGGCATTTGCACCAGTATTGTCACAAAAGATTTTCATTGGACCCGATGCACTAGGTATGATACCTAGATCGGATATGAACTCCTTCATCCAGACTCCTTCATTTGCTGCTTCCGAAGCAGCTATGTACTCCGCTTCACATGTAGATCTCGCCACAACGCTTTGTTTAGAACTGCACCAACTGACAGCTCCACCATTTAATGTAAACACGTATCCGGTTTGCGATTTAGAATCGTCTGGATCAGTGTCAAAGCTTGCATCAACGTAACCATTTACAATGAGCTCTTTGTCACCTCCATAAACGAGAAACATATCCTTAGTCCTTTTCAGGTATTTTAGGATGTTCTTGACCGCTGTCCAGTGATCCACTCCTGGATTACTTTGGTACCTCCCTGCTAGAATTATAGCAAGGCACACATCAGGTCTGGTACACAGCATTGCATACATGATAGAGCCTATGGCTGAAGCATAGGGAACATCTTTCATTTTCTCTCTATCTTCTGCAGTGGTCGGGCATTGAGTCTTACTCAACTTCACACCTTGTAATACAGGCAAGAACCCTTTCTTTGCTTGATCCATTTTGAACTTCTTCAAAACTTTGTCAAGGTATGTGCTTTGTGAAAGTCCAATTAAGCGTCTTGATCTATCTCTATAGATCTTTATGCCCAATATATAAGCAACTTCACCGAGGTCTTTCATTGAAAAACTCTTATTCAAGTATCCCTTTATGCTATCCAGAAATTCTATATCATTTCCAATCAGCAATATGTCATCCACATATAATATCAGAAATGCTACAGAGCTCCCACTCACTTTCTTGTAAATACAGGCTTCTCCAAAAGTCTATATAAAACCAAATGCTTTGATCACACTATCAAAGCGTTTATTCCAACTCCGAGAGGCTTGCACCAGTCCATAAATGGATCGCTGGAGCTTGCACACTTTGTTAGCTCCCTTTGGATCGACAAAACCTTCCGGATGCATCATATACAACTCTTCTTCGAGAAATCCATTCAGGAATGCAGTTTTGACATCCATTTGCCAAATTTCATAATCATAAAATGCGGCAATTGCTAACATGATTCGGACAGACTTAAGCATCGCTACGGGTGAGAAGGTCTCATCGTAGTCAATCCCTTGAACTTGTCGAAAACCTTTTGCAACAAGTCGAGCTTTATAGACAGTAACATTACCATCAGCGTCAGTCTTCTTCTTGAAGATCCATTTATTCTTAATTGCTTGCTGATCATCGCGCAAGTCAACCAAAGTCCATACTTTGTTATCATACATGGACCCCATCTCAGATTTCATGGCCTCAACCCATTTTGCGGAATCTGGGCTCACCATCGCTTCTTCATAGTTCGTAGGTTCATCATGATCTAGTAGCCTGACTTCCAAAACAGGATTACCGTACCACTCTGGTGCGGATCTTACTCTGGTTGATCTACGAGGTTCAGTAGTAACTTGATCTGAAGTTCCATGATCATCATCATTAACTTCCTCACTAATTGGTGTAGGCGTCACAGAAACCGGTTTCTGTGATGAACTACTTTACAATAGAGGAGCAGGTATAGTTACCTCATCAAGCTCCACTTTCCTGTCACTCACTTCTTTCGAGAGAAACTCCTTCTCTAGAAAAGATCCATTCTTAGCAACGAATGTCTTGCCTTCGGATCTGTGATAGAAGGTGTACCCAATAGTCTCCTTTGGGTATCCTATGAAGACACATTTCTCCGATTTGGCTTCGAGCTTATCAGGTTGAAGTTTTTTCAGATAAGCATCGCAGCCCCAAACTTTCAAAAACGACAACTTTGGTTTCTTGCCAAACCACAGTTCATAAGGCGTCGTGTCAACGGATTTCGATGGTGCCCTATTTAACGTGAATGCAGTCATCTCTAAAGCATGACCCCAAAATGATAGCGATAAATCTGTAAGAGACATCATAGATCGCACCATATCTAATAAAGTACGATGACGTTCGGACACACCATTATGCTATGGTGTTCCGGGTGGCGTGAGTTGCGAAACTATTCCGCATTGTTTCAAATGTAGACCAAACTCGTAACTCAAATATTCTCCTCCACAATCAAATCGTAGAAACTTTATTTTCTTATTACGATGATTTTCAACTTCACTCTGAAATTCTTTGAACTTTTCAAATGTTTCATACTTATGCTTCATCAAGTAGATATACCCATATCTGCTTAAATCATCTGTGAAGGTGAGAAAATAACGATGTCCGCCACGAGCCTCAACATTCATCGGACGACATACATCTGTATGTATGATTTCCAACAAATCTGTTGCTCTCTCCATAGTACGGGAGAACGGTGTTTTAGTCATCTTGCCCATGAGGCACGGTTCGCAAGTACCAAGTGATTCATAATCAAGTGGTTCCAAAAGTCCATCAGTATGGAGTTTCTTCATGCGCTTTATACCGATATGACCTAAACGGTAGTGCCACAAATAAGTTGCACTATCATTATCAACTATGCATCTTTTGGCTTCAACATTATGAATATGTGTATCACTACTATCGAGATTCATCAAAAATAGACCACTCTTCAAGGGTGCATGACCATAAAAGATATTACTCATATAAATAGAACAACCATTATTCTTTGATTTAAATGAATAACCGTCTCGCATCAAACAAGATCCAGATATAATTTTCATGCTCAACGCTGGCACCAAATAACAATTATTTAGGTCTAATACTAATCCCGAAGGTAGATGTAGAGGTAGCGTGCCGACCGCGATCACATCGACTTTGGAACCATTTCCTACGTGCATCGTCACCTCATCCTCTGCCAGTGTTCGCTTAATCCGTAGTCCCTGTTTTGAGTTGCAAATATTAGCAACAGAACCAGTATCAAATACCCAGGTGCTACTGAGAGCTCTAGTAAGGTACACATCAATAACATGTATATCACATATACCTTTGTTCACCTTGCCATCCTTCTTATCCGCCAAATACTTGGGGCAGTTCCGCTTCTAGTGACCAGTCTGCTTGCACTAGAAGCACTCAGTCTCAGGCTTAGGTCCAGACTTGGGTTTCTTCTCCTGAGCAGCAACTTGCTTGCTGTTTTTCTTGAAGTTCCCCTTCTTCTTCCCTTTGCCCTTTTTCTTGAAACTGGTGGTCTTATTGACCATCAACACTTGATGCTCCTTTTTGATTTCTACCTCCACTGCCTTTAGCATTGTGAAGAGCTCGGGAATTGTCTTATCCATCCCTTGCATATTATAGTTCATCACGAAGCTCTTGTAGCTTGGTGGCAGTGATTGAAGAACTCTGTCAATGACACTATCAACCGGAAGATTAACTCCCAGCTGAGTCAAGTGATTATGGTACCCAGACATTCTGAGTATATGTTCACTGACAGAACTATTCTCCTGCATCTTGCAGCTGTAGAACTTATTGGATACTTCATATCTCTCAATCCGAGAATTTGCTTGAAATATTAACTTCAACTCCTGGAACATCTCATATGCTCCATGACGTTCAAAACGTCGTCGAAGTCCCGGTTCTAAGCCGTAAAGCATGGCACATTGAACTATCGAGTAGTCATCAGCTTTGCTCTGCCAGACGTTCTTAACGTCATCAGTTGCATCAGCAGCAGGCCTGGCACTCAGCGGTGCTTCCAGGACGTAATTCTTCTTGGCAGCAATGAGGATAATCCTCAAGTTACGGACCCAGTCCGTGTAATTGCTACCATCATCTTTCAACTTTGCTTTCTCAAGGAACGCATTAAAATTCAACGGAACAACAGCACGGGCCATCTATCTACAATCAAACATAGACAAGCAAGATACTATCAGGTACTAAGTTCATGATAAATTTAAGTTCAATTAATCATATTACTTAAGAACTCTCACTTAGAAAGACATCCCTCTAATCTTCTAAGTATCAACTAAACCATAACCGATCATCACGTGAAATGGAGTAGTCTTCAATGGTGAACATCACTATGTTGATCATATCTACTATATGATTCACGCTCGACCTTTCGGTCTCAATGTTCCGAGGCCATATCCGCATATGGTAGGCTCGTCAAGTTTAACCTGAGTATTCTGCATGTGCAAAACTGGCTTGCACCCGTTGTAGATGGACGTAGAGCTTATCACACCCGATCATCACGTGGTGTCTGGGCACGACGAACTTTGGCAATGGTGCATACTCAGGGAGAACACTTTTTATCTTGAAATTTAGTGAGAGATCATCTTATAATGCTACCGTCAATCAAAGCAAGATAAGATGCATAAAAGATAAACATCACATGCAATCAATATAAGTGATATGATATGGCCATCATCATCTTGTGCTTGTGATGTCCATCTCTGAAGCACCGTCATGATCACCATCGTCACCGGCGCGACACCTTGATCTCCATCGTAGCATCATTGTCGTCTCGCCAAACTTATGCTTCCACGACTATCGCTACCGCTTAGTGATAAAGTAAAGCATTATAGGGCGATTGCATTGCATACAATAAAGCGACAACCATATGGCTCCTGCCAGTTGCCGATAACTTGGTTACAAAATATGATCATCTCATACAATAAAATTTAGCATCATGTCTTGACCATATCACATCACAACATGCCCTACAAAAACAAGTTAGACGTCCTCTACTTTGTTGTTGCAAGTTTTACGTGGCTGCTACGGGCTTAGCAAGAACCGTTCTTACCTATGCATCAAAACCACAACGATAGTTTGTCAAGTTGGTGCTGTTTTAACCTTCGCAAGGACCGGGCGTAGCCACACTCGGTTCAACTAAAGTTGGAGAAACTAACACCCGCCAGCTACCTGTGTGCAAAGCACGTCGGTAGAACCAGTCACGCGTAAGCGTATGCGTAATGTCGGTCCGGGCCGCTTCATCCAACAATATTGCCGAACCAAAGTATGACATGCTGGTAAGTAGTATGACTTATATCGTCCACAACTCACTTGTGTTCTACTCGTGCATATGACATCTACGCATAAAATCTGGCTCGGATGCCACTGTTGGGGAACGTAGTAATTTCAAAAAAATTCCTACGCACACGCAAGATCATGGTGATGCATAGCAACGAGAGGGGAGAGTGTTGTCTACGTACCCTCGTAGACCGAAAGCGGAAGCATTAGCACAACGCGATTGATGCAGTCGTATGTCTTCGCGATCCGACCGGTCAAGTACCGAACGTACGGCACCTCCGAGTTCAGCACACGTTCAGCCCGATGACGTCCCTCGAACTCCGATCCAGCCGAGTGTTGAGGGAGAGTTTCATCAGCATGACGGCGTGGTGACAATGTTGATGTTCTACCGACGCAGGGCTTCGCCTAAGCACCACTACAGTAATATCGAGGTGGACTATGGTGGAGGGGGGCACCGCACACGGCTAAAGGATCAAACGATCAATTGTTGTCTCTATGGGGTGCCCCCTGCCCCCGTATATAAAGCAACAAGGGGGGTGCGGCTGGCCAGGGAGAGGGCACGCCAGGAGGAGTCCCACTCCCACCGGGAGTAGGACTCCCCCCCCCCTTTCCTAGTTGCAATAGGATTCGGGAGAAGGAAAGAGAGAGGGGAAGAAGGAAAGAGGAGGCCGACCCCCCTTGCCCTAAACCAATTCGGTTTGGGCCTTAGGGGGCGCGCCCCACACTCCCCTTGCTTCCCTCTATTTCCACTAAGACCCATGTAGGCCCATTAAGCCCCCGGGGGTTCCGGTAACCTCCTGGTACTCCGGTAAAATCCTGATTTCACCCGGAACACTTCCGACATCCAAACATAGGCTTCCAATATATCAATCTTCATGTCTCGACCATTTCGAGACTCCTCGTCATGTCCTTGATCACATCCGGGACTCCGAACAACCTTCGGTACATCAAAACATATAAACTCATAATATAATCGTCATCGTAACGTTAAGCGTGCGGACCCTACGGGTTCGAGAACTATGTAGACATGACCGAGACATGTCTCCAGTCAATAACCAATAGCGGAACCTGGATGCTCATATTGGCTCCCACATATTCTACGAAGATCTTTATCGGTCAAACCGCACAACAATATACGTTGTTCCCTTTGTCATTGGTATGTTACTTGCCCGAGATTCGATCGTCGGTATCTCAATACCTAGTTCAATCTCATTACCGGTAAGTCTTTTTACTCGTTCCGTAATACACTATCCTGCAACTAACTCATTAGTTGCAATGCTTGCAAGGCTTAAGTGATGTGTATTACCGAGAGGGCCCAGAGATACCTCTCCGACAATCGGAGTGACAAATCCTAATCTCGAAATACGCCAACCCAACAAGTACCTTTGGAGACACCTGTAGAGCACCTTTATAATCACCCAGTTACGTTGTGACGTTTGGTAGCACACAAAGTGTTCCTCCGGTAAACGGGAGCTGGATAATCTCATAGTCGTAGGAACATGTATAAGTCATGAAGAAATCAATAGCAACATACTAAACGATCGGGTGCTAAGCTAACGGAATGGGTCATGTCAATCACATCATTCTCCTAATGATGTGACCCCGTTAATCAAATGACAACTCATGTATATGGTCAGGAAACATAACCATCTTTGATCAACGGGCTAGTCAAGTAGAGGCATACTAGTGACAATCTATTTGTCTATGTATTCACACATGTATTATGTTTCCGGTTATTACAATTCTAGCATGAATAATAAACATTTATCATGATATAAGGAAATAAATAATAACTTTATTATTGCCTCTAGGGCATATTTCCTTCAAATACCAGTGCTTTGCCGCAGAATTTTATATATAGTTTTAAATTATTATGTACAATACTAATTTAGTCTTTACGATTTAAACTATATGAAAAGTTTCTACATAAGCAAAAAAACTTAATTTGAAAATTTGTGCATGTTGCATTTAAATACAATGTAATTTAAAACTCACTTAGAATGCACAAATGCAGATTGCATGATAGAGGATTCTCATGCGTAGATTAGACAGATACTTGTGGATCAGGCTACTAAATCTAACAATTAAACCATCCAAATAATATGGAAGCACGTTGTTTTCATTTTTCCTCGTCTATGCATAACTTTAGTCTTGTATGACTTTGCTGAACGTACGTACGCGCGTGCGTGCGTGCGCGCGCGTGTGTGTGTGTGTCAGTGTGTGCGCGCGCACGCGCGCGTGCGCTCATTGTGTTTGTACCCTGTTGATGCTTCATTTTGAGTCAACAAAATCATTCCTTTGACAAAAACAAAATCGGATCACTCTCAGGTATACTTGATGATACCTCACATGCTGTTGCGAGAATATTCTGCATTATATTTAATAAGATCTGATTATAATAGGAGAACTGAAACTAAAGTACATAGAATTTGTTGTGTTTGTCTCCTTTTCCCATGCATGGTGCATGTTAAGGTGGCACGCTTACGTGTTGGGAAAATAGGTTAGATAAGACTAACTATTTGGATATAGAAGATTTCCATAATACTTGATTATATGGAACATGAATACTTAGAGTAATAAATGAGAACTAAAAATGATCTATTGTGTTTGATTGTTTTACATTTGCAAAATATTTCTTAAATATAAATGGCAAAGTGGGATGGAAATTTCCATGCATGTTTGCACCATTAAGGTGTTTTTTTCTTCTTATGCATGATTCATGTTAGGATGAACATTTTTCCATACATGGCTCTGCTGAGATAACATGCATGCATGTTGTGAGAAATAGGTTAACGGGAATAGTTTGTAAGGGCATCTCCAATGGTTGTAAGATAGTTGTTGGTAGACTATGCCACATATGATTTTTGATGATGTGTCATACAATAAATGAGGAAAGAGAGGAAGGTTGTATGTACATGAACCAACACCCATTGCACAAGCTTCAATGTAGAATGGGAGAGCACATCATTTATTATCTCACATCCTATTGGACAAACTAGATACAACCCATTGGAGTTGTTGTATGTTAAGATATTGGTTGATGACATGGCATATTTTACCAACAAGCTAACATACAAACTATTGGAGATGCCCTAAATATAGAGCCGATGGTTGGTCCTAAGTTGTGGATATGAGGGTTCGGGAGAAATCTCTGTTGGGTCTTGCCGGCACCGACGCGGTGACGCATGTGGACGCCACAATCCTTCTTGAAGGGCGTCGGGTGCACCTCTCCCCACTTCCCTCCATGTACCGGGAGAAATCCTAGGATCCGCCTGGGCAGCAATGACATCGTCATCGCAGTCCTTCTTGAAGGTATTGCTTGGAAAGCGGCAATTCGGAAGCATAGGAGCGTGGTGGAATTCTCCGAAGGGCGCAGCAGTTGTGGGATACCGCTGCTTTGTCGATGGCGTTGTTGGCATTCTTTCTCTTGTTTATCTCTTGGGTCTTTTTTTTGGCTGTGATTGTGCTATTTCCCTCAGCAATGAACTCACAGTTGTATCATATGGTTGCTATATTAATATAACGGGGAAAAGGCCTATTTCAATAAGATAAAGATAAATGTACATCCGATATCATTGAACCACGGCCATATACTCATTCATAGCTACTCCCTCCGTTCGGAATTACTTGTCGCGAAAATGGATGTATCTAGACGTATTTTAGTTCTAGATACACCTGTAAGATTTGGTATAAGCATTCCTACTCCTCGAGGGAGCCGCGTCATGTATATTTATATGGGGCAACAATGCCTTGCCGTGGCGTACAAGAGAAACCAGAAAGAAGTCCAATCTGGTTCGGTATAGGAGACAGATAGGGATACGGGAGAGAGAGATAGAGATAAGTTTAAGATTACATGGAGTAAACTACTCAAACTCTAACACCCTCCCTTAATCTAAACTATCCTATATTGAGATTTCTCTTGAACTCTTCAAAAGACTTGGCCGGCAAAGCTTTGGTGAATCCATCAGCTACTTGATCTTTAGATGCAATGAACCGTATATCCAACTTCTTCTCTGCAACCTTTTCACGCACAAAATGAAAATCAATCTCAATGTGTTTGGTTCTACCATGAAACACTGGATTAGCAGAAAGGTAGGTTGCTCCCAAGTTATCACACCATAGACAAGATATACGAAGTTGCTTGATTCCTAACTCATGAAGCAAAGATTCCACCCAAATAATTTCAGCAGTTGCATTTGCAAGTGATTTGTATTCAGCTTCTCTACTTGACCTTGACACAGTGGCTTGTTTTCTGGCACTCCAAGAAATAAGGTTTGAACCAAAAAATACTGCAAATCCTCCAGTTGACTTTCTGTCATCAACACACCCTGCCCAATCAGCATCAGAGAAAGCACTGACAAGTGTGGAACTAGAATGTCTGAACTGAAGGCCCAAACTCACAGTATGTTTAATGTATCGTACAATCCTTTTGACAGACGTCCAATGAGTGGAGGTAGGAGCATGTAAATATTGACAAACCTTATTCACAGCAAATGATATGTCTGGCCATGTCAAAGTTAAATATTGTAGGGCTCCAATAACACTTCTATATTTTGTGCTCTCCTCTTCATTAAGAGGTTCTCCTTGATATGCTGAAAGTTGTTCTGAAGAAGACAGTGGTGTAGGTGAGGGTTTGCAATCCTTCATTCCCATACGAGTTAAAAGTTCAGTGGCATATTTTTCTTGATTCAACACTATGCCATCCTGAGTCTTTTTTACTTCAATGCCTAAGAAGAAATGTAAATCACCAAGATCCTTCAAGGCAAATTCTGAACTCAAATCACGCAAGAGAGCATTAGTGGCGTCTTGTGAAGAGCTTGCAACTATAATATCATCCACATATATGAGCACAAAATCCATTGTGTTTGCCTTATTATAAATGAAGAGAGATGTATCTGCCTTGGATGGAATAAACCCAAGATGCTTCAACTGTGAGCTTAGCCTTGAGAACCATGCTCTAGGTGACTGTTTCAGACCATAAAGAGCTTTGTCAAGTTTGCAAACATAATGAGGTGTTTGTTTATTTTCATATCCTGGTGGTTGCCTCATATAGACCTCCTCTTCCAGAACACCATGCAGAAACGCGTTCTGAACATCTAGCTGGTGAAGGCTCCATCCCCTAGAAACTGCAATGGCTAGCACAAGTCTTATAGTAGCAGCTTTTACAACTGGACTAAAGGTATCCTCATAATCAATACCATATCGTTGCTTAAATGCTTTTGCAACTAGACGTGCTTTATATCTAGAGCCATCTGCTTTTCTTTTAATTCTATAGACCCACTTGCAGTCAATAATATTTTTACCTCTCTGACTTGGCACCAAGTGCCATGTTTTATTTTTCATGAGTGCATCATACTCTTCATCCATAGCCTTTCTCCATTTAGGATCTCCAAGTGCATCACTAAACCTTGCTGGTTCACCTGAAACACATAACATTCCATATGGTATAGTGCCATCCCTTCTTATTTTAGGATTTCTAATACCTTTTTGTAGCCGGGTCATGATCCTTGAAGTAGTAGCAGGCTGTTCTTGCTGTTGCACAGGAGATTGCATAGATTGACTAGTAGC
Organism: Triticum monococcum; assembly: GCA_034509565.1. Classification (NCBI taxonomy): domain Eukaryota; kingdom Viridiplantae; phylum Streptophyta; class Magnoliopsida; order Poales; family Poaceae; genus Triticum; species Triticum monococcum. Next base: position 699,366,169 of record CM067842.1, on the reverse strand, counting down.
AGAAGATCCTGGCGACCCATCCATGTGAGCAGACTGGGCTGATGTACTGGATCCAGTAGACCCCGGTGTGGCTTGACCAGAACTAGCGACGGCTGAGTCCACAGAGTAATCCGAAGCAGAGAATCCCGAGCCTGGCGCTCCTGTCCCCTGCATGTGCGCACCGGACGAGTGAGATCCCGTGTCCTCTCCTGTCCCTTGCATGCGCGCTGATGTGGCAGATGCGGAGCGGGTAGGGGATGGCTGATTCCTCTGCCGGCTGACAGGCGCGTGATCCCGCGCAGATCTTCGCCCATGATCCAAGGCGGATCGGCGCATAGGCGTGGCAGGCGCCGCCGCATCCTCCTCGTGCTCCACGCCTGCTGCTTCTCCCTCATACACATCAAATATAGCATCATTTTGTACCGGATTTTGATCATCTTGACCGTTTTGAACGTCATTTTCTTCATGCACCTGCACAGGCATAGTACCAGGAGTAGAACTAGAAGAAATATTAGCACATTGGTTAGCACAATTGTTATCACCCCCTTGATCAAACTCTGGAAGTAGTAGAATTTCTTTTCGAAGAAGGGCACCGGCATTTGGATGAAGAGACTTGAAAGGAAAAACAGATTCATCAAAGACAACATCCCTAGATATATAGACTCTGCCAATAGAGACATCAAGACATTTGACTCCTTTGTGTATAGGACTATAACCCAAGAAAACACATTGTTTGGAACGAAATGCAAGTTTGCGTGTGTTGTATGGTCGAAGATTCGGCCAACATGCACAACCAAATATGCGTAGAGATGTGTAATCAGGAGTAATACCAAAAAGACGAGTGATAGGATTTTCAAATTTGATGACTTTACTAGGACGAATATTGATGAGATATGTTGCAGCGAGAAAGGCTTCATCCTAGAATTTGAGAGGCATAGAAGCATGAGCTAGCAATGCTAGTCCTACTTCAACAATGTGGCGATGCTTTCGCTCAGCGGAACCGTTCTGTTGGTGAGCATGGGGACAAGATACATGATGAGAAATTCCAATTTTTTGAAAAAAGGAATTAAGTTTCTCATACTCACCTCCCCAGTCTATTTGCATGGCAAGAATTTTAGAGTTCAGTTGACGTTCAACAAGACTTTGAAAGTTGCTAAAAACTTGGAAGACATCAGATCGCTTCTTGAGCAAATAAATCCAAGTAAACTTGCTATAGTCATCAATAAAGCTTACATAATAGGAAAATCTACCGACTGAAGTGGGGGCTGGTCCCCAAACATCTGAAAAAATAAGCTGTAACGGAGCAGTAGATACACTAGTAGAGATGGGATAAGGTAATTGATGACTTTTTGCTTGTTGACACGCATCACAAACTGACTCAATACTAGACACAAAAGGAAGTTTATTCTTGCTAATGACATGCTGAACTATAACTGAAGATGGATGACCCAATCGTCGATGCCACTTTTCTGAAGATGGTTTGATGACACTCCAAGCTTGTTTATTTGACTCTGACGTAGAAGAAGATGATGTTATTGGATAGAGACCTCCCTCGCATCTCCCTCTAAGGATGACTCTCCTCGTTGCCAAGTCCTTAATCACAAAAGAGTAAGGGTAGAATATGATGAGAACATTATTGTCAAGTGTAAAACGATGAACAGAGACAAGATTTTTCGATGCATGAGGGATATGTAAGACATTGTTGAGGCGAAAATTTTTCTGAGGGGTTTTAACAATCGAGTTACCAATGTGGGTAATATCCATACCAGCTCCGCTTGCCGTGTGAACTTGGTCACCTCCGTGGTATTTCTCCCGCATTGTCAACTTATCAAGCTCTCCTGTGATATGTTCGGTGGCACCCGAATCTGCATACCAATTAGTGTCGATGCCATACGAGTTGGTGACGAGGTTAACCTTCTTCCTTTCCTGACGATCTTCCTTGTACCGATCCCAGCAATCCCTGGCGCCACCAGCATGGAATTTGTAACATATCTGGCACTCGGGGTAATCCTCCTCATGCTGCTGCGATGGCTGGCGTTGAAGCTGCTGGTAGCCGTTGTTCCCACCGGTGCGAACAGGAGAAGAGGGAGCACGATCAGAGCGACCACGCCCTCTACGCCCGCGGCCTCCTCTGCCCCGAGACCGGCCGCGCCTCCTGTACATGGCATTGGCTGACGAACGAAAGCCTGGTCCGTCGCCAAGCATCTCCATCCTCTGATCAAAAGCGGAAATCTGCGCGAAAAGATCATCAACAGAGATTGAATTCTTGATGGCGCCAACTGCTGCAACGATGGGATCGTAATCCCGATCAAGTCCGGCGAGGATGTAGTCCACCATCTCTCCATCTATCACCGGACGACCTGCTGCCGCAAGCTTGTCTCCGAGGCTCTTCATCTTGGTGATGAAAGCATTGCTGGACATGTTGCCCTTCTTGGTGTTGGAGATGGGGATCCTCAGGTTTGTTATTTGCGATTGCGACTGCGCAGCAAAGATCGTGGTAAGGGCGGTCCATAGATCAAGGGTACTTTCCTTACCGATAACTTGGGCGAAGATTTCTGGAGTGAGCGAATTTAGCAGATAATTTAGGACCTGCTGATCCTTGGCAATCCATGGGCCATACAGTGGATTCGGCTCGATGGCCGTGGTCTTATCCGCCTTAGCGACCTCCACTGTTTTCGGCGGCGCTGCATCGCTGCCGTCGAGAAGACCGGTCACCTACGCGCCTCGCAGGGCCGGCAGAACTTGTGCCTTCCATAGGAGGTAGTTCCCCCTCGCGAGCTTCTCTATTGGTGGGGCGCTGAGGTTGAGGCCGACGGCGCTGGAGCTCATGACGATGACGATGGAAGGACGCTAGGGTTCTGAATTTTTTTGTGTTGCTAGATGATAGGGAAGAGGCTAGCTCTGTATACCATGTAAGATTTGGTATAAGCGTTCCTACTCCTCGAGGGAGCCGCGTCATGTATATTTATATGGGGCAACAATGCCTTGCCGTGGCGTACAAGAGAAACCAGAAAGAAGTCCAATCTGGTTCGGTATAGGAGACAGATAGGGATACGGGAGAGAGAGATAGAGATAGGTTTAAGATTACATGGAGTAAACTACTCAAACTCTAACAACACCCATTTCCGGAACAAGTAATTCCGAATGGAGGGAGTACCTCTGTTTACGTGGATTTCAGTAATCCTAGCTTACTCGTGACCTGGGCCTGTGACTGGGGACGCCGTGCCCTCTAGAGAGCCAAACGTGCTCAAATGCAGTCAAATAGTGGAAGCTCGGCACGTCAAGGTCTTTGTGGCCACATCAAATCAAAGTTGAAACCGACGGATTTGTAAGCCACGCAAATAATGCGCATCGACACAAATAAGCGTACGGTGAGTCATCAAAACTATGAGCGTGTGGTGGGAGCGTGCAATCACAAACGGCTGAAAGACTCTTGTAGCGACGCGAACCTCTTTGCATCACGAGTGTTTGCTACTGCAACGTTAGTACTTTGATTCCAATATATATGTGGTTTTGACGCTATATGTGGAATTACATGAAAATCACCATTGGGAAAACGAATAATGATTTGGGCAACAATATTTCTTCTGGTGAAGCTATTTCACGATAAGACTATTTTTACTGGCAATATTTTCTTTCCAGTTAAAAAACAATATTTTCTTTCACTTTTGTCTTTTCATTCATTCATCCCTTTTTTCATGGTTGTTTGATGTAAATTTATGTCGCTGCTGCTGCTTGTGTATAGCTTGTGATCTCAGTTTATGTGACATTGCCAGCTGGGTATTCATAAGAATTACCTTTTTTTCTTTTGTAAAACACACTGCAAACGTGAGAGGACACTTGTAGCACACACATCCGGAGGCACGAATATTTGTGGCGGTCCATTTTTGTGTTGCTATTCGCAAAGCGGACTGGTCTCTGCATGTGTTTAGCGCTTAATTATTGTAAAGAGGGTCCACACATACATCTTTTGACAGAGAGTGCATGCCCCACTCACCGTCCCCTCCCATGCTTTTGTTTTTTTACTTTTAAAGTTGAATATATTATATCTTTTGTTAAGAGAGTATTAGGCTTGCATTTTTTTCTTATGATGAGCGCTTTGAAAGTTGACCAATTTTGAATACATTTTTACAAAGTTTTTAAAAACTTCATCAAATTCCAACTATTAAAAGTTGATAGGGACGAAAATGATAAACTCACCAAGTTTCAAAAATTAAAGCTTAAACCATAAGCCCTAAGTCCTAACCCCTAAACCATAAAAGCAAATGAAACTTGGTAAAAGTTGGTGAAATTTAGTATTACGACTACCAAGTTTAAATATTTGAAACTTAATAAAACTAAAATATAGCCACAATGTATTTAAATTGATCTTGTTCAAAAGTACTCGTTGCAACAAAATTTGAACTTTCAATTCAAAAGACATACTAGATTCAAATTTGAAGGTAAAACAAAAAAGTATGGTAGGCGGGATGGATGGAGCATGCAATTCTGCCTCAGATGACAAGTGAAGCGAATAATTTAATTTTCACACAACATAATCGCAGATGCACACATATGCACACATACACACTCATTCCTATGAACACAAATATATCTCCCTATGAGCACTTTCAATATACTAAGCCGGCGCGGAGAATAGAAAGTTATATTTTGGGTCTTAATCATCAAAAGAATAAATCAAGGAGGGTGTTAAATACTACTTCCTCCATCCGGAAATACTTGTTTGAGAAATGGATGAATCTAGATGTATTTTAATTGTAGATACATCCATGTTTATTCATTTCTCCGACAAGTATTTTTGGACGGATGAAGTATTAAATAAACACTTCTATAGCATGTGCAATTTTGAACACACGCACGCATACCTTATCCCGATAAGCATCTCCGAGAGATTGGGTTTCATGAAGTCATCACAGACGCCTCGTAGTCGATGGGAGCATCTCCTCTCATTGAAATAACATCGCGGAAAGCCTGAGATAAATCTAGGAAAATGCGATCACCAATGTCAAGTCTAGAACTTGAGCCCTGGTGGGCTGCTTCCACCACGAAATACATTGTGGTAATTTGGTCTAGTCATGATAGATTTTAAATTTCTGATGTTCCACATAAACTATTCTACTAGAAAGTAGAATTTTCTTTTTTTTTGCGAATAAGCAGAATTTTCTTGGCATGTGAAGACGCAGAAGTAACGGAGGCGGACAGCATCCGCATATGGCAAAGTGTGAGCGAGCGGGCTTTATTGAAATGATGGCTGGGTCATCCCAGAGTTCGAAAGGAAAGTATTGCATCCATCCTTCAAACTTTCCAGAACTGAAGAACTTTATATATTGATTTCATTGATAAGGTCGGAGTACACAAATTCATGTAGCGAGAAGTACATGTTACAATTGAAAGCAACTACATGAGCACTTCTGAGAAGTACATGTTACACTCAACAGGAACTACATGAGCAATTCTGTTGGGAACATTCAAGTTATCTTCCGCACACACATGCATAATCTGCAATCTTATGTGGCCTTTGATTTTGGTCTCTCTTCATTTGGTGAAACAACATTTTGTGTTTCTTGTCGCATTGCATAGAGAATACCACTTATGTTGGAGTGTCTATAGTCCTCTCCCTGCAAAGCAGAAGAAAATTCAGAGCTTGCACAAAGTTCAGAATTTGCACAAAAGTTCAGAATCTGCACAAAAGTTCAGAATCTGCAAGTTACAAAATTGAGCGCTAACCTGGCCCAGCTGCGCGGGTTGAGATCGTCGAGATTTAACACTGCATGCTCAGGAGCAGGTGGTCCAGCGTCATTGGCCGGCGGCCGGCGGCCGCCAGTATGCCGCGCCGGGCTGTAGGGCGCTCGCCCACGGTGCCGCCAGCATCCATACGAGGAGGCCGCCTCAGGGCCCTGGAGGAGTCGGCTGTGACGCTTACAAAGAGGACGAGATCGCCTCGCCAGCTAGGAGCCCGGAGTGATGCTGCTGACGATGACGAGATCCAATCGCCGCATCGGAAGAGCCAGCCATGGCGCATCCAAGGAGGAGGAGGTCGCCTCGCCGCCTCAGATTAGTCCATCGTCTCCGCCTCGGGCCGCCGATCAGGAACTCCCCGCATCGCAGCGCCATGAGGGGAACTGCAGCTGGCTCGGCCGATCTGGGCGAGCCCACCACCGCGGGAGAGAAAGTAAAAGGGCCGGCGTTTTTTCTTAACTTAATAACCTTTTCTTTGCGCGCCCACAGCCACGTCGGATCGCTTCCTAGGCAGCCCCGTAAACGCCCGTATTAGTCCGTGCGTGTAGCATTATTGGTAACAAAGTATGGCAAGTTTTTAACACTTGATTTGAACCAGACAGCTGGTGGTTAGAGCCATAACGCGTGTCCCGGCTGATCACCGGTGACTTGCTTGTATCGCTGTCACGGGCGAGGACAAATTACACTGGTGTCACGAGGCAAGAAAAGAAAACACAGCACGCGGGTACGTTGCGGCTTCTCCCGCCTGAATCGGACGTCCGACATATTAGTTTCCTTCCTTCCACCTAGCTAAGCTACTGATCGGCCGATGAGAGACCCCGGGAGCAGCTACGTAGCCCGGCTTTGGATTGGTCACGGTGAAAGTGACGGAGCCCCGTAGGAACCTCCCATGTTTCTTTGTCCGCTGCCGTGACCATCAGCGGGAAGAGTCGTCGGAGGCAGTCGCCGATCGACAAAAGGTGGGATGGGCCGGCGACGCCTTTTGGCCGGATCGAGACGTCGCGCTCTCGGCAAGGCAAAGCCCCGCGGGATCCGCAGCAGTAATCAATTGCGTCGATTCCTCCGCGACGGCCGTCGCTACCGCCTCCGCCTACCGGAGAGTCCCGCCCAAAGTTGCACCGGTCCACGTCCACCGTGGCGTCATGCTGTGGACAGTGGTTTGTCCTCTGGCGCAGGCGCGGCGAATCCGGCGGTCCCGGTCGTTGTCTGTCCTCAGGCCAAGTTTCAATTCATGGGCCAATGGGGAATTTTATCTCCGATCTCCTGTCGGCCCGGCTAACAGTGGATCCGCTGCTCATCGATTCGTGCTTTGGCTGGTTCATTTGTCGCCGCCTGGCGGTGGTGGCTTTTGTCTGTTGGGGCACTAGGCCTCCGCGGCGCCACATGATCGCCGCTGAGGCCGGACGTACTGCCCTTGAAAAGGAAGAAGGGGGCGTCATCGACCTGTACTGTATTTGCCTTGATATTTTCCCTCCTGGCACGTCACCTTTCAGATCCACCTCGCCTCAGTGATTGGCAGCCAAGAGGACGACCTCGGCAATGCACCTTCATAGCTTCATACAGTACGTTCAAATGCATGTTAACTGTTGTGCTGTGAGCTGGGCGGTGATCTGTAACACGAGACAGAATTCGCTACCCGGTTATTGTTCAGATTCAGACCTGGTGCACTTGCTCTCCTTCTTATGATTATAGTCACCTTGTAGCTTCTACAGTAGTGAACACTACTCCTCCTATGTGTTTCTTTAATGGAAATCGGCGAGGGAACTCCTTGTTTCAAAGCAAAACTATTCGGACGTCCACGTATCTGCATCTCCTTGGTTCCATTCCATCGGTCTACAGCTCGCTACTTGCTCACTCACTGGGCTGAACCGCTCCTCGCCCTCACTCTCGTGGTGTTCATCTGCAGTCCATTAATTTAGGTGTAAACAGTTCAGTATTCGGTGCAGACTACAGCGTAAGAGCTGCGAGGATCCATGAGCAGAATCATTACTGTCTACTCGTCATTATTAAGGCTCACAGTGATGCGGACTGTTCTTCAGTATCATGTGAGTCACTTTGATTCCGTTATTCATTAATGGAAATCCACGGAAGCAAATCCGGTCCCCGATCATTGTCTCTGCGCAGGCCAAGTTTCTACTCATACGCCGATGGGGAACTCGATCTGACGGGCTGTGGCCTATGGTGGATCCGGTGTTCATCGATTAGTGCGGCCACGAGTTGATTAATCATAATCAGCCTGGTGGTTTCTGTTTGTTGATGAGGCGCCTGTTGGCCCAGACCCGACGCCGAATACTTTCCGACGACGGTGATATGACCGACAACGAACGACGATGAAGCGAAGCACCGCTGGTTGAACTTGGTTCCTGCCTCAAGCGGCCAGACCTTCGAGCAATCAATTAGCAACACCGAGATAAGACTCGCACGTACACAACCTGCTAAACGATTTTTGCTTTGATCGTTACAGCGCTACTAGTAGTAACGTACGCGTAGACGATTCACTCCTGGTTTGATTTGTATTACTTCACAAATCCAAGATACAGGTTACAAGGGTGCTGGCTCCAAGTATATATACATGCTAGGATCATTGCAATACTACTCGGTCATGACTTCTAATACTACACGGACATGACTCCTAGTACTACTCGGACACATGCATGTGTACGTACGTGTTTATTTCCAACAATCATCCTCCTAAACGCGACGTCGTCACCTCACAGCTCCGACGCCGATTCTTCTTCGCATCTCCAAGAACTTCTTTCGATACAAAGCCTTGGTTAGGATGTCCGCCAGCTAATCCATGGTGTGACTGTAGTTGACCTCTGTCTTACCTTCTTCCACGCAGTTCTTTATGTAGTGATACATCGTATCAATGTGCTTGCTCCTTTCACGCCGCACTGGATCCTCGCATAGAAAAGTTGTAGCCTCGCCGTCAACATTGAGCACCGCTTGTTTCGGATCTCGATCCATGAGATCATCGTGCAGCATCCCTATCCACACACCTTGACACTCTGCTTCACTTGAAGTCGATGTCACCACTTTCTGTCTTCGTGATAGCCAGCTTACTACGCTTCCACCAAGGAAATATGCCATACCCGAAGTACTCTTACGGTCGTCAACAATTCCTTCCTTGTCGCTATCACTGTAGCCAAGTAGTTTCACCATCTCCTTGCTCATCTCAAGACGAGGTTCCATCGAAGCGACAATGTGATTGCAATCTTTCATGCCACTACTTTCAAGTACCTTCATTGTGCATGCCTTCTGACATACTGTGATCCCCTCTGACTTTTGTTGTACCTCGGTCCCGAGGTAATAACTCAATAGCCCTAGGTCATCCATCTTGAAAAACTCCTTCATTTGTAGCTTGAATTTTGCAATCACCTCTTCATCTGCTCCAGTTATCAACAGGTCGTCGACGTAGATGCAAACTAGTACACGATCCATTCCTTCACCTCTCTTGTACATTGCATGCTCTAATGGGGCTTTCTCAAATCCAAGAGAAATTAATGTCCGATCAAGTTTGATGTTCCACTCCCGAGGTCCTTGCCATAGTCCATACAAGATTTTGTGTAACTTCAGTACCTTGTGCTCTTCTCCCTCTTTGATGAAACCCGGTCGTTGATTCACATACACATCTCCTTCTATCTCGCCGTTCGAAAACGCAGATTTTACATCAATGTGATGTATCTTCCATGATTCCTGAGCTGCGAGAGCGATGAGTAGTCTCACCGACTCCATCTTTTCAATGGGAACGAACACTTCTTCGAAGTACACACCTTCCTCTTGCACATACCCTTTGAATACTTGCCTTGCTTTGTGCTTTACGGACCCTTCAACATCTTTCTTGACCTTAAATTCCCACTTGAGCTTTATGGCTTCATGGTTGTTGGGAAGATCCATGAGCTCCGATGCATTGTTGTCATAGATCGACCTCAACTCTTCGTTCATAGCACGACGCCAACACTCTTCCATAACTGTGTCTTCAAATTTTCCCGGTTCCTTGATGTGCAAACATCATTGCCCTTTACTCTTCATCTTCACCGAATTAATTTGAAGTGCTTGCTCTGAAGAGATGTCCAACACATGTCGTTCTCGTGCTACTGTAGAAGACACACTTGCTTCTGGAACTGCCAAATTCCCTGTTGCTGGCGATTTGAGCCCTTGCAAACTGCTCTCTGGAGAGCCTCTAGAACCACACGCATGAGCACCAAAGAGATCAGCCAACGATTCCAATGAAAGCTTTTCAAGCACCAAAATTGCTGGGCCTCCACGTGATGATGAGTTTTGTAGTGGAAAGTGTGCTGGAGCTGGCCTGCCGCATGTGCCGCCATCAACCGGTCCGTCTACTAGGCCGCGGGCACTAGCGAGCGAAGCTGGACCGGCCCCGTATGCAACGACGTGCCTCGACTCGCATGCCTGCTTGTGCGGACTGCCTGGCTTGCCACTCGTTGCGATGCACCCAACGCTGCTACCATCTGGACTCGCCATGCTATCCTCTGACGCGGCGTTCACAGGCCTCGCCATTGCACCGTCCAACATAGCGTCCCGTTCATCTTGTCCTAGTACAGCTGGCCGCATGTCGCGTTCTTCTGGCATGACCCCTCCATCACATCTTGTGTTGTGGACTTCTGGCGTCACGTCTATGCCTGGACTTACTGGGGTGATCACATCATCACGCCTTGTGTCATGGTCTTCTGGCGCCACAACTTCGCCTGAGGTTACTGGCGCGGATGCACTCACCGGACCCGTGTCCAGCTGACCAAGATCATCTGGATCCTCCTCGTCCACTAGCTCGCATATCAGCATCATATCCCCATCATCTCCTTGCTGGGCCATGAGCGCCTTCTGCTTTGGTGCTTCCTCGCAGTCAGCCTTGAAGTGGCCGAGGAGTCCACAGTTATAACACCTCACTTTCTTGATGTTAAACTTTCTCCTTAGTGGTGGTGCAGCCTCATTGTCCGAGTCATCATCCGAGTCGGCAAAGTTCTTTCTCGCCGAACGCTGTTTCCCCTTCTTCTTGCTGCTGCTTTTGGACCCGCCTTGCTTTTCAAGGGCGTCCCACTGCGCCTTTGTGAGCATTACAAGCTCATCGTTCCTCCCGTTCCCAAGACTGTACCGCATCCGCTCATCATGAGCCTTGTATCGTCCAATGAGATCGTCGATGGAGAGGGTCTCGAGATCGACGCACTGCTCGATTGCCGTGACAATTTGCAAGTACCGGGGAGGGGCCGCTTGCAAGAACTGTCAGACAACCGAGGTCTCCGTGAGGTTTTCTCCAAGCGCGCGGATCCGATTGACGAGAGTAGCCACCCGTGAAGCGAACACATCCACGGACTCATCGTCGCCCATGACCAAAGTCTCGTAGCTCCTTAGGAGAGTTTGGAGATTGGCTTGCTTTTTTGTTTCCCTCGAACATGAGTTTTAGCGTATCTCACACCTCCTTCGCCGTTGCTTTGGCGATTAGGTGCTGGAGGACATCCATCGGCATCACTGAGTAAATCGCCGACGCCGCCTGCCGATCCTTCCGGTGCTCGGCTCCCTCCTTCTTGAACGCGTCACCTCCTGGATCGACCGCGTCCCATAGCTCGTTGGCGCGGAGACCACACTCCATGAGGGCCTTCCAGATTCCGAAATTCTCGCGATCAAACCGTGGGTACGACGAACTCGCCGGATCAGCAATTACTTTAGCTGCACCGGAGTACTCCGCCAGCTGCTTGTTCTTCTCGTCGTCCGACATAATCCTCCGTTACTAGAAGATCAACCTTGCTCTGATACCAATTGTTGGCCCAGACCCGACGCCGAGTACTTTCCGACGACGATGATATGACCGACGACGAACGACGATGAAGCGAAGCAACGCTGGTTGAACTTGGTTCCTGCCCCAAGCGGCCAGACCTTCGAGCAATCAATTAGCAACACCGAGATAAGACTCGCACGTACACAACCTGCTGAACGATCTTTACTTTGATCGTTACAGCGCTACTAGTAGTAACGTACGCGTAGACGATTCGCTCCTGGTTTGATTTGTATTACTTCACAAATTCAAGGTACGGGTTACAAGGGTGCTGGCTCCAAGTATATATATACACGCTAGGATCATTGCAATACTACTCGGTCATGACTTCTAATACTACACGGACATGACTCCTAGTACTACTCGGACACATGCATGTATACGTACGTGTTTATTTCCAACAGCGCCAGGGCTCCACATGCTTGATAATTTTCCTTGTGAGGGTTTACTGAATTTTTGTCGAGGCAGAGCATGCTTCAGCTAATTAAGTACAGCTGACCGTGGCGAAGTTTCACCACGTGATTTACTGCTTGTGTGCTGATCTGCTCGGCATCGGGGCAGAGGGGATGATCACGAGTGTATTTGCGCCATCACGCCCCATGTTCGCCTGTCCCCTCGGCGGCGAATGACGCTGCGCTGTTTCGGCTCGGCTCGGCTCGTTAGTACATGTTCATAGGTTCATCATGTGTTCAATCCATGCTAAATGTTGTTTGTGAGCTGTGGACGAGACAGTGCTGGCCTGCTGCGCATTTGTTGCCCATGTGATTATATAGTTACTTTGTCCTTGTGGTTTCAGGTGACACGCTCGTCTGCATTGTTGCTGGTTCTGTCGGACAACAGTTTGACACTTGATGTTCACTGTACTGAAGCGCTGCTCGCCCACGCTCTCGTGGTGTTCATCTGCAGCTGATTTAGACCCATCATCTGCATTTTCCTTGGTTCGATCAGACTATACAGTCTGCCACTTGTTCACTGGACTGAGGCGCTTGTCGAACTCGCTCTTGGGGTGTTCATCCGCAGTTGATTATGTTAGCAGAATCATTACTCCCTACTCATCGGTGGGAAAGCTGAGAATGATGCAGTGCCATACTGTCCTTGGATGACATGATGCAGAAGCAGCTCTGCTTTGAAAAAGAAGAAAAAAAAGGAGAAAAAAAACCTATGGGTGTTAAACTGCAAGAATTGACAGCAGGCATCAAATAATTCTGAAGGAACTGTATGGTCATCACTATCCTGGAAATAACACAACAGACTTTAAGCTGTTGGATACCACTGTCGCTCTGAACAGGCATTTTCTATAAGTTTGCAAAGATGTAGCCTCCAGTTGTCATCTTCAGTGAACTGAAATACTGAACATAGCAAGTGATGATGATTTTCCCTATCTTCAGTTATCACCTTCAGTTGCATTCGAGAGATATACCCTATTTTTTCCCCGTAGAATCGCATTTTGGGGGCTATTCAAAGATTTTCTATAATCCTCTGATGGATCTCTCTCTCTCTTTTTCCATGTAGAACAGTGGGGAACTAAAATTACCAGATGATTGCAAGTGAACAACCGGCAGGAGACATGTGATATCTGTAGCTGGTTTCAGCGCACCATTTGCAAAGAATATGCAGCAGGCCTGATCTTGGGAAGAAATATAAACATTCTGGATAATATCATGCTTGTGTGGTCCATGGCAGTAGTATAGTAATTCAGCTCTGCTCCATTTTAGCCAAGAAAGATTACCTAGGACAAGTGTATAGAGAACACAGACCTGTGCCGTCACATCTAATTAATTGCCGTGGAACCTGATCAACGAGGGAACTTCTTGTTTCAAAAGAAAAGAAAAAGTCTCAAGTGAACAATATTCAGACCGACGTGCACGGATCTGCATCTCCTTGGTTCCATCGAAACTACAGTTCGCCACTTGCTCACTGGACTGATCTAACCGCTCCTCGCCCTCACTCTCGTGGTGTCCGTGTGCAGTCCATTTAGGTGCCACTAGTTCAGTGCAGAGTAGATAAGGAAGAAGACGAAGAAGAGGCAGGCCATTGCTGTTGGTCACCGCGATAGCGACGACGCGACGATGGCGCGGTTCGCGCGGGAGCATGTAGAGTATGTTGAGGCCTAGCAGGAGTACTTCTGGAAGCGCTACGCCGAGCTGAAGAAGGAGGTGAACAAGAAGGACGAGGCCAACCCTCGACGGTGATCCCCGTCGAGTCCTCGGAGGAGGACGACGAGGAGTTCTGGGGGCACTCGGACAAGGACGACGAGTAAAACTGGATGCCCTCGAACGACGAGTAGATTGAATTAGTTGTAGTACTCATTTAATTTATGTTTTTAATTAGAACTATGTTTGAATTATGTTTCAAATGAAGTAGCAGTTGAAGTTTCTAGTTTTTACGTCTCCACTTTGCATCATCTATTGGAGTGGCACTTTTACATCATCGACATACATCATTTGTTGGAGTTGTCTTTTTTTTAGAAATGTAAAATGCAGTTTTTGGTGATGTAAATTTTACATCTCTAAATTTGCATCATCTATCGAAGATGCTCTAAGAGCTATGGGGATCCATGAGCCACTTTGATTCCGTCCTTCTTTAATGGAAATCAACAGAGTAAATCCGGTCCCGATCATTGTCTCTATGCTAAGAGCATCTACAGCCGGACTTGATAAATCCGTCCCCTATACGTCCGCGGATGCTCCTAGGCATGCCCGCAGATACTGACCGGGCACTCCCTACATACGCGTCTCCACACCCGCGTATCTCATATTTTGAACCCTATATCCATACAAATGCATGCAACTTACTATGTAGATCACCAAGCGATCAAAATCGACAAGAAACGGACACATAAACTGGTACCAAAGGGGCATAATTCACATAAACATCACCAAAAGATCACCAAACAGGCATAAGTCACATAGTTGAACGATCCGGCACATTATAACTACTAACTACATACTAGAACTAGATTATAAACAGGAGAGGGCGAGCTTCACCACTTCCTCGCCGGCCCTTTGCCACCCTTGTCGTCTTCTTCCTTATCTCTGGGCCCTCTCGGTAATGCACATCACTATAAGTCTTGCAAGCAATGTGACTAATGAGTTAGTTACGAGATGTTGCATTACGGAAAGATTAAAGAGACTTGCCGGTAACGAGATTGAACTAGGTATTGAGATACCGACGATTGAATCTCGGGCAAGTAACATACCGATGACAAAGGGAACAACGTATGTTGTTATGCGGTTTGATCGATAAATATCTTCGTAGAATATGTAGGAACCAATATGAGCATCCAGGTTCCACTATTGGTTATTGACCGGAAGTGAGTCCCGGTCATGTCTACATAGTTCTCGAACCCGTAGGGTCCTCACGCTTAACGATCGATGATGATCGGTATTATGAGTTTATGTGTTTTGATGTACCGAAGATAGTTCGGAGTCCCGGATGCGATCACGGACATGATGAGGAGTTTCGAAATGGTCGAGACATAAAGATTGATATATTGGACGGTTATGTTCGGACACCGGAAGTGTTCCGGAAGGTTTCAGATAAAACCGGAGTGCTGAAGGGTTACCGGAACCACACCCCCCCCCCCCCCCGGAAATTATTGGGCCCTTAGTGGGCTTTAAGGGAGAGAGAGGGCAGCAACCAGGAGGTGCCTGCCCCCCAAGGGAGTCCGCATTGGACTAGGGGAGGGGGGCGCGACCCCTCTTTCCCTCTCCTTCCTTCCCCCTCCTAGTAGGACTAGGAAAGGAGGAATCCTACTCCTACTAGGAGGAGGATTCCTCCCCCTTGGTGCCCTCTAGGGCCGGCCGGCCTCCTCCTCCCCTCCTTTATATACGGGGTAGGGGGCACCCCATAGACACACAAGTTGATTGTTTTAGCCGTGTGCGGTGCCCCCTCCACAGATTTCCACCTCGGTCATATCGTTGTAGAGCTTTGGCGAAGCCCTGCGTCGGTAACTTCATGATCATCGTCATCACGCCGTCGTTCTGATGAAACTCTCTCTGGACCTCAGCTGGATCTAGAGTTCGTGGGACGTCACCGAGCTGAACGTGTGCAGATCGCGGAGGTGTCGTACCTTCGGTGCTAGGATCGGTCGGATCATGAATATGTACGACTACATCAACCGCGTTGTCATAACGCTTCCTCTTACGGTCTACGAGGGTACGTGGACAACACTCTTCCCCTCTTCTTGCTATGCATCTCCTAGATGGATCTTGCGTGTGCGTAGGAATTTTTTTGAAATTATTGTGTTCCCCAACAGTGGCATCAGAGCCAGGTCTATGCGTAGATGTTATATGCACGAGTAGAACACAAAGGAGTTGTGGGCGTGTGTATATACATATTGCTTCCCGTCACTAGTTGATTCTTGATTCAGCAGTATTGTTGGATGAAGCGGCTCGGACCGACATTAAGCATTCGCTTACGCGAGACTGGTTTTATTGACGTGCTTCGCACACAGGTGGCTAGTGGGTGTCAGTTTCTACAACTTTAGTTGAATCGGAATCAATGAACGGGGTCCTTTCTGAAGATCAAAAAGCAATCACTATACCGCGTTGTGGTTTTTGATGCGTAGGTAAGAACGGTTCTTGCTCAGCCCGTAGCAGCCACGTAAAACTTGCAACAACAAAGTAGAGGACCACTACAGGAATCAGTTAGTTTGCCGTCTGGCAGTTACAGACGGCAAAGAGCGGAATACAGACGGCAAAGAGTTTGCCGTCAGCCGGCTGACGGCAAACATAGACGGCAAAGAGGATGGCGGCAAAGACTGCTTTGCCGTCAGCTTTTAATCGGGCAGACGGCAAAGATTTTGCCGTCAGCCAAACCCCCTTTGTCGTCCTGCACATATACCCCATATGGCAAAGAAAAGCGTCATTGCCGTCAGCTAGAATATGTGTCTTTGCCGTCTGCCTCAAAAATCACTAACGGCAAAGAGTTTTTTTTATATTAAAAAAAGAACAGACCACGACTAAAACCACAATATCCATACACTCGGTGTTCCAAGACTCCACGGATGAATTTCACAATACAAAACTGTTCCATTTCACAAAATAAACAGATTACACACAAATGGATTACACAGAGTAGATGCAAATGAATTAGTACACACAAATGAATTACAGAGAATACAACAGGGATATCTCACAAAAAAAATTACAAGAGGGATGGTGCTCAAGGCGTCCGCCGCCGCAACGGAGCTTGCCAGGCTCATCCGCGAGGTGGTGCGGCGCTGCAGCATCGATGGATGGGGCCGGCTGCCGGTGGAGGCGAAGCGGGACGGTGCGGGCTTAGCGGCGCCGGAGGCGGAGAAGAAAGGGGCCGGCGGCCAACGGGGGACGGGGCCAGAGCCGGCGGCCTTCGGGGGACGGGGCCGGAGCCTGCGGCCGATGGAGGACGGGGCCGGAGCCGGCGGCCTGCAGGGGACGGGGCCGGAGCCGGCGGCCAACGGGGGCGACAGGGCCGGAGCCTGCGGCCGACGGGGGCGACAGGGTAGGAGGGCTAAGGTCGCCCTGGTGGCCGGCGTGCGAAGTGGTGGCCGGTGAGGCCAGGGCAGTCGAGGTGGTGGCCGGTGGGGCGCCGATGCGCTCTGGATCGAGAGGGAGAGAGAGGTACGAGAGAGAGAGAGAATCGTGGTGGGCAGGTGGGGCTGGGGTGGAGGATAAGGTGAGGTCGTGGGGCACGTGGGTTGTTGGGCTGTTGGGCATCGGGTCGAGGATAAGGTGGATGTGTGCACCAGATTCTGCCATGTCACGGATCCGCGTGAGCAATCCATGGGCTGTGTTTCTTCTTTGCCGTCTGCGTTTTATATTACAGACGGCAAAGAGCTCATTTTGCCGTCTGCATTTTATATTACAGACGGCAAATATCTTTGCTATCTGTAATACAAAATGCAGACGGCAAAGAGCTCTTTGTCGTCTGTAATATAAAATGCAGACGACAAAGTGAGCTCTTTGCCGTCTGTGTTTTTTTCGCAGACGGCAAAGTCTATATTGCCATCAGTTTTTATTTGTCGTCTGCTGATGACGGCAAACTCTTTCTTTGCGGTTTGCTCGACAAAAAGCTGACGGCAAAGACGCCCCCTGACGGCAAATTATCTGTTTCCCGTAGTGGACGTCTAACTTGTTTTTCTAGGGCATGTTGTGATGTGATATGGTCAAGACATGATGCTAAATTTTATTGTATGAGATGATCATGTTTTGTAATAGAGTTATCGGCAACTGGCATGAGCAATATGGTTGTCGCTTTATTGTATGAAATGCAATCGCCATATAGTTGCTTTACTTTATCACTAAGCGGTAGCGATAGTCGTAGAAGCAATAGTTGGCGAGACGACAACGATGCTTCGATGGAGATCAAGGTGTCAAGCCGGTGATGATGGTGATCATGACGGTGCTTTGGAGATGGAGATCAAAGGCACAAGATGATGATGGCCATATCATATCATTTATATTGATTGCATATGATGTTTATCCTTTATGCATCTTATTTTGCTTAGTTCAGCAGTAGCATTATAAGATGATCTCTCACTAAATTTCAAGGTATAAGTGTTCTCCCTGAGTATGCACCGTTGCTACAGTTCATCGTGCTGAGACACCACGTGATGATCAGGTGTGATAAGCTCTGCATTCACATACAACGGGTGCAAGCCAGTTTTGCACACGCAGAGTACTTGGATTAAACTTGACGAGCCTAGCATATGCAGATATGGCTTCAGAACACTGAGACCGAAAGGTCGAGCGTTAATCATATAGTAGATATGATTAACATAGTGATGTTCACCATTGAAAACTACTCCATCTCACGTGATGATCGGACATGGTTTAGTTGATATGGATCACGTGATCACTTAGATGATCAAGAGAGATGTCTATCTAAGTGAGACTTCTTAAGTAATATGATTAATTGAACTTTAATTTATCATGAACTTAGTACCTGATAGTATTTTGCATGTCTATGTTATTGTAGATAGATGGCCCATGCTGTTGTTCCGTTGAATTTTAATGCGTTTGTAGAGAAAGCTAAGTTGAAAGATGATGGTAGCAACTACACGGAATGGGTCCGTAACTTAAGGATTATCCTCATTGCTGCACAGAAGAATTACGTCATGGAAGCACCGCTAGGTGCAAAGCCCGCTGTAGGAGCAACACCAGATGTTATGAACGTCTGTCAGAGCAAAGCTGATGACTACTCGATAGTTCAGTGTGTCACGCTTTACGGCTTAGAATCGGGACTTCAACGACGTTTTGAACGTCATGGCGCATATGAGATGTTCTAGGAGTTGAGGTTAATATTTCAAGCAAATGCCCGAATTAAGAGATATGAAGTATCCAATAAGTTCTATAGTTACAAGATGGAGGAGAATAGTTCTGTCGGTGAACATATACTCAGAATGTCTGGGTACCACAACCACTTGACTCAACTGGAGTTAATCTTCCTAATGATAGTGTCATTGACAGAGTTCTTCAATCACTGCCACTAAGCTACAAAAGCTTCGTGATGAACTATAATATGCAAGGGATGGATAAGACAATTCCCGAGCTCTTCGCAATGCTAATAGATGCGGAGGTAGAAATAAAGAAGGAGCATCAAGTGTTGATGGTTAACAAGACCACTAGTTTCAAGAAAAAGGGCAAAAGGGAAGAAGGGGGACTTCAAGAAGAACGGCAAGCAAGTTGCTGCTCAAGTGAAGAAACCCAAGTCTGGACCTAAGGCTGAGACTGAGTGCTTCTACTGCAAAGGGACTGGTCACTAGAAGCAGAACTGCCCCAAGTATTTGGCGGATAAGAAGGATGGTGAAGTGAAAGGTATATTTGATATACATGTTATTGATGTGTACCTTACTAATGATCGCAGTAGCGTCTGGGTATTTGATACTGGTGTTGTTGCTCATATTTGCAACTCAAAACAGGGGCTACGGATTAAGCGAAGCTTGGATAAGGATGGGGTGACGATGTGCGTGGGAAATGCTTCCAAAGTCTATGTGATCGCAGTCAGCACACTACCTCTACATCTACCTTCGAGATTAGTATTAGACCTGAATACTTGTTATTTGGTGACAGCATTAAGCATGAACATTATATCTGGATCTTGTTTGATGCGAGACGGTTATTCATTTAAATCAAAGAATAATGGTTGTTCTATTTATATGAGTAATATCTTTTATGGTCATGCACCCTTGATGAGTGGTCTATTTTTATTGAATCTCGATAGTAGTGATACACATATTCATAGTATTGAAGCCAAAAGATATAAATTTAATAATGATAGTGCAACTTATTTGTGGCACTGTCGTTTAGGTCATATTGGTATAAAGCTCATGAAGAAACTCCATGCTGATGGGCTTTTGGAATCACTTGAATATGAATCACTTGATGCTTGCGAACCATGCCTCATGGACAAGATGACTAAGACTCTGTTCTCTGGAACAATGGAGCGAGCAACAGACTTATTGGAAATAATACATATTGATGTATGCAGTCCGATGAGTGTTGATGCTCGCGGCGGGTATCATTATTTTTCGACCTTCATAGATGATTTGAGCAGATATGGGTATATCTACTTAATGAAACATAAGTCTGAAACATTTGAAAAGTTCAAAGAATTTCAGAGTGAAGTGGAAACTCATCGTAACAAGAAAATTAAAATTCTACGATCTGATCGTGGAGGTGAGTATTTGAGTTATGAGTTTGGTCTTCACATGAAACAATGTGGAATAGTTTCGCAACTCACGCCACCTGGAACACCACAGGGTAATGGTGTGTCCGAACATCGTAACCGCACTTTATTTGATATGGTGCGATCTATGATGTATCTTACTGATTTACTGCTATCATTTTGGGGTTATGCTTTAGAGACGGCTGCATTCATGTTAAATAGGGCACCATCAAAATCCGTTGAGACGACACCATATGAACTGTGGTTTGGCAAGAAACCTAAGTTGTCGTTTCTTAAAGTTTGGGGCTGCGATGCTTATGTGAAAAAGCTTCAACCTGATAAGCTCGAACCCAAATCGGAGAAATGTGTCTTCATAGGATACCCAAAGGAGATTGTTGGATACACCTTCTATCACAAATCCGAAGGCAAGATATTCATTGCTAAGAATGGATCCTTTCTAGAAAAAGAGCTTCTCTCAAAAGAAGTGAGTGTGAGGAAAGTAGAACTTGATAAGGTAACTGTACCTTCTCCCTTATTGGAAAGTAGTTCATCACAGAAATCAGTTCCAGTGATTCCTACACCAATTAGTGAGGAATTTAATGATGTTGATCATGAAACTTCTAATCAAGTTACTACCGAACCTCGTAGGTCAACCAGAGCAAGATCTGCACCAGAGTGGTACGGTAATCATGTTCTGGAGGTCATGTTACTTGACCATGACGAACCTATGAACTATGAGGAAGCGATGATGAGCCCAGTTTCCGCGAAATGGCTTGAGGCCATGAAATCTGAGATGGGATCCATGTATGAGAATAAAGTGTGGACTTTGGTTGACTTGCCCGATGATCGGCAAGCCATAGAGAATAAATGGTTCTTTAAGAAGAAGACTGACGCTGGCTGCTACCTCTTGAGCACTGCATTGGTTTTCCCTTGTAGAGGAAAGGGTGGTGCAGTAAAGCAGCGTAAGTATTTCCCTCAGTTTTTGAGAACCAAGGTATCAATCCAGTAGGAGACCACGCGCGAGTCACCTCATACCTACACACACAAATAAGAACCTCGCAACCAACGCGATAAAGGGTTGTCAATCCCTTCACGGCCACTTGCAAGAGTGAGATCTGATAGAGATGATAATAATAAGATAAGTATTTTTGGTATTTTTATGATATAGATTGAAAGTAAAAGATAGCAAAATAAAGTAGATTGGAAACTTGCATGATGGAAAATAGACCCGGGGGCCATAGGTTTCACTAGTGGCTTCTCTCAAGATAGCATAAGTCTTACGATGGGTGAACAAATTGCTATCGAGCAATTGATAGAAAAGCAAATAATTATGAGAATATCTAGGCATGATCATGTATATAGGCATCACGTCCGAGACAAGTAGACCGAAATGATTCTGCATCTACTACTATTACTCCACACATCGACCGCTATCCAGCATGCATCCAGAGTATTAAGTTCATAAGAACAGAGTAATGTCTTAAGCAAGATGACATGATGTAGAGGGATAAACTCATGCAATATGATATAAACCCCATCTTTTTATCCTTGATGGCAACAATACAATACGTGTCGTTTCCCTTTCTGTCACTGGGATCGAGCACCGAAAGAGTGAACCCAAAGCTAAGCACTTCTCCCATTGCAAGAAAGATCAATCTAGTAGGCCAAACCAAACTGATAATTCAAAGAGACTTGCAAAGATAAACCAATCATACATAACATAATTCAGAGAAGATTCAAATATTGTTCATAGATAAACTTGATCACAAACCCACAATTCATCGGATCTCGACAAACACACCGCAAAAATAAGAGTTACATTGAATAGATCTCCAAGAGAATCACGGAGAACTTTGTATTGAGATCCAAAGAGAGAGAAGAAGCCATCTAGCTACTAGCTATGGACCCGAAGGTCTGAAGTAAACTACTCACACATCATCGGAGGGGCCATGGAGTTGATGTAGAGGCCCTCCGTGATCAATGCCCCCTCTGGCGGAGCTCCGAAAAAGGCCCCAAGATGGGATCTCTTGGGTACAGAAGTTTGCGGGGGTGGAATTAGGTTTTCGAGGTGCTCTCGGATGTTTGCGGGGTACATGGATATATATAGGAGGAAGAAGTAGGTCGGTGGAGCAACAAGGGGCCCACGAGGGTGGAGGGCACGCCCAGGGGGTGGGCACGCCCCCTGCCTTGTGGCCTCCTCGATTGATTCTTGACGTCCACTCCAGGTCTCCTGGATCACGTTTGTTCCAAAAGTAACGCTCCCGAAGGATTCATTCCGTTTGGACTCCGTTTGATATTCCTTTTCGGCAAAACTCTAAAATAGGCAAAAAATAGCAATTTGGGATGGGTCTCCGGTTAATAGGTTAGTCCCAAAAATAATATAAAAGTGTAAAAATAAGCCCATTAACATCCAAAATAGATACTATAATAGCATGGAACAATAAAAAACTATAGATACGTTGGAGACGTATCAAGCATCCCCAAACTTAATTCCTGCTCGTCCTCGAGTAGGTAAATGATAAAAACAGAATTTTTGATGTGGAATGCTTCCTAACATATTTCTCAATGTAATTTTTATTTATTGTGGCATGAATGTTTAGATCCGAAAGATTCAAGATAAAAGTTTAATATTGACATAGAAATAATAATACTTCAAGTATACTAACTAAGCAATCATGTCTTCTCAAAATAACATGGCCAAAGAAAGTTATCCCTACAAAATCATATAGTCTGTGCTCTATCTTCATCACACAAAGTATTAAATCATGCACAACCCTGATGACAAGCCAAGCAATTGTTTCATACTTTTGATGTTCTCAAAATTTTTCAATCTTCACGCAATATATGAGCGTGAGCCATGGATATAGCACTATGGTGGAATAGAATGGTGGTTGTGGAGAAGACAAAAAGGAGAAGATAGTCTCACATCAACTAGGCATATCAACGGGCTATGGAGATGCCCATTAATAGATATTAATGTGAGTGAGTAGGGATTGCCAGCAACGGATGCACTAGAGCTATAAGTGTATGAAATCTCAACAAAAGAAACTAAGTGGGTGTGCATCCAACTTTCTTCCTCACGAAGATCTAGGGCAATTTGAGGAAGCCCATCATTGGAATATACAAGCCAAGTTCTATAATGTAAAATTCTCACTAGTTTATGAAAGTGAAAACATAAGAGACTCTCTATCATGAAGATCATGGTGCTACTTTGAAGCACAAGTGTGGAAAAAGGATAGTAACATTGTCCCTTTTCTCTTTTTCTCTCATTTCATTTTTTATTTGGGCCTTCTTCTTTTCTTTTCTTTTCTTTTTTGGCCTCTTTTTTTTGTCCGGAGTCTCATCCCGACTTGTGGGGAAATCATAGTCTCCATCATCCTTTCCTCACTGGGGCAATGCTCTAATAATGATGATCATCACACTTCTTTTTACTTACAACTTAATACTTAGAACAAAATATAACTCTATGTGAATACCTCTGGCAGTGTACCGGGATATGCAATGAATCAAGAGTGACATGTATGAAAAAATTATGAACGGTGGCTTTGCCACAAATACGATGTCAACTACATGATCATGCAAAGTAATATGACAATGTGAAGCGTGTAATAGAAAACGGAACGGTGGAAAGTTGTATGGCAATATATCTCGTAATGGCTATGGAAATGTCATAATAGGTAGGTATGGTGGCTGTTTTGAGGAAGGTATATGGTGGGTTTATGGTACTAGCGAAAGTTGCGCAGTACTAGAGAGGCTAGCAATTGTGGAAGGGTGAGGGTGCGTATAATCCATGGACTCACATACTTATTACAAAAATCTATTAGTTATCGAAACAAAGTACTAAGCGCATGCTCCTAGGGGGGTAGATTGGTAGGAAAAGACCATCGCTCGTCCCCGACCGCCACTCATAAGGAAGGCAATCAATAAATAAATCATGCTCCGACTTCATCACATAATGGTTCACCATACGTACATGCTACGGGAATCACAAACTTCAACACAAGTATTTCTCAAATTCACAACTACTCAATTAGCATGACTCTAATATCACCATCTCCATATCTCAAAACAATCATCAAGTATCAAACTTCTCTTAGTATTCAATGCACTTATATGAAAGTTTTTATTGTGCCTAAAAGAAAAATTGCCATGTTGTTCTAAAGGACTCACAAAATAATATAAGTTAAGCATGAGAGATCAACTGTTTCAATAAAATAGAACCACCACCGTGCTCTAAAAGATATAAGTGAAGCACTAGAGCAAAAAACTATATAGCTCAAAAGATATAAGTGAAGCACATAGAGTTTTCTAATAAATTCCAATTCATGTGTGTCTCTCTCAAAAGGTGTGTACATAGCAAGGATGATTGTGGGAAACTAAAAAGCAAAGACTCAAATCATACAAGACGCTCCAAGCAAAACACATATCATGTGGTGAATAAAAATATAGCTCCAAGTAAAGTTACCGATGAACGAAGACAAAAGAGGGGATGCCTTCCGGTGCATCCCCAAGCTTAGGCTTTTTGGTGTCCTTGTATTTTACCTTGGGTTGCTATGGGCATCCCCAAGCTTAGGATCTTGCCACTCCTTCTTCCATAATCCATCAAATCTTTACCCAAAACTTGAAAACTTCACAACACAAAACTTAACAAGAGAATCTCGTGAGCTTCGTTAGCGAAAGAAAAGAAAACACCACTTCAAGGTACTGTAATGAACTCATTATTTATTTATATTGGTGTTAAACCTACTGTATTCCAACTTCTCTATGGTTTATAAACTCTTTTACTAGCCATATATTCATTAAAATAAGCAAACAACACATGAAAAACAGATTCTGTCAAAAAACAGAACAGTCTGTAGTAATACGTAACTAACGCAAACTTCTGGAACCCCAAAAATTCTAAAATAAACTTCTGGACGTGAGGAATTTATATATTAATCATCTGCAAAATGAATTAACTAAATAGCGCTCTCCAATAGAAAATGGCAGCAATTCTTGTGAGTGCTAAAGTTTCTGTTTTTTACAGCAGGATCAAAAATACTTTCCCCAAGTCTTCCCAACGGTTATACTTGGCACAAACACTAATTAAACACAAAAAACACAACCAAAACAGAGGCTAGATAAAATTTTCATTACTAAACAAGAGCAAAAAGCAAGGAATCAAAATAAAATTGGATTGCCTCCCAACAAGCGCTATCGTTTAACGCCCCTAGCTAGTCTTAAAAGCGAAGATAGATCTAGGTATTGCCATCTTTGGTAGGCAATCCCTAAGTGGCTCTCATAATAGATTCATATGGTAATTTAACTTTCTTTCTAGGGAAGTGTTCCATGCCTTTCCTTAATGAAAATTCGAATTTAATATTCCCTTCCTTCATATCAATAATTGCACCAATCGTTCTAAGGAAAGGTCTACCAAGAATAATAGGGCACGAAGGATTGCAATCTATTTCAAGAACAATGAAATCTACGGCACATAATTTGTGAAGCCCCAAGTCTGACGCGCCAGGTGTCTTCCAGTTATTCGCCGTTGTTTCCATGTCATTTGCTTGCGTGTTGCATCTTGTCATGTCATCATCCGCATTGCATCTGCATGTTTTTCAAAACTTGCATTCGTCCGGGTTTCCCCAGTTCCGTCAGTTGTCCGTTCTAAGCCCAGACACAGTTGCACGTGCCCGCGGCACCTCCGAAATTTTATTGTATAAGTGGCTAGAATATGTTCTCGGAATGGGTTGAAAGTTGACATGCGGTGTTGTTATGTTGTCAGTAGACCGCCTATCAAATTTCATTGCATTCGGAGTTCGTTTGTTAGCCCAACCATTAAACTATAGCGGCATTATAGCCGGTCTTCTTGTCGGAAATTTTTGGTCTCCGGAAACTGTTGTCGGGTCTCTCTCTCTCTCTCTCTCTCTCTCTCTCTCTCTCTCTCTCAGCCCTCGGCCTTCTGCACAGTCACAACCAGCCCACCTAGGCCTACCTATTCCCCCTCTCGATCGGATCCATTGGTCGTGATCGGAGGTTACGAGAACCCCTCCTAACCCCCCCTTGCCTCTATGGCCTTTTGTCAGACCTCTTTCCGGACAGTTCTCAGACCCCTCGCGCGTCCGAAAACTTCCCCGAACCTGACCCGGACAGTCGTCACCGTTGGGTCTGGATCATCCCCAAACGTCTATAAAACATCTCCGTTTTTCTTTTTGGTCTCACTAGCCTAATTTTCTCGACCGTCTGATTTGAATCAGAGGGCCCATATGCACCCCAAATCCACCTGCTATATAAATATCGGGGCAACCCTAAAATCAAGGAGAACTGTCCCATCATTCCTCCTCGCCGCCGCCACAATCAAATCCCACATCGGGATCCTCCCTGATCCCCTCGTCCACCTCCTCCAACCCCTCGTCGCCGCCAAATTCCACCCGGAGCTAGCCAACCAAATCCTTTGCTCCTCGATCCAACCCCCTCTACCTTCCTACCCATCCTGGATCGTGAAGCTGTCCGAGTCCCTGAGTAGGAGAGAAGCTCCTCGTCGCCTTGTAGCCCGAGCGCGCCACCACCTGTCCGAGCTCCTCCCGTTTGCTCTCACCCCCTGGTGTCGTCGCTGCCGATGCTCCCAGCCACCTGGACCGCGCCCCATCTTCCCCGTTGGCCAGGACCGGCCTCGACCCTCTCTCTCTTCGTTCTCATCCTCCCATCGTTTCTCTCTCTCAATCTGAAGCTCTCTTTTGAACAGAGGACGTGGACCTCGCTCCCCTGCCGTCCGTTGCTAACAACCAGCTCGCCGGAGCAGCTCCTCCTGCCGACGCCCGTTGTCGTATTCCTGGCGACCACCACGGCAAGCTCCGCTGCCTCCCTCGCTCCAGCTCCGCCGCTGCCTGCGTCTTCGCCAAGACCTGGCGCCGTCGCGCAAAGTTCCTCTGCCTCCCCTACACGAGCATGGGAGCGCGCCCGCTTCCTCCGGCCACCAGAGCCTCTGACCAGCCTCGCCGCGTGGACCGCCTCCCCCACCTGGCAGATCCGGCCTCTCCTGCCCGGTCGCCACGCGGTTCGTCTTTGTCTAGCGCCGCCCCGCCATGGCGTCCTCTGCATCGAGCGGGACAGCGAAATCTGCTCGATTACTTGCCTTGACTGCGTTGACTAGTCGCCTCGCCTCGTCCCGATTTCCACCCTGCGCGAGCCGGCCCAACAACTCCCCTGTGCTGTGCCAGCAGGCCCAGTTCCCCACCGAGCCGGCCCAAGTGCCGTGGTGAGCAGCCCAGCTCGATTCAAGTTTCAGCCCGTGGACATTTTTATTTCCCTGGACGATTTTGACTAATTTTCCAGAGAGGGCAGTTTTATAGGAAAGCACCTCTAGATCATGCATTTAATAAATCATCAACCGTGCATCGGTTTAAAATGTTTTAAACATGTAACTTGCTTAGAATTTTGTGTAGTTTAATAATTTCCAACTTTCATGCATGTTTAAAATGTTTATAATGCTGTTTGTGTAATTTTGCCCATATGCCATGCTAAAATGATTTAATTCATAACTAATTAACCGTAGCTCAGTTTTAAATAATATTTATATGTAAATGGGGTAGAAAAATGCATAGTTTATCATGGTGGCTTTACTTTGCATGTTTAATAACTCTAAAATATGCTTTAGGGCAGAACAATACCAAATCCATATATTGCACATGGGGATCTTCCGGAATTGTTGTTTGTTGTTCTGGCCTCATTTAAACTTGCCTAGTAAAGTAGTTTTATTATGCTTCACCCCTTGCCATGCTAAGAAACATTTAATATTGTTGGGTGCATAAATGAGACCGAACTAAATAACTTGAATCTGGTGTTCCGTCAATATGCAACTCGTTGCATGTTGAGCTCCAATTAATTTGTAGTATTCTTTGTGCACTTTGCCATGCCATGCCTCATTAAACCGGACATGCATCATACTGGGTTGTGCATCATACCATGTTTATGTGGTGGTTGTTTACTATGTTGTTTGCTTCTTTCCGGGTTGCTTCTCTCGGTAGCTTCGGTTCCGTTCCGGAGTTGTGAGGTTCGTTCGACTACGTCTATTTGTCTTCTTCATGGACTCGTTCTTCTTCCTTGCACGATCTCAGGCAAGATGACCATACCCTTGAAAACACTTCTATCTTTGCTTGCTAGTTGTTCGCTCTATTGCTATGCCACGCTACCTACCACTTCCTATAGCATGCCTCCCATATTGCCATGTCAAGCCTCTAACCCACCTTTCCTAGCAAACCGTTTGTTTGGCTATGTTACCGCTTTTGCTCAGCCCCTCTTATAGCGTTGTTAGTTGCAGGTGAAGATGAGATTTGTTCCATGTTGGAACATGGATATGTTGGGATATCACAATATCTCTTATTTAATTAATGCATCTATATACTTGGTAAAGGGTGGAAGGCTCGGCCTTATGCCTGGTGTTTTGTTCCACTCTTGCCGCCCTAGTTTCCGTCATACCGGTGTTATGTTCCTTGATTTTGCGTTCCTTACGCGGTTGGGTGTTATGGGAACCCCTTGACAGTTTGCTCTGAATAAAACTCCTCCAGCAAGGCCCAACCTTGGTTTTACCATTTGCCTCACCACCACCTACCTTTCCCTTGTGAGTCACGCTCCTGAGGGTCATCTTTATTTTAACCCCCCGGGCTAGTGCTTGTCTAAGTGTTGGTCCGAACCAGAGCACCGTGCGGGACCGTCCCTTGGCAACTTGGGTTGTGTTGGTACCTGTACGCTTAGCTTATCTGCTGTTGCCCTTAGAACGAGATATGTGCAGCTCCTATCGGGATGTCGGCACATCGGGCGGTCTTGCTGGTCTTGTTTTACCATTGTCGAAATGTCTTGTAACCAGGATTCCGAGCCTGATCGGGTCTTCCTAGGAGAAGGAATATCCTTCGTTGACCGTGAGAGCTTGTGATGGGCTAAGTTGGGACACCCCTGCAGGGTTTGAACTTTCGAAAGCCGTGCCCACGGTAATGGGCAGATGGGAATTTGTTCATCACATATATAGCCAGTTAAATTCTCAACCTAGAACGACGTACATGCCATGTAGTAAACCGATACGGAGGAAGCATAGTAAAAATGAGGTGATTTTACCGAGTGATCGGCGGGGGAGCATGGCCTGTCATGCGGTCCCACATGTCATGATGTACCAAGGCGATGCGCGTGTCCCTCTTGAGGCAGAAGCAATACTACGTGGTTTGAGATGATGGCAAACCGAAGTGTGAAATAATGGTTGCTTCGTCCGTCTGGGAAGGTGCGGCATTGTGATTTGACGTCTCATTGCTCATTACTACTACTGGGCCGGTACGAGTGGGGTGCGTCCCCCCTGCTGTTCTGCACTATTATTTGGTGCTTGGCACGTCGACCCGGCTGCTATATGTCCGACATGTCGGCGACAGGAAGTACATAATTCATGAAAGGGAGCATCGATGGAGGAGTATACTACAGAATCCATGAAAGGGAGCGACTTAGTTTTGGAAAAATTTGTTTTTACGGAGTACGTACCCACTAGGGTTTATAGGGCTCATCTAAAAACATTCGTTTTTTCGTTTGATAAGTCTCAATTCTACTATACTAGTAGTAGTACCATTACATGTTGGATTTTGAGGTGTGTTAGATCACCCGACGCAAGCAGTGTCAAGAGGAAACTAACGAATGCATGTACAAGTTCATGGAAATTTAGTGGTCATTCATGCATTCGTTCTAATTAATGCCTCGGTAAACATAACTTCTTGAGAAAAACGAGCATACTAATTACTTCTACAAACTACGAAATTAATTCGACCACTCACCGTCTACCTTGGTTGGAGAGATTTTGAAATTGAGCCATAAACTGGAAAGGAGGGAGTAGTAACTTTTGTCTTGATTACTATTTGTGGCCTTGTATAGATGCAAAATGTACTTTTCTATAGTGGCCTTGTATCAGTAAATGGAGGGAGTACTAACCAAAGTACGTACTAGGGACGAGGAGTAAACGGAGGGAGTAGTAAAATTTTCTCCTCGTGCTACGAGCCACCGTGCGCGTGGGCGAGGGAGCGGGAGCGGGCGTAAAGGCGTACACTACTACTACTACTACTACTACTACTACTACTACTACTACTACTACTACTACTACTACTACTACTACTACTACTACTACTCGTAAGCAAGCTTCACCTCATCCTGCGAGCCACTGCGCCCGTGGGCGGGGGAGACGGCGTACTAAGCAAGATTCTCCTCGTTCTATGAGTTGACGGGACACATCAAAAGTACTCCAGTGTATAGAGCCTTGCCTCTAAGGTAGGCCCCACATGGTTTGCCTCTTTTTTTTAATTTAACATAACGCGTCAAGTCGCAATTTGTTTGTTCACCCGTGGTAGACGGTCCTCCCTCCACCAAGTGGACAACCAGTACATGTGCCAAATTACCACGTGGGCTGCCTTTTTCGTACAAAAATGAGCTCCACCGTGTACCCGCACGGGTGTGGTTGGGAAAGAGACGGGAGTACGTGCACCGTGCGTGCACCTCTTCTCTTCGTGCATGTCCCCACCTATGTGGGTGTGTGTGAGAGAGATACAAGCCTAGACATAATGTGTCATCCATCCCCATGCCTCCGCCCAGTCCGACCACCAATCACCACCATGCCCCACTCCTCCTCACCTTATCTCTCATCTTTCTCCCTCCATTTTTATATACAAGGGCCACTATCAAAATTACAATTTGCAGATATACAAGGCCACTAACACTAATCGATGCAATATTAATGGTGTTTGCCTCGTGGTACTAGCAAAGGAGGACATTAATTATGCCTTGCATGCATGCGGGAGTTTGTAAAAAAATGCATCTTGATGTTTCGTGCAATGCATGGGCATCTTGCTAGTCCATGAAAACAACACATGGCAAAAATCCACGGCGAACGAGGGATTTGAATCTGTTGGGAGGGGCTGTTTGGATCTTGCCCGGGGTAGCCAAAATATTGGCGACCCTTTTGTCCACCGATGCCTTTGCCACCGATAAACGAGGAATGGCTCGGGTGCTCATGTTGTCATGCATCCTCCAGCGCGCACGTTAGAGACGAGCTCGCGTGAGCTGTGTTTGTTTGTCCCACAACACCGCCCGAGCCGCCCACAGACCGACCGGCGACCAGCAAATTATGCCATCCAACCGTAGCCGCACACATTATGACAGCAACTCAACCAACCGGACGAAATTCACGCAAACACGTAGACAAACTGATATTTCATATAAACAACGACAGAAATCATATAAAATACCAGATTTTCATACAAACATGACGGATTTCATTACATTCAAATGAACTACGCGGTGCTAGTTCTGGACAGCACAGGTATATAATACCTGGCCTAAATGGTCGCCCGCCGATCAATTTGTGTTCCTCATGTACGGTAGCACGATCACTAGACTGCCGGGAGCCCCGGAGGTATATGCTTCAGTGCAAAGGACGGCTCGCTTCCCCACTGCCCAATTGATATCATTGGCTGGTGCCAAAGATGATGGTGGCCGGCACCGGTTCGAGTTCATCACCGGCCACTACTTCGCCATGGCCAGCATCGGCTCGAGTTCATCCTAACATTCCCCTCTTCCGTGGAACCCATGCGGGGTCGACGAAGGTCCTCGCAACAAATGGATCCGGCAAGACACCTACTGTGTACGCCAGCGTCGCCTCCGTGGTGGCCTTCATGGGACCCAAGCGGCGGCGGCCTCCCGTGTTCTACTTCTCCTCGATGATGGCGGCGGACACGGAGGCGCTGGCCACTGACTCGTCGCTCTCCGTGCACCCGGCTTCTGTCGCCGCTTGCATGGCTCGGCCACCGGCATGGGAGTCTCGGCCACAGAAACGGGAGATGCGGTACGAGGCGGCAGCATGGATGGCAGCAACGATGCCCGTGCGCCGCTCCTCGTCGAGCTGGCCTGGAGCGGCGAGTTGCTGAACCGCGCGTCGGCTTGGGCGGCAACTGGCTCCGTCGGGCGAGGGGAGGGAGGTGGATCAGCGAGCTGCGTAGCTCGTATCCGGCGGGCTACCCAGCCGGCTTGGATGCGGAATAACTACTCTTCGTAAGCCATTGTAAGAGTGGACAAAATGGTGGAGGAGATAGGGGAGCGGCGGAGGTGTGCGATTCTTGGCCGGCATTTGGCCTTGTTTAAATAGGAGATTAAATATACGGGGGGTGGGAGGAGCTCGGCCGGCGTTGCGTTTAACGCCGGCCCGGTCATGAACGGACGTGTGTCCAGAGTGGGTTTATCGGCTTCCACACGGGCGGGTTTCATGGAGGCGTTTGAATGCGGCACGGAGGCGTGTTCAGCCAGGCGTGCCGCGAGTGGCGCCCTCGACTCTGACCTAGGACACCGCGCTGTTCTTCAACTGACGTGTGGGCTCTTTGGGTGCATGGCCTGCATGTCAGTGACCCAACGCAGGCAGCGCACAGCCGAGGAACCTTTGATGGGCCAGGGCGGTCAAAAGCGGGCATTTCATAAACCGATGATTGTTCATTGAGTATGACGTCATCTTTTTCATGTAGATAAGCCTACTATGTTGATAGCTCGTTCGATACGTTGTGATTCATAAAGACCGCTGCAAACATCGATGTTCTGCTTATCACAGATAAGATTGATTAATCCCCGTAACAATCCATGTCCTTAACAAAGGGTGCATGCACGTATAGGTTGAGCGTGTGTCTTGTGTCGTGTCCTATGTGCATGTAGGCGTGCGAGTGTTGCGTGGATGCAAGGGTACGTTTCAGTGTTGCATGCATGGGTGCGTATGTGCGTGTGTTCGTGAGTGCATGTGTATGTGCCAATGTTGCACGCCAGCATGCATGCGTGTGTACGTGTCAGTGTTGCATGCCTACATGTGTGTGTGTCTTGCGTGCATGCATGTGTACGTGCGGGGTGAGGCTACACATCAGTCGACTGACTTTTTCATCTCTGGTCATTAGATTTTCCAGCCGTTGGATACGAAATCAAGGGCCTCCAGTTTATCATCAAACTCCACCCCCCCTGAGCCGCCAGCCCCCACCGGCCGAACCGCCAGCCCCCGCCGCCCGTGGCCGGCCCGCCCTCCCCAAAACCACTCCCCACCGCCGGTCCGCCGCCGCACCGGCCATCCCTCTAGCCCCCCCCCCCACCGAGCTTTTTCTCCGGGGATTCCCACCCCACCACAATGAACGCCCGCCCCCAACCGCCAGTGACTGCCAACCAGAGGTCTGATGACTTCGAATACCCACCGACCACTAATTTATTACCATTTCTGTCCTTCATATACGCGATGACGGGTGGGCCCTATGGTAATGTGCGCTGTTGAATGTGGACCGTTTGACTGGTCAATTGATCGTGTTATCAACAAATTACGGAGCTGTATGGTGAGCCAGTGACCATATGATCACCCTAAAATGTACTCCTATTTTATTAACACAGTACAGACTCAAACTACCATTTCTTTCTTTCATATATGGGCTGACAGGTGGACCCCACGGTTACGCGCCTCGATGGTGCAACACTAGTTGCGCCGTGTGGAACGTTTGACTGGTCAATTGATTGTATCATCAACAAAATACGGAGTTGTACGGGTGAGCCAGTGACCGTATAATTATGATATGTATTTGTTTAACACGGTACAGACGCAAGGGCTCATATATACGCGCAAGCACTCACCGCTATAAGCGCACACACGCGAACCCTACCCCTATGAGCACCTTTGAGAGAGTGGGCCAGCATATATGATCTTGAGATTTTACGAAGTCACCATAGGTGCCTCGTAGTCGAGTGGAACGTCTCCTCCCACTAAACGTACATCATCGGAAAATACTGAAATTAACACAAGATAAATGCGAGCACCTGGACTTTAACCTTGGTGGGCTCGAGAAACCACTGTCCTCTAACCATCCAACCACATGTTGATTAGCACGACAAAATGTATGTGGTGGCCGTGATGAGCTTATTCTGAAGTCCAATGACCATATCGTGCTTTCGCTTCAAATACAATGACTGTAAGTGTCGTCAACAAAATACGAAGCACGCATCAAATGCAAAGTCCGTCAGTGTCATCAACAAAATATGGAGACGTATCGTGAGCTAGATACCGTTGTACTATTGTATATGCTTATTTTCTTAGTGGCCGATTGCGTGTGTGGTGTGGTGGGCACATCATTTCTATTTGTGGTGGGTCAACATGAAGACTCATGCGTCGGTTCTATCCCGCGCCACATTTAGGTTGGACCGAGACGTGTTATACGAAGACCCATGTGGAGGACTCGGCGTACAACACGAAGCTACCAGAGTCGTGGAGGACTCTATCCCCACTGGTGATAAGCCGACTATATATGATTTGTAACCCTAGGCCCTTAGTATGTTATACAAGCTTGGGGGCTAGTTTGTCGATAGTATACACACACGCACAATGCCTGGTATTCACGTGTACTTTGTACACACCCCTATCACTAATATACAGTACCAGGAGTAGGCTCTTTCTTCAACTGCAAGGGTCCGATCCAAACTGGAGTAAAACTTTGCCTCGTATTACCATCCAGCCTAACAGCCAGGGATATCCTACCGAATGATATGATGAAATCATATCTGCCAACTACTAAGAGAGAGGTGTGTCGGGGGCCAATGTGTGCGAGAGAGGCCTAAAGATAATGTGCGTGCGGGAGACACGTAGGCACATATATGTGCGTATAGAGGGCTAGTAGAGACCGTGCATGTGTATATATGCATGTGAGAGAAATAGTGTTTTCCAACTGAGATTAGTGAAAAGAGTGGTACATAGTAGTCAGAGAGAGAGAGAAAGAGAGAGAGAGAGAGAGAGCATGTGCGTGAGACACCCCGACACCCTGAGAGAGAATGTGAGCATGTGTGAAAGAGAAATGCCGATGCATATAAAGTGTGTGCACTTATGCGTTAGATAGAGAGATATATAACGCGTTTGTGAGAACGGGGCGAGGCATAGTGCATCTACGTGTAAAAGGTGGTTCTATGCATTAAATTAAAATATAAATGGCATTATTATTTTTGGATGAGATCATGAATTTTGCAAATTGTGTATGGACGAAAATCGGTCTATCAGACACCCATACTCTATTGAATTCTAGCATGTGCATGTGTTTATGTCATATTATCGATCCATAGAGTGAGAGCGGTTTGAAATACAGGCAATGGATGCTTTTGCAATTCATATATAAACATTAATTAGTGCACTCCATGTTGTTAGTGTGAAGCACTTTATACATTTGTCACTTGCATGGATACATTCCAAATTGCTAGCTACGAAATAGAATACATGTCGAATTCAACATAAAGGGGGTTTCGAAGATTTGAATTCATAGGAAGTGCATTCATCTATTTGAACCCGAGATAATGACATTTGTAAATCAGATGTAAAAGGGGGCATCAATCTTTGTTGTGAGTTTCAACATGCTATATATATTCATACGCATATCTAACTTTTTTTTGCAACCAAGGAGATTATATCTGGAACCATGCATGAACTGAGGTAAGTTGCATAAATTTTTAATATATACTAGTGTACAATGTATATTCAAATGTACCCCCTCCATTCCAAAATAATCGTAGCTTTAGGATTTTCAAGAGTAAAGATTTGTGAAGTTTGACAAATCCTGAAAGTTCAATTCAAGAGAACCGAAAACGTTAATGCTTCTACTCCCAAATATTGAACGAAGCGCCAAATAGGCCTCTCGTCACTCGAAACCACGCGAGACTAATGTTTTGGTGGTAGGAAATTACTGTCTTGACTCTGGCCCGTGTAGCCTATCGGCCCGATGTCCAAAGGTCTAAACCGGGGTAGGTTTGTAACTTCTCCAAGACGCCAGTCTCAACAGCCGTGGGCGCTACCCATGCGCTCAGCCGAAATCTATCCCGCCCACATTTGGGACACCTGACATGACTGTCCTACCCCCAACCCACAATATGTCTGAAAGTTTAGATGGGGGCAAAGTTTGTAACTTTCCCCAAATTTCAAACAAGCGCGTCTCAAACCGAAACATTGTTCCCCCTTAGTTCCCCGCCTCCCTCCGTTTCTCCATTCATACTCCGTGGGCGCGAAAACGCCCTCTCCACCAGCCGTGAAACCCAGCCTCCTCCGTTCTCCACCCCATAGCGGCCAATCCACCGCCGCCCTCCTCCATCACGCCGGAGCCGGTACCCCGACGTCATCGTCCAATGCAACCGCAACCGCAACGCCCTCAAGGACTTAGCAGCTGAAGCCGAGGCAAAGTTGCCTCCACGGCACCGACACCGACGTGCGCCGTACCAGAACCACTCCGACCACGCCGTCCTGCGCCTCACTGATGCGGCTCAACTATCGCAACCGTCCATCGCACCGGAGCTGTTCCCGCTACGCCGTCGTTCGCCGCCTCGGATCTGCTTCCCCGCCGCCGACAGACGGCCACGCACCACACTCAACAACTTGGCCATGGGTTCGTCCAAGGTTGCACCGTCCTCCACAACTTCTGGTTTTCGGTGAACAACAAGAAGATCGTCGGAAAAATAGAAGGAGGACACAGCACTGCCAGCAGAAAGAGGTACTCCTCTTCCCTTATTCGTGCAAATCTTACGTCTCCGCTCACACCGTATTCATTCCACGAAAGAAACTAGTTGAGCGCTTCTTATTGCATCTTCTTCATGATACTAAATGCACTAGGTTTCCTCCCTTTTACTATTTCACCTTTGCTAGAGGTCAATAGCCCGCCTGGATTTCAATTCAGGGTCAGTTGAACCACAATTAAAAGAAGAAGCACCCGCTTAGGCGCGCGGAGCACCTAGTCCGCCTGTTCCCCGGGGAATCGGAGCATCGGTGTCTATCATAGGGGTGTGGGGTGCAGGAGTTGCTTGCGCCCTATCTAGAGGTCGGCAGGGCTTGAATGGATGGCCGGGGGGCGGTGCCAAGCACGGCGGTGCGGTGAGGTCGAGGGGAGGGCGCAGGCAGGGAAGGAATACTGTGCCGGTGGTCGCTGGCGTTTCGAGGAAGATCGTCAACACTGACTGGTTGGAGGTAGATGAAGGCGATCTTCCCGTTCTTTGTACATCAGACGGTGCAGAAAAAATGGACTAACCTATTTGCTTTCAGTCGACTGTTATTTTCATAGAATCCTGTAGTAATTTAGTGTGCCATGCATGTTGTAGAGCTATCATATGTCTCCCGTCATTTATTTCTCACCGACCTGCTATCGGCTACCTTTACACTGTACTAATTGTGCACACACTTCACCCATACTCACACTATTGTTTTTTTATGCATGGGTATTTCAGACTCTGACGCAGTGTTGATGAATGCAGAAAAGAAAAGACAGAAGTCGCTCCAGTGTAATTCGAAGATAAGCACTAACCGTTTCAGCGCTCTAATGGGTGCAGTGTCAGCAGTTGGAGACAGTAAACGTAGCTCCGCAGTTGATGATCTCAATTGCCACACACAACCATCCCAGGTGCTTGCTTTAACTTCGCGCTGTCAAATGTGGTTGCATGTTGCATATGGTGTCTAGCTTGTATTGCTTCCAATTTGGTTAAATTGCATCTGCTTACTTTACACATTATACCTTTGATAATGACATGCCTTCCTATTTTTGATACATACTACATATGCCTATTAACCACGTCCGTACATCAAACTAATGCTCTTTTGTATCCCTCGTCAATCACTTATGATGAGACAGTCACCCGAGTGGGTTACTGTGAGACGCCCTACTCGTTTAAAGAGTGCAGTGTCATCCTCCCCACATGATTCTCAAGAAACAGCAAGGCTAAATGAAGATAGTCAACGTAGCTCTCTAGTTGATCACCGCAATTCCCCCACACCACCATCGCAGGTGCTTGCTCTTACTTGGTAGTGTGATATGTGGTTGCATGTTGCATATGGTGTCTACCTTGTAATGCTTCTAATTAGGGTAAATTGCATCTGCTTAGTTAACACATTATACGTGTGAATATGACATGCCTTCCTATTTTTGGTACATACTACGTCTTTCTGTTAACCATGTTCTTACATGAAACTACTTTTCTTGTGTATCCCTCGTCAATGCTCCTAATTTGTTAAATTGCATCTCCTTAGCTTACACATTATACATGTGAATATGACATGCCTTCCTGTTTTTGGTACATACTACATCTACCTATCACACCATGTTCTTACATCAAACTACTGTTCTTGTGTACCCTGCGTCTATCGCTTATGATGAGACAGTCACGCGTGTGGGTTAATATGAGACGCAATACTCTTATAAAGAATGCAATTTCATCCTCTCCACATGATTCTCAAGAAACAACAAGCCTAAATGAAGATATTGAACGTAGCTCTATACCTGAAGACCGCAATTCCCCTACACCACCATCACAGGTGCTTGCTCTAACTTCGCGGTGTGATATGTGGTTGCATGTTGCATACGGTGTCTAGCTTGTAATGCTTCTAATTAGGGTAAATTGCATCTACTTAGTTTACACACTATACCTGTGAATATGACATGCCTTCCTATTTTTGGTACATACTACATCTATGTGTTAACCTTGTTCTTACATGAAACTACATCTCTTATGTATCCTGCATCAATCACTTACGATGAGTCACCTTTATTCGTTGCATATTGCATATTATTTCTAGCATGTTGCCATGTATTGCTTCTAATTTGGTCAAATACATTTGTTAGGGCACCCTTTTAATTTGGCAGAGTGATATTGGTTTCATCTTTCATATGGTTTCTAGCTAGAATCGATTCTAACAAGTTCAAGCACCTTGTGCTTAGTTTACACTTTATACATCATACATGTCAATTTGTCACGACGTCATGTTTTTCATACATATTCCATCCTCCTATCATACGGCTGCCTTACATGAAAGTAGTGTTCGTCAGTATCATGCATCAATGAGTTCTGAAGAGCAAATTTTATTCCTTTTTCTTGTGGGTTTGACTTGACAAGGCAAAATCAAGAAAGAGGAAGGAAAAGAGTAAGGAAGGCGATGATGGTGGTCCTCTGCAGCAACGTAAACGGGGCATCTGTACCGATTCTCCTTGTACTGATAGTGCATTACAAGGTCCAAGTCTTCGCTCCCCTACTCCACCATCCAAGGTGCTTGCTCTAACTTGGCAGTGTGATATCTGGTTGCCTGTTGCATATGGTGTCTAGCTCGTATTGCTCCTCATTAGTGTAAACTGCATCTGCTTAGCTTACACATGATACATGTGAATATGACACGCTTTCCTGTTTTTGGTACATACTATATATGTCTATCACACCATGTTCTAACATGAAACTACTCTTCTTGTGTATCCTGCATCAGTCACTTATGATGGGACACCTTTAAGTTGGCAGTGTGATATTGGTTTGCGTCTTGAATATGATTTCTAGCATGTATTGCTTCTAGTTTGATGAACGCCACCTATGACGAGACAGTTTTAACTTGGCAGAGTGATATTGATTGCACCTTCCATATGGTGTCTTGCAGTGTTTCTAATTTGTTGAAGCGCCTTCTGCTTAGTTACCACATCATAGGTGTGAATATGTCAAGCCGTCCATTTTTTCGTACATATTCCATCCTCATATCATGACTTTGCCTTTCATCAGAGTAGTGTTCGTCAGTATCATGCATGAATGAGTTCTGAAGAGCGAATGATATTCCTTTTTCTTGTTGGTATGACCTCACAATGCAAAATCAATAAAGCTGAAGGAAATTGGCAAGGCATTGGATGATGGTGGTCCTTCCGAGCAACTGAAACGGAGGTTCTCTACAGATTCTACTCCGCCATCCTCCCAACAAGATTCGCAAGACAACGCAAGGCTAGACAGTCAATGTAGCTGTGTAGATGATGAGCACATCTCCCCTACTCCACCATCATAGGTGCTTGCTCTAACTTGGCACTATTATATGTGGTTGCATGTTGCGTATGATGTCTAGCTTGTATTGCTTCTAACTTTGTTGAATTGCATGTACTTACTTTACACATAATGCCTGTGAATATGACATGTGTTCCTGTTTCTACATCAGACTACTATTCTTGCATATCCCGCATCAGTCACTTATGATAAGGCACCTTTAAATCGCCATTGTGATATTTGTTGTGTCTTGCATATGATTTCTAGCATGTACTGCTTCTAATTTGTTGAAACGCCATACAGTTTGAACTTGGCAGAGTGATATTGGTTGCATCTTTCATATGGTATCTAGCTTGCAGTGCTTCTAATTTGTTGAAATGCCTTCTGCTTAGTTACCACATCATAGGTGTGAATATGTCACACCATCCTGTTTTTCATAAATATTCCATCCTCGCATCATGTGTTTGTCTTTCATCCGAGTAGTGTTTGTCAGTATCATGCATGAATGAGTTCTGAAGAGCGAATTTTATTCCTTTTTCTTATCGGTTTGACTTCACAATGCAAAATCATTACAGCTGAAGGAAATTAGTCCGGCAGTGGATGATGGTGGTCCTTCAGAGAAACTCAAACAGGGGGTCTCTACAGATTCTACTCCGCTATCCTCCCAACAAGATTCGCAAGACAACACAAGGTTGGACAGTCAATGTAGCTGTGTAGATGATGAGCACATCTCCCCTACTCCACCATCACAGGTGCTTGCTCTAACTTGACACTATTATATGTGGTTGCATGTTGCGTATGATGTCTAGCTTGTATTGCTTCTAACTTGAATTGCATCTGCTTACTTTACACATAATGCCTGTGAATATGACATGTGTTCCTATTTCTAGAACATACGTGTACATGATGAGCACATCTCCCCTACTCCACCATCACAGGTGCTTGCTCTTACTTGGAACTGTTATACGTGGTTGCGTTTTCCGTATGATGCCTAGTTTGTATTGCTTTTGATTATGTTGAATTGCATCTGCGTAGCTTAGAACTTATACCTACAACGATCACTTACCCATAAGACACATTTAACTTGGGACTGTGATGTAGGTTGCATCTTGCATTGTCTTCTAGCTTGTACTGCTTCTAATTTCTTGAAATGACACTTACGACGAGACACTTTTTACCTGATAGAGTGATATTGGTTGCATGTTCATATGGTGCCTAGCTTTCATTTCTTCTAATTTTGTTGAAATGCCTTCCGCTTACTGTTTTTTCATACATATTCCATCCTCCTATCGTACGTGTGAATATGAAACGCTGTCTTTTTTGTATATATTCCATCCTCCTATCCTGCGCTTGCCTTACATCAAAGTAGTTTTCGTC
Source organism: Triticum monococcum (assembly GCA_034509565.1). NCBI lineage: Eukaryota > Viridiplantae > Streptophyta > Magnoliopsida > Poales > Poaceae > Triticum > Triticum monococcum. The sequence goes on along the minus strand of CM067842.1, from coordinate 699,324,822 downwards.
TGTATCATGCATCAACCAGTTATGCAGAGCTAATTTTATTCATCTTCTTGTGGTTTTGACTTCATAAGGCAATATCAGAAAATAGGAAGGAAAACAGTAAGTTAGCGGATGTTGGTGGTCCTCCGCACCGACGCAAACAGAGACTCTCTAGATTTGCCACTGCTACTACTAATGAAGTTGAAGTCCCAAGTCTACATGATGAGTTCATCTCCCGTACTCCACCATCGTAGGTGCTTGCTCTAAGTTGACAGTGTGATAATTGGTTTCATGTTGCATATGTTGTCTAGCCTGTATTTCTTCTATTTTGATTAAATTGCACCTGCTGAGTTTATACGTTATACATGTGCATATGACATGGCCTTCTGTGTCTAGAATACACTGCATCTATCTATCATACCATGTTCTTACATCAAAGTACTGCTGTTGTGTATCCCGCATTAGTCACTCATGATTGGACGCTTTTAACATGGCAGTTTGATAGTGGTTGCATCTTGCATTGATTTCTACGTTGTACTGCTTCTAATTTTTCGAATTGCCACTTATGACAAGACACTTTTAACTTGGCAGAGTAATATTGGTTGCATCTTTCATATGGTGTTTAACTTGCATTACTTCTATTTTCTTGAAAATCCTTCTGCTTAGTTTGCACATCGTAGCTGTGAATATGCCATGTCATCCTATTTTTCTTACATATTCCATCCTCATAGGGTTGTCTTACATCAAAGTATTGCTTGTCTATATCATGCATCAATGAGTTCTGAAGAGTGATTTTATTCTTTTGTGTTGTGGGTACAGCTTGACATGGCAAAGTCAAAAAAGAGCAAGGAAAATAATATAGTAGGGAATGTTGTTACTCGTCGGGTGAAACAGAAAAGGTTCTGCCATTGAGATTCTGCTGGTACTTATAGTGAAGTAGAAGGTCCAAGTCCACCGGCTAAATCTAAAAACACAGTATCACCTGCTCCACCAGCTGCTGCATCCACCTCAACTGTACCAGCATCTCAACCAATTACTCGTTCGTTTGCTCCGGAACTGGCCAGTTCCCAAGCTGCCTTCACACCTAACACTACTTCTGAAGCACTGCTGACACAACAGGACTTGGCAAGATCAGATGAACCTCATGAGCATCAACACCAAGACGGTACCTGACCGAGTCAAGTTGCAGTTGCATGCTCCTTTATATGTACTCTCACAGTTTGATGTACACTAACACTTTCCATATTCGTTGTTGAACTAGCACCACGGTGCAAGCGGAAACAGACATCAGGGATAATGCTTGAAAGATTAACAAAATCTAAAGGAGGAAGAATGGAGATCCATTTTGAGGCAGGTTTAAAAAGGCCATGTGATACTACAGAGTCAGCCAAGTTAGTATCAGAGGTAGCAGTTGTCGTTATGTGTCATGCACGTATCCTCCCAACGTGGATCCAGTATAGGAATGAGAAAGACAATACCCAGTTTAACACCTTCCTTGACCATTTATCCGTAAGTAATGTTATTCATCACAATTAGTAATATTGTCTTGCTCTGTCCCATACTTTCTAGCTTCCTCCTAATAAGACTCACATTCTTTTTTTAACATATGAGGTTCAAGTTGGATCCGAAAGATGATGCAACTAAACAAGCATGCACTCATGTTTTTCAGTCTGCTCTGCGACAGTATCGGTACCACCTTAGAAAATCTCACTTTGAAGGCATGGCTAACAATGAAATCGCCCAAACATCTCCAGTGGAATATATTACAGCTGAAGACTGGACAGCCCTCATTAAACACTGGTCTAATCCAAAGTATCAGGTAGGCCCTCATTAAACACTTGTATTTATGTATGTGCCTTACAAGTGTATCTTCTTCTAGGCTAACTGTTTGAAGAACAAAACCAACCGTTCTAAAGTGAAATTCCAACAGACAACGGGATCTCGTAGTTATATTGCACACTGCGAGGCTCTTGTAAATAGCTGTTGCTTCCTTCTTTTTTGTGTCATATTATCATATCTATATTGACTTGTTCCAAATACAGAGGAAAGCCCGTGCGGACCAAAAAGAACCTGAACTGAATGCAGTGCAAATCTTCAAGGATCGCCACACCAGCAAGATGAAGGGCATGAGCACACCAGTTCAAGCCACTGTTGTAAGTCCTTACTCCTCCTGCCTTGAACCGATTAGTACTGTGATGTGTTCATTTAACTACTTGGTTTGCAGGCAATGTCAGTTACTCTATTCACTTTTATTCACAGTTGTCTTAACGTATCATTTCACCTTACATGGTTTAAAAGAGATGAAGGATATTCCTTTGGTCTTGATATGTAATCTAGTTGTTATGTTCACATGCGCACACAATGATAAAATAGTCTGTTTGTTTTATATCTGTTTACCCATGATATGAATGATGTCATACTATGTTCATCCTACTTTAAACCATGTCTCTTTATCCTTAGATGTCAACGAATGTGAGGAAATAGACAATACAGTAGGCATGCTACATGGACATATGTTCTGAAAGTGATTTTATTATGTACTTGGCACTACAATACATGCTAATGTATTACAGTAGTTCACAAAAATAAGTTATGTATAAACGTTTAACCTACATTGTTTGTTTTTGTCTCATTAGTAACTTATCTGGTACACTAATCTACAAGTTCAAACTTTCAGGAAGCTATGGAACAAATGATTGAACAGCCACAACCACCTGAAGGTGACGAGGCTACTACAGGCACAATGTCACCTCTTGCTGCAGTGCGTCAGTATCTCTCCACTAACAGTGCAAAAAGCACCTTCCTGCGTAATTCTGGGTTGGTTGTCAAGGTAACCTCGTCCAAATCGCCTACTAAACAAAATCTTCCTGCTAGACAGAGTGATATATCTGTGCTCCAGACACAAGTCCAATCCCTAATGGATGTTGTTTCGGAAACAAGAATAGTGGTTGAGAAATGTCGTCAAGATATGAATTGTTTTGAAACCAGACTATCAGACATTCGCTTCGTTGTTCAAGAGCAATGGCGGAAAAAAGGTGGAGATCGTGCTGCTCCATCAGATTCTACAGCCTGAAACATTAGCACTCAGGTCAAATGATATGTGCTTCTATACATGTGATGGTGCTTTTATCTGGAAGGACTGTAAACTTTATGCCAACATGCCTTTTGTTGTATGGTTGGAATTTATTTTGTTGTGATACAGCATTTATGATGCTGCCTCAAGCTGCAGTAATTACGACACTATTTTTTTATAGTGTAGGTTTATCTTAGTAATGTATTTGACCAAAAGCTTCATAGGAGCCCAACATGCCAACATTCGTCAGGCCCATTCCAATTGGGCTAAAAACGATTATGGGTCGAAATTGGCATGTAGCCCACTAAAAATATCTGGGCCTAAATTAGCATAAGCTTTCATATTTTTCTGGTAGGCCTGTGCCCATAGTGGGCCTTTAACAGGCCTAAACATAATTTGGGCCCTCAGTAAAAATAGGCCTGAGGGAGTCCTGGATTAGGGGGTATCCGGACAGCTGGAGTATATCCTTTGGCCGGACTGTTGGACTATGAAGATACAAGATTGAAGACTTTGTCCCGTGTCCGGATGGGACTCTCCTTGGCGTGGAAGGCAAGCTTGGCAATACGGATATGTAGATCTCCTTCCTTGTAGCCGACTCTGTGTAACCCTAGCCCCCTCCGGTGTCTATATAAACCGGAGGGTTTTAGTCCGTAGGACAACATACAATCATACCATAGGCTAGCTTCTAGGGTTTAGCCTCTCTGATCTCGTGATAGATCAACTCTTGTACTACTCATATTATCAAGAACAATCAAGCAGGACGTAGGGTATTACCTCCATCAAGAGGGTCCGAACCTGGGTAAAACATCGTGTCCCCTGCCTCCTGTTACCATCCGCCTTAGACGCACAGTTCGGGACCCCCTACCCGAGATTCGTCGGTTTTGACACCGACATTGATGCTTTCATTGAGAGTTCCTCTGTGTCGTCATCATTAGGCTTGATGGCTCCTTCGATCATCGATAACGATGCAGTCCAGGGAGAGACTTTTCTCCCCGGACAGATCTTCGTATTCGGCGGCTTCGCACTGCGGGCCAACTTGCTTGGCCATCTGGAGCAGATCGAGAGTTACGCCTCTGGCCACCAGGTCAAGTTTGGAAGCTTAAACTACACGGCAGACATACGCGGAGACTTGATCTTCGACGGTTTCGAGCCCCTACCGAGCGCACCGCACGGTCACGATGAGCATGATTTAGCTCTACCATCGAACAGTGTTCAGGAGACCGCACCGGCAACCGCTCTGACCCTCAATTAGGAGCCAATTGCGCCGTCCATGGATGGGGGGATTGAAGGAAATATGCCCTAGAGGCAATAATAAAGTTATTATTTATTTCCATATATCATGATAAATGTTTATTATTCATGCTAGAATTGTATTAACCGGAAACATAATACATGTGTGAATACATAGACAAACAGAGTGTCACTAGTATGCCTCTACTTGACTAGCTCGTTAATCAAAGATGGTTATGTTTCCTAACCATGAACAAAGAGTTGTTATTCGATTAACGAGGTCACATCATTAGTTGAATGATCTGATTGACATGACCCATTCCATTAGCTTAGCACCCGATCGTTTAGTATGTTGCTATTGCTTTCTTCATGACTTATACATGTTCCTATAACTATGAGATTATGCAACTCCCGTTTACCGGAGGAACACTTTGGGTACTACCAAACGTCACAACGTAATTGGGTGATTATAAAGGAGTACTACAGGTGTCTCCAATGGTAGATGTTGGGTTGGCGTATTTCGAGATTAGGGTTTGTCACTCCGATTGTCGGAGAGGTATCTCTGGGCCCTCTCGGTAATACACATCACATAAGCCTTTCAAGCATTATAACTAAGATGTTAGTTGTGAGATGATGTATTACGGAACGAGTAAAGAGACTTGCCAGTAACGAGATTGAACTAGGTATTGGATACCGACGATCGAATCTCGGGCAAGTAACATACCGATGACAAAGGGAACGACGTATGTTGTTATGCGGTCTGACCGATAAAGATCTTCGTAGAATATGTAGGAGCCAATATGGGCATCCAGGTCCCGCTATTGGTTATTGACCGGAGACGTGTCTCGATCATGTCTACATTGTTCTCGAATCGTAGGGTCCGCACGCTTAACGTTACGATGACAATTATTATGACTTTATGCATTTTTATGTACCGAAGGTTGTTCGGAGTCCCGAATGTGATCACGGACATGACGAGGAGTCTCGAAATGGTCGAGACATAAAGATTGATATATTGGAAGCCTATGTTTGGACATCGGAAGTGTTCCGGGTGAAATCGGGATTTTACCGGATTACCGGGAGGGTTACCGGAACCCCCCGGGAGCCAAATGGGCCTACATGGGCCTTAGTGGAAAGGTGAAAGGGCTGCCCCATGGGCTGCGCGCCTCCCCCCTTCCCCTAGTCCTATTAGGACTAGGGAAGGTGGCCGGCCACCCCCTCTCTCCTTCCCACTTGAGGAAACCTAGTTGGACTAGGATTGGAGGGAGGAGTCCTACTCCCGGTAGGAGTAGGACTCCTCCTGCGCCTCCCACCTTGGCCGGCCAGCCCCTCCTCTTGAAACCTTTATATACGGGGGCAGGGGGCACCTCTAGACACACAAGTTGATCCTTGAGATCGTTCCTTAGCCGTGTGCGGTGCCCCCTGCCACCAAATTCCACCTCGATCATACCGTTGTAGTGCTTAGGCGAAGCCCTGCGTCGGTAGTACATCAAGATCGTCATCACGCCGTCGTGCTGACGGAACTCTTCCTCGACGCTTTGCTGGATCGGAGCCCGAGGATCGTCATCGAGCTGAACGTGTGCTAAGAACTCGGAGGTGCCGGAGTAACGGTGCTTGGATCGGTCGGATCGGGAAGACGTACGACTACTTCCTCTACGTTGTGTGATCGCTTCCGCAGTCGGTCTGCGTTGGTACATAGACAACACTCTCCCCTCTCGTTGCTATGCATCACCATGATCTTGCGTGTGCGTAGGAAAATTTTGAAATTACTACGTTCCCCAACAGTGGCATCCAAGCCTAGGTTTTATGGTTTGATGTTATTTGCACGAGTAGAACACAAGTGAGTTGTGGGCGATACAAGTCATACTGCCTACCAGCATGTCATACTTTGGTTCGGTGGTATTGTTGGACGAGACGACCCGGACCAACCTTACGCGTACGCTTACACGAGACCGGTTCCCTCGACGTGCTTTGCACATAGATGGCTTGCGGGCGACTGTCTCTCCAACTTTAGTTGAACCGAGTGTGGCTACGCCCGGTCCTTGAGAAGGTTAAAACGGAGTCTATTTGATGAACTATCATTGTGGTTTTGATGCGTAGGTGAGATGAGTTCTTACTTAAGCCCGTAGCAGCCACGTAAAACTTGCAACAACAAAGTAGAGGACGTCTAACTTGTTTTTGCAGGGCATGTTGTGATGTGATATGGTCAAGGCATGATGCAGATTTTATTGTATGAGATGATCATGTTTTGTAACCAAGTTATCGGCAACTGGCAGGAGCCATATGGTTGTCGCTTTATTGTATGCAATGCAATCGCGATGTAATGCTTTACTTTATTACTAAGCGGTAGTGATAGTCATGGAAGCATAAGATTGGCGAGACGACAACGATGCTACGATGGAGATCAAGGTGTCGCGCCGGTGACGATGGTGATCATGACGGTGCTTCGGAGATGGAGATCACAAGCACAAGATGATGATGGCCTTATCATATCACTTATATTGATTGCATGTGATGTTTATCTTTTATGCATCTTATCTTGCTTTGATTGACGGTAGCATTATAAGATGATCTCTCACTAAATTATCAAGAAGTGTTCTCCCTGAGTATGCACCGTTGCCAAAGTTCGTCGTGCCCAGACACCACGTGATGATCGGGTGTGATAAGCTCTACGTCCAAATACAACGGGTGCAAAACAGTTGCACACGCAGAATACTCAGGTTATACTTGACGAGCCAAGCATATACAGATATGGCCTCGGAACACGGAGACCGAAAGGTCGAGCGTGAATCATATAGTAGATATGATCAACATAACGATGTTCACCATTGAAAACTACTCCATCTCACGTGATGATCGGTTATGGTTTAGTTGATTTGGATCACGTGATCACTTAGAGGATTAGAGGGATGTCTATCTAAGTGGGAGTTCTTAAGTAATTTGATTAACTGAACTTAAACTTATCATGAACTTAGTACCTGATAGTATCTTGCTTGTTTATGTTGATTGTAGATAGATGGCTCGTGCTGTTGTTCCGTTGAATTTTAATGCGTTCCTTGAGAAAGCAAAGTTGAAAGATGATGGTAGCAATTACACGGACTGGGTCCGTAACTTGAGGATTATCCTCATTGCTGCACAGAAGAATTACGTCCTGGAAGCACCGCTGGGTGCCAGGCCTGCTGCTGGAGCAACGCCAGATGTTATGAACGTCTGGCAGAGAAAAGCTGATGACTACTCGATAGTTCAGTGTGCCATGCTTTACGGCTTAGAATCGGGACTTCAACGACGTTTTGAACGTCATGGAGCATATGAGATGTTCCAGGAGTTGAAGTTGATATTTCAAGCAAATGCCCGAATTGAGAGATATGAAGTCTCCAATAAGTTCTATAGCTGCAAGATGGAGGAGAACAGTTCTGTCAGTGAGCATATACTCAAAATGTCTGGGTATAATAATCACTTGATTCAGATGGGAGTTAATCTTCCAGATGATTGCGTCATTGACAGAATTCTCCAATCACTGCCACCAAGCTACAAGAGCTTCGTGATGAACTATAATATGCAAGGGATGAACAAGACTATTCCCGAGCTCTTCGCAATGCTGAAAGCTGCGGAGGTAGAAATCAAGAAGGAGCATCAAGTGTTGATGGTCAACAAGACCACTAGTTTCAAGAAAAAGGGCAAAGGGAAGAAGAAGGGGAACTTCAAGAAGAACAGCAAGCAAGTTGCTGCTCAGGAGAAGAAACCCAAGTCTGGACCTAAGCCTGAAACTGAGTGCTTCTACTGCAAGCAGACTGGTCACTGGAAGCGGAACTGCCCCAAGTATTTGGCGGATAAGAAGGATGGCAAGGTGAACAAAGGTATATGTGATATACATGTTATTGATGTGTACCTTACTAGAGCTCGCAGTAGCACCTGGGTATTTGATACTGGTTCTGTTGCTAATATTTGCAACTTGAAACAGGGACTACGGAATAAGCGGACGCTAGCAAAGGACGAGGTGACGATGCGCGTGGGAAACGGTTCCAAAGTCGATGTGATCGTGGTCGGCACGCTACCTCTACATCTACCTTCGGGCTTAATATTAGACCTAAATAATTGTTATTTGGTGCCAGCGTTGAGCATGAACATTATATCTGGATCTTGTTTAATGCGAGACGGTTATTCATTTAAATCAGAGAATAATGGTTGTTCTATTTATATGAGTAATATCTTTTATGGTCATGCACCTTTGAAGAGTGGTCTATTCTTGTTGAATCTCGGTAGTAGTGATACACATATTCATAATTTAGAAGCCAAAAGATGCAGAGTTGATAATGATAGTGCAACTTATTTGTGGCACTGCCGTTTAGGTCATATCGGTGTAAAGCGCATGAAGAAACTCCATACTGATGGGCTTTTGGAACCACTTGATTATGAATCACTTGGTACTTGCGAACCGTGCCTCATAGGCAAGATGACTAAAACACCGTTCTCCGGTACTATGGAGAGAGCAACAGATTTATTGGAAATCATACATACTGATGTATGTGGTCCGATGAATATTGAGGCTCGTGGCGGATATCGTTATTCTCTCACCTTCACAGATGATTTAAGCATATATGGGTATATCTACTTAATGAAACATAAGTCTGAAACATTTGAAAGGTTCAAGGAATTTCAGAGTGAAGTTGAAAATCATCGTAACAAGAAAATAAAGTTTCTACGATCTGATCGTGGAGGAGAATATTTGAGTTACGAGTTTGGTGTACATTTGAAAAATTGTGGAATAGTTTCGCAACTCACGCCACCCGGTACACCACAGCGTAATGGTGTGTCCGAACGTCGTAATCGTACTTTACTAGATATGGTGCGATCTATGATGTCTCTTACTGATTTACCGCTATCGTTTTGGGGTTATGCTTTAGAGACGGCCGCATTCACGTTAAATAGGGCACCATCAAAATCCGTTGAGACGACGCCTTATGAACTATGGTTTGGCAAGAAACCAAAGTTGTCGTTTCTTAACGTTTGGGGCTGCGATGCTTATGTGAAAAAGCTTCAACCTGATAAGCTCGAACCCAAATCGGAGAAATGTGTCTTCATAGGATATCCAAAGGAAACTATTGGATACACCTTCTATCACAGATCCGAAGGCAAGACTTTTGTTGCTAAGTTCGGAAACTTTCTAGAGAAGGAGTTTCTCTCGAAAGAAGTGAGTGGGAGGAAAGTAGAACTTGACGAGGTAACTGTATCTGCTCCCTTATTGGAAAGTAGTACATCACAGAAAACTGTTTCTGCGACACCTATACCAATTAGTGAGGAAGCTAATAATGATGATCATGGAACTTCAGGACAAGATACTACTGAACCACGTAGATCAACCAGAGTAAGATCCGCACCAGAGTGGTACGGTAATCCTATTCTGGAAGTCATGTTACTAGATCATGATGAACCTACGAACTATGAAGAAGCGATGGTGAGCCCAAATTCCGCAAAGTGGCTTGAGGCCATGAAATCTGAGATGGGATCCATGTATGAGAACAAAGTATGGACTTTGGTTGACTTGCCCGATGATCGGCAAGCAATTGAGAATAAATGGATCTTCAAGAAAAAGACTGACGCTGATGGTAATATTACTGTCTATAAAGCTCGACTTGTCACAAAAGGTTTTCGACAAGTTCAAGGGGTTGACTACGATGAGACCTTCTCACCCGTAGCGATGCTTAAGTCTGTCAGAATCATGTTAGGAATTGCCGCATTTTATGATTATGAAATATGGCAGATGGATGTCAAAACTGCATTCCTGAATGGATTTCTGGAAAAAGAGTTGTATATGATGCAACCAGAAGGTTTTGTCGATCCAAAGGGAGCTAACAAAGTATGCAAACTCCAGCGATCCATTTATGGACTGGTGCAAGCATCTCGGAGTTGGAATAAACGCTTTGATAGTGTGATCAAAGCATTTGGCTTTATACAGACTTTTGGAGAAGCCTGTATTTACAAGAAAGTGAGTGGGAGCTCTGTAGCATTTCTGATATTATATGTGGATGACATATTACTGATTGGAAATGATATAGAATTTCTGGATGGCATAAAGGGATACTTGAATAAAAGTTTTTCGATGAAAGACCTCGGGGAAGCTGCTTACATATTAGGCATAAAGATCTATAGAGATAGATCAAGACGCTTAATTGGACTTTCACAAAGCACATACCTTGACAAGATTTTGAAGAAGTTCAAAATGGATCAAGCAAAGAAAGGGTTCTTGCCTGTGTTACAAGGTGTGAAGTTGAGTCAGACTCAATGCCCGACCACTACAGAAGATAGAGAGAAAATGAAAGATGTTCCCTATGCTTCAGCCATAGGCTCTATCATGTATGCAATGCTGTGTACCAGACCTGATGTGTGCCTTGCTATAAGTTTAGCAGGGAGGTACCAAAGTAATCCAGGAGTGGATCACTGGACAGCGGTCAAGAACATCCTGAAATACCTGAAAAGGACTAAGGATATGTTTCTCGTATATGGAGGTGACAAAGAGCTCACCGTAAGAGGTTACGTTGATGCAAGCTTTGACACTGATCCGGACGATTCTAAATCGCAAATCGGATACGTGTTTACTTTAAATGGTGGAGCTGTCAGTTGGTGCAGTTCTAAACAAAGCGTCGTAGCGGGATCTACATGTGAAGCGGAGTACATAGCTGCTTCGGAAGCAGCGAACGAAGGAGTCTGGATGAAGGAGTTCATATCCGATCTAGGTTTCATACCTAGTGCATCGGGTCCAATGAAAATCTTTTGTGACAATACTGGTGCAATTGCTTTGGCAGAGGAATCCAGATTTCACAAAAGGACCAAACACATCAAGAGACGCTTCAACTCCATCCGGGATCTAGTCCAGGTGGGAGACATAGAGATTTGCAAGATACATACGGATCTGAATGTTGCAGACCCGTTGACTAAGCCTCTTCCACGAGCAAAACATGATCAGCACCAAGGCTCCATGGGTGTTAGAATCATTACTGTGTAATCTAGATTATTGACTCTAGTGCAAGTGGGAGACTAAAGGAAATATGCCCTAGAGGCAATAATAAAGTTATTATTTATTTCCTTATATCATGATAAATTTTTATTATTCATGCTAGAATTGTATTAACCGGAAACATAATACATGTGTGAATACATAGACAAACAGAGTGTCACTAGTATGCCTCTACTTGACTAGCTCGTTAATCAAAGATGGTTATGTTTCCTAACCATGAACAAAGAGTTGTTATTTGATTAACGAGGTCACATCATTAGTTGAATGATCTGATTGACATGACCCATTCCATTAGCTTAGCACCCGATCGTTTAGTATGTTGCTATTGCTTTCTTCATGACTTATACATGTTCCTATAACTATGAGATTATGCAACTCCCGTTTACCGGAGGAACACTTTGGGTACTACCAAACGTCACAACGTAACTGGGTGATTATAAAGGAGTACTACAGGTGTCTCCAATGGTAGATGTTGGGTTGGCGTATTTCGAGATTAGGGTTTGTCACTCCGATTGTCGGAGAGGTATCTCTGGGCCGTCTCGGTAATACACATCACATAAGCCTTGCAAGCATTATAACTAAGATGTTAGTTGTGAGATGATGTATTACGGAACGAGTAAAGAGACTTGCCAGTAACGAGATTGAACTAGGTATTGGATACCGACGATCGAATCTCGGGCAAGTAACATACCGATGACAAAGGGAACGACGTATGTTGTTATGCGTTCTGACCGATAAAGATCTTCGTAGAATATGTAGGAGCCAATATGGGCATCCAGGTCCCGCTATTGGTTATTGACCGGAGACGTGTCTCGGTCATGTCTACATTGTTCTCGAACCGTAGGGTCCGCACGCTTAACGTTACGATGACAGTTATTATGAGTTTATATGCATTTTTATGTATCGAAGGTTGTTCGGAGTCTCGGATGTGATCATAGACATGAAGAGGAGTCTCGAAATGGTCGAGACATAAAGATTGATATATTGGAAGCCTATGTTTGGACATCGGAAGTGTTCCGGGTGAAACCGGGATTTTACCGGATTACCGGGAGGGTTACCGGAACCCCCCGGGAGCCAAATGGGCCTACATGGGCCTTAGTGGAAAGGTGAAAGGGCTTCCCCATGGGCTGCACGCCTCCCCCCTTCCCCTAGTCCTATTAGGACTAGGGAAGGTGGCCGGCCACCCCCTCTCTCCTTCCCACTTGAGGAAACCTAGTTGGACTAGGATTGGAGGGGGGAGTCCTACTCCCGGTAGGAGTAGGACTCCTCCTGCGCCTCCCACCTTGGCCGGCCAGCCCCTCCTCTTGAAACCTTTATATACGGGGGCAGGGGGCACCTCTAGACACACAAGTTGATCCTTGAGATCGTTCCTTAGCCGTGTGCGGTGCCCCCTGCCACCAAATTCCACCTCGATCATACCGTTGTAGTGCTTAGGCGAAGCCCTGCGTCGGTAGTACATCAAGATCGTCATCACGCCGTCGTGCTGACGGAACTCTTCCTCGACGCTTTGCTGGATCGGAGCCCGAGGATCGTCATCGAGCTGAACGTGTGCTAAGAACTCGGAGGTGCCGGAGTAACGGTGCTTGGATCGGTCGGATCGGGAAGACGTACGACTACTTCCTCTACGTTGTGTGATCGCTTCCGCAGTCGGTCTGCGTTGGTACGTAGACAACACTCTCCCCTCTCGTTGCTATGCATCACCATGATCTTGCGTGTGCGTAGGAATTTTTTTGAAATTACTACGTTCCCCAACAGGGATAGACCCCGCCACGGAGGCCGCATTCTCAGCGGCGATCGAGCCGAGTATCGACCTTACCCTTCACGAGAGCCGTGGCGCCAAATTGCCGGATTCTTCCCCGTTCACGGAGTCCGAACCGCGTGTGCCCGTGCCTATCAAATCTGACTTGGCGCCGATCATGGAGTTCACCTCCGCGGATATCTCTCGGCACTCTCCCTTCGGCGACATACTAAACTCATTAAGGTCTCTCTCCCTGTCAGGAGAGTCCTGGCCGAACTATGTCCGGCAGGATTGGGATGCGAATGACGAAGAAATTCGCCACCCACCCACCACCCACTTAGTAGCCACGGTCTACAATTTGACCGACATGCTCGACTTCGACTCCGAAGACATCGACGGTATGGACGAAGATGCAGGAGACGAACAAGAACCACTGCCCACAGGGCACTGGACAGCCACCTCGTCGTATGATATATATATATATATGTGTGTGTGTGTGTGTGTGTGTGTGTGTGTGTGTGGTGGACACACCCAAAGAAGGCAATGGCGACGGGACAGCGGAGGATGACCCCTCCAAGAAGCAACCCAAGCGCCGATGTCAGCAGCGCTGCTCTAAGTCTCGCCAAGGCAAAAGCGGTGATACCGGCACAAGAGATAATAGCACTCCGGACAGTGCCGAAGATGACGACAATCCCCTCTAGCAAGATTTAGAGCAGGAGGGTGGAGAAGCCAGCCCTCCCGAGAGAGCGACAGATGGAGAGACGGAGGATGATAATTACATGCCTCCCTCCGAAGACGAAGCAAGCCTCGACGATGACGAATTTGTCGTGCCTGAGGATCCCGTCGAGCAAGAGCACTTCAAGCGCCGGCTTATAGCCACGGCAAATAGCCTTAAGAAAAAGCAACAACAGCTTCGAGTTGACCAAGATTTGCTAGCTGACAGATGGACTGAAGTCCTTGCGGCCAAGGAATATGAACTCGAACGCCCCTCCAAGAGTTACCCAAGGTGCAGGTTGCTACCTCGACTGGAGGAGGAAGCATTAAAACCTACATCTCCAGCGTATGACACGGCTGATCGGCCACCTCGTGGCCACGACAGAGAGGCATCCCAGCCAAAAGCTTAGCCCGCACCCCGACGCCACTCAAATAAAAATGTCAAGGCTCAGGGAAACACGCTAGACCTGCGAGACATATTGGAGGACAAAGCAAAACACGCAAGATCGATCTACGGATCACGAGGGTGCGCCACTATGCGAGACGATAACCGTCACGCCGGATACAGTAAAAGTAAATCTGGCCGGGCCGAACACAGCGGACAAGACTCATTTGAGATGCGTCGCGATATAGCCCAGTACAGAGGTGCCGCACACCCCCTATGCTTCACAGACGAAGTAATGGATCACCAAATCCCAGAGGGTTTCAAACCCGTAAATATCGAAACATACGATGGCACAACAGATCCTGCGGTATGGATCAAGGACTTCCTCCTGCACATCCACATGGCCCGTGGTGAAGATCTACACGCCATCAAATACCTCCCACTCAAACTCAAAGGACCAGCTCGGCATTGGCTCAACAGCCTGCCAGCAGAATCCATTGGCTGTTGGGAAGATCTGGAAGCCGCATTCCTCAACAACTTCCAGGGCACTTATGTGCGACCACCAGATGCCGATGACTTGAGCCACATAATTCAGCAGCTAGAGGAGTCGGCCAGGAAATTCTAGACTCGGTTCCAGACAAAGAAAAATCAAATCGTCGACTATCCGGATGCAGAGGCCCTAGCAGCTTTTAAGCACAACATCCGCGACGAGTGGCTCGCCCGGCACCTTGGCCAGGAAAAGCCAAAATCTATGGCAGCCCTCACGACACCCATGACCCTCTTTTGCGCGGGAGAGGACAGCTGGCTGGCTCGAAGCAATAGCATATCAAAGAACCATGGTACTTGGGATACCAAGGATAGCAATGGCGGGTCACGTCGCAACAAACACAAGTGCCGCATCAACAGCGACAATACCGAGGATATGGCAGTCAATACCGGATTCAGAGGCTCTAAACCCGATCAGCGGAAAAAGGCATTCAAAAGAAGCACTCCGGGCCCGTCCAGTTTGGACCGTATACTCGATCGCTCGTCTCAAATACATGGCACCCCCGACAAGCTAGCCAACCACACCAACAGGGAGTGTTGGGTGTTCAAGCAGACCGGCAAGTTAATTGCTGAAAACAAAGATAAGGGGTTACATAGCGATGACGAGGAGGAGCCCCGGCCACCGAACACCGGAGGACAGAAGAGGTTCCCCCCACAAGTGCGGACTGTGAACATGATATACGCAACCCACATCCCCAAGAGGGAGCGGAAGCGTGCGCTAAGGGACGTATATGCGTCGGAGCCAGTCGCCCCAAAGTTCAACCCATGGTCCTCCTGTCCGATCACCTTCGATTGCAGGGACCACCCCACTAGTATCCGCCATGGAGGATTCGCCACACTGGTCCTAGACCCAATCATCGACGGATTTCACCTCACTCGAGTCCTTATGGACAGCAGCAGCAGCCTGGACCTGCTTTATCAGGACACAGTGCGCAAAATGGGTATAGACCCCTCAAGGATCAAACCCAGAAAAACGACCTTCAAAGGCGTCATACCAAGTGTAGAGGCCCATTGCACAGGCTCAGTCACACTGGAAGTGGTCTTCGGATCCCCGGATAACTTCCGAAGCGAGGAGTTAATCTTCGATATAGTCTCGTTCCGCAGTGGCTATCATGCACTGCTCGGGCGAACCGCATTTGCGAGATTCAATGCGATACCATATTATGCATACCTCAAGCTCAAGATGCCAGGACCTCGAGGGCTCATCACAATCAATGGAAACACACAGCGCTCTCTCCGCATGGAGGAGCACACTACAGCCCTCGCAGCAGAAGCACATAGCAGCCTCTTCAGGCAATCCACCATTTCGGTGATTGAACACCCAGACACCATCAAGCGCGCCCGGAGTAATCTGCAACAAGACCGCCTGGCACGTTCCGAGCTCGCATAGCAATGCGGCCCCCACCCCAGTCCTAGCCAAACGGCGAAATCCGTGCCACGCGTACATAATTACGCATTGAAAATACCATGGCATAGGTGGGGGGCACGACTACGGCACACCCCAAAACGCGGCTCAACCGCACTAGGGGCTTCCCGCTTTGTTAGTTTTTCTCTCTTTCAGGACTTTACTCTCTGGAAATCCCATCCGGCAATACGATTGCCGGACACACGATACAACAACCAAGGAGGCAGAAAGCTATGTCGCACCATGGAACTCCCAGGTGGTCTCTGATAACGAGTGAAATACCTGCTTTAAATACCATTCCTCAGCTTGCCCTTGGAAGGGACATGTCAAATAGTCCTACTTTTTGCTTATCGCACTACTTGTATCATTCTGCTTCGACGCACCTTTTTGAATAAACAATGCATAGCACTAGACTATTACCGCATTCTCTATTCTTTTATATATATATATATATATATATATATATGTTCATTCATGACATTCAGCACCCGTACACTCTGGTACGGCCAATACGCCAGGGGTTTAAGCGTACCCCATAATACGGCGTGAAGTTTGAACACTTTCGACAGTGCGGCACCCCGAACTTATAGCATTATATGCATCAGCTCCGAATCATGTCTTGGGTCAATAGTTGGGTTTGCCCAGCTCCCACGTTTTCGTACCTTACGTTCCGCTATATCGGCTAAGGTAGCACTGGGAGAACTACTGCGATTGTGCCCCGGTTCATCTGTGCAAGCACCTCAGTAGAGAAAGCTAAAACTGACTGTCATGATAAGGCGAGAGCTGGTCACTATTCGAGAGGTCTCGAGTGCCTAAAGACTTATGCCGCTTAGGGCGAGGAGCCGGCTTTGTCCGGCTTAGGCGTGTATAGCACCCCGAATTTGGCCTTCCGAATACTAGGGGCTTCGCCAAAATTTAAAATTGTAGACTTCTATGGCTAAGTGAGAGTGATAAAGCACCATAGTCCGATTGCCTTATTCGTTGCGCTGAGCACCTCCCTCGAAGGACCCCAACAATGGTAAAAAGAGTGCTTAGATTTATCCCGAACACCCCAGCGCTCGTGGCATGGGGGCAGAAGCCGACGACTGGCCATCTCTCAGATTTGATAAACAGCCGCACAGAAGGTAATATTTTAAATTCAAACAAGCGTTGCATAGCGCATATGAACAAGATTTCATAATACAGGATCACACTAGCAAGTTCATTCAAAAATTACATACTTCGCACACTCGTCCGCCACAAGATAGGCACCCTTCAGGACACCCTCATAATACATTTCGGGATGGCGATGCTCCTTGCCCTGCGGCGGCCCCTCCTTCACCAACTTCTCGGCGTCCATCTTGGCCAAGTGCACCTTCGCACGGGCAAAAGCCCGACGTGCACCTTCGATGCAGACGGACCGCTTTATGACTTCCAGTCGTGGGCAGGCATCCACAAGCCGCCTCACCAGGCTGAAGTAGCTGTTGGGAAGGGAGTCGCCAGGCCACATCTGGACTATAAGGCCCCTCATGGCCTGTTCGGCCGCCTTGTGCAGCTCGACCAGTTCCTTCAGCTGGTTGCTCACAGGCATCGGGTGTTCGGTTCAAATATATACTGAGACCAGAACAACTTCTCCGTCGAGCTTCCCTCCTCGGCCTGGTAGTACTTTGCGGCATCCGACACACTGCGGGCAAATCTGCGAACGCTCCTGGAGAGCTCCGGACTCGGGTAAGTAACAAGTAATTTACTTTCACATGCTTGCTTTGCATAATGAATGCCTTACCCGCCGCTATCTTCATCATCGCCTCAATTTCCTGAAGGGCCTTTTGGGCTTCAGCCTTGGCATGCTTTGTGCTCTCGAGGGCCGCGACAAGCTCGGACTCTCGCTTCTTCGAGTCAAACTCCAAAGTCGCGTGCTTCTTCACGAGAGCCTGGAGCTCTTGCTGCACCTCGCCCACCCGTGCCTCTTGTTTCTCCCGCTCGGTGTGCTCCTTGGCCGCTCTGTTTTCGGCCTCGGACAGCGTTTACTTCAGGGGCGCCACTTCGGTCGTGGCCCCTGGCACATCCATGATGATCCTATCATTTTTTGCAATCGCATCTTTATATATATATATATTTATATTTATATTTATATTTATATTTATATTTATATATATAACTATACCTCTTTATCATTCTCAATATACTTCATTAAATATTCTAAGATACCCCAATACGAGTTTTGTTGAAAAAATATCATCTACGACGTACTTTTTGTAATATACCTTTTTCACGTACAAATACGTCAGTATATATGTAAACATTTAAAAATATGTAGACTCACATGAATTTTTTCATGAAACTCATTTTGGGATATCTAATAATTCCTAGTGAAGTATATTAAAAATAATAAAGAGGTATAAAAGATTCATCTATGTGGTATATTAGGAGCGGGAGTACGTACTCCCAGGAGTACACAACCATTTTCCTATATATAGGGAAAATCAAAGCTATTGTGTTTCTCTAGGAAGATTGCAATCAAGGCCACATGTTTGCATTGGGATATGGTCCACCTTCTTTCCCTCTTTATATTTCTTGCATTTTAGGTGCTTCACTTTTATTTCCTCATATAGAGCAAAGTGGGCCACCGTCCCCCTTTAGGCCAGTAGGCTCAGTGGTAGGCTGGTATTTCTGGCGCGGCGCAGACCTCGGCCCACGTGACTAAGGTTCTTGGCCCATGAACAGTTCCGAGCTACTGATGAAGTACCTACCCCAGGAACGGTTCGTGCTTTCTTTTTTGTAGTTTTTATTTTTTTTCTCCGGCCTTGTGCTATGCTCAGGTTGTGGGCTTTGGTTATTTCCGCCCCGTCTCTCTCCCCGTCGCTAGTCGTTTTCCATCACTAGTCGCTCTCCATTCCGATCCAGATCCCACGCCCTAGCCTTCTGCCCTTCCCTTCCCTTCCCCGGCGAGCAGCCCGCTCCAATCCTCTCCCACCCGCGTCGCCGTGCTCCCCAAAGGGCTCCCTCATGACTCCATCTGCTGCACAAATACCAGCGAGATCCGGGTCGACGGGGCACGGTCAATATCATCATCAACCTCCAGTCCCTCGTGCCTCGTGTCGTGCGGGGTGCGGCAAGTTCCCGCTGGTGGAGCACTAAGGCCGTAAGGCGAGCTCCCGGTGGCAGCCCTGGCCGCTGAGCCAGGTCCGAGGAGAATGGATCACCGGCGTCCATGGTGCGGGCTTGGATCGCTGGTCCGCGGTGGTGGCGAGGGGTTGCAAGGGTCTGGTGTGGACGAGTGGTGGTGTTGGCCGTGGATCACAGAGGTGGCACGCTGGGGATGGATCCGCGGGGTAGCGTGTAGGCCTCTGAATCTTCCCCCGGTCATGGACTCCACGCCTTGCCAACGTGGTCCTCGCCTGCCAACTCCATCGAGAGCTGTGAGGTGGCAGCCGGGGAGAGCAGGATTCAAGTCGAACATGCAGCACCTACACGCTACGCCGAGCTGCGCCTTGCTTCCCCGTGGTCTAGCGCGGGGGTGGTCGCTTCCACATGCCTCTGTTGGACTCGGTAGTGGGTTCGCTCCTGCTGATGCCTCATCCCCGTCCTCGACAACGACGGATGAAGAAGCAAGGTGTGGGGAGCCTCTTCCTCCTGGATGCCCCCGAGTCCAGCACCATCCGACCCTGTGAGCACATCTTCTGTATTCGTCCGAGCAACTTGATTGGGGTGTTTGATTTTTTCAGGAACAACTAGATTGCATTGTTTGTTTTATTTTTAGAATCCAAAACCAATCCATTCTTGCAAAAAAAATCGGTGAACATGATGCTTCAGTTGGTAGGAGTGGTTTGGCACGATCCAATCTACTCATGGATTACCATGTGGAGTGCATGAATTTCAGAATTCTGAACATCTCTAGTGTGATGATTTGATGGATGCTCACATGAATAAATTTATAGCTTGCTTTGGCTCTGGCTTAACTGTATGTCCACACGCATATAGGTAGTTGGATTGTTGATCCAACAACATGCTTCTCTGTTTATGAATGACCAAACTACTTTCATGAGCCGATTCTTCACAATAAAAATAACTTTAGAATAGGAATAAATGAAGTGTACTGCTGAGCCTAATGGGCAATGCTTTGGTGTTGTATTCATGTAGGTAACACCGGGTGCTTTGTTACAAGTTCCTCTTTACCCTGAAAAAGAGCAGTAGCACAAGCAAAAATGGTTGAAATGTCTACTGTTTGAAAGAGAGATTTCATATATGGAATTGAGATTGTTACCTATCAGTTATTTGAAGGACAAGATAAACATGCTCGATGTTGTATCTGTGCATTGTCTTTCTTCGTGGTGTTAGCCGTTCTACCGATTGTTTCTTCATTGTTTCTTCATTTGTAGCTGCCAATAGCGAATACTACAATGGGACCAGGGAGTGTTGTTTCATTTCTTATGACTCACTTTATGATCTTCGTCAGTGATACTCTTCTCAATACCAATGAATAAGATGAAAAGAACCGTGGTGCTACGTAGAATTTCGCAGAGAGATCGATGATTCGAGAATGGGAGAAAGAGTGATCTACCATTTTTAATTGACGGAAGCTTTATCAGTTCTATCCTTGGTTATTTTGACTGCTGTGAAGTACAACGGACAAGAATTTCTGTATGAGGTTATACACGCGCGTATTAGTACTAGTATACTGAAGAAATGCATGACGTGCGTCAGTGTGTGTGCGCGCGCGCCTCTTGGCTGCTGGTACTAAAGTAACTTGATACCCGTGTGTGTTTGTGGCTGCGAAAATTGATTTAGGTTATAACACATGCACCGTTTGTTCTTACACGCTGGCTCTCTTTAAGGTCTTTTAATATTTTATTATTTTCTTTACTAATGGTTTGTTTAGAAATCTAGCTAAATATGCAAGGGATTTCTTGTAGTTCTGATAAAAACCAAAATTAACTTAACATTTTGAGCAAAACAGAACACCCCTTGATTTTGTGCTATCGAAATCTCAGCTGAATATATAAATGCAACTATTTGATTATAAACCTACAAAAAAAAACTATTTGACTATCACACATTCTCCCTGTTGGATGTTGAATAGTAGGAAACTAAAGTGCCCAGTAGCACATGTGCTGTACGAAGTGGAGCCTGGGCACCGATTTGAATTTTCGAGCCTGGTCCTGCGTCTTTTGCGTGCGGTATGCAAGTCTCCACACTTTCTAGCTTTTCCTCGTGACCTGTGAAAACATGGCCTACTCTGTTCTTCTCTCTACTCACATGCACTATGGCATGCTCATGCCCAGCATTCTTAAGGCTGAGCTTGGTTTGCAGCCCATACGCTGTGCTGTCGTTGCTACTAGACAGAGGCTGCCTGGTTTCTGCAAACTGGAAAGTTGGAGCAGGTGCGGCCACTGCTCGCACCGAGAAATAAGACTTTTACTTGCGCTCATGCTGCATATCAGTTGCGCTCACGGTGGCCATAAGGACAGCACCTACACTGCGTGTCAGTCTGCGTGTGTTGGTACAGGGATAGAGCGTATTATTATTTAATCTAAGCACCAAAACCAACAACTATCAACGAACAGATGTGAGTTGAACATGAAACTTATACCCCTTTCCGTGGTCCAGTATCTTCGTATGATTATAATGACATATAACCTTCATTTTTCATTGACCAAATCTTGCACAACCGCATGCGTGCATTTCTTTATTGGACCAGATACCTTTTATTCCATGGATGTTATGCCCCTCGAGGCATCACCCTGATCGAGCAACTCGTGCCAAGAGATCAACTCCGCCGGTGCCAGCGACGGTGTTGTTCTCACTGTCGTTTTTGTTCGCCTTCACCTTCGATCCCGTCTTCTGCCGGCTCCAGTGGCCGACTCATTCGTGATGGTGGATCTCCTGGCCCGCAGCAAGATCTACATCACTGGGGGCGTGGAGGATGGCGGTGACAAGGCGGTGAACAACATGGGTCGTGTACAATGCAGCGACCAATGGGTTGGCTCAAGCGGGGAGCATGAGGATGGAGATAGGTACATGGCGACCAGGGAAGTGAGCGGGCGGGTGGTGGTCGCTAGGAAAGAGAGCGAGGCGGAGGTGTTAGAGCTGAAGGAAGGCGGTGGGCACCCTCGGACAGCAAGGGCGCGGCGAGGTACGACTCGGCGACAGTTGGGGGCAAATTGTACGGTGGAGGGGTGGACGTGGTCGTTGTAGTCATGCCGATTATCAGAAAGGCGCCACGCGATGACCACCACGAAGGTGTCAATCATAGTAGGAAAGAGTTCGCAAGGGGGAGAAGAAGCTGGAAATTAAGAGGGAGAAGATCGAGTTGAAGAAGCAAGAGGCCGCGATCAAATGGGAACTCAAGAAGGCCAAGACATTTGGAGAGATTGAGCTTGAGAAGGAGAGGTTGCAACTCACACGGGACGCGGAGGATGCGAAGATCATGTTGGTAGACGAAACCCTCTTAGATGAGCATGCAAAGAAGTGGCTTGAGAATAAGAAGAAGGAGATCAATGACTGTAGGGAGTACGAGGTGGCAAAGGCGGCAATGGTAGCGGATCATGCGGCCAGAATGCAGGTGGAGCAGGACGCAAGCATAGGCTCGGAGCAGGCGGCATAGATGGCGTCTGACTAGTGATCCGATAAGCGAGCCATCCGTCACGCTCGGACATTGATTTCATTTTGACATGTTTGTTTTGTTGAACTCTGGTTTGCTTTGCTTTGTTTTGAACTGTTTTTTTTTTGGAAAAGGAGGTTAAACTCCCGGCCTCTGCATCAATCGATGCATACAACCATCTCTATTACTTATTTCACAAAGGTATGACAAGAAAATACATTAAACCACCCGAAGCCACCACTCACACCTAAAAACCCGGCGTCGTCACCGATCCATCCACATAACATATCGGGGCCAACAGGCGGTGCATCAGACCTAAAGCGCGCACCACATGCACACGTTATAGAAGCCAGAAGCCGCCATCATCCTCGGACCGCTGACTCATCTTCAGGATAGAGATTCGCATCATCCTTGCCATTCCAGACACCCGTCGACGCCACCACGGCGCCCAACGGGGCCACTGCCCTGCACGCATTCATCCAGATGCGAAGAGTCTAGAAAATATGTCGTGCGTAGCACCTGCCGACCAGGCATGACACAGTGTAGCACCTGTCGGTCAGGCATGACTTGATATCTCCACCTAAACTCTGTGCAAGACTTAGCCGCTCCATCTCATGCCTCTGTCTTTTAGCGCTGCTCCACAAATGATGCTCCCAAGAGAGTAACGACACCGCAGTACCATCATCATCCGATCTGGATGACCAGATCTGAGGGTTTCCCCCGAAACAACACGAGTGGGTCGACAGAAGTTACACGACGATGCCTTCATCAAGGTAACGATGCAAAATGCCATCATCGCCCGCCATCAGCTCGATTTTCACGGGCAACTCTGTCTCCCCAACTCGCAACCGGGACTAGATGACGGATCTGGAGATCCGATCACCTAGCCTCAGGTTGACCATCTCCAGCAAAGGAGGCGGCCACCACCGCCACGTCCAGGGCCGGAGCACCCGACGTCCTCGTGATGCGGGTCGATCCCAGGAGCAGCATGCCGTTGACGGGACGGTACACAACATCAGCAAGTGCGGCCCGCCCGAAGCCCATCTGGACCCAGATCGGGTGTCCATGCCGCCGCTGCTGGACCCGTCGCTGAACGCCGCCGCCCTGCACCACTGTCGTAGATTCGGCCATCGGGACCGCCGCCGTCCTGACCGAATCGTTAGCCGAGGAGAAACGTCGTCGCTGCGGCACACATGCTTTGCCTGCGACGCCTCTGGTGGCGGCGACGGGGAGAGGAGATGCGCTGGAGTGAACGGGAGACGGCTGGCGGGGGTACTCTGGTGCGGCGTGGAGGTGCCGCACGGGAGCGGGGGTAGGGTTTGTTTCAAACTGTTGAATTCGATGGATGTATGGCGCAACATATAAAGGGCCCGACGGGCGCTGTCCACCAACGCGGCCAAACGCGCCCGCGGGCATTTACAGGGCTGGATTTGCCAAGTCCGACCACTCTTACTTGGCTCGTGACATGCAAAAGCGGGAATGGCGTGTATTGTAGTCTAGGTGGACACGTGAACCCTATAGCATGCGCAAGTGTGCGTCAAATTGGTGAGGTGAGCCAGGGCAGCATCAGAACCACCAGTGCATGCATTTACATGCGAGTCTTTGACTAGGGAGAGCTATTCTGTATCATCCTCTTCGAAGCCAGGCAAGCAAGTTAGCTGAATAAGAAAACATGCATTCTAACTGATGCATCGTCCTGTCACGAGAAGGGCCCATTGACTCGAGCAGATAGCGCGTGGCCGTCGGTAGACGCCCTGCATTCCATCAAAACCCGGACGTTGTTCAGACTGCTTGTCTTGGCGTGCCTTCGCTTTTCTTGGCTTCCACGATGTTCTCATGGATCGATCACAAGCTGCTTGACCAGTTACTAAATGACTGTAAATTAACTCTAACACGATGAATGCAGGGTCTATTGCAGGGGATGAATGCATGGTGTGGCCACCAGCGTGGTGAAGAAAACAGCGCGGCACCCCTCCCTCTCTAGCGCCCAGCTGGCGCGGCCCCGAAGCGATAGCGCGTGACCAAATCGTGGTCTACTCAGCGACCCCGGAGGATCACGAAGGGACCGGCTACAGCGGCGGCAATTCGATCCGTCCAGCTGCATGAAGCTGAGTTCACCACGCACTAGCCTACACTTGCGGCCGCGCGATGGATACATCGCGGAAACCCACGCACGGACGCGAAGTCTCAGCCATGTGCGGCGTGCTAAATTTGCAGCAACTCTGGTACGTGCATGCACAAGTAGAGTAGTACGTTTGCATGCACAAGTCTTGGGGATGCACATCCATGGCCGCTACACGTCCAACTACACCGATCTTAGGCCAACTCCATCGCACGACCTTAAACGGACGTCCGTTTTGTTCGGATTCTGTCCGTTTGGATAGAGTAATAGGGTCATGTTCGGCCAGTTTCTGGGATGCGGTTTCCGTGCGCTCAATGCGCGGATACATCCCGGCCGCATCCTGTCCGCGTACATTTTTCTTTGCAAGCTCTTAACTTTTTTTCATCATTCATTTTTAGTACATGTGAATACATCACCAAATTTTGACTAGAAAAATAAGACCAAAGAAAACAAAAACCACAAGAATACATTTAAGAAGATATCTAACTTCCATAACTGCTCCTGTAAGTTGGATTAGTGCCTTCTCGTTGAATTTATTATTGATCTGCGAAGGAGGCTCGATTTTACGTGCTTCTTTCTTCTTCGAGTCTAAAAAAGTAAAGGTTGCTTCCTCGCATTTAGTATCATGTCAAACCTCTATTCTAGCAACAAGTGCACTAGTCTCATCTCTAGCCTCTATGCTAGCTAAAAATGCACGAACATCTACTAAATTGCGCTCTATCAATATATCGACGTACTCTTCTTCCCAATACCAAAACTTGCATCAATGCTACACAATAAAATTTTAAATTAGCACAACTAGTCAAATCCAAGAGCACAACCGAAGCTAAAAAGAACACATACCCCATCGTTTAAGCACTTGATAAACACCCATCCGGGATGTTCTGACGTTGTAGACACGTGGCGCACGACCTTCTTTGGGCAGGGGTCGCACTTAATGAGTGGCAACGTATGACGCCCGGATAATTAAGCTACAGTAAATCCCTGTTAATGATGCCACGTCACCACGATTACTGTTGTTAATCTTGCGATGATTCAAATCTCGTTCAAATTTCAATTTAAAACTGAGTCAAACAATAAAAGTTTTCAACTGACAAATCTAAAATGATCAAGTTGTAGCAAATAAATCATAGATGGTTATGGTGGTGGAACCACATTGCTAGGAGATGTTTAAATACTCCGAACTAAATAGAACAACAGCCAAAACCAATAATTAAATGCCTTTTATAAAGTATAAAGTATTAAACTAATTCTTTTAGGTGCCCAAGATATAGTGGCATTAGAATAAGTAGTGATACTATATTAGGAACTGAGATCATAATTATAAAAACTAAAATGGAGAGAAACTAAAAATAAAACAGAAAAAGAAAATTTAGAAAAACAAAGTACCAAAAAAAAGGAGATAAAAGGAGACCCCCCCGCTGGGCCATGACCTAGATGGGCTCGGGGCCAACTAGCCCAACTGGACCAGCCGGCCAGCCCATCCACCCCGCTCCCTCTCCATAACCCCCCTCCCCACTCCACCGGCCACACCCGACCGAACCCTATCCCCACCTGCCCCAAATCCCCCGCACGATCCCCACTCTCTCCCTCCCCACTCGCCTGGGTCGGGGAGGAGCCCGATCCAGTGTCTCCGCCGCAGGCGCCCATCCCCGGCGCGGCCACCAGTCGCGCCGTCCGACGCCACCGCCCGCTCTCCGGCTCCTCCCGCACAGCGCCCCCCCCCCTCGACACGAGCTGGATCGGGGGCTGGACCCCGCGACCCCCGAGCCCCGACGACCGCGCCCCGTCCGCTGCAGATCGAGGGCCTCCTCGACTCGCCGGACTGCTCCGCCATCGCCGGAGCCCTTCCCCGCCGGACTGCATCCCCTGCGTCGCGTCGTCTTCGCCCTCCTCCTCGCCCTCCATTGCCCCTGACCCTACGGATCCGCGGTGAGGCCCCCGGCCTCCTCTCCCCCTGTCCTCGTACACGCGCGCCCCGCCGGATTCGCCTTGGCCGCCCCCTGCCGCCGCTCTCCCTCCGTCGTGCAGCCCTACTGCTGCTGCTCCGCTGCGGAAGCCGTGCTGCCCCGCACCGGCCCGGTCGCGCCACCCCCCCTCCAGCCTGCGCCGCCCAGCCTCGGTGCTGCCCCGCCGTGGCCTCGCCGGTGCCATCGCCGGCGCCCGGCGTGTTGGAAATATGCCCTAGAGGCAATAATAAATAAGTTATTATTATATTTCCTTGTTCATGATAATCGTTTATTATTCATGCTAGAATTGTATTGATAGGAAACTCAGATACATGTGTGGATACATAGACAACACCATGTCCCTAGTAAGCCTCTAGTTGACTAGCTCGTTGATCAATAGATGGTTACGGTTTCCTGACCATGGACATTGGATGTCGTTGATAACGGGATCACATCATTAGCAGAATGATGTGATGGACAAGACCCAATCCTAAGCCTAGCACAAAGATCGTGTAGTTCGTATGCTAAAGCTTTTCTAATGTCAAGTATCATTTCCTTAGACCATGAGATTGTGCAACTCCCGGATACCGTAGGAGTGCTTTGGGTGTACCAAACGTCACAACGTAACTGGGTGACTATAAAGGTGCACTATAGGTATCTCCGAAAGTGTCTGTTGGGTTGGCACGAATTGAGACTAGGATTTGTCACTCCGTGTAAGCGGAGAGGTATCTCTGGGCCCACTCGGTAGGACATCATCATAATGTGCACAATGTGATCAAGGAGTTGATCACGGGATGATGTGTTACGGAACGAGTAAAGAGACTTGCCGATAACGAGATTGAACAAGGTATCGGTATACCGATGATCGAATCTCGGGCAAGTACAATACCGATAGACAAAGGGAATTGTATACGGGATTGATTGAGTCCTTGACATCGTGGTTCATCCGATGAGATCATCGTGGAACATGTGGGAGCCAACATGGGTATCCAGAGCCCGCTGTTGGTTATTGACCGGAGAACGTCTCGGTCATGTCTGCATGTCTCCCGAACCCGTAGGGTCTACCCACTTAAGGTTCGATGACGCTAGGGTTATAAAGGAAGTTTGTATGTGGTTACCGAATGTTGTTCGGAGTCCCGGATGAGATCCCGGACGTCACGAGGAGTTCCGGAATGGTCCGGAGGTAAAGATTTATATATGGGAAGTCCTATTTTGGTCACCGGAAAGGTTTCGGGGTTTATCGGTAATGTACCGGGACCACCGGGAGGGTCCCGGGGGTCCACCAAGTGGGGCCACCAACCCCGGAGGCTTGCGTGGGCTAAGTGTGGGAGGGTACCAGCCCCAGGTGGGCTGGTGCGCCCCCCCCCCCCACAAGGGCCCAAGGTGCCTAAGAGGTGGAAAGGGGGCAAACCCTAAGGGGATATGGGCCTTAGGGCCCATATTGGTGCGCCTCCCTCTCCCCTCCCCTCTTGGCCGCCACCCCAAGTCCCATCTAGGGCTGCCGTCCCCCCTAGGGGTGGGAACCCTAGAGGGGGCGCACCCTCCTCCCTCTCCCCTATATATAGTGAGGCATAGGGCTGCCCATTACACGCGATTCGATCTCTCGTTGGTGCAGCCCTGCATCTCTTCTTCCTCCTCTCCCATGGTGCTTGGCGAAGCCCTGCAGGATTGCCACGCTCCTCCACCATCACCATGCCGTTGTGCTGCCGCTGGATGGAGTCTTCCTCAACCTCTCCCTCTCTCCTTGCTGGATCAAGGCGTGGGAGACGTCACCGGGCTGTACGTGTGTTGAACGCGGAGGTGCCGTCCGTTCGGCACTAGGATCATCGGTGATTTGAATCACGACGAGTACGACTCCATCAACCCCGTTCACTTGAACGCTTCCGCTTAGCGATCTACAAGGGTATGTAGATGCACTCTCCTTCCCCTCGTTGCTAGTCTCTCCATAGATAGATCTTGGTGACACGTAGGAAAATTTTGAATTTCTGCTACGTTCCCCAACAGTGGTATCAGAGCTAGGTCTATTGCGTAGATTCTATGCACGAGTAGAACACAAAGTAGTTGTGGGCGTTGATTTTGTTCAATATGCTTGCCGTTACTAGTCTTATCTTGATTCGGCGGCATCGTGGGATGAAGCGGCCCGGACCAACCTTACACGTACTCTTACGTGAGACCAGTTCCACCGACAAACATGCACTAGTTGCATAAGGTGGCTGGCGGGTGTCTGTCTCTCCCACTTTAGTCGGATCGGATTCGATGAAAAGGGTCCTTATGAAGGGTAAATAGCAATTGGCATATCACGTTATGGTCTTTGCGTAGGTAAGAAACGTTCTTGCTAGAAACCCATAGCAGCCACGTAAAACATGCAAACAACAATTAGAGGACGTCTAACTTGTTTTTGCAGGGTATGCTATGTGATGTGATATGGCCAAAGGATGTGATGAATGATATATGTGATGTATGAGATTGATCATGTTCTTGTAATAGGAATCACGACTTGCATGTCGATGAATATGACAACCGGCAGGAGCCATAGGAGTTGTCTTTATTTATTTATGACCTGCGTGTCAACATAAACGTCATGTAATTACTTTACTTTATTGCTAAAGCGTTAGCCATAGTAGTAGAAGTAATAGATGACGTGACAACTTCAAGAAGACACGATGATGGAGATCATGGTGTCATGCCGGTGACGATGATGATCATGGAGCCCCGAAGAAGGAGATCAAAAGGAGCAATATGATATTGGCCATATCATGTCACTATTTGATTGCATGTGATGTTTATCATGTTTTTGCATCTTGTTTACTTAGAACGACGGTAGTAAATAAGATGATCCCTCATAAACAATTTCAAGAATGTGTTCTCCCCTAACTGTGCACCGTTGCTAAAGTTCGTCGTTTTGAAGCATCACGTGATGATCGGGTGTGATAGATCCTTACGTTCACATACAACGGGTGTAAGACAGTTTTACACATGCAATACACTTAGGGTTAACTTGACGAGCCTAGCATGTACAGACATGGCCTCGGAACACAGAAGACCGAAAGGTCGAGCATGAGTCGTATAGAAGATACGATCAACATGAAGATGTTCACCGACGTTGACTAGTCCGTCTCACGTGATGATCGGACACGGCCTAGTTGACTCGGATCATGTAATCACTTAGATGACTAGAAGGATGTCTATCTGAGTGGGAGTTCATAAGATGAACTTAATTATCCTGAATATAGTCAAAAGGATTTTGCAAATTATGTCGTAGCTCGCGCTTCAGTTCTACTATTTAGATATGTTCCTAGAGAAAATTTAGTTGAAAGTTGATAGTAGCAATTATGCGGACTAGGTCCGTAAACTGAGGATTGTCCTCATTGCTTCATAGAAGGCTTATGTCCTTAATGCACCGCTCAGTGTGCTGAACCTCGAACGTGGTCTGTGGATGTTGCGAACATCTGACATACACGTTTTGATAACTACGTGATAGTTCAGTTAAACGGTTTAGAGTTGAGGCAGCGAAGATGGTTTTGAAACGTCACGAAACATATGAGATGTTTCGAGGGCTGAAATTGGAGTTTCAAGCTCGTGCCCACGTCAAGAGGTATAAGACCTCCGACGATTTTCTTAGCCTACCAACTAAGGAGAAAAGCTCAATTGTTGAGCTTGTGCTCAGATTGTCTAAGTACAACAATCATTTGAATCGAGTGGGAGTTGATCTTCCAGATGAGATAGTGATGTTTTCTCCAAAGTCATTACCACCAAGCTGCTAGAGCTCCGTGATGAACTATAATATATCAGGGACATATATGATGATCCTTGATATATTCGTGATGTTTGACACCACAAAAGTAGAAATCGAAAGGGAGCATCAATTGTTGATGGTTGGTAAAACCACTAGTTACAAGAAGGGCAAGGGCACGAAGGGATACTTCATGAAACGGCAATTCAGCTGCTGCTCTAGTGAAGAAACCCAAGGTTGAACCCAAACCCGAGACTAAGTGCTTCTGTAATAAGGGGAACAGCCACTGGAGCAGAATTACCCTAGATACTTGGTAGATGAGAAGGCTGTCGATAGAAGTATATTGGATATACATTATGCTAATGTGTACTTTGCTAGTACTCCTAGTAGCACCAGGGTATTAGATACCGGTTCGGTTGCTAAGTGTTAGTAACTCGAAATAAAAGCTACGGAATAAACGGAGACTAGCTAAAAGTGAGCTGATGATATGTGTTGGAAGTGTTTCCAATGTTGATGTGATCAAGCATCGCACGCTCCCTCTACCATCGAGATTGGTGTTAAACCTAAATAATGGTTATTTGGTGTTTGCGTTGAGCATAGACATGATTGGATTATGTCTATCGCGATACGGTTATTCATTTAAGGAGAATAATGGTTACTCTGTTTATTTGAATAATACCTTCAATGGTCTTACACCTAAAATGAATGGTTTATTAAATCTCGATCATAGTGATACACATGTTCATGCCAAAAGATAGTAATGATAGTACCACATACTGGTGGCACTGCCACGTAAGTCATATCGATATAAAATGAATGAAGAAGCTCCATGTTGATGGATCTTTGGGCTCACTCGTTTTTGAAAGGTTTGAGATATGCGAACCATGTCTATTGGTGTATATGCATGAAGAAACTCCATGCAAATGAACCGTTTGAACTCACTTGATTTTTGAATCACTTGAGACATGCAAATCATACCACATGGGCAAGATGACTGAAAGCCTGGTTTCTCAGTGAAATGGAACTGGAAAGCAACTTGTTGGAAGTAATACATTTTGATGTGTGCAGTCCAATGAGTGCTGAGGCATGTAGTGGATATCGTTATGTTTTTACTTCACAGATGATTTGAGTAAATGTTGAGTATATTTACTTGATGAATCATGAGTCTGAATTATTGAAAGGTTCAAGTAATTTCAGGGTGAAGTTGAAAGATCGTCGTGACAAGAGGATAAAATATCTATGATATGATCATAGAGATGAATATCTGAACTACGAGTTTGGCACAAAATTAAGACATTGTGGGAATTGTTTCACAACTAATACAGCCTAGAACACCATAGTGTGATGGTGTGTCCGAACATCATAACTGCACCCTATTGGATATGATGCATACCATGATGTCTCTTATCGAATTACCATGATAGTTTATGGGTTAGGCATTAGAGACAACCACATTCACTTTAAATAGGGCACCGCGTAATTCCGATGAGATGACACCATGGTTTAGAGAAACCTAAGCTGTCATTTCTTAAAAGTTTGGGGTTGCGACGCTTATGTGAAAAGTTTCAGGTTGATAAGCTCGAACCCAAAGCGGATAAATGCATCTTCATAGGACACCCAAAACAGTTGGGTATACCTCCTGTCTCAGATCCGAAAGCAATAAGGGATTGTTTCTAGAATCGGTTCCTTTCTCGAGGAAAAGTTTCTCTCGAAAGAATTGAGTGGGAGGATGGTGGAGACTTGATGAGGTTATTGAACCGTCACTTAAACTAGTGTATAGCAGGGCACAAAGAATTGTTCCTGTGGCACCTACACCAATTGAAGTGGAAGCTTATGATAGTGATCATGAAACTTCAGATCAAGTCACTACCAAACCTCATAGGACGACAAGAATGCGTACTACTTCAGAGTGATATGTAATCCTGTCTTGGAAGTCATGTTGCTAGACAACAATAAACCTATGAGCTATGGAGAAGCAGTGGTGGGCCTGGATTCCAATAAATGGCTTGAGGCCATAAAATCCGAGAGAGGATCCATGTATGAAAACAAAGTGTAGACTTTGGAAGAACTACTTGATGGTCGTAAGGCTGTTGAGTACAGATGGATTTTAAAAGGAAGACAGACAATGATGGTAAGTGTCACCATTGAGAAAGCTCGACTTGTCGTTAAGGTGTTTCCCGACAAGTTCAAGGAGTTGACTACGGTGAGACTTTCTCACTTGTAGCGATGCTAAGAGTCTGTTGGAATTATATTAACGATTACTGCATTATTTATGAAATCTTGCAGATAGGATGTCAAAACATTGTTTCCTCAACAGTTTTCTTGAGGAAAGGTTGTATGTGATACAACCAGAAGGTTTTGTCAATCCTGAAAAATGCTAATAAGTATGCAAAGCTCCAGCAATCCTTCTAAGGACTGGAGTAAGCATCTCGGAGTTGGAATGTATGCTTTGATGAGATGATCAAAGATTTTGGGTGTATACAATGTTTATGAGAAACTTGTATTTCCAAAGAAGTGAGTGGGAGCACTATAGAATTTCCGATGAGTATATGTTGTTAACATATTGTTGATCGGAAATGATGTAGAATTTCTGGAAAGCATGCAGAGTTATTTGGAAAGTGTTTTTTTCAATGGAAAGCCTGGATTAAGCTACTTGAACATTGAGCATCAAGATCTATAAGGATAGATCAAAACGCTTAATGGTACTTTCAAATGAGCACATACCTTGACATGATCTTGAAGGTGTTCAAGATGGATCAGTCAAAGAAGGAGTTCTTGCCTGAGTTGTAAGGTATGAAGTTAAGACTTAAAGCTCGACCACGGCAGAATAGAGAGAAAGGACGAAGGTCATCCCCTATGCTTAAGACATAGGCTCTACAGTATGCTATGCTGTGTATCGCACCTGAAGTGTGCCTTGCCATGAGTCAGTCAAGGGGTACAAGAGTGATCCAAGAATGGATCACAGGACAGCGGTCAAAGTTATCCTTAGTAACTAGTGGACTAAGGAATTTTCTCGATTATGGAGGTGGTAAAAGAGTTCGTCGTAAAGGGTTACGTCGATGCAAGCTTAACACCTATCCGGATAGCTCTGAGTAGAGATACCGGATACATATAATGGAGCGACAATTTAGTATAGCTCCAAGTAGAACAGTTATTTGGAATAGCTCCAAATAGAACGTGGTAGCTACATCTAGGAGACGACATAGAGATTTCTAAAGCACACACGGATCTGAAAGGTTCAGACCCGTTGACTAAAACCTCTCTCACAAGCAACATGATCAAACCTAGAACTCATTGAGTGTTAATCACATAGTGATGTGAACTAGACTACTGACTCTAGTAAACTCTTGGGTGTTAGTCACATGGCGATGTGACCTGTGAGTGTTAATCACATGGCGATGTGAACTAGATTATTGACTCTAGTGCAAGTGGGAGACTGTTGGAAATCTGCCCTAGAGGCAATAATAAATAAGTTATTATTATATTTCCTTGTTCATGATAATCGTTTATTATTCATGCTAGAATTGTATTGATAGGAAACTCAGATACATGTGTGGATACATAGACAACACCATGTCCCTAGTAAGCCTCTAGTTGACTAGCTCGTTGATCAATAGATGGTTACGGTTTCCTGACCATGGACATTAGATGTCGTTGATAACGGGATCACATCATTAGGAGAATGATGTGATGGACAAGACCCAATCCTAAGCCTAGCACAAAGGTCGTGTAGTTCGTATGCTAAAGCTTTTCTAATGTCAAGTATCATTTCCTTAGACCATGAGATTGTGCAACTCCCTGATACCGTAGGAGTGCTTTGGGTGTACCAAACATCACAACGTAACTGGGTGACTATAAAGGTGCACTATAGGTATCTCCGAAAGTGTCTGTTGGGTTGGCACGAATCGAGACTGGGATTTGTCACTCCGTGTAAGCGGAGAGGTATCTCTGGGCCCACTCGGTAGGACATCATCATAATGTGCACAATGTGATCAAGGAGTTGATCACGGGATGATGTGTTACGGAACGAGTAAAGAGACTTGCCGATAACGAGATTGAACAAGGTATCGGTATACCGACGATCGAATCTCGGGCAAGTACAATACCGATAGACAAAGGGAATTGTATACGGGATTGATTGAGTCCTTGACATCGTGGTTCATCCGATGAGATCATCGTGGAACATGTGGGAGCCAACATGGGTATCCAGATCCCGCTGTTGGTTATTGACCGGAGAACGTCTCGGTCATGTCTGCATGTCTCCCGAACCCGTAGGGTCTACACACTTAAGGTTCGATGACGCTAGGGTTATAAAGGAAGTTTGTATGTGGTTACTGAAT
Source organism: Triticum monococcum (assembly GCA_034509565.1). Taxonomy (NCBI): domain Eukaryota; kingdom Viridiplantae; phylum Streptophyta; class Magnoliopsida; order Poales; family Poaceae; genus Triticum; species Triticum monococcum. Next base: position 699,290,016 of record CM067842.1, on the reverse strand, counting down.
GTTGTTCGGAGTCCCGGATGAGATCCCGGACGTCACGAGGAGTTCCGGAATGGTCCGGAGGTAAAGATTTATATATGGGAAGTCCTGTTTTGGTCACCGGAAAGGTTTCGGGGTTTATCGGTAATGTACCGGGACCACCGGGAGGGTCCCGGGGGTCCACCAAGTGGGGCCACCAACCCCGGAGGCTTGCGTGGGCTAAGTGTGGGAGGGGACCAGCCCCAGGTGGGCTGGTGCGCCCCCCCACAAGGGCCCAAGGTGCCTAAGAGGTGGAAAGGGGGCAAACCCTAAGGGGATATGGGCCTTAGGGCCCATATTGGTGCGCCTCCCTCTCCCCTCCCCTCTTGGCCGCCACCCCAAGTCCCATCTAGGGCTGCCGCCCCCCTAGGGGTGGGAACCGTAGAGGGGGTGCACCCTCCTCCCTCTCCCCTATATATAGTGAGGCATAGGGCTGCCCATTACACGCGATTCGATCTCTCGTTGGTGCAGCCCTACATCTCTTCTTCCTCCTCTCCCGTGGTGCTTGGCGAAGCCCTGCAGGATTGCCACGCTCCTCCACCATCACCACGCCGTTGTGCTGCCGCTGGATGGAGTCTTCCTCAACCTCTCCCTCTCTCCTTGCTGGATCAAGGCGTGGGAGACGTCACCGGGCTGCACGTGTGTTGAACGCGGAGGTGCCATCCGTTCGGCACTAGGATCATCGGTGATTTGAATCACGACGAGTACGACTCCATCAACCCCGTTCACTTGAACGCTTCCGCTTAGCGATCTACAAGGGTATGTAGATGCACTCTCCTTCCCCTCGTTGCTAGTCTCTCCATAGATAGATCTTGGTGACACGTAGGAAAATTTTGAATTTCTGCTACATTCCCCAACACGGCGCCCCTCCGTGCCCGCTGGCCCTCGTGCGGGTCGGGCACCTCCAGCGCCCCATCGTCCGCACCCGCACGCCCGCGCGCCCGCTAACCCGCATGGACCTCCTGGGCCTATGACACATGGGCCCTGCCTAGAACGTTTTTATATAAAAAATAATAAGAAGAAGAAAATAAATAAATAAAATTAATTAATTAATTAATTAATTAATTAATTAATCTTGTTTAATTAATCTAATTGACTAGTTAGTTTAATTAAACGGTAATTAGTTTAGCTAAATCTTAGTTAACCTAAATCAGAGTATGACAGGTGGGTCCCACTGGACCCACATGTCAGTTTGACTTAGTCAACCCCTGTTGACTGCTGATGTCAACACGACATCATGCTGATGTCATTAATCCAGTTTCGAATTAAATTAAATAATTAATTAAATTCCACAAATTAGTAAATCTTTAGAAAATCATATCTTTTAATCCGTAACTCGGATTAAATTATTTTCAACATGAAAGTTGCTTAGAACGACGAGACGAATCCGGATACGCAGCCCGTTTGTTCGCTACACATCCCTAGCATAGCAAACACGCAACTTTCCCCCTCCGGCTCCTCTGCCCGAAAACGCAAAACACCGGGGATACTTTCCCGGATGTCCCCCCCCCTTCACCGGTATCACCTCATACCGCGTTAGGGCACCTCTAGCACCGATACTTGTCATGTCATGCATCGCTATGCATCTGCTTGCTTAAATATTTATTGTTTCTTCCCCCTCTTCTCTCGCTAGACACCGAGACCGACGCTGCTGCTACCCAGTACGACTACGGAGTTGACGACCCCTCTCTCTTGCCAGAGCAACCAGGCAAGCCCCCCCCCCCCCTTGATCACCAGATATCGCCTACTCTCTTCTATACTGCTTGCATTAGAGTAGTGTAGCATGATACTGCTTTCCGTTATTCCTATCCTGATGCATAGCTTGTCCTTGTTATTACTGTTGTTACCTTTACCTGCAATCCTACATGCCTAGTATAGGATGCTAGTGTTCCATCAGTGGCCCTACACTCTTGTCCGTCTGCCATGCTATACTACTGGGCCGTGATCACTTCGGGAGGTGATCACGGGCATATGTTATATACTTTACACTGTTACATTACTTGTGATACTGTTCGGAGATGGGGGCTGAAGGGGCAGGTGGTTCCACCCAGGTAGTGGTGGGCCTGGGTTCCCGACGGCCCCCGACTATTACTTTGTGGCGGAGCGACAGGGCAGGTTGAGACCACCTAGGAGAGAGGTGGCCTGGCCCTGGTCAACGTTCGCGGATACTTAACACGCTTAACGAGATCTTGGTATTTGATCTGAGTCTGGCTACTGGCCCATACGCACTAACCATCTACGCGGGAGTAGTTATGGGTATCCCGACGTCGTGGTATCAGCCGAAGCCTTCGTGACGTCAGCGACTGAGTGGCGCGCGCCGGGTTGGACCGCGTAACGCAACTTCCTTTGTAATGGAGGTTGCTAGGTCTGCTCTCCGGCCGCGTACGCAACGTGCAGGTGTGCAATGGGCGATGGGCCCAGACCCCTACGCCATAGGATTTAGACCGGCGTGCTGAACTCTCTGTTGTGCCTAGGTAGGGCTGCGACGTGTTGATCTTCCGAGGCCGGGCATGACCCAGAAAAGTGTGTCCGGCCAAATGGGATCGAGCGTGTTGGGGTATGTGGTGCACCCCTGCAGGGAAGTTAATCTATTCGAATAGCCGTGTCCCTCGGTAAAAGGACGACTCGGAGTTGTACCTTGACCTTATGACAACTAGAACCGGATACTTAATAAAACACACCCTTCCAAGTGCCAAATACAACCGGTGATCGCTCTCTCACAGGGCGACGAGGGGAGGATCATCGGTTAGGATTATGCTATGCGATGCTACTTGGAGGACTTCAGTCTACTCTCTTCTACATGCTGCAAGACGGAGGCTGCCAGAAGCGTAGTCTTCGACAGGATTAGTTATCCCCCTCTTATTCTGGCATTCTGCAGTTCAGTCCACATATGATACCCTTATTCCATTTGATACCCATGCATATGTAGTATAGCTCCTTGCTTGCGAGTACTTTGGATGAGTACTCACGGTTGCTTTCTCCTTCTTTTCCCTCTATCCCTTCTACCTGGTTGTCGCAACCAGATGTTGGAGCCCAGGAGCCAGACGCCACCGTCGATGACGACTCCTACTACACCGGAGGTGCCTACTACTACGTGTTGCCCGCTGACGGCGACCAGGAGTAGTTAGGAGGATCCCAGGCAGGAGGCCTGCGCCTCTTTCGATCTGTATCCCAGTTTGTGCTAGCCATCTTATGGCAACTTGTTTGACTTATGTCTGTACTCAGATATTGTTGCTTCCGTTGACTCGTCTATGATCGAGCTCTTGTATTCGAGCCCTCGAGGCCCCTGGCATGTAATATGATGCTTGTATGACTTATTTTATTTGTAGAGTTGTGTTGTCATATCTTCCCGTGAGTCCCTGATCTTGATCGTACACGTTTGCGTGTATGATTAGTGTACGATTAAATCGGGGGCGTCACAAGTTGGTATCAGAGCCGACTGCCTGTAGGAATCCCCCTTCCACACTCCTTGGCCGAAGTTGATTCTAGTCGATGAAAAATGTTTTACTAACATGGCTGTGCGGCCCATGGGCCCACGTCGCCATTGGGTGGTATTAGGATCTTTTATTCCTCGTCTATACTCTGGGACTCTGATCTCTCTTCTATTTGGGTTAAATGATTTTGCTAAAATCTAACTTTAGGTTCTCGTAAATACTTTCTCCCGGAGAGCCCCTTCATTCCAGATGATGGCCTGCTTCACCAGAAGATTCCGAAGATACTCTTTGCTATTCCTCTCGAGACTTTGTGCCCATCACTTTTGCTATTCCCGACCACCGATAAATCCTTATGGATAACTACTTACACTTGCCATTCATACGATCATCCCCCATTGATCTTGTTATTACAAGATACCCCGAAGTCTTCTCTATTGTTCCGAGAATACTTTGTCCCTACTGCCTAGCAGTTCCTTGCCACATGAATACCCCTTCAATTAAATCCTCGCACTTGTCGAGTATCCACTCATCCCCAGTTGTTCATGTGTTTCACAATGGTCTTCGAAATACTATTCGATCCTCCAAAAATCCTTAGTAGCTTATTGCTCTACAATACTTGCCTGCTTGCATTATGGATGCTTTCCATATGTCTGGCAATATTCGTTAGTATCCTTAGGCATCGTCTTTTTTATCCTATTGATTCAACATGAGTGCGAATGCACGCAATCATCAGTTGATCCTTTTAAATTATCTTTCTGGCTCAGACGTTATTTTGAAACATGAGCTGGATCTCGACCAATCAAATTGCTGTCGATTGTACCCTTAAGGCTATTCAACTTATCCATCCCTGATCAGAGCATTGCTTCTGATCCCTTGTCTTGGAATTGATAATTCCTTTGCATTTGAGCCTTGAATTAGTCAGTTGTTTCTAAAGTCTGATCTCCTTGCATTGTTTCTCCCTCTGGTTGAGTACCGATGCTCGCACCAGATCCCTTGAGGACCACCAGATCATTTGCTGGATTTTATCCGACAACGTCCTTCATATTCAATAAGTCCGTGAGCCTTTCCTCGGATACATAATACCTTTGGTAAATTGTATCCTCTGCTTTCTCAAACATGCTCTACTCTCGAGCTTGTGTTATTTATTCTTGAAATTTGTGGTATATACTCCTAAGATGCCCTGATGGGTTGAACCTATGCCTTCTCTAAACTGTGTGAACTCGAAAGTTTTCACGAGCCATACACTTCTGGTATTTTGCCAAATAAAATTTCAACACTACAACTTCTTCGAAAGTGAGAAGTGAATGAAAGGTTATGCATTGGAGAAGTGGGAGTTGACCTTGAACTTGTGTTCATGCCCATGGACACGATGTAGATCTTATCGTTAAAGCTTCTCTTAAATTAAATTATTCCTTTGGTATAAGTTCATCTTATATCTGGGATCTGACCTTTTGCAATCGTGGTTCCGACCATGTTCTCCTTTAAATACCATTTCGCGTGCAAGTTTAAGCGCTTGTCTTTTGTAGAGCAATACCCCAGGCCAACCTCTACTTTGACCTATCATCGAGTATTACCCCCTCTGGTATCTCGAGATTATCACGGAACTGCATAACTTCCTATGAGTTCTTCTTCGGGTATTATTTGAATTTCGCTGCATCATCATTTGACTTGATGTCATCGCCAACCGATTACATCTTCATGAAATTTCTCGACAAATGTGTCGTGGTCATCATCAACATCCTGAGCTCTTCCAAGATATATACCGAATTCTTGATGAGAAATACCATCCTCGCCCCTCAATGGTTTGTATTATCACCGACCACTTTATTGCCTTCCGTTCAACACAAACTTATTCGTGTTTTGTGTTATACCTTGAGATCCTTGCTATCCAGCATTTGTTCTTCTTTACCTTGGAATGTTACCACCTTTTATGTCAAGAATGTCGTGGTAATTTTACCACCTCTTGAGAATTCTTTATATAGTAATATCTCTCGCCTTTTGCGTTCATTTCTTGGTCTCCGTGTTGTTCCTAACCGGAATACCGATAAATGGTCTGTGATGTGTAAATTCTAAACTTCTAGCAACCCTATTGCTTGAAGTTATTGGTCTACAGTTTCATTCTAAGTCTATTGATTATTGAATCATCATTCAAACATTGATCGTGCTACCTAGTCCAGATTCCTGGGTGCACCCTTCTATCATTGTTCAGTTGTGTATGTTTCCCTCGAGCATACATCATTATGACATTTGATCCGACAAATGATATTTCCTTGTTCACATAATTGTGGAAATCAATCCTTTGGAAATCTCGATGATTTGTTGCTGAGCCTATCAGCCACCTCTTCATCCTCTCCTTGGTTTTAATGATGAACTCTTGTTTCGGAACTCGCTTCCATAGTACATTTCCCGATAATCTTACAATGTCATCTCATCAATTGTGTTGCACCTTTTCTTCTCAGGCATCCTGAGTCTGAGGCATCCTGGCACCAATCAGATCTGAATCTTGGTTAGATATGATGGTTGGAATATATTCCAAGAACTATTACATTGGTCCTTATATATCGGTAAGGTGATGTCATGCCTATCACACCTGACTGGAGGACTTGTTGTTATAGATTCCTTTTCAGCAAGGTTATCCCTTCTTCCATGAGGGAATTGAAAGACCTATTCTACAAGTTATTCCTGATGGATCCTTTGTGTCTCCAAAGTCTGATCTTCACCTGTTGACCATGTCAATGCTATCTTGAAGCATGTCTATGGTATTCCGATTTTCAACAAGAACATTGAAGCTAATGCTAAATGTTTCCTGCCCCATTTTCCAAACACCGTTGTATGTGCAATATCATGAGCTTCCTCCACCTCAATTAAGTGGTTTTCTACCTTCTATCCGGTCTTGGTTATCTTACTCTGCTTGTTCTTGGGAAGGATATACCCCTGAAATATGTGTTTAAACACATTTTCCTTTCCATTGTTCTGTTTAATCTGATAATCACATTTTCCTTTCCATTGTTCTATTTAACCTTCTTGAGGTTTATATGATCTAAGCAGCAATACGCCACTGCTTTTATAAGCACCTCGGTGTACAACTCTGTCAGTAAGACACTGTTACTATTGTTGTTGACACTCCGGTAACCACCGATGGACGAGAACTTTGCCTATTGATCCGCCTCGTTCAACGAGCAGGAAAATGGCTCTCTCTTCCCTCGCCCTTGGTACCGATGTTGTTGCCGACATAACTGACAGGCTACCCTCTGACATGCCTTGCTATCATGACCGTGCAAGATGTCAGACCCCTTCCTACTTTTAACCCACATGGTGGGCCCATAACCCACAGTTCCACAGGATCGAAACTTGACTCTCCTGCACCCCCTGTTCCCAAGGTTGTTCCTCGTGTATGGCCTCTATGTAATTCACAAGCCACCTTCCGAGGGATCATCAAATCTGTTACCGGACGCAATACTTATTCCCGATTGCTTTGAGCCCATTTCACGCCCTGTTTCAGGCATCGAACGGTTGCCTGCTCGCTCGAAACTGCCCATGAATCCTCATTACTTTGCTCTCGATATTTCTTTAGTTTCAATTCGAGAGTTACTTTCCGCCATCTTCCCCGATGTTATCGACCAGATAGTCAACCTTATAGAGGTTCGTTCTCCCGGAATACCCCCTTATTCTTTCGTAAGTACGATGGGACCCCCGAAGAAAGGATGCCGACTTCTTCGTGATGACTTGAACCAGAAAAATGAAGACATCAATATAATGGATCGACCACCTCGAGAAGAGCAACCAAGGCCGAGAAGATTCGTTAGGATTTCATAACCAGACCTTTCCCCCTTAGTACACCTCTTAAATCTCGGGACGAGATTTCTTGTAGTGGAGGAGAATTGTGATGCCCGGATAATTAAGCTACAGTAAATCCCTGTTAATGATGCCACGTCACCACGATTACTGTTGTTAATCTTGTGATGATTCAAATCTCGTTCAAATTTCAAATTTAAAACCGAGTCAAACAATAAAAGTTTTCAACTGACAAATCTAAAATGATCAAGTTGTAGCAAATAAATCATAGATGGTTATGGTGGTGGAACCACATTGCTAGGAGATGTTTAAATACTCCGAACTAAATAGAACAACAGCCAAAACCAATAATTAAATGCCTTTTATAAAGTATAAAGTATTAAACTAATTCTTTTAGGTGCCCAAGATATAGTGGCATTAGAATAAGTAGTGATACTATTTTAGGAACTGAGATCATAATTATAAAAACTAAAATGGAGAGAAACTAAAAATAAAACAGAAAAAGAAAATTTAGAAAAACAAAGTACCAAAAAAAGGAGATAAAAGGAGACCCCCCCGCTGGGCCACGACCTAGATGGGCTCAGGGCCAACTAGCCCAACTGGACCAGCCGGCCGGCCCATCCACCCCGCTCCCTCTCCATAACCCCCCTCCCCACTCCAGCGGCCACACCCGACCGAACCCTATCCCCACCTGCCCCAAATCCCCCCCACGATCCCCACTCTCTCCCTCCCCACTCGCCTGGGTCCGGAGGAGCCCGATCCCGTGTCTCTGCCGCAGGCGCCCATCCCCGACGCGGCCACCAGTCGCGCCGTCCGATGCCACCGCCCGCTCTCCGGCTCCTCCCGCACAGCGCCCCCCCCCTCGACACGAGCTGGATCGGGGGCTGGACCCCGCGGCCCCCGAGCCCCGACGATCGTGCCCCGTCCGCTGCAGCTTGGGGGCCTCCTCGACTCGTCGGACCGCTCCGCCATCGCCGGAGCCCTTCCCTGCCGGACTGCATCCCCTGCGTCGCGTCGTCTTCGCCCTCCTCCTCGCCCCCCCATTGCCCCTGACCCTACGGATCCACGGTGAGGGCCCCGGCCTCCTCTCCCCCTGTCCTCGTACACGCGCGCCCCGCCGGATTCGCCTTGGCCGCCCCCTGCCGCCGCTCTCCCTCCGTCGTGCAGCCCTGCTGCTGCTGCTCCGCTGCGGAAGTCGTGCTGCCCCGCACCGGCCCGGTCGCTCCACCCCCCCTCCAGCCTGCGCCGCCCAGCCCCGGTGCTGCCCCGTCGTGGCCACGCTGGTGCCATCGCCGGCGCCCGGCGCCCCTCCGTGCCCGCTGGCCCTCGTGCGGGTCGGGCACCTCCAGCGCCCCATCGTCCGCACCCTCACGCCCGCTAACCCGCATGGACCTCCTGGGCCTATGACACATGGGCCCTGCCTAGAACGTTTTTATATAAAAAATAATAACAAGAAGAAAATAAATAAATAAATAAAATTAATTAATTAGTTAATTAATTAAGTTAATTAATCTTGTTTAATTAATCTAATTGACTAGTTAGTTTAATTAAACGGTAATTAGTTTAGCTAAATCTTAGTTAACCTAAATTAGAGTATGACAGGTGGGTCCCACTGGACCCACATGTCAGTTTGACTTAGTCAACCCCTGTTGACTGCTCATGTCAACACGACATCATGCTGATGTCATTAATCTAGTTTCGAATTAAATTAAATAATTAAATAAATTCCACAAAATAGTAAATCTTTAGAAAATCATATCTTTTAATCCGTAACTCGGATTAAATTATTTTCAACATGAAAGTTGCTCAGAACGACGAGACGAATCCGGATACGCAGCCCGTTCGTCCGCTACACATCCCTAGCATAGCAAACACGCAGCTTTCCCCCTCCGGCTCCTCTGCCCGAAAACGCAAAACACCGGGGATACTTTCCCGGATGTTCCCCCCCTTCACCGGTATCACCTCATACCGCGTTAGGGCACCTCTAGCACCGATACTTGTCATGTCATGCATCGCTATGCATCTGCTTGCTTAAATATTTATTGTTTCTTCCCCCTCTTCTCTCGCTAGACACCGAGACCGACGCCGCTGCTATCCAGTACGACTACGGAGTTGACGAGCCCTCTCTCTTGCCAGAGCAACCAGGCAAGCCCCCCCTTGATCACCAGATATCGCCTACTCTCTTCTATACTGCTTGCATTAGAGTAGTGTAGCATGATACTGCTTTCCGTTATTCCTATCCTGATGCATAGCATGTCCTTGTTATTACTGTTGTTACCTTTACCTGCAATCCTACATGCCTAGTATAGGATGCTAGTGTTCCATCAGTGGCCCTACACTCTTGTCCGTCTGCCATGCTATACTACTGGGCCGTGATCACTTCGAGAGGTGATCACGGGCATATGTTATATACTTTACACTGTTACATTACTTGTGATACTGTTCGGAGATGGGGGCTGAAGGGGCAGGTGGTTCCACCCAGGTAGTGGTGGGCCTGGGTTCCCGACGGCCCCCGACTGTTACTTTGTGGCGGAGCGACAGGGCAGGTTGAGAACACCTAGGAGAGATGTGGCCTGGCCCTGGTCGACGTTCGCGGATACTTAACACGTTTAACGAGATCTTGGTATTTGATCTGAGTCTGGCTACTGGCCTACACGCACTAACCATCTACGCGGGAGTAGTTATGGGTATCCCGACGTCATGGTATCAGCCGAAGCCTTCGTGACGTCAGCGACTGAGTGGTGCGCGCCGGGTTGGACCGCGTAACGCAACTTCCTTTGTAATGGAGGTTGCTAGGTCTGCTCTCCGGCCGCGTACGCAACGTGCAGGTGTGCAATGGGCGATGGGCCCAGACCCCTGCGCCATAGGATTTAGACCGGCGTGCTGACCTCTCTGTTGTGCCTAGGTAGGGCTGCGACGTGTTGATCTTCCGAGGCCGGGCATGACCCAGAAAAGTGTGTCCGGCCAAATGGGATCGAGCGTGTTGGGGTATGTGTTGCACCCCTGCAGGGAAGTTAATCTATTCGAATAGCCGTGTCCCTCGGTAAAAGGACGACCCAGAGTTGTACCTTGACCTTATGACAACTAGAACTGGATACTTAATAAAACACACCCTTCCAAGTGCCAGATACAATCGGTGATCGCTCTCTCACAGGGCGACGAGGGGAGGATCATCGGTTAGGATTATGCTATGCGATGCTACTTGGAGGACTTCAGTCTACTCTCTTCTACATGCTGCAAGACGGAGGCTGCCAGAAGCGTAGTCTTCGACAGGATTAGTTATCCCCCTCTTATTCTGGCATTCTGCAGTTCAGTCCACATATGATACCCTTATTCCATTTGATACCCATGCATATGTAGTATAGCTCCTTGCTTGCGAGTACTTTGGATGAGTACTCATGGTTGCTTTCTCCTTCTTTTCCCTCTATCCCTTCTACCTGGTTGTCGCAACCAGATGTTGGAGCCCAGGAGCCAGACGCCACCGTCGATGACGACTCCTACTACACCAGAGGTGCCTACTACTACGTGCTGCCCGCTGACGGTGACCAGGAGTAGTTAGGAGGATCCCAGGCAGGAGGCCTGCGCCTCTTTCGATCTGTATCCCAGTTTGTGCTAGCCATCTTATGGCAACTTGTTTGACTTATGTCTGTACTCAGATATTGTTGCTTCCGTTGACTCGTCTATGATCGAGCTCTTGTATTCGAGCCCTCGAGGCCCCTGGCTTGTAATATGATGCTTGTATGACTTATTTTATTTGTAGAGTTGTGTTGTCATATCTTCCCATGAGTCCCTGATCTTGATCGTACACGTTTGCGTGTATGATTAGTGTACGATTAAATCGGGGGCGTCACACAACGGTCCACCGACGAGCTTTTGGGGTAGCACCGAGCCCGGCTGACTGCCATTCGTGTATCTGTCGGCGAACCACCGACGGAGTAGATCCGAGCGGCTAGAGGAGGAGCCACTACTAGCATGCGGTCTTGCGGCCTTGCCAGGGCCTTCTGGCCCGGTGCCCGGCCAGTCCATGGCGCGGCGCGGCCTCCCATAGCCGGGCGAGCTCAAGACCGACCGGATCAGCCTCAAATCCGGCCGCCGAGCGGCGATGGTGGCGGCGGTGGCGAGGGGAAGAGTGGAGAAGAGTAGAGAAGAGTGGAGGGGGTGTGGCCGGAGGGAGGGAGGGGGACGGATAGAATAAGGCGCCCCTGTGCCACCGATGGGCGGGCCACGGGAGGACACGCGCACACGGCCCACCTGTCTGCATGCTGTCCGTTTCACCCCAAATGCGGCGCAAACTTGGGCCAGGGATGGGTCGAAAGCGGATAGAAAACGGATAAAAGTCCGTTTGAGCCCCCGCGCTGGGTCGTCTGGTTCGTTCGTTTTACCCCAAATGAACGCACCCGGATAGGATGGGGTCGCGCGCTGGAGTTGGCCTTAGTGTCCTGGGACCGAGGCTAGTAGCAATTGTTCACCGAGTCAAACCGTCTACCTGCACTTTTTATTGTAGAGGACATCTTTTATACCTTGAACTCCCACCACTCCTTTTCTCAGCTGTTCGTGTGTGGTCTCTAGACTGATTAGGATTTAATATAGGCACCAACACTTTATGTGGTTAACGTCGCTTGAAATATAAGTTGATAGAGTTGGCATAAGAGGAAATAACAATTATGAGTGTAAGTGAAACATGCAAGTTATACCCCTCGCAGTGATAGTATTGTCATATCTTTATAATGACACGAGAATCTTTTTTTGCCATTGCCTAAACTTTACACAACGTGTATGTGCACTCTTTTTAGTAAAGTGGGCACCTTTCATCCATGATTTCTCGACCTTTCTCTCTTTCCACGGCCAGTGTCCCATCTTTATCTCTCCCTCCCCCCATCTCTCTCTCTCTCTCTCTCTCTTCCTCCCTCCCTCTCTCCACCTGTGTGTGTGCTTGACGGTCTAGAGATTTAATATAGGCGCCAAGACTTGATGTGGTTAAGGACACTTGAACTATAAGATGGTAGAGTTGGCATAAGAGGAAACAATAATATGAACTAACAAGTGTAAGTGAAACATGGAAATTATATAACGACGCGAGAACCTTGATTTTCCATTGCCCAAACCTTGCGCAACCCTATGTGTGCACACTTTTATTGGAGCGGGATCCTATTATATCTTGAACTCCCATCTCTCTTCCTCTCATCCCTTTGTGTGGTGTGTGCGCGTGCGCACAACATGTATGTGCATTCTTTTTTATTGAAGTGGACACCTTTTGTCCATTAACTCCCGACCTTTCTCTGTTTCCACAGTCAGTATCCCATCTTTCTCCCTCCTCCCTCCCTCTCTCTCTCCCTCTCTCTCCATGTCTGTGCTTGACAGTCTAGAGATTTAATATCGACGCCAAGACTTGATGTGGTTAAGGACACTTGAAATATAAGATGATAGAGTTGGCATAAGAGGAACAATAATATGAACTAACAAGTGTAAGTGAAACATTAAAGTTATATAATGACACGAGAACCTTGATTTTCCATTGCCCAAACCTTGTGCAACCCTATGTGTGCACACTTTTTATTGGAGCGAGCACCTATTATATCTTGAACTCCCATCTTTCTCTCTCATCCCTTTGTGTGGTGCATGCATGCGTGCGCGCGTGTGCGTGCTTCTGTGTTGGTCTCTTGACTGATATGAATTGCCATTGCCTAAACCGTGCACAACATGTATGAGCACTTTTTTATTGAGGTGGGCACCTTTTGTCCATGAACTCCCGACCTTTCTCTGTTTCCAAGGCCAGTATCCCATCTCTCTCTCCTCCCTCTCTCTCCCTCCCTTTCTCTCTCTCTCGCTCTCTCTCTCTCTCTCGCTCTCTCCGTCTATCTCCACAGTCAGTATCCCATCTCTCTCTCTCTCTGTCTATCTCCACTGTCAGTATCCCATCTCTCTCTCTCTCCACCAGTGTGTGTGCTTGACGGTCTAGAGATTTAATATAGGCGCCAAGACTTGACGTGGTTAAGGACACTTGAAATATAAGATGATAGAGTTGGCATAAGAGGAAACAACAATATGAACTGACAAGTCTAAGTGAAACATAAAATTTATATAATGATACGAGAACCTTGATTTTCCATTGTCCAAACCTTGCGCAACCATATGTGTGCACACTTTTTTATTGGAGCGGACACCTTTTATACCTTGAACTCCCATCTCTCTTTCTCTCATCCCTTTGTGTTGTGCGTCCCTCTCTCTCTCTCTCTCTCTCTCTCTCTCTCTCTGTGTGTGTGTGTGTATGTGTATGTGTGTGTGCGTGTGTGTTGGTCTCTTGACTGATAAGGAATTTTATGCGCCAACACTCGATGTGGTTAAGGCTACTCAAAATATAAGTTGATAGAGTTGGCATAAAAGGAACAATTATGAGTGTAAGTGAAACATGCAAGTTATCCCCCTCACAATGATCTAATATTCTCGTATCTTTTAATGACATGAGAACCTTTATTTGACATTGCCCAAACCTTGCACAACATGTATGTGCATTCTTTTTATTGGAGTGGGTACCTTTTATACCATGAACTCCTGACCTCTGTGTGTGTATGTGTGTCTATAGATAGACGGACTAGGATTTAATCTAGGTGCCGACACTTGATGTGGTTAAGGCCACTTGAAATATAAGTTGATAGGGTTGGTATAAGAGAAAACAACAATCATGAACTAATTAGTGTAAGTAACATGAAAGTTAGACAATGACACGAGAACCTTAATTTTCCATTACCTAAACCTTTCGGAACCCTATGTGTGCACACTTTTTATTGGAGCAGCCACCTTTTATACCTTGAACTCCCATCTGTCTTTCTCTCATCCCTTTGTGTGGTGGGTGCATGTTGTGTGTGTGTGTGTGTGTGTGTGTTGGTCACTTGACAGATTAGGAATTAATTTAGGCGCCAACACTCGATGTGCTTAAGGCCCCTCAAAATATAAGTTGATTGAGTTGTCATAAGAGGAAACAACAATTATGAGTGTAAGTGAAACATGCAAGTTATACCCGTCACAATGATCTAATATTCTCGTATATTTTAATGACACGAGAACCTTTATTTGACATTGCCCAAACCTTGCACAACATGTATGTGAACTCCTTTTATTGTAGTGGGTACCTTTTATACCATGAACTCCTGACCTTTCTCTCTTTCCACTTTAGTATCTCTCTCTGTGTGTGTGTGTGTGTGTGTGTTCATGTGTGTGTGTGTGTGTGTTCATGTGTGTGTGTGTGTGTGTGGAGATAGACGGACTAGGATTTAATCTAGGCACCAACATTTGATGTGGTTAAGGCCACTTAAAATATAAGTTGATAGAGTTGGCATAAGAGGAAACAACAATTATGAACTAACAAGTGTAAGTAAACATGAAAGTTATATATTGACACGAGAAGCTTGATTTTTCATTGTCTAAACCTTCCACTACCATATGTGTGCACTCTTTTTATTGGAGTAGGAACCTTTTATACCTTGAACTCCCAACTCTCTCTCTCTCTCTCTGTGTGTGTGCGCGCGCGCGCGTGTGTGTCTAGAGAGACATATTAGGATTTAATATAGGTGCTAACACTTGTCGTGGTTAAGCTCGCACAAAACATATATTTAGAGAGTTGGCATAAGAAGAATAAAACAATTTTTAACACACAATTGTAAGTGAAGCATGCAAATTATACCTCTCACAATGGTCTACTATCCTCATATGGTTACAATGACACGAGAACCTTTTTTTCGTTGTGCAAAGCTTTCACAGTTGGATGTGTGCGCTCTTTTTATTGGACTGGGCACCTTCAATATTCTAGAGAGCAAGTTAGGGGGGTCTGGCTCTCGTGTCACCCCTCACGGGCGACACGAGAGCGACTGAATCCTAGCCCTGCGGGCACCCCCTCCCCTTCCCAACCGCCACCCGAGGCACTCACTGGCACTGCTGCGTGTCTGCTGGTGAAGCTGGTGGCGAGGCTCCGCTGCTCTACGTCGCAGGAGGCTTCAGATGCCAGGGCGTCGGCCCTAATTGGGGAGGGCGGCATCGATCTTGTCTGGCAGATGGAGCTGCCGGTGTTGGCCGTCATTGATCTCACTTAAGGGCAGATTGTATGCAAGTCTTCCCCCAATGTACCTGGTTTGGAAAAAAATACAAATTCTAAAAAGGTCAAAAATTCTAGAAACGTTTTGAAAATAAACTTAATCTAATGTTATACTTGTATAAAAAGTTTCATGGAAGGAATAACTTTCATCGACTTTAGGGCCAAAAACACAAAATAACAAGTACAAAAAGTGTGAATAGTAACATTTATATAGTATCGATTTTGTTTTTTTCACCCAGAATACCATGGAAGTCATTTTATCAAGGTAATTATCACTAGTATCTTTTACACCGCATGCCCTGTAATTAATCCACCGTGCTATCTGTCTTGTTCTCCAAACCCAAGAGGTTATCAATGTCATCCTTTCATGTGTATTTTTGGGGAGATGTGGCACAAAGGATCTTGCAGCATATCCCTTGTTGCATAAGCACAAGTCAAAGGCTGCTACGCGTCACAGACTAGCTCTGGCGCTGCTCGTCTTTCCATTTCACGCACAAGCTCAAAGCCTACAGGTTTCATGTAGCCCTTCTCCTGTTTAGTACGTTTCCTGCGTATTATCTTCCAAAACGAATCATAAATCCATTGATTGTTAGTATATTTATAACCCGAGTAATACTCAGTGAGGTGTGATAATATTTGTTACTAGGAATAAAAAATATAGTCTCTTGTCGTCTATGCTTTTCCTCTAATCGGTCTAGTGCCAGGTGATGGATACGTACTTGAACATGCATGGATGGATCAATCTTTAAACGGGCCAATCATGGGCCAGTGCATTGATCATATATGTTGTGCATATGTATGTTTGGTCTGCTAGTCAATCATCGCATCCAAAGGCCTCCAGTTTGCTCCAAAGAGAGTATGTTCTGAGCACTGGTCGTTTGGAAAGACCATCTGATTTCTTAATGACGATGCGAATGCCTAAAAGACCATCTTCAACCTTAACAATACTCATGAAAACGCTTCCCCTTGAATTACTTCCACGGCCATCTCCCATAACTCCCACTGAAGCTACTAAGTGAATGTGAATAGTACTGATAAAGAGCAACAACTATATATAGCGGACGAAGCGGGGCTTGTCGACGGTAGAGGCGAGGCCAGCGGCGGCGTCAGGGTTTGGCGCGTCGTCCATGGCGAGCCAGTGGGCGGGGAGGTTTTGGGAATGGGAGGGAAATGGGGGTGGATGTGCCACCGACTGGTGGGCCATGGGAGGACAAGGGTGGACGTCGCGCGCATCTGCTCCAACGCAAACCTGGCCCAAGTTTGCGCTTGAAATGGGTTGTGCATGGACAAAAAGCAGGAACTCATCCGTTTGCGTCGGTGCGCTCGGCCGGTGTTTTCATCTATTCTACCCAAACGAACACTCGCAGACAGTTTACGTCGGCGTGTTGAAGTTGCTCCAAGAATGCCGCGGTTCCTGGCCTCAGTCTTGCATGAGACACGTCGACGTAGGCAAGTATATGGATGTTGAAGACTGAAGACACCAGATCCACCACACTCAGCACCTCTCTGCTCTGACCCATGAAGCCATTGTCGGAACTGCCAAAATCATTGCACACACATTGCCTTGGACCTCCACATGCTAGACCACTGCTCTTGCCGAACCACCACGACTCCCTGCACGTCTGCTTGAGCGCAAGCCCCCTGCAGAATCGACCGACCTGCACCGCCCAGACCCGAGTGGGCAGTTAGGGTTCCCTCCCAGACCACCTGCGTCGACACACTCATTTGCATGTATCTTTTTATTTTGAATAATCATTTGCACATATCTTGACTTGCTCATTGTGAAGCACCCCCATAAGCGTGCAGGCATCAGCTCATATACTTTGCTGAAACCCCAATGGATTTTCCAAATGATTGCAAGCAAGCTGGGAAAAAGATTATTTTCTTGTATCATTATGTAAAATACTTGTTAAAAAACTGAAGGAAATATGCCCTAGAGGCAATAATAAAGTTATTATTTATTTCCTTATATCATGATAAATGTTTATTATTCATGCTAGAATTGTATTAACCGGAAACATAATACATGTGTGAATACATAGACAAACAGAGTGTCACTAGTATGCCTCTACTTGACTAGCTCATTAATCAAAGATGGTTATGTTTCCTAACCATGGACAAAAGAGTTGTCATTTGATTAACGAGGTCACATCATTAGTTGAATGATCTGATTGACATGACCCATTCCATTAGCTTAGCACACGATCGTTTAGTATGTTGCTATTGCTTTCTTCATGACTTATACATGTTCCTATGACTATGAGATTATGCAACTCCTGTTTGCCGGAGGAACACTTTGGGTGCTACCAAACGTCACAACGTAACTGGGTGATTATAAAGGAGTACTACAGGTGTCTCCAAAGGTAGATGTTGGGTTGGCGTATTTCGAGATTAGGATTTATCACTCCGATTGTCGGAGAGGTATCTCTGGGCCCTCTCGGTAATGCACATCACTTAAGCCTTGCAAGCATTGCAACTAATGAGTTAGTTGCGGGATGATGTATTACGGAACGAGTAAAGAGACTTGCCAGTAACGAGATTGAACTAGGTATTGGATATCGACGATCGAATCTCGGGCAAGTAACATACCGATGACAAAGGGAACAACGTATGTTGTTATGCGGTCTGACCGATAAAGATCTTCGTAGAATATGTAGGAGCCAATATGGGCATCCAGGTCCCGCTATTGGTTATTGACCGGAGACATGTCTCGGTCATGTCTACATTGTTCTCGAACCGTAGGGTCCGCACGCTTAAGGTTTCGATGACAGTTGTATTATGAGTTTATGAGTTTTGATGTACCGAAGGAGTTCGGAGTCCCAGATGAGATCGGGGACATGACGAGGAGTCTCGAAATGGTCGAGACGTAAAGATCGATATATTGGACGACTATATTCGGACATCGGAAAGGTTCCGAGTGATTCGGGTATTTTTCGGAGTACCGGGTAGTTACGGGAGAAGTAATGGGCCTTGATGGGCTTTAGTGGGAAGAGGAAAAGGCTGCTGCGCCCCCCCCCCCCTCCCCTTTGGTCCGAATTGGACTAGGGAAAAGGGGGCCGGCCACCTTTCCTACTCCCCCTATTCCTTCTCCCTTCCTCCCCTCTTGGTGGACTCCTACTAGGACTTGGAGTCCTAGTAGGACTCCCTATCCTGGCCGCACCTTTGCCTTGGCCGGCCTCCTCCTCCTCCATCCTTTATATACAGGGGCAGGGGGCATCCCATAGACACACAAGTTGATCCTTGAGATCGTTCCTTAGCCGTGTGCGGTCCCCCCTGCCACCAAATTCCACCTCGATCATATCGTTGTAGTGCTTAGGCGAAGCCCTGCGTCGGTAGTACATCAAGATCGTCACCACGCCGTCGTGCTGACGGAACTCCTCCCCGAAGCTTTGCTGGATCGGAGCCCGGGGATCGTCATCGAGCTGTACGTGTGCTAAGAACTCGGAGGTGCCGGAGTAATGGTGCTTGGATCGGGAAGAAGACGTACGACTACTTCCTCTGCGTTGTGTGATCGCTTCCGCAGTCGGTCTGCGTTGGTACGTAGACAACACTCTCCCCCTCATTGCTATGCATCACCATGATCTTGCGTGTGCATAGGAATTTTTTTGAAATTACTACGTTCCCCAACAGTGGCATCCGAGCCTAGGTTTTATGGTTTGATGTTATTTGCACGAGTAGAACATAAGTGAGTTGTGGGCGATACAAGTCATACTGCCTACCAGCATGTCATACTTTGGTTCGGCGGTATTGTTGGACGAGACGATCCGGACCAACCTTACGCGTACTCTTACGCGAGACCGGTTCCCTCGACGTTCTTTGCACATATATGGCTTGCGGAAGACTGTCTCTCCAACTTTAGTTGAACCGAGTGTGGCTACACCCGGTCCTTGAGAAGGTTAAAACGGAGTCTATTTGACAAACTATCGTTGTGGTTTTGATGCGTAGGTGAGATGAGTTCTTACTTAAGCCCGTAGCAGCCACGTAAAACTTGCAACAACAAAGTAGAGGACGTCTAACTTGTTTTTGCAGGGCATGTTGTGATGTGATATGGTCAAGGCATGATGCTGATTTTATTGTATGAGATGATCATGTTTTGTAACCAAGTTATCGGCAACTGGCAGGAGCCATATGGTTGTCGCTTTATTGTATGCAATGCAATCGCGATGTAATGCTTTACTTTATTACTAAGCGGTAGTGATAGTCGTGGAAGCATAAGATTGGCGAGACGACAACGATGCTACGATGGAGATCAAGGTGTCGCGCCGGTGACGATGGTGATCATGACGGTGCTTCGGAGATGGAGATCACAAGCACAAGATGATGATGGCCATATCATATCACTTATATTGATTGCATTTGATGTTTATCCTTTTATGCATCTTATCTTGCTTTGATTGACGGTAGCATTATAAGATGATCTCTCACTAAATTATCAAGAAGTGTTTTCCCTGAGTATGCACCGTTGCCAAAGTTCGTCGTGCCCAGACACCACGTGATGATCGGGTGTGATAAGCTCTACGTCCATCTACAACGGGTGCAAGCCAGTTTTGCACACGCAAAATACTCAGGTTAAACTTGACGAGCCTAGCATATACAGATATGGCCTCGGAACACGGAGACCGAAAGGTCGAGCGTGAATCATATAGTAGATATGATCAACATAACGATGTTCACCATTGAAAACTACTCCATCTCACGTGATGATCGGTTATGGTTTAGTTGATTTGGATCACGTGATCACTTAGAGGATTAGAGGGATATCTATCTAAGTGGGAGTTCTTAAGTAATATGATTAATTGAACTTAAATTTATCATGAACTTAGTCCTGGTAGTATTTTGCAAATTATGTTGTAGATCAATAGCTCGCGTTGTTGCTTCCCTGTGTTTATTTTGATATGTTCCTAGAGAAAATTGTGTTGAAAGATGTTAGTAGCAGTGATGCGGATTGGATCCGTGATCTGAGGTTTATCCTCATTGCTGCACAGAAGAATTATGTCCTTGATGCACCGCTAGGTGACAGACCTATTGCAGGAGCAGATGCAGACGTTATGAACGTTTGGCTAGCTCAATATGATGACTACTTGATAGTTTAGTGCACCATGCTTAATAGCTTAGAATCGGGACTTCAAAGACGTTTTGAACGTCATGGAACATATGAGATGTTCCAGGAGTTGAAGTTAATATTTCAAGCAAATACCCGAGTTGAGAGATATGAAGTCTCCAACAAGTTCTATAGCTAAAAGATGGAGGAGAATCGCTCAACTAGTGAGCATGTGCCCAGATTGTCTGAGTACTACAATCGCTTGAATCAAGTGGGAGTTAATCTTCCAGATAAGATAGTGATTGACAGAATTCTTTAGTCACCATCACCAAGTTAGTAGAACTTTGTGATGAACTATAATATGCAAGGGATGACAAAAGTAATTCCTAAGCTCTTCGTGATGCTGAAATCAACGAAGGTAGAAATCAAGAAAAACATCAAGTGTTGATGGTTGACAAGACCACTAGTTTCAAGAAAAGGGCAAAGGGAAGAAGGGGAACTTCAAGAAGAACGGCAAGCAAGTTGCTGCTCAAGTGAAGAAGCCCAAGTCTGATCCTAAGCCTGAGACTAAGTGCTTATACTGCAAAGGGACTGATCACTGGAAGCGGAACTCCCCCAAATGATTGGCGGATAAGAAGGATGGCAAAGTAAACATAAGTATATTTGATATACATGTTATTGATGTGTACTTTACTAGTGTTTATAGCAACCCCTTAGTATTTGATGCTAGTTCAGTTGCTAAGAGTAGTAACTCGAAACGGGAGTTGCAGAATAAACAGAGACTAGTTAAGGGTGATGTGATGATGTGTGTTGGAAGTAGTTCCAAGATTGATATGATCATCATCGCACACTCCCCTATACTTTCGGGATTAGTGTTGAACCTAAATAAGTGTTATTTGGTGTTTGTGTTGAGCATGAATATGATTTGATCATGTTTATTGTAATACGGTTATTCATTTAAGTAAAAGAATAAATTGTTGTTCTGTTTACATGAATAAAACCTTATATGGTTACACACCCAATGAAAATAGTTCATTGGATCTCGATCTTAATAATACACATATTCATAATATTGAAACCAAAAGATGCAAAGTTAATAATGATAGTGCAACTTATTTGTGGCACTGCTGTTTAGGTCATATTGGTATAAAGCGCATGAAAAAATTCCATGCTGATGGGCTTTCGGAATCACTTGATTATGAATCACTTGATGCTTGCGAACCATGCCTTTTGGGCAAGATGACTAAAACGCCGTTCTCCGGAACAATGGAGCGAAAAAAGATTTGTTGGAAATCATACATACTGATGTATGTGGTCCAATGAATATTGAGGCTCGCGACAGGTATCATTATTTTCTGATCTTCACAAATGATTTGAGCAGATATGAGTATATCTACTTGATGAAACATAAGTCTGAAACATTTGAAAAGTTCAAAGAATTTCAGAGTGAAGTGAAAAACATCGTAACAAGAAAATAAAGTTTCTACGATCTGATCACGGAGACAAATATTTGAGTTACGAGTTTGGTCTTCAGTTAAAACAATGTGAAATAGTTTCACTACTCACGCCACCTGGAACACCACATCATAATGGTGTGTTCGAACGTCATAACCGTACTTTATTGGATATAGTGCAATCTATGATGTCTCTTACCGATTTACCACTATTGTTTTTGGGGTCATGCATTAGAGACAGCTGCATTCACGTTAAAAAAGGGGCACCATCTATATCCGTCGAGACGACGCCTTATGAACTATGGTTTGGCAAGAAACCAAAGTTGTCGTTTCTTAAAGTTTGGGGTTGCGATGCTTATATGAAAAAGTTTCATCCTGATAAGCTCAAAACTCAAATCGGAGAAGTGCATCTTCATAGGATATCCAAAGGAAACTATTGGATACACCTTCTATCACAGATCCGAAGGCAAGACTTTTGTTGCTAAATTAGGAAACTTTCTGGAGAAGGAGTTTCTCTCGAAAGAAGTGAGTGGGAGGAAAGTAGAACTTGACGAGGTAACTGTACCTGCTCCCTTATTGGAAAGTAGTACATCACAAAAAAATGTTTCTGTGACACCTACACCAGTTAGTGAGGAAGCTAATGATAATGATCAGGAAACTTCAGAACAAGACACTACTGAACCTCGTAGATCAACCAGAGTAAGATCCACGCTAGAGTGGTACGGTAATTCTGTTCTGGAAGTCATGCTACTAGATCATGATGATCCTACGAACTATGAAGAAGCGATGGTGAGGCCAGATTCCGCAAAGTGGCTTGAAGCCATGAAATCTGAGATATGATCCATGTATGAGAACAAAGTATGGACTTTGGTTGACTTGCCCGATGATCGGCAAGCCATAGAAAATAAATGGATCTTCAAGAGGAAGACGGACGCCGATAGTAGTGTTACTATCTACAAAGCTAGAATTGTCGCAAAAGGTTTTTGACAAGTTCAAGGTGTTGACTACGATGAGAGCTTCTCACTCGTATCTATGCTTGAGTCTGTCCGAATCATGTTAGTAATTGCCGCATTTTATGAAATCTGGCAAATGGATAAACAAAACTGCATTCCTTAATGGATTTATTAAAAGAAGAGTTGTATATGATGCAACAGAAGGTTTTGTCAATCCGAAAGGTGCTAACAAAATGTGCAAGCTCCAACAATCCATCTGTGGACTGGTGCAAGCATCTCGGAGTTGGAATATACGCTTTGATGAGTTCATCAAAGCATATAGTTTTATACAGACTTGCGGTGAAGCCTGTATTTACAAGAAAGTGAGTGGGAGCACTACAACATTTCTGATAAGTATATGTGAATGACATATTGTTGATCGGAAATAATGTAGAATTATTCTATAAAGCATAAAGGAGTGTTTGAAAGGAGTTTTTCAAAGAAAGACTTCGGTGAAGCTGCTTACATATTGAGCTTCAAGATCTATAGAGATAGATCAAGACGCTTGATAAGTTTATTCAACAAATACATACCTTGACAAGATTTTGAAGTAGTTCAAAATGGAACAGTCAAAGAAAAAGTTTCTTGCCTGTGTTACAAGGTGTGAAGTTGAGTAAAGACTCAAAGCCCGACCACGGCAGAAGATAGAAAGAGAATGAAAGTCATTCCCTATGCCTCATTCATAGGTTCTATAAAGTATGCCATGCTGTGTACCAGATCTATTGTATACCCTGCACTGATTTGGCAAGGGAGTACAATAGTGATCTAGGAGTAGATCACTGGACAGCGGTCAGAATTATCCTTAGTGAAATAAGGATGTGTTTCTCGATTATGGACGTGACAAAAAGGTTCGTTGTAAAGGGTTACGTCGATGCAAGTTTTTGACACTGATCCAGATGAATCTAAAGTCACAATCTGGATACATATTGAAAGTGGGAGCAATTAGCTAGAGTAGCTCCGTGCAGAGCATTATAGACAAAGAATTTTGCAAAATACTTACGGATCTGAATGTGACAGACCCGTTGACTAAAATTATCTCACAAGCAAAAACATGATCACACCTTAGTACTCTTTGGGTGTTAATCACATAGAGATGTGAACTAGATTACTGACTCTAGTAAACCCTTTGAGTGTTGGTCACATGACGATGTGAACTATGGGTGTTAATCACATGGTGATGTGAACTATTGCTGCTAAATCACATGGCGATGTGAACTAGATTATTGACTCTAGTGTAAGTGGGAGACTGAAGGAAATATGCCCTAGAGGCAATAATAAAGTTATTATTTATTTCCTTATATCATGATAAATGTTTATTATTCATGCTAGAATTGTATTAACTGGAAACATAATACATGTGTGAATACATAGACAAACAGAGTGTCACTAGTATGCCTCTACTTGACTAGCTCATTAATCAAAGATGGTTATGTTTCCTAACCATGGACAAAAGAGTTGTCATTTCATTAACAAGGTCACATCATTAGTTGAATGATCTGATTGACATGACCCATTCCATTAGCTTAGCACACAATCGTTTAGTATGTTGCTATTGCTTTCTTCATAACTTATACATGTTCCTATGACTATGAGATTATGCAACTCCCGTTTGCCGGAGGAACACTTTGGGTGCTACCAAACGTCACAACGTAACTGGGTGATTATAAAGGAGTACTACAGGTGTCTCCAAAGGTAGATGTTGGGTTGGCGTATTTCGAGATTAGGATTTGTCACTCCGATTGTCGGAGAGGTATCTCTGGGCCCTCTCGGTAATGCACATCACTTAAGCCTTGCAAGCATTGCAACTAATGAGTTAGTTGCGGGATGATGTATTACGGAATGAGTAAAGAGACTTGCCAGTAACGAGATTGAACTAGGTATTGGATACCGACGATCGAATCTCGAGCAAGTAACATACCGATGACAAAGGGAACAACGTATGTTGTTATGCGGTCTGACCGATAAAGATCTTCGTAGAATATGTAGGAGCCAATATGGGCATCCAGGTCCCGCTATTGGTTATTGACCGGAGACATGTCTCGGTCATGTCTACATTGTTCTCGAACCGTAGGGTCCGCACGCTTAAGGTTTCGATGACAGTTGTATTATGAGTTTATGAGTTTTGATGTACCGAAGGAGTTCGGAGTCCCGGATGAGATCGGGGACATGACGAGGAGTCTCGAAATGGTCGAGACGTAAAGATCGATATATTGGACGACTATATTCGGACATCGGAAAGGTTCCGAGTGATTCGGGTATTTTTCGGAGTACCGGGTAGTTACGGGAGAAGTAATGGGCCTTGATGGGCTTTAGTGGGAAGAGGAAAAGGCTGCTGCGCCCCCCTCCCCTTTGGTCCGAATTGGACTAGGGAAAAGGGGGCCGGCCACCTTTCCTACTCCTCCTATTCCTTCTCCCTTCCTCCCCTCTTGGTGGACTCCTACTAGGACTTGGAGTCCTAGTAGGACTCCCTATCTTGGCCGCACCTTTGCCTTGGCCGGCCTCCTCCTCCTCCATCCTTTATATACAGGGGCAAGGGGCATCCCATAGACACACAAATTGATCCTTGAGATCGTTCCTTAGCCGTGTGCGGTGCCCCCTGTCACCAAATTCCACCTCGATCATACCGTTGTAGTGCTTAGGCGAAGCCCTGCGTCGGTAGTACATCAAGATCGTCACCACGCCGTCGTGCTGACGGAACTCCTCCCCGAAGCTTTGCTGGATCGGAGCCCGGGGATCGTCATCGAGCTGTACGTGTGCTAAGAACTCGGAGGTGCCGGAGTAACGGTGCTTGGATCGGTCGGATCGGGAAGAAGACGTACGACTACTTCCTCTACGTTGTGTGATCGCTTCCGCAGTCGGTCTGTGTTGGTACGTAGACAACACTCTCCCCCTCGTTGCTATGCATCACCATGATCTTGCGTGTGCGTAGGAAATTTTTTGAAATTACTACGTTCCCCAACAAAAACAAGGTATAAAGAGTTAAGGTGTACTGTCGAAATGTAATTTTTTCTGCTTAATATAATGTGTTTGGTAAAAAAATCTTGACGCATGTGTCAAGTGTGGCCTACCATTGCGAAATGGTAGATACTTGTGACTACACATGTGTACCGAATGTCAAACTAAACAACATGTGACCTACTTCCTGGAATCTTGGGATTGTAGGTTGTCTGGGTATTTTGTCAGCGCTCCTTTACACGTTTTTCTATAGCTAAGCACACATTATCTCCACATTTCTCTATTGCTAACAACAAAATGGAAACAGATGTACATGCAGTTAGGGTCCATATGCCACCGTTGGCTACCGTCACCATTCCTGCATGTGTTTAAAGGGAAGCTTACATCCAGACGTGTAGAAAGAGAGTAAGAGATCATGGATCACAGTAAATAGAATATTTACTTGGCTTGGTGCATCACGAGGCAGCTACAACCAGTGCCAAACACTTCCACTGAAGGTACTGAAACTTTTGCGTGAAACATGTAAGCTAGATGTACAGAGAGGAAGTTTTATAACGTGTTACGTAGCACAATAACCTCCCACCGATCAAATTTATTACATGCCGATGCGTACAACAAACGGATTGAATCAATGCATGTTAAATACCAACACGTTGGGTTCCATTACATGTGGCTGTACTGCTTGAACTTTTCATACTAAATGAAGAAAGAAACTAGTCGAAACCATGGTGTGTTGGCTGGTTTGCTTGTCCAAAATGCGCCAGTTTTATTAGAGATATCATTGTTGGTTGCATTAGATGATTGCTTTCAGGCTCAAACTCCTAGTGTTCACGTAATGTAATGCACCTAGATTATGGCAGAGTTTACTGCCCGTAATAGAAGGAACGTTTGCAAACATCCGACAGCTGAAGCGTTAATGTAATGCAAAAGGTGCCGAACCATTTGGGAGTAAAACTTACTAAAAATAGACCGAGATGTATGGAACCTTTCACTGCTAGCTAAGCAACAAAACCTACAGCATAGGCCTTCTCTAAATAGGGCATGCTAGTTGAACAATGCTGGAAAGCAACTGCCCCCATTCCACTTATAAATCTGTCATTTCAGACTATAGCTTGCCATTTTCGTCCATAGCCCAGTAAAGCTTCTCCACATGCTTTCCTCTTCTGTAAATGCGAACTCTAATAATGCAATAATTCAGAACCTTATCCAACTAAAAGTTCGGATCTTGATGCAAATGGAGGGTTCCGATAGCACCCTCTGCTGCTAGTGATGGTAGGAAAGCCGTGCTATATATACAAGGTATTACTTACCTTTGTTCTCCTCGAGCTGCCTCTTGGCAAGGCCGAGCTCTTTCTCGAACCGCTCGGGGTTCTGCTTCAGTGCGGCGACCTCCGCAGTCAGTGCGGCAGAGGTCAACAGCGAAGCCTGCATACGCATATAGACATACTTATATTAGACTCCTGCAGATATTATTTGATCCTCTATTCGGCTTTTCTTTATGAACACCAAACAGAGCATCAGGGGCTACTGTCTATGCGGTAATATTTTCCTATATTTTAAATACTTACCTCAAAGCCTGTTAGAGGGCTGGCACAGGCTTCAGTCAGTCCGCTCTTGGCGGACTGAACCTTTTTGATCACCGCACTCATAATAGTGCGGTGCTCTTCATCGATGGAAGTGCCGCGAAGTGCTCCCAGCAGGTTGTCCGATGCCTCTGGATGGATAGAGGTCACCGGCACGGGCGGCTTGCCCCTCTTGGAAGGGGGCCGCCTGCCGGAGTTCGGAACCACTGGAGGTTCCGGCGCGGCGTTCGGCTGAGGGCCGAACTTGGAGCCCGTGGGAGTCTTGCTCCCTTTGCGCCTCAAGTCTGGAAGGTCGCCTTGAGGCGCCTCCAGGACTATCTCCACCCGGCTCGGGGCCCCTTGAGACAATACCTCGACATTTTCCATAGGGCGAGGAGAGGAGGCGGTTGGAAGTGACTCACTAGTCATATCCGATGAGTCCAAGGAACCGTCCGACGAGGGTACGTCGATACGGGCTCAGGGCGGACTGCATGATCATATTCGATGTTAGGAGAAGTAGTGCAATAAAAGTATGCTATGAGTTACTCTAGTATCCGAATACTTACGACTTCGCCAGGGGCTTGGTCCTGAGTAACCACTCGTCTTCGTTGTCGGCGGCGGTGGTGGAACAGCCCGGAAGGAGAGTTCTTCCCTTCTTGGACCCTTCGGCCTCCCCGGTTGGGGCGGCCTTCCTTTTCTTGTCTCCCCCGGCTGGAGGGGGAGAATCTTCATCTTCCTCCCCCTCGTTTTCACAGGAGGAGTGCGTCTCGGAGTTATCGGACGATGAGTCCGATACCACCTGGCGCTGGGAACTCTTTCGGGTTCCCGTGGCCTTCTTCTTGATCTTGTTCTCCGGCACCTCATAAGGAGCCCGAGTCCGCATCTCCGTCAGGAGAGCGTCTGCAGGGTCTTCGGGCAGAGGGGCCGGGCAGTCAATCTGCTCCGATGTCTCCACCCAGTCCTGTCAAAGGCATGGGAGCTCTGATCCCGCCCATGGTTAAACTATGGAAAATAAATACCCTACAAGATGTACAGAACTTCCCGTATTCGCAGGGCTCGTCACGCTTAGCCCTCGGTCCTCGGTAAGGGGAGGGGGGACCTCGGCGCCCTTGAACAACTCCTTCCAGACGTCCTGATGCGTCGTGTCGAAGAGCTCGCGTAGAGTCTGGTGCTGGGCCGGGTCGAACCCCCATAAGTTGAAAGCCCGTTGTTGACAAGGGAGGATCGGCGGAAGAGCATGACCTGGACTATGTTGACAAGCTTGAGTTTCTTGCTTATCATGTTCCGGATACACTTCTGGAGTCCGTCCAGCTCCACCGATGAGCCCCAGGACAGGCCCTTCTCCTTCCAGGAAGTAAGTCGAATGGGGATTCCAGATCGAAACTCGAGGGCCGCCACCTAGTTGGTGTCGCGTGGCTCGGTGATGTAGAACCACCCCGATTGCCACCCCTTTATGGTCTCCATGAAGGATCCCTCGAGCCAAGTAATGTTGGGCATTTTGCCCACCATGGCTCCACCGCATTCCGCTTGTTGGCCGCCTACTACCTTCGGCTTGACATTGAAGGTCTTCAGCCACAGGCCGAAGTGGGGCCGGATGCAGAGGAAAGCCTCGCACACGACGATGAACGTCGGGATGTTGAGGATGAAATTCGGGGCCAGATCATGAAAGTCCAGCCCATAATAGAACATAAGGCCGCGGACGAATGGATGGAGGGAAAACCCCAGTCCGCGGATGAAGTGGGGGAGGAAAACCACCCTTTCGAAAGGTTCCGGGGTAGGGACGACCTGCCCCGCGGCTGGCAGCCGGTGCGCGATATCCGCGGCTAAGTATCCGGCCCCACGTAGTTTTTTGATGTGTCCCTCCGTGACGGAGGAGACCATCCACCTGCCTCCCGCTCCGGACATGTTTGGAGAGAGTTGAGGAGAAGGATGTGGACTTGGGCGCTGGAGCTCGAGTGCGCGAGAATGGATGAGCAAGGAGGAAGAAGGCGTGGGTAGAAAAAGATGAAACCTTATCCCTTTATAAGGGCGGACGAAACTATGCGCCCCCATCAGCCTGGTAAAACTCGCTTATCCCCCAAGGGCCGTAATTGATGGCGCGGTTGGGTTACCCACGCCCGTATTGATGGGAATCCCGTAATAAGGGGACACGATCTCTGCTTCGACAAGACGTGCCAAGGAAACCGCCTCGCGAAACAAGCTGAGATGGGTTATGAAAAATGATTCGAATAAAGACCTGGCTGTGGTGTGATGTCACGCTACGGGGTACGTCAGCAGATTAGATTTTTGGAAATATTATTCTCTCTACGGTGGTATGTGGAACTTGTTTTGCAGATCCAGACACGATCCCCGTGTTCAAAATCTTCTATGAAGTATTCAGAGGAGGAACCCGCCTTGCAATGCCGAAGACAATCTGCGCGCCGGACTCATCGTCATTGAAGCCTGGTTCAGGGGCTACTGAGGGAGTCCTGGATTAGGGGGTATCCGGACAGTTGGATTATATCCTTTGGCCGGACTGTTGGACTATGAAGATACAAAATTGAAGACTTCGCCCCGTGTCTGGATGGGACTCTCCTTGGCGTGGAAGGCAAGCTTGGCAATACGGATATGTAGATCTCCTTCCTTGTAACCGACTCTATGAAACCCTAGCCCCCTCCGGTGTCTATATAAACCGGAGGGTTTTAGTCCGTAGGACAACATATAATCATACCATAGGCTAGCTTCTAGGGTTTAGCCACTCTGATCTCGTGGTAGATCAACTCTTGTACTACTCATATTATCAAGAACAATCAAGCAGGACATAGGGTATTACCTCCATTAAGAGGGCCCGAACCTGGGTAAAACATCGTGTCCCCTGCCTCCTGTTACCATCCGCCTTAGACGCACAGTTCGGGACCCCCTACCCGAGATCCGCCGGTTTTGACACCGACAAGACCGTTTACATGTGTAAATATCTCGAGCCCATAAAAACATGGGCCTTTAATAGACCAAAAGTGAGATTGGGCCCTAATTGTGCCAAATAACCCACTAGACTTAGCAGGCCGAAATGGTGGCCCATTTACGATGCGGATCTTTGACAGGCCGAAATTCGGACGGGCCGTAAATGCGCCGACCTAATACACGGGCCTTTAATAGGCCGAAACTTTGGTCGGGCTAGATTATCGTCATTTTTATATGGGCCGTTAATGGGACCGATATGACATTGGGCCACATATGGCCCATGGTTTACGTCCGGCGTTAACAGGCCGAAAATGACAACAGGCCGAAAGTGGCCCAAAGTTATAGTGGGCCTCTAACAGGCCGAATGTCAGACATGGCCGAATATGACCCAAATCCTTCATGGTCGTTTATGGGCCGAAAGTTTTGATGGCCTGTAAATGGGCCCAAATGAAGTCGGACCTTTAACAGGTCGAAAATACACCGGGTCGTAATTTGGCCCAATTACTTAGCGGACTGTTAACGGGCTAGAAGTGACCATGGGCCGTGTTGATGACAAGTTTAGGACAGGCCGTTGACGGGCCGATTTGACAGAGAATGTTGGGCCTTTAGCTGGGCTGGCCCATTATGGTCTGCAGAATCTTGTGGGCCTTTAGCTGGGCCAGCCCATTGTGGTCCGCAAAATCTTGTGGGCCTTTAGCTGGGCCGGCCCATTATGGTCTGCAAAATTGTGTGGGCCTTTAGCTGGGCCGACCCATTATGGTCTGCTAAATTTTGTGGGCCTTTAGCTGGGCCGGCCCATTATGGTCCGCTAAATCTTATGGGCCTTCGGTTGGGCCGGCCCATTTAAACTTTATGGGCCACTTTTGGGCCGGTCCACGTGTCAACATATCATAGGCCCATCTCGACCGTTGGATGAGTGACACATGTGCCAACGCGGAGCTGACGCGTGGATCCGTCAGCCAATGAGAATTTTACACGTGGAAAATCGACATTGGTCGTGGCTATTAATGGGTTATCGGATCCAAAATCCGACCTGATAGCTTAACGGCGTTCCGTTACGGTGGATGCCACTTGTCGGTCACCCTTGACGAAAGCACTTCTGTGACGCACGATTTATCGTCATGGTAGTGGACACTTCCGTGATGATAATTTTGGCAATGGCATGGAACACTTCTACGACAGCATATGTATGACTATCTTGATTCTGTCATAAATTTGTCATGGATGTACATGCATGACAGAAAACGCGACCTACTGTCACAAACACGTATCATCACGGAAGTGTATTTTTTTGTAGTGGATGTGACGTACGTTCGGTGCTTGATCGGTCGGAACGAGAAGAAGTTCGACTACATCAACTGCGTTGTCAAATGCTTCCGCTTTCAGTCTACGAGAGTACGTGGACACGCTCTCCCCTCTCGTGGCTATGCATATCCTAGATAGATCTCGCATGAGCATAGGAAATTTTTTGAAATTGCATGCTACGTTCCCCAATAAGATTCTCTCCAAAGTTCTTATCGAGTGAAGAACATAAGACAAAATTGTTTGTAGGTATGAAACCACCTCAAAGTTATCCTTTCCGATCGATCTATCGAGCTATTTCTATAAGTGTCACCAACAGCCCAAGAGTTCATACTAAAATAACACCATATGATACACATCAACCAACTCTAATGTCACATAGATACTCCAATGTCGCCACAAGTATCTGTGAGTTGATTATACGATATGCATCAAACAACTTTAGATTCATAATATTCAATCCAACACAAAGAACTTTGAAGAGTGCCCTAAGATGTCTATCGGAGAAAGTAGGATGCAAACATGCATCAACCCCTATGCATAGATTACCCCAATGTCACCTCGGGAATCCACGAGTTGACTGCCAGAACATACATCAAGTGGATCAATACAATACCCCATTGTCACCACGGGTATTCATATGAAGACATACATCAAGTGTTCTCAAATCAAACAAAGTCTTCAATCCGATAAAAGTGAAACCTCAAAGGTAAAAAATCAACTCATCGCAACAAGATAGAAAGGGGGAAACACCATATGATTCAACTATATTAACAAAGCTCGCAGTACACCAAGATCATGCCAAATCAAGAACACAAGAGAGAGGGAGAGCGAGAGAGAGAGAGAGAGAGGGAGGGAGAGAGAGATCAAACACATAGCTACTAGTACAAACCCTTAGCCCGAGGGTGGACTAGTCCCTCCTCATCATGGTGGCCGCCAGGATGATGAAGATGGCCTCCGGTGAGGATTTCCCCCTCCGGCAGGGTGCCAGAATAGGGTCCAGATTGGTTTTTCGTGGCTACAAAGGCTTCCGGTGGCGGAACTTCTGATCTAGGGTTATTTCTAGGGGTTTCTGTATTTATAGGATTTTTGAGCGTCGGTCTCACGTCCAGATGAGCTTCGAGGGGCCCACTATCCACCACCACACGTCGGGGGGTGGCGCGCCTAGGTGGGTAGTAGCCACCTCGTGGCTCTTCTGGCCCTCCCACGAAGCTTCTCATGCCTCTTTTCTTCCAAAAAAACATCAAAAAGTTTTGCTGCATTTGGAGAACTATGATTTCTGCATAGAAAACAACACCACGGTAGTTCTGCTGAAAACAGCGTCAGTCCATGTTAGTTTCATTTAAATCATATAAAATTGCATCCAAACCATATAAAATTATTGTAAACATGGCATGAATACTTCATAAATTACCAACGTATCAACTCTTGCGGCGGTCAGCATGTGCCTCCGACTCCGGAGTACGCGTCCGTGGCGTCGGTGGAGCGGGCACTAGAACCCAAGGCTACCCGTGCAGAGCAGCGACTGAAGGTGGAGGAGGGCGTCGGGCTGGAGGAGCAGATCGGGCAGGCCTCGCAGATCCGCGCGCGGGGCGGGAAGGGCCGGCGCCGGCATCAGCGCTGCAGCGACGGGCGAGAGGTAGCGGAGCACCAGACCCGGAGCTGCCGCCTGTATCGACCCGCGAGCGCTCGAGCGCGATACGGAGCAAAAGCTCCTTCTTGTCTCCGTAGCAGCTGTCGGAGTGGTTGCCGGCGCTGGACATGCTCGCCGACGCTAGGGATTGGACGGATTGGGGAAATGGAAGCGTCGGGGAGCGGAGCGGAGCGGAGTGAGCTAGGGTTTCTTTCGAACGAGGGATTTTATGGGGTCAAGATGGGCCAGCGGTGGGACCGGGCTAACTTGGCAGACGCGCCCGGGCGTGCCCATGCCGCTTCATATCCGCCCTACATTTAGGACGGATATGAGAGGTGCCGGCCAGCCCGGGCGTTTGAGACTCATTTGGGAGTTTTGATTGGATCGGTTTTTTGTGACTGGTTAGTGACCGAACAACCTACCTAGGCGTTTGAGATGGATATAGAGCGCCCGACTGTATATGCTCTAAGCAAGGCGAGGTTTCACTCACGAGGCCAATTGGAATTCGATTTGATCTGTAATCGCGGTCGATTGGTACGGCCACGAGTTGATTAACAGATCATCTTGAGATTTACAAAATCGCCGTAGGCGCCTCGCCATCGACAGGAATGTTTTCTCCCACTGAAAGCGCATTGTTGGTAATCCTGAAATAAATCCACAAATAATGCGAGCACCAGGACTTGAATCTTGATGGGTTGAGGATATCATTGTCCCTCTAACCATCCAATCATAGGTTGGTTCACAATTCTTCTGTCTTTTGGGATGATAATCCTCATAGTCATAGTTTTATTGTCCCAGCTGTAATAAACAATGTAACAATATTTAACTTGAAATAAAGTGCGACCTGAAGGCCTTTCCTCAAAAAGGAAAAGTGTGTGTCGGTACAGACAGAGCATGCTTGAGCTAATTAAGTACAATTGACCATGGCGAAGTCTCATCCTTGTGTGCTCATCTACTCGACATCGGGACAAAGGGGGTGATCATGAGTGAATTTGCGCCATCAGATCATCTACTGTCGTGATGGCAACATCTGGCCCCTCAAACGCTCGCGAAAGCGTCCGGACGTATCTGTGGATATTGATCGGGCACACCTTATATTTGCTACTTTGCATCTGCATATCTCATATACGACACCTTATATCCATACTACATATGAAACGTTGAGCTACTCCACGTGATCTAACAACGGACAACAAAAATCGGCTGCAAACATAAGATCAGCTGCGGATATTAACAAACTTTGCAACATTCAAAAGATCATCTTAGGGTTCTTAAACTTCTACAACTAAAAACGATATAAACATATGAGGAGGGGTCGGGATCACCACTTCCTCGTTGGGCCTTTGCCTTTTCAGTCGCCGACACAGCTGTAGGCATCCGCGGTTGGTGGAGGGTCTTGGTCGTCCGAGGAGGAGGTGCACCTGTCGCCGCCCTCGTCGTCGGAGTCGGAGAGGACGATGAGCCCCTTCATCCGACGGACTGCCCTGTCCTGCTCCCACTTCAACTTGGTGAACCGAGCCTCCTCCACCATTATCTCCTTCGCCTTGCGCTCCGACTGCTCAATAGCAAACTTGAGCGCCTTGGCGTTCTACCGTCGAAGGCAGCGAGCGTCCATCCCCGTGGTCGTGAGGGAGCGGTGGCAGACCCATGCGAGAAGTCGCTCGTCCTCGTCGGGCTCCACCTACATCCTGGTGCGGCGGCGCGCGGGTTGCTCCGCCACGTCCCTACCCCATGTCTGCTGCCTATCGCGCCGCGTGGAGTGGCCGACGGGGCAAGGAGATGGCGCGGGGGCGGTGCGGACTGTGCTGTCCAGGCCGAGCTGCGCGCAGGCCGGGAGGTTCCGCTCCGGCGTCCGTGCTGCGCCGACGCTCCAGATCCAGAGCCGCCGCCGGTGTCCACCTTGGACCGACCCAACGCAATGCGGAGGGCCATCTCCTCCTCGTAGTCAAGGTCGAAGCCGGAGTCGCTACCGGAGCTGGACATCGGAGTGGATGGGATCAAAATCGAAGAGGGAGAGGAGAGGACGGAGCGAGAGAGAGTGGGCTAGGGTTCAGAGCGAGGCACCTGGATTGGGGTTTTTGTGGGACAACTATGGGGTTGGTGGTGGGCCGGACTTGTCAGGCGGGTGCGCCTGGGCGTGCCCGGGCTGCCCATATCCACCATAGATTTGGGCTGCATATGAAAGATGTCTATCACCTCTGGCGTCCGTCCGCGGTTTAAGGTATCGGATTGGATTTTTTACCAGTCAGTGACCGGACCGCATGTCCGGGCGTTTGACACTGATATGAGAGGCCAGACTGCAGATACACTCGCGCCCCATGTTCGCCTGTCCCCTCGGCTGCTAAGTGTATTTACCTTTGCATCAACTCGGCAATACATGTTCGTAGCTTCACGTGTTTAATAACTTCATTAATCCATGTTATGTTAGTTGTTATTTGTGAGCTGTGTACGAGATAGCATCTGTTGGCCATGTGATTATATAGTTGCCTTGTCCCTGTGGTTCCAGGTGACCCACTCGTCTGCATTGTTGCTGGTTCTGTCGGACAACAGTTTGACACTTGATGTTCACTGTACTGAAGCGCTGCTCGGTGTGTTCATCTGCAGTTGATTTTGACCCATCATCTGCATTTTCCTTGGTTCCATCAGACTACAGTTTGCCACTTGTTCACCGGACTGAAGCGCACGTCGAACTCGCTCTTGCCGATGTTCATCCGCAGTTGA
This sequence comes from Triticum monococcum, assembly GCA_034509565.1. Classification (NCBI taxonomy): domain Eukaryota; kingdom Viridiplantae; phylum Streptophyta; class Magnoliopsida; order Poales; family Poaceae; genus Triticum; species Triticum monococcum. The sequence continues at coordinate 699,254,083 of CM067842.1, read as the reverse complement.
TTTTGTTAGCAGAATCATTGCTGCATACTCATCGGTGCGAAAGCTGAGAATGATGCAGAGCCATGCTGTCCTTGGATGACATGCATGCAGAAGAAACTCTGCTTTGCAAAAGAAGAAGAATACCCTATCTGTCGTGTTATAAACTGCAAGAATTGACAGGAGGCCTCAAATAATTCTCAAGGAACTGTATGGTCATCACCACGCTGGAAATAACACAACAGACGTGACAACTAGTTTACTCCTACCAACAGTTAAAGGCTCAAACGGTACCGACAATTTTACCGCGTTTATCCATACACAGGAATTTGAGCTGCACTGTCTATCTGAACAGGCATTTTCAACAAGTTCGCAGAAGATGTAGCCTCCATCTGTCATCTTTTGCCAAACTGAAATACTGAACTTAGCAAGTGACGAGGATTATGCATTAGAGAAATATACCCTATTTCCCATAGAATCGCATTTTGGGGGGCGATTCTAAGATTTTCCGTAAGCTTTGATGGATTTCTCTCCTTTTCCATGCCTGAACAATGGGGAACTAAAATTACCAGATGATTGCGAGTAAACAACCGGCAAGAGACATGTGATATCTGTAGCTGGTTTCGGCGCACCATTTGCAGAGAATGTGCAGCAGGCCTGATCTTGGGAAGAAATATAAACATTTTGGATAATATCATGCTTGTGTAGTCCATGCAGTAGTATAGTAATTCAGCTCTGCTCCATTTTAGCCAAGAAAGATTACCTAGGAAGGACAAGTGTATAGAGAACACAGACCTGTGCCGTCACATCTACTAATTAATTGCCTTGGAACCTGATCAACGTTACTGCCGATTGAACAGTACTCTCCCTATGTGTTTCTTTTACGCAAGTCCACGAGCGAACTCCTTGTTTGGAAAGAAAAGAAAAGAAAAAGTTTCAAGTGAACAATACTCAGACCGACGTGCACGGATCTGTATCTCTCCTTGGCTCCATCGGACTACAGTTCGCCACTTGCTCACTGGACCGAACGGCTCCTCGCCCTCGCTCTCGTGGTGTTCATGTGCAGTCCATTTAGGTGCCAACAGTTCAGCCGCGTGCTGACTAGAGCGTAAGAGCTACGGGGATACATATGAGCCACTTTGATTCCGTCCTTTTTTGAATTGCTTGAATTGCTACCACATGAGTCAAGTGGTCACTTTGATTCCGTCCTTGTTTAATGGAAATCGACGGAAGCAAATCCGGTCCCGATCATTGTCTCCACGCTACGCAGGCGAGGTTTCAACTCACGGGCCAATGGGAATTCGATTCGATCCGTAATCGAAATCGCCGTCGGATGGGCTGTAGCCTATGGCCCTATGCTATGGTGGATCCGGTGTTGATCGATACGTACGGCCGCGATAGCATTTACCTCGGCAATACATGTTCATAGCTTCATGTGTTTAGTCCATGTTAACTGTTAACGTACGCAGTACTGTATTTGTGAGCTGTGTACGAGATAGCATTTGTTGCGCATGTGATTATATGGTTACCTTGTGGATCCAGGTGACCCGCTCGTCTGCATTGCTGCTGGTTCTGTCGGACAACAGTTTGACACTTGATCTTCACTGGACTGAAGCGCTGCTCGCCCTCACTCTCGCGGTGTTCTATCTGCAGTTGATTTGGACCCATCACCTGCATTTTCCATGGATCCATCAGACTACAGTTTACCACTCGTTCACCGGACTGGTTGAATCGCCATCTCTCCTCGCCCTCGCTCTTGTGGCGCGCATCTTTATTTTCTGTGGTTCCACCACACAACAGCTCCACACTTGTTGAAGCGCTTCTCGCCCGAGCGGCCGCACCTCGCCCTAGCAGTTGATTTATCTGCAGTTGATTTAGTTAGCAGAATCACTACTGCCTACTCATCGGTGAGAAGGCTGAGAACGATGCAGAGCCATGCTGTCCATGGATGAGATGGGTGCAGAAGAAGCTCTACTTTGAAAAAGAAGAAAAACTTATAAGAATTGATGGGAGATGGTTGCAATCGGTTTGGATGGCAGTTCAACAATAAGATAGGTGTATAGTCATCTTATCCTATGTTCGACGGTTGTGGCAGATTATTATTTATGAGTTTCGCACTACGGTTTGAGACCTTGTTCTGAATCTGGATATTTAATAATACAGAAATACTAACTTCCATCCGTGTGGTCGTTTGCATCTCGCCCACACGCATGAATCCATGTCCGTTTGTGGTTGCACGAATTTTGGCATGTTTGTGGTGCCACGTAGGACTGAGCTTGTGTGTGGGCATTCATCTGGTCACCTACACGTTCGTTTTCACCACACGAAGGGACCGGTGTGTGGGCGTTTAGCAGTTCGCCCACACGCCAGTTTTCACTCACGCACAGGCAATTGGTGTGTGGGCATTTATCAGTTCGCCCACACGTCTGTCTCCTCTCCCACACCCAAACTACCAGTTGCCATGTGTTTCGTAGGGTACATGGCAACTGCCTAATGTGTTTGTAAGCAGATGGCAACTCTCTCTTTTATCCGAACATGTCAGTTGCCATGTGTTTTGCAGGGTACATGGCAACTGCCCTAGTGTGTTTGTAAGCAGATGGCAACTCTCTCTTACCCGAACATGTTTTTTTGCCATGTCTTTTTGTAGCGCTACACGACAACTGCCTAGTGTTAGTAGGTGGCAACTCCTAAAGTTTACAAATCATGGCAACTGTAGTAAACCAGATCATACATGACAACTGCCTAGTGTTAGTAGGTGGCAGCCCCTAAAGTTTTAAATCATGGCAACTATAGTAAATCAAACCATACATGGTAACAGTTGCAGTTGTCCAAACATGGCATCTGGCACTTGACCTGAGATGGCAACTGCAGTTGAGCAACCATGACAACTGTAGTTGTCCGACATGACAACTGTAGTTCAACGACATGGCAACTGCAGTTAAACGAACATGGAAAATGGTCTGGACCATGGCAACTGCGGAGCGCGTGGTGACTGTCACGCCGGGCATGCGGGATCATGAGATAGAAGGCCTGACGTATGGACGTGTGGGCGTTATCTATTTTGCCCACACGTACGCGTGTGAGAGGGACCGTAGGAAAAAAAAAGACTTGTGGGCATTACTTGTTTTGCCCACACGTACGCGTGTGGGCTGATACTCTTGGACACCACACAAAACGTGTGAGCAGATCCCTTAACGCCCACACATGTGGGTGTTATCGGCGTCCTTAATAATATGGTTGTGTGCATCAAGAGATGCAGAGGCTAGGGGTATTTCTCCTTTTCAAAAAAAAAAAGAAACTAAGAATTGACAAGAGGCGTCAAATACTTCTCAAGGAACTATATGGTCACGACTACGCTGGAAATAACAACATACAACCTCTCAAGTGGTACTGACAATTGTACCGTGTTTGGATGTCAATGTAACTCTGAACAGGCATTTCCTGTAAGTTTGCAATACTGAAATACTGAACTTAGCAAGTGACGAGGATTATGCATTAGAGAAATATATATACCCTATTTCCCATAGAATCGTATTTTTGGGGGCGATTCTAAAGATTTTCCGTAAGCTTTGATGGATCTCTCTCTTTTTTTCCATGTTTGAACAATGGGGAACTAAAATTACCAGATGATTGCAAGTAAACAACCGGCAGAATATGCAGCACGCCTGATCTTGGGAAGAAATCTAAAACTTTCTAGATAATAGTACTCCTTCATGGCTCTATAGTCCATGGCAGTAGTATAGTAATTCTGGTCTGCTCCTTCAGTACCAGGAATGATTATCTTGGGCAAGTGTACAGAGAAGACAGATCTGTGCTGTCACATCTAATTAATTGCCTTTGGAACCTGATCAACGTTACTGCAGAATGAACACCACAGAAGCTTCCACGGCCAGTCATCTGTACCGCCTCTGCATCCTCTGCAATTTGGTTCCGTGAACAAAGGATTAAGGCCAGGTAGGTCTTCTCTGCCTGAACTAAAAAGCTGCTCCGTCAGCGTTTCGTCAGAAAATGAAAAATTCAGGTAGGGGCCTGACCACTGCAACATGCATTTGCAAACCAAAGCTTCGACAACTATAACTTGAACCGCAAAAACAAAGAGCTAGCAAACAAAGCTCCATCCTATAGAGCATTGGCCATCAAACAGCAACAGAGAAAAACTGAACTAAGCGACCGAGTAGATCCGAGTTAGTACCTGACAGCGGTAGCCTCTGGCTGAATATTTTCCTACACAATAAACAGCTTGTGCTAGTAATTCAGAGCAGATTAACATACAAATCAACATCTACTGTATTTTTTTACTCAAATATATGTGCGGTCAATCTCTTCTGCTGGGGCATGAAGAATTCAGTAAACGGAAATCCACTCTCATCGCTTGTAAAAGAAGCGCTTGAAGTTAAAATTCAGGTGCAGGACGCCCCTCTCGAAGGTGCACCTGAATCCCGCCTTGCGCGAGTACTCCCACTCCTTGTTCACGATCCTGAACGCCACGTCCTCGTACGGCGGCCCGGCGTGGAACCTGATGATGCAGGTCTCCCCGCTCTCCCCGTCCTCGTGGATGGTGTACTCCGGCGGCTTCGTAACGGCGAGGTCGGGGTAGTGCACCACGAACTTGTAGCCCTTGATGATCTTGGGCGGCGGGTGGTCACGGTCGTAGTGCACGCGGTTGTACTTGTTCCACTCGAACCCTGACCGCACCCGCGTGATGTACTTGGGCTTCCTCTGCTCTGGCCCCGGCGGTGTCTGCGGCAATGCGACCGGGCAGAGCGCCTCCGACCCCTCCTCGTCGGCGTCGGCATTGTCATCATCCACATCGTCCGTGATCTCAGGTTCGTCGTTCTTGTCGTCAGAACAGGGCGGTGCCTCGTCGTCGCATGCGGAGTAGTTCTGCTCCAGGTACTTCTTGGCCTTCTCCACTCGGATAAGCTCCGTCACGCCCTGCCAGTGCTCGACGACCATGGCCTCGCCGGCGGCCATCCGGGAGGCGAAGGCCTCCTGCATCGCTTCGAGCTCTTCGACGCTCTTGCCTTCGATGACGCTCCTCACGTCGGCCAAGATCGCGGCGTGCAACAGCCTCTCGCCGTGCCCGGCCGTCCCGGCGGCCCTGGCAATCTCAGCGTCGCACATTATCTTGGCGGCCTCCCAGAAGGGCCCGTTCGCCCGGTCGATCTCGGCGTGCTGATTGATCTCCCTGCCGAGTTGCCTGAGGTCCTCCAAGGGCGCGCCGCGGAACGCCGCGAGCGCGCGGGGCCGCGTCCCGTCGAGGGACTTCACGAGCACGTCGATGGGCTTGGGGCGCCCGTAGCCGAACCGCGTCTCGGCCCGGAGCCTGCTCTGCTCGAGGAGGAAGGCGGCCTCCTTCGCCTCCTCCTCCGCCCTGGCCAGCGACGCGGGCGTGACCGGCGGCGGCGAACTCCGCCGGGAAGCGGCCGACGAACTGACGGCGGCGGCCTCCTTTCGGCGGGCGAGGCAGCGGCGACGCTCGGAGCGGACCGAGACGATGTCTGGGAGGAGGCCGCGGGAGAGATCGCGGTCGAGCTTCTTGTGCCAGATGAAGGCCCCCAGGCCGCGCGCCGCGAGCTTGTGGGACACGGCGTCGGCGCGGCGGCGGACGGCCTTGGACAGCGAGCTCGACGGGTGCGTGATCTCCCGGGCGGGGGAGAGAGAGGCGGCGCGTGGCTTTGCCATTGGCGGCGCGAGATCAGAGCGCACCCGAGTCAAGGGCGTTGAAGGACCCGGTTCCAGAGACGAAGGCGGTCGAAACTGAGTAGGACGCGGGAGGTCTTTGCCTCGTCCGTTGTTTGGTCAAGAATTCGAACGAAAATAAAAGGGTTGGAACGGAACCGACTATAGGGAACCGACTCGGGAGCGTTAACTTTTTATAGGATTCTTATTATACGAACCGAGTTTGTTTTTTTAGTTGCTGATGAAAATAGTTTTAGGGCATCTTCAACGCTAACTCGCAAACCATTCGTCCGAGACCATGGGATCAGTCCATGAACACAGATGCGGGAGGCGGCCATCCAAAACTATCCCCGTATTAACCGAATTTTATCAAACACCACGTAATTCATCAAAGTTCGAATAGAAAATGGCACAAATCATCAACACATAGCATCCAAATAAATCTAATGCAACAATAGTTCAAATTCGATGATAAATAGTTCAAATTCAACAAGATAAACCGGATGCTCAACATGTTTTTCATGGATGGATTATGCTGTCCTACACATACTCCCCATCGAGTTTCATTTAACAATGTGTGTGCGTGATTGATCTACCCTCTACCATGTGGTACGTTAGCGTGTACAGGCTACACAACATGTAGAACAAACCGAGTGAATTAATTAATCAATCAACAAGTTGAGCAAGAAGCGAAACTTATGATCTCCATGGTTCTCGCGTGTACTGGTTACATTGCCTGCAGTCGATCAACCGTGCCACAAAATTTCGTGACGGAACTTTTGATGATGTATCATCAATACGCTAATGACTTCACATTGTGTTCATGGATGATGTACATGTCGTAGGGCAAATGTGCTTCCGTGCATGAGATGAACGATGCACGCGTTGCCAAAACAGTGTCCTTCTGCTCCTGCCGACGAAGTACGCAAATATGGCCAACCACGCATCGCAAAACAACTCATCCTTCGTCCTTCTTACTCTAAAAAAATGGCATGGAGTTCGAAATAAGTTCAATGACATTTGACCAAACACCTGCCGGACGTTGTGTCCGCCATGACGTCGTCGACAGGGGGTGGAGGGTACCTGGCTGCGGACGGATCCTGGATGGATGACGTCGTAGTACAAGGCGAGCGGGCGCGTGCGTGGTGGTTGCAGACGTCCTGCAATTCCTGGGTAGTGACCAGAGAGATACAACAGCGGCGGTGGACGAGGAGGGTGCAGATGCAAAGTGGGAGAAGGGCGGGGTGGAAGAGAATGGGACCTGGAGGGGGTTTGAGTGGGTCGGGGGTGTCTCCTACGTGGCGGCGGTCCGAACTCCCACAAAGCCTCCGGTTTGCTTCCAATTTGCGGAAAAAGCACGTCTAGACCGGTCGACGGAACGATACAAGTCCGCGTTGGATGGCAAAACACGTCCAGACCACGCGGTCCGGACGGATGCTTCGCGGTTGGTCCGGACGGATACTTGGCGGTTTGAGGGTCGGCGTTGGAGATGCCATTAACATCATTTCGTCTCCTGGAAGTGAAGATCTGCAGCCTTGAAGCAGAGTTAATATTTTGTCGGAGACGTTGTGGCGTTGAGGGAGTCCAGGATTATGGGGTCCTCGGATGGCCGGGCTATGCGGCATGAGCCGAACTAATGGGCCATGAAGATACAAGATCGAGGATCTTCCCCCGTGTCCAGATGGGACTCTCCTTGGCGTGGAAGGCAAGCTTGGCGCTCGGATATGAAGATTTCTTTCTTTGTAAACCGACTATATACAATTCTAGGCCCCTCCGGTGTCTATATAAACCAGAGGAGTTAGTCCGTAGAGGTCATCATAATCATACAGACTAGACATCTAGGGTTTAGCTATTACGATCTTGTGGTAGATCAACTCTTGTAACCCCTATACTAATCAAAGTCAATCAAGCAGGACATAGGGTTTTACCTCCATCAAGAGGGCCCGAACCTGGGTAAGCATCGTGTTCCCTGCCTCATGTTACCTTCGATCCTTAGACGCACAGTTCAGGACCCCCTACCCGAGATCTGCCGGTTTTGACACCGACATTGGTGCTTTCATTGAGAGTTCCTCCGTGTTGTCGATAGAAAGATCGATGGCTTGCCTCATCGTCAACGACAAAATCACCTCTGGAAGAGCCCTAGTTCCTGTGCAGACCCTCCAGATCGGCAAATTCACCATAGGCGCCCGCCCGGCCATTAATCCCAAGGCGGTCCCCCGGATCGCCAGAAATCATCTCCGCATCAACCCCGAAAGCATTGATAGGATGGATCCGACAAATGTCTCGTCTTTAAATGAACTGCTAGATCGCATCGCCGCCCTAGGGGTCGCAACAGATTACGATCTGATTGGGCTTAAACCCGATCAGAGGGAAATCGGGTCTCCACCTATCACCCACCTAGTGACTATCATGGAAGAACAAGTTGAGGATACCGCTCCTCCTATGCTGAAAACATACTATGTTCGGATCTCCGAGCCCCACGAGCCGGACACTCATCTTCGAGAAGGGATCATCTGTCTTCCGAACATAGAATCAGGTGCTGAGTCTAAAAAACCCCAGGACACTCCGGATCCTAGGCCAATGACCTCAGAAACTTTCCAATACCCGGATTCCACAATGGGCCAGGGTTCGGATTTAAACCCACCCAACCACCACAATCAATACTCTCCAAGCAATTCCGGCCCCCGGACATATGCGATTTTGAAGGAAATATGCCCTAGAGGCAATAATAAAGTTATTATTTATTTCCTTATATCATGATAAATGTTTATTATTCATGCTAGAATTGTATTAACCGGAAACATAATACATGTGTGAATACATAGACAAACAGAGTGTCACTAGTATGCCTCTACTTGACTAGCTCGTTAATCAAAGATGGTTATGTTTCCTAACCATGGACAAAGAGTTGTTATTTGATTAACGGGATCACATCATTAGGTGAATGATCTGATTGACATGACCCATTCCATTAGCTTAGCACCCGATCATTTAGTATGTTGCTATTGCTTTCTTCATGACTTATACATGACTATGAGATTATGCAACTCCCGTTTGCCGGAGGAACACTTTGTGTGCTACCAAACGTCACAACGTAACTGGGTGATTATAAAGGTGCTCTACAGGTGTCTCCAAAGGTACATGTTGGGTTGGCATATTTCGAGATTAGGATTTGTCACTCCGATTGTCGGAGAGGTATCTCTGGGCCCTCTCGGTAATGCACATCACATAAGCCTTGCAAGCATTGCAACTAATGAGTTAGTTGTGAGATGATGTATTACGGAACGAGTAAAGAGACTTGCCGGTAACGAGATTGAACTAGGTATTGAGATACCGACAATCGAATCTCAGGCAAGTAACATACCGATGACAAAGGGAACAACGTATGTTGTTATGCGGTCTGACCGATAAAGATCTTCGTAGAATATGTAGGAACCAATATGAGCATCCAGGTTCCGCTATTGGTTATTGACCGGAGACATATCTCGGTCATGTCTACATTGTTCTCGAACCGTAGGGTCCGCACGCTTAACGTTACGATGACAGTTTCATTACGAGTTTATGTATTTTGATGTACCGAAGGTTGTTCGGAGTCCCGGATGTGATCATGCACATGACGAGGAGTCTCGAAATGGTCGAGACATAAAGATCGATATATTCGAAGCCTATATTTGGATATCGGAATCGTTCCGGGTGAAATCGGGATTTTACCGGAGTACCGGGGGGTTACCGGAATCCCCCCGGGGGTTATTGGGCCTACATGGGCCCTAAGGGAGAAGAGGAAAGGAGGCAAGAGGTGGCCGTGCGCCCCTCCCCTCCCTAGTCCGAATAGGACAAGGAGAGAGGGGCGGCGCCCCCCCTTTCCTTTCCCTCTTCCTCCTCTTTCCCACTTCTCCTTCTCCAACTAGGAAAGAAGGGAGTCCTACTCCCGGTGGGAGTAGGACTCCCCCTTGGCGCGCCCTCCTTGGCCGGCTGCCCCCTCCCCTTGGCTCCTTTATATACGAGGGCAGGGGGGGTACCCTATGACACACAAGTTGATCTTCGTGATCGTTCCTTAGCCGTGTGTGGTGCCCCCCTCCACCATATTCCACCTCGGTCATATTGTAGCGGTGCTTAGGCGAAGCCCTGCGACGGTTGAACATCAAGATCGTCACCACGCCGTCGTGCTGACGGAACTCCTCCCCAAAGCTTTGCTGGATTGGAGCCCGGGGAGCGTCATCGAGCTGAACGTGTGCCAAGAACTCGGAGGTGCCGGAGTAACGGTGCTTGGATTGGTTGGACCGGGAAGACGTACGACTACTTCCTCTACGTTGCGTCAACGCTTCCGCTTCGGTCTACGAGGGTACGTAGACAACACTCTCCCCTCTCGTTGCTATGCATCACCATGATCTTGCGTGTGCGTAGGAAATTTTTTGAAATTACTACGTTCCCCAACAGTGGTATCAGAGACTAGGTTTTATGGTTTGATGTTATATGCACGAGTAGAACACAAGTGAGTTGTGGGCGATATAAGTCATACTGCTTACCAGCATGTCATACTTTGGTTCGGCGGTATTGTTGGATGAAGCGGCCCGAACCGACATTATGCGTACGCTTACGCGAGACTGGTTCTACCGCCGTGCTTTGCACACAGGTGGCTGCCGGGTGTCAGTTTCTCCAACTTTAGTTGAACCGAGTGTGGCTACGCCCGGTCCTTGCGAAGGTTAAAACAGCACCAACTTGACAAACTATCGTTGTGGTTTTGATGCATAGGTAAGATTGGTTCTTGCTTAAGCCCGTAGCAGCCACGTAAAACTTGCAACAATCAAAGTAGAGGACGTCTAACTTGTTTTTGCAGGGCATGTTGTGATGTGATATGGTCAAGGCATGATGCTAAATTTTATTGTATGAGATGATCATGTTTTGTAACCAAGTTATCGGCAACTGGCAGGAGCCATATGGTTGTCGCTTTATTGTATGCAATGCAATCGCCCTGTAATGCTTTACTTTATCACTAAGCAGTAGAGATAGTCGTAGAAGCATAAGATTGGCGAGACGACAACGATGCTATGATGGAGATCAAGGTGTCGCGTCAGTGACGATGGTGATCATGACGGTGCTTCAGAGATGGAGATCACAAGCACAAGATGATGATGGCCATATCATATCACTTATATTGATTGCATGTGATGTTTATCTTTTATGCATCTTATCTTGCTTTGATTGACAGTAGCATTATAAGATGATCTCTCACTAAATTTCAAGATAAAAAGTGTTCTCCCTGAGTATGCACCGTTGCCAAAGTTCGTCGTGCCCAGACACCACATGATGATCGGGTGTGATAAGCTCTACATCCATCTACAACGGGTGCAAGCCAGTTTTGCACACGCAGAATACTCAGGTTAAACTTGACGAGCCTAGCATATGCAGATATGGCCTCGGAACACTAAGACTGAAAGGTCGAGTGTGAATCATATAGTAGATATGATCAACATAGCGATGTTCACCATTGAAAACTACTCCATTTCACGTGATGATCAGTTATGGTTTAGTTGATTTGGATCACGTGATCACTTAGATGATTAGAGGGATGTCTATCTAAGTGGGAGTTCTTAAGTAATATGATTAATTGAACTTAAATTTATCATGAACTTAGTCCCTGATAGTATCTTGCTTGTTTATGTTGATTGTAGATAGATGGCCCGTGCTGTTGTTCCGTTGAATTTTAATGCGTTCCTTGAGAAAGCAAAGTTGAAAGATGATGGTAGAAATTACACGGGCTGGGTCCATAACTTGAGGATTATCCTCATTGCTGCACAGAAGAGTTACCTCCTGGAAGCACCGTTGGGTGCCAGGCCTACTGCTGATGCAACTGACGACGTTAAGAACGTCGGGCAAAGCAAAGCTGATGACTACTCGATAGTTCAATGTGCCATGCTTTATGGCTTAGAACCGGGACTTCAACGACGTTTTGAACGTCATGGGGCATATGAGATGTTCCAGGAGTTGAAGTTAATATTCCAGCAGAATGCCCGGATTGAGAGATATGAAGTCTCCAATAAATTCTATAGCTGCAAGATGGAGGAGAATAGTTCTGTCAGTGAGCATATACTCAAGATGTCTGGGTATTGTAATCACTTGATTCAACTGGAAGTTAATCTTCCGGATGATAGCGTCATTGAAAATTCTCCAATCACTTCCACCAAGCTACAAGAGCTTCGTGATGAACTATAATATGCAAGGGATGGATAAGACAATTCCCGAGCTCTTCGCAATGCTAAAGGCTGCGGAGGTAGAAATCAAGAAGGAGCATCAAGTGTTGATGGTCAACAAGACCACTAGTTTCAAGAAAAAGGGCAAAGGGAAGAAGAAGGGAAACTTCAAGAAGAGCAGCAAGCAAGTTGCTGCTCAGGAGAAGAAACCCAAGTCTGGACCTAAGCCTGAAACTGAGTGCTTCTACTGCAAGCAGACTGGTCACTGGAAGCAGAACTGCCCCAAGTATTTGGCGGATAAGAAGGATGGCAAGGTGAACAAAGGTATATGTGATATACATGTTATTGATGTGTACCTTACTAGAGCTCACAGTAGCACCTGGGTATTTGATACTGGTTCTATTGCTAATATTTGCAACTCGAAACAAGGACTACGGATTAAGCGAACACTGGCAAAGGACAAGGTGACGATGTGCGTGGGAAATGGTTCCAAAGTCGATGTGATCGCGGTCGGCACGCTACCTCTACATCTACCTTCAGTATTAGTATTAGACCTAAATAATTCTTATTTGGTGCCAGCGTTGAGCATGAACATTATATCTGGATCTTGTTTGATGCGAGACGGTTTTTCATTTAAATCAGAGAATAATGGTTGTTCTATTTATATGAGTAATATCTTTTATGGTCATGCACCCTTGAAGAGTGGTCTATTTTTGATGAATCTCGATAGTAGTGATACACATATTCATAATGTTGATGCCAAAAGATGCAGAGTTGATAATGATAGTGCAACTTATTTGTGGCAGTGCCGTTTAGGTCATATCGGTGTAAAGCGCATGAAGAAACTCCATACCGATGGACTTTTGGAACCACTTGATTATGAATCACTTGGTACTTGTGAACCGCGCCTCATGGGCAAGATGACTAAAACGCCGTTCTCCGGTACTATGGAGAGAGCGACATATTTGTTGGAAATCATACATACATATGTATGTGGTCCAATGAATGTTGAGGCTCGTGGCGGATATCGTTATTTTCTCACCTTCATAGATGATTTAAGAAGATATGGGTATATCTACTTAATGAAGCATAAGTCTGAAACATTTGAAAAGTTCAAAGAATTTCAGAGTGAAGTTGAAAATCATCGTAACAAGAAAATAAAGTTTCTACGATCTGATCGTGGAGGAGAATATTTGAGTTACGATTTTGGTCTACATTTGAAACAATGCGGAATAGTTTCGCAGCTCACGCCACCCGGAACACCACAACGTAATGGTGTGTCCGAACGTCGTAATCGTACTTTACTTGATATGGTGCGATCTATGATGTCTCTTACAGATTTACCACTATCGTTTTGGGGTTATGCTTTAGAGACGGCCGCATTCACGTTAAATAGGGCACCATCAAAATACGTTGAGACGACGCCTTCTGAACTATGGTTTGGCAAGAAACCAAAGTTGTCGTTTCTTAAAGTTTGGGGATGTGATGCTTATGTGAAAAAGCTTCAACCTGATAAGCTCGAACCCAAATCGGAGAAATGTGTCTTCATAGGATACCCAAAGGAGACTGTTGGGTACACCTTCTATCACAGATCCGAAGGCAAGACATTCATTGCTAAAAATGGATCCTTTCTAGAAAAGGAGTTTCTCTCGAAAGAAGTGAGTGGGAGGAAAGTAGAACTTGATGAGGTAACTGTACCTGCTCCCTTATTGGAAAGTAGTACATCACAGAAACCGGTTTCTGTGACACCTAAACCAATTAGTGAGGAAGTTAATGATGATGATCATAGAACTTCAGATCAAGTTGCTACTGAACCTCGTAGATCAAACAGAGTAAGATCCGCACCAGAGTGGTACGGTAATCCTGTTCTAGAAGTCATGCTACTAGATCATGATGAACCTACGAACTATGAAGAAGCGATGGTGAGCCTAGGTTCCGCGAAATGGCTTGAAGCCATGAAATCTGAGATGGGATCCATGTATGAGAAAAAAGTGTGGACTTTGGTTGACTTGCCCGATGATCGGCAAGCAATTGAGAATAAATGGATCTTCAAGAAGAAGACTGACGCTGACGGTAATGTTACTGTCTACAAAGCTCGACTTGTTGCAAAAGGTTTTCGACAAGTTCAAGGGATTGACTACGATGAGACCTTCTCACCCGTAGCGATGCTTACGTCTGTCCGAATCATGTTAGCAATTGCCGCATTTTATGATTATGAAATTTGGCAAATGGATGTCAAAACTGCATTCCTGAATGGATTCTGGAAGAAGAGTTGTATATGATGCAACCAAAAGGTTTTGTCGATCCAAAGGGAGCTAACAAAGTGTGCAAGCTCCAGCGATCCATTTATGGACTGGAGCAAGCCTCTCAGAGTTGGAATAAACGCTTTGATAGTGTGATCAAAGCATTTGGTTTTATACAGACTTTTGGAGAAGCCTGTATTTACAAGAAAGTGAGTGGGAGTTCTGTAGCATTTCTGATATTATATGTGGATGACATATTACTAATTGGAAATGATATAGAATTTCTAGATAGCATAAAGGGATACTTGAATAAGAGTTTTTCAATGAAAGACCTCGGTGAAGCTGCTTACATATTAGGCATTAAGATCTATAGAGATAGATCAAGATGCTTAATTGGACTTTCACAAAGCACATACCTTGACAAAGTTTTGAAGAAGTTCAAAATGGATCAAGCAAAGAAAGGTTTCTTGCCTGTGTTACAAGGTGTGAAGTTGAGTAAGACTCAATGCCCGACCACTGCAGAAGATAGAGAGAAAAATGAAAGATGTTCCCTATGCTTCAGCCATAGGCTCTATCATGTATGCAATGCTGTGTACCAGACCTGATGTGTGCCTTGCTATAAGTCTAGCAGGGAGGTACCAAAGTAATCCAGGAGTGGATCACTGGACAGCGGTCAAGAACATCCTGAAATACCTGAAAAGGACTAAGGATATGTTTCTCGTTTGTGGAGGTGACAAAGAGCTCATCGTAAATGGTTACGTTGATGCAAGCTTTGACACTGATCCGGACGATTCTAAATCGCAAACTGGATACGTGTTTACATTAAACGGTGGAGCTGTCAGTTGGTGCAGTTCTAAACAAAGCGTCGTGGCGGGATCTACGTGTGAAGCGGAATACATAGTTGCTTCGGAAGCAGCAAATGAAGGAGTCTGGATGAAGGAGTTCATATCCGATCTAGGTGTCGTACCTAGTGCATCGGGTCCAATGAAAATCTTTTGTGACAATACTGGTGCAATTGCCTTGGCAAAGGAATCCAGATTTCACAAGAGAACCAAGCACATCAAGAGACGCTTCAATTCCATCCGGGATCTAGTCCAGGTGGGAGACATAGAGATTTGCAAGATACATACGGATCTGAATGTAGCAGACCCGTTGACTAAGCCTCTTCCACGAGCAAAACATGATCAGCACCAAGGCTCTATGGGTGTTAGAATCATTACCGTGTAATCTATATTATTGACTCTAGTGCAAGTGGGAGACTGAAGGAAATATGCCCTAGAGGCAATAATAAAGTTATTATTTACTTCCTTATATCATGATAAATTTTTATTATTCATGATAGAATTGTATTAACCGGAAACATAATACATGTGTGAATACATAGACAAACAGAGTGTCACTAGTACACCTCTACTTGACTAGCTCGTTAATCAAAGATGGTTATGTTTCCTAACCATGGATAAAGAGTTGTTATTTGATTAATGGGATCACATCATTAGGTGAATGATCTGATTGACATGACCCATTCCATTAGCTTAGCACCCGATCGTTTAGTATGTTGCTATTCCTTTCTTCATGACTTATACATGTTCCTATGACTATGAGATTATGCAACTCCCGTTTGCTGGAGGAACACTTTGTGTGCTACCAAACGTCACAACATAACTGGGTGTTTATAAAGGTGCTCTACAGGTGTCTCCAAAGGTACATGTTGGGTTGGCGTATTTCGAGATTAGGATTTGTCACTCCGATTGTCGGAGAGGTATCTCTGGGCCCTCTCGGTAATGCACATCACATAAGCCTTGCAAGCATTGCAACTAATGAGTTAGTTGTGAGATGATGTATTACAGAACGAGTAAAGATACTTGCCGGTAACGAGATTGAACTAGGTATTGAGATACCGACGATCGAATCTCGGGCAAGTAACATACCGATGACAAAGGGAACAACGTATGTTGTTATGCGGTCTGACCGATAAAGATCTTCGTAGAATATGTAGGAACCAATATGAGCATCCATGTTCCACTATTGGTTATTGACCGGAGACATATCTCGGTCATGTCTACATTGTTCTCGAACTGTAGGGTCCGCACGCTTAATGTTACGATGATAGTTTCATTATGAGTTTATGTATTTTGATGTACCGAAGGTTGTTCAGAGTCCCGGATGTGATCATGGACATGACGAGGAGTCTCGAAATGGTCGAGACATAAAGATCGATATATTGGAAGCCTATATTTGGATATCGGAATCATTCCGGGTGAAATCGGGATTTTACCGGAGTACCGGGGGGTTACTAGAACCCCCCGGGGGTTATTGGGCCTACATGGGCCCTAAGGGAGAATAGGAAAGGGGGCAAGAGGTGGCCGCGCACCCCTCCCCTCCCTAGTCCGAATAGGACAAGGAGAGGGGGGCGGCGCCCCCCTTTCCTTTCCCTCTTCCTCCTCTTTCCCACTTCTCGTTCTCCAACTAGGAAAGAAGGGAGTCCTACTCCCGGTGGGAGTAGGACTCCCCCTTCGCGCGCCCTCCTTGGTCGGCCGCCCCCTCCCCTTGGCTTCTTTATATACGGAGGTAGGGGGCACCCTAGGACACACAAGTTGATCTTCGTGATCATTCCTTAGCCGTGTGCGGTGCCGCCCTCCACCATATTCCACCTCAGTCATATTGTAGCGGTGCTTAGGCGAAGCCCTGCGACGGTTGAACATCAAGATCGTCACCACGCCGTCGTGCTGACGGAACTCCTCCCCGAAGCTTTGCTGGATCGGAGCCCGGGGAGCGTCATCGAGCTGAACGTGTGCCAAGAACTCGGAGGTGCCGGAGTAACGGTGCTTGGATCGGTTGGACCGGGAAGACATACGACTACTTCCTCTACGTTGCATCAACGCTTCCGCTTCGGTCTACGCGGGTACGTAGACAACACTCTCCCCTCTCGTTGCTATGCATCACCATGATCTTGCGTGTGCGTAGGAATTTCTTTGAAAGTACTACGTTCCCCAACAGATTTAATGTATATACGACAACAACCTCATGAAACAGTCCATCACTTTTGGGCCAGATTCCCACTTGTTAAAAACAAGATCAAAGATTGTTACGACAACGATGCGGTATCAGTCTTTTGCCGCAACTGTACGGATGAGGGGATCCTCAATGCCCTCAATCGGCTCCACATACTGCACTTTGCAGATTTGGCACACATAGTATAGAAGTATTACGCAATGGAGAGCGCCTAGAAAGCCGAGACAGCTCGGTGGGAACCATCAGCCTTTAAGCCACCCACCGACCGGACAAAATGGATGCACCCTTACAAGGCACCTGATCATTACTTCCCGGAAAGAAAAATTAAGCCCTTACTGGGACACAGAACTGTCCTTGATGAATGGCTCGACAAGCCCTGTCAGATACACGCGGTGCCGAATTCTGAACCAACTCATAGCCTTCGGGCATGTTGGATACTCCGGCAGGTGGCTAAAAACGGGGAGGCTATTCTCACCAGCACCACTCCGGCAAGGCATTCCCTCGAGTATAACGACCATAATGTACTTACGGTCTTCGAGACCTTTTCTTAAAACAACCGGCGTAAAAGGACGCTCCGCGACCTCACCGAAGTGAATCACGTAGCTGCAATAAATCCTTGGAACGATATGGCGATAACCTTCAACGCCAGTGACGAGCCAAGGGCCCGATCAGTCCGAGCACCATCCGCTTTGGTTCTAAACCCAATTATAGATGGCTTTCACCTCACTAAAGTGCTCATGGACGGCAGCAGCGGACTGAACCTCATCTATGAAGACACACTCAATAAAATGAAAATGGACAGGAGTCGCATTGAGAAGAGTAATACAACCTTTTGAGGAATTATCCCCAGTCGGGAAGCAAGATGCTCGGGGAATATTAAACTCGACGTGGTATTCGGCACACCAGAGAACTATAGGTCCGAAGAGATAATCTTCCAGGTAGCCCCTTTCAACAGCGGATATCATGCCCTGTTAGGGCGAGGCGCATTCACACGCTTTCAAGCCATACCTCATTACGGGTCCATGAAGCTCAAAATGCCCGGGCCCAATGGTGTTATCACTATCACTAGTGATCCGGACATAGCACTATCCGAAGCCCTGGCGGCCGAGGAGCTCAACGCTCTGCGTTCCATAGTGGATAGAGACGACGTGATTCTTGATAAAAGGCCTAAATCCACTTCTTTTAAGCCAGCAGACGATATAGTAAAATTTCAAGTTCACCCGACGGACCCCAGGAAGACAACTTCCATTGGGGCACAGCTGGATCCGACGGTCGACGCCGCATTGCGCGCGTTCTTGCGCGAGAATTGGGACATCTTCTCCTGGCACCCCTCGGATATGCCAGGAATCCCATACGCGCTGGCCGAACATAGTCTCAATATAATGAAGGGATACAAACCAGTCAAGCAAATGTTGCGGCGATTTTCTGAACCCAAACGACAGGCTATGGGTGAGGAGCTAGCCAAGCAACTCGAGGTCGGGTTTATCAAAGAGATCAAACATCCGGACTGGCTAGCAAACCTGGTCATGGTGCCAAAGAAGGAAAAATCCTGGCACTTGTGTGTCGACTTTAAGGACCTTTCTAAAGCCTGCCCTAAGGATCCCTTCCCACTAGCTCGCATCGACCAGATTATTGATGCAACCGCAGGACACGACTCACTGTGCTTCCTCGATGCATACTCTGGATACCATCAAATCAAAATGAAGGAATCCGACCAAGCCGCAACAGCATTCATCACCCCATACGGGCCCTTCTGCTTCAACACCATGCCCTTCGGGCTTAAAAACGCCGGCGCTACATATCAACACATGATTCGAAGGTGACTGGAAAAGCAAATCGGCAAGACAGTTGAGGCATATATAGATGATGTAGTCATCAAAACTAAGCATGTCAAATCATTGGTGGGCGACTTACGCCTTACATCCGACAACCTCCGAAGATATGATATACGGCTCAATCCGGAAAAGTGCGTTTTCGGCGTTCCTGTCGGAAAACTACTTGGGTTCATTGTTTCCAATAGGGGAGTCGAAGCAAACCCAGCCAAAATCCGAGCCCTATCACAGTTGGCTACACCAACAGACCTCAAGCATGTCCAAAAACTAGCCGGGTGCATGGAAGCTTTGAGCCGCTTTATCTCCAGATTAGGAGAAAAAGCACTGCCATTGTATCGCCTGCTCCGACGCACCGACCACTTTGCATGGGCGGATGCTGCAACAGCCGGATTGGAAGAAATAAAAACTTTATTAGCAAGCAACTCAATCCTGGCCGCGCCAAATGTCGGTGAACCCATGTTGCTATACATATCTGCAACGCACTAGGTGCTGAGTGCGGTGCTCGTCGTCGAACAAGAGGAAGAGGGACATAAATTCCCACTTCAAAAACCTGTATACTATGTATCGACGGTCCTCACACCATGCAAATCCCGATACCCACATTATCAAAAGATAGTGTATGCAATCTTCATGGCATCCCAGAAGCTGAGGCACTACTTTCAAGAGTGTTCGGTCATGGTGGCTTTTGAAGTACCACTTAATGATATCATAAACAACCGGGATGCCACCAACCGGATTGCCAAATGGGACATTGAGCTCTTACCGTTTGAAATAACATATAAGCCAGGCCGAGCCATTAAATCTAGGGTATTGGCAGACTTCGTCGCCGAATGGACAGAGGCCGAACTCCCTAAAGAGTATGGCACATATTCCAACTGGGTGATGCACTTCGACGACTCTAAAATGCTAGCCGGACTTGGGGCTGGTGTCGTCCTGACATTCCCCAAAGGAGACACGGTTCATTATGTGCTCCAAATAATGTATACAAACTCTAATAACGCAGCCGAATATGAGGCCCTGTTGCATGGGCTTCGGATGGCCGTCTCCATGGGCATACAATGCCTCGAGGTGTGCGGGGATTCAAACCTCACAGTATCCCAAATAAATGGAGAATTTGATGCCAAAGATCTGAAGATGGCAGCTTACCGCAACGCCGTAATTAAAATATCAGATCGGTTTGAGGGGCTCGAGTTTCATCACGTGGCCCGAGAGAGTAATCAAGCAACGGACATCCTTGCTCGCATGGGCGCTAAGCGCGACCACGTCCCGCCCAATACCTTCGTGGAGAGGATCTTCGAGCCATCCATGGTATGGCAGGACGAGAGCAGCAACACCAGTCCGGAGCCGATCATACCCCAGACTCCGAACACAATTCTGATATCATCGAGGGCTCGGCCACCGAAATAACACCATCGGACATGTAATCATGGCAGTAATCGCCCCATGGACCGAACCCTTCTTGGCCTACCTTAATAGGCAAGAACTCCCTGAGGACTAGAAGGAGGCTCGATGTATCGTTTGACGCTTGAAAGCCTACATGGTTCATGAAGGTAAGCTCTACAAGAAAAGTACTAATGGAGTCCTTCAAAGATGTATCTCCGAAGAGGAGGGGCGACAACTTTTGGCCGAAATCCATGCTGGACTTGGCGGTCATCACGCCGCATCTCGGGCCCTTGTAAGTAAGGCCTTCCGTACCAGTTTTTTCTGGCCTACGGCCCGAGCAGATGCACAAGACCTCGTCCAACATTGTGTAGGATGCCAACTTTTCACCAATCAAAGCCATATGCCGCCTACCGCCCTATAAACAATCCCCATTACTTGGCCTTTTGTAGTCTGGGGGCTTGACATGGTCGGACCCCTTAAAGGGGGAAGCCATAAGAAAAAATACCTGCTGGTCATGGTGGATAAATTCACTAAGTGGATAGAGGCCAAACCAGTTAAAACGGCTGAAGTCGGATCAGTGATAGATTTCATATCCGGTGTTGTACACCATTATGGTGTCCCACATAGCATCATTACCGATAACGACTCTAACTTCACAACCGATGAGGTAAAAACTTGGTGTGCTAATCTGGGCTTCAAGCTCGATTATGCCTCTAACCATCACCCTCAAACAAATGGTCAAGTCGAACAGGTTAATGGCTTGATAATGAGTGGCATTAAACCCAGACTAGTGCGATCCTTAAAGAAGTCAGATAAAAACTAGGTTGAGGAGCTCGACTCCGTACTCTGGGGGCTGCGGACCACGCCCAACCGCACGATCGGATACACACCATTTTTCATGGTGTACAGCGCAGAGGCCGTCTTGCCCTGCGATATTATTCACGACTCACCTCGAGTACGCATGTACGAAGAGAGAGAGAGAGAGAGGCCGAGCTCGATCGGCAAGATGACTTAGATGGCCTGGAGGAGGAGCGCGATGTCGCGAAAGCTCGTTCAGCATTCTACCAACAACAAGCTCGAAGATACCAAAGCAGAGAAGTGCGGGATAAGACTTATAATGTCGGTGAACTCGTTCTACGCCTACCAGAGAAGAAAAAGGACAAGCTCATGCCCAAATGGGAGGGTCCCTTCATTATAGATGAAGTTCTCACTGGAGGAGCCTATCGCCTTCGTAATGCATCGGACAATCGCCTAGAGCCAAACCCATGGAACGCTGCCAGATTCCGAAGATTCTACGCCTATGTCCGGAATCATTGTTCATTACCTTTTTCCACTTTTCTCTCTTTCTTCTTTTTGTTTTTATACGACTTCCAGCCCATGTTCGGATAAACCGCACACTTAAGGGGTATACATCCTTAAATGTACATCCCCCCAATACCTGGGGGCTTCTAGTCACAGAAGCTTATTATTATTATTCATGTTGGGGAACGTAGTAATTTCAAAAAATTTCCTACGCACACGCAAGATCATGGTGATGCATAGCAACGAGAGGGGAGAGTGTTGTCTACGTACCAACGCAGACCGACTGCGGAAGCGATCACACAATGTAGAGGAAGTAGTCGTACGTCTTCCCGATCCGACCGATCCAAGCACCGTTACTCCGGCACCTCCGAGTTCTTAGCACACGTTCAGCTCGATGACGATCCTCGGGCTACGATCCAGCAAAGCGTCGAGGAAGAGTTCCGTCAGCATGACGGCGTGGTGACGATCTTGATGTACTACCGACGCAGGGCTTCGCCAAAGCACTGCAACGGTATGATCAAGGTGGAATTTGGTGGCAGGGGGCACCGCACACGGCTAAGGAGCGATCTCCAGGATCAACTTCTGTGTCTAAAGGTGCCCCCTGCCCCCGTATATAAAGGATGAGAGGGGGAGGGCTGGCCGGCCAAGCAAGGGAGGCGCAGGAGGAGTCCTACTCCTACCGGGAGTAGGACCCCCCCCTCCAATCCTAGTCCAACTAGGTTTTCTCAAGTGGGAAAGAGAGAGGGGTTGGCCGGCCACCTTCTCCTAGTCCTAATAGGACTAGAGAGAGGGGGGAGGCGCACAGCCCTATATGGGCTGCCCTTTCAACTTTCCACTAAGGCCCATGTTGGCCCATTTGGCTCCCGGGGGGTTCCGGTAACCCTCCCGGTAATCCGGTAAAATCCCGATTTTACCCGGAACACTTCCGGTGTCCAAACATAGGCTTCCAATATACCAATCTTTATGTCTCGACAATTTCGAGACTCCTCGTCATGTCCGTGATCACATCCGGGACTCCGAACAACCTTCGGTACATCAAAATGCATAAACTCATAATAACTGTCATCGTAACGTTAAGCGTGCGGACCCTACGGTTCGAGAACAATGTAGACATGACCGAGACACGTCTCCGGTCAATAACCAATAGCGGGACCTAGATGCCCATATTGGCTCCTACATATTCTACGAAGATCTTTATCGGTCAGACCGCATAACAACATACGTTGTTCCCTTTGTCATCGATATGTTACTTGCCCGAGATTCGATCGTCGGTATCCAATACCTAGTTCAATCTCGTTACTGGCAAGTCTCTTTACTCATTCCGTAATACATCATCCCGCAACTAACTCATTAGTTGCAATGCTTGCAAGGCTTTAAGTGATGTGCATTACCGAGAGGGCCCAGAGATACCTCTCCGACAATCGGAGTGACAAATCCTAATCTCGAAATACGCCAACCCAACATCTACCTTTGGAGCCACCTGTAGTACTCCTTTATAATCACCCAGTTACGTTGTGACGTTTGGTAGTACCCAAAGTGTTCCTCTGGTAAACGGGAGTTGCATAATCTCATAGTCATAGGAACATGTATAAGTCATGAAGAAAGCAATAGCAACATACTAAACGATCGGGTGCTAAGCTAATGGAATGGGTCATGTCAATCAGATCATTCAACTAATGATGTGACCTCGTTAATCAAATAACAACTCTTTGTTCATGGTTAGTAAACATAACCATCTTTGATTAACAAGCTAGTCAAGTAGAGGCATACTAGTGACACTCTGTTTGTCTATGTATTCACACATGTATTATGTTTCCGGTTAATACAATTCTAGCATGAATAATAAACATTTATCATGATATAAGGAAATAAATAATAACTTTATTATTGCCTCTAGGGCATATTTCCTTCAATTCGAGCATCAAGCTCACCATATATATGTGTCGTCTTTTCATATATGTCTTCTCTTCGCCATTATATGCACCTTTATGGCTTAAGTTTTTGCCAAGCTGGGTTGCCTGGCTCCTATGCTTATGCCCTACGTTCCCGCTTGTTCGGCTAGGGCATAAAGGGAGCACCTCTGTGATTGTTACAGCCGGGTTATCCGGACGTGTACCTCAGATGGGTCAAGACGAAAGCTAGCATTCTTAAGGGAATAATAGGTCGGTGGGCAAAAGATGAACTGCCGTCGTTGCAATACAAGCCCCCAAAATACAACATGTACTGTGATTTTTAGCATCACAACTCAAGCATGCACAACAATGCATGGTGGCCCAGGGAGAGGAACCCTTAACGGAACTATTCTCTCTGGAAGATGTTTCTTACGATCAAATGTAATATAACATAACTCCCCGAATACAACTTGTCTGTTCAAGCAACTATGACCGGACTGCCTGGTTTTCGAACATACTTCGGTGTTTACCACTGGTACAGTATTCGGAAACACTCCAAACTTCGGATTTGGGAGGTTAAATCGGAAGATCTGCCATGACAATTGTTTTATAACTCGGCTGGAGATACGTTGGTCAATAAAAGTACATTACTACTTGGACTCAAAAACTTCCTCTTCCTCTAGACCATCTAATAAGTTGTCTAGCTTACAATCCTATTGCGAAAACTTGGCGGCTATCCTTACTTGATCATATACTAAGCTAACAGGAATTTCTTGTCCATCTGGTCCCCGAGGCCCGACCCGAGCCATATGATTCGGATCAAGTCCGGTGTACTATGTTTTCACCATGGCCCAGGCCTCTTGTGCACCTTCTCAACATGCTGCTATCTTCCATAGTCCAAAGCGGCGACTGAAGGAAATATGCCCTAGAGGCAATAATAAAGTTGTTATTTATATTTCCTTATATCATGATAAATGTTTATTATTCATGTTGGAATTGTATTAACCGGAAACTTAGTACATGTATGAATACATAGACAAACAGAATGTCACTAGTATGCCTCTACTTGACTAGCTCGTTGAATCAATGATGGTTATGTTTCCTAACCATAGACATGAGTTGTCATTTTATTAACGGGATCGCATCATTAGAGAATGATGTGATTGACTTGACCCATCCATTAGCTTAGCATGATGATCGTTTCGTTTGTTTCTATTGCTTTCTCCATAACTTATACATGTCCCTATAACTATGAGATCATGCAACTCCCGAATACTGGAGGAACACTTTGTGTGCTACCAAACGTCACAACAACGTATATCGTTATGCGGTTTGACCGATAAAGATCTTCATAGAATATGTGGGAGCCAATATGAACATCCAGGTTCCGCTATTGGTTATTGACCAGAGACATGTCTCGGTCATGCCTACATAGTTCTCGAACCCGTAGGGTCCGCACGCTTAACGTTCGGTGACGATCGGTATTATGAGTTTATGTGTTTTGATGTACCGAAGGTAGTTCGGAGTCCCAAATTTGATCATGGACATGGCGAGGAGTCTCGAAATGGTCGAGATGTAAAGATCAATATATTGGAAGCCTATGTTTGGACATCAGAATGGTTCCGGATGAGTTCGGGCATTTTCTGGAGTACCGGGAGGTTACCGGAACCCCCCGTGGAATATATGGGCCTTATTGGGCCTTAGTGGAATAGAGGAGATGAAGGGAAAAGGTGGGAGGCGCGCCCCCTAGCCCAATCCGAATTGGGTGGGGGCAGCCCCCCCCCTTTCCTTTCCCCTCTCCCCCGCCCCCTTCCTTCTCTCCTACTCCTACTACTTGGAAGGGGGGAATCCTACTCTTGGTGGGAGTAGGACTCCCCTAGGGCGTGCCATAGAGGGACCGCCCTCCCCCTCCTCCACTCCATTATATACGGGGGAGGGGGCACCCCATAGACACACAGGTTGATCATTGATCTCTTAGCCGTGTGCGGTGCCCCCCTCCACCATAATCCACCTCGGTCATATCGTAGCAGTGCTTAGGCAAAGCCCTGTTCCGGTAGCATCATTATCACTGTCATCACGCCGTCGTGCTGACGAAGTTCCCCCTCGACACTCTGCTGGATCGTGATTCATGGGACGTCACTGAGCCGAACGTGTGCAGATCATGGAGGTGCCGTACTTTCGGTACTAGGATCGGTCGATCGTGAAGACGTACGACTACATCAACCGCGTTGTCATAACGCTTCTGGTTACGGTCTACGAGGGTACGTGGACAACACTCTTTCCCTCTCGTTGCTATGCATCACCATGATCCTGCGTGTGCATAGGAATTTTTTTGAAATTAGTGCGTCCCCAACAGTGGCATGAGAGCCAGGTTTATGCATAGATGTTATATGCACGAGTAGAACACAAAGGAGTTGTGGGCGTGGGTATATACATATTGCTTGCCGTCACTAGTTGTCTCTTGATTCAGCAGTATTGTTGGATGAAGCGGCCCGACATTACGCGTACGCTTACGCGAGACTGGTTCTTCTGACGTGCTTCGCACACAGGTGGCTGGTGGGTGTCAGTTTCTCCAACTTTAGTTGAATCGGATTCAATGAACAGGGTTCTTTGTGAAGATCAAAAAGCAATCACTATACCGCATTGTGGTTTTTGATGCGTAGGTAAGAACGGTTCTTGCTCAGCTCGTAGCAGCCACGTATAGCTTGCAACAACAAAGTAGAGGACGTCTAACTTGTTTTTGCAGGGCATGTTGTGATGTGATATGGTCCAGACATGATGCTATATTTTATTGTATGAGATGATCATGTTTTGTAACACAGTTATCGGCAACTCGCATTTGCCATATGGTTGTCACTTTATTGTATTTAATGCAATCGCCATGTAATAGCTTTACTTTATCACTAAGCGGTAGCGATAGTCGTAGAAGCAATAGTTGGCGAGGCGACAATGATGCTTCGATGGAGATCAAGGTGTCAAGCCGATGACGACGGTGATCATGACGGTGCTTTGGAGATGGAGATCAAAGGCACAAGATGATGATGGCCATATCATATCACTTATATTGATTGCATGTGATGTTTATCCTTTATGCATCTTATTTTGCTTAGTTCGGCGGGAGCATTATAAGATGATATCTCACTAAATTTCATGGTATAAGTGTTCTCCTTGAGTATGCACCGTTGCTACAGTTCATCGTGCCGAGACACCATGTGATGATCGGGTGTGATAAGCTCTATGTTAACATACAACGGGTGCAAGCCAGTTTTGCACACGCAGAATACTCAGGTTAAACTTGACGAGCCTAGAATATGCAGATATGGCCTCGGAACACTGAGACCGAAAGGTCGAGCGTGAGTCATATAGAAGATATGATCAACATAGTGATGTTCACCATTGAAAACTACTCCATCTCACGTGATGATCGGACATGGTTTAGTTGATATGGATCACGTGATCACTTAGATAATTAGAGAGATGTCTATCTAAGTGGGAGTTCTTAAGTAATTTGATTAATTGAACTTTAATTTATCATGAACTTAGTACCTGATTGTATTTTGCATGTCTATGTTGTTGTAGATAGATGGCTCGTGCTATTGTTCCGTTGAATTTTAATGCATTCCTAGAGAAAGCTAAGTTGAAAGATGATGGTAGCAACTACACGGACTAGGTCCATAACTTGAGGATTATCCTGATTGCTGCACAGAAGAATTGCGTCCTGGAAGCACCGCTAGGTGACAAACCCGCTGCAGGAGCAATGCCAGATGTTGTGAACACCTGGCAGAGCAAAGCTGATGACTACTCGATAGTTTAGTGTGCCATGCTTTACGGCTTGGAACCGGGACTTCAACGATGTTTTGAACATCATGGAGTATATGAGATGTTCCAGGAGTTGAAGTTAACATTTCAAGAAAATTCTCGGATTGAGAGATATGAAGTCTCCAACAAGTTCTACAGCTGCAAGATGGTGGAGAATACTTATGTCAGTGAACATATACTCAGAATGTCTGGGTACCACAACCACTTGACTCAACTGGGAGTTAATCTTCCTGATGATAGTGTCATTGACAGAGTTCTTCAATCACTGCCACCAAGCTACATGAGCTTCGTGATGAACTATAATATGCAAGGGATGGATAAGACGATTCCTGAGCTATTCACAATGCTAAAGGCTACGGAGGTAGAAATCAAGGAGTGTCAAGTGTTGATGGCCAACAAGACCACCAGTTTCAAGAAAAAGGGTAAAGGGAAGAAGGGGAACTTCAAGAAGAACAGCAAGCTAGTTGCTGCTCAAGTGAAGAAACCCATGTCTGGACCTAAGCCTGAGACTGAGTGCTTCTACTGCAAAGGAACTGGTCACTAGAAGCGGAACTGCCCCAAGTATTTGGCGGAGAAGAAGGATGGCAAAGTGAAAGGTATATTTGATATACATGTTATTGATGTGTGCCTTACTAATGCTCGCAGTAGTGCCTGGGTATTTGATACTGGTTCATTTGCTAACATTTGCAACTCGAAACAGGGGCTATGGATTAAGAGAAGATTGGCTAAGGACGAGGTGATGATGCATGTGGGAAATGGTTCCAAAGTTGATGTGATCGCCGTCGGCATGCTACCTCTACATCTACCTTTGGGATTAGTTTTAGACCTAAATAATTGTTAATTGGTGCCAGCGTTGAGCATGAACATTATATTTGGATCTTGTTTGATGGGAGACGGATATTCATTTAAATCAGAGAATAATTGTTGTTCTATTTATATGAGTAATATCTTTTATGGTCATGCACCCTTGATGAGTGGTCTATTTTTACTAAATCTTGATAGTAGTGATACACATATTCATAGTATTGAAGCCAAAAGATATAAGTTTAATAATGATAGTGCACCATATTTGTGGCACTACCGTTTAGGTCATATTGGTGTAAAGCGCTTGAAGAAACTCCATTCTGATGGACTTCTAGAATCACTTGATTATGAATCACTTGGTACTTGCGAACCATGCCTCATGGGTAAGATGACTAAAACTCCGTTCTCCGGAACAATGGAGCGAGCAATAGAGTTATTGGAAACCATACATACTGATGTATGTGGTCCAATGAACATTGAGGCTTACGGCGGATATCGTTATTTTCTCACCTTCACAGATAATTTGAGCAGATATGGGTATATCTACTTAATGAAACATAAGCCTGAAACATTTGAAAAGTTCAAAGAATTTCAGAGTGAAGTGGAAAATCATCGTAACAAGAAAATAAAGTTTCTACGATCTGATCGTGGAGGTGAATATTTGAGTTACGAGTTTGGTCTTCATTTGAAACAATGCGGAATAGTTTCACAGCTCATGCCACCCGGAACACCATAGTGTAATGGTGTGTCTGAATGTTGTAACCGCACTTTACTAGATATGGTGCGATCTATGATGTCTCTTACTGATTACCGCTATCGTTTTGGAGTTATGCTTTAGAGACGGTTGCATTCACGTTAAATAGGGCACCATCTAAATCCGTTGAGATGACACCTTATGAACTGTGGTTTGTCAAGAAACCCAAGTTGTCGTTTCTTAAAGTTTGGGGCTGCAATGCTTATGCGAAGAAGCTTCAACCTAATAAGCTTGAACCCAAATCGGAGAAATGTGTCTTCATAGGATACCCAAAGGAGACTGTCGGGTACACCTTCTATCACAGATCCGAAGGCAAGATATTCGTTGCTAAGAATGGATCATTTCTAGAGAAGGATTTTCTCTCGAAAGGAGTGAGTGGGAGGAAAGTAGAACTTGACGAGGTAATTGTACCTTCTCCCTTATTGGAAAGTAGTTCATCACTGAAATCAGTTCCAGTGATTCCTACACCAGTAAGTGAGGAAGCTAATGATGATGATCATGAAACTTCTGATCAAGTTACTACCAAACATCGTAGGTCAACCAGAGTAAGATCCGTACCAGAGCGGTATGGTAATCCTGTTCTAGAAGTCATGTTACTTGACCATGACGAACCTACGAACTATGAGGAAGCGATGATGAGCCCAGATTCCGCAAAATGGCTTGAGGCCATGAAATCTGAGATGGGATCCATGTATGAAAACAAAGTATGGACTTCGGTTGACTTGCCCGATGATTGACAGGCCATAGAGAATAAATGGATCTTCAAGAAGAAGACTGACGCTGACGGTAATGTTACTGTCTACAAAGCTCGACTTGTTGCGAAAGGTTTTCGACAAGTTCAAGGAGTTGACTACGATGAGACCTTCTCACCCGTAGCGATGCTTAAGTCCGTCCAAATCATGTTAGCAATTGCCGCATTTTACGATTATGAAATTTGGCAAATGGATGTCAAAACTGCATTCCTTAATGGATATCTTAAAGAAGAGTTGTATATGATGCAACCAGAAGGTTTTGTCGATCCAAAAGGTGCTAACAAAGTGTGCAAGCTCCAGCGATCCATTTATGGTCTGGTGTAAGCCTCTCGGAGTTGGAATATACGCTTTGATAGTGTGATCAAAGCATATGGTTCTATACAGACTTTTGGAGAAGCCTGTATTTACAAGAAAGTGAGTGGGAGCTCTGTAGCATTTTTGATATTATATGTGGATGACATATTGCTGATCAGAAATGATACTGAATTTCTGAATAGCATAAAAGGATACTTGAATAAGAATTTTTCAATGAAAGACCTCGGTGAAGATGCTTATATATTGGGCATCAAGATCTATAGAGATAGATCAAGACGCTTAATTGTACTTTCACAAAGCACATACCTTGATAAAGTTTTGAAGAAGTTCAAAATGGATCAAGCAGAGAAAGGGTTCTTGCCTGTGTTACAAGGTGTGAAATTGAGTCAGACTCAATGCTCGAACACTGCAAAAGATAGAGAGAAAATGAAAGGTGTTCCCTATGCTTCCGCCATAGGCTCTATCATGTATGCGATGTTGTGTACCAAACCTGATGTGTGCCTTGCTATTAGTCTAGCAGGGAGGTACCAAAGTAATCTATGAGTGGATCACTGGACAACGGTCAAGAACATCCTGAAATCCCTGAAAAGGACTAAGGATATGTTTCTCGTATATGGAGGTGACAAAGATCTCATCGTAAATGGTTACGTCGATGCATGCTTTGACACTGATCCAGATGACTCTAAGTCACAAACTAGATACGTGTTTCTATTAAATGGTGGAGCTGTCAGTTGGTGCAGTTCCAAGCAGAGCGTCGTGGCGGGATCTACGTGTGGAGCGGAATACATAGCTGCTTCGGAAGCAGGAAATGAAAGAGTCTAGATGAAGGAGTTCATATCCGATCTAGGTGTCATACCTAGTGCATCGGGTCCAATGAAAATCTTTTTTGACAATACTGGTGCAATTCCCTTGGCAAAGGAATCCAGATTTCACAAGAGAACCAAGCACATCAAGAGACGCTTCAGTTCCATCCGCGATCAAGTGAAGGAGGGAGACATAGAGATTTGCAAGATACATACAGATCTGAATGTTGCAGACCCGTTGACTAAGCCTCTCTCATGAGCAAAACATGATCAACACCAAGACTCCATGGGTGTTTGAATCATTACAATGTAATCTAGATTATTGACTCTAGTGCAAGTGGGAGACTGAAGGAAATATGCCCTAGAGTCAATAATAAAGTTGTTATTTATATTTCCTTATATCATGATAAATGTTTATTATTCATGCTGGAATTGTATTAACCGGAAACTTAGTACATGTGTGAATACATAGACAAACAGAATGTCACTAGTATGCCTCTACTTGACTAGCTCGTTGAATCAATGATGGTTATGTTTCCTAACAATAGACATGAGTTTTCATTTGATTATCAGGATCACATCATTAGAGAATGATGTGATTGACTTGACCCATCCATTAGCTTAGCACGATGATCATTTAGTTAGTTGCTATTGCTTTCTCCATAACTTATACATGTTCCTATAACTATGAGATCATGCAACTCCCGAATACTGGTGGAACACTTTTTGTGCTACCAAACGTCACAACGTAACTACGTGATTATAAAGGTGCTCTACAGGTGTCTCCGATGGTCTTTTTTGAGTTGGCATAGATCGAGATTAGGATTTGTCACTCCGATTGTCGGAGAGGTATCTCTGGGCCCTCTCGGTAATGCACATCAATATAAGCCTTGCAAGGAATGTGACTAATGAGTTAGTTGCGGGATGATGCATTACGAAACGATTAAAGAGAGTGCCGGTAAGGAGATTGAACTAGGTACTGAGATACCGACGATTGAATCTCGGGCAAGTAACATACCGATGGTAAAGGGAACAACGTATATCGTTATGCAGTTTGACCAATAAAGATCTTCGTAGAATATGTGGGAGACAATATGAACATCCAGGTTCCGCTATTGGTTATTGACCGGAGACATGTCTCGGTCATGTCTACATAGTTCTCGAACCCGTAGGGGCCCCACGCTTAACGTTCGGTGACGATCGGTATTATGAGTTTATGTGTTTTGATGTACCGAAGGTAGTTCGGAGTCCCGGATTTGATCACGGACATGACGAGGAGTCTCGAAATGGTCGAGATGTAAAGATCGATATATTGGAAGCCTATGTTTGGACATCGGAATGGTTCCGGATGAGTTTGGGCATTTTCCAGAGTACCGGGAGGTTATCGGAACCCCCTGGGAAGTATATGGGCCTTATTGGGCCTTAGTGGAATAGAGGAGAGGAAGGGAAAAGGTGAGAGGCGTGCCCCCTGTCGGTGTCAAAACCAGCGGATCTCGGGTAGGGGGTCCCGAACTGTGCGTCTAGGATCGATGGTAACAGGAGACGGGTGATACGTCCATTTTGCATCATGCTTTTATATTGATATTTATTGCATTATGGGCTGCTATTACACGTTATGTCACAATACTTATGCCTTTTCTCTCTTATTTTACAAGGTTTACATGAAGAGGGGGAATGCCGGCAGCTGGAATTCTAGGCTGGAAAAGGAGCAAATATTAGAGACTTAGTCTGCACATCTCCAAAAGTCCTGAAACTCCACAGGAATTATTTTCCGGATATATAAAAAATATTGGGAGAAGAAAGTACTAGAGGGGGGCCACCCACCGTCCATGAGGGTGGGGGCACGCCCTGCCCCCTGGGCGCGCCCCCATGCCTCGTGGGCCCCCTGGTGGCCCTCTGATGCCCATCTTTTGCTATATGGATTCTTTCGTGGAGGAAAAAACCATAAGCAAGCTCACGGGACGAAACTTCGCTGCCACGAGGCGGAACCTTGGCGGAACCAATCTAGGGCTCCGGCAGAGCTGTTCTGCCAGGGAAACTTCCCTCCGGGAGGGGGAAATCATCACCATCGTCATCACCAACGATCCTCTCATCGGGAGGGGGTCAATTGCTACCTCTTGAGCACTGCGTTGGTTTTCCCCTGAAGAGGAAAGGGTGATGCAGCAAAGTAGCATAAGTATTTCCCTCAATTTTTGAGAACCAAGGTATCAATCCAGTAGGAGGCTACACGCGAGTCCCTCGCACCTGCACAAAACAAATAAATCCTCACAACCAACGCGATAAGGGGTTGTCAGTCCCTACACGGTCACTTATGAGAGTGAGATCTGATAGATATGATAAGATAATATTTTTGGTATTTTTATGATAAAGATGCAAAGTAAAATAAAATCAATGAAAATAACTAAGTGTTGGAAGATTAATATGATGAAGATAGACTCGGGGGCCATAGGTTTCACTAGTGGCTTCTCTCAAGAGCATAAGTATTTTACGGTGGGTGAGCAAATTACTATTGAACAATAGACAGAATTGAGCATAGTTATGAGAATATCTAGGTATGATCATGTATATAGGCATCACGTCCAAGACAAGTAGACCGACTCCTGCCTACATCTACTACTATTACTCCACACATCGACCGCTATCCAGCATGCATCTAGAGTATTAAGTTCATAAGAACAGAGTAACGCCTTAAGCAAGATGGCATGATGTAGAGGGATAAACTCATGCAATATTATGAAAACCCCATCTTGTTATCCTCGATGGCAACAATACAATACGTGCCTTGCTGCCCCTACTGTCACTGGGAAAGGACACCGCAAGATGGAACCCAAAGCTAAGCACTTCTCCCATTTGCAAGAAAGATCAATCTAGTAGGCCAAACCAAACTGATAATTCGAAGAGACTTGCAAAGGTAACCAATCATACATAAAAGAATTCAGAGAAGATTCAAATATTTTTCATAGATAAACTTGATCATAAACCCACAATTCATCGGTCTCAACAAACACACCGCAAAAGAAGATTACATTGAATAGATCTCCACAAGAGAGGGGGAGAACTTTGTCTTGAGATCCAAAAGGAGAGAAGAAGCCATCTAGCTAATAACTATGGACCCAAAGGTCTGAGGTAAACTACTCCCACTTCATCGGAGAGGCTATGGTGTTGATGTAGAAGCCCTCCATGATCGATGCCCCCTCCGGCGGAGCTCCGGAACAGGTCCCAAGATGGGATCTCATGGATACAGAAAGTTACGGCGGTGGAATTAGGGTTTTGGCTCCGTTTCTGATCGTTTGGGGGTACGTAGGTATATATAGGAGGAAGGAGTATGTCGGTGGAGCAACATGGGGCCCACGAGGGTGGAGGGCGCGCCTGGGGGGGGTAGGCGCGCCCCCTACCTCATGGCTTCCCTGTTGGTTGCTTGACGTAGGGTCCAAGTCTCCTGGATCATGTTCGTTCCAAAAATCACGTTCCCGAAGGTTTCATTCCGTTTGGACTCCGTTTGATATTCTTTTTCTGCGAAACTCTGAAATAGGCAAAAAAATAGCAATTCTGGGTTGGGCCTCCGGTTAATAGGTTAGTCCCAAAAATAATATAAAAGTGAATAATAAAGCCCAATAATGTCCAAAACAGAAGATAATATAGCATGGAGCAATCAAAAATTATAGATACGTTGGAGACGTATCAAGCATCCCTAAGCTTAATTCCTGCTCGTCCTCGAGTAGGTAAATGATAAAAACGGAATTTTTGATGTGGAATGCTACTAGGCATAATTTCAATGTAATTCTTCTTAATTATGGCATGAATATTCAGATCCGAAAGATTCAAGATAAAAGTTTAATATTGACATAGAAATAATAATACTTCAAGCACAATTATGTCTTCTCAAAATAACATGGCCAAAGAAAGTTCATCCCTACAAAATCATATAGTTTAGTCATGCTCCATTTTCGTCACACAAGAATGCTCTCGTCATACACAACCCTGATGACAAGCCAAGCAATTGTTTCATACTTTAGTAATCTCAAACTTTATAAACCTTCATGCAATACATGAGCATGGGCCATGGATATAGCACTATGGGTGGAATAGAGTATAATGATGGGGGTTATGTGGAGAAGACAAAAAAGGAGAAAGTCTCACATCAACGAGGCTAATCAATGGGCTATGGAGATGCCCATCGATTGATGTTAATGCAAGGAGTCGGGATTGCCATGCAACGGGTGCACCAGAGCTATAAATGTATGAAAGCTCAACAAAATAAACTAGTGGGTGTGCATCCAACTTGCTTGCTCACGAAGACCTAGGGCACTTGAGGAGGCCCATCATTGCAATATACAAGCCAAGTTCTATAATGAAAAAATCCCACTAGTATATGGAAGTGACAAAACAATAGACTCTCTATCATGAAGATCATGGTGCTACTTTTAAGCACAAGTGTGGAAAAAAGGATAGTAGCATTGTCCCTTTTTTGGGCCTTCTTTTTTGGCCTTTCTCTTTTCTTTTTCTTTTTTATTGGGACAATGCTCTATTAAATGATGATCATCACACTTCTATTTATTTACAACTCAATGATTACAACTCGATACTAGAACAAGGTATGACTCTATATGAATGCCTCCGGCGGTGAACCGGGATATGCAATTAATCACGTGCGACATGTATGAAAGAATTATGAACGGTGGCTTTACCACAAATACGATGTCAACTACATGATCATGCAAAGCAATATGACAATGATCAATGTGTCATGATAAACAGGATGGTGGAAAGTTGCATGGCAATATATCTCGGAATGGCTATGGAAATGCCATAATAGGTAGGTATGGTGGCTGTTTTGAGGAAAATATAAGGAGGTTTATGTGTGAAAGAGTGTATCATATCACGGGGTTTGGATGCACCGGCGAAGTTTGCACCGACTCTCAATGTGAGAAAGGGCAATGGACGGTACCGAAGAGGCTAGCAATGATGGAAGGGTGAGAGTGCGTATAATCCATGGACTCAATATTAGTAATAAAGAACTCACATACTTATTGCAAAAATCTACAAGTCATCAAAAACCAAGCACTACGCGCATGCTCCTAGGGGGATAGATTGGTAGGAAAAGACCATCGCTCGTCCCCGACCGCCACTCATAAGGAAGACAATCAAAGAACACCTCATGTTTCAAATTTGTTACGTAACGTTTACCATACATGCATGCTACGGGACTTGCAAACTTCAACACAAGTATTTCTCAATTTCACAACTACTCAACTAGCACAACTTTGATATCACTACCTCCATATCTGAAAACAATCATCAAGCATCAAACTTCTCTTAGTATTCAAAACACTCATAAGAAAGTTTTTACTAATCTTGAATACCTAGCATGTTAGGATTATTTAAGCAAATTACCATGCTATTTAAAACTCTCAAAATAATCTAAGTGCAACATTAGAGATCAATAGTTGTTATGAAACAAATCCACCACCGTGCTCTAAAAGATATAAGTGAAGTACTAGAGCAAAACTATATAACTCAAAAGATATAAGTGAAGCACATAGAGTATTCTAATAATTTCCGAACCATGTGTGTCTCTCTCAAAAGGTGTGTACAGCAAAGATGATTTTGGTAAATTAAAAAGCAAAGAATCAAATCATACAAGACG
Organism: Triticum monococcum; assembly: GCA_034509565.1. Classification (NCBI taxonomy): domain Eukaryota; kingdom Viridiplantae; phylum Streptophyta; class Magnoliopsida; order Poales; family Poaceae; genus Triticum; species Triticum monococcum. The sequence goes on along the minus strand of CM067842.1, from coordinate 699,217,673 downwards.
CTCCAAGCAAAACACATATCATGTGGTGAATAAAAATATAGCTCCAAGTAAAGGTACCGATAGAAGTAGACGAAAGAGGGAATGCCTTCCGGGACATCCCCAAGCTTTGGATTTTGGGTGGCCTTATATTATCTTGGGGGTGCCATGGGAATCTCCAAGCTTAGGCTCTTGCCACTCCTTGTTCCATAATGTAACGCCCTCGATGCGGCTATATCTCCCACGTGTCGAGGCACGACTTAGAGGCATAGCCGCATTGAAAGCAATGTCGCAAGTCGGGAAATCATCACACATCCCATGTACATAAATAATATAAAGGGGAAATAACATAGTTGGCTTACACTCGCCACGTCACATCAAAGTACATAAATAACATCCATCATACAAATCAGTCATGGCCTGACTACGGCGCCAAAATAGAAAAGACCCCCAACATGCGACAAGGCCCTGAATCTAACCCCGAATAGGCACCACTACTGATCATCAGGAAAAGACACATAGTAACGCTGAGAGTCCTCGTCGTACTCCCACTTGAGCTCGAGCGCGCCATCTGGAGCTGTATCATCTATCCCTGCATCTGGTGTAATAGTAATCTGTGAGCCACAGGGACTCAGCAATCTCGCACCCTCGCGATCAAGACTATTTAAGCTTAATAGGTAGGAAAGGGGTAATGTATAAGTGGAGCTGCAGCAAGCGACTAGCATATATGGTGGCTAACTTATTCGCAAAAGAGAGCGAGAAGAGGAGGCAAAGCACGAGCGAGAAACTAGAGAGCAACCTGCGCAAACATAACTCCAGCACCGTGTCCGCTTCCCGGACTCCGCCGAGAAGAGGCTATCACGGCACCACACTCAGTTGATTCATTTTTAATTAATTAAGGTTCAAGTTATCTACAACCGGACATTAACAAATTCCCATCTGCCCATAACCGCGGGCACGGCTTTCGAAAGATCAATCCCTGCAGGGGGGTCCCAACTTAGCCCATAACAAGCTCTCACGGTCACCGAAGGAATAGACCTCCACCCAAGACACACCGATCAGACTCGGTATCTCGGTACAACAAGATGATTCGACAGGTTAAAACAAGTCCAGCAACACCGCCCGAATGTGCCGACAAATCCCGATAGGAGCTGCACATATCTCTTTCTCAGGGCACACTCAGATTGTCTTAGGTACGGGTAGGCCAGCCCAGAGTTGCCCCTGGTGGCCACCGGCAGCTGACAGTTGGACCAACACTCAGAGGAGCACTGGCCCGGGGGGGGGGGGGTTAAAATAAGATGACCCTCGGGCTCCAGAAACCCAAGGGAAAAATAGGCTAGGTGGCAAATGGTAAAACCAATGTTGGGCATTGTTGGAAAAGCTTTAATCAAGGCGAACTATCAAGGGGTTCCCATTATAGCCCAACCGCATAAGGGACGCAACAATCCGGGAACATAACACCGATATGACGGAAACTAGGGCGGCAAGAGTGGAACAAAACACTAGGCGAGAGGCCGAGCCTTCCACCCTTCACCAAGTATATAGATGCATTAAGATAACATAGCAATATAATGATATCCCAACAAGTAAATAAAGCTTCCAACAAGGAACGGCTCCAATCTTCACCTGCAACTAGCAATGCTATAAGAAGGGGCTAAGCAAAGCGGTAACATAGCCAATCAACGGTTTGCTAGGACAAAGGTGGGTTAGAGGCTCAATCATGGCAATTGGGAGGCTGACAAGCAAGTGGTAGGCATCGTAGCATTGGCAAGCAAAAGAGCGAGCAAACTAGCATAGCAAAGATAGTAGTGATTTCGAGGGTATGATCATCTTGCCTGCACAGTTGTCAGAGTTCACTGGATCCTCAAAAGCAAACTGAACGGGCTCCTCGTTAGCGAACTCGTCTCCCGGATCTACCCAACAACACAAACAAGCAACAAGGATACAATCAACCACGTGCAAGGGCAAACAATAATATGCAAAGATGGTATGCTATGCGGGATGCGATGCGGGATGCGATGCGGGATGCAAAATGCAAGACGTGACAGGAAATGCATGAACCTGGCCTCAACTTGGATAACCAAGTGTGCCACTGGATAGAGGGGAAGAAATCCCCTGAAAACGATATAAAGATCAAAGGAATCGGAGCTACGGTTTGGAAATGGCAAGCGTTTTACGAAACGAACCGATCTGCGATTTACAGCAAGTAGGCTCCTAAATGCAACGAAACGAACATGCTACAGCCACCAAACATGAAAACAAAATACATGGTAGGGATGTATACAAGATGCTTAACAAATCACTAGGACTGAGCCGTAGGCAAATTCATCTATTAAGGGGTTCAAACAAGCATGGCAAAACTGAATAAGCAAAACAGATTTCAGACTTAGTGAAATTAACACTAGTCTGAAATCTCAGACCATGATGCTCTCTTCGGAGCAGCAAAACAACATGAAACATAACCTGAACATGACAAGTAAGAGCATGGCATGGAGCTACTCAACAAGCTTAACAAAACACCCAAAGTGACCTGGGGCCAAAAGGGTTCACAAAATACTCTAACGAGCACACGACCATAGATGGAACACAATCAGTTTTCAGACTTAGTGAAAACTGAGACATGCTGAAATTATAACTCACGGAGGCATGTAAACGAGCTCGATGCACTCACTACGGTGCAAGTCATGGCAAGGCAAGCATATATCCCTAAAGAAGGCACAGAATGCTAGCTATACATGGCAAGAACAATGGCATAGCATGCATGGATCACTAGCAATAGCACCGGCAAAATCGCAAAAGAGTTCACGATCTGCCCAAAATAACAACTATGCAAAAGTTGAGCTCGATTGACTCAACCTAGAGCACTCCAACATAGCAAGTAAAGACATGGATGGATATAGCACAACAAGATTAACAAATCACTCTTAGTGATCATCCTCAAAAGAGGCACGGATCACTAGGAAACAAGCTGGACATATGGCATCATGAACTAAAACATCCCAGACTTGGTGAAAATCACTAAGTCCCTGAAATCAGCAATCTCAGGTACCCCTCTTTGCAAGCTTGCACAAGACACCACACACATCCTAAAAATGCATGGGTGGCACCTCTGGAAAGAAGACAAAATGCTTAACAATTCACTCCAAAGGGGCACAGGCATATCATGCACACAATAATCATGGCAAAAATGACAAAAGTCAATGATGAGCTAACGGATCTACAATTTAACTCATGATGCCTCCTTCTAACAGCATTTTGGGCATCAAGATGAACTCAAATGCAAATGATGCAATGGAATATGTACTCGTCGAGACAAAGATTTTGATATATCATATGTCCAAAACGGAGCTACGGATGCGGAGATACGAGCAGTCAAACATAGCATGAAAATTAGGGTTTCGGGAGGAGAAAGTCAACCGAGAGGAATAGATCTCAGATCTGGCACTGTTCACGCCGGCGCGGGGTTCGAGGTTCGCCAGAGATGAGGTCATGGTGGCCGGATCCGAGGCCGCCGGCGTCGGGGGAGGCGTGGAGGAGGGTGGCGCGGCACCGCCCGGCGAGGAGAAGGCGGCGGGGCACCGGAGCAGGGCGGCGCCGGTGCGGGGCGGCGGCGCGCCGGCGTCGAGGCGGCGGAGCGGAGCAGGTGGCCGGCGCCGGCGAAGGGCGGCGAGGAGCGGGCCGGGCGCGGGGAAGACGAGGCGGCGCGGGCGGCGGAGTGTGGCCCGGGAGGCGGCGCGGGAGGGCCCGCCCCGGGCTTCGGCGGGGCGGCGGTTGCGGGGCGGCGATGTGGGGCGCCCACGCCACGTGGCGCGCCCCGGTAGGCGGCGGCGATTTGTCCGGGGGGGGGGGGGTCGGACGTTGTCCGGCTCTCCCGAGATCTTTTTTTAGGTAGGGTTTGAGGAGGGGGGATCCGCGAATTTGGAGGAGGGGGTGTATATATAGGCATAGAGGGAGCTAGGAGAGTCCAAATGAGGTGCGGTTTTCGCCCACGCGATCGTGATCGAACGACCGAGACGATGGAGCAGGGTTTGTTGGGTTTTGGTCCAAAGTGGAGGGGTGTTGAGCTGCAACACACACGAGGCCTTTTCGGTCCCTCGGTTAACCGTTGGAGTATCAAACGAAGTCCAAATGACCCGAAACTTGACAGGCGGTCTACCGGTAGTAAACCAAGGCCGCATGGCAAGTCTCGGTCCAATCCGGAAATGTTTAATCCCCACACACGACAGAAAGCTAGAAATGGCCACCGGAGGAGAACGAAGCGCCGGAATGCAAAACGGACAACGGGGAAAATGCTCGAATGCATGAGATGAACATGTATGCAAATGCAATGCACGTGATGACATGATATGAGATGCACGAAAAAGAAAACAACACACGGAGGCAAAGACCCGAACCCGAAGAATAAATATAACTTAATGCCGGAAACGGCAAGAGTTGGAGTACAAATTGGGAAAGTAATATCTGGGGCGTTACACATAATCCATCAAATCCTTACCCAAAACTTGAAAACTTCACAACAAAAAACTTAAAGTAGAAAATCTCGTGAGCTCCATTAGCGAAAGAAAACAAAAGACTACTTCAAGGTACTGTAATGAACTCATTATTTATTTATATTGGTGTTAAACCTACTGTATTACAACTTCTATATGGTTTATAAACTATTTTACCAGCCATAGATTCATCAAAATAAGCAAACAACACACGAAAAACAGAATCTGTCAAAAACAGAACAATCTGTAGTAATCTGCAGCTAGCGCAAGATCTGGAACCCCAAAAATTCTAAAATAAATTTCTGGAAGTGAGGAATTTATCTATTAATAATCTGCAAAAAGAATTAGCTAAATATCACTTTACAAATAAAAATTGCAGCAGTTCTCGTGAGCGCTAAAGTTTCTGTTTTTTACGACAAGATTAACAAGACTTTCCCCAAGTCTTCCCAACGGTTCTACATGGCACAAACACTAATTAAAGAAAAAAACACAACCAAAACAGAGGATAGATAAATTATTTATTACTAAACAGGAGCAAAAAGCAAGGAACAAAAATAAAATCGGGTTGCCTCCCAACAAGCGCTATCGTTTAACGCCCCTAGCTAGGCATAAAAAGCAAGGATAGATCTAGGTATTGCCATAATAGTAAGATAGATCATTAAAACTCATTTCATATTCTCTATGTTCGGCGGCAAGCTTTCTTTGGGGCAAGCAAAAGTAATCAAAAGGGCTAAATTTAATGGGACAAAAGTCCCCAAGATCAACTTTGGGAGGTATAGGTTCCTCCTTTAGCCCTTCGTATTGTACAACCAATTCATCATTATAAGCATTCTTTTGACAGAACTTTGTGAGCCTATACTCAAGAGAATATCCTAGTTCATTATTTCGAATGGCCAAATCATCATTAAGTTTAGAAATTCTATCAACTAAAACATTGGTAGGAACCCTTTTTCTAAGATTTTCATTGAAAGCAACATAGTCTAGAGATTGAAAACGCATTATTTCTTCTTGATCAAAAAGGATAGCCTCTATGGAAGGACGGCAAGCGTCCACCCTATAATGCGCAAAGATTTCTTTGGCCTCTTTTATTATGAATCTAAACTCATGAGCCAAAAATATAGTAGTGGGACGCTTAACAGAAGAATGCTCAATATTAGAAAATTCTAGGAAAATCCTTTGTATGCAAGGGTGCATGTGCATGAATTGTCTTTCAAGTTCAACTACAA